>OY978529.1:51612427-52932427 GCA_963854835.1 Megamerina dolium
GCTCTGTGTATGCAAATTCCACGTATTTCTGCCCTTAAGTCCTTTAGTTAGTTATATACGGATCTACATATATATTTTACATATATATGCAAGTTGGTTGGTTGAACTTAATTTATGAATTTAATTTTCGTTGTTTTTTTTTTGCATGTACCGTTAACTTTGAACTTTGTTGCTGCATACATCCACATAAGTATAGTTAATATCATTTTTGTTATATAATATTAACGTTTGTATACATTTAAGTGTATTAAAAATAGCGAATATTACAAACTGAACCGGAAGAATATAACCGCGGAAGATATTCTTTTATTAAATAATGGAATTTTTCTATGAAAAAACAAATGTTTTTTTTAATTTCAACTAAATCGAATGGAAAGAGGTGCATATAAATTGAGGCTATTAACTTGCAGCACATTTGTTATTTGATCTTAAAAAAAAAATAATTTTTTTAATACCCTTTAAGCGATTTTGTCATACAACATGTGTGTGAGTGATATTCAATTACAATCAGGTATGCAATTATTAAACTTGTTCCATTGGGTATATATGAGTTTTTAATTTAATATAGATATGTACATATATAGTACAATTTATTTTCCCATTAACCAATTTCAGCTTTAGTTGAGCACACACATATAACCGTGTCTGCATGTGTGTGTGTGTGTGCGAAAGTAATGTCGGTGGCACGTAGCTATGACCATGACTTAATGTGGGCAAGCATTACATGCATACGCAGTGACGCCTTTCAAATTAATTGAGTATGAAAAAAGTCTCAACAACACAACTAGAAGAAAAATAACAAAAAGAATGAGAAAATATCTGAAATTCTCTGTCAGCTTATATGGTTGTGTTAATGAGCTAATCAATGTGAGCTGTAATGCTGGGGTGGGACAAATCGTATAGGAGTTGAATGTGTACCGAATAATAAATAAACGATAATGGCAATGTTTGATTAAGAAAGTACTTAATTTTCGTATGGCATTAAACGCTTTAATTCGCAAGTAAACACACATGGGTTGGCTTAATCTACGAGTATGACTATATTTTTATTTCATTTGGTTGGTATGTATCGTAGACGTAGTGTGTGCACTATGATTTGTATTTATGTGGTAGAATTCATTTTACAATTAATTGTGAGTTTACTTTTTAGTTTCTTTTAATTTTAGATATCCAAATATGTGGATATTTTATATGTATTGGTGACATAGGTGTAAGTGTCTAAAAATTAACGAAAGGGTGGCTTGGTTTCGTGCGATTACACATATTTTCGGACTCGTTTATTCATTAACAAAAGTTATCGTATGTAGTGAGTTTCAATTTGTTAGCTTTTTACTTTCGTGTGCAAAGTGTGAAAAATGGCAGCAAAGGCTTGTAGGGGAGATATATGTGATTTTCACCCGTATATGTATATTCGTTAGTAAATATAATCATATATGGAGAGTTTTATGATGAATTTTTTGCGAACATTTTGAAAACATACATCATACAGCATGCTTTTGTATGAGAGGTAGATGTGATTTTTTTTGATTGCGCTTTTTTTTTTTCAAAAATATATATTTTGGTGCTAGATTAACTATGCACACCAAACTGTGTTTTCAGAGCTACTGTCTTCGAGACCAAAATTTAAAAGCATTCAATCAAAAACATACTTTTCTCTGAAGGTAAGCGCAATTTGCATACGATTTCGTACATTTACGAACTTATCCGCTTTTGGCAATATTCACATTTCTCCTTCAAGAGCAATACAATCATTCCAACGTTTCTCTTACATTTTGATAATTTTTTTGTAGAACGTTTAATCTTTGGTCTCAACTATTCGGCACTCTATTTCGGCGATGAATTCTTCATTCGAGCCAAATCTCTTTGCGGCAAGCATTTTTTTTAGCTATGCGGACAGGTGAAAGTCTCTGAGAGCCAAGTCTGACGAAGGTGGTGGGTGCAGAGCAATTCGAAGTGTAATTCGTGCAATTTGACCATGGTAGCTAATGACTGCGATATTGTTGTTTGTTGTTGTTGTTGTTGTTGTTATAGCTGCAAGAATACGGAAATGCTTTGTTTGCTTCCGTACACAGCATTTCCGTATTCCGTTGAGTTGAATGGGCCTTAGTCAAGACCACTGTGGTCGAGTGCTTCCGGATGTAGATCCGTCCATTCTTGAGAAGCCCATTCTTGCGACATGGATGTTGTTGTTGTAACAGACAACGATTTCGAAATCACGAATATGTATGTAAATCAGCTTGAATTGTTGTTGTTCACATCGACCAGCTCCAGAAAGGCGGCAGCCTCCAGGGGGTGCGTCCACAGTGCAGAGGGGACCAAACTGGTAGGACTTCTGGGCAGGCGAAAGATGACGAGTGTCGTGCGTGCTGTGTTGGCACCGCGGGCATCGGTCTGGAATTGTATCAGCCCGCCGGTGCATGTAGCAGTTCAGGTAGACACTCCATACAGATTTTTGCCTGTGCCAAGTGGCGAGCGGATCTAGGGAGCTGTTGTTCGCAGTCTGTTATTGGCGGTGGGAGAGCTCCCAGCACGATGTTATGAGCATGACGGCAACTAGATTGCGACATGGTAGATTGTCTTGGTGAAAGATTACTTTTTTCTACTCAGAAAGAAATAACTGTTAGAATGATCGGTACGTTGTTGTTTTTGATCCACTATGATCAAACGCGGCATCCTTTCCGAAATAGATTTCGCATGACAAACGTTTAAGCATAATAAAGCCAACATGTTCATTCGATATCTCTAAGGTATCAGATATCTTCTGCAATTTCACTGTATGATCGCCAACACGATGTTGTGAACTTTTTTCAAGTTTTTGGTGTCACCATTTTTTTTTTTTTTTTTTTGCGTGACCAAGAGTGTTTGGCAGCATCGGTGTTTGTACGGCCGCATATAAAGTCACCAAACTACTTTTTTACAATTGTCACGATGGAGTAGAGTCCGAATAATACTCAATAAACCAGATTTCAGCCTTCACTGGTGCTTTTTCCCCCATAGAAAGTGATTTGATATTGTACATCGAAGTAGAATTATTACCATCTATAAATATGAAGTTGAATGCAACAAAGTGACTTTGTGACTTTAGCAACTGTCCACACTTCCAATTTAATAAGTATTTTGAGAAGGGTTTTTGACAATATTTATCATGAACAATGATGTAACTATTACATTCAAAACCAAACATTAGTAAGAATAAATAGTAATAATAAATTAATAGTCCTTAAGTATACAATAAGATGATGTACTAAATATTGGTAGGAAAAACAAGTACACATGTATATAGTTGCCTACAAACCAATCATTTATGCTCAAACACTTGCAAATACTCCCAAATATATTGTGTACCAACTTAATACATGTATATGTGTACAGTACATTTATGCTTCACTCTATGCTCTAAGGAACCAACCAAATTACAAAAGAATGGAAAAAATGGTAGTTTACCCACATAAAGGGAACATCAAATGAATTTGTGCATGTACGCATAGATATATATGTGTGTGTATGTATGTAGTGCATATTACTTACATGCTCATCTACACTCGTGCATGCTTTCCATATATGCATATATGTTAAAACAAGTAAGACATCTAGCTAGAATCGTGTTTGTTCTACAATCGTATCAACCAAATGTTTCTATCTTTATAGATACCTACTCGTACCATATACATATGTATTACCTTTTTACATAATATCATTTCTCCATATTCAAACTGTTTGTCTGTAAGTGGCGTTGTACACGTTAACAGAAAAATATGACCATATATATAAGTATTCATAGTAAAGCTAAGGTTGACTTGTCTAGTTATACATATATGGTACATACGCTTGAAACATCCATAGTATGTGGAAGAAGTGGATATTGAATTACAATGAAAACAACAATTTGATTAGTTTGAAATAACACCATACTCAACAGCATACATCTCATACTTAAGTACAAGTAAATATATACATACAATCTATGTTATGTATGGCCAACCATATGTACACGTGTGAACAAGACCATCTATTTTACATATGAATATAGTATGTTGCATGTATTTGCATGAGAGCGTATCAGAGCTACATAGTATACGTAGTTGGTATAAATACAATACAACATTGATTTAGAAATTCAATTTAGTGAAAAACATGAAGTACATTGTACATTGTAAATTGTTACTCTTGGTGGTGTTGACGATGGATGAGTGTGTAGTAGTATCTATTGTCCATTATGGATATGGCTGAAAATGGGTGCTGTGAAAATTAAATTAATTAAATTGATCGAATTTGTCAATACTATGTATATTTACGCATATGTACAATACACATCTAAGTGCTTCTGATGCTCTCTTTCTCTCTCTTTCTAGTATAAAGTGTTTATTCGGTTATTATTCCATAAATCCCCTAAATCGTACACATGAATGAATTTTTTCCCTTAAGAAACGATAACATTAAAGCTATGATTCCTTCAGTTTTATAATAACAAAAAGTCCAAAAATAATTTCTTAAAGCGTTTAATGAATGATCAAAATAAGTCAAAGACTTGAGAAAATCCAGACAATCCCAGCTATTACATAGAATAAGACCATCGTATACTAAACACAAGAAAATAAGAAACAAACAGACGTCATCTGTCTATCAAAATAACAGACATTTTTGAAATTTCTTGCACAAAAACTTAATCTTCTTCAATTAAGTTGTTGTTATGTAGTGGTGTGGTGGTGTGTTTTTGTTAATGTATGTACGAGTATATAGTAAGGTATAGTAATGATTATTTTGAAATTTTGAAATGACCAACGATTTACTCTTCATTCTACTCCGCAACAAGTTTTATTTTATTGTTTTGTCTTAATTTTTAATGAAATTAAATAAGGCCACAAAATACCAAGAATAAGAACATGATTAAAATAGAACAAAATAACATCAATTTAGTATACTGACAGCCGGTTCTTTATGGTTTAATATCATATTTACAAGTTAAGTCGCTATGTTTGTGTAACCACTAAATAAAATTTTTGGTTTTTAACCTCATTATGAGCACTACAGTTTGTATAGATATCTAGAAGGATAAATGGGGTGGAGAATGAACAAAGCAACTGTGGCAATATCTTTTATGCTTATACTTAGAATACTGGTATTGTAGTATCAACAAATGCTCATAATAAATACTTGTATAGAATATATTCATAATGATAATTTACTGTACTCTGTATTTATTTAATATTATTGCCATCTTCATCAGAATTTCAGAATTTGCACGAATTTGGGAAGCCGTCATTAATACACAGACTGACAATCATTATTTAGAATATACAGGTGAAAGTTGTGAAGGCCACTGACTTTGATTGCGGTCATACAATTAAAATTATATACAGTGCCGGGAAAAATAATAGCACTGCTGTGAACGAAATCGTCTCTCATTAAATAAAAATTCTAATGTAATTTTTTTCTGCAATTTTTTATTTTTGTAAACATCTATTATATACCACCTCTCTAAATAATGCATTTTAACTCACTCAATATCTATAGTTGTTTTTGTATTATGTATGGTTGAGAGTAAAGAGCAAAATCAAACGGTAAAAATAATAGCACTAAAACTGTTCTTGTGTTCTAAAACAAGTTTTCGTTAAATATTTTGACAGAAAGTGAAAAGTGCGTAACGCATCAAGTGTTCTTTTAATTATCAATCCGGTCGAACAAAAAAATAATAAAAATTATTGAAGCTATGGGTCGCGGAAAACATTGTAGTGCCGAAAAAAGAGAAATCATTAAAAAAATGATTTTAGAGGGAAAAACCTATGCTGAAATAGGAAGAATATTGGGCTGCTCTAACAAAATGATACGCAATGCCATCACATTCGTAGAAAAAGATGAAAAACGTGGAAGAAAACCCGTAATGTCAAAGTTATTGGTGCAGCGATTAGTTCGGCAGAGCAGAATGGAGCCTTTCAAGCCAGCCACGGAGTTAAAAAAGGAATTAGAAATATCAGCATGCGTTGAAACAGTTCGAGCACTTTTACGTGAACATAACCTCAATGCCTGTAGTCCAAGAAAAGTTCCACTTTTAAGTGCAAAGCACGTTACCAAGCGTATAAAGTTTGCAAAAGAACATTTGAATTGGCCTGTGGAGAAATGGAGGAACATTTTATGGACTGACGAGAGCAAAAAACCGTCATGGACCAACATGTTTACGTTGATATTCTCGAAAACGTGATGCTGCCGTATGCGGAAGAAGAATTACCACTGTTGTGGATCTTCCAACAGGACAACGATCCAAAACATACGAGCAAGAAAGCCCGCAAATGGTTTGAAGACAATTCCATTAACGTCATGGAGTGGCCCGCGCAGTCTCCAGGCCTTAACCCCATTGAGAATCTTTGGGCGGACGTCAAAAAAGATGTGTCTGAGGCGAAACCAACAAAAAATGAAGATCTTTGGGCTGTAGTTCAGGAGTCATGGAGCAAAATTCCCAAAAAAAGGTGTGAAGATTTAGTGA
The DNA here is from genome assembly GCA_963854835.1 of Megamerina dolium. Lineage (NCBI taxonomy): Eukaryota > Metazoa > Arthropoda > Insecta > Diptera > Megamerinidae > Megamerina > Megamerina dolium. Next base: position 51,618,909 of record OY978529.1, read on the forward strand.
ATTCAATGCCGAGACGATGTGCTGCCGTTATAAATAATAAAGGTCATGCCACTAAATATTAGATTACTTAACTATATTTTATAATTTCCTAAACCTACTTTTCGATTTTAAAATTAAATTTATGCAAAAGTTTGGCATTTTTGAATGATAGTGCTATTTTTGTTCCCGCCTACTTTTTAACTAGTATTAAATTTTTGCAAATATCTCATGGAAATATAAATAGAATTGCAAAAATAAATTATCATTTTATATAAAAGATTGTTATCTTTATATCACATAAAAATTCTTTTTCAAGAAATTCTGAATAAAGCCTGGATCATTAAAAATGACTAATTTAACCCACAGTGCTATTTTTTTTACCGCAGCTGTATATAATTTCTACTGATTGATCACATCTATAATGTGTAGGTTGTGGACATTTGAAATCCTTCAATCCACCATCTATTGAATAAAGTCAAAATTCATATCTTTAAGGCAATTTGAAACTACAGCATTCTAAAATAATATATTTTGTATATGTAAAATGTATACAATAAATCTCAGATACATTGTATATGGATACATGTGTCTAACGGTGAAGGTATTTATCCTCAATTCTCATTGTCATGTAATAGTAATCAAATAGTCAGAGTGAAAATATATTATTTGGCTTTGCATGACGATCGAAAATGATGATGAACATTTTTTGAGAGACAGTCGCATTAAGAAATTAATTATGAATTATTAATTTATGTATACGAGTGTTTTGTGCAAACAAAATGAACTAAAAGTATGTATACAATTTTACAATAATAATATGAGCCAAAATAAATATGATTTTTGTTTTTGTTTTTGTTTATTTTGATTTTACTGAAATTTTATCATCTTTAATATGATACTTTTTTGGATAATTTCATAATTAACGAGAAAGCTGATTTTGTAGTTTGTATTACGGGCATCATGGCATGTCATGTTTATGTCAGATGTTTTTTTTTTTTTTTACTATAAATTCATATTACAGTTACATCATCCCAGACATACATATCCAAATAGCTATAGCGGCAATATTGTACAAGTGTAACACCCCGTTGGCAAATTGTCTGCAATTCGTTCATAATTATTATTCAGTTGTGTTGCATATGAAATGACGGTACATTGCCAAATGCTGCCAAATGTATGGGAATGTCGAAATGTCCATACTACGTATGTACATACCTATATATAAATGATATTGCGCAAAAATAGACGACATTGGTTGGAAAAATATGCCTCCGGATTTCAGTTGTGTTTACATTTGCTGCTGCAGTGCGATTAAATTTTTTTTTCAATGTATACTATATACTATATAGGACGAAAAATTGAAAAAAAAAAAAAATACAAAATTCAATAAAATGACTACGCATCAATATATACAAGGTAGAATTTAAATTTGTATATATATGAATTAATAGGGATAAAATATTACTCATGCGGCATTTTGCCTTTTGTTCTATCATACCTACCACATATGATATTTTCTTTTTATGATCATTTAATATCGCCTATAAATATTATATGCTCAAATGCCTTTTCAAATCATACTCAAATAAAAATGCACTTTAGAAAATTTGTTTTTAAATTGCCCATAGAATTGTATGTATTTATGTATGTATATCTGTATGTGTACTTAACTACATACTACATACTACGTATGTATGGCAATATACGTAGTATCAACAATTGTAAATTTGTTATGCATTGTTGATTCATTTGATTTTTACACAAAATTTACATGCATACATTTTATGCATTATATGCAAACACACTCACACACACACATTTATATGAGTGTTTTTCAAAATTTATAATATTTTTTTGGGTTTGCTGAATTTGTTATGCTCATCAACGCTGCATCAGCATATCCGGCTTTCCGGCATGTAAATCTATGAATATATGTATATATGTGTGTGTGTGTGTACAACAAAAACTAATGCAAACACACACACACAGTTTCAATAGTTGTAATACTAAACAACATTCAACGGCTAACAACGTCATTGATATTCCAAACGAATGCATTTCAAATTTGTTTTGCATTTTTATTTATTTTGATTATATCCTGTTTTTGTTTGACCGAAGCATGGTGCATGCAAAAAGGGTTTGTTGTTTTGGTGTATGCATCAAAAATACCACAAAATGAAATCATTTCAATTTTTATACCCTGCATAATGCAATATGCATGGTATATTCATTTCGGTCAGATGTTTGTGTCCACTTGAAGGAATCTCCGGAGATATAGACATAGATATATATTCGTGATCAGCGTCGATTAAATTTTCGATTTAACGATGTCCGTCCGTCCGTCCGTCCGTCCGTCCGTCCGTCCGTCCGTCTGTCTGTCACCTGGCTGGTTCGCACGATAACTTGAGTAAATATTGAGCTATTTCGATGAAATTTGGCATAAGTAATCTATGATCCAAGGGTACGGAGGGGATTGATATTGGGCATGATCGGTCAATAACCACGCCCACACCAAGCATTCAAAGCGACTAACCTCGAAATTTTCAAAATCTTTAACTTGCTATAACTCACATAATATACCACGTTGGACAACAATATTTGGCACATAGACTTATATTATACTACTATATAACAGCGCCAAAAGTGGTTGAGCCACGCCTACTTTTTAGCGTAGCTCTCATACAAGGTGTCTGTACTTCTTTTAAATTGAAACAGCTGTAACTTCTACAATCTTCTGTCCAGAATAACCATAATTGACACTTAGATTAACATGTCAGTGAGAAATAATATGGCAGAAAATCAGTGTGCCACGCCCACTCCTTTTTGGGTCTCCCATACAAAGTTGCGGAAATTAAAAAAATGTTACCGGTTATAACTTGCAAACTATTCAGCGTAGAATAACGAGATTTAAGGTATGGATTAGTATTGTACGAGCAACTAGGCTCACAGAAAATGGGCGCACCACGCCCACTGTTTATCGTAGCCCCCATATAAATTTTAAATTGAAACAGCTGTAACTTCGGCAATCTTCCGTCTAGAATAACCATAATTGACACTTAAATAAATATCGTAGTCGGCAAAAATCTGGCAGAAAATCAGTGTACCACGCCCACTCCTTCATGAGTCTCCCATACAAAGTCAAGGGAATTAAACTAAAACTTTTAAGCTCCATAACTTACAAACCATTTAGCGTAGGACAACGAGATTTAAGGTATGGATTAGTATTGTACGAGCAACTAGGCTCACAGAAAATGGGCGCACCACGCCCAGTGTTTATCGTAGCCCCCATACAAATTTTAAATTGAAACAGCTGTAACTTCGGCAATCTTCTGTCTAAAATAACCACAATTGACACTTAAATTAATATCATAGTCGGCAAATAGCTGGCAGAAAATCAGTGTGCCACGCCCACTCCTTCATGAGTCTCCCATACAAAGTCAAGGGAATTAAACTAAAATTTTAAGCTCCATAACTTACAAACCATTTAGCGTAGGACAACGAGATTTAAGGTGTGGATTAGTATTGTACGAGCAACTAGGCTCACAGAAAATGGGCGCACCACGCCCATCTTTTATTGTAGCCCCCATACAAATTTTAAATTTAAACAGCTGTAACTTCGGCAATCTTCTGTCTAGAATAACCATAATTGACACTTAAATTAATATCGTAGTCGGAAATAATCTGGCAGAAAATCAGTGTGCCACGCCCACTCCTTCATAGGTCTCCCATACAAAGTCGAGGGAATTAAACCAAAACTTTTAAGCTCGATAACTTACAAACCATTTAGCGTAGGACAACCAAATTTAAGGTGTGGATTGATATTGAAAAATTAATTAGATATACCAGAAAGAGATATGTCACGCCCACTTTTTATATAGCTTCCGTACAAAGTCTCGGATTTATCTTAAACATTAAAACACCCATAACTTACTAATTAATACGCCTAGGTCAACCCATTGCAACCTATGTAGTTTAGTATTATAGGCAGAAATTGATCCTCCAAAATTGGTGAGGTACGCCTGCTTCTTAATGTAGGTCATATACAAAGTAGTGGAAGAAAAGGATGGATATACGAGCAAACTTTTTATATATATCTCTACATATGCAGGGTATAATTTGGTCGGCCCCAGCCGACTGTAAGGAGATTTTTTTGTTTTGTTTTGTTTATATTACTCATATTTTACAATAATATCTGTTTACGTGAATTTTCATTTGATGATTTAATATTTTTATATGATTCTTAAAGCAGAAAATATATAAATAAATATGATTAAGTAAGAAAATATATTCTTTTAATACTTTATATGTTGTATCACATTTAATTAAAAATCTCGAATCGGATTTCATAAAGCAAGGCTGGAATTTCTTATACACTAACGGGACAAAAAACGTTTCCAACATAACGTTCGCAGTAGTGGATGCTAGCTACAAAACCGTATTTGCTGGTCGTCTATTTTCATTTTGTTCGGCGTACACTGCTGAAGCTATAGCTATACTTCAAGCAGCTAAATTAGCACTTGAAGCTAAAAAGAAATATGTTATTTGTTCAGACAGCCTTTCAACAATTCAATCACTAACAAACACTAAAAATTGTAATTACGTAGTTACATCAATTCATAATATCTTGTTACAACGAATGGATGCATTAAGGATCATGTGGGTTCCAAGCCACACAAATATTGCAGGCAACGAAGCAGCAGACCAAAGTGCGAAAGCCGCAGCAGTCCAGCTGCTATTTACATTTAACGCTATATTCAAAGAAGATATACGCCGATTGGTATTCACCCATTTAAGAAAGATAAGACTTCAAGAATGGTCTACTTTTCATCATCACTACTCGCACATGAATGTAGAAGCGCTCAAACCTAAACTTCCTATGGACGTATCCTGCAACGACTTGAGTGCTTTTATTCGGCTGCGAATAGGGCACACAATGCTCACCCACAGCCATCTACTTAAGGGTCAGCCACCACCAAATTGCCCATTCTGCAACTGTGAGCTAGTTACAGTGACACATCTTCTGGACAATTGTGCACACTTTTCAACAATCAGAAATGATATTTTTGGTAACAACATCCCATCTACAGAACTACAGAATGTAGAGACAGTATCCATAAAAAAAAAAATGAATAAGTTTCTTATATTAACTGATATTAAGAGATTAATTTAGAATTTTTTATATTTCTTTTCTCCTAGTTTGTGATTTATCACTTTATTTCTTGTAATAAATAAATAAATAAAAACCATGTCTTCCTACATAAAAAAGATCTGTGACAAGGCTCAAAAACGGGAACCGATCTTTCTAAATTTCACATGCATAACAGCCAATAGATGCCCACTACAATATAAATGTACATTTAAAAAATATTACTGGAATATAATTTATATAATTTCCCTTTTAAATTACTTTTATTAATTATTCATAAATTATTTTTTATTAAGAAAAATTTCAAAAATGTTAAAAATGACATTTTGCAAAATGGCATTAAGTTACAACAAAAGCGATAATTAATCGATATTCATGCAGTAGGTAGGTAGCTGTCAATCTATACACAAAATATTGCCTACGTATGTATATGTTACAGTAAATGAGTGAATTACCATTGCACCTTTGACATGCTTATTAATAATTCATATTTTATTACATGCATGTGTATCCATATTTATGTATATATGCAATGTATATAAACATGTTGAAATTGTTGAAAAGTCAATATACGCACAACATGTAGTACACAGCAAACTTCCTTACTCGTCCTTTGCAAAATTGGAATATTTTATATAGCTACACTATGGTATATGGTATATGGTATGTCGCTTGATGTCTTCTTGCTTTAAAATTTGCCATTGCTACCAGTGTGTTGCCACATGTGGCGTTTGTATAAAATTAAAATGATTAATAGTTCCCAAAGGAAATCATAAATTTAATAAACACATACAGGCGTAAGAAAAAAAATTTTATTTATATGTAGTATATATATTAAATAAAGAAATAATATTAAAATCATGTAAAAAATTGAAGGGGGAATGTCAACCAACTTGAATATGTCATCGCATTTTCTTTTTATTCTTCATTTTGTTTTTGTTTTTTACATAAATGCTTATAAAATAAAGAATTTGAATTTTAAATTAACTAAGATTTTATCCTTCTTTGGCATTTTAATTTGAATTTTTCATTATGACACCAATATTTCGCAAAGGATGAGATAAAGATTTCCTAAATTTTCTATATACAATGCACTATGTTGTAGAGATTAAAAAATGACTATACTGTTTGTTGTAAATACAAATAACACTTTAATTAATCGCACGTTTTTCGCAAATGTCATTTGATGAGAATCCCAATGCTCAGTATGCAGCTGATGCATGCTCTTAAATGAGACAGACGCATATGATGAAAAATTAATTGTGACATTGAAATGTTATTGCTGTCATTTGACTATGTTTAATTTGTTTTTTTTTTTTAGAATTACACTCGAGTCATGATTATCTTGGCAACAGCGCTAAATAATGCCGATTGTGTCTGTACTGACGTTCATTTTGAACATTTTGAGCAATAAATGATTGTGAAGCTACATATGTATATGAGTATATGCTCATAAATAATATTGTGTGGTATACCATGTCATCATGTGCACAGAATGGAGAAATTTTCACAAACAAGGCAAAGACAACCAACTAAAGAGTAATGACAAGTCTGAAGGGAATACACATGTATGATTGTATATCAGAACTGTGCGGATTTTCAAAGCAACATTTTTCTATGCGTGCAATATTTTTCTACAAGATGGCTGTAAAAAAATATTTTTTAAAGAAATCTGATTTAAATTTTTTCCTATCAATTCTTATTGACAAATTTATCTGCTTAATGATTATGAAATATAAAAAAGGAAGAATTAAAGTTCTCTCAGCAGTTTTCAGAAAGCATATATGTATACAAAAAGAAATGTGAAAAATCCAAAAACAATAAAATTTTATAAATTTCTTACAAAAGTTTTAACTTTCTTCTCAAATATTTGCCAATAATTGCTTATTTTTAATTGAAATCGAGCTTTATTGATTTAAAGCAAATAGTTTTTAGAGAAAAATTGTATGCGCTTAAGAAAAATAATTTTCATAAAATCGAATATTATTTTTGAATTGATCTAATGCATATACACATAGATATTTCATAATCATGATTATTATGATGATGTCAAATGGGATGTATAATAAGCAAGGGGTGCTCTTTATGCCAGTACTGCTGTTGCTGTTGTAATTGTTGTTGTCGTTGTCTTTGTTGTTGATGATTTTAATTGTTGATTTCTCACTGATAAACAAAAGCTTCGTACAATTCATGTCAGCAAGCTTGCTCGTGTTTGTGTTGCAGTCTGTCTTTTATCGCTATGCTATTTTCTACATACGGTAAATTACAAATATGTTCCAAAGAAGTATATTCCATATGAGTTTTCTCGACACGATTTGACATGTACATAAGAGGAAGAGAAACATTTCGCCAATATAGGGTAATAATTTTTTCAGAACCTTTTTGCATTTCACCAAGATTAACACAATATTCAGAGTGGGTTTCCTATATCAAAAGAGAGCAAAAATTAGAGCAAAACCATTAAAAAAAAAATTATGAAAAATAGTAGATGATAAAACAAGTCTAGATTTGAATAGTCATCTAAATAAAAATGTCAATTGCGAATAGCCCTTGAGATAAGCAGGAAAGTCTAGTATATAGTTTGATTGTCCATCAACATAATTAAACATAGCATTGAGGAATCTGAACACAAATCGGAGCTCAAATTCTAAACGATTACACTGTGAAACATCATGTTTAGGGGCGAAATGATTCGACCTCATGATGGAAGACCTAGACTCATATAATAAAATCTTCGCATCTTTTTGCATTCATATTAAGGGAATTAAGGTGTAAAGTTTATTGCAGAAATCGGTAAGCATCAACTCTTTGCGACTTGCGTCAGTGGATTGGATAATGATGATGATGATGATGATGAAGGCGCCAAGGATTGGAGAATTTGTAATTTCGGTTTTCTCTCAAACCACTTTTACTTAACATTATTATTATTGAAATTGTCCTTCTAAACTAAAAAATGTTTCTTGCCTTTCGTTACATTCGTTTCTTTGCTCCTAACTTATACTTGTTTCCGTCACAACATAGGAGCTTGAAGAGTAAATATGTCCAAAACGAGAGAAGTTTTACGAACAAAAATTACTAATTAAAATTCACATAATAATTTCTAATTTCACATAACCCTCCTCTGGCTCAACTACTCCCCAGGAAATTTTAGCAAGTAGTTTTTTTTTCTTAATCGGACCATGTAGACTTCAGATATATTCCACATATGGTCTGGCCTTAATGCATTAATTTCAAATATACTAAATTTATGATCCTTTTATATTGTTACAGTAACAGCTATAAATATCCTTATTATATTTACTCAGGAGTATCGTAAATATCCTTATATATTTATATAAGAATATTATTATTTTTTTTTGTTTTATACTCCTGAGTAAACAAAAATAAACCAAGAGATATATATGAAGATAATCAATAGACATTTTTAGTGAATTTCAATTTTGGACAAAAATATCAATATTATATTTTTTATGAAAATTGCAATTTCTATGAAATTGTCATAAATCGAAACAATGGCTTAGGTAGTATGATAACTAGATAGTAGATCATGCGATGCAACCATATGTACAAGTATATTGTTTTAAAACCTTAACCCAAAAGAAATTACCTAAATACAGTATTGTGCAAAACTTAAGCAACTGGCATAGTGCTCTCATTGATTTCAAATTTACTAAAAAATAAAAGCGCTTAGATTGAATGTTTTAATATTTAATTGTTCCTTCATTAAATACATGAAAAACAACAACAACAAAAGTTCGGTATTCTTACGAAATTAACTGTAAACAACAAAAAACAAATTATACTCATATTTCATCTGTGCAAAACTTAAGCAACTCGGAGTGCAAAGGTGTTCGATATTTCTTTGTTCAGAAAATAACGGATCTTTTTCGGAGTTTTTTCTGCTTTGTGCATTAACATTGATCTAACTCAGTACAAAAAAGTCTTTCTTAGCGCACAGTTCTTTCAAACATATTGAAATCCAAAATGCAACGTGTCCGTTATAGTCATCAATTTAAGATGAAGGTTATATCGTTATTTAAGGAAGGAAAACCACAGAATGACATTGCAAAATCATTAAATATCAACAAATCTATGATATCAAGATGGATACGATTATTTGAAAAAACTGGTAGCGTTACAGATCGAAATTCAGGAGGAAGACCCCAAAAAATTTCTTATAGGGAAGCTATTCAAATTAAAAAATTGATTAAAAAAAATCCGTTCATGTCTTCAAAAGATATAGTAAATACTCTTAATTTAAATGTCGATTCAAGCACAGTAAGAAGGCATTTGATTAAAGTTGGTTTAAAAAGCTACAAAGCGGTAAAGAAACCAATGCTTACACCAAAACATGTAAAAAAAAGGTATGTTTGGTTTAATGCCTTCAAAACAAAAACAACAACATATATTTTTTTTCCAGACTTGAATTTGCTAAGTACGTGGGCTGGTCCATAAAAAAGTGGTTTGGCGTACTGTTCAGTGATGAAGTTAAAATAAATTTATTTAATTCAGACGGAATAATAAGAGTTCGACATGCGAAAGGTGAAGGCCTCAATCCGCGATACTGTAAAAAGACTGTAAAGCATGGAGGAGGGAACGTCATGGTGTGGGCGTGTTTTTCGGGGAGTGGACTTGGTCCGTTGCATAGGATTGACCACAAAATGGACAGATTTATGTATAAGGACATCTTAGAAACTGCAAAGTTGCCTTTTGCGGAATGGAATATGCCACTTCGATGGGTGTTTCAGCACGACAATGATCCGAAACACACATCGAAGTTTGTGAAGGATTGGCTACAGTCAAATAAGATTCAAGTGCTTGATTGGCCGTCACAATCGCCCGACTTGAATCCTATTGAAAATTTGTTTTCAATTTTAAAACGAGGCTTGGGCTCAAAGCGCTTTAAAAATAAAGAACTATTTTTAGGCCTCAAAACTGAATGGGAAAATATAAATAAATCATATTTAACGAAATTAGTAGCTTCTATGCCCAAAAGGTGTGCTGCAGTAATTAAAAATAAGGGATACTACACAAAATATTAAAAGTTGCTTAAGTTTTGCACAGATGAAATATGAGTATAATTTGTTTTTTGTTGTTTTCAGTTAATTTCGTAAGAATACCGATCTTTTGTTGTTGTTGTTTTTTATGTATTTAATGAAGGAACAAATAAATATTAAAACATTCAATCTAAGCGCTTTTATTTTTAGTAAATTTGAAATCAATGAGAGCACTATGCCAGTTGCTTAAGTTTTGCACAATACTGTACATAATAATAATATGTAGTTAAAAAAAAGTACGCAGGTACTTTGTTGCTAGTGCTATTTTTTATGTACGCTTAGTGAATTTCAACTTTGAGCAAAAATATCAATATTACATTCTTTATAAAAATTGCAATTTCTATGAAATTGTCATAAATCGAAACAATGGCTTAGGTAGTATGATAACTAGATAGTAGATCATGCGATGCAACCATATGTACAAGTATATTGTTTTAAAACTTTAACCCAAAAGCAATTACCTAAATACATAATAATTTTTTTTTTTTAATAATAATAATAATAATAATAATATGTAGTTAAAAAAGGTACGCAGGTACTTTGTTACTAGTGTTATTTTTTATGTACGCTGCTCAAATTGCTATAAATAGCAAGTATTTCAGCTAAGTATTACTAGTTACATCTCAGATCTCAGATACTTATATTCGTGAACAATTTTATTTTAATACTGCCAAAAAATGAAGCCATCATCACGTGCCCGTGGATTTAGAAAATTTGGAGTTAAAGAACCTGAAGTTCTTGAACACTATCGTGTGCACCACAAGGACGTAAATGAATTCAATCATGACCGGGATTTGGGACGACTGCGGGATATACTGAACAATGTACCAGTACCTATGGGTATGTGGGACAGTGAGTTCAGTAATATGAACTATTTACAGAATTCCGAGAAAGTCAAGGATAACTCGGAATAGATTATATAAAAAATACTATAAAAATAAATAATATTTATAATATTTATATTTATATTAATTTATAATTTGTAATATTAATTAATTATATTAATTTTATTATTATTTTAATAATATTCAATGTAATAATATAATAATACATAATAATAATAATAATAATTCTAATTACAATAGTTATATTAATGCAAAGCAAAAAATACAAAATATGCTTTGAAATAAATACATTGAATTTTCATGATTAAAAGTGTTTGTATTTTAAATATTTCTCTTTTTTAATTAGTGATCATTGATGAACTGATCTTCCAGGAACTATGGTGTGAAAAGTTATACAATTTTTCATAATTATTGTACATGGATATATTTATTGTGGTCAGATGTTTGTAACCATTTGAATGATGCTTCATATAAAGTAGTTAAAAAATATATATAGATTAGCATCGTCAAAATAGTCGAGCTATAAATTTCCGTCAGCTTGTCTGTCTGCCACCTAGCTGGTTCGTACGATAACTTGACCAAATATTGAGATATTTCAACGAAATTTCACATAAGTCATCTATGAGGCTATATTGAAAATTTGGATGATATCTGGGATGCGGACATTAACAAACTTATAAGCGAACCACTGTACTGTATTTGGTATTATTGATGCGAGCGTTATTTAAAAAAAAATATAAATATAAATATGAAATATGTGTTTAAGAATGTTTTGACAGCTTTGACGGCTGAGTTGTATGTTAGCAAAATTCTGTCGTTTCAAATTAATCTGGGTTAATTTAATATAATATGTTTTACTAACAAATTACGGATACTTTTTTAACAGAATGTATTTATTGATTGCAATTATAATTATTAAATTATAATATAATATAATATAATTATAATTATTCAATAATTATTCAATTATTCTCTCTGCAATTCTGTAGGCCCAACTTGGCCTATATGAGCCTCCGCAAGCAATTTTTCTGTACTTAGGAAGTTTTGCATCCATTATATTTTATTCTAAATACATATACATTTATAATTTTCATTATAGGGGCTACAATTACTGATACTACTACATATTTACTACTACAATACAACTGCTACTACCCACTGCTATCACCGCTGCTACATATAACCACCAGTTATATTCTATTGTGTGCATTTTCAAGTAGAAGTTTCTTGATTTATTTAAATTGCAATTTTGAAGAAATATTTTTTTCTTTTGTTGCTTTCCCATTGCTCTTCATTCATTTACATAGTTATTAACTTCAGCACCAAAAATGTACATATTTTTAACTTTTGTCGAAAATGTTTCAATTTTGTTCGAGTATGTGGCTGGATAATAGCAATTTATTTTCGTGAATTGTCCTAATGTACATATGTAAGTGCATGCGGGTACATTTTTTTTTTTAACGACTATAAATTCAAAGAGAAAAATTCAAAAAATATTATCAAAGTAATTTTCACACTTTCGCATATTTAATGGGCAGATGAAGGGTTGAAGAATATCTATGTACATGGCTACCCGTATATGTATAGGTGTGATGTGATGAGTGTGATAGATGGGTTGAAGTGAAAACTCGCATGTGAATAAAATTTGTGAGATATTCATATGAACAAAAAGATGTTGTCAAGTATTGCAGTGCCCCATAGAATTGGTTGGTATGAAATTTAGTGTCAACTAAATATTTCACATATATGTGTGTTTGTACTCATGCTACATACACACTAGAATGGCTAATGCATTCAAAGGGAATATGATTAAAACAACAAAGAAAGGATACATATAAGTGAAGACTATCGAGTACAAGTATTGCTATAAGGTGTTGTATATGAAGAACATTTTCATACTTGTAACGGCACAAGTATTCGTGTATCCGAGGTGGCGCTATTATGCTGCATGTAAGGATATTCTTCATCTGAGAAGTGAGTAATTAAGAAAAAATGGTTTTAAAAAGCGACCATAATCTAAAATTATATTCGCTAATATAATTTAGGATAATTTGTTGTCAAAATTCGATAAATTTTAAATTCAAATCTATTGCAAAACATCAAAAAAGATAGCTCCTACCGGTGTCTACTAACATATGTATAATACTACGAGTATATGTGTATGACGTACGAGTGCAATATGCAAGTATTAGTATACTAGTAAGTAGTGCGAGTGGTAGTAAGATATAATTCAAATAAAAAACAAAAAATTTCAAATAAAAAATACTATGACAAAAAATTTATAAAAGGGAATGCGTTAAAGAGCAAAAATGGAACAAGACAAAAGTACATAAAATACTACCCCTAAGGCATATAAGCACTAGCAAAAGTAGTGCTAGCAACAACTCCGTAGTAATAGCATAGTAGTATTGTAGCAGCAGTTATGACAATAATTTGTATGACTCGTTGCTTCAATGCGCCATAAAATCTACTTTCCTTATATTTTTTTTTCTTCACCCACCACATCCAACTACCCACTCACATATATTTTCTTTTCACTGATGGTTTTTAATACTACACCAACTGAACTGAACCGAACTGAACTGGCTCTCACACGTTGGTAAACTCTTCAACTAACTTTTATAAATTTTTTTTTTCGTGATTGCAACTATATTTGTTGCTTTTGTTGTTGCTGTTGTTTTTATTTTGATTTTTCAAGTGCACTTTTTCAACATCGCCTTTATACCATATTGTTATCGTTGAGCTGATGTTGCTGCTGCTGCTACTGTTGGTTGGATGGATGGATTACTATATAGCTCGCACGTCAGACGATAACGTAGAAATGACAGAGGCAACAAAAAAACAAAAAGGATAGTGTGAAAAAAAAATTCGCAAGTAAAATCTGTTGAATTTCAGCTAGATTTATTCCTTTACCATCATCATCATCAGCATCATCGTCACTTAACTCAATTCTAACAATTTTTTTTAACATAATTTCATTCACCACCCACCCATCACTTTCTATTATCCATATACTTCGTTGTGTATGTAGGTGCTATGTATGTTGCCTAACCACATTATTTATTTGTGTATTCGTCTTAACTGCCACACAACAACAATATAGACGGTGTATGTATTATTCAAGTTTGCGGTGCATTTTTGTCAACACTTTGCATATGCACTTACGTATGTTTCTAAGTATGTGTCTTGTCGATGAAATATGACATTTTAGGCTATGTTAATGGAACTATTTCTCTGGTGGAAATTGCCAATGTGACAGTGGCAACCACGGTTTTGTTGTTACTGATAGAAAATGAGTTGTAATTTTTTTTTTTAATTTCGAAGTAAATTTTTTTGAGTTGAACTCTTGTTCCACTTGCAATTATCTTTAATACAACAATTGTCAGTCAATATACAATACAATTGACATTCATACAATTTATACTTACGTATTTACGTATACACATGTATTAGCAGTGAGTATGTAATTGTATATGCTTTGCGTTAATAATTAGTAATGAGATTACAAAATTAACACTTCATCAATTATCACTTATCTACTTAATGGAGGAAATTTGGAATATATGTAAATCAGTTGCAAATATATTTGCAATAAATGCTAATTATTTAATTTGTGATAAATGCATATAGCAATAGCATGGAGGCAATAGATGATACATCTTCTTCAAGCAATTTTATGAAAAAGTAATTTTAGCACCAACTACCGGGCAATAAGTCTTCTTGCCATCTCATATAAGATCCTGTTGAGCGTACTGTCTAAAAGACTAAAGCCATTTGCCAACAAACTGATTGGACCTTATCAGCGCGGCTTTAGACCTGGCAAATTCACCATCGACTAGATCTTCACACTGCGCCAAATCTTGGAAAAAACCCACGAGAAGCAAATCGACACCCATCATCTCTTCGTCGATTATAAAGCTGCGTTCGATAGCCCGATACGAGATTACCTGTATGCCACCAGTTCGGTATCCCCGCGAAGCTGATAAGGCTCTGTAGAATGACGTTGAGTAACACGTGCAGCTCCGTCAAGGTAGGAAATGACCTCTCCGAATCCTTTGATATTGTGCGAAGTTTCCGACAATGCGAGAGCTCTTCAATTTTGTAGTGCAAGGGGTATTGTGAAAAGCCGGTGTACATCGTAATGGCATTATTTTCTACAAAAGTGTCCAGCTCCTTGCGTATGCCGATGACATTGATATCGTCGGAAGATGTAAGCGAGATATTACTGCTGCGTTTTCTGCGATCGAAAAGGAATCAGCGCAGATGGGTTTGACGGTGATCGAGGGCAAAACGAAGTATATGCTGTCCACGAACAGGGAGTCGTGGCGTCTAGGATCCCATGTTGCTGCGGACAACTATTCTCTCAAAGTTGCGAAGGAATTTACTTACCTTGACACCGCCGTTAACACCGAAAATGATGTCAGCCTGGAGATAAAGCGAAGACTCACTGTTGCTAATAGGTGTTACTACGGCCTCAGTAAGCAAATGACAAATAGAGCAATCTCTCGCCCGAAAAAACTGACACTCTACAAGACGCCTACAAGGCGCAGAAGCTTGGGTTGTGTCGCAGACTGATGCAGCCACGCTTGGGGTGTTCGAGAGAAAAATTCTTGGCAAAATCTTCGGTCCTGTTCGCGTCAGTGTCGACTATCGTATTCGAATTAACCACGAACTGTACGTGCGCTACGCTGACGTTGACATAGTTCAACGTCTGCGGTGGCTAGGCCATGTTGTGCGTATGGATGAAGAAGCTCCTGCGAAAAATGTGTTTGAAACGGAAGCCGCTGGACGATGACGGAGAGAAAGGCCATGCCTCCGATGGAAATACCAGGTCGTGGAAAACCTGTCTGCACTTGGTGTAACTGATTGGAGAAGGCGCGCACATAGTAGCGACGCCTGGAGAGAGCTGCTGCGGTGGACCGTACCTCGATAATTACTGAAATACGGGAAATTGGCAAATTAGAAAATTTTTTTTTCGGAAATACATTTGTCCCTAGTTATATTCAGATAAAATTGGAACTAATTCCAAATGCAGTATCAACTTGTTTGACAAATTTCTGTCAAACTATAACTACCGGCCATTATTTGCAATTATTGATGAATAACAAATATAAAAATAGCACATCAATGAGTTCAAATACTTAAAGAACAATTTTCATAATTTACACTGTCTGTGTAAATATATTTATTTGAAATTTCCAAGCTCAATACCTCAATACACTGCTGTAAGTAGTATATTTGATTGCAATTTCATTGCAATTTATTATTTCCCATTACAAATATCCACATTCGCTTACTCACTGGCTCATCTACCAACTCATTCATTCATTCACTCACTCAATCAGACACACATTGGAGCAACTTAAATGTAATCAAAACCAAATGTCAAACGTCAGATGTCATTTACAATTGCTTCTACTTCATGTTCTTGTTCTTTGAAAAATTTGTTTGCTTTTATTTTTAGCATTTGTTTAACGACATTTTTAACTTTCATTTTAGTTTGTACTTAATTTCAAGTCTCAATTTTATTGTACATGCGAGTACATACGAATATATGTATTGTACCATATTGCTTTCTTTTCTACGGTTAAATGATCAATAAAATTGCAATGCCATTAAAATGACAATAAGAAGATGGACATGCATGCAATTTAAAGTACTATCATATTTATTTATATATATATATATATATATATATATATATATATGTATATATATATATATATATATATATGTATATATATATATACATATATATATATATATATATATATATATATATATATATATATGTATATATATATATGTACGATGGCGATGATCAAGATGGGTCCCGCGTTTGCTCACAATAGAACAAAAACACCAGTTCACACATTGTGATATAAAAATCAATGAGTTAAAGCTCGAATTGCTTCAGCACGCACCTTATTCGCCAGATTTAGCTCCTTCGGATTATTTTCTATTTCGAAATTTGAAAATATGTTTATGTGGTAGAAGATTTGCAAACAATGAAGAGGTGGAATCTGCGGTAGATGGCTATTTTAATGAGCTAGACTGTTCATACTATAAACAGGGTATCGAAGCTATAGAATATCGCTAAGAAAAGTGTATAGAGCTAAAAGGAAATTATGTTGAAAAATAAAGAAAAATTTTCCCAAATTTGTTGTGTTGTAGAAAATTTGGTTTCGCAGCACAGTATTTTCAAAGGCAAAATTTAACAACAGAACGAAATTTAATTAATTGAATTTATTATTATTAATTGATTTAATTGATAATACCTTTTTTTTAAAGTAGTTTCCATTTTCGTCTCAATAAGGTATAAGCGTTAAATTGAGTGCTCCGGTATTGGAACACACGGCCTCAATGCTTGAGCTCAATACACTAATCATTGTATTTAAAAACATCCACGACTAATAAAAACAAAAAATATTTTTGTTTTTTTTTATAAAATAATAACTACTAATGCTTTTATTTAAATTATATTACAAAAAAAAAATTAAAATACAATAAGTAATTAAGTTGTTTTCAGTCGTGTCTGGTGTTGGTGGTGATGTTACATTTTCCCTCAGCTGTATCCATTTCAGCATCACACGCCATACTTTCTTCACTATTTGGTAATGGTGATAATAGGCTTCGTTCGTATTCTAATTTCCTGGAATATTTCCAAAATGCTCTCATTGCTAGTGCAACATCTGGGTTTATATAATAATTCACTTCAGTTGCAACATCATCTTCATCGTCATCAATATAATTATGTTCGTCTGCGAATTCAATATCTTTATTGTATTCTGAAGGATGATCGTCGAAATATTCATTTTCTTTGTTCTTTTCGGATGTAAGTTCATTATTTTCCGGCTCTTCTTCTCTTAGTTGGTCAGATGTATAACGCAATAGCTCCATTATAAATATATTTTATTTTATAAACTACGATTGTGAATAACACTTACACGATCACTTATCAATTGCTGTTACTGCAGCTGACTACTAATTCGAAATAATGAAAAATGAGAAATGTCCGTTCTTTTATAGGCCACATGGATCGTTTACCTGCATCTATATCGCGACCTGAATATGTGCGAATATTATTTGTCTACGGATGGATTCTTGGGAATACGGTGCAAATATAATAAAACAATAAATATACATTTGCTCATATATTTACTATTTCTTCGAGTTGAGTAGATAAGACAAAGGTTTAATATGTCTACCTAAATACAATTCTGTTTATTATCTTTACAAAATGAGTGGGAAAATTTGTTCAGAATTATATACTATTGTTAGAATTCGTTTTGTTGTTGTTTTGCTTTTGCTCTTAATTTGTTAACGTAATAGCAAATTGGTTTGAAAATGGTTGAGGGTGAAAATTTTTAGCTAATCTAGCTGAGATCAATATTTGCATATATGGAACTTTGGAAATAAATAGCAAACATATTTGCCGAGATCTTTATAAGAAAAAGAAGTAAATTAGGTAGCATCTGAAAACAAGAATTTTAGTGCTGCCAATATTTTCTATAAATTAAAGTGTGCTAATTCTATGGACACTACTGTATGCGTTTAAAAATTTTTTACTCATCCATGCCTTGTACATATGTTTACTACGATATAGTTTAATAAAGAACTAGAATATAATATATTTTAAATCTTTTCTTTTCCCTTTCAGATATTCAACACGACCGGATTTGAATAATGAAATTGAAAATTTAATGAAAAATAAATTAATTATTATCCTGTATGTAAATGTAATATTATTATGATCAACATGCATTTAAATTCATGCTCCAAAAAGTAACTTTCTCAATTATACAGATCATAAAGAAGAAGAAGAAGAAGAAGAAATAAAATAAAACGATAAGTGTGGCCATAACTGCAAAAACAACAACAAATAATAGAAAAAGAAAAGTAAATGTAATTCAAGTAAAAATGCGAAGAGACATCAGTGAAATTGAAATACAGAAATAAAAATTAAATAAAACCAGAGAACTTTTAATACCAGAGAAGTCCTAATTTGGCTTTTGAGCTTATTTCTTATTACAATATAAGAGTCACTTAACAGAGTTGCAGTATACAGATAGTTTGAAGAGAGCAAGCCATGACCAGAAGAAAAATTCTGTAAATTAACATAGCAAATTAACATATATTGAAATAAGATCACATAATAGTAAATATTTTTATGAATGAATTTTATATATGTATGTGGAATAGAATTTTTACTATTGTTCAATATATATGTATGTACATGCGTACTTATAGGTGCTTCGATAAAACGATACTTATGGCTTCCTTCTTTGTCAAAATTACTGAAAATTTAAAAAATTTAATATTATGAAAATGATCATTATGTTAAACAACTTATGCATTTGCATGAATGGAGTATACCTAAAAGTACTCCACACGCATATACCTATATATTGAATAATAGTAAATATTCTTCATAAAATATTCTATCATACTCGTATGTATAGAAAATCATTCATAAAAATATTTACTAATTCACACATAATAAAAATGTACTTATTATGTGATCTTATTTGAATATAATTTGCTATGATAATTTACAGAATTTTTTCTTCTGATCATGGCTTGCTCTCTTCAAAATATCTGTATACTGCAACTCTGTTAAGTGACCCTGATATTTGTAATCAGAAATAAGCTCAAAAGCCAAATTAGGACTTATCTGGTATTAAAAGTTCTCTGGTTTTATTTAATTTTTATTTCTGTATTTCAATTTCACTGATGTCTCTTCGTATTTTTGCTTGAATTACATTTTTTTTTTCTATTATTTGTTGTTGTTTTTGTAGTTATGGCCACACTTATCGTTTTGTTTTATTTCTTCTTCTTCTTCTTCTTCTTTATGATCTGTATAATTGAGAAACTTACTTTTTGGAGCATGAATTTAAATGCATGTTGATCATAATAATATTACATACAGTGTAATAATTAAAAATATTTTTCATTACGAAAAAAGAAAGTTGATTTCCAAAATTACATATAAGCAAATATTGATCTCAGCTAAATCAGCTAAAAATTTGCACCTTCAAACATTTTCAAACCAATTTGCTATTACAATAACAAATTAAGAGCAAACGCAAAAGCAAAATAAAGGTATGTAAAATAACAAAACGTTTTCGTTTTGCGATTAAACAATCGTATACTCATCTATGTAACTGAATTCTAACAATAGTATATAATTCTGAACAAATTTTCCCACTCATTTTGTAAAGATAATAAACAGAATTGTATTTAGGTAGACATATTAAACCTTTGTCTTATCTACTCAACTCGAAGAAATAGTAAATATATGAGCAAATGTATTTTGTCCATCCTTGTACATAAACGATATTTGTGGTCGATCCATGTGGCCTATAAAAGAACGGACATTTCTCATTTTTCACTTATTTCGAATTAGTAGTCAGCTGCAGTAACAGCAATTGATAAGTGATCGTGTGTTATTCACAATCGTAGTGTATAAAATAAAATATATTTATAATGGAGGTATTGCGTTCTACATCTGACCAACTAAGAGAAGAAGAGCCGGAAAATAATGAACTTACATCCGAAAAGAACAAAGAAAATGAATATTTCGACGATCATCCTTCAGAATACAATAAAGATATTGAATTCGCAGACGAACATAATTATATTGATGACGATGAAGATGATGTTGCAACTGAAGTGAATTATTATATAAACCCAGATGTTGCACTAGCAATGAGAGCATTTTGGAAATATTCCAGGAAATTAGAATACGAACGAAGCCTATTATCACCATTACCAAATAGTGAAGAAAGTATGGCGTGTGATGCTGAAATGGATACAGCTGAGGGAAAATGTAACATCACCACCAACACCAGACACGACTGAAAACAACTTAATTACTTATTGTATTTTAATTTTTTTGTAATATAATTTAAATAAAAGTATTAGTAGTTATTATTTTATAAAAAAAAAACATAAAAATATTTTTTGGTTTTATTAGTCGTGGATGTTTTTAAATGATTATTATGATATTAGAATATTCAGCTCTAGTATTGAGGCCGTGTGTTCCAATACAGGAGCACTCAATTTAACGCTTATACCTTACTGAGACGAAAATGGAAACTACTTAAAAAAAAGTATTATCAATTAAATCAATTAATAATAATAAATTCAATTAATTAAATTTCAAATATTTCAAGTTCAATTCAATTTCGTTCTATTGTTAAATTTTACCTTTGAAAATACTGTGCCGCGAAACCAAATTTTCCTGAACACAACAAATTTTGGGGAAATTTTTCTTTATTTTTCAACATAATCTCCGAGGCCGAGTTTTTGCGTCGATTCCGAACCATGGATGAGACATGAGTACACCTGAAAAGGGAGAATCGTGTCCAGAGATGGCGAGGATAGTTCCATCTGAAGGCAAGGTGGGATAATTTTTGTTGATTATCTTCAAAAAGGAAAAACAATCATCGGCGAGTATTGTGCTAATTTGTTGCAGTGTTCAAGTGATGAAATTAAAGAAAATAGGAAGCATTTGGCGAAAAAGAAAGTGTTGTTTCATCACCAGTTCACACATCCGCTATTGTGATGGCCAAAATCAATAAGTTAAAGCTCGAATTGCTTTAGCACGCACCTTATTCGCCAGATTTAGCTCCTACGGATTATTTTCTATTTCGAAATTTGAAAAATTGGCTATGTGGTAGAAGATTTGCAAACAATGAAGAGCTGGCGTCTGTGGTAGATGGCTATTTTAATGAGCTAGGAAGTTCACACTATCAACAGGGTATCGAAGCTATAGAATATTGGAGGAGCTGTGTGTAGAGCTAATAGGAAATTATGTTGAAAAATAAAGCAAAAATTTGTTGTGTTTTCTTTGTTAGGTCGGATAGTTCTGGGACCACCTCGTAAGTGTAGATATAGAAAGAGTTAATGGCGAGTAGAAAAAGAGTTACTTGAGTTACTTCCTCCCTATAGAATATATTATATTTATATTTTCTAGCAACTGAACTCTCTTCTGTGCTTTAAATATCAAATTAATATATGTATATATATTCAATATGGCTGGAGGATATAGAGAGTTTATCCTCAAAAGGTAGCTTCCACTAACAGTTCTCTAAACTCAATTTAAGATGAATAGAGTCAGAGTAGTTCGGTGTCATATAAACATTGTATAAATTCTTTATTTTTATCATTATAATTTTTACAGCTCTAGGGAAATCTGACTAGATGTACTACACTAGACGCTATTCTTTAGAGATTTTTTGTGTAAATATACATAAATGAGTCTTAAATTTTGGACAATATTAGAAGGGACCTACTTATTTTAGCCGGTTCCGAACGGCAGAACACTTGTGACATCACTTTTTCTGAGCTTTGTCACAGAGTTCTTTAAGAAGCTTTTTCATGGCAAATTGTTACTGTCGGAAGAATTGCCAATTGCTTGCCGACAGGTGGGTACCATTCGAAAGAAAAATCTTATCGATATTAAATTTGTTATGCATCAGCCGGGGATTGAACCACGACCTACTGATCAGAAGGCGAACACACTAACCACTGAGCTACGGCACCCACTAATATTTTCCAAAATTTAAGACGCACAACAGTAATGGAAGAGAAGCTCGGTCAATGAGCCCTTTGGGGCTTTAAGTGCCACATATTTATTTTTTTATTTTTTTATACATAAATGAGTACTCGAGCATATAACATTGAGGCACAACATCTAAGTTGACTTGCAAGTATCTATTAGCAATTTCTATAAATTTTTTCAATGCATACACTTGATAATAATTTATTCATACAAAATATTCTAGTTGAATATCATCTGGTAAATGTAAATTCAATTACGCACTGTTAGGTGCACGCGCACAGGTAATAAAAAAAAAATTCAATAATTCAGTACAAATATATGGCAGGTTTTATTATACAGCCATTATAAAAATTTAGTCTCATTAAATCATGCCGCAATTACATATCAATATGTGTAAATATCAATATTATAAATTTATATATTCAAGTCAACTATGTATGTGAGAAGATACAACTACCTACTCAGCTGTAAGGAGATTGAAAATTGCAGTAGTTAAAAATGATTTCAAGTATATAAGAATATACCTACGTATGTATGTATTTGTATCTATGTGTGTATTTTAGTAAGTGGTTGATTTCGATTTAGCGATATCGTTTTTGCAATTTGATTCCATCACACTGACAATCACACATATTTAACCAAACACACAACGTCATATATTATACCTACTCATTTGCAATTTGTCATATACATGCATACATACGCTGTGAGCTAAAATGAATCCACTCGACTAAACAAGTAGGTGATGGCTTGAAGGAGATTTTCATTTTAAATTTCAATAGAATTCTATTGATGTATTACTTTACCTTGATTGAGTTTGAATTATGTAGGTACATATTTATGGAATAATATTCTTATATGTATGAAATGAAAATATTATAGATATTCTTCAATAAATTTACATTATAAATTAAGTAAAAAAATGATTATTTATCATGGGAATCCAAAAAAAAAATGTATATACATTTCATTGGAAAAATTATGAAAATTTTTAATTACTCTTAACACGTTGCGTGCTGCCATACAAATTAGATATATATATATTAGGCCGTACCTTAAAAATTTTTTTTTTTCTTTTTTTGGCCGAACGTAGGGGTCGTCCATTTAAATTTTTCGTTATATCATCGGCATTTACAGTCGGATTTTATAGTGTGATATATCGATGTTTTTGTCTCGAGTAGGCCAATTTCTGCCCCAAATATCATTAACCTCAAGTGTCCCATTGTAGTATTTACCCACCATACATCAGTTTCTACCGCCCTAATGTACCACTCTAATGGCAAAAAATTAAAGCTCGTAAAAACATATTAAACTTTTGCTAAGGAAGTATTTTGATTACTCCAGTAGAACATGTTTTAATTTTTTTGCCGAACATAGGTTCGCCTTTTAAATTTTTCCTCATATCTTCGGCATTTACAGACCGATCATAAAGTATCATATAGCGATATTTCTGTCAAGGACACCAATTTTTTGCTTCAACGGTTCTTGTGCTTTGTTATTGTTATAGTTGTCTGTACGATATACAGACAACTAAACGATAACAAACAATAAAACTTTAGCAGGCGCATTTATAAATTTTGCTTTTCTAGCGAAACAATAAAGTACAGAATCCTTATCACGTAAAAATAACTATGTAATTACAGCACACATAAGAAAGCGGAAGAGAAAATATCACGTTCGTAACAGGGTTGCATTTTTTATAGCGATCGCACCAAAATTGCATGAATCTTTTGAAAATAACTGCACATTTGTAGTTGTGAACATTTTGAAATAGAATTTCCTTATCTGTACATAGGTACCCACCCCTAAGTGCAATTATAATTTTAATAATAGATTTAAGATAGTTCTTGGCCTATTCTTGGTGTGCTCTCACAACAGGAAATTAAAATTGAAGAAATTGAAAATCCGTTAAAATTAAAAATTTGGTTTTTAAATCATTTATTTATTATTTATTATATAAAGGCATTTTAGGAACATTTTGCTATTTTTTGGTAGTCTTATTTTTCGTGTTACATTATAAAAAGTTTTTCTTAAAAACTACTTGTAAACCATTACATTGTATATTATCAACTATTTAACACTCTCATCAATCGGTTGTAATATCATCGTAATCATCATCACCATTTAGTTCAGCTATCTGACGTTGACCAATGTGAATAAATGAATGTACGATCATTGGGATAGTGAATGAAAGTTTTTCCAGGGCCCTGTGCAACAATATATTCAACTTCCAATGTAGTATCATTAAATACAGTACCTTTAAAGAAAACAAAAAGAAACAAAATTTATAAATTCGAATTAGTATGGGTTATTGTGGAATTTAATAGATTTAATAGATCAATTATATTAAAAAAACATGTCTTTTGTACGTTATATATACTTACTTTTGTCGAAGGCGTCGTAGGGGATTTCTCTTCTAACCACGCTATCAATTCTGGCCTCCTCCAATTCATTATGATTTCTTATTTTTAAGTAGTTGTTTATCGCAGAGCCCATAAGTTCATCCCTTATTTGTGGTTCTTCCTTTAGTGTTTCGTCTAAATCACGCACTAGTACTATTTTCGCAGACATTTTCCTCGGCGTTTATTAACTGATGTGTTTCTTTTTTATTCGAAAGCGTAATTGCTTGATTATCGTACGATACCTCTTACTAAAATGATCCATGCTTCTTAAAATCCTACTTTATATAGCGTTTACTAGACAGATATCTCTGCAGGTAGAAGAAAAGAAGAAGTAAGAATTATTGATGAAAGAGCGCTTTTAAAAAGATCTGTGACGTGGCTCAGAAATATATATGTTATAAAGGTGATGCTCATTGAATTGGAGTCTACTAATTGCTGACAAAAAAACGTTCAAGCAATAAGTTTCTCATAGCGAATAAATTTCGAGTGTATAAAAAAGTAATTTAGAATAATTATATTCTTAGATATTGCATTACCACTGCTGTGAGTACAAATATCACGTAAAAATAACTACATGCACACATAAGAAAGCGGAAGAGAAAATATCTCATTCGTACCAGGGTTGCGTTTTTCATAGCGATCGTACCAAAATTTCATGAATCTCTTGAAAACAACCGCACATTTGTAGTTGTGAGTAATTAGAACAAGTTTTTATACCCTGCATAATGCAATATGCATGGTATATTCATTTCGGTCAGATGTTTGTGTCCACTTGAAGGAATCTCCGGAGATATAGACATAGATATATATTCGTGATCAGCGTCGATTAAATTTTCGATTTAACGATGTCCGTCCGTCCGTCCGTCCGTCCGTCCGTCTGTCTGTCACCTGGATGGTTCGCACGATAACTTGAGTAAATATTGAGCTATTTCGATGAAATTTGGCATAAGTAATCTATGATCCAAGAGTACGGAGGGGATTGATATTGGGCATGATCGGTCAATAACCACGCCCACACCAAGCATTCAAAGCGACTAACCTCGAAATTTTCAAAATCTTTAACTTGCTATAACTCACATAATATACGACTTGGGACAACAATATTTGGTACATAGACTTATATTATACTACTATATAACGTCGCCAAAAGTGGTTGAGCCACGCCTACTTTTTAGCGTAGCTCTCATACAAAGTGTCTGTACTTCTTTTAAATTGAAACAGCTGTAACTTCTACAATCTTCTGTCCAGAATAACCATAATTGACACTGAGATTAACATGGTAGTCGGAAATAATATGGCAGAAAATCAGTGTGCCACGCCCACTCCTTCATGAGTCTCCCATACAAAGTCAAGGGAATTAAACTAAAACTTTTAAGCTCCATAACTTACAAACCATTTAGCGTAGGACAACGAGATTTAAGGTGTGGATTAGTATTGTACGAGCAACCAGGCTCAAATGGGCGCGCCATGCCCAATGTTTATTGTAGCCCCCATACAAAATGACTGAAATTCTTTTAAATTTAAACAGCTGTAACTTCGGCAATCTCCTGCCTAAAATAACCATAATTGACACATAAATTAATATCGTAGTCGGCAAAAATCTGGCAGAAAATCAGTGTGCCACGCCCACTCCTTCATAGGTCTCGCATACAAAGTCGAGGGAATTAAACTAAAACTTTTAAGCTCCATAACTTACAAACCATTTAGCGTAGGACAACCAAATTTAAGGTGTGGATTGATATTGAAAAATTAATTAGATATACCAGAAAGAGATACGTCACGCTCACTTTTTATATATCTTCCGTATAAAGTCTCGGATTTAGCTTAAACATTAAAACACCCATAACTTACTAATTAATACGCCTAGGTCAAGCCATTGCAACCTATGTAGTTTAGTATTATAGGCAGAAATTGATCCTCCAAAATTGGTGAAGTACGCATGCTTTTTAATGTAGGTCCTATACAAAGTAGTGGAAGAAAAGGATGGATGGATATACGAGCAAACTTTTTATATATATCTCTACATATGCAGGGTATAATTTGGTCGGCCCCAGCCGACTGTAAGGAGATTTTTTTTTTGTGTTCTTTCTGTTGTTTGTACAAAATAATAGAAATTTAAAATAATGTATGCTATAAATATAGCTATTTAAAGAAGTATCTTTAGGTCAATGTTGTATTTTAAATTTCTTATTGAAATTGTAATTGCTTTTAGGGGCAGGTAGCTACCATACACTTACACAGACAAGCGAATTGTATGTCTTGATTGTGGAAACGATTATGAAGGAATTATGAAAAAAAAAAAATGGAGTAAAAATATTTACAAAAAATAATCAACATACATATGTACATAAAAATTAATTTGTTTGTTACAGCTTCAACATTATGCAACTCATGTAATATATTGAGTATAAGTTCTTTGCAAAAAATTGTGCGAGTAATCTCTAAAGAGAGTAATCCGGGATTAATCTCTTTAGACATTAAGCAGAGATTAGTCTACGATCGAACACTTTAGAGATGCGTTGAAGATCAATCTTTAAATTAATAAATATTTTTTAAGTTTTTTTCCACTATCAAGTGATTCGCTTTTAAGTCAACAGTAGTATGTTGCAGATGAGCGTAGGTGATAGAGCGACGATGATAGATCATACGATAGCCAGGATACACGATATTGTTTGTGTTCGAAGTTTCAAATCTGAGTAGAAAATATGTAAATTTTATTTCCGCATTTAAATTTGAAATATATAAGTCGGAATTTTATAATGCATTGAATTACAATAAG
The DNA here is from genome assembly GCA_963854835.1 of Megamerina dolium. Classification (NCBI taxonomy): domain Eukaryota; kingdom Metazoa; phylum Arthropoda; class Insecta; order Diptera; family Megamerinidae; genus Megamerina; species Megamerina dolium. Next base: position 51,646,683 of record OY978529.1, read on the forward strand.
TTGTTTAATCTATGGTACTCCAGATTCGAATCACGGCAAATTAAAAAAAAAATGTATTATTTTTTAGACGAGAATTATAATGCATTTTCATTAAATAAATTATTTTGATGCGAATAGCGACAAAGAGCAAAATTGTTTAAATTGTCAAATAGTACAAATGAAAATGTACTTGAGAATTATATGGAATGAAAATTTCGAATCGTTCGACTAATTTATTTATAGCAGGCGACTAATCCACATTTGTAAACGTTCGATTGTAAAAGATCTTCATAAGACATGCTCGAACAAAAGGGAACAGTTTACTCCATATATATAGAGATCCAAAAGTGCGATTATTCGCATGCTCCTTTGCGACTGATCCCGGACACATTACGAACGATCCCAGCGATCCCAACCGACCGAGGGGCGCATCCGTGTGATCGCACTGATCGGTGACCGATAACAGTAACATTCCGGACTGTAAAAACGGCTTGGGGGCAGAGGACAATCTAGTATCCGCGTCAGCTACAGAAAAAATATTTTCATCAGCTGAAATAAATTGTTCCGGACACATCTCATTTTTTGCAGGGATTATGTTAATTTAGTTTCTCCATACTCCATATACATAATGGTCAAATAGTTAATCTGATTAAAAAAGTAGCGCATGATTTCCAACACTTCTCCATTTGCTTCGAATAAAGCGTCGACAGAATAATGAGAACAATATACATCAGCATCCAATTAATCCTATATAATATACAGAATTAATCTCTACAGCAATTCGAAAATAAAATCTTTTGTAAATTTATTATGAAGGCTTTTATCAATTTACATTTTTTAAAAAAGTATCAACATTATCATATATGCATGCATGCATGCACTAGTAAATCTAGATCCGCATATTAGAATCACCATCTTGCTAGTTTCTATATTCAGATTAATGTGTGCGTGATTGGGTTAAAATTTATTACATTTATATGTAAATTGTACACCGAACGACCTTATTATGCAAATTGCCAACTGCCAGCTGACCGGCAAATGAAATTGATTTTTGTCGTCATTCATTATTCTCGTCGTCGTCATTGTTATTGTGAGTTTTGTAATTCTGGCGAATACATATATAGTTCAGTAAACATTTGTGCAACATACATGCAAATAATAATTGTTGCATTTTTTGGTAACATTTCAATAAGTATACATTTGCAATATTGCTCCTAACAGACTGGTTAGGATCCCACTTCAGATCCCTCTTCAGCCAACTGAATAGATGTTTTCATTGAAATGTATCGAGGTGATTAACAGAGGTTTTTAGATGTGACATTTCAAATACATGAGAGTTAAGTTGGTTGCTTTTAATAACTTATAAGCAAGAAGTTTATGACAATCAATGAATGGTGCCAAGCAAAGGAAAAAACATATGTATGCTTGTATGTATCCTGTTGAATGTTGTTTTTGATTTGTTGTACCTACATAAATGTTTTATATTGGTCTATCGTGAAAGTTCATCTATGATGTTGACATTTCGTTGTGTTGTTAGCAATATGCGTGTTGTCGGAAATGGTAACTCCTCTCAACGTCAATATTAAGTATGCTTACGTAAAAAAAAAGTGCTTGTTTGTTCATATGTTGCTATTGTTGTTGTTGTTATTCTTATTGTTTTGATAGTCGTACAATATTATTATTATTATTGTTATTATTATTATTACATCATAAATGCAATGAACTGTTATAACAGTTCACACACACACACACACACATACACATAGACCTATAAGCCACATATATATATATTGTATATAAACATATATTATACACTTACACCTGCAGTAATGCCCTACAGGATATTTGTATACTTGCATATTTGCGTGCGTGTACAAATGCATAAGCGGAAATTGTATATACTAGCGTTAAGCTGAGCTAACATTGATGTTTACTGGTTGACTTTAGTATTGTTGCTTGTAAATGAAAAACGATAAAAGAAAATATACAACAATTCATACAAGTGTATACATACGAGTATGTAGTTTTGCCAATATAATATGATGTATAATTTATGTTTTTTTTTGTTTCTCTACAATAAACACACTATTTTTATGTACTATTATTGTTCGTCTACATAACAATATATTGTATTTTATAAGAGCAATAATGAAATAGTTCTTCGATGGGCTTTATATTATACTTCGTTGTCTTCAATCATCACTGTTGGAATCCGGTGTGGCTGGAGCAATTTCTTCATAATATGAAAAAAAAAAATCTTCATATATTGTATAATTATGAATGCCATACATCTCATGTTTGCACTCTGCAATATTTATTTAGTACTCGTCGTGCATCGCACATGCGAGACATACAAGTAAATTATATATTTAATATTTATTTTTCTCTTACTTAATATTCAATTGAATCTTTTTTCACTTGTATGCCTTGTATAATTTGTATTTGTATAATTTTATAATGTCACCGCACTTCATTGCACTCTGGCACAGAATTAATGGGTAGCATGAAAAAAAAAGGAAATAGCAAACGCAAATAAAAGCACAACAAACAACAAGAACAACAACAACAACAACAAGTATTTAAATCGATGATTCTGCATCGATAATATTGAAATAAATTAATGGCCATTTATTTAACACATCATTGCATTGGCAGTGCATTCAACCAGTCATTGTAAAATTATTGTCCTTGTTCGTATTTACATATTCAATATTATTGTTATTATTATTATTATTATTATTATTATTATTATTATTATTTCTATAATAATAATTGTTGTTGTTGTTATTATTATTATTATTATTATTATTATTATTATCATCATTATTCTTATTATGCTATCCTGTACTGAAAAGTCAAGGGTGTATTGGCTTCCTAAATACCGTGAATTTGTAAATGAATTTTATTCATAGTTATAACTTCATTCACTTTAAAAAATGTTTTTCAAAACCTCTATCGAGGTGTATATTTTTAGCCTCTCTAAAATTCTAAAAATCTAGGAAAATTGTTTTAAAAAATGGTTTAGTAACTGATATGCTTTAAATAGTTTTTAAGAATTATTAAACATACTTTCGTAGTAAAATAACAAAATTGGAATTACTCTGGTAATGGTAGCATTGAATGAGGAAATCTTAGGAAAATATTAAAACAATCAATACATAAGAACAATATATTTTCCAAAGAACGGCGTAATTTAATGTCACTCGTTATTCAAATTATTATTTATGCAGAACGAAAATAATGCTCACGTAACATAAGCCGATTAAAAGAACAAGCAATAAAACAAGAGCATGATATATGAAATAGATATCCCAATAGGGATGTGGTGGTCAAAGTCTGTAATGCGAATTACTTCTATGTATGTCGAATACATGTTAGCACTGAAAATTGTCATTCTAGCCAGTAGTGTGGATTGGATTGAAGATTTACGAGGGTGGTCCCAGAACTACCCGACCTGACATAGATGGTGGTCGGCTGAGACATGGATCCACCACTTCACACCTGAGACAAAGGAGCAGTCAAAACAGTGGACTGCAAGGGGAGAATCCAAAGAAGACAGTTCCATCTGCAGGCAAGGTTATGGAGTCTGTTTTTTGGGATGCACGTGGGATAATTTTTATTGATTATCTTCAAAAAGGAAAAACAATCAACGGCGAGTGTTATGCTAATTTGTTGCAGCGTTTAACTGATGAAATTAAAGAAAACAGGCTGCATTTGGCGAATAAGAAAGCGTTGTCTCATCAAAACAATGCACCAGTTCACACATCCGCTATTGCGATGGCTAAAATCAATAAGTTAAAGCTCGAATTGCTTCAGTACGCACCTTATTCGCCAGATTTAGCTCCTTCTTCGGATTATTATCTATTTCGAAATTTGAAAAAATATCTATGTGGTAGAAGATTTGCAAACAATGAAGAGGTGGAGTCTGCGGAAGATGCCTATTTTAATGAGCTAGACTGTTCATACTATAAACAGGGTATCGAAGCTATAGAATATCGCTAGGAAAAGTGTATAGAGCTAAAAGGAAATTATGTTGAAAAATAAAGAAAAATTTCCCCAAATTTGTTGTGTTGAGGAAAATTTGGTTTCGCAGCGCAGTATTTTCAAAGGTAAAATTTAACAATAGAACGAAATTGAATTGAACTTGAAATATTTGAAATTTAATTGAATGAATTTATTATTTTTAATTGATTTAATTGATAATACTTTTTTTTGAAAGTAGTTTCCATTCTCGTCTCAGTAAGTTATAAGCATTAAATTGAGTGCTCCGGTATTGAAACACACGGCCTCAATGCTAGTGCTCAATACACTAATCATTGTATTTAAAAACATCCATGACTAATAAAAACAAAAAATATTTTTAGTTTTTTTTTTATAAAATAATAACTACTAATACTTTTATTTAAATTATATTACAAAAAAAATTAAAATACAATAAGTAATTAAGTTGTTTTCAGTCGTGTCTGGTGTTGGTGGTGATGTTACATTTTCACTCAGCTGTATCCATTTCAGCATCACACGCCATACTTTCTTCACTATTTGGTAATGGTGATAATAGGCTTCGTTCGTATTCTAATTTCCTGGAATATTTCCAAAATGCTCTCATTGCTAGTGCAACATCTGGGTTTATATAATAATTCACTTCAGTTGCAACATCATCTTCATCGTCATCAATATAATTATGTTCGTCTGCGAATTCAATATCTTTATTGTATTCTGAAGGATGATCGTCGAAATATTCATTTTCTTTGTTCTTTTCGGATGTAAGTTCATTATTTTCCGGCTCTTCTTCTCTTAGTTGGTCAGATGTAGAACGCAATACCTCCATTATAAATATATTTTATTTTATAAACTACGATTGTGAATAACACTTACACGATCACTTATCAATTGCTGTTACTGCAGCTGACTACTAATTCGAAATAATGAAAAATGAGAAATGTCCGTTCTTTTATAGGCCACATGGATCGTTTACCTGCATCTATATCGCGACCTGAATATGTGCGAATATTATTTGTCTACGGATGGATTCTTGGGAATACGGTGCAAATATAATAAAACAATAAATATACATTTGCTCATATATTTACTATTTCTTCGAGTTGAGTAGATAAGACAAAGGTTTAATATGTCTACCTAAATACAATTCTGTTTATTATCTTTACAAAATGAGTTGGGAAAATTTGTTCAGAATTATATACTATTGTTAGCATTCAGGTATATAGATGATGTCTATGTCTCGTTTTGTTGTTTTACATAGCTTTGTTTTGCTTTTACTCTTAATTTGTTATTGTAATAGTAAATTGGTTTGAAAATGTTTGAAGGTGCAAATTTTTAGCTGATTTAGCTGAGATCCATATTTGCATATATGGAACTTTGGAAATCAACTTTCTTTTTCCCTTTCAGACATAAAACACGACCGGATTTGAATATTGAAATTCGTATAAAATTGAAAATGTAATGAAAAATAAATTATAAATTAAATTAATTAATAATAAATTATTATAATCAACATGCATTCAAATTCATGTTCCAAAAAGTAAGTTTCTCAATAGTACAGGCCATAAAGAAGAAGAAGAAGATGATGAAGAAGAAGAAGAAGAAGCAGAAGAAGAAGAAATAAAATGACAAAATAAAGATAAAATTCAAGTAAACAGCGAGTGTATTATGACAACAGTGGAGCGTATGATGTACGTAAAAGGTTTTCAATTTAAAAACAATGATTATCGGTCAATAATATGAGCACATACAATAACTGTACAACATTCAACAAGTACAACAAAAATGTGTTGTGTTTTCTTTGTTAGGTCGTATTCGTATTCGTCTAAGATTGAAATACCTACGGTCAAATATTAAACTTTTCTATAAGTGGGCTTCATTCGATGAATTTTGACACAAATGTTTTCCAATCGTAATTACTCTTTCATTATGGAGGATTACATTTTTCCAACCGGCTATACACAATCACTCGTACATTGTTAATTACAACTCACAATGCAATGCATTATTGTTTCTCTTGCTTTGCTTTACATGTGCAATGCATATAAAAGCATAAAACGATCTACATACGATTATATACCTGCAGTAGCATAGTGAAATATGCAAACGAAAACATATCGATGCTTTTGTACGTACATACGAGTATATGATTCCATGAACATTTAATGAAGCACAAAATCTTACAGGAAATTAAATGCATCACACGCAATGGTCAACACATATAAGTGTGTTGTCAACCAGCTAACGCTTACCTATGTATGTATATACCAATAAAAATAATAAGTGTGTATACAATGTATTTTGTGGCCATTTTGTGCGCGTTGGCCTCAAATCCGGATATCAAAGTGATTGACATTTATCTCACAGTAAAATTTATCAATATCCTGTTCAATGTATGCCATGCAGTTATATGTATCAACATATATAGTACCTATTTGTAGTTGTGGCTTTGTTGTATTCGTTTTCAATGCCTCTATGTGTACGATATATGAATGAATGGATGGCGGTTGCCTTATAATTAATTTTTATGTGAATGAAGCTTGTATATATACATATATATATACGTATAGTTAGGTATCAATTTGTACATAGTATGTGTCAATATTTATTTAAATATTTTATGAGCCATCATTAATAATACTTTTCACTATAATAACCACAATTTTTTAAAATATTGACACCATAACCAATAATGAAGGCAGAAAAACACACAAACGCACACACACACAAGTAAATCCATAACAAAAAAGTTGCTCATTTTGCATTATTTAATGGCTGAGATAAAACATTTACATGCAAGTCTCCAACTGTTGATTTTTATGCATCCACTAGTACGTATGTACGGGTATTTACATGCATATTGTATCATATTTGCTTGTTATTATTATTCTTATCATTTCATAATTGCACACTTAATTAATGAAGCTTACATTTGTGGATATGCGTTGAATTTTTATGTCAATTTTCAATCATCGATCATTAAGATTTGTCCCCAATAAAGCCTTTATACATATATGTTATGCACATGCTGGAGTGAAGTTTATTGACTTCAACAATGACATCTCATATGTCATTGGAATAGAGCAAAGAGCGGAGGCATATATCAAATTTTTTTAGTAAATCTCATAAACACTCGATAAGATTAGATTGAGCCAGTGCACTTATTGGTTTTTAATCCGCTTAACTATATATACTGAGCTCACTAACCGAATATGACTTTGGGCTTCAATGACATCTAAAATAAATATGTAGAGCTCTTCACAATCAATGATATATAACAGGCTATTCAGTAGGTGTGTAGGATGACACATAGATGGCGTTACTAGAATTTTTATACCCTGCATAATGCATGGTATATTCATTTCGGTCAGATGTTTGTGTCCACTTGAAGGAATCTCCGGAGATATAGACATGGATATATATTCGTGATCAGCGTCGATTAAAATTTCGATTTAACGATGTCCGTCCATCCGTCCGTCCGTCCGTCCGTCTGTCTGTCACCTGGCTGGTTCGCACGATAACTTGAGTAAATATTGAGCTATTTCGATGAAATTTGGCATAAGTAATTTATGATCCAAGGGTACGGAGGGGATTGATATTGGGCATGATCGGTCAATAACCACGTCCACACCAAGCATTCAAAGCGACTAACCTCGAAATTTTCAAAATCTTTAACTTGCTATAACTCACATAATATACCACTTGGGACAAAAATATTTTGCACATAGAGTTATATTATACTACTATATAACCTCGCCAAAAGTGGGTGAGCCACACCTACTTTCTAGCGTAGCTCCCATACAAAGTGTCTGTACTTCTTTTAAATTGAAACTGCTGTAACTTCTACAATCTTCTGTCTAGAATAACCATAATTGACACTTAAATTAATATCGTAGTCAGAAATAATATGGCAGAAAATCAATGTGCCACGCCCACTCCTTTTTGGGTCACCCATACAAAGTTGCGGAAATTAAAAAAAATGGTACCGGTTATAACTTGCAAACTATTCAGCGTAGAATAATGAGATTTAAGGTGTGGATTAGTATTGTACGAGCAACTAGGCTCACAGAAAATGGCCGCACCACGCCCAGTGTTTATCGTAGCCCCCATACAAATTTTAAATTGAAAGAGCTGTAACTTCGGCAATCTTCTGTCTAGAATAACCATAATTGACACTTAAATTAATATCGTAGTCGGCAAAAATCTGGCAGAAAATCAGTGCGCCACACCCACTCCTTCATGGGTCTCCCATACAAAGTCGAGTGAATTAAACTAAAATTTTAAGCTCCATAGCTTACAAACCATTTAGCCTAGGACAACGAGACTTAAGGTATGGATTAGTATTGTACGAGCAACTAGGCTCACAGAAAATGTGCGCACCACGCCCACTGTTTATTGTAGCCCCCATACAAATTTTAAATTGAAACAGCTGTAACTTAGGCAATCTTATGTCTACAATAACCATAATTGACACTTAAATTATTATTGTAGTCGGCAAAAATCTGGCAGAAAATCAGTGTGCCACGCCCACTCCTTCATAGGCCTCCCATACAAAGTTGAGGGAATTAAACAAAAATGTTAACCACCATAACTTAGAAACTATTCAACCTAGGACACCAAATTTAAGGTGTGGATTAACATTGAAAAATTAATTGGATTTACTAGAAAGTGGTAAGCCACGCCCACTTTTTATATAGCTCCCATACTAAGCCTCGGAATTATCTTAAAATCCTTGTACTTCGTCAAAGTCAACCATATTTCGGGTGTAAATTAGTAGTATATGCAAAAATTGTTTCTCAAAAAGTGGAAATAAAAGAAAAGTTGGATATTCGAGTAAACTTTTTATATACAAATCTACATATGCAGGGTATAGTTTGGTCGGCCCCAGCCGACTGTAAGGAGATTTTTTCCATATAATTTTTATTGAGTTCTAAAAAAATATGTATAAAATTGGCTACAATATATAGTGGAAACCAAACAATGGCTTGATAAACATTATCCGCACTCTACTTCATCGAGATAAATGGTAGAAAAGTGAATGGCTTCACTATTACACACCACAATCCAATAGACAGTCACCTGAGTGGACAGCAGTCGACGAATCTAATCCAAAGCGAGCAAAGACGCAACAGTCGGCCGGCAAGGTGATGGCGATTATGGGATGCGAACAGAATAATAATTCATCGACACTATTCAAAAAGGAACCGCCATCAACAACGACTATTATTGTGAACTTTTGGACCGATTGAAGGCTGAAATCGCAAAAGAAAAAAGTGTTGTTTCACCAGGACAATGTATCGTGTCACAAATCGATGAAAACGATGGCAAAATTGAATGAGTTGGGCTTCGAATTGCTTCCCCACCTACCGTATTCTTCAGATTTAGCCTTGGAAAGAAATTTAAGTCCGATGATGCAGTAATCGCTGAAATTGAGGCCAACTTTGATGAGAAAGTAGTATCGAAAAGTTGAAAAATCGCTATAATCGTTGTATCGTCCTCGGAGGCAACTATGTTGAATAATAAAATTGAGTTTTGTCAAAAAAATTATTTTTTTTCATACTTTTCCTAGGGACTTATTGAATGGCCTGTTATGTAAACTTAACAGATCGACCATCAAACGTCACTGTTATGCTTTAAAAAATATATTTTTTAGGTTTCTTGTGGGGTGTTACAAACATTTTTTTTTTATTTATTTAAAGATGCTCTCAGATTAAGCTTTCATGTAAGGAATGGATATTCCAACGTTTCGTTTTTATCGACATAGATCAAAAACCCTTTTAATTCCTTTCTAAAAAAAAAATGTATATACAGAAATGATGGAAGTATAAAGAGACTCATTAGATTAATATTAATTGTGTAAAGAACTGAGCTCGAAAAAATTCTTTTGATTTTTAACCTTTTGTATTTGTAGTTAACAAAAATTGGTTACAATGAAATTACAAGAAAATAAAAGCGTAATTTAAAACAACAAAACAAGAAAAAAACACCCAAAAATTGTTGAAGAAGAAAAAGAAAATGAAAAAAAGAAAAAACCAATGCAATTAAATTAAAACTAATGTGACATTTAAAACCCAAAGGATTTAAATAAGAGTCATCGCAACAACGCAACAATTATTGTGAATTTAAGCGAAGCATTTAAATAGCGAAATAATAAAAAGTGGAGAAAGCTTCAACAAAGCTTGAAATAAATTTTACTTTCACTAGAGAATTGAAGTAGAGCAAAAACAAACAAGCAAAAATTCAACCAAAACCATCAACGAGATGAAGGACCACCATACAGTTGAGATGTTCATACTAAATACTTTTGCTTTGCGTTTTTCAAATTACTAAGTATTACGAATTGTTATTACATTTGTTGTTGTTGTTTTTTTTTTTTTTTGTTTTTTTTTTGTAAATTACTTGTATGCCACAACATCACTTAGCCATACTATATTTAGATATACTATTTCGTATATAATATAAAAGCAATACAAAACAATGGGTATGTACCTTTTGTAAAAGAAAAAAAAAATATTTTAATACAACAAAAGAAAAAAAAAGGAACAAATGGAATTGAAATTAACATTTAATTTTAGTGGAGTGCGCTTTCGAAAATTTAACAAAGCTGAAGTTAATTTGTATTCGCTTGATTTTTAATGTATCCACATACAGATACTTAAACATTTTAAATGTATTATATTAAATCCTTTTGGTTTTTTTTGGAAAATTTATGTTCAAACACTAAGTAATGTAAAGATAAATGATTATTATAATACTGATGCTCATTTCATTTAAAACAATTACTCGCTTACTTATTCATTCTGATTATACTGATCATTTGCGTTATTATATTTGGCAATAAATCTTGAAGCGAAAACCTCTTGTAATTATTTTATACTTTTGTAGTTCAACCAATATATATTTATTCGATAGGTTGTTTAGCTTGGAATGGCTTACTTTATATTATAATTTAATATAAATAAATACTTACTGCATAGAAATTAAAAAGTACTTATCCCTAAGATTGCCAAGTGCAAAGATTCTAGAGGAATGGTCAAGATCGTGTATACCCAATTTCTAGTTATGGCTATTTAGAAGTAGAATTTCCTTATCTGTATGCAGGTAGCCTACCCAAAAGATAGAGACCAAGATGCTCGGATACTACGTATAATTTCGATTTCGATTAAAAGAACAAGCAATAAAACAAGAGCATGATATATGAAATAGATATCCCAATAGGGATGTGGTGGTCAAAATCTGTAATGCGAATTACTTCTATGTATGTCGAATACATGTTAATAGATGCCTATTTTAATGAGCTAGACTGTTCATACTATAAACAGGGTATCGAAGCTATAGAATATCGCTAGGAAAAGTGTATAGAGCTAAAAGGAAATTATGTTGAAAAATAAAGAAAAATTTCCCCAAATTTGTTGTGTTGAGGAAAATTTGGTTTCGCAGCGCAGTATTTTCAAAGGTAAAATTTAACAATAGAACGAAATTGAATTGAACTTGAAATATTTGAAATTTAATTGAATGAATTTATTATTTTTAATTGATTTAATTGATAATACTTTTTTTTTTAAAGTAGTTTCCATTCTCGTCTCAGTAAGTTATAAGCATTAAATTGAGTGCTCCGGTATTGAAACACACGGCCTCAATGCTAGTGCTCAATACACAAATCATTGTATTTAAAAACATCCATGACTAATAAAAACAAAAAATATTTTTAGTTTTTTTTTTTTATAAAATAATAACTACTAATACTTTTATTTAAATTATATTACAAAAAAAATTAAAATACAATAAGTAATTAAGTTGTTTTCAGTCGTGTCTGGTGTTGGTGGTGATGTTACATTTTCACTCAGCTGTATCCATTTCAGCATCACACGCCATACTTTCTTCACTATTTGGTAATGGTGATAATAGGCTTCGTTCGTATTCTAATTTCCTGGAATATTTCCAAAATGCTCTCATTGCTAGTGCAACATCTGGGTTTATATAATAATTCACTTCAGTTGCAACATCATCTTCATCGTCATCAATATAATTATGTTCGTCTGCGAATTCAATATCTTTATTGTATTCTGAAGGATGATCGTCGAAATATTCATTTTCTTTGTTCTTTTCGGATGTAAGTTCATTATTTTCCGGCTCTTCTTCTCTTAGTTGGTCAGATGTAGAACGCAATACCTCCATTATAAATATATTTTATTTTATAAACTACGATTGTGAATAACACTTACACGATCACTTATCAATTGCTGTTACTGCAGCTGACTACTAATTCGAAATAATGAAAAATGAGAAATGTCCGTTCTTTTATAGGCCACATGGATCGACCATAAATATCGTTTATGTACATCTTTTTCGCGAACTAAATATGTGCGAATATTATTTGTCCAAGGATGGACAAAATACATTTGCTCATATATTTACTATTTCTTCGAGTTGAGTAGATAAGACAAAGGTTTAATATGTCTACCTAAATACAATTCTGTTTATTATCTTTACAAAATGAGTGGGAAAATTTGTTCAGAATTATGTACTATTGTTAGCATTCAGGTATATAGATGATGTCTATGTCTCGTTTTGTTTTTTTACATAGCTTTGTTTTGCTTTTGCTCTTAATTTGTTATTGTAATAGTAAATTGGTTTGAAAATGTTTGAAGGTGCAAATTTTTAGCTGATTTAGCTGAGATCAATATTTGCATATATGGAACTTTGGAAATCAACTTTCTTTTTCCCTTTCAGACATAAAACACGACCGGATTTGAATATTGAAATTCGTATAAAATTGAAAATGTAATGAAAAATAAATTATAAATTAAATTAATTAATAATAAATTATTATAATCAACATGCCTTCAAATTCATGTTCCAAAAAGTAAGTTTCTCAATAGTACAGGCCATAAAGAAGAAGAAGAAGATGAAGAAGAAGAAGCAGAAGAAGAAGAAGAAGCAGAAGAAGAAGAAATAAAATGACAAAATAAAGATAAAATTCAAGTAAACAGCGAGTGTATTATGACAACAGTGGAGCGTATGATGTACGTAAAAGGTTTTCAATTTAAAAACAATGATGTATGAATGTATGCAGGTAGCCTACCCAAAAGATAGAGACCAAGATGCTCGGATACTACGTATAATTTCGCTATCCGCCATCGAATAGGATAGAATGCGTTGGCGTTCCAAGAAAGATATATAACTTTCTACTATACTCTTAACACGTTATATATATATATAAATATATATATATATATATATATTTATATATATATATATATATATATATATAAATATATATATATATATATATATATATAAATATATATATATATATATATATATATATATAAATATATATATATATATATATATATATAAATATATATATATATATATATATATATATATATATAAATATATATATATAGATATGTATATATATATATATATATAAATATATATATATATATATATATATATAAATATATATATATATATATATATATATATATATATAAATATATATATATATATATATATATATATATATATATAAATATATATATATATATATATATATATATATATATATATATATAAATATATATATATATATATATATATATATATATATAAATATATATATATATATACAGTATTGTGCAAAACTTAAGCAACTGGCATAGTGCTCTCATTGATTTCAAATTTACTAAAAAATAAAAGCGCTTAGATTGAATGTTTTAATATTTAATTGTTCCTTCATTAAATACATAAAAAACAACAACAACAAAAGTTCGGTATTCTTACGAAATTAACTGTAAACAACAAAAAACAAATTATACTCATATTTCATCTGTGCAAAACTTAAGCAACTTTTAACATTTTGTGTAGTAAACCTTATTTTTAATTACTGCAGCACACCTTTTGGGCATAGAAGCTACTAATTTCGTTAAATATGATTTATTTATATTATCCCATTCAGTTTCGAGGCCTAAAAATAGTTCGTCTTTATTTTTAAAGCGCTTTGAGCGCAAGCCTCGTTTTAAAATTGAAAACAAATTTTCAATAGGATTCAAGTCGGGCGATTGTGCCGGCCAATCAAGCACTTGAATCTTATTTGACTGTAGCCAATCCTCCACAAACTTCGATGTGTGTTTCGGATCATTGTCGTGCTGAAACACCCATCGAAGTGGCATATTCCATTCCGCAAAAGGCAACATTGCAGTTTCTAAGATGTCCTTATACATAAATCTGTCCATTTTGTGGTCAATCCTATGCAACGGACCAAGTCCACTCCCTGAAAAATACGCCCACACCATGACGTTCCCTCCTCCATGCTTTACAGTCTTTTTACAGTATCGCGGATTGAGGCCTTCACCTTTCGCATGTCGAACTCTTATTATTCCGTCTGAATTAAATAAATTTATTTTAACTTCATCACTGAACAGTACGCCAAACCACTTTTTTATGGACCAGCCCACGTACTTCTTAGCAAATTCAATTCTGGAAAAAAAATATATGTTGTTGTTTTTGTTTTGAAGGCATTAAACCAAACATACCTTTTTTTTACATGTTTTGGTGTAAGCATTGGTTTCTTTACCGCTTTGTAGCTTTTTAAACCAACTTGAATCAAATGCCTTCTTACTGTGCTTGAATCGACATTTAAATTAAGAGTATTTACTATATCTTTTGAAGACATGAACGGATTTTTTTTTAATCAATTTTTTAATTTGAATAGCTCCCTATAAGAAATTTTTTGGGGTCTTCCTCCTGAATTTCGATCTGTAACGCTACCAGTTTTTTCAAATAATCGTATCCATCTTGATATCATAGAGTTGTTGATATTTAATGATTTTGCAATGTCATTCTGTGGTTTTCCTTCCTTAAATAACGATATAACCTTCATCTTAAATTGATGACTATAACGGACACGTTGCATTTTGGATTTCAATATGTTTGAAAGAACTGTGCGCTAAGAAAGACTTTTTTGTACTGAGTTAGATCAATGTTAATGCACAAAGCAGAAAAAACTCCGAAAAAGATCCGTTATTTTCTGAACAAAGATATATCGAACACCTTTGCACTCCGAGTTGCTTAAGTTTTGCACAGATGAAATATGAGTATAATTTGTTTTTTGTTGTTTACAGTTATTTTCGTAAGAATACCGAACTTTTGTTGTTGTTGTTTTTTATGTATTTAATGAAGGAACAAATAAATATTAAAACATTCAATCTAAGCGCTTTTATTTTTTAGTAAATTTGAAATCAATGAGAGCACTATGCCAGTTGCTTAAGTTTTGCACAATACTGTATATATATATATATATATATATAAATATATATATATATATATATATATATATATATATATATATATATAAATATATATATATATATATATATATATATATATATATATATATATATATATATATAAATATATAAATATATATATATATATAAATATATATATATTTATATATATATAAATAAATATATATATATATATATATATAAGTATATATATATATATATATAAATATATATATATATATATAAATATATATATATATATATATATATATATATATATAAATATATATATATATATATATATAAATATAAATATATATATATATATATATATATATAAATATATATATATATATATATATATGTATATATATAAGTATATATATATATATATATATATATATATATATATATGTATATATATAAGTATATATATATATATATATGTATATATATAAGTATATATATATATATATATATATATATATATATATAAATATATATATATATATATATATATAAGTATATATATATATAAGTAGATATATATATAAGTATATATATATATATATATATATATATAAATATATATATATATATATATATATATAAATATATACAATATATATATATATATATATATATATATAAATATATATATATATATATATATATATAAATATATATATATATATATATATATATAAATATATATATATATATATATATATATATATAAATATATACAATATATATATATATAAATATATACAATATATATATATATATATATATATATATATATATAAATATATATATATATATATATATATATATATATATATAAATATATATATATATATATATATATATATATAAATATATATATATATATATATATATATATATAAATATATATATATATATATATATATATATATATATATATAAATATATATATATATATATATATATATAAATATATATATATATATATATATATATATATATATAAATATATATATATATATATATATATATATATATATATATATATATATATTTATTTATAAGATGCCAACAAATATTAGCATGGTATTAATCCACATATATGTAGGTATAAAAAACATGTGTGAATAGTTTTATATATTTATATATGCTTTGTGCCGGCGGCCGTGCTCACCGACGATTTTCATACAGATAATTTTATTATCTGTCTACTGTCGGAATTGGTATGATTATATTCTTCTATTTGAAAATGTTCAATATTGTGTTAAAATTTGAAACTGTAAAAACTCACGTTTATTGTATCATTTGGCCGATCGTCGCCACAAAAAATTTACCTGAACGATATACAGATAACTATACGATATCCTACTTTATACAGCGTTTACTAGACAGATATCTCTGCAGGTAGAAGAAAAGAAGAAGTAAGAATTTTGATTTCCACTAGAGATAAGGATATACAGAAATATATACCTAATATTCAAAGAAAGCAATAAAGTAGCGCAGCCTTATTGCGTAAAAGCAGCTGGACGTTTTTCAAGGTTGCATTTTCTATAGCGATCGTACTGAAACCGTATATTTTGAAAACAACCGTAATGAGAGTAATGATTTGCTATGAAAGAGCGCTTTTAAATCTTATAGTGTGATATATCGATGTTTTTGCCTAGCGGAGCCAAATTTCTGCCTCAAAGATCATTAACCTCAAGTGTGCCGATGTAATATTTACCCACCATACATCAGTTTCAACCGAAAGTTATTTTTGACTTCTTTTTGTGGCGTTCCAGCAGCATTTTGGACATGCAAAACGTCTATCGGCTTCAGTTCATGTGGCACCCAATTTCCTTGTTTTTGAATGCATGCGGCTGCTTTTAAACGCTTTGAAATGGCTGCTTGAGTGACTCCCAAATTTTCATCGAGATTTGATTCAAGTTCTTGTTCTGCAAACTTTTTTGGCTGCCCAGGACGTTCTTCGTCTTCCAAGCTAAAATTACCACTTTTAAATGGTGCAAACCATATTTGGCACGTTCGCTCTGCTAGAGCATGTTCACCATAAACTTCCATCAAAGTACGATGACTTTCGGCAGCAGTTTTATTCATATTAAAGTAATGAAGAACTCCCCGCAAAAACAAAATTATTGTTTACACTTCAAATGAATGACATATGTATGACGCACAATGACAGTAGCTTTCCAACGCATGTTCGGAATATTGGAACGATGGAATAATAATCAAGTTACGCCATCTCTTAGCAAACCGCACGAATTAAGTTATAGATCCAAGAAAAATATCATTAAATATAAAAATATATTACATTTGATATATAATTACATAATAAATAAATGATTTAGAATGCAAAATTTTACAATTTTTCCTATAGAATTTATATAATTTTCATTACGTAGCAGTTTTGCAATAAAAGAAATTAATTTAAAAAGATTAATGTTTCATCTGATTTTGTCAGAATATGTTAAAATTTTTCTTCAAAATCTGCGGAGTAATTTAATTTGACCATCTTCTTAAAATAGCAATTTTAGCATCCATTACTTTTATATTCGATAAAAAATTCCATAGGTTTCAACTGTTGCCTTGCAGCACCGATTGAATTGAAAGCGCCAGCAGGAGCAACACAGGCGCTAAATATGTGCTTACAACAAGAGAAGAATTCCAAACAATGTTTATTGAACCAAGAACCAAAAGAGGAAGTCTTCTCCTTCTTCTTGTGGATCGTCAAACTAGAAATGCATAGTTTTCAAATGGCGACCGCCAATTTTTATAATTTTTTTCACACTAATTAATTTGCATTAATTAAATTAATTAAAACTATGTACGTTAATTAAAAAAAAAGTATAATTCTCGGTGATCATTGTTGTCCTAATGACTATTATCGAGATGACTATCGAGTCGAAACAAATAGTCCTATGTGCATTAATTACGTGTCTCTATTCGGCATTACTGACTTACATCGATGTTCCGCTCTAGGTGATACCACTCTTCAAATTAAATAGTATACATACTTAAGATAGGCCAAGTGTAAGGGTTCTAGTGGAATGTCTAAGATCGTTTGTACTCAAAGCAGTGGTAATGCAATACCTAAGAATATAATTATTCTAAATTACTTTTTTATACACTCGAAATTTATTCGCTATGAGAAACTTATTGCTTGAACGTTTTTTTGTCAGCAATTAGTAGACTCCAATTCAATGAGCATCACCTTTATAACATATATATTTCTGAGCCACGTCACAGATCTTTTTAAAAGCGCTCTTTCATCAATAATTCTTACTTCTTCTTTTCTTCTACCTGCAGAGATATCTGTCTAGTAAACGCTATATAAAGTAGGATTTTAAGAAGCATGGATCATTTTAGTAAGAGCTTTCGGACGAGAATCAAGCAATTACGCTTTCGAATAAAAAAGAAACACATCAGTTAATAAACGCCGAGGAAAATGTCTGCGAAAATAGTACTAGTGCGTGATTTAGACGAAACACTAAAGGAAGAACCACAACTAAAGGATGAACTTATGGGCTCTGCGATAAACAACTACTTAAAAATAAGAAATCATAATGAATTGGAGGAGGCCAGAATTGATAGCGTGGTTAGGAGAGAAATCCCCTACGACACCTTCGACAAAAGTAAGTATATATAACGTACAATAGACATGTTTTTTAAATATGATTGATCTATTAAATCTATTAAATTCCACAATAACCCATACTAATTCGAATTTATAAATTTTGTTTCTTTTTGTTTTCTTTAAAGGTACTGTTTTTAATGATACTACATTGGAAGTTGAATATATTGTTGCACAGGGCCCTGGAAAAACTTTCATTCACTATCCCAATGATCGTACATTCATTTATTCACATTGGTCAACGTCAGATAGCTGAACTAGATGATGATGATGATCACGATGATATTACACAATCGATTGATGGCAGTTTGAAATAGTTGAAAATGTACAATGTAATGGTTTACAAGTAGTTTTTAAGAAAAAATTTTTATAATGTAACACGAAAAATAAGACTACCAAAAAATAACAAAATGTTCCTAAAATGCCTTTTATAATAAATAATAAATAAATGATTTAAAAACAAATTTTTAATGGTGCAAACGTTAACGGATTTTTAATTTCTTCAATTTTAATTTCCTGTTGTGAGAGCACACCAAGAATAGGCCAAGAACTGTTTTAAATCTTTTACTAAAATTATAATTGCATTTAGGGGTGGTTGACTATGTACAGATAAGGAAATTCCATTTCTAAATACTAACAACTACAAATGTGCAGTTATTTTCAAAAGATTCATGCAATTTTGGTGCGATCGCTATAAAAAACGCAACCCTGACACAAATGTGATATTTTCTCTTCTGCTTCTTATGCGTGCATGCAGTTTTTTTTACGCGATAAGGATTCCGTAATTGATTGTTTCGCTGGAAAAACGAAATTTGTAAATTCGCCTGCTTAAGTTTTATTGTTTGTTATCGTATAGTTGTCTGTATACCGTACAGAGAACTATTTTTTGGCGACGATCGGCCAAACGATACAATAAACGGGTTTTTACTGTTTGATGGATGTAATATATATTTGCTAAATGGGTGTTTAGTAACATTATCGTGACTACTTTTTTTATTCGAAATATTGAAAATTGAATACAATCTTGAATATTTTCAAACCAATTCCGCCGGCGGTACACACATAATAAAATCTGAATTTGTCCATTTTTAATACTGATAGAGTATCGAGCACAACTCTTTCGAGTAATTTGTGACTTCTTATTGCAATATTTAAAATTCAACACGATCTTGAAGATTTTAGATTATAAAAATTTCATAAAACCAAGTTGGGCATGCTAGTGGAAACCTAATATTTTTCTTTTATTCTTCGAACCATTATAGATTTGGTCCTCTCTGTTGCCAAAAAGTCTAGTGAATGCAATAAAAGGGATTTGATTGAATTAACTAATAGCCTAGACAGACGGCAGCCTAATTCCGGATTACCGGCGCACTTAATCCGAATAAAATAATAACCTGACAGGCGGCAGTATTGCGGATTAACTAAACGCCTGATTGCTGTTTTATTAGGTCTGTCCACTTACATTACTATCACTATCAATTTCTGTCATCTATCACTCTCGATATGAGAAAATCTACAAGAAGTACGTGAACTGAAAACTATCAGCAACTTGTAAATTTACATTCACCGTTCGTAATTGGCAGCTGGATTTATTTGTTCGCCAACACTTTTCATGTTGAAAACTGTTAACAGTTGTTGAAAGTTTTTTTGTTAGCGAACACACCTAATATTTTGTAAAATTGATGGAGAAAAATTCGCAATAGACAATTTTCAGCAGTGTTGCCATCGCAAATTGCCCTAATCCTCTTTTATTTTGAGAATTAACTCATAGACTTTATGCGGATTAGCTGCAGTTAATGCCCGAGTTAATTCGAATTAACTCGATAATCCGGAATTAGTCTGCCGTCTGTCTAGGCTATAAGAGTCCGGCTTCGACATTGCTCATTGCTTTAGAGACGTTTAATTTCGATTTCTATATTTTAAAATAGATTTATTCCCTTCCGAAGCTATGAAAAAATCGAAAAGATTGATTTGGAAAGAAAACTATTTTTAATATTAAAAACTTCCACGATTAATCCATTGTAAATTTGTATATTCACCAAGTTAGTAAGTCCATTCAATTCAAATTATGGCATAAATCTCTAATATTTCAATAATCATAGTTTTAAAGCTCAGGTTTTCAACATTTGACAAATCAATTTCAGTTACATAATATATCAATTCCTGCTATATCAAGACAATGTTGTTCATTTAAATATAACAAAGGCATTTATGCACGAATACATGCTTATTTTCTAATCATGAATGCTTTGCTAATAAAAAAAAAATATTAAAGCCATTAATATGAAAAATTATGTACATACTCGTACACATAAAAAATATATAATATTCTATACAAACAAGTGTCGATCCCTATGGTTACTGACAACTGATGTAAAATTTTCTTCTTCTTCAAAGTATTGCTCTCAATGACAATATTCATAGAAATGCAACATAATACGGTTTATGGTCAAAGTACTTGTATATGTATATGTATGTACAATTATTAGCATTAGATATCATAAAAGTATTAATATCTCTACTAATATTATGTACATATGAGCAGAGTTAATAACAGTATAGTAAGTTGACATTACTAGTGGCTATTAAGCTAGTAGTAGGTGGTAGTATGTAGGTACACTATTGCACATGAATGTGGTAACAAATATTGCACATTAATATCGTATGGAGTGTAATGCAATGTCGTCATGGTTATAAATTTTCATTATTACTAATATGATGTTGTAGTAATATTGTTTGTTGTTCGTCCTTTCTCATATTGTCTCTTTTATTATGTGGTAGTTATTTTTTAGTACCCTATATGTACATACATAGATCAGGTGTAGTAAAAAGAAATACATTATTTTTCCAATAGATGGCTTTAGTAATCTGTATCTCGCGTTGTATACGTGCGATCGGGTTACACTACATGGCGTTAGAAAGCGTTGGATTTCATACTAAATAAACTTTTCAAGCAGTTTTGTGATTGCTTGACTCAGTATTGTTTGAGCACGCGTCAAAGTTGGACACCAGTAAAGGGAAAATACGCCATATTTTACAGTTTTTCTTCGATAAAGGCGAAAACACAAGCCAGACGGCTGAAAACATGAATAGTGCTTATGGTCCTGATACTGTAACAGCCAATCAATCACGTGCAATTTTGGTTTCGTCGATTCCGGTCCGGTAATTTTGATGTCAAAGATGCGAGGCCAATTGTCGAAATATAGATAAAATAATGGAAATCGTCGAGTCTGACCATCATGCAAGGACTGTTTCTATTGCCCAGAAGATAAGCACTGCACTAAAAACCGTTTGGAATCATTGGCTGGATGCAAAAAGAAGCTCGTTGTATGGGTGCCACACGAGTTAACGCAAAAAACCTAATGGACGGATTTTCCATATGCGAATTGCTGCTGAGTCGCTACAAAGTCGATCCATTTCTGAAGCGGATGATTACTGGTGATGAAAAGTCGGTTACTTATGACAACGTTAAGCGAAAACGGTCGTGGTCGAATCGCGGTGAGCCAGCGCAAACGGTGGCCAAGCCAGGATTGACAGTCAGGAAGGTTTTGCTATGTGTTTGGTGGGATTGGCAGGGAATCATCTACTATGAGCTGCTCCCCTACGGCCAAACTCTTAATTCGGACCTGTACTGTTAACGATTGGACTGTCTGAAGGAAGCAATCGCCCAGAAGCGGCCAGCTTTGGCCAATCGGAGAGCAATTATGTTCCATCAGGACAACACCAGACCACACACATCGATAGTGACTGGCCAGAAGCTCCGGGAGCTTGGTTGGGAGATTCTTATGCATCCACCTTATAGTACGGACCTGGCACCAAGCGATTTTGCGGGTGAAAAATTCGACTCAAGAGAAGCTTGTGAAAATCGATTGTCCCAGTTTTTTGCCAATAGGGAGAGGGTTTCTATGAGAGTGGCATTATGAAATTACCTTCAAAATGGCAACAAGTTATCGAAGAAAATGGTGCATATTTGACCTAAATCGGATCATTCTAACTATGCTAAAAAAAACCTTCAATTTAATGCAAAAATAATGGATTTCTTTTTACTAAACCTTATATATGTAGTTGCAACCATATATGTAGTTCCGGCATATATAAGCGACCACCACTATATAACATTTACCACTACATGCCATCTCATTTACTGCTATATGTGAGTACCCAACATAAAGTAAAGCATATTTCAAAAAGAATTCTGAATATGAAGATTTGAGTTACCCTCCTTGATTTTGCCACCTGATTTTTATAGACTATTTTTTAGAGTTAAATTGTATTGAAAATATTCCGATAACAATGGCACTACCCAAATACAATATTACGTCTGGCTACGAATATCCCATTTTATTATTCGTCGCATAGACTCATACATTAGAAAATAAATCATCTTCATCAGCTTCAAAAACAATTTCAAATAAGCGAATCTCTTTAAAATAGTATATATTTTTATTTTTATAAAATCCATTTTATATTCATATCAATTATTACTCACTCGTTGGTAGATTGTATTTTTATTTTTATTTTTTTATTTTTTTTTTTTTTTGTGATATTGAATTCCTACACATACTTACATACATGCACTTGTATATTTGATCGAATATCTATAGTATGTATAAGTACGAACAATAAACAAGTGCTGATGTTGGGTTTTGGTTGATGGTAAACCGCTTATTAATAGGCTTTCGATTCATATGCTCATAGATGTAAAACTTTAATAAGCGTTCTTAACAAAAACAACAATAACAACAATCTGTTCATAGTACAATATGATTTTGTTGCTTCAGCAATTTCCTATGGCTGCTGTTTTTGTAGAGCCTTCTTGTGTAGATGTGTGTCGTTGTCAGCTTCACAGCATGACGCCAAACAACCAAACAACTAATATCAACATACCAACACCATCATACAATATATCGTATAAATATCTACTACATATACTATATATATGGCAGCAGCCACCAACTACCATTTAAATAGGGCAACATGACAAAGCAGCTTCCAGTTTTCTAGGCGTTCACACACGCACGCATTTTTTATATATATATATATACACACACACCCAAACATATACACATACATATTTGAAATTCTTTGGCTTCCTCTTTGAAGTTTGACTTTTGAGATTTTGCATGCTGTGTAATTGTTGTTGATGCTGACGATGTTGTTGTTGTTGTTGTTGCATTGTTGTTATACATATGTATGTAATTTTTTGCTATACTCGTATTATAACATTTTGTTTTTTTTGACGCTTTTAAACATTTAATTTGCGTGGTGAAAATACGTTTGTTGCGTGGGAAATTGTGTTGAAAAATATTTATGTGTGCATACTTTTAGGCTTGCAGGCATTTATTTTTGAGTTGTGGTTGATTTTTGTATGTTGTTGTTGTTGTTTTTTGAAAACAATGTCAAACAGTAAGTATTCAGTTTATGTTTTGTTTTGTCTCAACAAAGTTGCTCCAAATTCGACTACGACTAAGACGAGTACATTGCATAATATGTATAGTAATACTAAATTAGATGTCACAGGATCGAAGTTATTACTGAAAGAAGAACAACAAACCAAAAATAATAAAACAATATCATTATTATACAATATTTTTATGGTTCATCAATTTTAAGAGCTTTTATGATATACGTGGAATATAGAAAATAAAACTCATCGCCTATAATTTATGATTTTGTTTTGATTTTTTATACCCTGCATAATGAAATATGCATGGTATATTCATTTCGGTCAGATGTTTGTGTCCACTTGAAGGAATCTCCGGAGATATAGACATGGATATATATTCGTGATCAGCGTCGATTAAATTTTCGATTTAACGATGTCCGTCCGTCCGTCCGTCCGTCCGTCCGTCTGTCTGTCACCTGGCTGGTTCGCACGATAACTTGAGTAAATATTGAGCTATTTCAATGAAATTTGGCATAAGTAATCTATGATCCAAGGGTACGGAGGGGATTGATATTGGGCATGATCGGTCAATAACCACGCCCACACCAAGTATTCAAAGCGACTAACCTCGGAATTTTCAAAATCTTTAACTTGCTATAACTCACACAATATACCACTTGGGACAACAATATTTTGCACATAGAGTTATATTATACTACTATATAACCTCACCAAAAGTGGATGAGCCACGCCTACTTTCTAGCGTAGCTCCCTTACAAAGTGTTTGTACTTCTTTTAAATTGAAACTGCTGTAACTTCTACAATCTTCTGTCTAGAATAACCATAATTGACACTTAGATTAACATGGCAGTGAAAAATAATATGGCAGAAAATCAGTGTGCCACGCCCACTCCTTTTTGGGTCTCCCATACAAAGTTGCGGAAATTAAAAAAAATGTTACCGGTTATAACTTGCAAACTATTCAGCGTAGAATAACGAGACTTAGGGTATGGATTAGTATTGTACGAGGACTAGGCTCACAGAAAATGGGCGCACCACGCCCAGTGCTTATCGTAGCCCCCATACAAATTTTAAATTGAAACAGATGTAACTTCGGCAATCTTCTGTCTAGAATAACCATAATTGACACTTAGATTAACACGGTAGTCAGAAATAATATGGCAGAAAATCAATGTGCCACGCCCACTCCTTTTTGGGTCTCCCATACAAAGTTGCGGAATTTAAAAAAAATGTTACCGGTTATAACTTGCAAACTATTCAGCGTAGAATAACGAGACTTAGGGTATGGATTAGTATTGTACGAGCAACTAGGCTCACAGAAAATGGGCGCACCACGCCCAGTGTTTATCGTAGCCCCCATACAAATTTTAAATTGAAACAGCTGTAACTTAGGCAATCTTATGTCTATAATAACCATAATTGACACTTAAATTAATATCGTAGTCGGAAATAATCTGGCGAAAAATCAGCGTACCACGCCCACTTCTTATTGGGGCTCCCATACAAAGTTGAGGAAATTAAACAAAAATGTTAACCACCATAACTTAGCGTAGGACACCAAATTTAAGGTGTGGATTAACATTGAAAAATTAATTGGATTTACTAGAAAGTGGTAAGCCACGCCCACTTTTTATATAGCTCCCATACTAAGCCTCGGAATTATCTTAAAATCCTTTTACTTCGTCAAACTCAACCATATTTCGGGTGTAAATTAGTAGTATATGCAAAAATTGTTTCTCGAAAAGTGGAAATAAAAGAAAAGTTGGATATTCGAGTAAACTTTTTATATATAAATCTACATATGCAGGGTATAGTTTGGTCGGCCCCAGCCGACTGTAAGGAGATTTTTTTTTTATAATTATGATATGTTCACAATCAGTGGAATTGATTAATACGTGTCGAAATAAAAAAAAAAGAAAATAAAATAAAAATCAATATAAATTTGATCAAAATGCAAATTGACCATAAAAATAGAAGGTAATAAAATTAAAATATCTAAAGAAAAAATATCGAAAGATATATAGAAAAAGATATAATAAAATTCAAATAATAAAATATCAAATAAATATAATAATACACATGTGTATAAATGTGGCTAAAATAATGAATGTAATAATTTCTGAGCATAAAATAGAAAATAAATATAAAAATTCTTAGGTTTGCATTACTACGCAGACGAGCTGTATAATTTCCATAATAATTTTATTACTATTTGTCATTTATACCAGATGAGAATAACTTTCGATCAGTCTTTGATTATATTTTTGGGCATTGATGACACAGTGTCACAGGATGTGTCTCAATGGAGGTTGTGTTTTCCAGAACAGGTAATAGTGAGCGCTCTAAACCATGTCTAAACCGAAATAGAATGATAATTTGATGCCAAAAAATTAGTCTCACCTGAATTGGTTATGTTTTCCTTCTGCCAAACTGTAGAGACAAGCATTATAATTTCTAAAATTATGTTAACAAGGGCCGCATCATTTATGCCACTCGAAAGAATGCCATTAATATTATCCATTACCATCTCCAAAAGCATCATCATTAGCTGAAGTAATCAACTGTTACTTTTAGCACCACAAATACCAAACTAAATAAATAAAATATCTACTATATATTATATATTGTACATAAATGCTTTTCTACTAATCAGTACTACTCTTCATATACGAAACCAATAAAAGATGAAGATTGGATTGGAAATATTTTCAGGTTATTTCAATGGCAATTTTTCACATCAAATGTCAATGTTGAGTATAATCACCTTATATACTTTCGTAACAATTCAACCACAATCCTTCTTTTATCCACACTTACCATTAATGCCATTATAAATTGCGTATTACCTCTACACCAAAATCAAGAATAAAGAGAAGAAAAAAGAAAAAAAAAAAACTATAAAATATTGTCAATAATCAACACAAATAATCTTTCAACATTAATTGTGTATACAATGTGAAAGAAATCATCATATTTCAAATATAATCTTAACAATAAATCACAGCTCAAATGATATGAATTCACATCAAATCACATCACATTACAATCATATCATGACACCATTGTTAATACAATAGGCAATATGCAGTTAACCAGAATTTGAAGATGAATTTAATACAACAACAACAACAACAACAACAACAACAAGGAGAAAAAAAATTACCTACAAAAAAATAAATAAATAAATAGCAAAATATTAAATTGAATGAAATGTATTTTTTTGTGTGTGTTGTGTGGTATTCATTTATCTAAATAAATCCTAATAACTCAATCGAAAGAATGGCATAAAATAGCATAAGAAGTAGTAAACAATAAGGATATGAAGCATGAATTTTAGTATAATTTATATACAATAGATTCTATTGTAAGCATAAAATATTTGTTAAACCAAATACTTTATCACATACATACATATATGAACATGGAGCAGAGCATCATTAACTGACATGCATATATACACAAATAAATACCTTACTAAACCATTATTATCACCATCACCAACATCAGCATCATCATCATCCGCATCATCATCATCATCATCATCATCATCAACAACAACTTGCGAGATAAACAAGTTTACACGCGCAAAACTTAAGATACAATAAATGCACCTACGCACACATATGTATATTATACATGTGTATGGACGTATGTTTATATACATAATACAATACAATGCATACAAACATTCATAGGTAAAGGCAATAAAACTCAATCAGTACAATTTGATTGATTGGCATCAATTCCCCGAACAAAGTCAAATCGATGTGTGCTTACGTTTGTATTGGACCATTTTTCGTTGTATGTGTAAGTACACATGCCATGTATGGTTGCAAAGAAGCTATTAGAGCACTATACTAAGCAAACAAGTAAATTTGTCGAGAATGGTAGTATATCAATTAGATAGAGTATAGTTTGGTTGGGCGTTGATACTAAAAAAACTGGCATATGGTTAATATATGGTCATTACGCGAGCATATTTTTGACACTAACACTAATTGCCGTATCTTTTTTGGGTCGGAAAATGTTTACACACAACATCCCACCGTCATATTTTCACATAGACACAATACAAGCATTCTATTTCTATTCTATTGTATACCTGTTTAAGAGATAAGCTTTGGCTTATTTTCATTTTTTCATTTATATATATTTTATTTTATTTGTTTGCTTGTTTGGTTTTAATACAATGTTTCATTTTTCTTTCGATTATTTTATTATCCTTTCAATCAGTAGTTCAACCAAAGACCTGAACACGAATTTTTTACTCCACAATGGCACTTGTCAGTTTGAATATGTGATTGTGATATTGACCAACACAGTATTGCATTTCTTAAAACGTCTACATTTAGCTAGTATTATATTGATGTGGTCTAGGATAGAAACGTTTATGCGTGATCATACCGACGAGATTACATATTAGCTCTATATTGCAATATACTTTTGAACATTTTTCTACATTTATTTCAAGTCGAAAATTATGTTACAATTCGATGTACAACTATTACTGCTAGTACTATTATTACTATTACATACCATACCATACTTACTACATACAACTAAAATTATCACTATTTCCTTTTCCGTTCGATTCAACAATTCATGAGGATTTTCGCTACAATAGACTTTAAGAACGAAACTATAAGAAGAATAGAAAAGTAAATACCAAACCAAAAAAAAGAATGCATACTAAAAAAAAAACAAAAAAAAAAATGAAAAACTCAACCCTAAAGAAAGAAGCTTACACGTAGCTTATTTAGTGTGCAGTATAGTAGTGTTGTACAAGTATTTGAGGAATGTCATAGGAAATGACAAAAGTGTGAAAGCAAATCATGCGTGTGCGTATTTTCTATTGTTGATATTTGATCGAATCGAAAAAAAAAAAACTATTCGAAAGAGATAAGTTCTCCCTTTCAAAACGAAGAAACTATTTGAGTGTAAAAAAAAATATTTCTATATTTCAAGTATTGCAGTTTATATAAGTTTAAAATATATAATATGTACAGTATAAGTAAATAGTAAATAGGAAATTTATTTTACTTAAAAATCAAACAGAATTGTATTGAAATAAATGTGAGTAAATCAATGAAAATTTAAATTTGACATATTACACAGTGTGACCAAGATTTGTGTACATGAGTAATTCAAAAAGAAAAAGAAAGAAAAAACCACAAATCTCAACTATAGAAAATATATTTTGAAGTTTCTATCGAATGATGATGGTTTTGAAAGTGTTGAAAAAAATATGAACAACTTATCATTCATCAATATTAATGAATAAATGCTTGTTGGCGTAAGATGGCACTTTAATTCGTCGCAAAAGTTATGAATTTAATAAAATACATATAAATTAAATTTAAATTCATTCAATTTGATTTTTCTAATTTAATTTATCCCTTTTAATTTTGTTGTAACTGTCTTATAAATGTCACTTGGTCGCACTTAAAGACAAATAAAGGCAAAAAAAGAAAAGAAAAGAAAAAAAAAATTAACTATAGAATTTTTTCGACTGCATGCTTGAATAACTTTCAATTTGAATATCATTAACATAGATTTCTTTATGATAACCTCAATTACTTTCATCTATTTTCTATTTCCATTCTTATCCTTATTTAATTGAATTAATACCAACTTAAGCTTCAGCTTAAGTTTGCCATAAGTAGGCATGTCAATGAAGCTATTTACTTGTATGTGTCAAATTGAAATGACTTTAAGTCTATGTGTTGATAATAAAATATTTGGTATGTATATGAGCTATTTGAATTATTAGTATTATCATTATTATTATTTATATATTTATTGATATTTTTTTTGTTTTTTGTTTTTTTTTTTGTATATGCTTAATGAAGTGTATACTTTTCATGAGTCATATAAAGTTATAAAGTTATTCTTTCATTTTAAGATTAGAGAAATTTCTTTTTTTTTTCATTTTAAAGATAATAAAATGAAAAAACTTTTTAAATAATTTTTACTATTTTTAAAGTTCGACCTTAGCTCATTATACAAAAGATCAATTAATATTCAAAAATGAGGGTAGCTGAAATTTTCGCATTTAATATTGATACTTAATATAAAGAAATTCTACAAAATGTATGGAAAAAAGTATTTATTGAATAGAAGACAAAAATGAAATGTATTTAAAAATAAAATAAATTCTATGAGAGTTGAGAATATTTCCACCTAAATCACTTGTAAACTGTTATTTAGTTAAACTTAGTTATTTAGTTTCGTCTGTAACTTGTAGTCCTGGGTAATATCCTTTATTCAACATATATTTGACAAATCTCTTTTTTCTTTCTCTAAGAAAAATCTAGGCATTTGGAAAGTATTCGCTTCATTGTCTTGTCTTCCAGTAGGTAAGGTTCGCATGCTGTGTCCTTAGCAATCCACATCTTATCTATGTGATATTTGCAGGGATAGTGTCTAGTCAATGCACATTAATGATATTCAAGCATCTTTGGAATGTAATGGAATTGAATATTCGAAATTTTTTAAAAAATGTAGAATCAGTTATATAGCAATTTCAAAGCAACGATTAGCGCCTTACATGAAAATGTTCATTCTCTTCTCTCTCTTCTGTTTGTTGGATATTTCATCATCATAGTAAAGAATTGCAAATTGTCAAGAAGCTGTGCTGCAATCTTTCAACAACTACGGTGTCAGATGCTACTTTTTCCTTTTACAACAGCATCATCTAATATCATATCATATCATCTAATTTTTGCCAAGCCGTTTTACTAGTGAAAGTAATTCCCAAATTTAGTAAACTAAATCATAATATTAGCTTAATACATAATCTTATTACACACACACACACATATACACATGCCCAAAGCTTAAATATTCGACCACAGTGTGTAGTATAAATGGAATAAATTGCGATAACTGTGACGATAATATGTAAGAGGCGACCATCAATCAGCAACACTTTTTTTTTTCGTTTGCATTTAAAAGATAAATTGCCTCCTGTTTGATACAAACGACGGGGGGAAAGAAAAGAATTTCTATTTTGTTATTGTCAAACATATACTTTCTTATAGTAACATTCGATATATGTATAATATATATGTAAATGTAAATAAAGAATATACTAAACAAATGTGACAGCCATTCGCATACTCTCTTTTTTGTTCTAGAGTTTACCGCAGCAGTGGTGCGTATGAGTAACACTTGTCATTAACAGATTCTTGCTGATAAATGAAAATGAAAATGTGTGGAATTCAAATGTTGCGTTCGAATGAAAAAGTTGAATGAAATGTGAATATGCCAATAACAGAGTTTCTTACAAATTTTGAGTAATGATATTTGTTGAAATCTAAAATAAAAACTTTAAAATACCTACGCACAATGATTAATGATTTGTGAACAACTGTTACTGAATGGTTTTTTGTTTATAACTAACACACATACATACATACATACATACATACTTACATACAAGTAACCAAAGTCATATTTTTAAAAGGTTTTGTGAATAGATTTAAACTCATTCAGTTGAAAAATTAAAATAGGACATTTTTGCATAGGCTTCTCATTGTATGCAATAGGAAAAATAGAAACAACCAAAACCACAACCACTTTAATTATCATAACGCAGAACTGTAAAAAAAAATGACAAAATATATTATAGTCAAACTTAAATTTCCATAATAATGAGAGCTATGACTGACTGACTCCAACTGTATGTGGTACTATGTTCATTTGTGTCAAATATCAGCAGTAATATCAATTCAATTTATAAGTAAATTATATTTTTCTGAAGTAAACATTTTATAAATTTATTTTATACGACTTTTTAATCAAATTCGAATTATATTTTGTTTAACATGTACAATTTAAATTTCAATAAAAACATGCTAGACACATGTTGCTATAAATTCATTCGATAATACCGAGTACAAAGAATTTCGTAATAAAAATATTGTGAAAATATGCTTTCGAGCAAATATTTTATAAACAATATTTCCAAAGAATATTAATAAAATTTCAAAAATTTGTAATTTTCCATCATATTTACGATATTAACATGATCAATATAAATTGCAATAGAAACATGTTGCTAGTATGTTGCTATATACATATTGCTATAAATCAGAGTAGTACCTACTTGGAGAAATTTTACGTATTCTTTCAAGATAGATTAAAAATCTATATTTTTAATCCTGTCCTTGAGTATTTTGTAATTATGTAAATTAATAATTCAGTAATTTAAATTATCGCTTCTTATCCTTGCTAATTTATACTACAAGTGCTATGCAAATGAAAAAGCATATTCTTGCAAGTATTCTTTCACAATTTTTCAACATAATCACTCAAAATTTTAAATTAAATATACAAATAATGAAAATTATATAATATGAAAAATTTATCCTTCACTTTTTCATTACTTTCTTTTATAGTTTCGTCTTAAACTCGATGTAAATTATGCATACATTTATATGCATGCTATCCTTTGCTTTCATGGGTCATGGGTCATCGTCGCCGTCATGGTTATCCTCTTCGCCATTTAAGAGCTAAATGTATGTACGTAAGTTGAAAAATGCATTAAATTAATTGTTCTGTAAGAAAAAGCAAATGCCAAAGAATAATTATTTATAAGGCGTCGACGACGATGATGATGATGATGACGATGATGACGACGATGAAGAGAAAGATTGAATGCTTAATGAAGAAATTTCTATCCATAAGTGGTATATATTGGTATGAGTACATTCGTATACGCACTTACTTTTCATAATTTCTTTTATGCAGTTAAATATAAAATCAGATTATATAAGCTGGTTAAATGTAAAATTGTATACTTGTGAAGTATTTAGTTAGATTTGCATTTGATGGCATTGAAAATATTATTTTATGTTGGTTTATATTATGCATGGTGTAGTATTTTTAACATTTTTTTACAATATCACCATACTGTAGAGTATCCCAAAAATAATATTAATGATCTTCTTATATCCAGTGTGTATTAAAATCGATGATGATAAATGATTACATGTCACTCACATTCACATCAGTCACTGCAGTAATGCTTCTACGAAAATGTATTTAAAATTTGTCATAATTTATCTAAATAGTTAATTTTAGGATTCACGTTCATTATCAATATTTCATTGACTTTAAAATCAAAATAAATAAAAATATAAAAGAAATTTGCATCAAATTGTATGTAGATTGGCAATATAGCATAATAGGCCACCTGACGTAAATATTACCCTTAATATTCTGGTTTAGAAATATTTAACGTAACAAGAATAAAGCTATTGAAAAATGAACAGAGTGAAAAACTGAGAGCTATTTGCTCCCGCTCTAACACCTTAGTCTCCTGGAGAAAACATTAAAGTTTACACAGGAGCAGATAATGAACTCTATTAAATAATTTCTAACACAAGAGAGCTCGAGACGAAGAACCTAACTACAAGCCTTTTAGTACTTTAGCTAAGCTGAGGAGTCGAAACGGGATGAAATATGTATTTTTTATTGACATATTTGTCAAGAGTCCTCAGTTAGAATCAATTAGTTTCATTGCATGCCATAATTGTACTTTCGCATTTTATCCGGCAAAGTATTCTCGGATTTGAATGGAAAGAAGTATTCTCGTTAACCTGCATTAAACGAGTTCCATGCAAATATTTTCTATACTGAATGCCAAGATTAATTATACTAAGAAGTCAAGGGGCCTAATAGGGTTTTTGAGGTAAAATGCTTGTGCTTTTTTTAGACCTTTTAAAATATAATGGACCTTCTTCTGGCAGCCACCTTAATCTAACCCAGAGAATCTGTAGAAGTTCAACGCTTTATTTGACTCACAATCACTCGATATAATTTAGAGACTTCTAATAGCTTTCAAAGTAACACGACTAGTACTGCATACTCCTATATATATTTGCCCTTTCACCTCTTCTTAACGGTTTAGTTCTTTAATTTTTGTTGAATATAGCATCTCTATCTTCCTCATTTTCCGTTTTAACTTATAACCATCAAAATAGACGATATGCGTTAGATTATTCCTTTAACTCATGTTTGACCAATGATTTTATTTTTTCTAGAACCAAAAAATTACCTATTCCCACGAATTTTTATACAAAAGGCACCAAAAAACAATGCCACTAATTGATAGTTGAATGAATTCAAGTACATTTTTTTATTATATTTTCTTTATTTTAGAAAAAATATTTTTTTTTACACATGCATACATATTCTCTTCGTTAGATAGACTCGTTTTTCGCTCAGTCGTTTTCGACTACTAAAAGAGAAAGTAGATACATAACGTATGTGATAGAATGAGAGTATATTATTGTAAAAGAAACTCATATTTAATAGAAAAAATTTTATTAAATCCAAATTTCCACACATACTTATGTACATATCAATTGAGAAGCTTTAAATAATTTCCCTACATTTTATATGTATCGTCAGTATCATTTCAATATAGTTAACACACTATTTTCATTGTATGCTTTATAGCAGATTATATAAAATTCCCACTTACTGTTATACGCTCTAAATGGCTTAATTGTTGATTTCCAGTATTTTAATAATATCCAAAAAGCTTTTAGATCATACTACAGACGATAGACATACTTAAAACGATGCTTTCTTATATCAACCTAAAGGTAGTAGTGTCATCAGCAACAGGTTATGAATGAAAATTTTGATTAATGCATATGTTTTTATTATTTTCGCCATTAAAATAGTGAAAATTTAAAAATTTTGTGAAATTACTACGTGATATGATTTTTTAGTCGATAATTTTAATGCTTTTCAATAGAGTTAAATTGCAACATTTAAAATTCAAACTACATTACGAAGTATGACAGGATTCAATACGTTCTTATTTCCCTAAAAAATTTTTCTTCCATTACAATTCGTGTTTTATTTTAAATGAATGTAGAAATACATATAAATTAAATGAAAACCTAATACCAGATGCCCATTTTAAATTAAAGGATAGAAAGCAACATGTATACGCCTAGCCAATTTGTATTTCAATATAAATAATATAATAGCAAAGTAGGATGTGCTGCTTCTCTCTTTGCACATAAAATAGTGTACTTAATGTCCGTTGTATGTATATTCTATTTTAAGTAGATTCTTCTTATTAGTACATATTGTATGCTATTAATTACAACTGTTAAACTGACAGTCTATTTATTAGAGACTAAAGGACTTAATGTCTGTTTGTATGTATATAAACGAATTGAATTGAATTATCATTTTAAAAAAAGATATGAAAAAATTCTAGCTTTGCTCAATATAATTAATAAGAATACGAGCTTTATAATTAACAATTAAGTGTGGTTGACATTCAATAAATGTCACTTGACGTACTGTTTTTTTTTTCTATTCAATTAAAAGTCACAATATTTAAATGTCAAAAAAAAAAATTTAATTGTAAGATATTAAGAAATTTTGTATAAAAAAAAACAGATTACAAAATTTTAAATAAAAAAAAAAAATTATTAGACAAATATCTACACTTATAAGGACAGTTCCTTTTCTTGAGGGATCTTACCTTTATATCGATTATATTTATAGAACGAGATAGCAATGTGAATAAATGTTTTGAGGCTGAAAATATTTTTATAACAGATTTCTTGAGGAAAACTGCAAAAAAATTCAGAATATATATTTGTTTGCTTATTTCAGCGCCTAGAACTATACTATACTATATTATCAATCCAAGTGAACGGCTGCGGTTTACGGTCATCAGAAAAGAGAAAAAAAAGTCATTTATGAATTACATTTTCAATGACTTCTATAGTAAAAATGAGCTAAAGCTCCGAACCATTAAAAAAAAACAATTTCAAGTAATCTGTATAAAGAATTTTGCAGCAATTGCTCTACTAAACTTAAGTAATTGCTTCATTTTCACAAAGCGAATTATCATAAGAGTTAAAAAAAGACTCAATTTATCCAGTTCAAGGTTAACAAGATTGATCAGAAAACGAATGCATGAAAAATTGTTTTCGATTTGACAGCTTAAGATCAATTATCGCTGAACTCAGATAGTCATAAGAAAGCAAAGTGGTTAATCCAACTTCTTTCAAAGGCTGAAGTATGTTCTTTCATCACTTTGAAATATTTTATGAAAATAGGCTAACACAAAATACCTTCATAAATCTCTTAAAAAATTGTTGTAATTTTCTTAAAGAACAATGCAGAACCGTTTATGAAAGATATTGGTTCCGATTAAGCAGAGGCGCAGTTTTATATTGTACATATAATAACGTAGGAATTGCTAGGCTAAACAAAAGCAGTTGCTTCGTTTTTCTATAAGCAATTGCAAAATGCATTATCTCATATTTTCAAATGAAAGCAATTGTGTATTTTTTATTAATTTAATCTAAATTTAGGGCAACAGCATGAATATATATCTACACTGTATATGATTTTTCATTAAAATTTATTAAATTAAATGAGTTCAAAAGAAATTTCACTAGAAAAACAAATAACTCACATATTATTCTTAATTTAAGGCTCACCTGTGTATATGGCTTTCATAAAATTAATGAACTCATTTGCATAAAATTTAATCAAATAGGTTCTTTGCTTCGTTTTCTTCTACACTAACTGCTGCTAACTGCTGCTGCTGCTGTTGATGTAAGTATATAAGTTAATACGCTGGAGATTTTTGAAAATAAAACAATATCAAACAACAACGACAAGAGCAATAATAATAATAGCATTATTAATAAAAACAACAGCAATAATAATAACATTGTAAGACATAATTTATATACACACATTTATTTATCTGTCTATTTAAAGAATGAAATGCGACTAATAGTGATAGAGAGAGAGATAGAGCGAGAGGGGGAGGAAGTAGAGAAAGAAAGACACGCATATAAATACTCTATACATGTATTAATTCTATACCTACATATATTTACATACCTATATACATTTAATATTTTACCCACGCTCCTTGCTCACGTACAATAACAATGACAGATTAGTACATACCTTTGATATTTCCAATGACAATTTCACCTTGTATTTATCATCGAATGTCAGATGTTTTTTTGGAATATGTTCCTCACATACCTACACACACACACACACACACCCACAGACACACACATTGATGCATATGAATGTAAATTTTTGTCATGTGAAATTAGTACTCTGACACATATTTGCGTGTTAAGGTGATATGCCATTTTATCATAGTTATATGCCAACACAATGTAATGAATTTATCATTTTATGCTAAACATAAAACAACTTGTCTTATGAAATGTTGAAAAACATATTGCTGAAATGTTATTTAAATATATGAGTATTTGTTATTTGTAAAAACCATTTTTCTTGACTACTTAACACAGTTGCCTTGAGTTACTATCATTTATATATAATAATATTTATTAATATTATTATTAGAAGGACATTGAAGACTTTTAATAAATTCTAGTACCTTGTTGGGTTTGATTTTTCATATTATGTTTGAAAGCATTGAATTATCATCTAAGTTGAGTAGCATTTTGACGGTCAAGTCCATGATATTCACACAAATTGTGCTCTTATGATTCAATGTTCACTTTGTCGATTCTGCAGACAGCTAAATCTTCGACACTTATTTCGAGATCGTGATGATCTGCGAGAAAGCCTGTGAGTAGAATATCTATCTCGAGAATATTTTAGTCTCGAGATAGTTTAATAAATTTTCTAGATACATATGTTGCTGGGCTCGGAAGCAACATATGTTGCGTGAGGGACAGATTTTGAGAGCCGCTTCGCTCTCTGTCAATATGTACAATATATGTATTGCAATTATGTATGCTGTGGATGCTTATATCCCTTAAGATTAAGTTTGATTGTAGAGCTAGAATCAATCATCTTGTCACTGCGGCCAAGATAGACCTATTGCGATATACTCTGAAAATTTACAAGTACTCCTTAAGTCTAGTATTCACTAGGAATTCAAAGAAATCTTTAGGAGACT
Organism: Megamerina dolium; assembly: GCA_963854835.1. Classification (NCBI taxonomy): domain Eukaryota; kingdom Metazoa; phylum Arthropoda; class Insecta; order Diptera; family Megamerinidae; genus Megamerina; species Megamerina dolium. Next base: position 51,684,944 of record OY978529.1, read on the forward strand.
TTTCCGCTATGTCTGACGGTTTTAGGTAATAGCTACCTAAGTAATGAAGCCTGGTCCATATCAGACCATTACAGTGACAAAGTAGATTTTCAGCTAGTTCTTCGTCTTCGTTACATAACCTACAGAGGTAGTTTTGATTTATCCTTATATTGTGTAGGTGTTTCATTACTTTGCATGTCCGGTTAAGCATCCCGTGACAATGCGAATGCCAGTTCGAGTCAAGCTCAGTACTTTCGTAGTTCTCTTGTGATAGCGGTGTGGCATAAAAGTTTTCACAATTCTAATATCTTTTGTTTCCATCCAGTATTAATTTTATATTTGGTGGAGCTCCAAGGTTGCCCGCAGAATGGTTCTGGTCCAATAAATTTACTGGCTTTTTCTTGTAAGCTCATGTGCCTTTTCGTTTCCTAAGTGTCCACTGTGACCTGGCACCCATATCTGATGAACTCTGTTATTAGATGCTATTTTTTTTTTTTAGAAATATTAGGCAATCGCAAACTAATTTCGATTTAATTTCGAAAGCGCTAAGCGCTAGCAAAGCAGCTTTACTATCAGAGCGTATATAGATTTATCAATTTAATGTCCCTCTTTCAAACTCCTCTCTTAAGCATAGTTCGATTGCATATATTTCGGCCTGAAAAACTGTATTCTCTTGAACCATGCTAGCAAAAATACTCCTTCTGGGGTTTACTCCAAATACACCTGCTTATATCCCTTATGCACTCTCTTGCATCCCTTACAGGCAACTACTTGCTGGAATTACTTAGAGCTCTTGAAAATTATTTGAAAGAACTGAGTCAGTGGAAGTGCTTTCGTGCTATTAAAGGCAGTGCTAAATCCTATATAGTCCAGGGAATTTCTATTGTTATTGTGCCTTAAGTTGGGTTCCTTTATATACACAAAATGAAAATAAATTTCAAATGTCCAACTTAACTTAATAGTTGTCCACCCCATCACACATATTTTTCATCAACCCACCCTATTGTTATAACTAACTACTCTATTGAGAGCAAAGAGTTTACTTCATTTGGTATATACAATATTTTGTGCTTTAAATAACGACATTGAGAAACGCAGCAAATTTCTCTAATGATTTAAGCTAATAAAATTATGTAGTTGCTCAAAAGAAGAAAGAATACAAAAAAAAAAAAAAAACATGAAGAAACAAGCAATTCTTTTATAACAATTTCTTTAGCTACTACAAGCTTCATTTAATTTTTTATTTTTTTTTTATTTACACTTTTTTGTTCTTTCTACACTTCATTCGCATTGTTGTTATGCTGTTGTATTTCCTGTATTTTATTCTTCATGAAGCAAATAAATCACCAACCAACACTTGACAGATGCATACACACACATTAATACATAACATATACTAACGTACTACCCATTACTAATTTCATTTGCATTTTAATTTATTTTCTTTATTTTTATTTTTATTTTTTGCTTTGCTTTAATAGATTTTCCTTTTGTTCCTCTTGTTTGTTGTTGATTTTATTATTATTATTATTATTATTATTATTATAACTGTTATTGTGTCTTTTTGTTTTATTTCATTCTTTCACTTTAGCTGTTTTACTGAGTGAACACATGTACGTTGCATTACGTTAATTTACCATTGTGTATTTTGCAAACCTTTATATTGTGAATTTGTAGATTTGTGCTAGTATGCATGGTCGGTTGATTGTTCATCGTATGTATTAGGTAGGTAGGTAGGGTATTCGTGTAAAGGTAATGAATGTGAAACTTTTGAAGAATTTCTAATTAAAAACAATGAATTGAAATATGTAAATAAACAAGTAAAAAATACAATACAACAACAACAACAACAACAATAATAGTGTGAATAATGCATGAATGAACATGAAGAGCATGTTCGTGGCAATGCCGAAAAAAGATGACGAGGAGAGAGAAATACCTATAACACACACACACATACACATACATACACATTGTTTTCATAGCAAAACAGGTGTGAACAATTTTGCGCTATTTTAAGTTTGAGATATATGTTTATATTAAGGTGTCACCCTCTGCATATAAAAATGTAAGTTGGACTTTTACCAGCGAAACATGAAGCTTCATAAAGGACTCAATTAAAAATCATTCCTAATATAAACCATTTTAAAAATATAATTAAAATCGAATTTTATGTGAAAAAAAAAAAATGTTTTTCTTTTTATTATATTGCACCAAATTTTTGCATAAAAATTTTTTAGAAAATCTTTACCGAAATTAGAGATTATTGGTGTTTTTTACACGTGGAAACAGCAGATTTTTTTTATGAACCGTCTTAATATATATACACACATAAACATATTATACTAAATATATATGGACCATCAAATGACTAATTAAAAACAAAAAAATGACTTTCAAATAATTTCTAGCTGGTTTGATACAGATGTGACTTGATGAAGAGGATGAGCAATTGTATGGTTGACAGATAACTTTTGGTTGTTTACTTAGTACATGGTAATGGGAATTATTTTCTTCATGAACCTACATTGCATTCCATTTACTCAGTATATGGGGGCTTATAAATTGCAGGTGATGGTAATTGTGACAAGAATTGTCATTTGAAGAAAAAAAAAAAACAATTGTGCGAATATTAATTTTTGATATTTTCTTTACATTTTTTTTTTTTTTTTTTTGTATACAGTAAAAAATTTAGAAAGTTTTTTCTCTTGTTGTTCATTTTAAATTTTTATTATTTTTACTTCCTTTTTAATTTCCTTCCGTGTTGTTTCAGTTTCTGTTGTTTCTCTCTCTCTCTCTCTCTTTGACTTGTGATCATTTCTATCAACATTTCTGATTTCTCTAGTGTAAAATAAAATATATGTCATTTTTCCATTGAATAAATTATAATTTGACTACATAAATCATTTAATGAAAAGATGATGTGCTGCTGTGGGTTAAATATTTTTCATTTTTACATTATTTAGTAATTTAATTAAAATTAAAATAATTTTTTATATTTGCAGGCAATCGTTTCGGGAAGCCTTAGAGTACAGCTACTCATCGATCGAGATTTATTGTATATATAAATTTCAAATTGTCAAAAAATTTCAATGAAAAAACATCTTAAAATCGACAAATAAAATGACAATTGTTATTTAACAAATCTACATATCGTTCAGAGCAAAAGTTTTCGTAAAAATCACCATCCCTAAAATGAAAGGTTCAAAAAAAAAAAAGAACAAAAATAATTTTATCTACTTTTCACCCTTAACATTACTTTAGAGCTAAATTTTAATAGGTATTTCCTTCTTCAATTCATCATTAGATCTGTTTTTTATTACTCAACAATTTGACACAGCCTATTATGTATGAAGGTAATGATATTTTTATTACTCAAACACAAAAAAAAAACTAATACTCCTCTCATTTACTAGAATTTAAATTAGGACCTGCATCACCTGAACATATTTGGGAACAACACCAATATAAGGTATATAATCCCATAAATACATGGTGTGTTGTTAATTAATACGCTCTAATACTGTAATGCTTTCTAACACATTTCACGCAACAAATTCGTATACGTACATAAGCTTTAATACCATCTACATATATATGGTATGTATACATGCGTAATACATACATACATTTAAATGTATGAGACATTTTTGTTGTTGTGGTCGTTTTCAATTTTTTTTTTGTATTTGACAAAATTAGGATATTTTTACAAATTTTGTCATCACCAAAAGTTGACATCCTCACGTATGAAGGCACAACAATTGAAATATTAGGTGTCACTTACATTTCGAATAGTGATTTTTAACATTTTTACTATATATCTGTCTTTTCGATATTTTTTGATAAATAGATTAAGACAAATTTGGTCACTTTTTAAAAAAAAATATTTTTTTTCTGAAAATTTTACTTTACTATAAACATGTTTTCATTCTTAAATATATGAAATATTTGAAATTTACACTTATCACATTTTCACCGCAGCTCCTTTATACATACACGAGTATATAATGTGTAAATTAAGTCAGCTTTATTAGCCTCATGTGTGCATATAATGTACATACATATGTGTACTATATATATTCATTGCAATTGTGAATGTACTATATGATACGAACGAGTATATATGCATATTGTGCTGATCCTATTGTCTTTTACAATGAACGTCCCTGGTGTATTCCATTTAACGTATTTTTTTTTTTTTTTTTGGTTAAAAGTCAAATCTTCAATTATAGAAATTTCTTTACCTTTTGTTTTATAAATTGCATTTTTTTGCTTGTTTAGCATTAAATAGTTGTATTGTTGTTTTTATTGTTGTTATCAAATTACGTTCATACATATTTGATTGGGAATAGTGAAGGTTAACTGAAATTTGTATCAATTCTTTGCAAACACTGTTTTGGTGAATATAGAAGAAAAAAAATAGTTTAAATTTAAACAGAATTTGTTAGTAGTCATTTCAAAATTTTACTTCTGAAAATATTTTCAAATGTATCCAACTTCTTCAAATTTACTTTTAGGGTGAAAAAATATCGAAACATTTGAAAAATATTTTCGAAACCGACACTTGGAAGCCTAAATTATATTGGATTTTTTAGAGCACTTTATTTTTATATAATATTAACAGGTTTTGTGATTCCGATATATAATGTTGGTTGGTTGGTTGAAGTGGTAACTCATTCCATGAAAATTTTCTTGCCACATGCTCATTTCCAACTGTTTAGAAACCTTTGGAGGTCATTGATGTTTTTTTCCTCTAACTCTTCGAGATTGTTGAAGAGTTGTTTACCTAAGGTATCCATTCTCTGTTTCCAGAGAGCAGGGCATTCGCAGAGGAAATGGTAACAGTTTCCTATTCTTCTGCTTGATTGCATCTGTGACAGTAAACGTTATGATGAATTCCCATTCTGGCTGCCTGCCCTCCGATGAGGCAGAAGCCAGTGATGACTGCCGTCAGTTTGGAGACATCCCTACGATTCCGGTTTATCAGCGATGTTGTTCGTTTAAGATTATATCCAGGCCATAGTGACCTGACAATCCGCTATTTAGAGGTATTTAGTGTCTGTAACTCTTTTAACCCCACTCAATGGTGTGAGTATCGGTTCTGCAAGAATTTCTCGCATGTCGGATCCCGTTCTAGCCAGTTCGTCAGCGTTTTCATTTCCCTCTATATTTCGATGTCCCAGGACCCAGATCAAGGAAACATTGAGGCTTCTTCTGCTTTGTTCCACCAAGTTAGAAAATGTGATGGCTAAATTCAAAGCCTGAATTGCAGCTTGGCTATCCGAAAGAATTGCGATGTTGTTCTAGAATGTCCAGTCTGCTATTAGTGTCCTATATGCCACCCCAATGGCAAACACTACCGCCTGGAAGACGTAGACTTTACAATATATTTTTCCATAACAGTCACTTCCTTTGGGGAAGTAACCCTTGACTCATTGAGTGTGGGGTATGCAAATATTTAGTATGTTATACTAAATATGTGTGTATGTGGTTTTTGAATGAGACATGAATGCCACAACACTTACACACATGAATGCGTGCGACAATCAGGTTGGCTAATAATAACATTTGTCTTCATTGTACAACTACTCGTATTGTATGTGTACTTATACAGGCATGTAGAATTATCTACGTGTTAAGAAGTTCCTTGGTAGCTTAGCAAATATGTATTTGTATGTATATTCGTTCATTTGTATGTATATACAAGTATGTACCTATAAGTTAGTACGGAAAATGAGTGCATTTGTCATACAAGATTTTGGTGTTATTATAACTGTTATTATGTTATGGCATTATGGCATTCTGAAAGTTTCGTTGGACATTTTTGTACACTGCTGTCCATGCTAACACCACTGGTACTAATACTACTACTGCTACTACTACGACTACTACTACTATGTATTACTACTACTGCCCACATTGCTACATTAAGCGGAAAAAGGACATTAGGATAAGCAGTTTGTAATTGTCTTTGGTTTGTTGTTTTATTTGCCATAACTTCCTATCCTAAACGCAATCATATTATGCACATGTATGTATGTATATGTGTATTTAAATGTATGTTATATATTGTATATATGTATGGTATATATGTAAATATATTACACCTATATATATGTATAATTATATTTAAATGTGTTTGCTATTCATTCTCGATATGTAGGTATGTGCTTATGTGTGTGCGTATATGTGATTATGTTTCCGTATCCGCTCTCTAAATTATTATCACACCAACATCAACTGCAAGCAGGTTCCGCATCATCTCACCATTCAAAATATTGTATATATACATATGTACGTACATAGGTATAATATCACTTATATAATGTAATGTTTACCGGAAATGAGCAGGAAACGGAAAATGAACATAAACTGACACATATTCATACTCATAGTACGTTTGTATAGAAATAATATTTAATTGTTTCTATATATGCATAAATGTACACTGTAAGTGTATGTATACAATACCATCAGTGTGATTATTTTAACTAGTTATTGTAATAATTTGTGTCAGACGATAATTACTTTTGGATTAGTGCCAATAATTTTATATGTACATACTAATTTTTATTGTTGTTGATTTTAGAATACAAATTGCATATGTAGTACATATGTATTCATTTAGATTAAATCAAATCACAATCCATTGAAATATATTTAAAATTAGAATTAGAAATTATCATTATTAATTAACATTGTTATATAGCAAGAGTGCTATGCCTTTCATCTCTACTTATTTTGCATGTATGATAAATGGGTTGGTCAACAAATATATTTCGGGAATTAATTAAATTTAATTTACTGTAATTGAAGTCTCTCTCACATAAATTAATTCCTTTATATTAGCTTGACGTATTTTTAACACAACCGCCAAATTGTATACATTGGCAATCAAATATTTAGCAACATATTCACACCAAAGTTGAAATGAATCAAAATTCACCATTGACAATTTTCATGTCATGGAAAATGTGTTGTAAAAAAATAATTGTATTTGTAATATATGATTTATATATTTGTTATTGAAAGTGAAGTGCGAATTTTACGAAATGAAATCAACCAAGTGATCAGCATCGCCTAAATAGTTGATTTATCGATGTCTCTCTGTCACCTGACTGATTTGCACGATAACTTCAGCAAATATTGAATTATTTTGACAAAATTTGACATGACTAATCTATAATCCAAGGTTATTGATCGGCTTGTTATTAGGTATGATCAGTCAACTGCCACTGTCCGCACTGAGCAATCAAAGTGCTTAGGTTCGAAATTTTTCGAAAATGTTGAATTTGCTATAACTCACTTAATATATCATCTAGGATGACAATATTTGTCACGTAGAATTATGTTATGTTGCTACATAATCTTACAAAGCATAGTTCAACAGCGAGTAGTAGTTTACGGGTAGTAGTTTCTGCACAATTTAAAACTACATATGTATCAATCAATGCTGGACAGAGTCTGACAACGTGAAAGGCAAATTTGAAGACCCAAACAATACTCAATTCAAATTTTATACGTTATTTTTCATATTCTTGAAATCACACTTAAATTTAGTATCAAGCGTATTATATAGATATAACTGCTTATCTAAGTCGACTTATCAGATTGAATAAACCTCAACAAATTTAATTTCATTACTGATGCGTAATTTTCTGATTTCTTCAAATTAATGAAATGAAAATTAATTTATATTTTATTTACTTAGAACGCAGACAAATTGAAATCAAAAATAAATTTTACACTAATTTCTTATCATCAGAATGTAAATATTAACTATGAGAAAGACATACAAACTAGTATGTTGTTATGTAGTTGGAGTTGATTGTATGTAATTGGCTCTGGCAATAGAAGGATGAATTAAGAAATCTTAAGCATATTAAAAGCCATAAGTTGCGAATAAATACAGAGTAATAATTGATATATTGTAATGGTTGGGGGTTATTATTAGTAATTTTTTTTTTTTTTTTTGATTCATTTCATTTAAGTTACTTCAAAGCGAATGATTAAAAACGTCATGAAGATGAGAAGGTAAATTCAAATTCAAAAATTCAATTTGATAATAATTAGAAAAATCTTATCTACATTAAATACACTTCTATTAAAATATCAAATGTTTACATGAAGGAGTCTCTTTCAGAAAAATAATTTCCCAATTGGAGAATCCCAATGGAAGAATCAATTGGAGCATAACTAGTTTGAATTTTGTAGTATAATTTCGACAGTATAATTCACAGCAAAAAGCATAATAAATTAAGTGTATATCAAATGATTATTGAGTCAAACTCCAAATGTCTTGTACCATTTATTTAGCTTTATTATTATTTTTTTTACTGATATGATAGTCATAGAGTTTAAAATGTTGAAATTTATGTCCTTCCTAGCTTCGCTTTAAAATACATTCATTTATATGTAACTGTACTATATGTATCTGAATTGATGGTCATCATATTGTCGATTTGTAGCATGTGGCAATATCGATTTACTTAGCTGTTCCACATAGTAATCGTATAGCTAAATAACAATGATCTCTGACAGTACTATTGTTATGTGTTTGTTTGAATTTTTTTCTCTCTCATGCATGTTCAAATGCTTTGAGTATTTGAGAATATACTTTGGTTATACCTTTGGACTTTATTACCAATACTATCTTATATCCTTATAGTGCTGCTGTTGTTGATATTTCTGCATCAAATATTTCACACATAATTCTTACATTCATAGCTTTTTATTTTCTCCATTTCTCCAATATTTTCTACTGTTGCAACGACAGTTTGTTGATGTTGATCATTATACCATAGTAACCATATTAAAGCATATTTTAGTTGTTGCTTGTTGTTCGTTTTGTTGATTTTACTATATATACAGCTGCATGTTGTTATACCCTGCATAATGCAATATGCATGGTATATTCATTTCGGTTAGATGTTTGTGTCCACTTGAAGGAATCTCCGGAGATATAGACATGGATATATATTCGTGATCAGCGTCGATTAAATTTTCGATTTAACGATGTCCGTCCGTCCGTCCGTCCGTCCGTCCGTCCGTCCGTCCGTCTGTCTGTCACCTGGCTGGTTCGCACGATAACTTGAGTAAATATTGAGCTATTTCGATGAAATTTGGCATAAGTAATCTATGATCCAAGGGTACGGAGGGGATTGATATTGGGCATGATCGGTCAATAACCACGCCCACACCAAGCATTCAAAGCGACTAACCTCGAAATTTTCAAAATCTTTAACTTGCTATAACTCACACAATATACCACTTGGGACAACAATATTTTGCACATAGAGTTATATTATACTACTATATAACCTCACCAAAAGTGGATGAGCCACGCCTACTTTCTAGCGTAGCTCCCATACAAAGTGTCTGTACTTCTTTTAAATTGAAACAGCTGTAACTTCTACAATCTTCTGTCCAGAATAACCATAATTGACACTTAGATTAACACGGTAGTCGGAAATAATATGGCAGAAAATCAATGTGCCACGCCCACTCCTTTTTGGGTCTCCCATATAAAGTTGCGGAAATTAAAAAAAATGTTATCGGTTATAACTTGCAAACTATTCAGCGTAGAATAACGAGATTTAAGGTGTGGATTAGTATTGTACGAGCAACTAGGCTTACAGAAAATGGGCGCACCACGCCCAGTGTTTATCGTAGCCCCCATACAAATTTTAAATTGAAACAGCTGTAACTTCGGCAATCTTCTGTCTAGAATAACCATAATTGACACTTAAATTAATATCGTAGTCGGCAAAAATCTGGCAGAAAATCAGTGTGCCACGCCCACTCCTTCATGGGTCTCCCATACAAAGTCGAGTGAATTAAACTAAAATTTTAAGCTCCATAGCTTACAAACCATTTAGCCTAGGACAACGAGACTTAGGGTATGGATTAGTATTGTACGAGCAACTAGGCTCACAGAAAATGGGCGCACCACTCCCAGTGTTTATCGTAGCCCCCATACAAATTTTAAATTGAAACAGCTGTAACTTAGGCAATCTTATGTCTACAATAACCATAATTGACACTTAAATTAATATCGTAGTCGGAAATAATCTGGCGAAAAATCAGCGTACCACGCCCACTTCTTATTGGGGCTTCCATACAAAGTTGAGGAAATTAAACAAAAATGTTAACCACCATAACTTAGAAACTATTCAACGTAGGACACCAAATTTAAGGTGTGGATTAACATTGAAAAATTAATTGGATTTACTAGAAAGTGGTAAGCCACGCCCACTTTTTATATAGCTCCCATACTAAGCCTCGGAATTATCTTAAAATCCTTTTACTTCGTCAAAGTCAACCATATTTCGGGTGTAAATTAGTAGTATATGCAAAAATTGTTTCTCGAAAAGTGGAAATAAAAGAAAAGTTGGATATTCGAGTAAACTTTTTATATATAAATCTACATATGCAGGGTATAGTTTGGTCGGCCCCAGCCGACTGTAAGGAGATTTTTTATTATTCATTTGGTCGCACTATCTCGCACAGTCGTACAGATATGTCAATCAAATACAAAAACTCTACAAGTAACAAACTATCGAACTATATGTGTGTGCAACTATACTCAGCAGCAACTTAATCCAACAAAAAGTTATTTATGTTATCGATAACATTTATATACATACTACATGCATATCAATATCCCATATATCTCCTCCATTCAATTCTATAGAAACATTGAATGAAATAAGAAGTCGTACAAAAAGAAAGAAAAAGAAACATCATAGTTTTGTGAATATTTTTTGTGAATTTTGTGTGTAAATGCACATTTTCAATATATGATACCTTGGTATATAGCACTAGTACGTATATGTTTCAGAGGCACACTTGTACATATTTATGTATGATAGTTTAGAGTTGAATTTTACACTTGTGTGCTCTTTCAGCTGAACAGCTACTAAATTTATTGAATTGTGTCATGTATTCACATACTTGGATTCGCATCATTTCATTTCGAGTTATATATTACATACATGCACATGTGGATTTATACAATAAAATACAAAAATGTAATAAATTTAGTACAAATATTTTAAATTTCATTATTTGTTCATCTAATATTGTATTATAAGTCCATTGCATTATAAGAATGTAATGCTGAAAATGAAATTGCTCAAATTACCAATGATATCGATTGAGAACTGATATCAATTATTTTATTATTATTAAGGACAACTACGACCTTTACATGGATCCCTTCGTACATTTAGAGTATATCTCTTAGTCCAACATCCAATCGAAAGCTGAATACAGATTCAACCTTGCTTATATTATTTATTGCGCTGCTGCACACAAAAATGTTTTATCTAATAAATTGCATTACTTTGAAAATCTCTTGTTTTCTATTTTTGTTGATTTGTTTTTTAAAATAATTTCTTTTTTATGTTCACTTTTAAACAATTCTATATGTTGTTGAAACATTCAAAAAAAAAATATATACATATATATCTAATAAGCAATGGTAATAAATATTTGAAATAAAATATGTTACCTTTGCAACTTTATACAAAATAACCTTGCTTGACCACACGTGCATGCAAGAGAATGGCATTTTTCATAAAGACGAGGGTTCAAAAAATCAAAGTTCAAAAAATATGAAAATGAATTTTAAATGAATATTTTTTTTGTGGCTTTTATAAAATACTTAATGTTAATATTGATTAGTGAGTGGAGAAAGAAAAAAGTGTATGTGTGTAGTACACTGTACTGCAAAAATATAAAATATAATAAAAGTGTTTTTTTTTTTAAATAAAATGCATTCTTCTACAAGTAAGTGGGATTATTTTTGTCTTCATAAATTTGTATTACTAATAGACCTAGCTCAGTGGTTAGTTTGTTGGCCTTCTGATTTGTAGGTTATGTGGGCTCAATCACCGGCTGAAGCATAACAAATTTAATATCGAAAAGATTTTTCTTTCGAACGGTATCCATCTGTCGGCGATTTGCCATGGAAAAGCTTTTAAAAAGAACTCTGTGACAAAGCTCAGAAAAAGTGATGTCGCAAAAAGTTCCTGCCGTTCGGAACCGACTAAAATAAGTAGGTCCCTTCTAATACTGTCCAAAATTTAACACGCACAACAGTAAGTAATGGAAGAGAAGCTCGGCCAAAAAGCCCTTTGGGCCTTTAAGTGCCACATATTAATTTTTTGTTGTTGTTTAAAATACTAAGGACACCATTAGAGTGATTGAAATGGCGCTGATGATTTATTTTATTAATTCTTTGTCACACAGTATAATAAATTATTTTCATTTTATTCTGATCACACAATTTATGTTTTAATTGCAAAATCAATGTAACCATATACAAGTTTTCTTAATTGATGCGTGCTGCATTTTAATTATAATATTTTCATTCAGTTTAAGATTTTTTATAAAAAATTACTTTAGTTCTCTTTTAGTTCATTTCGCGTCATTAATATTTAAATTTTGTTGAATATTTTTTTCAAATCAAAGAGAGAAAATTATTGGTTCTAATAAAGAGCAAAGACAGTGTGTATGAGAGAGATGGGGTGCCAGGTGAGCTCGTTCCAACGGTGGTAACTCCTTGTCTGTAGGTGTTGGTGAGGTGGTGATTGTCGTGTTGGTTGTAGATTTGAAGTTGTTGCTGATATAGGTCGCACATATAAAGTAATTTACACAGTAACGCACTCACTTTTTCATTTTAATGTATAACAATTTGAATTTATTGTTCGATAATGTTTGTGTATGTGTCTTAATTTAATTTACATTAGTTTTTATTTAGCTATTGTACAATTCTTATTATAAGAGAGAGAACGGGGGAGATAAAAAAGTACCGCACACGGTTCTGTCCACTTGTAGGTATATCTTGAGAATGATAATAAAAAAACGACGTTAACATGACAACGAACAGTTGGTAAAACCAATGTTGCCAACACACTCAAAAATAAAAGAAAACCAAACTTGCAGAGCAGTGTGCGCGTATTTCATTCTGGCGTAGACAGACAGGAACAGCAAAGGGAGCACCTCTTATATCAATAATTGGTTGTCAAAAGTATTGTGTCTATTTTTTTTTTTTTTTTTTGAGTTATAGATATTTTTTCAAAGAGAACACCAAAAAATCAATGACATGGCCGATATTGCGGTTTATTTGCTTATAAATTTTATGGACTTTGAAGTTATTTAGCGAGCGATTGGAGCGATTAGAGCAATTGGAAGATCATGTACCACCTAAGTAGGTGTTCTATTCGACGAAGAAGAAAATCTATCCGCAAATGAAAGGATCAAGCACTGAGGAATGGTCAGCGCTTCAAATTCTTAATGGGCTCCAGCAGGCGAAAAGACAGACGACTATCATAACATTTTTCCTTCGGTAAAAGTTGAACAAAAACCATTGCAATGGTCAGAGAAGTAAGTCCGCACATTTTACGTACTGTTTTCCATTTTGTCTTTGATTATCCAACATTTTTATCCTTCCACCCAAATAAAATTCATACACACCCATTACACTTCATATTTGTCAGTAAAGTCTAACAGTTTATGACATTTATTTTTATTTAATTACGCTTAGCACAGTAATGGCGACTCAAATAAAAATTATAAGAATATAAGAAAAAATTGAAAACAGAAATATTCTAGTAACTAGAGAGAAATCAACTCACTTATGCCAAGTAAATGGCTAAAGTGAAAAAGTCAAAACTTTTCACATTTTCAAAGAGTCAAAGAGGAAGAAAAGCAAAAAAAAAAAAATTGGAAATAAATTTATTCATGAGCAAATAATGGATGCATATACATAAAAACATAAATTTTTTGGACAAACTTAATAAAAAAAAAATTAAAAAATAGCACAAAACCCTTTAAGCAGACATAAAAAACTTTTTATTGGCATAACATTCAAGAGCTGGATTTTGTTTTTGGCAAGCTCTTATCATTATTACTTATGACTTTTAGGTTGCAATTACAAGAAAATTATTTTTAAATGATAATGAATTTTTCAAAGTGACCATGAAAGGCGTGAGAGCTTTTGTTTTACATGAAGCAACATTCACAGAGGGCTCCGATAAATCCACTAATGCCTTATTGTGACTTATTTAAAAACCATTTGAGAATTATAAACGCATATCTAGGTGATAAATGAAAATCTGTATTTATTCATGAATTGCCGTTTGATGTTGATGCAATATGTTCGTTAGTTCGTTACATGATATTTTCTATGATTCTCATTGTAATATGAAAAATAATATTAGAAACTTTTCAATAAGCAGAAAATAAACACGCAGAATAATACATTTAGTCATATTTGAAATATGAAAAGAAAACATAACTGAGTATGAATATTTCCAAGTAAAATAAGTACTTAAGTGCTGGCTCATGCCTTTGGTCGCTTATGGGCACATACTCTTATAGGTGTGGTTGATTATTTAAATTTGCTAATACATAATAACCCTTTTAGTTGCTTTGAATTTGATGAATTTACACTAGCAAAATGTTAAAATTTGTTTATTTTGTTGATGCGTTCGTAAAAAGCTAAATCGACAGTTCCTGTTTGTAAATTTATAGATGAAAAGTTCTATTGCAACAACGATGGCCGCCATGGCAAGAGATCATCATCATCAACATGGTAGCAAAGCCTAAATTAAATATTAGCTTTCAACTTTTTCAACACAGTACTTGTAATTATCGCGCTAACGTTTGATGTTTGCCGCTTATTGCCGCATAATAGTGAAAACTTTTTGTATGTAGACTTTTATGCCGTTGTATGGCTCTTTGAAATACCATTTACCTTTATAGTTGGACTTTTCTTCGAATGTTTTTATATTATTATTTTTTTTCTGTTTTCTGAAAGATGTACACAGGGCAGATTTCGCTTAACATGAATAATTGAAATTCAGGAAGGATGTTAATTTTGTACATTTTGATAATTAATAGCGGAATGTTGTTTATGTTCTATATACGTTTATACATGTATTTACTGATAAACGTGAATGCATAAAAGTTTAAAGAAGACAAAAAGAAAAATAAACACATTTACATGCAACTCTAATTTCTAGAAATGTTGAATGTAAAATTATTATTATTCTAGTCATTAAAAATTCAACTTATAAAGTGGATTTGTTCACTCAACCCTAACATATTATCATCTCACTTGTATGGTGAGTACCATTGTGTGGAAAAACAAATATTTTAAACAATAAATGAAAATATACATACTGAGGTCATATCATCACATCATCATTCTAGCATGTAAAACATGTAACTTGTTAACAAGTTTGTCCAGCGATCCATTTATTATTAGAATACACAAAAAAAAAAAAAACTTAACTGAAATATGAAACATATACATGAGAAGCATAATAACTGACACCTGAAAAACTACAATATGCACAACATGAACAACATCAACAACATGCTGCTGCATAAATATGTATACATACATATGTATAGTATTTATAAATTGCTGATGCTAGCATCATCTGCATCATATTGCATGACATACTTGTATATAAACATGGCGATATGCACGTATGTATATACACATGTTCTCTAACATAAAGAACAACATGACGTTGTTAGAATAAGCAGACAGTACATGTATTGTAATAGATGTTAGACTAAATCAAGTAGTACTGATGTTTTGGAGGCATTCGTAAAAACTACGCTCAGTGACATGTAAAGAAAACAAAACAAAAACAAAAACAAAAATAGAAATGAAAAGAAAACATTGATTACAATACTTGGCAAGCTACATATGGGTATGGTATGTATGTATCATAGTTCTATTTCATTAATAAACAACATATGCAATATGAAATGAAAACACCAGCCACAATATAAGCAACAATAACAATAGCTACTATTATTTATATAGCTGGACGAGTTGATTCAATTAGTATAAATGATGTGGACCATGTTACACTAATTTAAATGCAAACTCACATTGCTGAATATAAATGAACACAATAGAGCTTGCATCGGACAACTGTACAAACCGTGGTACGACAAAAATATAAGCAGCTGTATATTGATATATCTAAAATGATTAACACTTACTAATTTACTTACTTACATTTCTTAAAGGATTAGAAAATTTATAGTAACAAATTTGAACTACTTAGTGTTTGTTCAGCAAATTTCTAACAATGAAATGAAATCATTCTAAATCATTAATTAATTTTGTTAAAATTCAATATAAACATTTTACTAAAAATTTGCTCTAATTTATTTAAAGAGAGTCATATCCGCATTTAAATTGAAATACCATAATTTTAGCATTGATATTTCAATGCATTCCCCTTACTACTTATGTTCGTGTTTATGCGTGTGTATATATATGTGTAATTTATAACGTGTTGTTGTGCGAATACTACATATATTAAACAATACAAAATTGTTATCACCATCATGCAAATGGCATCAATACACACACACACACATATATATATATATACCCGATAGGGAAGTATACAAATGAAATGTTCGAATACATGCATATAAATTCCATAGGCGAATTTAATTCGCAACTAAGCGCTATTTTATTAAATATATACACAAATATATATAGATATGTGTATGTATATACATATGTATGAGTGTACACTAATTTATTATATTGATAATTAATGCAGCTGTAATATTGTACAATAGCAATGGGGAAAATTGCCAACAACATCGATTATATTATTCAACTATTTATACCCGTAGATATAGTATACAGTATATATATAGAGAATATATTCGTATACGATATATGTATGTAGGCTAGTGTGATAATTTTGTGTTATTTTCACCAGCATAGTCGAACAATAATTGACAATAATTTATTATCGTTTAATTCACAATTTCCTAACAATTTAATTGATTACTCTAGTATGCAAGCATTTCGGATATGGAATAATTTTCAACAATGATTAAATATTGTGTTATATTGATAAAAAATATTCTGTGTTTGCTTTGAAATATAAGTATATGGTTTTAATAAGCATTCTCTATGAAATTGAATAAAATTAAATGCTAAATTCATAGCTTAGGAGACCAGCTTCTAATATGGAATTTGCTTGGTATGTGATTGGAGAGATACCAGGTGTACAAGCTTAAATCCGCTGTTTTTCAGTAAAAAAAACACCGTTTTTTCATAGAAAACCAAAAATTAATTTATTCAAAGTATTTGCCCTCACTAACTATACATTTTTCTCATCTCTCGGGCAATTTGTGTATACCATGCCAAAAGAATTCCTAATTTTTCGAGGTAAACCACTCGTCAAGCCATTTTCCAACGTCTTCATACGAATCGAAGTGCTGTTCGGCGAGCGCGTGACCCATCGACGAAAACAGGTGATAGTCAGAAGGCGCCAGGTCTGGTGAATAAGCGGGATTTCGTAGCACCTCCCAATTCAGTGTGTCCAAGTAGTTTTGACGTGTGCGATGGGGCGTTGTCGTGGAGAAAAATCAGCTTCTCATGTCTTTGTTCATAACCAGGCCTTTTTTCACCCAAAGCACGGCGCACTTTCACTAGTTGTTGGTGGTAGCGGTGAGCATTGACAGTTTCACCAGGTTTCAACAGCTCGTAGTAGATGACACCCTGCTGATCCCACCAAACGCACAGCATCATCTTGCGTCCAAAGCAATTTGGTCTTGGAGAAGAAGTTGCAGGTTGGCCGGGATTGACCCACAATTTTTTTCGTTTAGGATTCTCAAAGTATATTTACTTTTTATCACAAGTCACCACAAGATGCAGGAACGACTTTCTGTTTTGTCTAGCAAGCAAGATTTCGCATGTGTTTTGGCATCGCTCCATCTGCCTATCGTTTAATTCATGGGGTACCCATTTTTCAAATTTTTGAACCTTCGCCATGGCTCGTAAACGTATGGAAATGACTTGTTGAGTAACATCTAACTGTTCGGCAAGCATTTTTTGCGATTGGGTGTCGTCCTTATCCAAAAGAGCCTGCAAATCATGGTTCTCAACTTTTCTGGGTCTATTTTCACGCTTCTTGTCACTCAAGTCCAAATGGCCTTCTTTGAACCGACAAAACCAGTCTCTGCAAGTGGTTTCCGATAGCGCACTGTCTCCACAAGCATTCGATGCGACTCAGCAGCAGATTTCTTCAAATTGAAGCAAAAAAGTAGAGCTTCCCGTATATGCTCTTTTTCTGGCACGAAAATAGACATGATTATATGAGGAAAAATTTATGTTGTTGTATGAAATCACTGATGATGTTTACTAATTGATGTAAACAGATATCGACCTCTTAAAAAAATGGATGCACAGTCGATAATAGCTCAATATGCTCACTAACGCCATCTACGAGCAAACAGCTTGTACACCTGGTAGATAGATAGATAGAAGTAAGTTGATCGTAGAACGCGATCACGAAATCCACAACTATCGCGTTACTAAATTTAATCATTGTTGTTGCAAATATGATTCATGTAGTTCCTGATTTTGCTTAAAGTTTCTTCTAAACTCAAACAATTTGTGGTTAATTCGCATTTAATTAAAGAAAAATGTTCAAGTTATTCGCTCTCAAGGCATCTCCCTCAATTCCAAATATTTCATTTACGTATTTACTACATTCCAGTTTTAATCTTACGAAAAGTTAGACATTCTTACAAAATTTGTGTTATTTTGATTCTATAGATTCTATTCAACTATAAAAATGTATATTCACTTTCAGTATGGAAGGAATTTAATACTGATTTTTGATATAAAATTCATTAATGAATTTCTGTTATTATGACAATTTTTACAGAGTCTATTTTGATATTTCTCAGGTCCTCTGATCGCAACTTTAGTTCGAATTTGTATCCGTAGATAACCAAAAAAAAAAAAAAATGAAGTAATAATTATTTTAAAAAATTTCTACAAATTTTAATTAGATGGTACGTTTTTCAAATTTTTATTTTCAATATTTCAATGTTAAAATATATTCAATTATATTGTAATGTGCTCTATAAATGAATTGAATGTTTTCTAGCAGCTATTATTACATTTAATATTAAAGCATTACGTATAACATTACGAAGGTTAACATTTCAAATACACGAACTCGTTATATTTACAAAAGCGAAATATTTATAAATTTTATTTCTTTTTTCGTTTTTCTTTTGTGCTTTTGTCCAAAAAGCAACGTACTATTAAGAATCTATCATACTACAAAGGCAACAAAAAAAAAAAATAACAGAAAAAAGTACTCAAAGTTGAAATGAAAACTTTGTGCTGCAGAGAAAATGAAAACTTTGCTGGCATCAAGAAAGGCCGATGCAACAAACAGCATACAAACCAATAAAAACTTCAAGCTAACCAATCAAATGTACAGTACACAGTCCAATGTATGCATGCATGTATGCATGCAGCAAACATTCAAAACAAAATGTAAATGTGGCCAAGAAGAGGAATTTATGCCAACTAATATTATTACAAACTTTATTTGGTTTTTTTTTTTTTTAGTTTTTAACTTTACATTTTTCGTTTAATTTTTTCCTTTTTTTTTCTTCTTCTTGTATTTGAATTCTTTGAATTACTTTTGCCCGAAAGAGAAAATAAAATTTGATGGATATAAATTGTTTGGCTTACATTTTGAGAATATTAAAAATGCTATTCTGTACAGTGATTAGTTGGTACATATAAAATTTTATAAATACTCTTACATAGATAAAAAAAAATATATATAGCGGCGAGGCATTCTAATTTGTAAAGTATGCTGTTCAATATTTTAAAAATATTTGAATATTTTATTTATCGCTCGAATGAATGAATGAAATGCCTTGAATTTGCATGCTCTTGGCGGTAGTCAATTTGTCACTTGAACATAGTACTCATCTAGCGTTATACACAAAAACCAATATTTATATTACATCCTTTCATTTGTCTTTGTTTCTCTCTCGCCATATGTTATGCGTATGAGTGTTGCTTATACATAGGTAAAATAGAGAAGGACTTCTCTATTATACCGATGCCAAATACACACACACACACACATTTATAATAGTAGAACATAACAAATAACCACAAAAATATTTATTTATGCCTACAGCAAAAGGCCTTTGCAAAAAAATAGAAAAGGAAAATGAAAAATAAAAAGTTTGAATTAAAAATAATTTTTTCTTTTTTACAAAACCTGTGTGTGTTAGTTTTATATTGCTGCTCACATGTAAATGTGTATATATGTATGTAAATAGACTCATATGCTTATGTACATGTAGGTGAGCTATTTGCTGTCTGAGAATATGTTTGTGATTTTAAGAGTCCTTTGTTTTGTTACTGTTTGTATTGTTTTTTTTTTTTGTTTTTCAGTTTTTTCGTTCTTGTTTTATTTTCTATTTCATTATTTGTGGTTTTCGCTTAACTTTTGACATTTTTTATTGTTGCAATTATTATTTTTGTTGTTGTTGTATATTGTATTGCTATTGCTCATACTGTTGCGATTGTACTTTTGTTTCGTAGTAACTACCTGAGGCTAAATGTTATTGTTCATGATGATGATGATGATGATGATGATGATTATGACCTATATTGTACTTGTAACTAGATGCTGGTAGGTATATTCATATGTTATTTAATGGACAAAGATAAACAATTGCAAAATATATATATCCTGTATATAAATATTCTCATACGCATTCATATACAAATTTGACATAAACTAGGAAGACAAGTGTTTGAAATGTCGGTCTCTTCATCACACGATAAATGCTGTAATTATTATGCAAATTTGCTGAAAATTAGTATATAAGAATATTTTCACCAAAGACTAAATCAGTGCATGAATAGATGAAATCGGATGAAATCTACGCCTACCTGTCATACAAAAGTATGCCTTCGAATGTATGTTTTTACACTTTGTGCACGAAAACAGAAAGCTATTCGGTTCAAACTCGGTCTATATAAATAAATTTACTAATGGATGAAATAGTTTAAAAATCGGTGTAATCGAATAAAAATCATGACAACCTTTCATACAAACTTATGCCTCCGCATATATGTTTTCAACTTTTGTGGACAAAAATATAAAGTTATCTAGCTGAAATTAATTATATACGCTATTACTTATTAATGTGAAGTGTGAGTGTGAAATTTGGCCTATTGGGATAAAAATTACGCCTACCTACCATACAAAAGGGTGTTGTCGAATGAATGTTTTCACATTTTGCGTACGAAATAATGAAGTTATTAAGCAGAAACTTGATACGTATGATTATTTTTACTTATTAAAAACTACGATCGAGAATATATGGAATCGGATGAAAACTACGCCTACTTTCAATACAAAAGTATGCTGCCGAATGTATATTTTTACACTTTGTGCACGAAAATAGTAAGTTATTCGGTTCAAACTTGGTCCATATAATTAAATTTACTAATGCATGAATTATTTTGAAAATTGATGTAATCGAGTAAAAAACACGACAACCTCTCATACAAACTTATGCCTCCGCATATATGTTTTTAACTTTTGTGCACAAAAATATAAATTTATTTAGCTGAAATTAATTATATACGCTATTACTTATAAATGTATAATGTGAGTGTGAAATTTGGCATATTCGGATAAAAATTTCGCCCAACTTCGATACAAAAGTGTGTTGTCGAATGAATCTTTTCACACTTAGCGTACGAAATAATGAAGTTATCAAACTGAAACTTGATACATATGATTATTTTTATTTATTAAAAAATACAATATGATTGAGAACATGTGGAATCTGAAATAGGTTTTAAATACAAGAATTGACTAATATAAGAAAGTGCTTTTCAAAATTGTACAAATTTAAGACGCCTAACAACAATGGAATAGATGCTTGCTAAGGATTCATAAGAGCTTCTAATATCAATTTTATATTTTTTTATGATCAAAATATTGTACACCACAAGCAAAGCTCATTCCAACCTACTGACATCTTCCCTACATGCTTCATTATCTTTTATTTGTATAACAAAAAATCATAAAAAATTCCTTCAAATCAAAAAAAAAAAAACAATTTCCTTATTATGCTTTAGATTTACTTTTTTATCTTCCAATTTCTACATCAACTGATATAAGCAAAGATAATATTTTTAATCTTGTATTTAATTCAATATTTTCTGCACTTTACTCTTATTATATTACTTTGCTTTTACATCAATATTATTTTAAGAAAAAGGAACTAGAAAAAAAAAACCAAAAAACAAAAAAATTCAAAATCAACGATTCATAAATTTTAAAATTACTTTACTAAAAGATATCCTTATAAGTATTATTACTCTTAAAATTGCACTAGAGATTATTATCCTCTTTACCCAGAGTAAAACAACAAAAACATTGTAATGAAAATATTGTCTTAAACCAGCTCAATTGTTTACTAAGACAATCTCTTCAGCTCTCTTCCTCATTTTGGAAATTGAATAGTTTTTCTTATTATATGATATATAGTAGTATTAGTATTATCCTTTTAGATTTTATTATTTCTATATTTAAATGTTGAAATTGTGGTTTACATCTCTCTCTCTCTCTCTTACTTTCTTATCTACAAAATAATAAAATTGCATGCCACTCATACTTACAACTGTCTTATGTGTGTGTATGTGTATACGAATCAACAGTCTAATGGTGAAATTGTGAAGTAAAGCTTTCTGTTTACATAAATGGGATATAAAACAAATATACTGGAGTACTGGACATATTTGCAAATATTTTCAGGTCATGTGGTATTTAAGGAGCAGAATGAGAAGAGAAACACATGATGAATGTGAGATACTTGTTTAATTAATTTGCTACATAATTTCAAAGTGGCACTTTGAATTGGACACAACATGGATGGGATGGCCAATGTAATTTTTGTGTATATTTGATTATTGGTAAACATCTTGAAGTGTTTCTAGGCACTCTATTTATTAGGGCGACATAAACTCATAAGTTTTAGCAATTGTATTTTGGGAATTTTTTTTTAAATAAATATGATAATTTTTCTAACTAAAATTATTCATTTTCTATTTTATTTCTCTTTAATAATTAATATACTTACACAGACTTTTTTTGTATATATTAAATACGCAAAAAAAAAAAAAATATTGCTACCTTGATAATAAAGAATTATTTTATTATCATTATGTACTTTTGATAATTTTTTTACATATTTTTATGACATTTCATAACCCTAAGCATGATTCTCATTTTATCATAATACAAATTACATGCATATACTTACGTATGTTTAAAATATTCTTCGAAACCTCATATGACAAGGATATCTTCAGGATAAACAAATATGTACTTTATTTCACTTGAGTCGTAAACATTTTAACCAGACCAGAACACATAAGGTTGAACAATTTTGTTCCCTTCTCACTCTTTGGCTTATGTGAATAATTTTACGATAAGAATGTGTATTTCATATGATGCTGAATACTATTAGTAACCCCAAAAAAAGGTTATTCATAAAGTGAGCATCACTGCCTTTGCTCTTAATAAAGTTTTTAGTTATGACACTACATATGTTTATATTTGTATTTGTCCTTCGTCAAGAATTTAGTTAAAAATTATAATCATCTAAATATTTACAACGACATGTGCAAATGTAGGAATACTTAGTAAGAAATTAATCCAATCACATATGTATATACACTTGTAACCATATAAATATTACCAATCGAGATTTAAATCGAGATTAAAAATTAACTAAATTAACGGTATAAATAGAATTTTACGTTCGAGTTTTTCTTAAATTATGTTGTCAATATTTTAGGGAATTAATTTTTTTAAGTAGTGCTTGAAATTCGATATCTTCTAAACACTTTTCTTTTAAAACAACCCACACTTTTCAATTACAAATGCAAAAGATGATTGGTTGAACGTTTGAAGCTTTTTACTCTCCTGGTGTGCTCTTCGAAGCTAGAAGTTCTGATATTTTTATTGTTTTCTTCGCATAAACACAATTCCAGGAGTATTTGTTATATTACAAAATTTGTATGAGCAAATATTCTAGGAATCCAAGTATTTAGAAAAAATATAGAATACACTTAATGCAAAAAAAAAAAAACAATTACCATTTATCTGACCACAAGAGTATGTTGCAATGTATAGCCATATATAAGTATAATATTATCACTGATACGTAAGCCAATACGACTAATCGGTTATGACCTATGTACGTATTGATTTTAGAGCAATGAACTTATTTGATTGAGTTTGTTCAAATTTGAAAATAATTTGCTTGTGCAATATATCGTATGTTATATTCTCAATATATATTCCAAATGTAGCATGTAGTAGGTACTCAATAATAAATTACAAACCAAAATGAATCTAAACATTTTCATATAAACATGTTTCTCAAATCGTATACACACGATAGTATATTGATACAGCAATGTCGCGTTTATGCTTACACATGTAAGAATGTATTATACATATGCTTGAGATATAAGTCTATCATATGGACATATGAGTGCATATGAATTCTCATGACAATTGTTTGCATAGTCATCATATTTGTAGTCACAAACGAATTTGAAATCAATGTATATTTTAGAGTATACACCTTATGTCACATGTAGCTGTACTCGTATCTTTATGTGATATTCTGAGAAAATTGTATTTTATTTTACTTACATATATTTTATTTGTATGATATGACACTGTAGGTAGCTCTGATCCTGACTATATGACTATCATCACCTATAAAATGTATTGCTAAACGTATGTTATGCTAAGGACTCAAAGAAAAAATCGCCAAATGAGTCTATGCATGAGTCTATGTCTATGAGTCTATGTATCTAGCTCTGATTCTGACTATGTGACTATCATCACCTATAAAATGTATTGTTAAACGTATGTTCTGGACTCAGGACTCATAGAAAAAATCACCAAATGAGTCTATGCATGAGTCTATGTCTATGAGTCTATGCATCTAGCTCTGATTCTGACTATGTGACTATCATCACCTATAAAAAGCATTGTTAAACGTATGTTCAGCTGAGAACTCTAAGAAAAAATCACCAAATGAGTCTATGCATGAGTCTATGCAACTGAACCAACGACATTTAGTATCATTTAGAAGCAAATGTTCTTCGTATCAAGATGTATTGAAAGAATCATAAAAAATTCTACGGCATTCGAGAAATTTCGTGTTTCACGTTTGGCATTTTATTACTACAATCAAGTCACTTTTGAGTGGTGTATACAGAACAATTTGATGCTGATGCCTCTGAGAGCAAATCCATCAATTTTTTAGGCTTTGATTAAAACGAAACTCAATATAATACACAACGTTGACAATTTTAATGAAAGTCCACTTCACTTCAGCACTATAATTATTATTGAATGCAGTACCAGAATAAATTAAAAATGTTATAAATAGAAAAATCATAAAATCATGTAGGTAATGGACACCTCTTTTCAATGCATCCCAGATGGCTTTTATATATTTTTTTTTTATTTTATAGACTACGATAAAAGGATTTAAAAAATCCAAAAAAATAATATATTATTGATCATAATTTGGAATTTCTTAAACTAACATCACTTTTAATTTCCTTTGCGCCATCGAGATTCAGAATGGTTCCAAAAGGCTTCGATGAGTTTTCAGTCTAACTAACATATTATTCTACAGTAAGTGTTAAAGTAATATATATGTAAATGTTGAAGGCACATAATTTTGATTATCCTAAACAAATATTCTATCCCAATAATGATGTTTCGAGAAATTATAAATCTAAATCTCTAATATCATATACTATATCTATATATCTATAGCTCATATCGGGATGTAAGCTCAGCTATATAAATCCAACATGTTTCTAAATGCGAATATTATTGATATTAAACCCCTAATACTAATAGTGGCCTTTCAAATACCATTAGTAATAATTCAGAAACAAATACTTACATTATGCATTTATTTAATGAAATTAGGAAAATATATGCAAATAGTAAATTCATTTTTATTTTATTTTATATTATTTATACACTTTTCTTTTTTTTACTACTTACATAATATCAAATATACCGAAAAATATTGTGCCACATGATGAAGAAAGCTTTATTCAGCTCTTGTGTATATTTTAATGATATTTACATGCTTGTATTTGGAAATACTTGCCTCAAAAATTTAGACATGAATTTGTAAATAATGTAAATATATATGTATCATCATGTTACGAAGAAGAGCAAATGTCATTTGCATTTTTTCAGTCAACACCACTAAACTAACTAAATATCATACTACTAAAATGAAATGTTCTTTTGCTATATATGTACTATATGTATTTGTGTGTGTGTGTGTGTGTGTGTCAGTATGCATAGAAGAGAATATCTTAAGTAACTTGCAAATACTTGCACAACAAAGCGGGCGTGTTAAAAGCATTTACATTTTACTTAAAGGAATTATGCTTTGAGCAAACAGTAGTGGCAAACAGTAGTCGTAACAGTCGCATAGTGTGGCAGCTTAGTAGTAGATACTCAAGAAGAAAAAGAATGCAAAAAAAAAAAAAATGCCTAGCAAATGGTATTCAAACATGCATATCCTTGTTGTTTGTGATATTTTTGGTGTTGATTTTGGTGTTACTGGCATTAAAATGCTCTTCTCGCACAACAAATTTTTATATTTACAAAGGATATCTAGAAAAGATCTAATGTACGTATAAAAAAATTTGCCAAAATGTATTCATTAATGATTGTATTTACTTGCAAGATTTATTTATTTAAGCAAATTCTAAAAATAAAAAAAAAAAAAAATTATAACAAATAATTTTACTTGAAATTATTTGAATTTAAAAAAAAAAAAAAAAAAATGAATACATTTTTATTTTAAAATATTTCCACTGTTTATGTAGTCTTTAGTAAAAGGTTCATTATCCGTTGCCCAAGAAAATGGAATGCTTTAAAAGTTCAATGACATATGAAGCACTAAAGCAAAAGGGATATCATTCATTCATTCATTCATTCGTATACATTACAAACAGACAATAAGAATATATGCTCACAGAGTTATAATTCCATTTGATAGATGATTCTTAAGCTTTACACATTTATCACTCACAATACGAAGGGTTAGCGCATAAAGGAAGAAAGGTCAATAGAAGCTCAATGAATGCTTAATGAAATACATGATATATACGAAAGAAATGATGAAGTCAAACGAAACAAATTTCAAATCATAGGGGGGATGTCGAGGTATGCAAAAATGCTAGGGGAAAAAATATTAATCATGCAATAGAAGGAGCTAGAAGTATATATATAAAATAATAGAAGAATTTTGAATTAATTAAAGACTTAATCAATTATTTTCATTACTATGACTTTATGGGCTTTCTATTTTCTAGTTCATATTATTGCACAATCTAAATATCCACCCCCTAATAAATTTCCATTTAGTTCCAATCTTCCTTTGAGTTTGAAATTATTACTTACTCTTTCATAAAATTTCACAAAGTAAAAATATGAATAATTAAAAAGTGCAAAAATTTATAGTAAAATTCTTTGAAAATTAATTTGTAATAAAATATAAATTAAAAAAAAATTATGTTGAACAATAAAATCAATATTTTCCAACTTATACTTCCTAGAATAGAAAATCTAGAAATACTTTTCTTGTAATTTAAATTCATTAAACTCAATCATTCTATATTTATTGCTTTAATTACATAGTAAAGCGCAACGTTAGCAGTTAAGGAACATTATACGGAATAAACTTCAATCACTAATCTAATAATAATTTTGATGAATGGCCATTTTCATCTCTCGATAAGGTGACAGGTTTTTCTAGAAAGAGATTATGATTACTATGATTATTACAATCATTATTGCTATTACAATTATTATTATTGTTATTATTATTATTACAATTATGATTACCAATTTTTCCCAAAAAACAATAACGATGAATATAAAACCACATTACAAACGCATAAAACGGATGAAAGACATTTGATAAAACAACATAAATTAAGCACATATGTAAATACCCAAAATTATGGTGTAAAGGAAATTGGTTAACAGCCTAAAAGTATGTTGCACTAAATAAGCAATTCCCATTTAGGTGATTTTGTAATAAAACTAATAACTTTTTTCTTATTACATTTCTACATATTTATATACGAGTAAATTTTGCGAGCAAATATCACCATCACCACTTACAAAGGAGAATGGCTTATTTTATATAGCATACTTGTAGGCGCTAAGCATATTTATATGCCTTTTTGATTTTTTATTTTTTTTTCATGTATTTAATGCCTACCTACAATCGTAATAATATCGAAATCGATTTATTTATTTAATACGGTCTATACGCAGCAGTTACAAACCTCTTAGGTTAGGTGCACATACATATATACATACATGTAATATATATACTTAGTTTGCAATGTAATGCATGGTAACCACCTTACAAACCACTAAATAATAATGAAGCACCTGATAGAGGATAATTATAGTTATTTGTAGTGAAAGTGTCATTAACTAGCAACAATATGAACAAATATGAATTTTGAGAAATATGTGTGAGGGTGGCGTGTGGAAAGGTGTAAATTATACATATAGTAAAGCAAGCGAATAAGCAATTATTATTAGAATTATATGACTGTGGTTGGTTGGTGTTAGAAAAAGGTTGCTTTGTTTCATACAATAATTCAGATATTTATAGAAATATTATCAGAAATGTGTATATAAATATATAAAATCTTTTGTGGGCCCAAGTAATTATGAAATTAATGAAAATTAAATTCGCAAAACAACTGTGCAGTAATAAAAGATTGAAAATATTTAAAGCAAAATAATTGAAATTTGATGCATAATAATAAATATAGCAAATAAAGTCTCAATCATTGTGGGATGAAACGGAATAAGTGGGTCGCTCTTATGTATATACAACTTATATGCAAGTATAAGTAGTACATGTTTGCATATACATGAGTAGGTGAGCACATTGTGCATTTATGTAAAACCAACCGTTAAGCTTTTAGCACATATGTGTGTATGTGTATTAATACATACACTCTATAAACTGGCATACTTGTATGTACTTATACATTTGCTACAATAATATAAAACCTTTCATTGTTGCTCTACAAACTCCCATTCTCAAACCTACTATTGCATATGTACTCGTATATAGTTGATGTATGTATGTAGGTACAATATAAAACAAATGCATTTTTAATGTTAAATGCATTTGCTACAAAAGTGGTATATACCTTTTCAACCAGATCGAAATTCTATGTGTGCTGTTATTATATGGGTTTTTTTTTTATTCATTTATTCTTTTTCCATTTCATCTTCTTGTTATTCTTCTACTTTCTTCTTTCTTCAATGATGTTTAATACAAGCAGGTGACCTGAAAATGATTTTTTTTTGCTATGGCAAAAGAAAGCAAAAAAAAAAAAAAGAGAAAAATATAATAATAATCATAATCATGATACCTACGCATAATACTAAAAATATGTCATCCGGCAATATATTTATGTATGTCAGTGGGAATATAAGCCTTTGTTTTTTTTTTTTTTTTTTTTTGAAAAAAGCAAATGTTTTCTCTTTGCCTCAAAGTCTCGTATGCGTATGAGTGATTTTTAAATAAATATTTAGCGTGTGAGTAACTATTTAGAACACTATAGCGTATACGTAACAAATTATTCGATCTGTTTAAGTATGTTGAATAATATATATTGAATATCATTTTATTTAAATGCATATGTTTCAATATTCAAATATCATGTTCGCTTTTGCCGCAATCGTTTAATTTTCATCATAATATTTTCAAAAAATACAAATTGTTTTTGCAATTTCATAGCGAATTCCCATACATGAAATATGTATATGCATTAGAGATGCTCAAATTTCCATATAATGGGTTTTTGTGCAGAAAATTATGTTATGGACTTAGAAAACAGAGAAAAATGCATTTTCTTCTTACTCGCGACTTTTCGCATTTTTTTTGCACAGCACTAAGAACATTAATTGTACTAAATTTCAACTTTAAAAAAAAAAAAAAAAAAAATTAATATATTGAAAAGATTTGAAAAAACATTTAAGTGTAAAAACATTATAATTTCATTTATCTATGGGATAAGGATATATGGAGATAACTAATAATGACATTTTGAGACATGGAACTCCTTGGGTATCCCTAAGAGTCAACAAAATCAACCAGAGATTTGGTTGATGTGGGTGTGAATGGCATTGAAGTTCACAATAATGTAGTAAAATTGGAAAATAATCCTACAGCTGATAAGTAGTCGCCTTTGAAGGGATGAAATAATGTCTAACGCATTGCAATAATTTATTCTAGCAATATTTTTTTACGGAAAATTATCTGGTATCTCCACCTTTATTTGGGTTAAAAAAAAAGAATTTACGTTTATATACAATTCTCTCCCACCGCTATCTTTAGTCACCCATATAGGGGTAAACTAAGTATATGGCTCCAATTCATTTTTTTTTTTCACACCAACAAATTCTTAGAATATACAATACTTACCTTCAGTCTGTACATTTAAGGTTGGCCCAATGAACGGTATAATGTTGAACAGACCTGAAAATTTAGAAATATCTTCAAAATGTCCAGGAGATGCCAACCATCAGTTTTATATCCCAAATATTTTTCTCAAACAAACTTACCTCCATACATCCACTCTTTAACGGGGACCTCAAAAATATAAATAATCTTATAGTTACCCAAAAATTGCCTCTAAGAGGGTAAAAAGTAAATTTTTCCACAATGTGCTTCTTTGATTCTACTCTTTAAGAGAATGGCCATACAAAATTAACACAAAAACATATGAACATCTACAAATACCCAAAAGCTGCAAAGAAATGGCATATAAATAAAGTAACTGTAAGCGCCAGACCCTCAAAAAATTCTCTGAATAAACACTTCTTCCTTACATATTTTTAGCCTATCTCTACTCCATAGGAGAGCGTCCCTGGAAATTTAATTTTTGTTTTAATCGGCTTTCATTTGGAAATTGAATGAAATTGAAGTATTTTCACAAAAATGCTCATAGCAATAATAAAATCTATTCCAAAAATTTTATGCATCTCTTGAAGAGGTCTAATACACATATGCCCACATGAAAATACATGATACATGGTACATATATCTATTAATCTGATAAATATACGTATAGGCAAAACATATAAAGGATCCCACTCACACGCTTTTCTACTTATCATTTCATCCGATTGTCCGTAAATTATTCGAATATGGGTGGTGGTGTGCTTGTACGTGGGCTGATATACATGCCAAAAAATATGTGCGTGAATGAATATTTTTATATATTGCCAGCTGTCCGATAAGCATCTCGTTAAACGTGCTGCGGTTAATACGATAATTTGAATATATTTCAAGTTAAATTGTTGCCTCCTGCTGCTGCTGCTATCATACTACCACTTGTAAAGGTGAAGTTGGTGTTGTCAGCTATATGTAGGTGTTGTTGTTGTTGTTGTTGATGTTTTTGTACGAATAGTATGCGTGTGCCCACATTAATGTATACACATTTATGTATGTTTACATATATTTATAGAAATATATTCGCATGCTGTGTGTGTGTGTGTGTGTGTGTGTGTATTTATTTATATCAACTGATCTTTATTACTTTTAGCAAAATCATACGGACATTTTATAGCATTTATTTAAGGGGTTTACCCTTTTTGTGGTGAGGTAACATTTTTGTGTTTTTTTTTTTCAGAAATAAGTTGTTTTATATTTATTGCATATTATCATTGTACATATGAACATTGCAATTTAATTAAAATTTATTTGAATTATTTATTAATAATTGTAATTGTATTAAATATTTTGAAGACGTATGTTTTCATTTTTTTTTACTTCTTTTGGTTTTTAATAAATGAATAATAAATTTAAAAAAGGAAAAATTATTACGAAAATTTTACTCAAAAGAGAGGGCGTGCAACACTTAATTATTCCCATACACTATGTATTCTGTGTTTCTTGAATAACAAAAACTAAATGTTGAGAGAATACAATACAAAACAAACCAACTAACATTTGGGGCAATACATAGTAAAATTGCAAACCGAAATGAAAGCCTCAAAGTATAGTCACGTTTTCAATTATGTTATAAAAGAGAATTTTTGTTCCTTCCTTTTTTTTTTTTTTTTTTTTTTTTTTGCTTACATCCCCTTTCGCAGCTATAATTCTCTGGTCTTTACAATCAACACATTTCATATTGCTGTTACTTTTGTATTTATATTCTCTATTTTGGTATGTACGTACTTGTATTTCTTAGCAAAAGTGTCTAAATGTGATTATGTTGTTGTACATGTTGCATATATGAAGGTGAAAATTAAAAATAAATGTGAATAGAAATATTGTATGAAAAAAAAAACTATTTTTTCTTTGAATTTACTTTGCTACTTTTATTTTTCTTTTTTTTTTTTTGCACTCAAAAGTCACTTTATTTATGAGTGTATATGCTATTTGATAATTTATTATAAACTTTCTAAAGGTTGTTGCATATTTTTTCTTTTTTTTTTTTTTTTGGTTTTTTACTTCTTAATGGCTATTTGACCTTTTCTCTAAAAATGGTTTCTCCCTTTTTTAAGGTATTTCCTTAAGGAATTTACGACTAGAAATCTTCCAACCTTACTATTGATGGCATATACTATTGATTGAATATGTTTGAATATAGGAAGTTGTAAAATTTCAACATATGTTGAATGAAAATCACCAAAGCTAATTTGGATCGAATATCATGTAAGGACTAATTACGTCATTGAACATTGAGTACATATCACCACAAGTCACTTCAATTTTACCTGAGTACAATTAACATGCATATATTGCAACCTTAAAATACTATTAATTCAATTGTAAAAAAAAAAAAACTCAATATAAACTCAATATTGCTTTAAATAAATTCAATATGAATTTAAAGTTATCGGTATATCTTTCAATTTCCTCCTATATGACAATGTCTTTTTATTTATAAACATTTGAAATATTCTAGTGGGAAATTATATTCATCTTATTGATATTAAGATTTGTCTTTCTGCTTCTATGTTAGAAATAAATTCACAAAGGTCATTAAGGTATTAAGAATCAATAATGTCGTTATTCAAGTAAAATATCTAAATGACATTTTGAAGTAAAATAAATTTTGCATTTTACTACTACGAGTACTAGCTATCATTTTTGAAAAATCACTTTAGGGATTTCAACCAAATAATAGGCATCATATACATATAATAGAAAATATTAAATATATATATATATATATATATATATATATATATATATATATATATATATATATATATATATATATATATATATATATATATATATATATATATATATATATCTAAATAGATATATGCATACATTGTATATGTATAGCATATGTATAATGTAGGAAATATTTTGAAAGAATATTTACTATTAAAACACATTAAATGCAGAGCATTCGGTTGCCGGATAAATTTGGAAGTCTTTATATTTTATATAAATATTTAAGTCCATATTTGTTACATTATTCATTTCTAAGTAGGATGGTAGCAAAAGATTTATTTCTCCTTTTTCTATAAAAAATAGATATCTTAATTAGGATTAATAGAAGAAAGTACCAGAGAGTATTCAAAACTCGGAACACTTTATAAAATATTTTGAAAAGCCACAAAATGTAGGTCTTTGAAGGAGATTTCGAAGAATATCAGAGATATTTGTCTTCAATATGCTATCACCTGAAGTCAGTATTGTTGTACGGAAATGAAACATGGCTCATCTCTAACACCATCACACAAAAGCTACAAACCTTCGTCAACAGATGCCTTAGTATCATCTGTAGAATATTCTGGCCGAACACCATCAGCATCGATGCGCTAGGGAGACTAACGAATGAAGAACCTGTCCTGTAGCAAATCAAAAACAGAAAGTGACGATGGATAGGTCACATGCTAAGAAAACGGTGAGATAGAATTAAAAGAATGCCACTAATTCAATTTCAATTTCAATGGCACTGCTGCTACAACAACAACAACAACAACAACAAGAATGGCACTAGACTGAAACCAGCAAGAGAGCAGAGGTCACGGTCGTCAAAAAATACTTGAAGTAGGTCGATATTGCACAAGCTAGCTAATGTCAACACAACATGGGACGGCGCAAAAATAACAGCACAGAACCGTGTACGATAGTGGAAGAGTCTTGTTGAAGCCCTATGCTCCAGAGAGGATTAAAAAAATGTGCAATGCCCTGAATTTAACAAGTTTGTATATAATATATGGTATATCTAGTATTGCACAGCTATGATGATGAGTAGCAAGAAACGGTTTGCAAATGGCATAAGTTAAACCCACTCCTCTGGCTTCTATTATGAGTAAAATTCGAATTAATCCTAAAAATGCTCAAAGTAATTACATAAGCACACAATAACTAGAGAGAAAAAAAAGATCATATACATTTAGAGAGCAAAGCTAAGGTCGATTGGGAGTGTACAATGTGCACTGTATAAATCATGAGTACTCATAGAATATGAAATCATTATATTTTGAATAATTGAATCATTATACTAAATGAAAACATATATTGTATAAAATATTATTTGTTTTTTTTTTTTACATATAACATAGCTGACTCTGTGTGAGTACATTACAATGGGCATTATGTAAATTTACCTTAGCCTTATAGTTATGTTTTTTCAAATGTACAATGAATATATTTATGATTAACATTTTATGTATAAATAATATAAAAAATTACAAAAAAAAAACATCAGATTCAATTAATTCGAATAATATAGACATAATTAGAACAATACATTTGAATTGCTAGAGAGAATTTCCCATTGCCATCGTCATCAACATCCTTGGCATCATTATGATAATCATTATTGTTATATAGTCAACATAAATATTTCAATAAAAAAAATTTGCATCAATATAAACGAAACGTTTAGCATATTAAAAATGTCTATGAGCAATATACGGCTATAATAAATAATATTGTTGTTGCATGAAATTTCCATAAATCGCTTATTTCAGCTGTTACTACATACTTACTATACTCTCTACCTTGTGCAAATGTAAATAGATGTTATTATAATATTTATTAGAAGAAAAAAAAACCACATAGTTTTCAACAATTTTTACCTTATAACCTATATTTTTTCATAACAGAATTATGTCACTTATAGTTACTCATGAATATTACGAGAAGAGAAATATGAAATGAAAATGAAAATTGTCACATGTTTTGCAACTGTCGATAATATCATCATCATCATCATGTTCATTGTCATCGTCATCACAATCATCACATGCCTCATATATGTAACTAATATAGACTGACACATACTATGATGAGTAAAAGAAGAACGAGCAACGAGCATCGACTATTATTGTGTTGAGAATTAATAGTAAATACATGCATACATATATTCATAGATGATATTCAAACTCATTACTGGTATGCACTGGTACGATTAGCTATTGTTAGATATTGATCATCTTACTCTGATTTGTATTCATTTTTAATGCCACAGCTATTCGTTTGCATATTATTATCACATATATGCATTCAATTTAGTATTCGTTATATTGTCAATTGTCTGTCAATTTACGCTGTGTGTGTGTGTGTGTGTGGGTGTGTGTGAACAATAGTAATATCAATCCCGAAGGGTTTTCGTAATACCAAAATTCAATACTAGAATTTTTGTATGGAAAAATCAAGCATACTAAATTACTAATACATAATAATTTTTATATTTACTTTCTACACTCGAAATTGTGCACGTTCTATTTTATAATCGGGTAGAGCTGATTTTGTTGAATGTTTTATCAATTCAGCTGAAAGAAAAATTAAGAAAAAAGAAAAAAGAAACGCTGAAAGATTACTAATAAAATTCTTAAATTTCAACTAATTATTAATAATTCGAGTTCATGACATTGGCAACCCTAGTATAGTAGTTATGTATATATGTACACTCGTATAAATTATTTGAATGAATGAATGAAATGGAATATCTCTTTACATATTCACGATGTCAATAATTCACAGCTTTACACATTATTTATATACTTATCATTTGTCAGTTAACAATTATTGTCAATTATTAATGATTATTTTCAAATGGATGCAAATACATATTTACTCAAGTCTATTTATATAGAGCCAAGTTAAATAATAAAATAATAGATAATTTTAATCCAAAAATAATTTTATATACTTCGGTTCAAAAAGTTTACAAATTTCAAGATGATGT
Source organism: Megamerina dolium (assembly GCA_963854835.1). Lineage (NCBI taxonomy): Eukaryota > Metazoa > Arthropoda > Insecta > Diptera > Megamerinidae > Megamerina > Megamerina dolium. The sequence goes on from OY978529.1 coordinate 51,721,092, forward strand.
TGTAGATTATTTTATATAAATTTTTTTTTTTTTTCATTATGATGATGAAAATATTATTTTTATTATTTCCTCGTGTTTGTAATAATTTTATTTTTCTTTTGAACTTAACAAAAAAAAAATCAATTTATGTTTACCAATTTTACAATATATTTTCTCATTTAGCTACCCTTTGAATGCACTGATTTTAACTATACATATTAATAAAGATACTCTCGCATGTTTATGAGTTGTTATGAATTCTATATTTTTATGTGACATAACAATTAAATTAGTTGTGTTCTTTGACAAGTCAAATATTGTACATATAAATATATGTAGACTTACTATATATAATATGTACATTATATATATAAAATATGATAAAACTATACTCATTAAAATTTTAATGGAGCACATATGAATGTAGGTCGTTTCGTTTATATATAAAAAAAAAAACAGGAACATACTATATGCACTCACATATAAATAAAATTTTGAGTTGCTTTTGAGTTTTCATTATAGCCACAATATATTTTATACACAGTTCCATTAAACAATTTAGCTTTCTTCTTCTTTTAGTCAAATATTTTAATGGACTGCTGTAAGTAAAATTATTATTTTTTTTATGGCATATTACATTTTTCTAAGTACACATACAAGTACATATATTCATCTGAATACCGATTAGGTACATAAATGTAACTTACTAAAGTGGTATAAAAAAAATTACCCTAGCTCATGTTGACAAATAAAAAATTTCATGTATAAAAAGTAACCAATATTGCAGCTCCGACCAAGAGCATCTTCCCCTTACCCTCTAACAAATAATATTAATGCCTAACTGAATGGTAACGCTAATTGCACTACTCACCCAAAATGACAAATACCAATTGATATGATATTTATTTTTAATAGATTTGAGGTTCTTGTATTCAAAGAGAACATGAAAAAAAAAATGCTTCTATTGTCATAGAAATTGTATAGAAATTAAATTTACTATTATGGGATGGGAGAACTTATCCAATTGTAGACAAGCAAAGGCTTCGTTGAGACTATAAAAAGGCAGTGGATCGGGGAGGGGACTCAGTCTAGGACGGTTAACTCTAAGCTGGCTGCCTGCATTATTAACTGGGCATGGCAATTTCAGGTACCACCTCAGCAAGATGGGTTTTGTTGAAGGGGAGAATGCTGAAATTTGCAGATTATGCATGGAAGAGGCAGAGAGAGAGAGCGGCGCACATAGTGTGCCAGTGTCCTGTATTGTACTGGGTCGCCAATTTATTGATGAACTCGAAATGTGGAACATACCCCACAAAGCAATGCTTGAAATAACGCGTAATGTTATTATGAGGAAGGAAGAAGAAGTATTTTGCAACTAAACAAATAATTAACACACAATTTGAAGGACGAAAAGGGACCCAGATAAGTGGTCTGATTCGGCTAATCCCTAAAAATATATAATCGGGAAAAATATAAATCACAAACATATTTACGTCATATGACTTACTTACTTACTTATGTGGCCATAACAACCGAATATCGATTTAGGCCGAAAATAACATGCTTCGCCAGCCATCTCTGTTCTTCGCTAGCTGGCGCCAGTTAGAAATTCCAAGCGCCGTCAGGTTCTCCAGTACTTGGTCTTTCCACCGGAGGTTTGGTCTTCCTCTTTTGCGTCGTCCTCCAGCGGGTTCCGAATATAACACCTTCTTAGCTGGAGCATGTTCTTCCATTCGCTCGACATGACCTAGCCAGCGCAGCCGCTGGATTTTGATGCGCTTTACTATGTCAATATCGGCATACAGCTCGTACAGCTCATGGTTGTACCTTATTCGGTACTCGCCACCAACGCAAATAGGTCCAAAGATCTTGCGTAGAACTTTTCTCTCGAAAACTCCAAGTATTCGCTCATCCGAGGAGGAAATTGTCCAGGCTTCAGCGCCATATGTTACGTCATATGAGCATCAGTGAAAAAAAATATGACCGAGCCACATTCATTTTTCCATCACGATATTTGTGTAGAACATACTTACTCCTATCGATTACGATCGCAGGTAAGTAGTTAATAAAATTATTTCTCAAAATTTTGTTTTTTTAATTGAATAATTATTTTCATCATTGTTTTTTTTGTTGTTGTTGAAACGTCTATTAATCTTTTTAAAATTAGTCATTGTAAATATTTTACCTTTGCATCAGCATCTCTCTCAGCTCTGCTAATATTATCTTATAGTTACTAATATTATTGTAACGTTATATTTGTCCTTTAGTGTATATTTTTATTAGCCAAGTTTTAAGTACACGAACACAAGCAAGAACATTATTTAAGTAAATTTATGAAAGGAATAACATACTATATATTAAAGTCTTAAAAATGTTTAAAAATTCTTAATTTTGCTTTCCATTTGAAAAATTAAGAAAAAAAAAATAGTAGACTTCAAATGAATTTCATATTAAATTCACAATTACCACTTAATTCGTGCTACTACATAAAAATTACTTGACACTCTTTTATTTGCCAATTAAAGCTACTCTATCTCTCTCTCTCTCTATCTCTCTGATATTGTTCTGTAACAACGACAATACAGACAGCAAATTCATGTTGATTGCAGTGTAAATGAGATTAGAAAATTAAATTAAAAAGAATAGAATACAATACAGCAAAAAAAAAGAAGAAGAAGCAATCAAAGTAAGACAAAATGAACGTATATAGTATATACATACATAAGTGATGAATAGCATAAATTCAACAAACGACCATGAAGACAATGAGGCCATACTAGGCGACAAATGTTATTGTAATGATGACAGACATAAAGCTGTTGAGACACAGAAAAAAATAAAACACAAAAAAAAGAAGGAGATAGGGAGAACGTGAGAAAGAATTAACAATAACCGCATGGTATAATGAATGAATAAATAAAATGTCTAATACAATACTGTGTACTGAGTGAAAGATGTACAAGTAAATTAAACAAAATTTTTGTTATTTTCATAAAAACGTAGTCGGCAAAAGTCTTTCGAGATATATAATAATTTTTTTTTTTTACTACTTTTACCCCTGACATAAACATTCCTATCTCAAATTTTTGGACGAACTAGCTTCAAGGAGATGATATTTTTTGGTATCATCGAAAATTAACCAAAGTTTGGAAAAATCTTAGAAAAGACAAATTTTTTATTATAGCATTTTAGACCATTTTCCATCATTCTAGTTATACCAAGCTATTTCATGGCATATTAAGTTTCACATAACATTAATGTCAATTCAGTTACTATTCTATCGTATACTAAAATTTCATTTCAAAAAGAAAGCAGTAACACCATTCGAAATTCCAAATGCAAATCTTATTAACTTTCATACTTCATTGAATATTCATGTATTAGTGCGAAAAAAATGTACAACAAATTAAATCTAAAGTAAGTATTTTACTTAATAAAAACAAGCTCTCTCCCTTATAACATTTTGTGTTTTTTTTTTTTTTGTTCTAAAAAACGACTTTCATACTTATTTTCTATGAATTTTCTTATAATACAAAAATAACGTTGAGAAATATTTGTTTTTTTTTTTGGTTTGTTTGTAAACAGTTTTCACTTAACTTATAATCAACGACAACAGCAGCAGCAGCAGCAGCAACAAGACAAAATTACGAAATTTTTTTTTAAATAATAAGTTATTGTTGATCGAAATAATATAAACAACAACAACAATAGAAAATTATAAAATTTTCATTATATGCGATAAAAAGAATAAAATCGTAAACAGGAAAATATATATTACGATATCATCGGAAAATAAGAACAAAAGCACATACAGTGTGAACAATGAAAAATCACAAAAGTTATTTTCTATCCTTTTCGTCATAATTATGAAAGAAACTACGTATATAAGAATGAGCATGAAAATAACAAATAATAGAAGTACATATTTTTTGACTTAGAAATACATACTTGTACGAGGACGGTCCCAGAACTACCTGACCTGACATATAGATGACGGCAGTAGTTTGAAAAAAATTACTTTGATGAAAAGTGGCAGTGGATTATTTTCTATTTCCAAATTTGAAAAAATGGCTTGGTGGTAAAAGATTTCCAAACAATGAAGAGGTGGAGTCTGCTGTAGTTTGGATATTTTAATGAGCTAGACAGTTCATACTATCAACAGGGTATCGAAGCTATAGAATATCGCTGGGGAAAAGTGTATAGAGCTAAAAGGAGATTATGTTGAGGAATAAAGAAAAATTTTCCCAAATTTGTTGTGTTTTCTTTGTTAAGTCAGGTAGTTCTGGGACCGCTTTCGTAAATGTATGTATACAATGCTCGTAAAACATAGAAAATATCGAGAAAGTGGATATGCTCTTCTTAAGCTTAAGAGTTAGTAAGCTCTTATTTAAGCAATTGTCTTGAATTCCACTGTAACCAAGATACTTCTTTACAAATTCCTTTATTTATTTCCCTCATAATTTAAGCAAAATCATAAAAATTGTATAAAAAATTCGCAACTCTTGAAATTAAGTTACAAATTCAGTTTAATTGTTGGAGTGAAGCATGGCATTAACAACAAATTCATGTAAAAATAGCAAATTATAATAGCAATTGTTTCATTTTTCTTATATATCATACTTATGTAGATATCACTTGAAAGCAAAAAGCTGTTTCATCCACATCGTCATTGCCATCAGCATCAGAGTTTATTTTGAGACAATGCAATAGCATTGTCGCACAATCACTATTATTTTTATGGATTGTTGTTATAAAGTTAGCTTTTTTTTTTGGTGTGTTTTCAACAAAGATAAAAATATCTGAAAACCAAAGCAAAATAAAAAGTGTAACAAATTACAGGCAGACGCAAATAATATGTGTATAGACGAAAGTCATACCCCAGTAGTATTTCATGTATATAAACATTATATATACATGAATATATGCAAAGTTGTATAAACATTTGAAAATATTGTTTATATTGCTGGTGTTGTTGATGCTATTGTTGTAGTTGTTGTTGTTGATGTTGTTGTTGCTGTTGTTGTTGCTGTTGTTGTTGCTGCTGCTGCTGCTGCTGCTGTTGTTGTTGTTGTTGTTGTTGTTGTTGTTAGTATTGCTGGCGGTGATTTTAACATATGAGTTTGCAAAAATTAGAACAAGTCTCATCAGCATAAAAATATATACTTGAAGCAAACAAACAAACAGCAGATGTCGAGTTTTGCTAGTATACGAGTACATAGTGTCAGGTAATATGATGACGATGACGAGATTATCATGACTATGACGATGATGATGATGATCATCATCAGCATGGAAACAACAATAGCATACAGTCAAATATTTGAAAGAGAAAAAGGTCACATTCACCAGAAGAAATCTTATACATACATACAAAGATGCATAAATATGTATGTATGCTAAAGCAATTAAAATTGTGTATAGTTAGAAGACAAAAAAGCAGTAAGAATAACATCAAAAACTTTATAGCAAATAACTAGAAATTTGATTATAAATCTATCTCTTTCTCTCTCTCCCTTTGCCATCATTTTTTCAATCTCTGAATTATATAATATTTTTCGCTTTTTAAGGAAATGTTGATGTTATCCTTTTTCTTAGATGTAGTAAAGTTCTTCAACCGGCTATCAGGTTAAAATATAATTATCATAATATTGGTCGTTGATTTCTGAATTGTCTATAATTTCTGATTAATTTCCATGGACAAGGACCTGAGCGCAAATGCAAAGAAAATAATTCAGAGTTCCAGTTTATAATAGAATTATAATTTGGCCCCATATTGTAAGAAGCACGACCTATAAAATCGCCTAGCTCTGTGTTTTTTTCTCTCTCTTTCAGTCAACTTTATAGCAACAAAAGAAAAATGAAGTCAATTAAATAGATAATGAGAAACAAATATAGTGAAGATCATGATTGTTTTGATTTATACATTCGCAAAACTATTTTTTATCACAAAGAAATTCATATGATTTTTTAAAATTTAATATTTTTAAAGTTTTTTTTCCCCGCCGACTTACATGCTTTTCTTTAATATCGTATATAACGAGCATATATTTTTTATGAAAGTATTTTTAAAAAAATATTTATTTCAAAATTTAAGTAGACTATAAAATAAATTTGCTTTGGAATTTCGGCGCAACAAATTGGCATATAATGTACTTTTCAATCTCGTATCTCTCAATTTCTCCTACCAGCTTTAAGTGAAAATAATAGAGTTTACATAGACTATACATACACATTTTTTACGCATTTATGGCGGTGATACAATGATGGCGTCTTTGACTTAATCAAAATTAAAATGTACGAAAATGAAATATTTTATTAAAATTTATGACCAGCAATGCGCAAAAAAAAAAAAAAAATACGTTGCAGAATAAAAGCAGAAATACCGAAGGAGTAACACTTGAAATGAATACTATGCTATGACGATAACAATGGCGACGTCGTCGTTGACTTTGAGTATAGAATATTGATAAGGCAGAGAATATGAAAACAAGTAAGTATGCTTGAATGATATACATATGTAGGTATGTATGTATTCATATTTGTGCCAAATGTTTCTACATTTTTATGCTATTATACTTTAAGAATGTTATACAGAATGGTGGAATGTAAATGAGCTAAACATCTATTTCCAAAGAAACAATGAACTTGATGAAAAAAAATAGTCGAATATTGTTATTGCGAATTTGTGATAAAATATTTCTATTTTTCTTATGAACTCAAATACTTTTTATCGATGGATAACTATTAATAAATTTTTGCCATGAACAAAATGCCATAGGTGACTTGAAAAGTAGTGAATCAAGCTCTTAGAACCCTTAAAAGTGGGACTTTGAATAAGTAGAAATATTTTCCAAATCCACTAATTCGTAATCTCTAGAATAGACCTTTGTGATAACAATTTTCCTGCAAATATTAGCTAATTTCCTATAAATTTTATTACCACCATTAAAGCATATTCCAGTGATTCTCATGAGATAACTCACAGTTACATATGGCATGACAACGAAAATTCTGACAAAGGTAATGTCACCCAAAATAGTTTTGTCATTCAAATTCCATGAATACAGGTTTGCATCGGAACGCACATTAGTAGTGCGTGGGACAAATTCAATACCATAAAGCTTTTAGTGCCAAATAAATATATATATGTATGATATGTATGCTTGTATTTGTGTATATATAAAGAAAACCTTAAAGAAATTGACAACATCAATATCAAATAATAAATCGTCCTTGTAACCGTCTGTTGTTCACACATATTCTCACAAATACCAAATCATCATATCTCAATGACATATACCGTACATACACATGTACAACATATCATACACATATGTAAGTACATGTAAATTGATTGTGTTACAAATTGATGACATAAATATTTATTTATTTGCTGATATTTTTCTATTTTCATATTGTTCATTCTTGTGGTCTAAGATTTACCTTATATTGGCGAATGAATTTGAATGAATTATTCTTTCATGATATTTCTGTGTATTTCATTCTATTCGTGTGCTATATTATGTCATCATTTATGCTTCATATGTTTCTATAACAATTCATACTACTATATATTGATGATAACCATTTATATATTACGATCAATCGACTACAATCAAATAGATATAATGACACACACACACACACACACACACATATGTATAACTACTACTCTAACCATATAAATAGTAGTCATTTATTTGGTAACAAGAATGTCCTTTTTTTTGCTGTTGTCTGCTTTCTTATCTCAACCATAATCGGCTAAAATATATTTCGTGATTCTCTTTTCTTTTTTTTTTTATTACTTTTTTTTCTGCCTGCCTTAATTCGTTTCTCATTTGTCTTGTGTTTATGTTTTGTCTTGTTGATATAGCATTTTTTTTGTGCTTGTTTCATGAGTTGTTTTGTTTAAAAAGTTTCCTTTTCACATTCGATCTCTGATAAGAACAGCAACAAGTCACAAATAAAAAAAAAATGCAGCAATACCACAAAATTATATTCTCGAAATTTATTATTGTTGACATTTTGACTAGGCTTACTTTAAATTTCGTGTCTATTTGATGTACGATTACAATATGGTATTTCAATTTCAATAATAGCTTAAGTGTCAGCGCAAGCAGTTCAATTGACAGCATCATGTTTTATTATAATTGAAATGATTTAACTGTGTTCATTGGATTTTAAAACTGTATGCGATACAAATACATATAGTATACCATATATATATATGTGTATGGTTGACATACTTTCGATATTTTCATATAGCAATGTACGTCGGCTTCGTATTGAATTGAACACTTTTAAATTCTCTTGCATTCGAAAGTAAAAAGCAATCACTTTGTTTATCGGCTGCTTCTTCATTATTGTGGTTATACATACGTCAGCGGTTTAAATTGTCAGCAATTGGTATTTTCATATTATGTAGGTAAATATAATTAATTCCTTATTTCTTTTATATTTGCTTTAATTATACTTGCCTCAGCCATCATCATCAGTTTATTTTACATTGAAGTGCATGCGTTTGTAATTTGGTGACAATGTGATACTATGTGTAATTTAAACTGGACATAATTATTTATAGGCTTTCATTCAATATTATATTTTGTTCACACCAGTGACTTTTATTTTTCACACTTGCATATAATAAGTCTATAATATAGTATATCTATCTATATGTCAGGTCGCGTAGTTCTGGGACCGCTCTCGTATTGTGTGTAATTTGCAGTTCATGAACATTAGGGAATTTCGGAAAAAGTGATATCACAATGATTCTATCATTCGAAATGGAAAAATAAAATGATGTTCAGAACTAATCACAACATTGACTTTGCATCCAAAATAAAAATATTTGCCAATATATGCTAAAATATCAAATAATTCAGTAAACTTTACTCAAACATCATGTATAGTGCAGATTTCTTTCTTTATTCGGATCTGAAAAATCGATAATATTGCTAAGGAAAAATAAAATAATACATATACAGGGTGCCTGATGAATGCTTCTACCAAAAGAAAACGTAATAACTTTTTCCTATTTACCGTGGGTACCGTTGCTCAGTGGTTAGTGCGTTGTCCTTCTGATTTGTAGGTCGTGGGTTCAATCCCCACCTGCCGGCAAGAATTGGCAATTTTTCCGGCAGTAACAATTTGCCAAAAATGCTTCTTAAGAGACCTCTGTGGCAAAACTAAGTTAAAGTGATGTCACAAGGGTTCTGCCGTTTGGAACCGGCTAACATAAATAGGTCCCTTCTAATGCTGTCCAAATTTAACACGCACAACAGTATTGGAAGAGAAGCTCGGTGGTATCACAATGGGCCTTTCTAGCCTAAGTGTGTCCTCTCAGAGAGAGCCCCATAACCTGACCTAACCTAAAATGAATATCAGCAGACAATCACTGCAGACGATTTTGCATAAAGATTTAAACTTATTCCCGTATAAAATTCAACTAACAAGTTAACTGAATACAGCAGACTTGCCAATTCGCTTGGAATTTTGCGAAAAGTTCCTCCAAATGGCGAAAGAGGTCGAAAACATCTTGAACTGCATTTTTATGTCTAATGACGCCCATTTGGATTTGAACGACAATGTTAACAAACAAAATTGTCGGACATGGAGTGATTCTAACCCACATATACTCCATGAGACGGAATTACATCCACTTCGCAACATAGTGTGGTGTGCATTTTCATCAAGGTGCATTGTCGGACCTTACTTTACTTTCGAAGAAAACGGCGTTAGTGTTACGCTCAATGGAAACCGTTACTTAACGATGTTTAAAGGGGTTTCCTTTCCAGAACTACGCCGAAGGGATTCTTCCTTTCAACTCTGTGTGGTTTCAACAAACTGTGGTGCAACTGCTCACATAGCCAGACCTGTTATGACAGAATTGTAGCGAAAATTCCCCAATATGCTGATTTCAAGAAACTCCACCTTCCGTTGGCTCCCAAGGTCTCCTGAATTTACTCCATCTAATTTATTCTTGTGGGGATATTACAAACAGGAAGTTTACAAAAACAAACCAACAAATTTGAATGATTTGATGCAATCCATATGAACGATAATTGAGGCAAATCCTGTATACAAGCCTCCAGGAAGTAATGAATAACTTTTTGATAAGATGTCGCACATGTGTCATTGAGAATGGAGTCCATTTATTTTTACAACTAATTAACCTATGCATAATAAAAATGTATTATCTTTCAAACAAAAAAAAAGAAAGAGTGAATTCAATGAACTTAAGAAAAAGTTATTTAAGTTTCTTAATGCAGCAGTATTCATCAGCCACCCTGTATAATACGTAATTTTAAATAAAATTATTTCTATTATAAAATGATATATATTTAAATACATAACAGACATCTATAAATAGTATCTGCATAGTCGACACCTACTAACCCACCATAAACTGTTTGAATTTGCTTATTTTCTATATTTTGTGTAAAATTTTATAATTTGTGTTATAAATGAAATATGTTCAAATGTATAAATATTTATATCGTACGAGTATACATATGACTGACTTAATGCGTGGGTGAATGAAAAGCGATATCTATTAAATAAATAAAAGAAAAACAATATGAAAAAAAAAAATGAAATTCTAAAAATATATTATTATACAAAATATGATATGATGATAGCTTATATGACTATTTACATTATCAGAGAAACTCACGCAACTTTCTGACTACAATCAGACTGAGGTTATGGCATAATACGAGTATTTCCCGTCAAAAGCGCAATTGTTGTTTACACAAATTCACAACAGTATCATGCTTGAAAGCATAAATATTCTTCTAATGTACAAACATTTCTGTAGGCGGTTTTTAGTTTGAGAACCGTATCGAATTCGTAACATTTCAACAGTGATGGTTGCACACATACCTACATACATATATATATATATACTGTATCATATATGTGAGTATTATTGCGCATTTTTCATTTAAAAGTTAGAAATTGATGTAAAAATAGCAATGTATTAATTTCAATATATTTTTTTTGGCAACAAATTCATTGGCATGGCAGTTAACTTACGTAGACATAGACATGTTCAGGTGAATAAAAAATGTAGTATTTTACTTTCGACACATACCGATCACTTAAACATAGGTACATAAATAGAACATATAAAAATAACAAATATGAAAAATTTAGAAATTGAAATTTTATAAAAATGAAATTAAATTCCTCACTTTGGTCGACATTCCAATATGGACATTGACTAAGGAATTCTTATATGTATTAGAGAGTCACAATATTTCACAACGCTAAGGATAATACTTTTATAAATATGTCGTTTGAATGAGAGAGAATTCATGTTTACTATTGATTGAAACTGTTTAGATTTTACTTATGTATGTCGATCATGTTATACACACGAGTATCTATCACTCACTGCCAATGCAATATATAGTCACATGAACGTACGTTGATTTTCAACACATAACATCATTTTCTTGTTTTATTATTTTTGATTTTTTTCTAATATCTCTAATATAAATATTTAGTTTGCATATACTCGTACGTATCCATATCATAGTCTTAAAGCTGATAAATTCACATATATGCAAATTGGAATAAGTGCTAAGGTCGATTGAATTAATGTCGGAAACAAATAACAAATTTAGATAAATAATTTTAACAATTTTCATGCCAAAATTATTGAAATATATGTAGGTATATTGACGAAGACGAAGACAAAAACGTTTACATATTATCAGCCAGGATCAATTACACAGTGCGATAATTTTTTTCTTATTGTAATGATTGAAAAAAAAAAATGTTGGGTGTGCAATATATTATATTCAATATAATAATATAAACAATATATTTTATGAAATCAATCATATCCTCGACAAGGCATTCTGTATCCCTTCCCTTCCTAGCACAAGAGATATACAGCATATACATACAGATATACATACCTTCATACTATGGATATTTGGTTTTGGAGTCGATTTGATTGTTTAACCAGATCTCACGTGTGATTTTTGCATTTTGGGTTGTCGTTATAGATCATTTTACGTCACACTAACGATACGATACAAAAAAGACTGCGCTTTGTACCGTTTGAAGCAGCATTCTCGGGTATACCAAATCGATATACAAATGTGTTCGTCCAATTAGGTTAGTTTAGGTTATGTGGCTACCCTCTCTCTGAGAGGACACACTTAGGCCAGAAAGGCCCATTGTGATACCACCGAGGTTCTCTTCCAATTAAATTTGGATAGCATTAGCAGGACGTACTTATATTAGCCGGTTCCGAGCGACAGAAACCTTGTGACATCACTTTAACATTGTTTTGTCACAAATCTCTCTTAAGAAACATTTTTGGCAAAGTGTTACTGCCGGAAAAATTGCCAATCCTTGCCGGCAGGTGGGTACTGTTCGAAAGAAAAATGTTTTCGATATGAAATTTTGTTATACTGCAGCCGTAGATTGAACCCACAACCTACAGATCAGAATTCCTCCAATTAAGTCTCCAATCAATACATCGTCTTCAAATGTTGCTAGCCTTCTCTAACGCTATTTATCGCTTTTATCCAAATCACTATTAATGTATCGTTAAAATCAAAAATCACAAATTGAAAGTGATGAAGTATGTTCACCACATAAGCCTCACATAGCATACGAACACTTTCTGCTGCACTTTTCTGCAAATGAAAGCAAAAAAAAAAAAGCAAAGCATCCCGCGAATGGGGCCTTTACAGGCATAAAAGTCCACAGAGTCGTAGCAGTAAAAAGAATGTTATTGCATTGGCTTTCTCATCTGTATGTCGTAGGTTCAATCCCCAACCGAAGCACAACTTTAATATCGAAAAGTTTTCTTTTTCGAACGGTACCCACCTGTTGGCAAGCAATTGGTAATTATGCTGGCACTCAGAAAAAGTGATGTCACAAGGTTTCTGCCATTCTAAACCGACTAATACAAGTAGGTTTCTTCTAATACTGTCCAAAATTAAATACGTAAAAGAGCACTGGAAGAGAAGCTCGGCCAAAAGGCCCTTTCGGGCCTATAAGTTCTACACATAAATTTTTTTATGATCTCTGTTGAAAATTCTTTAAGATATACTTGTTATCCAATAATAAAACTAAATTCTGGAACCTTGTTGGAATATTCTTAATTTTTGTGTTTTTAAGTAAGAGCTAATAGTTTTTGTTATAGCTAAAATTACAACAAATATTGTCGTGAACACCTATCTTAAGCTTTTTTTGTACGACCAATTTTTAATGTTTATTTTTATCTATCATTAAGGGTAGATGACACTTCATTATATTTTTTTATAGCTTTAATCACAAAAACTTGAAATAATGTCGAGCAAAAAAATTTATCGATTTAGAAAAATTTGTATTAAAACGGAAACGGAAATTTTCCCATATAAATTATATTTCAATATTATTGCAAATTCTTTTTGACATTAATTCATTCAACATGAATGCATGAATGAAAGCATTACACCTTATATGTTTTGTATTGCTTCATTGAATTCTATATATTCATCGTGTATTATCTTTCTGGAGTTCTGAACATCACCATCTTTCTTCTGTTTCTCTCTGTCTCTCTCTCTCTTGCCCTCTCTCACTATTTAGTGCTAATTATAAACGAAATCATAATAAACGGAATTGCTCAACTTCATTTCATTCAGTATTAAGAAATATCCTCTTTAAAAATATGTCTCAAATAAAATCAAAAAGTTTTTAAGTGGACAATAGTTGGACAGCTGTAGGAAACTTTGCAAGAATAAAAAGAGTAAGCCAGACAGAGAGAGAGAGAGAGAGAAAGAGAGAGAAAGAAATATCCGTAGTAACGTCTATCAAATGTCAGAAATTATTCAAGATTTTTGCAGAAACTTCATGCATTTCTTTTCCGTCAGATATATTATCTATGCACATATATATTTTGCTCCTTTAGACAGCGCATATTGTTCTCGCTCATTTGTCTTGCAAGCTATCTCTCTCTCTCTCTCTCTGCCTTTCTTTCAATATAATTAAGTGTATAGCCACAATGTATGATGAACATTCTTAGTAGATAGGTATTAACTTCTATATTTTTTTTTTTTGTTTTGCTTCTTACCCTTCTACAATACATGACCATTAAGTTAAATTGTTGGTTTTTAATTTCATTATGTATACTCATTGGTATAAAAGTATAGGTAGGTACTCGTAGTGTATAGTAGTTGCCTTGACTCATTATTTTATATATGATCTTTTGAAAATACACAAGAGTTATTTTCACATGAACATACACAGGAGAATAAAGCAAAATGTTGACACTGAAAATGTTTTCATAAAATGAAAATTACTCAAATATTTCCTATCGTTTTGTGTGTAGTGTATGCCTCGATTGCAGCACCCAAGTTGTCACTAGTAGTATCCTTTAATAATGTTGACATTTGAGTAATAGTAGTGATGGTGGTGGTAGTTGTCGTAATTGTCGTAATAGTAGTGCGTAATAGTACTATTAGTGGTGGTGGTGGTGGTGATGATGCTGGTGCTGGTGGATTTAACAATTCTACAATATAATTAAGGAATTCCAAACTAAATTACAAAATTCTCGTTAAACTTTTACATTCGCTTTAATGGAGAAAACTCATTGTCCAGTTTGAAACTCAAAATATTTGATTATTATTATTATTATTACTTTTCTTCGCTCATATTGTACATCTTCATGGCTGGCATTGTTGCCATTGCCATTAAAATATACAAAAAAAACTCTTTTCAACTTCATTCAAGTGTCTGGTGAATTTGTGGTCACAGCTCAATTTTAATACACGACCAACTCTATACAGTCGTTTTGTTTTCTTTAACAATTTTGTCGAAAGCATTTAATATTTAATGAGACATATTTTCCGTTTTATATGACGCAGCCTATCATGGTCGCGAACTTTTGTCTGCATTTTGATTTCATGTTAAAAAAAAAAAAAAAAAAGAAATTGAAGATAAAACTGAACTAAAAAGAAAAATAATAAACAAACTCCTGCAGTACGTTGATAATTATTATGCATGTCTGCATATAAATTGTCTATCTTTTTGATATTGCGCAGAAAAAAATAAAAATAAAAGTATGTGCAGACAAAAGCGAATATTTTTTTTTTGTTCAAAAGTTCCGCATTCACAAGCATTTTATTTTTTTTTTTGCTTCGTTATAAAAATGAAAATATTTATTAAAAACGCATAGTCATCACATGTTTACGTTAACATCATTGTCATTTGTCAAGTTGATATTGTACATTTGATTGCACTTTTTTCTACAATTATTATTTCAGTGAATTCAATTTTCAATTTTCGACTTTTGAAATAGAATAAATCAAGTTTGACTTTAAACATTTTGTTTTCATAAATTTGCTCGAATAAAATTAATTTTAATTTTTTGCCTGGGTTCCAATATGATTAGGATGGTTTGTAGGTGGTTTCAAAATAATTACAGCAACGAAAAAAACCCACTTTTGATCACCAAGAGTTATAGTTAAATTCCTCTTTTTATTTCTAACATGCTTCGTAATAAAGTTCACTCACTCATTTACATTCCAAAAACCCAACATCTATTTCTTCTCTCTGTATTCCCCATACTTGATGGAAAATTATTTCAAATATTCTTAACTTAAGCATTAAATGATTTAATTTGTGCTAATAGAACGCCCATGTTGAATATTCTAATCAAAAATTATATGATAGATATGCAAATGTGTGGCAATAAGCAAACGGTATGAGAAGACACACACCATCACTTTGCATGGTGGTGGTGGTGGTGAAAAGTCAAAAATAAACTCATAGATCATAGACAGAGAAATTTTTCATATATATAAGATGGGGTTAATACCTGCGGCTCATGAAAGTACATGAGGAGTTTATGAACAGCAGAAAGATATCTTTGTTGAAGGCAATATAACGTAAAGTCTTTGTTATGTCTTCGATAAGGCTAATACAACGAGATTCCTCCATTAGGTATTTATACGTTATGCAAAGCATGACAGGGAAGGAATGAGAGAACACTTGATTATATGCTATGAATTTAAATGTTGTTGTTTTTTCTTTTTATTTGCCAAAATTTTTGTGGTTTCTACATAAATTATACATGCAAACAGAAAATTGATAAAAGTTTTATTACTCTGTAGGTGTAAGATTGTGTGTATGTGTGTGTGTGTGTATAAACTAACGCTTTTGATATTGGCCACAGGGAATAAGTGTTTAAGTATGTAATTAAATAAAATGCTTGCTTATTTTTTTTTTACATATTTTATTCATAGGATAGCAATTAAAAGCATATATAATTGCTTAGTTATTTTAAAAGGGGTTTTATTGTGATCTCAACTACTTGAAAGAAGAGAAACTACTAGGACATGTATACGACTTTTTGAACCTAAAGTAGTAGTTCCAAGGTTAATTTTGTGTGATAAGTTCGATACGATATGTGGCAAAAAAGAGCAGTTAAACTGATAATTTGTATTATTTGGGATCCGTCGTACGCATTAGCAACCAACAGAAAGTTACTCGCGCGGTGGATGCGGCCATCGAGTGTTATGCTCATAACATCGTGGTGAAGGTTCGCCCACCGCCAATAGAAGACTGCGAACAACAGCTCCCTAGATCCACTCGAGCCACTCTGGCGCAGCTAAGATCTGGATGGAGCGTCTATGTGAACTGCTATATGCACCGGCTGGCTGATACAATTCCAGACAGATGGCCGCGGTGTCGGCAAAGCCCGCAAGACACCCGTAATCTTTTGATCTGCCCCGGAAGGCCTACCAGTTTGACCCCATCTAAGCTGTGGACGCACCCCCTGGAGGCTGCCGTCTTTCTAGAGCTGGTCGACGAGGACAACAACACCCTAGCTGAACATGAATTTTCGTGATTTCGAAATCGTTGTCTGTTACAACAACAACATCAACAACAACAACAACAACAACTCGGCATATTCTCAGCAAAATTTTAGAGTTTTCAGGAGATAAATCGATGTGTAGATAATACATTTTAAGAGACAACTGATCTCCGTTCTTGTGGTTATTTTGCAATCAATTATAGATTACTTACTTAAAATCCGAAGATTTGACATTACTGAGACAACATATGGTGCTGAAGCCTGGACAATTTCCACCTCGGATGAGCGAATGCTTGGAGTTTTCGAGATCTTTGGACATATTTGCGTTGGTGGCGAGTACCGAATAAGGTACAACCATGAGCTGTACGAGCTGTATGCCGATATTGATATAGTAAAGCGCATCAAAATCCAGCGGCTGCACTGGTTAGGTCATGTCGAGCGAATGGAAGAACACACTTCACCTAAGAAGGTGTTATATTCGGAACCTGCTGGAGGACGACGCAGAAGAGGAAGACCTAACCTTAGGTGGAAAGAAAAAGTACTGGAGAACCTGACGGCGCTTGGAATTCCTAATTGGCGCCAGCTAGCGAAGAACAGAGATGGCTGGCGATGCATGTTATTTTCCGCCTAAATTGATATTCGGTTCTTATGGCCACATAAGTAAGTAAGTAAGAGACAAGTAAGAATAACACTTTTTCTCTTCAAGACTTGTAAAACCACACCTGAAGAACCTTTCAGGGCTCTCTGAAACCTTAAGAAGCATAAAAATGTACAATTTATTGTTTTTGTTGTTTTCTACTTCAACGTTCAACGAAGCAAAAGATACATGACAATGATCCTAGAGCTAAAGTATGAGATTCTATGATTGCTACTAAATTTAGGAGGTAGTCATTTAGCTATTGCTTTTTATTTTGGCCATTTTTATCAATTTCATTTAATCGTATTTTTAATGCGAACAATGACATCGTTACTGCAACACTGTCTAGACGTTACAAAAAACAATAAATAATAAAAAATACGTGTCCAAAAGAAGCACATCCAAATAAAAGACAAACCGTTAATTCTATTTCTGATAAAAAACAAGATACAAAAAAAAAAAACAAAAATGAAACAAATCACATTAAGTCGATAAATAAAATATTACAAAAGTATGTCCATCGTTTATTTCATTATTAAGTACAGACATTGGCAATTGTTGCAATAACAAAGAATATATTTATCATATTTATTAAATATTCCAAGTGATTTGTAGGCTATGAATGATAATTGGAATTGCTAACAATAAAGAATACTTGTAAGAAATACATTGCACTTTATGAATTGATGCAGAGAAAATACGCACATAGGGGAAAAAAGCAAAAAAATCATAACTACACGCATAAAAAAAAATGACATAATCCCAGTTATCTCGTTCTAGTACATACTTGTATTACTTTTTCACTTTATTTTTTTTTTTGTTCATACCAAAGCCATTTCAATTTGTAATCTTTGATTGTGGTTGTGGAAAAAAATTTCATATATTCATATGTATGCACATAATTGAATATCATTCTACTATATATGTGTACATACAAATATAGAAAGCTATATAGCAGATATGTGCCCATACTATTGTTGCTCGTTTACTAGTTCAAACGCAACTTTTTTTTTTCACTATTCTGCCAACATTTTGCTCCTTTGAATGAAAGTGAATGCAAATCGATTGGATCTGTGTTCTGTGGATCTTTTTCTTATTGTTCTGGGACTAAAAACTTTGTACAATGCTATGGAAAAATAAAAAAGTAAATAAACAAAACAACGCAACTATCAGTAAACACGAACTTTTATCCGTCTCTTGGGATTTTAAAAGTGGTACGCTACATTGATTGTAAATATCTAGTTTATCTGCATGCATATGCAGCACGTGAAAATTTAAGCTCTGTGGTTTATGCAATTGCACAGCGCTTATATTAGCTTTATAGGCAAATTCTTATTTATGAATGTGATTATTTTATAGTACAGAATTTTTCATATATATTCCTATAAAAATATGATCTGTAAAATGTGACTGTAATAATAATGAATCATTGTCATCAAATTTCAATAATTGTTTCGCATTCACATTCAGTATTCATATGGACTAATTCTACACTATTTTGGATATTATATATTGAACCAAATATAACAATTCACATATTACGTGAATATATTGTTAGTTAAAATATTTGAACAATACGTACGCAAATCATGCTGATTTGCAACTAATTAAATAATAAATAAATTTGCTATATAACAAATATGCTCTAACATATTTTATAAATTTCAATAAACACACCGACTGCTTCAGATAGCTTCTGATAGCTACAACTGAGTAGATGTACTCTATATCTCTATGGATATTCATATGCGAGATAGAATTTAGCCGAGTATACACTTAAAGAAAAGCACATTAACTCCATGTAAGCAAATGCTTAACAGAAAGAGAAAGAATAAAGGTAAGGTGTAGAAAAATCACTTCCATAGATGCATTATGTCGTCACATAAGGGATTTGCGTGATTGTGTTACCTTAACGCCTTTCACTTGGAAAGAAAAAGAGTGATTTCTCCTTCTCGTTATCCAAAAAGTAGGTATTGCAACATTTTTGTCGAGTATTTCGTAGATCAACCTTGTCCATCACGAAGCAGTTTCCTATATATTTCTTATATATGCAAAAATTTTGTATATTTTGTATAGCTTTAAGATGGATGAGGATGCTGGTGGGATACGCTGTTCCCCTTGGTTTCCTCTTGAGTGCCTTTTTATCAAAGATTCATGCAAATACAACTTGTACAAACATAATTCTTGATAAAAGACTACAAATTGTAGTCAATTTGACTTTCCTGTTTTTCTTTAAAATTTGTAGCCATTTTATTGTTATACATCATTAAGAAAAAAAAAACTTGTAATATGAAAATTATAATTATTATTAATTTATTAATTATTTATTAATTATTTTATTATTTACATTTAATATTTCTGCCCATTATTATAATTTTTTTTTTTACAGTGTAACAATATCCCATAAATTTATTTTCAACAATTAGCGCTACATCGTATGACATTCTGTTACATTAGATGATATTTCATATGTTTAAGTATATTTGTTAGGCAAATATTATACACATTGGAAATATCAACATCAATGATATTATAAAAATGGTTTCATACAACACAGAATGTCAATAGGATAATATTTGAATGCAAATAAATGCATGTAATATTGTCATAAAAGTGTTGCATAAATATATGTACACTAAGGTGGGTCAAATGATTCAAAATGATTTAGCAAAGGATATAGAATCTGGTTCATTAAAAAACCGAATTGCCAAGAGAGTAAAAATATATTCCAAATTTGGCACCGCTGACTTTTCTAAAACAATTTCTGGAATAAATCCAGATTAGTACATATTGTGCGAAGAAAAAAATATGAAAAAAATATGGAATTTCATTTTGGTTAAATTGAAAAATTTTCGAAATTATTCAAATTTAATATTTTTTGTTGAATTATGTTTTTAAAATTTGTCTCCATAAACTTTCACCCACCTTCACTTACATGTATAGCATGTAAA
Organism: Megamerina dolium; assembly: GCA_963854835.1. Classification (NCBI taxonomy): domain Eukaryota; kingdom Metazoa; phylum Arthropoda; class Insecta; order Diptera; family Megamerinidae; genus Megamerina; species Megamerina dolium. The sequence goes on from OY978529.1 coordinate 51,741,478, forward strand.
TATGTATATGTGTATGTATGTATGTACATGAATGGAAACTAATTAATTTTAAAACTCATGTATTATAAATTCTATAGCATCACTATGCATTAGGTTTAAACTAATAAACATTGAATATGTATTTGACTTTCAATTAATTTTATTTAGATATATACATTGCATTTATATAAAACATCTATTACAGTGACAGTTGAATGAAAAAACACAAAATAAAATAGATATGATTTCGAACAATTTTTATTATCATCATAATTATTGCTATTATTATTACAATTATTACCTATGAGGATTATTATTATTATTATTATTATTATTATTATTATTATTATTGATGATGATTATTGATGACTATTGTGATTATCAAATCGCTGTCATACACATATTCATTTTAATGGAATCATACATGAATTTTGTAAAAATTCTTAAATCTTAAATCTTATGTGCTATGAGTGTGACTGCATTTATAAAATAAAACTTTCAATGCAATTTAGTGCCATTTACAATTTTACAAATTAATTATCATATCGAAGAGAATATTTTTTAATAAATGTAAGTGATCAATCATGCAATTTACAGAATTGTGATAGCACTTAATCACTAATGAGTTCACTCAAGCAATCAGAATTAACAACCATCGATGCATTCAAATGTGTTGTCATGAATAACACTTTGACATGGAGTCGTTTTCAGCATATGAGAGCATTTATAGATACATATGTACTACATGGGTTGAAAAGTCTTGAGATTTTAAATAGCTATCGCCACTAGAGAATGATCAAGACTCATTGCAAGAGGCTCATTTGTCACTAATTTATGTAGGAAGTTTCATGACATTTCATCTATTCGTTTGCAAACTACTATTGTTTGAATGACGCTACTTTCGCTGTAATAAAAATAATGGAAAAACAAGAGTATTGCATCTTGATCAAACATTGTTTTTTTTTTTAAGTAAAAAAACTTCCGAACAAAAATCTCGAGACTTTTTAGCCCATATAGTATACATGTAGTACATATATTTAAATACCATACGTGTGTAGATGGCATATGTGTACATACAAAGACAAAAAGCATTATATAAGGTGTAAAAAGAAATACATTATTTTTCCAATAGATGACTTTAGTAATCTGTATTTCGCGTTGTATAAGTGCGATCGGGTTACGCTAGATGGTGTTAGAAAGATAGGATTTCGTACTAAATAAACTTTTCAGGCAGTTTGCTTGACTCAGTATTGTTTGAGCACGCGTCAAAGATGGACACCAGTAACGAAAAAATACGCCATATTTTACAGTTTTTCTTCGATAAAGGCGAAAACGCAAGTCAGATGGCTGAAAATGTGAATAGTGTTTAAGGTCCTGATACTGTAACAGCCAATCACGTGCAATTTTGGTTTCGTCGATTCCGTTCCGGTAATTTTGATGTCAAAGATGCACTTCGCTCTGGAAGGCCAATTGTCAATAATATCGATAAAATAATGGAAATCGTCGGGTCCGACCGTCATGCAAGCACCGCATTATGAAATTGCCTTCGAAATGGCAACATGTTATCGAAAAAAACGGTTGATATTTGCCCTAAATCGGATCTAAATGAAACCTTCAATTTAATGCAAACATAATGGATTTCTTTTTACTAGACCATATATATCTTCAAATAAATTTATACGGGTAACTTGATTCTTATGCAATTTATAAACATATGGATATCATTAATATTGTATCCTTACTTTTTCAGATCATTTACGCATGTTTTTTCTCTTCCTAAATTATTGTGCCATATAAATTATAAAAATATATATTAAACTCGTTAAAAACAGTTTTGTGATTGTAAGTCAGTAAATAACTCATAAATAATTTTTTATCATTGAATTGCAAATATACTTTTGAAGGGCAATTTTTTACAGAAAAGTGTGATTTATAATAATATGTTCATTATTTTATATGTACTTATAACATAATTTCATATATTTAACTCTTCGCGTTACTGAGAATACAAAAAAGTTCGAATGCCAGACTAAAATGAAATGATACTAAAAATTTAAAAGTAGCAGAAGGCTACTGTAATATGTACTAAATATAAAAAAGAACTCGTCACTATTAGATGTGGGATTTACGATGAACCATCACGCGTAGGTTTTTTTCTGCAGAGGCCTCCCCATTCAGGTTTTTCCTCTACAACATTTCCTCCAAACATACTTGCCCCTATCACTAACGTTTAGCAAGGTTCCAGTACTATATCTGGAATATCTTTTTGCTTCCTTCGTGCTTGAAGTAATCCAACTTTTCGCTGAGTTCAACAATTTGATCCACCTTAACATACATACTAAGTATATACATGCGAACCTGATACCATAAAACTATTATAAATCGACTTGAAGCAATTATCGCATAAAAACACACACCAGCCAAATTCAAGAAATATATAAATTCCCATCTTCCTCTGAGTACTGTATTAAGAAATGGACACGATGTAGACTCAGCACTCGAAAAATTCAACCAGCTGCTCTCATTAGCTCTCAGCTCAGCCACCTGCACAAAGGTATGCAAGCAATCAAACTATAGCCCATACACACCAGCTGATATTGAATTGCTAGTAAGACAGAAAAGAAGACTCCGAAGACAATGGCAAGAATTCAGATCACCGAATCTGAAAACACAGCTACAGCACTGCACTCGAAAGTTAAAGCAAGTCTTAAAAAATAAAAACAACAAAGAGTTAGAAGAGCACATAGCGAAATTAACACCTGGTGAAGCGTCAGACTACTCTTTGTGGAAATCAGCAAAAAAATCAAATCGGCCAATTCTCACTGATTCCCCCATCCGTTTGAGTGACGGTAATTGGGCTAGAAGCAACTGTGAGAAGGGTTTGGCTTTTGCAAACCACCTAAAAAGTGTGTTTACACCCAATCCACCCTCTTCACAGTCCTCATTACCAATATTAACTTCTCAACCTTGCTCAATAACGCTCAAAATTAAAAAAAAGGACATATTCAAAGCAATTTATAAAGATTTAAACCCAAAAAAATCACCTGGTCCAGATAAAATTACCGGTAAAATGATAAAAGAGCTACCTCCGGCTTCAGTAATTCATCTGATGCACATTTTCAATGCTATCCTTCGTATTAAACACTATCCCAAATGCTGGAAAACTTCAAAAATTATTATGATAGCAAAACCAGGAAAAGACCCTACAAAAGTTGCATCGTACAGACCTATCAGCCTCCTGCCTCTACTTTCTAAAGTATTCGAAAAGCTACTTGTCATGAATATAACTTCATTTATTAATCTCAACCAACTGATTCCTCAACATCAGTTTGGATTTAGAAAACAGCACGGCACAATAGAACAAGTCCACCGCATTGTAACTCTGATAAGGAACACTTTTGAAGAAAAAAAGTATTGCTCAGCTGTCTTTCTTGATATCACTCAAGCTTTCGATTAAGTATGGCACGATGGCCTTATTTACAAACTCAAACTATTACTGCCCGCAAATGTCTCCTCATTGCTTAGTAGCTACCTCACGAAAAGACAATTTCTCGTACATCACAAGGATTACACAACAAATCCATTGGATATTCACGCTGGCGTTCCTCAAGGAAGCGTTTTGGGACCCTTACTGTATCTCTTATACACTTCAGATATGCCCAACAATAACTATACATTCATATCGACCTTTGCTGATATACGGCAATATTGAGCTCTCGCTCTAACCCCATAGAAGCTACTAAACTCCTGCAGACTCATGTCGATTCTCTCGAAATCTGGCTAGCAAAATGGCGTATAAAAGTCAATGAATCAAAGAGCGTACATGTAACCTTCACGCTAAGGCTAGATACATGTCCCCCACTTAAAATTAATGGCCAATCAGTTCCACAATGTTCCTCAACAAAGTACTTGGGTATTCACTTCGACAGAAGGCTGACATGGAAAAATCACATAGAGGCAAAGAAAACTCAGATCAAGCTTAAAATTAATCAGTTATGGTGGATGATACACAAAAGATCAAAGTTGAATCTCGAATACAAAGTGCTATTATATAAAGCAATCCTGAAACCAATCTGGACTTATGGTATTCAGTTTTGGGGCACCGCATCTCCCTCTAATATCGAAAAATTGCAGCGAATACAATCCAAGTGTCTGCCAATTATTGTAAACGCGCCTTGGTATATGAGGAACGTTAACATCCATCGAGATTTAAATGTATCCACAATTTCTGAGGAAGTTGCAATGTACTGCAGAAGCTACATTCAAAAATTACACAATCATCCGAATCCCCTTGCTAGGCAATTGTTGCTGAGCAAGGGGCATCGTCGATTAAAAAGAAAAGACACACTGAATATGCTGTAAAATTGCTACATCTCGCGACTCACCAAATTGTGATGGAACGTAGGGGATATCACATAGTTTTATTTAGTTTGTAAGATTTGAATACTTATTGTTAGTTTCTCGTATTTAAGAAAGATTCAATAAAAAAAAATAAGCTAACAAAAAAAAAAAAAAAAAAAAAAAACCTATATACATAAATATAAGTATATGTGTACGTTTTCATGGCACAACTACTAAACTACAAGTATTACCTACACTACGAGTATATGTATGTGATACATAACAGCCAGGGTCAGTGCATGTATCCAGTTGACTATAAATAATCTGATCACATTTTTCATTGCATTCACCCCCATCACTCAATACATCGTATGTATGTATAACCACACAAAAATAATGTTAAAACTTTTCAGCTGTCCAGATTCAATAAGTTTACACTTGAATGCAACATTTCGAAATAACAGTAAGAACATTAAGAGTGTTATGCATTATGATGCAAACCGCAGTAGAGCATAACTATATGTATATACGTACATGTGGGGCATAAATAACGAGTTATTTGTATGTTATTTTTCATACTCACTTACATAAAGTTAGTACATTCTTGCTTTTCTTGTTTTCATACACAGCTCTCCAAAATATGCATAGCATCAGCATGGATCTGGAATGCTTTCGGGCAAAAAAATGTATATGAAATTGGATAAAAAGGATATTAAGAATAATGAAAATTATTGCATAATTAGAATGGAATAGTAAATCCATTCCATTCATCCTGCTTAACATACATACATTTCGTCATGATTGTATAAAATAAATTTAGTGTGAAGGTAGGTGAAATTAAATAGTAAGCTCTTCTTCATAGTAAACTTCAATAACATGGCTCATTGATTTGTGGGAAAAATATTATAATACCTTTACGTGTATAAAGAGATATCTCTGTGTGTGTGCGCACACTTTAAGGAAAAATCATTTGTAATTATGCAAAATGATATTTACTAAATTTGTATTCATTCCATACAATACATGCAAATATATTGTATTACATTACAACCCTTTTTTTAGTTATACCTAAACAGATTTAAGTCTGAGATATCCTATTTCTTTTGTAACAGAAAAAAAAAATTCGAATAAAATCCTTTCAATGTCATTTATTTGTGTCTGGAAAATTTGTAGAAAATTTCCATGACAATATCCATACTATTTGTATACTCGTACATACTTGCATACCTAGTTACGATTATATGTATATATACATATTTGTAAACATTGTTCCACAATCAAGGACTATCCCAATTTCAATTGGTGCATGAATTTGTACTTTGTAATATGAACTTGCATGAATATAAAAATGTAAAAAAAAAACATTTTAAAAAATATTAAAAAAAAAAAAAAAAACTGAGATCATGAGTAGGAAATAAAATTAACTAAAAGTTGGGCCTATTTATTGTTTTGATTTGATTTGATTGTCTACTCAAACTAGTGCTTATGTTTTTTGTTCTCTCTTTTTAAGGGTCCCATTTGTATGTATTAACTACTTGAAATAATACTATTTATAAGGAAACATAGGTATACATACATGTATATACATGTATCTATACATATGTATGGATACAAGTTGAGAAGAGAAAGTAAATTAAGAACAATATCACACTACGGCAAACACCACAAAAATGTTTGTCTTTCAAACAATTGAGCATTTAAAATTGAAAAAAATTATATATGTTGGTTGAGCAAAAAAGGCCGTACCTATTTAAGAGATAATTTTACACGCATGATATAAGGATGATCAAATGATGTTTATCTGCAAAGCAATATATGTTGTATATAATCATAATAGAAGAACAGGACAATAATTAATGAAAGTCGCTGATACATTTCACTTCTCAATGGGATTTTATTTTATTTTTTTTTTTTGGTGGTTAGAAAGGTAATGCAACTTCACTGAGGTAAGTCAATACCGAATTTGGATTTATCCAATCTAGTGGACAGTACTCTTATTTTTTCGTGTGTCTCTATTGATTGCTGATTTCGGTAATATATTTCCATCGAACCTCGTATCATATTTTTCAAAGTTATTATATTTTACCATAGACTAACTTCAAAAGACAGCAGTAATGACGTCAGCTTGGAGATCATGCGTAGGATAACTCTTTGCTAACAGGTGTTACTTTGGGCTGAGTAAGCAATTGAAAAGTCGAGCCCTCTCTCGAAGAACGAAAACTACACTCTACAAGTATCTCATCATGCCTGTCCTAACATATGGCGCTGAAGCCTGGACAATTTCCACCTCGGATGAGCGAATGCTTGGAGTTTTCGAGAGAAAAGTCCTACGCAAGATCTTTGGACCTATTTGCGTTGGTGGCGAGTACCGAATAAGGTACAACCATGAGCTGTACGAGCTATATGCCGATATTGACATAGTAAAGCGTATCAAAATCCAGCGGCTGCGCTGGCTAGGTCATGTCGAGCGAATGGAAGAACACGCTCCAGCTAAGAAGGTGTTATATTCGGAACCCGCTGGAGGACGGCGCAGAAGAGGAAGACCAAACCTCCGGTGGAAAGACCAAGTACTGGAGAACCTGACGGCGCTTGGAATTTCTAACTGGCGCCAGCTAGCGAAGAACAGAGATGGCTGGCGAAGCATGTTATTTTCGGCCTAAATCGATATTCGGTTGTTATGGCCACATAAGAAGAAGAAGAAGAACTTCAAAAGACTAACTTTCACAATTTTGCAACAAGAAACATTTTTTCAAACAAGCTTTTACTAGATTTGTAAATTCATATATCACAAAATTGCACAATTTAATTTTATTAAAATAAATCATAATACAAAGAAAGCCATTCAATGGAAATTCTTCAACAATTATTCTTATTAAATATATACGTTTCAATACCTTTCGGGCCAAATGTATGACTTACATCAACCAAGTATCATTGTATTTTATAAATCAACAATAATTGTCAATTATTGGACAGAATTCGTATGTAATGCAATCCAAAGGTTCACACAAAAGAAGAACAGTTCAACAATTAAACAATATTTGTATGCAATGTTGTGTACTTATGTATTTGTATATTATCATACATAATCAAATATCACATTTGTCTATGTGATATTTGATTGTTAGAATAATTGTAATCAAAGTGAACAATATTTCTTCTAATAGCATTGATTTTTGTTATTCAACAATATACATACATACATATGTATGTGTTACTTACACTCTGATTGTCACTTTAATGGCATTGCAATTTTATTGACCATTTGACCGCATACTCTTACGCATCATCATCATCATCAACAACAGCAGAAGCAGTAGCAGCAGCCGTAGCAGCAATAAGGACAACAATACTCGTATAAAATTACTACGAAAATTGTGTACATTGTGTAGTTTTGTACTCAAAAAGGAGTACGTGAGTATGCAATAGACAATAGTAGTAGTTGAATGATGCAATGACTTTTAGTTTCGATTACATACTCCTCGTCATACATGTATGAATTGCATGTAAAAGTATTCAAGCGCAGAGAAAAAGCAATAAAATGCAATAAAGTTGCAATCAAATGTAGACACTTAAAGAATAGACAATTCATTTAGGAAAATTGAGAACATAGAAACATTAGTAAACGAATCAATATAAAATACAAGATAGGGTGTCTTATTGTTAGTGTTATTATTATTATTATTATTATTATTATTATTAAGTTTACATATAGATGTATAAAGAAGAGATTTCGAAAAAAATGGATAAAAAATAAATACAAATACAAATATAAGCATTACAAATGTCCAATAGAGTAAATGTTAAGAAAGTAAAAAATAGAATCAGTCAATTGACATTAACTTCATATGCTATTACAATCACGTAAACATATGTACTTACATATAAAACGAATGGGTGAACTTTAGAAGCAAAGCAAAAAAAAAATGCTGTTTGTGCATAATAAATAACACTTGTGACCACTTGACGCTAAGGTTATTAACAGAAAAGTGACAAATGGGCGATCTAAAAAAAAAACACCGTCAACGTGTTTGGCAATATAGTACACTCGTAATAGTGTTGCACACAAAGTTTCCTCTCAACTTCAGCTTATGCGGCAAAAATAGAAAGCTCTCCATTAGCTACAACCACAATGACAGCATATTTTAATGCAAAACTTACCCAAAGATATGTATGTGTGTGTGTGTGTGTGTGTGTGTGTTTCACGTTCATGTTTTTCGAATATCCAAAGAAACTAACTACTGTAACAACTGCCTGTATGGAATGAGCTTGAAAGGAAAGTAGCGCTGAAAGCATAAGTAGTGGAAAGGTGATAAAAATCTATTTTTGAGAGGCATACGTACTATAACTGGTTGGAAAGTAACGATTAAATGTACTGAGTCGCAAAAAACTTACACATTGCATTTGTTTTTTAAAAATCTGTTCCAATATTGGTTCTCGGTGAAATATAAGGAATTATTAGCGCCGACTCTATTGTGACCAATTTCTTTTGAAAATTATTTTTATATCGTTTCACTATAAGCTAAGTTGACTTGCCGTGTGTGCATATTCATAAGGTTTTTTTTTTTTAACAGCTACAAAAGCTACTGAAGCAAACCTAATAAATTGTCTAGAACCCAAACCAAGTACTGCCTTCGATTTGGATAGAAAAATAGTAAGAAGAGGATAATTGCCCAAAGTTTTTCATTGGCTTAAACAATGTAAAAAATATAGAAGTCTCAGAAAAACTAAAATTTTTGGTGAAGATTTGTATATATCAATATGTTCCATATCATCCAAATCAGCTTACAATGTCCAGAATAAAATAAAATAACTTCTTTTGTATATTATTATATTTTTTTGGACGCAGTCCTTATAATTGCAGTCAAAAAGAAAATGAAAAAATACACCATTTTTTTTTTGTTTTGTTTCAAGAGCATTAAGTTAACAGCGACCAGACACAAAATATTGCCGTATACACAATTATTGCTGCAACGGTGACTACTGCTTGTGTTGGTATACCTTTGAGATATTTTATTGAAGTATTTTAGTTGTCACGAAGACATACCAAAGGGCAATTAAATCAAATTTATCATACTTGAACAAGACTTTATTGACTTGATTGCTGTTGGTGTAGAAATTTTGAAATTTCAGCGATTTTTAGGAATTTTTCACAATTTTTTTATGTCGATTATATTTTTTGTAAATTTTCAATGGGACATAGTGATTGCTCTGCAATATAGATTAAGATAATGTTTGAAATCATTTTTTCTTTGGTGTTCTTCTAAGCTATGCTTTATGCCTAATTTACAGTAACCTTTAATATCATTATTTTTTCTTTACAATTTTTTTTTGTGGTAGTTTTAAATCATTGTTCATAGCCTGTCAATGAAAAATTGAAAGGAAGTTATTTTCAACAAATTACAACAAAATTTTATTTTATTTGTTCCGTCTTCCTGTCTGTTTCAATAGAAGGATGTATATCATCATCATCATCATCATCATCATCATCATCATGATGAGGATGGCTGTTTATGTAACTACAAAATAATGTGGCAGGATACTGTGGCATATAAGAAGGACAATACAATATGTTAGCTCTTCTTTTTCTTGACATTGAATACTAAACGTAGTCAAGAAAAGAGAATATGAACTAAATGAAACATTTAAAGTGGCCAGTAAGATTTTACAATCTTTATAGATGATAAGAACACATATTTGCGAATTTGTATTGTAAACTTATTTCAAAAAACGTCAGCTTGACTGCTAATGTATTGTATACACATATACACTTATAATGTATGTAATTTAAATTAAAATTCCTTGATTGTAAAATAATAATACTCATATTCAAAGTTTTCTCATCTACAGGAGGAGTACATTTTATAACGCTCTTAATATTTTATATATTATGAGAATGAGAATATATAGGTTTGTATTTATTGTATTTTGAAAATCATCATTTCATTGTTTCATTATACATGTATTGGCTGCTGAAATGAGGATGAAGATAACATCAAGAATTTTTGCCAACCTACATTGTTTATAATGAAGTTAAAAACCAAAAATTTTGTTTAGTGGTCTTTGTTGATTATCCGCCCATGGACATGCAAATGAGAAAGTATAATGCTGTTGCTGTTGTTGGTCAATGCTAATGATTATCATGCAATTTTGTGGTTCGTTCTTGATTTCATTAAAAAAATAAAAAACATGAAATAACAATTATAATTGAAAATATATACAAGAGGAAAAAAGAGAGAGAGAGAGAGAGACAGAAATAAAAAAAAAGAATTAATTAAGAAAATATGAATGGAATTTAAAAAGTATATGAATAGAAGTGTTATGAAAAAATCTCCCTACAGTCGGCTGGGGCCGACCAAATTATACCCTGCATATGTAGATTTATATATAAAAAGTTTACTCGAATATCCATCTTTTTCTTTCATTTCCATTTTTTTTTGCTATATACTACTAATTTACACCCGAAATATGGTTGACTTTGACGAAGTACTTTGTATGTTATGAGGGTTGTAAAAGGGATAATTTAAAGGATTTTAAGATAATTCCGAGGCTTAGTATAGGAGCTATATAAAAAGTGGGCGTGGCTTATCTCTTTCTTGTAAATCCAATTAATTTTTCAATATTAATACACACCTTAAATTTGTTTGTCCTACGTTGAATAGTTCGTTAGTTTTAGCGGTTTAAATTTTTTAAAATTTTCGCAACTTTGTATGGGAGCCCCAATAAGAAGTGGGCGTGGCACACTGATTTTTTGCCAGATTATTTCCGACTACCATATTAACCTAAGTGTTGATTATGATTGTTCTAGACAGAAGGATGAAGAAGTTACAGATATGTCAATTTAAAAGAAATTCGGTCATTTTGTATGGGGGGTACTATAAACAGTGTGCGTGGCGAGTCCATTTTCTGTGAGTCTAGTTGCTCTTACAATACTAATTCATATCTTAAATCTCGTTGTTCTGGACAGAAGATTGTAGAAGTTACAGCTGTTTCAATTTAAAAGAAATACAGACACTTTGTATGGGAGCTACGCTAAAAAGTAGGCGTGGCTCATCCACTTTTGGCGAGGTTATATAGTGGTATAATATAACTCTATGTGCCAAATATTGTTGTCCCAAGTGGTATATTGTGTGAGTTATAGCAAGTTAAACATTTTGAAAATTCCGAGGTTAGTCGCTTTGAATGCTTGGTGTGGGCGTGGCTATTGACCGATCATACCCAATATCAATTCTCTCTGTACCCTTGGATCATAGGTTCCATGTGCCAAATTTCGTCGAAATAGCTCAATATTTACTCAAGTTATCGTGCGAACCAGCCAGGTGACAGACAGACGGACGGACGGACGGACGGACATCGTTAAATCGAAAATTTAATCGACGCTGATCACGAATATATATCTATGTCTATATCTCCGGAGATTCCTTCAAGTGGACACAAACATCTGACCGAAATGAATATACCTTGCATATTACATTATGCAGGGTATAAAAATTATGGCTCTGCAAATGAAATTAGTTCATTATTAGTTCTATTATTTAATTTGTTATTCAAAGGTGTTGAAGTATTAAAAGCGACGTCTGTTAATCAGTAGATGAATAACAATTTATACCCCATTTTAATATTTCGTCTTTCATTTGAATAATTTTTATTTCGATTTGTCAATTCATTGTTTTGTTTACAAGTCATTTAAAAATTGACTAAAATTCGAATTTTATTATTATTATTCAAAGTTTTATATTACTCTTTATTCATTCACATAAGCTAATATACGATTTATTGAATATTTTTATTTATACCTCAAAGAAAATGATAACCGCAAATTTAATAAAGCAATTTTCATTGTGGTATATTGGTTATGTTACACAACCAAGTACAACGTAATCATATAACATACGAGTATATACACATACACACTACGATGTGAAGTAGTACATGTGAAAATCTTGTATGCACAAAACAAGTGTTTCTAAACATATATACATACCAGTAAATACACCTGCATACATACACGAATATCGTTTATCTTTACTCATAAGAGTGTAAGTGAATATAAGTAGATATATATGTAGATATATATGTATATGAGCGCTTAACACGTGTATAGTGTATGTACATGAATAGATATAATGTTCGAGGTTTTCAGCTAACAACCTAATAAAACAATATAAAATTGCAATTTTCCTTGTTTGTACGTATGTACCTATGAGTATCTCTATATATTGTATAATACTCATATCCTGAATATACCCGGATACATTGTGCATGTATCGAAACTGATAAATACACGAGATCATGTTGTATTTAAACTGCTGCGGGAGTGTAATAGGATAGATAGTATGTTTGTATATATACATATCTCTATGTTTGTATGCTTTTATATGTGTCTAAGCATGCTTGTGTGTATGCATGATGATATTAGTTTCAATATACATGTAGCTAACATGCTCATACAAAATCATGTTTGTTGCGAAGCTTAAAATGTAATAGAAAGTACATATATATGTATATATATGCAAAAAATTACAAGTACCTTTAAGTGCCTTCCTTGACACAGTGTTGGCTATATTATTTGATTTTATTTCACAATGTACACTTAATTCTTTAGGGGACTTTTTTCGTAAACCATTCTTATGTAATGATGATAATTTTATTAAAAATATAGGCTCTCTCAAATTATAGTATTTAATCAAGGTTGTCACTATATGGGAATATAAATCATTTTTAAATTAAATGCAATTAATTAAATTGCATTATTCCAAATATCATAAGGTCATAAGACAACTGGCGTTTTTGGTCAAAATACACATGCTTTAAAAGTGATTTCTTTATATTTAATATATCGAAAAAAAAAGAAATTCTGGGTCAATTTGAATAAATAAAAAAAAAAATGATTTTCTTTTTTTGGATTAGTTAACTTGCCACTTAGATCGCATCGAGTGTATGTATAAAATCTTTGTCTTATTACCCTTTTCATTGCGAATTTAATTGCTTTACTTCAAAATGTGTAAAACAAGTATATACATACGTACTTATCTAACATTTCATTATATCCCTAATTCAAATGCATTGGTGCATATCTATCAATTTTAAGTAATTCCAATTTACACACACATATAATCAAATAAATAGCGATAGATAGAGAGAACTCTTTCATTCCAATAGCGCTTTATTATGCAACAAGTAATTAAAATCTATTCAAGCAGAACTACGAACAATAAACTACGAATCGAATAGTCTATACAAAAGAAGTAAATGGTAAATGAGCTCAATCAATCAATAAGTGGTACATGTTACAATATCCAAAAGAGAAATGCAAAAAAAAAACCATTGAAATTGCAATTGAGAAATAAGCTTTATTTTTACAAAAAGGATTACATCTAATTCAAAATTTGTTGAATGTAAGCAATAAAGAATGAAAGATAATTCTACATAATACTAGATATTATCAATAAATATGATGATGATGATTTTATATGGATTAATTGGTTGCATTAGTTGATCCACTGAATTCTGTTGTGGGCCACAGCAATTAGTGTCGTTTTAAAAAGAAATTTCTCATTGAACTTTGATCGAAGCATGGTCTCACTCACTAAATCAAACTCAAAGAATTTCCAGAATTGAGAAATTTCACTAAGCTCTTCTATCTTTACTGTCGAAGCGATTTCCAGGTGACTTCGAACACATAACCACAGTTGGAGAGAAATTTTTGAAGAAGAATTATTTTATTGATTTGATTAAATCGAATTTCAAAATTGAGACCAGCGGCTAACTAACTATGGCATGCTACCCGCTTGTATTTATATTCTCTTAATTCTCACATTTTATATGAATACCACCTTGATCAAAAAGTTCCCGAAATAACCACCGTGTGGCGCTTCCATCGTTCCAATTTGAGTTCTGTTTTTTTTTTTTCTGTTAAGTTAGTACATCTGTTGTTGATATTCCCTCTAAATGAACGTCAACACGGTCTCTCGAATATATCACAAAACTATAATAATTTAAAAAAGGTTGATTTTCTATTTTTTGTATTTATATTTTTTTTTTATTTATACTCCATTTTTACTCTAAATAAAATATTATACCTTCTACCTTACAGAAGTAATTCGAAGCTATCCAACAAAAAGAATTTAAAAGTATCTATATTTTCTTCTTATTCAATATTACTGCGTATTCTGTTATCACAAAATTGAAACAAAACAATGTAATCGCGTGTCGACAATCGACAATATAAAGTACAATATGTTTAAAGTAATGCCATAATAATAAATTTAACGTAAATTCCTTCATGACCCAGTTCAGTTTGTATCAGTTTCTGAACTTGTTGCCGGTTTTATCTCAACCATCAAATGAAGAGTATATTAAAAAAAAGAAGGAAATACAAAACCTACAACAGCAGGATAATAGTCTCAAACAACAATACGCACTAAAATAAATAAATAAGTGACAAATAAGAGGGAAAAAAATATCTTAAATACATTCCAGTTGATTGTGGTTGTCTGATATCTGATACACAGATGGAAAGGACGTTGTTAAAGACAGAAAAAAAAAAAAATAATAATCATAATAACATCGATACCATTAAAAATGTCTGTATTCGATAATACAAAACTTTGACAAAATCACAAATGATATAAATTGTATGAATTACAATAGGAAGACAGGCATAAAATATAAACGATATTTGTATATACATAAAATATTTACTATGAAATTGATATATTTATAAATTCATTGCAAAAAAAAAAAAAAAAAATAAGCAAAAATGACAAACAAAATAAATCAAAATCACCAACGTTCAAATAAATCGAATGTTCAACTATATCAGATGATTGTATGTATGAAATCGAATCAAAGTATGTAGAAATATGGGTCAACAACAAAAAAATAAGAAAAACATACCAACAGAAATAAATGAAAATTTTTGTACAACACCAATTTGTATTACTACTAATTTGTTTATGCCATGATGAGATGATTATATCTGTGAAATGTGTGTGAAGAAAGAGAGCTATACAAATTAAATATAATCAAATGTTGGGACATTTGTTGTTTCCATTAAATTTCGTGGAGAATATTAATGGCAAATATATTAGAATTATGCAGAATATATACAAGTAAGTTGCGAAAATGAAAGGGAAAATCAATTAAAAATGTGCGGCTCTATTTCCATTTTTGGATTCAATGAAAAACATTAAAAACGATATATCAACATTTTTATATATTTTATATATTTCTAATATTTATTATTATTATACAGGTTATTTTTGCACTGCGACCTAAAAGATCTTTTGTGCGCCTATTGCCCAACTAAAACAATTCTAGACTATTTATAAATCTTGTAATTGCTGTGGGCTTAATTTTACTTATGTGGTTTGGAGTCAAGGTTCCATTACCTAGGTAACCAAGTCTACGTTCCGATGTTTCATGCTCCTCATGACAGAGTCGACAGGTATCGTTTTCTACCACACCTATTTTTTTCATATGGTAGTTAAGTCCACAGTGCCCAGTGAGCAATTCTGTGTAGAGTTTTATGTAATTTCTGTTGAGGTTAACGACAGCATCCACCATAACATGTGTGGCATCAATAAGTTCCTTCGACTGCCGCATGCCCAAACGGGCTCTCCAGTAGTCGAGAAGATCCCGTTTCTGTCTCTCTCTCACATATCAAGTTGTTTATGAAACTGTTTGTAACCCCGCAGAAGAGCTCTGGTTCAATGAAAGGAGTGCTTGCGCCTGGGCCAGGGCATTGAGAAGTTTAAAACATTCTCAAACCAGCTTTGACTGAAACGAGAATTTTGCCAGGGACTTTAGAGCCGCCTGGCTCTAACGGGTGCCCCTACGTATGCATTCTATCGCACATACCTCTAAGGCATGGACCTCCGCTTGAAAGATGGAAGCTGTTTTCCCCATTGCGATTGCTTTCCGAAATCATGATTCAACAATTCCAGCCCCCACACAGCCATCTTCCATCTTAGACCCATCAGTGTTCCATAACTGTGAGTACCCTTTTGGGATCATATCGCTACTCCTCCAAACCGAACAGTCGTTGATGATCACTTCAAAATGTTTGGAGAAGACTAGATTTCTATCCATCTTGTCGAAGACCACAAGACATGGAGAGTCCCAAACGGTGTCCAGGATCTTTGTATGTCCTGTGAGATTTCCTCTTTAAGGTTGGATAGATTAGGCAGCCTTAGTGCCGCACTGGTTGCCGCACTTTTGACCATGAGACGTGGAGGGGTGAGTCCAGTCAGAATTGCTAAGGCTACAGTGGGGCAAGTGCGCATTGCTCCCGTGACACTCAAACAGGCTATTCGATAAACCTAGCCTAGCTAACCTAGGATCATTCTAGCCTTTGTTTGATTTACCTTTTAATTTCTAATATTATTAATATCTAAATAATTTTTATTCTATTTTTACACATTGTTGTAAATAATATTTGTGTCAATTTGCTACACTCTATAAAATAAGTAATTTATTTAGAATATTATTTTCACTTAAACAAACATTTTTTTGATATACAATCTATTGAAATAAATAGCATAAATAGATTTAACCATAATCTATAAATTCAAATAAGTACTTAAACAAGTACGAGTAAGTACATGCATTAGTTTAAGCATATATCGATTAGTTAATATAAAACATATTCTAAGCGTTTAATTTAAATTTATCATGTATTTAATTGAATTAAATCATTACTGCTGTCTGAGTGTAAATGAAATTATTTTAATCAATATTTAATTTTAAATTTTCGATATGTGGATGTGTTTGTGTAACTTAAATATTTTACTGTGTGCATTACATACATACGAGTAGTAAATAATTTAGACAAATTAAAATATATTTGAATGTTAATAAATTTATAAATAAAGTACAGTTACAGGTAAATATTTTAGATAATTTATTTCAAGAAAATTATACTATATGTCTATTAAATGATAAGTTCTAAATATATTGTTTCTTTTGAACAGAAATATTAAATAATAATTATTTAAATTTGATTTATACAATTTTTAAGTAACTTTAAAAATTCAAAAATTAATTTGATAAATCAAAAATATTTACAAAATAATTACAAAATAGTATAATTCAGAAAATATCGAATTTATAGTTATTGTTTGAATACTTTGCTTAATGAGAGTATTATAAATCCAATACATAACTGCAACATTCATAAACTCTTTAGTTAACCAAAGCATTAGTTATTGAGGCATATTCTCAAATTATCAAATCAAATAACTACAATATTGAAATGCATCAAATCAAACTTTAAATAGTACCTCTTTTTCCTCACACACACACACACGCACACACACGAACGCACAGAGATGCCATGTATTGCGTATACTCGTATGCAGTAGTAAAGAATGTGACATGTGATTTATATGCAAAATATATGTACTCATATTCGACACACAAGTACGCTAGTAAAAGTCTTTTGACTGCTGATAGTCGTCGTTTGTCACACTAGTACGTACATACATACATACTCGAACACATGTACATTGTACACTCGTCACATACAAAGCCATAGCAGACATTTCTCATTTTGTGTTGCCTTATTGTTGCGTATTGCTTCAAATACAACAAATTCTTATATATTAAGTATGCACACTTCATAAGATAGAATCAGACTATTCTGGTTGTTATTGCTTACGTTACCGATGCTGCTACATACATACTGAGCTTCATTTTGGTCTTCATCGTCATCATGATCTGCCTTGGTGTACAATATTGTTGAATAATCTTATAGAGTACTCATATATATGAGTGTATATAGAAATATATGCGTAAATATGATTATATATATATACATTCATATGTATACAAAATGATATGTTGTAGTAAGAGCACACAGATGCTCTTTGTCAGTCAGCCTCAGTCAACGTTTTCGTCATCGTTGTCGTTGTCGTTGTCGTTGTCGTCACACATTCATTTTAAGTGTTACATATGTACCATTTCGGCCGTTATTATTTCTAAACACATTCTCGTACACATATATATGTATGTATGTATATATGTATTGACTGCAACATACTTTTTGGCGCATTGCTGGTCATAAATTTTAATAAAATTTTCCATTCTCATACTTATTGTTTTTTTTTCTATACTTCTTTTTCATTTTCTTCTTCTTCTTCTTCTTTATTAAATCTAAGAAGAAGCTACTACCATTACCACACATATACATATGTAATATTCTATATATCGTATGGGGTACGAGTACATACATATGTACGCATAAAATATGTGTAATCTATGCAAAATACTCAATAAAACTTTATTATTTTCATATAAAGCAATGGAATGATGGCACTTGCATACATAGATATCTATGAAATAAAGACTACAAGTGCCTGGAAGAGAGCGAAAGAGGATGATGGCTAAGAATTTCATGCATATTAAAAGCCAATGTGTTACGTCAAATTATGTATTATGCTTGATAGTGGTTTGGCTGTAAAATTTGTACCAGAATTATTGTCGTCTACATAACAGAGAGGATAGATATGAATTTAAATCATATTTTGCATGGCGCAGAAAAATATGCATGTACTTGAAATATTTTCGAACATTTTCAAAAAGGTTAATAGTTTTAGACAAACTAATAACTAGACAGTACCATGCAAGTTTGGGAGAAAGAGAGAGAGAGAAAATGTGAAATTCTGCAAATTTAATTGTGTTATTTCGATGAGTTGTTGGTCGCATATATGAGGGTGGTCCTAGAACTATCCGACCTAACAAAGAAAACACAACAAATTTGCGAAGATTTTTCTTTATTTCTCAATATAATCTCATTTTAGTTCTATACACTTTTCCCAGCGATATTTTATAGCTTCGGCCCGATACTCTGTTTATAATATGAACAGTCTAGCTCATTAAAATAGCCATCTACTACAGACTCCAGCTCTTCATTGTTTGCAAATCTTCTAAAACCAAGCCATTTTTTCAAATTTGGAAATAGAAAATAATCCGTAGGAGCTAAATCTGGCGAATAAGGTGCGTGCTGAAGCAATTCGAGCTTTAACTCATTGATTTTGGCCATCGCAATAGCGGATGTGTGAACTGGTGCATTGTCTGATGAGACAACGCTTTCTTATTCGCCAAATGCAGCATGTTTTCTTTAATTTCATCACTTAAACGCTGGAACAAATTATCATAATGCTCGCCGCCGTTGATTGCTTTTCCTTTTTGAAAAAAATCAATAAAAATTATCCCACGTGTATCCCAAAAAACAGAAGCCATAACCTTGCCTGCAGGTGGAACTTTCTTCGCCTTCTTTGGACACGATTCACCCCTTTCAGTCCATTGTTTTGACTACTCCTTTGTCTCAGGTGAGAAGTGGCGGACCCATGTGTCATCTATGGTTACGAATCGACGCAAAAACTCGGTTTTTTACTGTGAAACATCGCCAAACAATCTATAAAAACATATCCACGACGTTGTTTTTGTTCTATCGTAAGCAAACGCGGCACCCATCTTGCACACAGCTTTTTCATCTACAAATTTTCGGTCAATACACGATACGATATAGCACTTTTTGAAATGCCTGTAATTTCACCTAGCTCACGCACCTTCAGCCGGCGATCATCCAATACCATTTTTTGGATTTTCTTAATCGTTTCTGGCGTGGTCACCTCAATTGGTCGACCACTACGGTGTTCGTCTAGGCAGCTCGTACGACCTCGTTTAAACTATGCCACCCAATATTATATGGTCGTAAACGAAGAAACAGACTTCCCCAGAGTAGAAACTAGTTCGGCTTTAATATTCGTTGGACTGAGACCTTTCAAATGAAAGTATTGAATTACATAACGGTGACCAATATTTTCCATGTTTACAAATTCACGGAGGTCGTTAACTTTCGATGGCTCCAAAAAAAATACTAAAGAACGTGGCGCTTTGAAACTTAAAACATATGTTTTAAAAGGTTGCCACTTTTCACCAAAGTATTTTTTTTTTCAAACTATTGCCTCTATCTATATGTCAGGTCGGGGAATTCTGGGACCGCTCTCGTATAAGCTGGAATTTGTTAAGAATTATTGTTATTCACAAAATTGTGAATTCTGAGATATACCAATATCCTCCAATTTGTTCATTATTATTAACTAACTTGAGTTAATATCAGCACCTTTTCTCTTTCATCACTGTTGATAAGTACGAGGATTAAATAGATAGAGTTTTCAGTTAATTTGTTTCTGAATTTGTTTCTGTCTTTATCTCACTCTCTCTCTGTCTCTCTTGCTCCCTGTCTCTCTGTATTTCCCTCTCCCTCTCTCCTTGTCTTACGTACAAGCTCATCAATATTCGCGCCAATGTATTCGCGTGCTTTTCACTACAATCATTTTCTATGACTCACTTTGCTAATCTAGCCGTTGACATCTTTCTCTTTTATATTATTTCTCTTTTGAGGTGCTAATCTCATATGTACTGCACTTAGTATCAATTCTCCTTGAATTGGACATTACTGGGGACTACAGATAAAGAAGACACATATCAACAAATCAAAGGGTGACCCACAACCATAATAACATGCATTTGTTATAAAATGTTGTACAGTATCCTTGGCAATCAATTAAATCAAGTCAAAATGACAGTAAAAGTTAAATTTATTAACAACAAAACTATCAGCATCACCATTACTGTAATAAGCAATGAAATGAAATGCAGACATGAACGGTTGCATACATCCATTCGGACATATTCGAATGGCTTTAAGGTAGTAAAAGTCAATTTACGAATATAGTCAATAAAGCAATAACAACGAAAATTAATTAACACATTATGTGCTAAAAGGAAACATACACACACACATATGGATAAAAGCAAACCCGACTTAACATTGATGCTGATGATGATGATGATGACATCAGAGAATAAAATTGTCAAAGGTGTTTGACGAACGAAATTAATCATTTAATACTTATCATCTATAATGAAAAAAAAAAATCTCCTTACAGTCGGCTGGGGCCGACCAAACTATACCCTGCATATGTAGATTTATATATAAAAAGTTTACTCGAATATCCAACTTTTCTTTTATTTCCACTTTTCGAGAAACAATTTTTGCATATACTACTAATTTACACCCGAAATATGGTTGACTTTGACGAAGTAAAAGGATTTTAAGATAATTCCGAGGCTTAGTATGGGAGCTATATAAAAAGTGGGCGTGGCTTACCACTTTCTAGTAAATCCAATTAATTTTTCAATGTTAATCCACACCTTAAATTTGGTGTCCTACGTTGAATAGTTTCTAAGTTATGGTGGTTAACATTTTTGTTTAATTTCCTCAACTTTGTATGGGAGCCCCAATAAGAAGTGGGCGTGGTACTCTGATTTTTCGCCAGATTATTTCCGACTACGATATTAATTTAAGTGTCAATTATGGTTATTGTAGACATAAGATTGCCTAAGTTACAGCTATTTCAATTTAAAATTTGTATGGGGGCTACGATAAACACTGGGCGTGGTGCGCCCATTTTCTGTGAGCCTAGTTGCTCGTACAATACTAATCCATATCCTAAGTCTCGTTGTCCTAGGCTAAATGGTTTGTAAGCTATGGAGCTTAAAATTTTAGTTTAATTCACTCGCTTTGTATGGGAGACCCATGAAGGAGTGGGCGTGGCACACTGATTTTCTGCCACATTTTTGCCGACTACAATATTAATTTAAGTGTCAATTAAGGTTATTCTGGACAGAAGATTGCCGAAGTTACAGCTGTTTCAATTTAAAATTTGTATGAGGGCTACGATAAACACTGGGCGTGGTGCGCCCATTTTCTGTGAGCCTAGTTGCTCGTACAATACTAATCCATACCTTAAATCTCGTTATTCTACGCTGAATAGTTTGCATGTTATAACCGGTAACATTTTTTTTAATTTCCGGAAATTTGTATGGGAGACCCAAAAAGGAGTGAGCGTGGCACATTGATTTTCTGCCATATTATTTCCGACTACCGTGTTAATCTAAGTGTCAATTATGGTTATTCTAGACAGAAGATTGTAGAAGTTACAGCAGTTTCAATTTAAAAGAAGTACAGACACTTTGTATGGGAGCTACGCTAGAAAGTAGGCGGGCTCATCCACTTTTGGTGAGGTTATATAGTGGTATAATATAACTCTATGTGCAAAATATTGTTGTCCCAAGTGGTATATTGTGTGAGTTATAGCAAGTTAAAGATTTTGAAAATTTCGAGGTTAGTCGCTTTGAATGCTTGGTGTGGGCGTGGTTATTGACGGATCATGCCCAATATCAATCCCCTCCGTACTCTTGGATCATAGATTACTTGTGCCAAATTTCATCGAAATAGCTCAATATTTACTCAAGTTATCGTGCGAACCAGCCAGGTGACAGACAGACGGACGGACGGACGGACGGACGGACGGACGGACGGACGGACATCGTTAAATCGAAAATTTAATCGATGCTGATCACGAATATATATCCATGTCTATATCTCCGGAGATTCCTTCAAGTGGACACAAACATCTGACCGAAATGAATATACCATGCATATTGCATTATGCAGGGTATAAAAAGAAGGGAATAAAGAGAGATTCATGTGACACACAAATTATGAAATGATTCGTTTGAATAGCTTCAGCTTATTTTAATTGAAATAAATTTTAAATTAATACAAATTTCGATAAATAAAGAAATTAATATATGAATAAAAAAATATAAAATTTTCCTATTTTACACAGAACGTATTTTGGATGAAAGAGAGTCTCTCTCCATGGTATCCATATAATCATAAATGAGGGTGATGAATTAACTGACCATATTTGCTGAATGAAATTATTTTCCCGTATACTTAAGTTGCATTTCAAGCTAAAAAAAAAAATTAAAATCAATTATTCGCTTATATTGACTTCATTACTAGTAAATATGGTCTTCCACTTCTCTTACTACCCTGAAGATTCGATTGCAGCATTTGTCTGTAAGCCTCGTTAGGCTGATTGAGGCAATAGTAACTATAATATGACCAATTTTATGTAGCAATTAATTAGCTAAATTTCAAATATTAATAAGTACATCTTCAAAGACAGCCGCCTCCACTACAAAATTGATAACAGCGAGTTTGGTGAAGAATTTTAAATTTTCAACTCTCTAATACATCTTAACTATATTTTCATCATCACTTCAGTTTTCCCATTTTGTGTATACATATGATATGAAAAATATTTTTACTAAACATTTACTTAACATCTTTATGTAAATCTGGTTGGTTAAATAAAATAAACAAAAAGTCAAATACAAACAAGTAAATAAGAAAGTGCAAGTAAAGCAAGCAAACTGCTTCTTACAAAACCTCTTCGTAGTGCGGGAGTGCGGGGATAAAGCTTAGTGTTTATTCTGAAGTTTATAGGTAAGAATGTTTACAACAACAACAGCAATAATAAATAATTGTAACACAGTGCAGTAACAACTATATATGTATAATATTCACTTAAGAGAATCAACACAGTTAAATGTGTTAATTATGAAAATGTTAGAAGATGAGAAATTCCATGTGTTGTAGAGAAAGAAGAAAACAGAGAAGGATAAAATAAAATCCAACATAGGCACATAATAATATATAAAGTATATAATTCGAAATCTTATACTTGATGGAGGTAACTACTACTATATGTGTTATGTATATAGTAATTCAGTCAGGCAGTAAATTGCTGCCTTCTAGTTACCACTTTACATCTTACGATTTATATGCGTAGATTTAAGTTTGTATTTAATTTATTTAGTATTTCAATACATAAATTATATATAACATTAAGTCTTTCAATATTTGCATTCAACTTAGAGCGTAATTTTTAAAAAACCCTTCCGCATCAAAATAAATATGGATGTGGAAATATTCTTTAATGAAATGAGTGATAGTAAATTAACGAATTTATTGACGTAGTATTTTTTGGAATACTTAATTTCGTCTGAACTAATATATGAGGCTCCTGGATCTAATCGTGTACGGACAAGAAAATATTGGTTTTATTGTATCAACCATAACAACTTCTTGACCAATAACATAAATTTGCTCAGTCTTCTATTACTAGGGCTGTTAAAGGCCCGTTGTGATACCACCGGAGTTTTATCCCTTATCCAACTGGGTCTTCTTTGAGTCAACCTGTAGATTTTATAAATGACACTATCCTTGTTAGTTTTATTTTCGCAACCTCTGAGATGCCACCAAGATGCCATCAAGAAAAGCCGTTCCGCATGCAGTGAACCTTCTTCTGCCCAGTGCCTGGCATCCGCACAGGAGATGCTCAACTGTTTCTTCTTCCTCTATATCTTGGCAGCTCCTACAGTAGTCGTAAAAAGGTGCCCCTAGTCTATTCACGTTTCTTCCAAGAAGGCAGTATCCTGTTAGAACCACAATTGTCATTCTAATGTTCTGCCTGTTCAGTTTCAAAAGTACTTTAGTTCGAGCTAAGCTCCATTTCGGTCACATTAGTTGGCTATTTAAACAGTTTCCTGTCTGTCTCCAAAGTGTGTTAGCAATATCTATGATGAATCTGTCTATCATTAACCTACAAGTTGCTAGTGGCATTGGTACCGATGCTTTGTCTGGGTGGAGTACTAATGTTGTGCCATGCCTTGCTAATTCATCCGCCCTATAGTTGCCTTTGCTTTCTCTGTAGCTTGGTAACCAAATAAGGTGGATGTTGAAGTAGCTAATGAGTTCGTGACAGTTTATCACCGTCTTTGATGACTGCTTATTCATTTGCAGCGATTTTAGTACCGCCTGATTATCGGAATAGATATAAATATCTCTTGTAGTCAAAACACCTTTTTTGACAATAGAAAGTGCCTCCTTCATAGCTCTAACTTCAGCCTGAAATACACTGCAATGATCTAGTAGGCGGAAGGCTAAATTGGCGCTTAACGCTTCCGAATATTCGCCTCCTCTCACCTGATCATTAAGTTTAGAGCCATCCGTGCAAATACTGACTTTGTTCTCGCAGTCTTCTATTGTTGAGAAGGTTATAGTGAAGGGCTTGTTAAGGAATATTGCCGACGAGTTGCAATAGTCGGTGGTTCTGGGTATGAATGGAAAACTGTCTATGATAGATGAGTGTCCTTTCGGGTAATAGAGAAGATTCCCTAAGCCTTAAGGCCGCTTTGGCTGCTAGTTGCTTATCAAACAGGTCGGATAGCAGGTGCAGCATGACATTCAGCGCTGTTGTTGGGGATGTTTTAATGGCTCCGCTTATGGACAAGCTAGCTATTCTCTCAATACCTTCCATACGTTTAACTGCATAGCTTTTATTTAGAACCGGCTACCAGACTATAAAGTCGTAAGTCAGAATTGGCCTTACTACAGCTGTGAATATCCAGTGTCCAATATGAAGATTCAAACCCCATTTCACTCCCACTGCCTTTTTACACGAGTAGAGAGCTACAGCCGATTTCCTAACTCTACCTTCCACATTATAACTCCAAAGAAGCTTCCTTTCTAGGATCAGTCCTCGATATCGGGCTTTGTCACTAAACGACAGCGTAGTACCGTTTAAAGTTGGGGGGAGAACCTCAGGTAGTTGGTGCTTCCTGGTGAACATTCTGTCTTGCTGGCATTGACACCTAGTCTACATGACTTAAACCAAGTATTAAATTTCCTTAAGTTGAAAATTAATTTTAGAGTTATCATATCGTATATATTAGAATCATATTTAATATTATTGTTATACATTTTCATTTTACTCCACCTATTGTATGATACATTAAGCAGTCATCCAACTTAAGCTGTTTGAGATCGAATGCGTATGCGTCTCTCTTAAAAGTATACAACATATTTATTTATTGATAAGCTTATACAAATAAATATTTCCAAGATAAATTTGCAATTGATGATCAAATGAAAAAATTTCAAATTTATAGAATTTTAAATTTATTTACATATCGTGCTAGAGGCACATACACATACTTACGTTACAAATGTGTTTATTTGAAATCAATTTGTAAAAATTATTATAAATATTTCTAGAATATATGAAAGAAATATCTATGAGTTTAGAATGCATTCATTGAGAAATATATAAAATAAATGAGCTCAATGTACTGCTCAAAATGGGTATTATTCCTATACCTATAATTCGATAGCTTATATTTTTTTTTTCTTAAGCTCTATACGAATATATATACAACTCTTAATATATTATTTAATATATATTTTTATGATTTATATTTTTCACAATTTTTTTGATAGACTATTCACATTTGGGACCATTGATACTTAACCCATGGAAACTAATTTTAGTCGTATTAATTAGTTTATTGAATAATCTTTAATTTGATAATTTGAAAAAAAAAAAAACTATCTGGTGTTGAACATTAAAAAGGACATATAATAAATATATGCATAAACAAATCATTGAAAATATACAATTTCATATTCGTATTATAATTATGAATTTACCATAATTATAAGCATATTTATATAACATACATATATGTGTAAAGAGGAACCTATGTAACATATCAATATAGAAAATTTACAAAAGCAAACGAACACTTCAATTTACGATGTTTGATGCTCTTGAATAGACTCATTCGTTTTTGCAATTATTCCGAATCAATGAACTATTTAATTTGCTTTCCTCATAAGGCTTAACAACACGAACAACAAGGAGTGAATATCGAATCGTGCACTAACATACTAAATAAACATTGTTATGTAAGAAGTCTTATAGCAAAAATATATACACAGTATATCTGTACTTATTTATTCCCTATTCGATGACCTCATCGATAACTGCAATATGCTTGAATCATAAATGTACATAGAACATTCGGAATTATTTAATGTGTGTATGTGTATGTTTATGTGTAGGAGTCTATTATTATTTTCCCCACAATGATGTCCTTTGCAGTTGTAAATATTTGCAGGGAAAAAAAATATAATAATAAAGAAAAGAAGCTATAATAATTGTTGCAGCTTCACGACACAAAAGTATAGAAAATGTTATTGTCGCAATATTACTACCAATATTGCTGACCATTAATATTCAATTGATTTCATATTCTATTGCGTCTACGAAGTTACATCAGTTTTATTCTTTTTTAAAGCGGCATCTGCTGAAATAATATCAAATTACAAAT
This sequence comes from Megamerina dolium, assembly GCA_963854835.1. NCBI lineage: Eukaryota > Metazoa > Arthropoda > Insecta > Diptera > Megamerinidae > Megamerina > Megamerina dolium. The sequence continues at coordinate 51,768,895 of OY978529.1, forward strand.
AGTGTGCAAATTTTATGCAATATACATGGCATGGCTTTTATGATAAACTAAGTTTATATTATACAAAGTGTTTTAGTATGAGCTTACATGAGCGATCAGTACAAGAAAAAGAGATCAAAATTGTTTTTTAATATTTTTCATTTACTTCTTAAATCTAGGCCAAGCAAATGTTGAAATATGAAGAAACCACCTTCATGCAAACTGAATTGGAAAACATGCATCGAGGAGAGAGTACGGAAAGCCTGCATCGCTTTCTATGCTTGCAAATCGATGTTTGGTAAGAAGTGGGGTCTAAGGCCAAACATGGTACTCTGGATGTACCACGCGGTAGTGAGGCTGGTGGGGAGCTCTTCGGAAGAACTATAACACTAATAAAGTACGGAAAGTTCAGCGCAGCCTTGGATCCTATTTTGAACCTCCTCCCAATTGAGTTGCACATACTATGTACTGCATTGCAAACGGCACTCCGACTCAGAGAATCTGAATGTTGGAAGTGTATTCAACAAGGACACAGTAGTATCCTTAGAAATGTACCTATAGATATAGTCGATGACAGGACGGACTTTTGCCCTCACAAACTGGCTTTTGAGAGTGGCATCAAGGCTGTATTTCCAAGTAGAAATGAGTGGTAGAAAGGTGGGATCCTGACCGGTAGGGATATAAAAATTTTCACTGATGGTTCCAAAATGGACTCTGGAGTTGGAGCAGGAATCTATTCGGAGACCTTAGAAATATCATACGTATACGTTATTTTGCAAGCATGTGAATTGCTTCAGCAGAGGAACATAACTGGAAAGGTAACAACAGACAGCTAGGCAACTATAAAGGCGCTAGCTGCGCCAACTATTAGCTCAAAGCTGGTCGGATAATGTAAACAAATGATAACCTCAATAACTGCCAACGTCGAGGTATCAGTTATCTGGGTTCCAGGACACAAGGGAATCGCAGACAACGAGAATGCTGACGAGCTAGCTCGTAGGGGCTCATCTGCAGACAATGAACGAACAACCAATACCGTTGTAGGCGTTTTCCTAGCCGAAGCCATGGGGATCATTCAAAAATACTACCTAAATAAATCGCAGCGGAAATGGACAAGCACCACAACCTGTGCAATTTCAAAAACCACCTGGCCAGACTATAATGAGAAGAGGACAAGCAGCCTTCTGAGTAGACCTAGGGCTATCATACACAAACTAATAGCAGTATTCACAGGCCACTGGGCCATTGGTGCACATGAAGAGAAAATGGGGTATTCCGCACAACGACCATTGCTGAAGCTGTAACGATATAACCGCTAAGGCGACGATGGAGCATTTCATGTGCAAATGCCCGGCCTTAGCCAGAAACCGATTAACATCCTTAGGTAGCCCTTTCTTTGATAACCTAATAGAGATCTCCCATATCCTTCAATTTATAAACAACTCCGGCTGGTTGTAACATATCCTTCAACACTCAGTAGGTCTTAGCGAGATTTATGGCTCAAAATGGCATTTTGTTTGCTACCTACCTACCTACCTACCTACCTTCATGCTTATTATTTTATTCTATAATTCAGAGGCATAGCACCGCTTCCTAACACTGAAAACATCTTAATTAAATCCAGCACCTACACTATTTATGCAACACATACTCTGTACAATGTACACACTACAATAATATTGCATATAAATTAAAAAATTAAGAAAACAATTTTTTTTTTGTATTTGTGTGTTAATTCTTAAATTCTTATTGCATATCTTCATATTTTTTGTAGATAAATATATTTAGGTACTGCTTGCAAGAAAGAACAAAATGAAGACCAAGAAAATAGTAGAACAAGAGGCAAGAAAACTCAAGTTAAAACTTTTGACAGTTGTGACAGCAATGCATAAAGCCAATTGCACATATATATGAACAAGTTTCAAGTATGTGAGGGAATGTGTGTGTGTGTGTGTGTCTATGCACTGCATACATTTCAAAATGTCGCCAATGGTGGTGTTTGCAGCAGAGAAGACTAACGATAACAACCATACAGCAGTAACAGTTCTCATGCTGGCAGAAGATAATGTAAATGCATTTACACAATAGCACTGCATGCATGCAGTTATACTCGTATATATGTAAGTATATGTATGCCTGTAAGGGTAGAAGAAGTTGAAATTGAACGTACTACATACTACATAGTACCAATACTATGTTAGTATGCCGTTTCGGTGATATCATGTAGACAGAAATTTCAAATGAATTGTACAAGTAATGGGATAAGAGAAAGGAAACTTGAACTACACAAAAAAAAAAGAAATAGAAGATAAATGCAATTTTTCTCTTGTTCTTGTTGTTGTTGTAATTGTTCTTATACACGCCTTAAGGCCAATTTCCTGCCTTGCCACTTTTGCCTTTAGCACTTACATTGCATCTTACATGCAATGGGATGCCATTGAACGCCTTGACCTACTGTGATACTGTCCTATTACATTATCATTTTTTTTTTGTTTGTTCACATTTTTTCGTTTCTCTTTGCTTCTTTGTTTTTTTTTTCTTTCTTATTCAACAATGAAATTGTGTCACGTTTAATTTAATAGATATTTGTTCAATTCATTCACGTATTCAACTACACTTACATATAATGTGTTCGTATGGATTTGTGTGTGTGTATGTCTATCGTTATCTTATGCTTGACTTTACAAGAGTCTAGTTATTGTAAGCCATACAACAACAACAACAACATCTAACTAAAAATTCAAAAAGTAACGATTTCTTAATTCGTGTAATATAATCAGTACTTATAGCAATTAGCGGTTTCTAGTATGTTCGTGGGTAGACATATGCAACGTATTTGAATACCAAAGTAAGGCTAATTGGTTTATTTTATATTATACCCACAAATCCAGGGGTATACTAGTTTGGATGTAGCACTCAAACAAAGTCGTTATATTTCCTCTTAAAAATGTTTGTGAATTCTGGTCGCATTTTCTTGTTCTAGTTATGGACCATAAATATTTCACATGGATGTCACAATAAGTGTTGCAAAGTAAAATGTGAATGTCATAATCGAGTGTTCGTTCGAAGCAGAAGCAAAGGATGTGACAGTATTTTGAGACAAACTCTGACAGAAATATTAGTAAAGGGTTATCCATTTCGCGGTTTCAAAAGTATAGGGCTAGTATTCGACATCTGTCAAACTGAGTTGTTAAAACAATTTCTTTCTTTTTCAGTTCAAAGTCTGACATTTGCGAAAATGGATCGCTTAACTATCGCACAATGCATTAAAATTGTAAAAACCTACTACAAATGGTGATTCTGCCACAGCCACATATCGTGCTTTAAGAGGAGATTATGGTTTACATAATCGTCTAACTACGCAAGCAATTGGCAAAATTGTGAAGAAATATGAAGAGACTGGATCGGTTACAGATATTGTAAGGCCTGTGCATCATCGTTTCGCTCGTACCACCGAAAATATCGCTGCTGTAAGTGAAAGTGTTGCCGAAGACCCGAATATGTCGATTCCTCGCCGTTCTCAGGAATTAGGACTGTCTTACGGCACATTATGGCGTATTTTGCATTTGGATCTACACCTACATCCATATAAAATCCAGCTCACACAACAACTGAAGCCAGCTGACCATTCACAACGTCGTAGATACGTCGAATGGGTGCTTGAACAACAGGCGGTGGACGGCGATTTTTCGAACAAAATTTTCTTCAGCGACGAAGCGCATTTCTCACTCGGTGGGTATGTTAACAAACAAAATTGTCGTATTTGGGGTTCTGAGAATCCTCAAGTAATTGAAGAGAGGCCACTACATCCATAAAAAGTCACTGCTTGGTGCGCTCTTTGGTCCGGAGGTGTGATTGGACCTTACTTCTTCGAAAACGACGATGGAACGACTGTCACCGTCAATTCGGAGCGTTATGGTCATATGATAACCGACTTTTTTTTGCCTGCTATTGAAGAATACGACTTAGAGAATATGTGGTTTCAACAAGACGGTGCCACATGCCACACAACTCGAGCGAATATGGCTTTATTGCAAGAGAAATTTTCTGGCCGCGTATTTCTCGTCGTGGCGATATCAAGTGGCCACCAAGATCATGCGATTTGACACCGCTTGACTTTTTTTTGTGGGGCAACGCGAAAGACCGTGTTTATGCAGATAAACCTTTAACTCTTGTGCACCTAAAAACCAACATTCGTTACGTTATGGCTGAGATACCGCCCAATATGTGTCAAAAAGTGGTCGAAAATTACCTCAAAAGAATCGATGCTTGCAACAATTCGCGTGGTGGTCATTTAAATGATGTAGTATTTCACACATAATGTCAACGTTCAAACTTTATAATAAAAAAGAAATAACATGATAAAAAATATTTTATATGTGTTTTATTTACATTTACTTTTGAAATCGCAAAATGGATAACCCTTTATTAAGCAGAAAGAAGAACAAATCTCAAGTCTCATATATGAAGAAAGTTACTTACTTACTTACTTATGTGACCATAACAACCGAATATCGATTTAGGCCGAAAATAACATGCTTCGCCAGCCATCTCTGTTCTTCGCTAGCTGGCGCCAGTTAGAAATTCCAAGCGCCGTCAGGTTCTCCAGTACTTGGTCTTTCCACCTGAGGTTTGGTCATCCTCTTCTGCGTCGTCCTCCAGCGGGTTCCGAATTTAACACCTTCTTAGCTGGAGCGTGTTCTTCCATTCGCTCGACATGACCTAGCCAGCGCAGCCGCTGGATTTTGATGCGCTTTACTATGTCAATATCGGCATATAGCTCGTACAGCTCATGGTTGTACCTTATTCGGTACTCGCCACCAACGCAAATAGGTTCAAAGATCTTGTGTAGGACTTTTCTCTCGAAAACTCCAAGCATTCGCTCATCCGAGGTGGAAATTGTCCAGGCTTCAGCGCCATATGTTAGGACAGGCATGATGAGAGACTTGTAGAGTGTAGTTTTCGTTCTTCGAGAGAGGGCTCGACTTCTCAATTGCTTACTCAGCCCAAAGAAACACCTGTTAGCAAGAGTTATCCTATGTATGATCTCCAAGCTGACGTCATTACTGCTGTTAATGCTGGTTCCAAGATAGACAAAGTCCCTTACTACTTCAAAAGCGTAGTTGTCAACAGTGACGTGCTGTCCAAGACGCCGGGACTCTTTGTTTGTTGACACTAGATACTTCGTCTGATGAAGAAAGTTACAAGAGAAAAAAAAATATATGCAAATGTTCATATGCCCAAAAGAACAATAATGACCGAGTAAAATTGAATACATCGTAAATAGTATCTTTGAATTGTTCAAATTGTTAATTTATTTTTCGTAATACGCTCAGCACAAGAACGAAAACACGAAATCAAATAAATGCAAATGAAATGATAAAATGAAAAATATTTAAATGCAAACTTTTCAATAAATATTTTGCACCTTTGCGAAGCAAATAAAACAAATATACAAAACCAAAATGCTATTATCCTTTTTTGCCATTGTAAGTATCCATTCATTTCATATGAAGTTCAATTACGTGACCGCATATACGACGAATGACCATATCGACGATATGATCATACCTTTTCCAAAGGACCACAATTATCAATAAACCATAAAGAAAGAGTGCACGGCACAATACAAAAGCAAATATGATACTACAATACGTACATAATGAAAATCCTTTTCCAATGAAACTGTTAAAGTGGCAGCAATTAAATGTGAGTTATCTGGGATGCTTTGGTTTGCTATTGTGATTCGTACCCAATCAAGAGTCGTTGCCATATGGGTATGATGCAAACAACAATGATAAGCATACATAATCAATCGATAGGGTTACAGCACGTGAACAATGAAAAAAACAAATGAAAAGGAAAGCTTAAATATAGGGGAGGAAAAAAATGAAAAAAAAAAAGATAAAAAGGATGGACAACGCCATGCATAAATCAACAATAATAGAAAAACAACAACAACAGCAACAATATGAACAATAGATAAAACAGTAAACATCACACAAAAAAGCAAACAGCAAGAGTTGCAACAGTCGCATCAATAAAAACAATAATAAAAATCTCAGCATAAAAAAGGCTCATGAAAGCAGAAAAGAAAAGTAATCATCGGATGATTTAAAGGGCAACGGGTGTCATTGTCAATATGGAATACACAACAAAAATAAACAAGAATCAAATTTCAATATATTCATATACATAAATGAGAAGTATTGTTTGTATCTATAGTTTATGTATTAGTACATTAAACCTGACCAAAAGAGAGTTGTGACCCACAGCAGGGTATTTGTGTATTTTCCAAAAAAAAAAAAAAAAAGAACCGATTGCTACCCATTTCAAACTCCGCTGCAAGAAAAAGTTGTCAAATTTCTTGTTCTGAATTCATATTTTTATAATAATAAATATAAGCGTGGTATCTCAAGGATTGAAAGCAGCATCATGCGAAAAATTTATGGTCCTGTTAAAATAATAGATGGCACTTATCGTATCCGTTATAACCCTGAAATTGAAAACCTAATTGGTCGCGCAAATGTAGTACGTTTCATAAAAGCAGAGCGAATTAGATGGATACTCCATGTTATACGAATGCCACCTGAAAGAATCCAGTAGAAAGTGTTTGCACTTCGTCCGGTTGGTAGAAGAAAGACGGGCTGGCCAAGAAAGAGATGGCTTAACGATGTAGAAGCAGATCTGAATACGATGAATATTCGAAATTGGAGAGAGGAAGCGAGGGAGAGATCAAACTGGAAAAGAGTTGTTGATGAAGCCATAGCCCACCCTGGACTGTGAAGCTAAGAGAGAGAGAGAGAGGTATCTCAATGAGCCTTTCTGTCTTCTAACCTAGTGGAATACTATATTATAAAAATCTCATTCAATAGCTCAGTCGTTAGGAAGATGACCCCAACTTGGATCGGAAAATATTAGGTCTAGTAAAAAGAAATCCATTATTAGAATGATCCGATGCAGGCCAAATACGCATCGTTTTGTTCGATAACTTGTTGCCATTTTGAAGAGGTAATTTCATAATGCCACTCTCATTGAAACTCTCGTCCCTATTGCCAAAGCTTCTCTTGAGGCGAATTTTTCACCAGCAAAATCATTCCCAATAGACAGGAATATGTAGTAATCACTTGGTGCCAGGTCTGGACTATAAGGTGGATGCACAAGAACCTCACAACCAAGCTCTCGGAGCTTCTGGCGAGTCACTATTAATGTGTGTGGCCTGGTGTTGTCCTGATGGAACACAATTTCTCTCCTATTGGCCAAAGCTGGTCGCTTTTGGGCGATTGCTTCCTTCATTGTTGACAGTACAGGTCCGAATTAAAAGCTTGGCCGTAGGGAAGCAGCTCATGGTATTCATGGATTCCCTGCCAATCCCACCAAATACATAGCAAAACCTTCCTGACCGTCAATCCTGGCGTGGCCACAGTTTGCGCCGGCTCACAGCGATTTCACATCTACCATTTTCACTTGACGTTGTTGTAAGTGACCCACTTTTCTTCACCAGTAACCATACGCTTCAGAAATGGATCGATTTTGTTGCGATTCAGCAGCGATTCGCATATGGAAATTCTGTCCATGAGGTTTTTTTGCGCTAACCCGTGCGGCACCTATACATAGAGCTTCTTTTTGTATCCAGCCTTATTTAAATGGTTCCAAACGGTTTTTTGTGCAATGTTTGGCTCCTGGACAACAGAAGCGGTGCTTACATGACGGCCAGACTCGACGATTTCCATTACTTTATCGATATTTTCGACAATTAGCCTTCCAGAGCGAATCGACGAAACCAAAATTGCACATGATTGGCTATTGCAGTATCAGGACCATAAACACTATTCACATTTTCAGCCATCTGGCTTGCGTTTTCACCTTTATCGAAGGAAAACTGTAAAATATGGAGTATTTTCTCTCTACTGGTGTCCATCTTTGACGCGTGCTCAAACAATACTGAGTCAAGCAATCACAAAACTGCCTGAAAAGTTTATTTAGTACGAAATCCCATCTTTCTAACGGTATCTAGCGTAACCCGATCGCGAGATATAGATTACAGATTACTCTAAAGCCATCTATTGGAAAAATAATGGATTTCTTTTTACTACACCTGATACTACAGCATTTTATTCAGAAAGACAAAAATTTATATTCTTTAAAAATATAATCCCCTGAAAGTATTTAAACAATTTTTCTGACAGTCAAAAAATTCCAATTAAAATGCTTCTGAAAGTGTTCTCAAGTGTCAAAACCAAAAAAAAAAAAAAAAAGTTATATCACAAGATTTCTACCATTCAGATTCTACTAATAAAAATAGGTTCCATCGAAAAAATGTTCAAATTTAACAAGCAAAAGTAATATTTGAAAATAAAACCTATGAAGTTTGTATGAAGCCTTTAGCACCAAAATTGTTTTCTTTTGTTTCTAAACAATTTGAACAGAACTAATTTAGACAATTTATTTGCAAGAAACATTTTAACGAATGAAATAATATATTATTGTAAATATATATATGTGTCACTTCATCTTTCGTTTGTTTTATTTTCTTTTTTTATTCGTCATCACATTTTTAGAGAATCAAGTTTTAAACTAATGGAAAGATTTATTGATATTTATTTTTATTTATTTATTTATTTATTTTTTTTTCTAAAGGACTATAATTTGAACAACATACTTTTTTGATACATTTGCTGATATTTTAAAATATACTATTTTTACATTTACTTTTTTTTAGCTTTATTTAAAATATATTTGATTTGATATGTTTTGATATACTATACCACCTTGATCAAAAAGTTCCCGGAATAACCACCGTTTGGCGCTCCCATCGTTCCAATTTGAGTTCTGTTTTTTTGTTGTTAAGTTGGTACAGCTGTTGTTGATATTCCCTCTAAATCTTAGCGTCATAGCTTAACATTTGCAAAAGTTACGTAGCCAAGAGTACATCTATCTCATTGCTTCCAATGAGCCAAATCAGGTGAATTCGGTGGCTGTTGGAAGGTATTTGTTCCATTTTTCGTCAAAAAATTACGAATAATGATGGCACTGTGTGACGGTGCGTTATCATGGTGCAAAATCCACGAGTTTACTGCCCACAACTCTGGTCTCTTTCCGTCGTACTCATAAACCCACGTCTCGTCTCCAGTAATGATCCTTTTGATAAATGTGGGATCGGATTCAGCCTCTCAAATCATATGTTTTGCGACGTCAACACGATCTCTTTTTTGCATGAAATTGATTGAAAAAAATCGCCAATACACACAAAGATAGATGTACTTTTGGCTAACGTAACTTTTGCAAATGTCAAACTATGACGCCAAAATTTTGGGAGAATATCAACAACAGATGTACCAACTTAACAAAAAAATAACAGAACTCAAATTGGAACGATGGGAGCGCCACACGGTGATTATTCCGGGAACTTTTTGATCAAGGTGGTATATCAAGTTGAAGATTCCTCACTTCAACGCATAAAATGTTAGTTGACAAAAACTTTACGACTTCTATATATTTACCTCACCTTACTCAGCAAAAAAATAAAAAGTGGAAATGCATTAATTTTCATATATTAATAATCAAATACGAGTAAACATATATGTATGAATGCAATATAAATTATATGTTTGTACCATCATTACAGTTTAATATATTATTTTTAAATAATTAATAAATTCAACGACAAGAATTTTTCTTTATAATGCATACTATGGATAGTCCTCTTTTCGAATTGCCACCATCAACTGTCCGTTGCTGAACAATTACAGTCGAATACCTCATCATTGTCTTCGGTTCTAGCCAAGTCGGCCACCAGCATATGCATCATTGTTAAAATTTCGTCTTTTGATAATGCCTGGTATATCTTTACTTCATCACAAAGATTTATAATTATGGAAATTATTTTAAAATGTTCATTTTTTTTTATAAAAACTCTTTATGTAAACTTCAAATGAAAAGGATTATGCAATTAGTTAATTGTAGTGGCCAATAAATCGTAAAAAAAAAAGATATTAAAAAAAGCACAACAGATTATCGAAGATATTTTTAACTCCTTCTACTTTTTTTTTTTTTTTGCTTTTCCCTTTTTTGTTCTACAAAACAATTTCGAAAGTTTATTTAAACTGTTCGATGATTATGCATCAATAGCATAAAAATTGCATTCGTAAATTTCAGTCATCACCACGTTTGGAAAGAAACTTTTTAACTAAGTACAAGTATGTATTTGTTTTTCTGAGTTTGATTTTTTTCGCACACAATACAAAAAGCACATTGCTGGTGTTAATTAAGTACTTATGTATATCACACTTACTAAGTATCTAACCAACTATGAGGGCGTATATTCCAGAGTGTATGTGTGTGTATTGTGTAAATAAAACGAAGTGATTTTTTTTTATAAAGTTCAATTAAATTAAAAATATTTTTAGCAAAAGAAAATAGTTTGTAAAACTTTACATTAACTTTATTTGATTTTTTCTTTTTCAACATCAGCATTAGATTTCTATGGATTAAACGAAATGCATTAAAATGCATATGAAGAGCAGTGTATTTTAATTATTGCAATAAAATCAGTGGAATTTTAAGAAATCCGATTTCTTTTTCTTTTGACTTATTGATGTTCTCATAAGCCTTTAATTTTGTGGTGAAATTTATAACTAAAAAAAAAACAAAAAAAAAAAAAAAGAACCCTATGATTTAATTTGACTTATGAAAATGGAGAAATTATGTTCTGCCGAAGGTCAGATTCTTACAACTTTTGGTAAATCAAGTATGTATTCCTAAGGTTTTGTTTTTTTTTTATTATAACCACAATTGTTGCAATGTTGTCATTGATTTTATAATTATCAACATCATCATAAATATCATTGAATATTTAAAGTTGTCACTGTTGCATTACTGTCATCGTTACGGCTCATGTTACGTAATTCATGTTGATTACATTGTCACTCATATGTCAATTAAAACTTAAATGTTATGTGATGATCTACGAATATGCATAACATAGCGCAATCATGTTATCTCTCTCTCTCTTTCTCCCTCTCTCTCTCTGCAGCCGCATTGATTTCAATAGCATTTGCTGCATTTAGAAATGCAGATAATTTCATTTTTCAAGGGTTGATAACCTGTTGTCAAACAGTTGACAATTTGTTTGAAAAATCTTCTGACTGAGCTTTCAAAGACTCCCAATACAAATTGTATGCGCTTAGCTTAGGTTAGAGCGGCCGCCCTCTCTGATGAGAGAGAACTCACATAAGCCAGAATTAAGCCCTTTGTGATACCGTCGCACGGATTTTTCCCTCACCTAGCTACTCACCTAGCTACTCCAACCGGAACGTTGAATGAATTTTAGGAGATTGACAATATCAATCTGGGATAGTTGGGCTAGGTCACTCAAATGGTAGTGTCCTAGAAATTTTTTTCGATTTTTACATAAAGCGGGACAGGTGCATAGGACATGTGAGATCGTCTCGAGTTCCTCCTCATCTCTGCAGCTTCTGCAGAAGTCATGAGTGAGGTTGCTCAGACCTAATCTCACAGCGTGAGTATCTATGAGGCAGTGACCAGTGACCACTCCCACATAGGTCGAGATATCTACCCTATTAAGATCGGCAAGTTTTCGTGAACGTTTCTTGCTGAGTAGGGGCCACAGCAATTTCGCCGTCCTACAGATGGGTGTATCCGTCTATCTTTTCTGGTAGACGTTAGTGGTGATAACATCCAATTTAAGCTTGCACGTGGCTATGGGGATCCCTAACCGAGAATTCTCCTGGGTTAGAGGCTCATTTGTACCCTGTCTTGCAAGCTCGTCGGCTATGTAGTTTCCTCGTATACCCCTGTGTCCGGGTACCCAGCACAGGAGAATATTGTGCTGCTCAGCCATCTCGTTAAGAGATTTGCGGCAGTCAAGAATGGTCTTAGATTTCACGAGAAATGAGTCCAGGGCCTTAATTGCAGCTTGGCTGTCGCTCAAGATGCAGATGTCTCTGCGGGAGACAAAGCTCTGTTTGATCCAAGTAAGTGCATTGTGAATCGCTTTAACTTCTGCCTGAAGCACACTACAGTGGTAAGGCAGGCGGAAAGAAATATTAAAGTTGAATGATTCGGAATACACACCTGCTCCCACCTTTCCATTAAGCTTAGAGCCATCAGTAAAGATGAGATGATGGCATGAATCCTTCCGCCTCCCAGGCGAACCTATCAGGGAAGGAGGTTAGGAATTTCCGTTCAAAGGCATATGTCGACTTGATATAATCAAGTGAAGTTTCAATATTAAAATTTTCCAGTATGCTAGCATGTCCGAAGGACTTTGATGTCCATTGGTGCAGGCCAGTAAGGCGTAAAGCAGAGTTGGACGCCAGCTGCTTACCAAGCGGAGTAAGATGTAGAAGCACTTCTAGTGCTAACGTTGGAGTATGCACTTAATTAATACAAATGTACAAGCTACATTACTCAAAACAACACCATGGTTACGCATTATTTAATCAATATCTCTGCTGTTAAGTAGTCTAGATTGATTATATTCTGTAATTACTAAAAAGGAAACAATTGACAATCAACGTTTTGAAGGAAATTTAATTTTAGCAAAATATTTGTATATGTTTATCTACCAAAATTTATTAAACCTAATGAAGTATATATAATCATTTTTATAGCACTAATAATAACGAATGACAACGCATATATGATATTGCATGCGAAGCATATAATAAACGTACCAACCAATATGACAGACTTCACGATTTTGAGTATACAGTCACAACGCAAACGTGGAGCTGCATATACTCGTATGTTGCAAAAGAAATATATACAACGAAAAGCAACAACTATAACAAGGACATTGAATTTTCTTTGAAGAAAATTTAAAAATCGACTAACAAGAAATATCATAGAAAGGGAGAAGTGAGACAGGGCAACCAAAGTGAGTACATAAAATATCTCGAAGGCATACAGCTACAAGTACAGCTAAGCAACAGTTATTAGAGTACCGAGTAATAGTAGCAAAAACGATACGTTGCATAGGACAATAATTTGTATCTCAAAGCAATTGTGTTGTAGCAAAAAATTGTGTTTCTTTTTTCTGCTGCTATGAGTACGCAATATGATCCTTAGCAAATAGTGTGTTGCTATGTATTCATTATTGGGGACTTTCTCACTATCTCTCTTGCTCACTCTGTCTTTTCTCTTGCTTTTCTTTTGATGATGTCTCTACAATAAAATATGATATCATTGTGGCTATGGTTAATGGAGTTGGTACCGCACAGGTTATTGGGCATAATATTATAACAGACATTATCCTTTATATTTGTGGGCATATGGTTTGGATAGATTATTTATCACTTTGTATTTGTATTTTCTTTAAATCTGTGCAACCTAGATTTTCTTTTAAATGATCACTGCTTCTCTCTGAATTTTTTTTTACAAGTTCTCACTAGATAGGGTCCTTAAATTAGTGTTAACTTTTCTACATAAGTTAATCTGAAGAATTGGTGTAATTATGAGAAAGGTAGAGAGAGAGAGAGAGACAGCTGATCATTTTATTTAGAAAAAATTATGTCCTCCAACAAATCAATGAAAATAGTAGTTTTACTTTAATCATGCATTACGTGCATCGTAATACCCGTGAGAATAATATGAAATTAGTACATGATGATGCATAAATTTTCCTAGTAGCAAATACTACAGCAATAATGCAATGAAGAGCAACAAAACAATTTGTATGCATCAGCATATGTAGCACTTTAATGTGTTTCAGACTTGCAGACTTGAGTGAAAAGCTAAAATCAACAAGAACATGAACCAGAATGAACCATAACAACAACAATCGACCTTAGCTGCAACCTTATCATGATAGCTAATATAACAAAGGTATCTTTTAGTATGCAAGCTACATACATATACCTTACACATGCCTACGTATATGTTACATATGTAACATAATGCATGATGACTGTGTGATACATAGAAGACTGTCAACTGACAGCTATTTATTCATTTACCAACTGATACATCAAGGAAGTTACAAATGAAAATTTTATTTTTTTTTTAATTGGTATTTGTGATTGGAATTTATCCGTAAGCACTTAGGTAGTTACTCATAAATAATCTTGAATGACAATCGATGGCATAAAGTAGACTTTTGTTCTATGACCTGTTTCAAAGTACAAATTTGCATTTGAATAATATTCTCTAAATTGCAAATAGTCTAACAGCCGATTAGTTATGATGATGTAGCAGATTATGGCGGACCTCTTGTTACATTTGTCCTCCATATAACTAATAAAAAAAAGAAATGAAACAGAAATTTCTTTTACATACTCTCACAGACAGTCAGATATTTATGCGCGCGAAAAGACATATTTTTTATATGGAAGATATGCATAGTTTTCATCTGATAATGCCGATTTTGAAATATGTTTAACATTTACCAGGTGTACAAGCTTAAATCCGCTGTTGGCTCGTAGATGGCGTTAGTGAGCGTATTGAGCTATTATCGACTGTGCATCCTTTTTTTTTTTTGTATGAGTTCGACACCTGTTTATACGAATTAGTAAACATCATCAGTGATTTCATACAACAACATACATTTTTTCTCGTATAATCACGTCTAGTTTCGTGCCAGAAAAAGAGCATATGCGGAAAGCTCTACTTTTTTTGCTTCAATTTGAAAAAATCTGCTGCTGAGTCACATCGAATGCTTACGGAGGCCTATGGTGACAGTGCGCTATCGGAAACCACTTTCAGAGACTGATTTCGTCGGTTCAAAGAAGGCCATTTTGACTTGAGTGACAAGAAGCGTAAAAATAGACCCAGAAAAGTTGAGGACCATGATTTGCAGGCTCTTTTGGATGAGGACGACACCCAATCGCAAAAAATGCTTGCCGAACAGTTAGGTGTTATTCAACAAGCCATTTCCATACGTTTACGAGCCATGGGAAGGGTTCAAAAATTTGGAAAATGGGTACCCCGTGAATTGATCGATAGGCAGATGGAGCGACGACAAAACACATGCGAAATCTTGCTTGCTAGACAAAAAAGAAAGTCGTTACTGCATCTTGTGGTAACTTGCGATGAAAAGTGGATATACTTTGAGATTCCTAAACGAAAAAAAATCGTGGGTCGATCCCGGCCAACCAGCAACTTCTTCTCCAAGATCAAATCGCTTTGGGCGCGAGACGATGCTGTGTGTTTGGTGGGATCAGCAGGGTATCATCTACTACTAGCTGTTGAAAGCTGGTGAAACTGTCAATGCTCACCGCTACTACCAACAACTAGTGAAATTGCGCAGTGCTTTGGGTGAAAAAAGGCCTGATTATGAACAAAGACATGAGAAGCTGATTTTTCTCTACGACAACGCCCCATCGCACACGTCAAAACTGGGCCAAAACTACTTGGACACACTCAATTGGGAGGTGCTACCTCATCCCGCTGACTATCACTTGTTTTCGTCGATGGGTCACGCGCTCGCCGAACAGCACTTCGATTTGTATGAAGACGTCGGAAAATGGCTTGACGAGTGGTTTGCCTCGAAAAATGAGGAATTCTTTTGGCATGGCATGCACAAATTGCCCGAGAGTTGGGAAAAATGTGTAGCTAGTGAGGGCAAATACTTTGAATAAATTAATTTTTGGCTTTCTATGAAAAAAAAAGTGTTTTTTTTACCGAGAAACAGCGGATTTAAGCTTGTTTTCCAGGTATTTAGTAACATTCATACTTGAGTATGTCTTTGGGTGGAGAAATTCATGTTTATCATTCGTTTCCATACTTATTCGAATATTTATATTCTGAATATTCCATACATGCCATCTGAGATAGTCTGCTGGCCATATTTGGACCCTTGAAAAATTATTATTGGTCTCTTTCATTTCAATATTTTTTGCATGGCAAAATTGAATTGTACAGAAATGCTCAATGACTTGCTTGCCTTTCTGTAAAAATGGCATAGAACAAGCTGCAACAAATAGGAAAACTGAATAGTGAACTATAAGAACATACTAACCACTAAGACTCGGCATGCAACATCTAGGATCGAATATAACTAATAACTGTCAACCTTGCATTTTTAAATCATCTAACGTCATTGAACTACGAAACTGAAGTACTATATATCCAAAGAAATTTATTTAGAGATATAAAAGCATATACGATCAATGAGACCAGTTGACAGAATTATTCTGCTGAAAGTTTTCCTCAGTAGATTAATAGAGTCATACGCTAAATGGCACATAGTAAATCAAAAACAACAACAATAATATTTTATTTATTTGAAAAAATACATCTGTTTATTATTTTATACAAATTTTTTTTTTATTATTTTATATACAAACATTTAATAATAGTATTTTATTTTATGCAAAACTGAAAGGAATAATTTTCTAGTCTCATGAACAGCTCTTCGTATGTAACTCCTCTCTCGTTGGCATTATAGAATGTAAAGGGTTATCCATTTCGCGGTTTCAAAAGTATAGGGCTAGAATTCGACATCTGTCAAACTGAGTTGTTAAAACAATTTCTTTCTTTTTCAGTTCAAAGTCTGACATTTGCGAAAATGGATCGCTTAACTATCGCACAACGCATTAAAATTGTAAAAACCTACTACAAAAATGGTGATTCTGCCACAGCCACATATCTTGCTTTAAGAGGAGATTATGGTTTACATAATCGTCCAACTACGCAAGCAATTGGCAAAATTGTGAAGAAATATGAAGAGACTGGATCGGTTACAGATATTGTAAGGCCTGTGCAACATCGTTTCGCTCGTACCACCGAAAATATCGCTGCTGTAAGTGAAAGTGTTGCCGAAGACCCGAATGTGTCGATTCCTCGTCGTTCTCAGGAATTAGGACTGTCTTACGGCACATTATGGCGTATTTTGCATTTGGATCTACACCTACATCCATATAAAATCCAGCTCACACAACAACTGAAGCCAGCTGACCATTCACAACGTCGTAGATACGTCGAATGGGTGCTTGAACAACAGGCGGTGGACGGCGATTTTTCGAACAAAATTTTCTTCAGCGACGAAGCACATTTCTCACTCGGTGGGTATGTTAACAAACAAAATTGTCGTATTTGGGTTTCTGAGAATCCTCAAGTAATTGAAGAGAGGCCACTACATCCACAAAAAGTCACTGCTTGGTGCGCTCTTTGGTCCGGAGGTGTGATTGGACCTTACTTCTTCGAAAACGACGATGGAACGACTGTCACCGTCAATTCGGAGCGTTATGGTCATATGATAACCGACTTTTTTTTGCCTGCTATTGAAGAATACGACTTAGAGAATATGTGGTTTCAACAAGACGGTGCCACATGCCACACAACTCGAGCGAATATGGCTTTATTGCAAGAGAAATTTTCTAGCCACGTAATTTCTCGTCGTGGCGATATCAAGTGTCCACCAAGATCATGCGATTTGACACCGCTTGACTTTTTTGTGTGGGGCTACGCGAAAGACCGTATTTATGCAGATAAACCTTTAACTCTTGAGCACCTAAAAACCAACATTCGTCACGTTATGACTGAGATACCGCCCAATATGTGTCAAAAAGTGGTCGAAAATTACCTCAAAAGAATCGATGCTTGCAACAATTCGCGTGGTGGTCATTTATTGTAGTATTTCACACATAATGTCAACGTTCAAACTTTATAATAAAAAAGAAATATCATGATAAAAAATATTTTATATGTGTTTTATTTACATTTACTTTTGAAACCGCAAAATGGATAACCCTTTATATACAAGATAATAATAATCGCATAGAAATTATTTTGATCTTTTAATATCTTTTAATCACTTTTTCTATGTATGCAATAAATGAATACAAATAGAGTAAATAGAAAATTAAAACATTCAACATTTTATATAATATATTTAGATTGAAAGTATATTTATACTCATATTGAAAACTGTTTCACAAGAATATAATTCTTACAATGTTATAAACTATAATTGATGTTTTATAATTAGCAAAGTTTTTGTTGTTGTTCTGGTATATGCAAAATATATGATTATGTGATTCTTTGAAAAAAAAAATTGTTAATCTACTTTAAAAGCATTTAATTACAATATTATAGGTAGATATGATATAATTAATAAGAAGAATAAGAAAGGAATTGATATCCTTCATAATAACGCAAGTCTCATCATTACATTCCAAGAATCGGTAGAACTTGCATCACCGTCTTTAGTCAGAAGACCTTCTTTCGACTGCTCATTAAATGGTAAATTCTTTCGAATAGAATCCGCACTTCCATCATTTTCTTTGTCACTTTCTTCTAGATGACAAAGTTCATCCTTTAAAATGGATGATAGATAGTTTACTAAATAAAGTACACTACTTCTAACTGAAGAATGCCATTGAAAAGAAATTTCTTCTTATAAGGAAGGAAACAAGCGAAAGCTTGGGAATGCGCCCTCAATGCTGAATACTCAATCCAATTTATATTGCTGTGTTTATGCGTATGCATGCGTATATAGCCAAGCCAAAATTTGTATATGTGTGCATGTGTGTATACATAGAGATGATTATTCAATTCTTTAATTGAAAATGATGTTTATGATGCATATACGCATACAATTTAATATACATGAGTACGAGTATATGTATGTATATATTTCTTAATAGCAGATTAATCTTTATCTGCTATTGCTGGTACTACTACATACAATATCATATTTGTATGTGGGACGTATTGCTGCTTCTATAATATTTACTACCTACATATATGCACATATGTAGACTTCATTCATTTTGAAGATTTGCATTCAAAAGACAACTTGTTTTGTATTTAAATTGGAAATTTAAATCTTACATACACAGATTTACGTTTCATAGCATAGCATAGCATAGTGTGGGTGTACAAGTACTCGAATGTACATATATACATATGTATTTGCATATGTTGACATTTAATTATAACCATTTTAATGAGATTTTCATCTCGGTTGTGTTGCATATAAAAGTTATTTTTGAATGTAATCATTAAGATTATATGTATGATGAATATAGTTACTTGTATAGGAGAATTTTGTAGTTTCTACCGAAAATGGCCTAAACATTATGCGTTATTAGTGTGACATTCAATTAGGTTATCTATTTATGCTAATGAAATACAATAATATACATACGTATATAGTAAGTAAGAAGAAGAACGATTGCTAATATTTATAGATCTGACAAAAATATGAAATTTACAAATTTTACATTTGTATGCAATTTAATTAAAAGTATTCTTCTGGATGGATATGAAATGACAACAACATGACAGCATTCATTGCAAATATGATAGACAAATTTCTAATTTTATTCATGTCTTTATCTGCCAAGCAACATTTATTTATTAGCTATAGATTTGTCATTCCTTTTCTGGAGACTCCAATCTAAACCTTAGAACATATCCCAACAATGTAAGTTTCATAATGTTGATCAAACTAGTGACAAGTTCCTGAAACATGTGGCTATGAATCTTTTGGTATAAAAAAACAAAAAAAAAATATTTGAATTGCTAGACAATATATCGAAAATTTTTGATAAATCAATTTTAATTTAATTTAATTTAGAGGCGTAGTGAAATGGCGGTTACCGGATTACCTTGTTGGATAGCTAGGAATACTTACTCTATAAAATAAAAAAAAATATCCATTGATAAGAACATTTTTTATAAGAAATTTTGGCGTTCGAGATATAATTTGAATTTTTTTGAGTTTATATTTCTAAATAATTTCAATTTCAATTTTTAATTTAATTTGTGACGTCACTTTTTCTAAGCTCAGAGCTCTCTTAGAAGCCTTTTCATGGTAAATTGCTACTGAAGTAAGAATTGCTAATTGCTTGCCGACAAGTGGCTAGCGTTCGAAGGAAACATCTTTTCGCACCAATAAATTCAAAAAAAATTAAAATAGTTATCGAAAATCTATTTTTAAAAATATTGAGGAAAACGTAAATCGTGAAAAAAATATAAATTTATATATTTTGCATTCGTTTACAAAGAAAATATGAAATGGATGAAAAAATTTGAATTTAAATTTAAAAAATTTGTTATATTTATTTCTATAATTTTTTTTTTTTTTTAAAGTAGATCCATTACATCCTATTCGTTTGAAATTAGTGTAATTATATAGCATTTTCTTGAGATGTGCAATATATTTAGTTGTTCTCCTCCTTCTAAGTGTAAACATATTGCAGCTAAGCTTCGGTAGCTAAGTTTTCAGCTGGTATTATTGTTGCTAAAATATTATCATCAGCTTCATAAAGCAAATAAAAGAAAGCATAGAAATTTTTTAATAGTAGAATTAAATTAAATTAATTAAATTTTGAAATTAAATCAAATTTATTACATTTTTTTTTAAGAAGCAATATAAATTGAAAATAAAATCAATTTAAATTCAATTTCATAGTATAAGAAATAATAAGAAATAATTTGTGATTATTTCAAGACAAAAAAAAATAAATAAAAAATAAAAAATAATAATAATAAATACAATAAACATTGTCACATATATTTCTATCTGCAAATATATACAATAAACATTAACTTAATTTATCGAAACTAGTAAAAATATGTTGCTTCGCAGAGTAAGAGAAATTTTGTGTGCAAAATCTTTGCTGTTATAACTTTTGAAATTGTTTCTTTTTTTCCCAACAAATAGCGACATATTACAACAGCGACATATATTGTATGTGTACAATATATATCTCTGTGTGTATTGTCATTATTCTATTTTCTTTCTCTATCTCTCTCTCTCTCTCGCTGTTTCTTCATCATCATCTTACTGATTTGTGTGATTTAATTTTATAGCAAATGAACATATAGTAGATGTATGGTTTTGTAGAAAGTTTCTTCAATATTTGCTTTTGTATTCTGTATCCTCTGTTTGCCTCTTTCTCGTTCGACAATGCTTATTTCTTCATTTTTGTATTGTATTATATATATTCTTATACGAGTATGTAGGTATTATTGCTAGTGGCTTATGTTAGTAATGTTGAAAGTTAAATTAATTTGCGCACATACACAACAAATAATATCCTCCTACACACACACACACACACATAGATGTGTATTTCATTACTTTATGTACTTAGTGCAGACGCTATTTGGATACATTTGTTGCTAAACAGCAAATATCATCAACATTTCAAGATACATATAGGAAACATATACACTTTGGTATACACAATCGCATTTATTTTCATTTCCTAATTTAGACAATACTACTTCTATTACTATTATTTTTGTATTATTATACTATAGTAGCTATAGATTTAAAAAAAATAGTAGATGAAAAAGTCGTTAACATTTCGAAATATGCTCTATCTATTAGTTTTTTAACTTTTACACTTTTATGAAAAACATTTCATGTCTATAACTACACAATTAAATTGCCTTTATTGAATTGCCACTGCAATTCTTCATCAATAATTTTTGCAATAATTTCAACATTGAAAGCCAATATTACAAATTGCATTGAAAAGTATATACTATATACAATACAATATACTTACACTTATGAGAAGTCCTTAGAAATGAATTTGAATAGAGTAATAATAAAAATGTTGAAGCATTTAAGTACTCGTACCAACCACAGTATATGTAAGTAAAACAAATCATGCGATGTCATGACTGCGTTAATCACCGATATGAGTATGTTGGTATACGTTATGGTTAGCACTATTGTGGACAACTTCCGCATATGTTTTTTTTCTTTACACACTACACATATCTTTATGGTGCCATTATATACATGCCTCAGTGGCTGTATTCTATATATGCACATATATATATGAGCGCGTATCGTAAGTCATTATAACGTCACGTTGCATTTATGATGTAATAACAATGAAGAAAGAAAAGAGTACCAACAACAACAACAACAACAACAACAGCAAGAACGTGTTCATAGTACACGTATAACTCAACAAGCACTTATAAAATATACCAACATATTTGCTACCTGTCGTTGTTGGCATTGTGTAACTATGCAACTGCATGCTTCCACGGGTATGGTATGTACATATACAATATATAAGTATGTACTCTGTAAAATATGAAAGGTTAATTTTTTCTACGGTGTGAAAATGTCAACGTCAAATTGCAAAATGAGTAGAAGAAATTTAACAAGAACCACAGCATCAATGAGATATGCCATACAATGTATGAGGTACATGGTAAGCATGGGTGAATTGATATCACTGAGATAATTTGTAAACCCAGTAAGAAAAATAAACTGAAAAAAAGAAATCAATTTTTTTAAGTGGCTATTGATGAAAATTTGTATCCTTTATGGTATGCGAATAGGTGTTATATGAAAAATTATATATTTGATGATATATATTCAAATAAAAAAAAAGCATTAGCTGCATTAGCTGATAATTGAACAGATAAACATATTTCAAAGAGATGTTTTTAAATCCATGATGCCATTTTCAAAGCTCCACTATATAATAAACATATCAAATATACTACAAAAAAAAGTATTCTTCTAGATTCCTATCAGGTACAACATGTAGATCAAAAGAGAAAACGTTGAAAATCAAAAGAAGCAAATATAACAACCACCAAAAGCGTGTAGTACATTCAAAGTTAAGGTTTCATTGCTTGCAATATAACATGTGCAACATTACAATGAAGCGGAAACTATTTGATACAAAAGCAATATGAACAACAAGAACAACAACAGCAAAATAACCATAACGATATGAACATGCATAAGCGACATGCAACAACATAATAAGATATTGATGGAAAAATTATGCAACAGCACACAAGTCTGACAGGTGTTCAAACACAACCAAGCGCAGACATATTCTATGTAGCATAAAGCTAAAGAATTTATTTGGTGCAATGAGTTTTGGGGAAAAACTATTGGACTTCTTGCATGGTACTTAATTCAGAATGATCGGAGATACACTGTAAATTTCCAAAAAATTTAATTGATTGTGATACCACCGAGCTTCTCTTCCAATACCGTTGTGCGTGTTACATTTGGACAGCACTAGGAAGGACCTACTTATATTAGCCGGTTCCGAATGGCAGAATCTCTGTGACATCACTTTAACTTAGTTTTGTCACAGAGCTCTTTTAAGAAGAATTTTTTGGCAAATTGTTACGGCTGGAAAGAAAAATGTTGTATATTAAATTTTGTTGTGCTTCATGCGGGGATTGAACCCACAACCTACAGATCAGAAGGCCAACGCTACGACACTCACAAAACGTGATAAAATTGAACCATTTTTAAAGCGAGTGGCAACAGGCGTGACAGAGTGACCGGACCACATATTGTTTTTACTATACAAACGTATCGTAAAGCCATCACACACCTTTTGTCCTACTACCTGCATTATCTAGGAAACGAAAACAAAATTTTGTGTCGTTATTATCACCATGACATTGCTCTGGTGTCATACATTGCCATAGACAATCTCCTTAAGTACATCAAGAGTGCTGCTCGATTCGAAGAGGAGATAGAAGGAGCTATTCCCATGGCGGCACAAATGGGCTCTATATAACCTAAGTGAACTCACTCAGTGAGAGATCGGCCACAACTTAAATCCTGACTTTACATCGTTGTTATAGATAGAACGTTAATGGAACTGGCGACCTTATGCACAGACGACCAACCGCACTAATATCATAAATAAGTTGAAAGACCATCGAATAAAACGTCATATACCACCTTGATAAAAAAGTTCCCGGAATAACCACCGTGTGGCGCTCCCATCGTTCCAATTTGAGTTTTTTTTTTTTTATTGTTAACATCTGTTGTTGATATTCCCTCTAACTTCTGAAAATGTCAAGCTATGACGCTAAGATTTAGAGAGAATATCAACAACAGATGTACCAACTTAACAAAAAAAAAAAACAGATCTCAAATTGGAACGATAGAAGCCCCACACGGTGGTTATTCCGGGAACTTTTAGATCAGGGTGGCATTTAACTGAATGAAAATATTTTTTTTTTTAATATTACATGCAAGCTCAATATTTTTTCCCTCCGCAATATTTCGCTACTGCTTCATAAAGCAATTGATGCATGAATAGCTGCTGTGTTGCTTGAAATTTATGCAACTGAATTAATTGTCCATTGAGAGGATAAAAAAGCCACATGTATCGATGGGGAGAGAGAGAGAGAGGGTAGGAGGGGAGAATAGCTTATATAGCTCTTAATATTGCTATCGTAACAACCTCATTTTTCCTAATAGAATTTGTGTAACTTTATATTCAAAATTTGATATTTTTCTTATACTTCCCTATCCAATTTGTTCTATAGCCTCTTTATTCATTTCATAAAATCTATACTCATTTATTTTCTAAATAAATCAATTTATTTTCTTAAATTTATTTACTTATTTACTTATTTACGTTGGTTTGCATTGGATCAACGAGCATCGCTGCGAATTCGCCGATGCGGGGCTACATTCGAACTCCAAAGCCGAAACTGATCTCTGCGCTGAAGAGCCGCGGTGCTGATGTAATGTATGTAAACGAGTTCAGGGCCACCAAATTGTGCGGGAAATGCCACCATGAGAACATCACGTCCCGATCTCCACACAGGTACCAATTTTGCCCAAATTGCCGTACTTGTTGGAATCGGGACGTCAACGCTGGAGTCAACATTTTGTATATTGGCGAGTGCCTCATCCGGGGAATAAAGACTCACAAGAATTTCCATCGTAACAACGTAAGTTGAATCTCGCGCAATATATCGAATCAAACATCATTTAATCAATCACATTTTAATTTCTCTTTTCAGAAAGATGAGCCCCCGGCAAAGAAGAAGAGGAAGACCCCAAGTGCCACTAAGTCTACTGTGGTCACTTGACCCCCTTCATCCATTTGAAGGGGGTTTAATTCGGAATTAGGGTTTAATTCCGAATAAATTCGAATTATAATATTATGAATTCCTAGAGATATTTTTTCGGCTTATAAAATAATTTCAAATCAAAAATTAAGCAAAAATACTTTAACCTCTCTGCCTACATCATCTGTGCACGCATAAGTAATTTGATTAAGCATTATCGCTAAAAGTATTTTCAAATTATATCAACAAGGGAACACAATCAACATCATCATTATGGCATGTATGTATGTATTATAGTATAATGCTCTCTCTTTATTATCAACATTATATTGTACCTATTTTTACTTACTGGCACTTGAATACTTTATATGAAAACATTTATGAAGCAAAAATACTTGTAATATTGGTCAATTGATGCAAGCAATTTGTGTAACCACAAACGACTTAATTTCTTAAGTTTTCATTTCTATCGTCACATTTTTCCTACTCAAACAATCTTTATTGTTTCATTGAGTTGTCTTTGCTGAAAAATCATTGAATAAAGGCAAAGTTGAAAGTAAAATTCTATCATACATATATTTGTGGTTATATTTATACTTACATATATATATTTATATTCAAATATATTTGTTATTTCTAACATTTTTGGTATGAGTATTTCTATAAATGTTTTTGTAGTTGATATTATCATTATCATTGTATATTTACTTATAATAATTTTGATCAATTTATGACAGATTGTGGTTTAAAAACATAATTTTTGTTTTATTATTTAAATTATTATAAATTAGAAAAGCCATTTTCATGCACTTTTGCTTAAGATGAATTATAAGTAAATTCCTATACATTTTTTTTCGCATTTTTACATGTTTTATAATATTTCTTCGCCACCTAGAACAATGAAACATGAACACAAAGCAAAATCGTTGAAATACTCAATGAAATTTCTTGTTGTTTGTTCAATAATGCTAATGTTGTCTTTAAATTTTTATAATTCCTTTTCAATATCGTTAATGTCAATATAATATTATTCATAATTGAAGAGAAAAGACGAGAAGCGAAACCACTTCAAAAAGAAAATTTGATTTTACTAAAGAAAATTTGAATAAATTGTTTAATTTAACCCTCTAAAATAGTCAAACCTTTATCGATATTTTCCTATTGGCCATATAGATGTAATATCGTAATTATAGCTTTGCTTCTTATTTAATTATGGTGAATTTTGTAAGCGCCAGTTTAACTGAATCACCTAATGAATCGTATTCTAATACATTCGATTCGAAGCTGAACTTAAAAATATAAATCAAGATCAAGTTAAACGCATAGAAATTATGCGAAAACAGCTACATAGTTCATACAACAAATGATGTCGAAACTAGTTGTCTAAAACCTATATCTTCAACCTTACTAAGGCTAAAATTTAAAGTAATAAATTCAATTCTGTCTTAATGATTGTTGATGTATGAGGAATTTTGTCATAATTCATTTTGCATTTACAGACTTGAGAACTGAGAACAGAAACACGTTAAAATTAAACACACACATACACACACACAGACACTCTGTCTCATATATTCGAACAAACTGAGAGTTGTCGTTAAACAAATGTTTGGCATGTGTATATTGTGTGGACATTCAAGCGTGTTATACATACCTGCTGGTTCATGATCTTATGACCATTTTGTTTACATAAGCTCATATACAAACACACACACACACACGTAGACACAATGAAGAACAACAAACAACTAACAAGTGGTAAGTGCATACCACATACAGCCTATTGCATAAATTCCTATTCAGAGTGTACTATATAGGCGTGCCAGTTATACAGTCGCATTCATTCACAATTGATCTACGAGTCACCTAAACACATTCAAGCATAGCATACATGCATCTATAGGTATGATATAGGTAGTTAGTCATGCATTTTCATACAGCTTACATACATATTATACACATACACTCACACTCGCCACTATACAATGCAAAATGCATCCATTGATAGCTGTGTTAGGTCATGCAAAAGCATGTTATGCCATAGCAGCTCCCATAATTTTCAACATCAATATCTATGTTACCTACACAACTACATATACAGGGTAATTCATGCCAACAGTTGTCGTATGTAGGTTCGTTATTCACATTCGTAACAAATGCAATCAACGTGTTACAAATGAAGCACAAACCTGACATATACACCCACACACACACACACACACACACACACACAACCTTGCTGTCATACTTTGGCACCACATGTGGGTTGGTTGCATCTCATTCATTTCGATTCCATTTTGTTTAGATAAACAAATATTTCGGTGAACAGATGCAGCTGTCGCTGTTGACTGAATGACAGACAGCGTGTAAAATCTTAACATTTCAATAGTGCAAATAACGAGAGAACAAAAACAAAGATGTATGTAGTACAAAATCAACAACAACAACAACAACAACAACAACAATAGCATAACTTATACATGCCTGAGATGCAATAAGTATCATTGGCAACATCAACAAATGACAACACAGCATGACACAATACATGCATTGGGAGTAGGTACTCCTATTGTGTACACGTGTGGGTGGAATGGAAGTGTAGGTGGTATAATTTAAATATGAAAAAAATCTATGAAATATATATGAGTATTGATGTGAACATCTGTTTATGTACGAGTATGCACTTATCCATCTATTGTGATGTGTAAATGATGGGTGTAATGCTGGAAAATAATAATTTTTATTGTTTCTTTGAAAAAAAAGCGATGTTTTTTCAGAAATTTTTACAAATTATGTCAACATTTTATACTTGGAGAGATTAGAAAAAAATTAATTCATATCGTAAATAAATAGATCTCATACTCCTTGATATGTTTATATCATAGGTAGGTAGGTAGGTAGGGTGGCTGTCCTGCGACGTAATTAGGCCATTTCAAGGCCCATTTTGATACCACTGAAGCTTATCGTTATCCCACTGGGTTGTCTCTAAACCATCCTGTGGATTTAATGAACGAAATAATTTTGGTTAGTTTTATATTTGCAACTTCCGTGATTCTGTCAAGAGAGTCGATTCCGAGCGTATTGAACCTCCTCATGCACAGAGTCATGCACCCGCACAGAAGGTGTTCTACGATTTCTTCCTCTCCAACATCTTGACAGCTTCTACGATAGTCGTAAAAAGGTGCCCCTAGTCTATTTGCTTGCCTACCGATAAGGCAATGGCCAGTTAGAACCTCAATTGTTCTTCTGATGTTCAGCCTATTACATTTCAAAAGTAGCTTAGTTCGACTTAAGCTCCATTCTGGCCACGTTAGCCTACTAGTTAAACGTGTGTTGCCGACATCGATGGTAAACCTATCTATTAGCAACTTGCAAGTTGTCAGTGACATTGGGACCAACGCCTTGTCCTGGTGGAGTGGGTGCTATGCCCGGGTACCCAAGACAGTGTTATGTTAAAATATTCCGAAAGCTCGGTTAATAGTTCATGACATTCAATCACTGTCTTGGATGAATGTCTTGCTGATTGCAGTGATCTCAGATCAGACTGACTGTTAGAGTAGATAATTATTTCTTTTGTGGTCAGAACATATTTCTTAACGATTGAAAGACCTTTTTTGATGGCTAAGATTTCAGCCTGAAATACACTACAATGGTCTGGCAAACGAAGAGACGCATTAGATACAGAGAGAGACAGAGAGAGATGTTGAATATCTGCTTTCACGCTTTCCGCTCGAAAATATCAAGATATCTTAAACTCTTAAACTCAAGCTGAAATTCTGTACATACATATATATTTACTAACTAATATACATCTTAAAAAATGCACTGAATCGGATCATGTTTTCACACGTTGTATGCCAAAATTCAAAACTAGCAAGCTGAAACTTGATATTTTACTTTTATTTTTACTAACTAATAAATATGTATATATTTTAAAATGGACTAAATCGAATAAAAAATTACACTTAACTCTCATACAAATATATCATATATCTGTCTATCATGGCACACTACATCTTCGGTATTAACGAAATTATGCTTTCCAATTGTTTACTCATATTTTTATGCAACACACGCGAAATATGCATATACCTATGCATATGCCTGGTTGTCAATGGATTGTTTAGTGCAACATTTTGCATAAATACCAGAAGCCAGCAATAATAAGTGATACATGTAGTATATGTAATAGGCAACATGTTAACCTTAGTGGTGTATACAAGTTAGTTGTGTATCCCATAAAATTTGTTCTACATAAATTCACCCTTTTCCTCTGTATCTCTGTCTCTTTCGCTTATTGACAGACATTTAGTTGTTTTGGCTGTCACTTATACTGTTTATACATTGCAATAATAATGTATGTACTCCAAAAAAAAAACAACAAATTGTTGACTTTTCGTTGGTTATTTTTCAGGTGACAAGCACCATATTGCAGTAACACTCCACTCTATTATGGTACCACAAATAAACACAATACTACTATATAGAATAGAAGTTAGACCTTGCATATTGCATGTTGACGCCTTATACATGGTAATATTATATCTACATCATATGCATACAACTATATGCTACAACGTCATGGATAATAAATTTTCATTATTATTGTTATTATGATGATGTTTTTTTTTGGAGTTGTTTTGTTTCTGCTAAGTCAACATTGCCAACAACAACAATAGAATTTTGACTTCAAACAAGCATGTAAATGCAAATACATATGTACGTATTTAAATATATACGAGTACATACACTTTTGACAATTTTCTAGTATGTAGAATTTAGTTGGTAGATTTTGTAGTCATTTTAATAGTACACAATGTCATACAAAAGACCATTTTAGTGTAAATGGCATGGTAAAAAGTATAACAAAATAGGAAACTATGAAAATAATAATAACTTATAGGTGTTTTTTGTCTTCTTTTTTTTATTTTATTTTTTATTTTTTTTTTTCTTTTATTGAAATTTAGTTTGTTATGTTAGGTTAGTGCAGTTTCAATTAGAGCAAAAAAATTTTTTTTATTTATTTTTACTTACTATTACAACATTGTTACTGCTTGATCTCACAATGTGACGCTTTCATACATTTTCCACAGGCTCTCAAAAAAAAAAAAATTGTTGGAAAACCGGTAATTAACCACACATCTTTGCAGGAATCATTCCAAGCGAGGCTAAAGTTATCAAAAGAGAGTTTGACGTTGGATCACTTATTGCGCACTTATTGTCGCAAAAATCTTGGCATCGTCAATGTTGGAGCTGTGGGTGAAAAAGCCTCGGACTACATGAGTGGCGGGGAAATTTTTTTTTCTCCACTATGGAGATATTTACCGAGCTTTTTTTCGGCGATATGTCGAGCATCTTCCATTACCCATGCTGCCGTGCCTGCTCATCTTCGGAGCGGTACCTCTTCATGGTAAGTTTTTCCGATTAAATGGACTTGGCATATTCTAGAGCCTGTGTTCTAAAGTAGCCATGTTTGGTGGGTTGCTTAAATCTTCTCCTCTCTTTAGAGGAGCCAGTTTCGCTTAAGAGCGACATGCGTTCAACCTGGATGCCCACGTCCGTCAAGGCAGATATTTGAGAGAGGTCATTTTCTGGGATAGCCTGAATGGCCAAAGTGGCTTCAGAGTCGGACGAACTTAAATCCTCCGGCAAATCTGTCACTATTACCCTTGCAGTCAATCCCGATGAGCCAGTGTTTCCATCGTGTTCCGTTAAAGATATGGTGATGGACAGTTCCGGGTTTCTCAGAACAGGCTCAGCAGCAGTGAACTGAGAAGTGGTAGCCGGTACCCCAATGAGTGCTTGACCGGATGCATTTGTGTCAGCTGTGTAGGCGAGGTTTGTTTCGGATGGAACCGGTGTCCCATAGATTCATTTTTATTTTTATTTTTATTGTTATTAATTTCCATAAATTATTCCCACGAGTAGTCTGGAAGTAAAAGTCACCCTTGGTAGAGCCCGGTTGGTCAAGGGAAGCCTAGTTTAAAACAGAAGGACGGCAGGTATTTTGAGTTCGCATATAGGAAACGAGCACCTTCACGGGCATGCATCTATCGGCATATGCTGTTCCACCTTAGATTTGGGGTTTTGACTAGGATAGCCGCGGGATTGTCGACACAGATTATGTCAGAGGTGCAACTCGCCTTCTATAAAGGTGCCACCAAAATCCAGACAGTGCGCGCGTCGTAATTTTCTTGCGTAGACAATATGCATTCTTAGAATTTAATATTTCATCAGCATGCTTTCAAAATGTCTACAACAAGTAAGTATTCAAGTAATTTTTTTAAAATTCTATTTTTATTCTCTCATAAATTATCCCCCTACAAATATTGATAATGTTCTGAATTATTGTAAACATATTTTATGCTCTAGCAACTATTTACTATTGATATCTAAATATAGTTATTTATAATGATATATACTATGATTGACTTTGTTGACGTGTTGTCATTGTTGTTAATAAATTTAGTCTGGAAAATTTGCATAAATTTCCTTTATATTCGTTTATACACAATCTTGCTTTTTTTCAATGATAGTTTTAATATTTTATATCACGATTTCATGCTTTATTTATATACATATTTAATTTTGTTTATTTATTTTATTGTATTATGCTTGTACATATTAAAATCCATTCATCATGCTATTATTACATATATTTTTTACACAAAAAATTTGGAATTTTTAAATATTTAAACATTTATTTAAATTATTTCTATACAAAATTTCCTTACATGTATTTGTGAATATGCATGTACAATGGAAAATTGTTATTTATAGTTGTAAAAAGAATTGAATTTAATATTTATAAAAACTATTTAGCAATCCAAATTTAACATGGCATTTGCTTCTATTCATTGTTTTTCTTCGTATTTTATGGTTTTGAAATATTTTTTAATAATTGCATATATTTTATTTATTTATTTATTTATTTTATTATTTATTTATTTATTATTACATTTATTAGTTTATTATTTGTTATCAATTGTTTATGATTTAAATATATAATTTGGACCAACCCTAAAAAGTGTATGCGACTTTCAGATTATGATTTTTAAGAATTTAAGAGAAAAACAACTCTATATTCTGTCAAATAAGTACCCGGAACAAGTCAACCTTTTGTGTGCGTTGCGATTTCTTCTCGCCCCTCTTTGAATGATTTATACCAATCGTAAACTTGAGTTTTCGACATGGTTGAATCACCAAATCTTTTTTTTTTCAACATTTCCAACGTTCTGGCCCAAGAAATTTCGTTTGAAACACAAAATTTCACACAAACTCTTTGTTCGATATTTTTATCCATAGTAAAAATCGCAACGCACACAAAAGGTTGACTTGTTCCTAATGACGCCGTAACCAAACTAAATGACACATAGCAATAAAAATTCACAGAATAGTGGCTGACAGTTGTGCCAACCTGGGGAAAATTTTTTTTTAAAATATTCTCAGAAGGAAAATTAAAAATGAGAATTTCCGATTTCCGGGTACTTATTTGACAGAATGTATTTAAACTGCAAGAAAGATACCAAATTGTGACCAGGTTTAGAAAGAAATTTTCAGAATATGTACGTATCCAAATCTAAATTTTCTATTTTACAAATAGCTTTTACGAAAATTATCAACACATAAAAACTATATTTCGATTATTTGAACAGGTCTCATGTATCGTATCTATCCTTTTCTTCTTCACATTCATGATACAACTACAATAATTCGTGATACATACAATATGTATTACATATATACTTTTAACCATGAACATATGTCTTATTGGCCACTTAGTTGAATAAATAAAGTATCGAATTTGATAAACAAATTGTAAAATTAGTTAGATCAAAGTTAC
The DNA here is from genome assembly GCA_963854835.1 of Megamerina dolium. Taxonomy (NCBI): domain Eukaryota; kingdom Metazoa; phylum Arthropoda; class Insecta; order Diptera; family Megamerinidae; genus Megamerina; species Megamerina dolium. Next base: position 51,801,497 of record OY978529.1, read on the forward strand.
TATACATAAGTATGTATATAATGTATTGTATGTACACACATACATATGTATGTGTACATACAATTCATTACATTTAGTGTAAATAATAGTAATGCGGTGAGATGGAGAGACATCATCATCAACGTGCATCGATGCTCATCAATCAGCAACACATTGGCAATGCGTTGCGAAAGATAAATTGCTTTCGATTAGATTTTGCTGCAATTGTTGTTGTTGTTGTGCAATCGTGATTGATACGATAATAGAATGAATGGAAAAGGTGAAAATATCGAAATATCGAACAAAAAGTTTACAAAGACTTTATTTTAGCACTTCGTATGAATAAGTATTAAGTTAAGTATTAATAGCACAGCTGCATATGTTGATATTTTGTCATTTTTAATATGAACAAGAAATTTAATATACCTACTATTATTTAAGCTTAAATTAAATAAAATGCCAACAATGATGCCATACACAATTTTTGTTTTTTAATGCGGGGCATAAAATTCATTCTAATACCAGTCTGTCTGGTATCATCAACATAAATATTTTGCTATTAGTTTAAAGAAGCACATTGACATAATAATGAACATTACAAGACCATAGCTAATGTCCCATATTTGTTAGGTACAAGGACTTGAAAATAATTCAAAGTTGCTTTTCACGCAAATTTGCTGCTAAAATCAAAATTATGGCAGACGTAAAATATTAAATAAATACATTTTGCAGTGCAATGAACAATGAGTTCATATTCATGGGTATAAAAATGTATAGAAGACAGAGAGAGAGAGAGAGAGAGATACTGTTAAAATTTAATTCAATTATTTTTTAAGAAAATTTTTCTGTAAATAAATTACCGTTATATTAGTAATAATAATCATTAAAATAATAATAGTAATAAAGGTTTATGGTCACAACTGTTAGTTTTGCCCAGACCATATGTAATTATTATTATTTTTGTTGTTGACATTGGTACGAATATTAAAATTATTATTTTCAGTTTAATTTCAAATAATATAAACATAAATAATTTTATTTAAATAAAGCTTTTTGTAATATTGACACTTAAGCCCACATGTAATGTGAAGAATAACAACACTCACTTTGGCAAAAAAAAAATTTTCTGAATTACATATGTAATGTAATAAAACGAAATGTTTTAATATTTTTTTTTTTATTAATAAACAAATAGCTATTTAATATACATGATTACAAAATCAGTATTACATTATATACAGTAAAATAAATATAAAGAGTATTAAGCATATATGAAAATCAACTAAATATTTGTGATAATTATGTAAAATTGATTATATATGTTTAAGTTTTTGTTGATATTCATTTTTAATTGCATACATTGATGAATTTGCGTATTAAATTTAATTAGAATAATTATATATTCGACATCTCTCTCTCTCTATTGGACTGTAATTTAACACTTCACTGTACTTTAATTAAATAGAAGGATACGTTCGATGTATTTATAAAGAGGATATATGAGATATAAGTAATAATAAATTTGAAACATCATTTAGTTGTACATTTGTACTTTGATAATAATACGAGAGCAATCTTAATCAATACAATACAATTTACGACCATACCTAAAATTATAATTATTTTATGAATTTTTCAAATTACCTAGAATCATTTATTAAGAAAAATATTTTTAGTAATGTTTTAGTTGATTTATATTACATGAAATTTTTCGTAAATATAAACTTTCAGCGACATTATATTATTTGCATTGTATAAACACCTCTATACAGAGCGCTCAAGTATATTACTTTATATTTCTCCTTAAAGTCGATTAAATGAAAAATAATAAAAAGAGTAGTATTCGTATTTGTCTTGAAATGTTTATGAAAACATCTTCTTCGGTAAAAAAAAATGAAAATAATAAAAAAAAATTTAACATTATATGTAAATATTAAAACAAAAAATCGATGTAGAAGAAAAGTGTTAAAATTACAACTCAAAATAATTATATAGAAAATATTTACAAAAAAAAAAAAACAAATAAACACATATATTTTTATGACAATTATATATGTGCACGAACACAAATATGTACATATATGTATATAAAGAAAAGGTGTAAAAATACATACAATTACTTGTAGAACAGCAAATGCTAACAATCATAAAACAGAGGCGAGGTAAAAATATATGTACACATGCATGTATGATGTATATATTTTATGTGATAATAATATTACATATATATCTATAGAAGACGCGTAATACTGCACTATATACTCCTAACATACATAGATGTTATACGAAAAGAAAAATTTGTATGTATGGAATCCATAGAAGATATTACGTGTTACTCATACGCCAAGGTATGCGAATATTGAACTGTCAGTGAACCTTACAAGTACATATTTTTTTGGTTTTCTATTCCTATATATTCCATTTATCACCAGGTGGTTTCATGTTTCATATACAATTATACCATTATACTCACCCAATCCTCATTAGTGTTGGATATTTGTCACATATAACATTCATACATATTTCTACATCATCACACGCCTTTATTTTATAACCCGCATGTTGTGAACGTACGTATGAGGTATAGAATTTATATGCCAGCTTTTATAGCCAGCTCATTGCAATGATGCAATGATGCAATGATTGCAGCGTTTGAACCTCATAGAGATGCTGAATGGCGCAAGTATTTCGAGTTCCCTGAGACCACATCGAAAAAATTCGGTTATTCAATGATGACGGACGGCGTCAGCATATCATTTTGCATGGCTAAGACCCTGGAGGCAGCAGCAGCCACAACATCGCGGGTCAAGTGCCATAAGAAAGCAAATGATTATGCTGGGGATTTGAGCAAAATCCGAAATACCGAATATGACATCAAAATCGGTCTCGATCCCGGCCTCCGTCTCATTGTGGGGGGAACGCGGAATGGCTTGCCGCTGAAGATCTCGAATAGCAGGTACCAACACGAAGCAGGGTACCATTCAAGAAAGGTCAAGCTGCAACGCTGGACACAGACCAAGACTAGCGAAAATATCTCGGAAGAAGAACAGAAGTTGCGGCAGTTGTCACCATACTCAGCTGATTTTCGTAGTTACACACGATATCAGCTGAGTATATTTGCCGCAAAACAAGAGATATTTTCGCAGAGACGAGTCACGCGCCTAAAGCTGCAGAAGTTTATATGCACCGAGAAGGCAGCACACCGCATAGCGACAGAGATCATAGGTACGGATTTGAAGAAGATAGCCTCCAATGCGTTGGTTTGCATTGGATCAACGAGCATCGCTGCGAATTCGCCGATGCGGGGCTACATTCGAACTCCAAAGCCGAAACTGATCTCTGCGCTGAAGAGCCGCGGTGCTGATGTAATGTATGTAAACGAGTTCAGGACCACCAAATTGTGCGGGAAATGCCACCATGAGAACATCACGTCCCGATCTCCACACAGGTACCAATTTTGCCCAAATTGCCGTACTTGTTGGAATCGGGACGTCAACGCTGGAGTCAACATTCTATACATTGGCGAGTGCCTCATCCGGGGAATCGAGACACATCAAAATTTCCATCGTAACAACGTAAGTTGAATCTCGCGCAATATATCGAATCAAACAGCATTTAATCAATCACATTTTCATTTCTCTTTTCAGAAAGATGAGCCCCCGGCAAAGAAGAAGAGAAAGAAACTAAGTGCCACTAAGCCTACTGTGGTCACTTGACCCCCTTCATCCATTTGAAGGGGGTTTAATTCGGAATTAGGTTTTAATTCCGAATTAAAAAGTATTAATTTTAATGGAAATAAATGCATTTATTTTTTATATCATATTTACTTTATGTGTACTCGTACTCCTATGAAGGTATAATTTTGTTTAGATTTACTACGAATTAATATAAGAGCGAAAAAAAATTGGTCAATGAGAATATAACATTCAATAAAATGGTAAACGAAAAGAACGAGCTTTCATAATTTAATGAAACTTTTAGTGTTGAATAATAGATAATGAATTTGAAACAAAAATAAAATGTCCATGTTACTAATACATAGATTAAATTCTATCCATATGTTGATTTGGCAGGTGAATATTCTTAACTTGAAGACCAACGTTCCAAAAAAACAAAAAAATAAAAACTGGATTCTTCGTACTGAAAAATTCCCAGTAAGACACAGACACACGAGTGTTGCACAGTAATTTTGAAAAAAAAATCCATGACGACAAAGGTTTGATGTTATACCGAACCGAGCTAACTAAAAACAAATAATGCAAAATGCTTGTCAGTCAAGATACGATTGAAAAGTCGAATATATTTAAATAATTTCTTCTCTGTGGTGAAAATATGAAAAGTTTGTTACTATTTCTAGTTACTTCTTTCTATTTTATTATTATTATTATTATTATTATTATTATTATACCCTGCTTAATGCAATATGCAAGGTATATTCATTTCGGTCAGATGTTTGTGTCCACTTGAAGGAATCTCCGGAGATATAGACATAGATATATATTCGTGATCAGCGTCGCTTAAATTTTCGATTTATCGATGTCCGTCCGTCCGTCCGTCCGTCTGTCTGTCACCTGGCTGGTTCGCACGATAACTTGAGTAAATAATGAGCTATTTCGACGAAATTTGGCACAAGTAACCTATGATCCAAGGGTACGGAGGGGATTGATATTGGGCATGATCGGTCAATAGCCACGCCCACACCAAGCATTCAAAGCGACTAACCTCGGAATTTTCAAAATCTTTATCTTGCTATAACTCACATAATATACCACTTGGGACAACAATATTTGGCACATAGAGTTATATTATACTACTATATAACCTCGCCAATAGTGGGCGAGCCACGCCTACTTTTTAGCGTAGCTCTCATACAAAGTGTCTGTACTTCTTTTAAATTGGAACAGCTCTAACTTAGTTTAACATGGTAGTCGGAAATAATATGGCAGAAAATCAGTGTGTCACGCCCACTCCTTCATGGGTCTCCCATACAAAGTCAAGGGAATTAAACTAAAACTTTTAAGCTCCATAACTTACAAACCATTTAGAGTAGGACGAGATTTAAGGTATGGCTTAGTATTGTACGAGCAACTAGGCTCATAGGAAATGGGCGCGCCATGTCTACTGTTTATTGTAGCCCCCATACAAAATGACTGAAATTCTTTTAAATTGAAACAGCCGTAACTTCGGCAATCTTCTGTCTAGAATAACCATAATTGACACTTAGATTAACATGGTAGTCAGAAATAATATGGCACAAAATCAGCGTGCCACGCCCACTCCTTCTTGGGTCTCCCATACAAAGTTGCGAAAATTTTAAAAAATTTAAACCGCTATAACTTACGAACTATTCAACGTAGGACAAACAAATTTAAGGTTTCCTTTAAATTATCCCTTTTAGAACTCTCATAATATACAAAGTACTTCGTCAAAGTCAATCATATTTCGGATGTAAATTAGTAGTATATGCAAAAATTGTTTTTCAAAAAGTGGAAATAAAAGAAAAAGATGGATATTCTAGTAAACTTTTTATATATATATCTACATATGCAGGCTATAATTTGGTCGGCCCCAGCCGCCTGTAAGGAGATTTCTTTATTATTAGAGGGTTGTATTGCACTGCGACCTTAGATCAATTGTGCACCCCATCATGGACTAGAGTATTTCTCTAAGTCCAGCATCCATAAGAAAGTTTAGTATAGATCATACCCTAGTGGACTTCACCAGGTTTTCCGGTATTATAAATTCCCCGAAGTTTTTCTTTCTTGTGTGCATAAGTGCTGGGCACGTTTCGAACACATATTTTGCAGTTTCATTCTCCTCCTTTCAATGTCGGCAGGTTTCATCCGAGAAGATTCCCCGTTTCGTAAGGTGATAATTTTGCCTGCAGTGTCCTGTCAATAATCCCGTTATGATACATTCCTCAAGTCGTTTTAGGATAAAGGTCCCTAAAAGTGTCTTGGATTGGGACAACCCTGGTAGTTTTTTTCAGTGTGATTAACTTTCTGATTCTTCACTCCATTTAATGACCATGGATAAAGCTCCTTTGCCCAGACTACAGAAGTGCTCTCTCTTTCTGGCAAGCCTAGCTCGTTGCCTCCAACTGCAATATAGGACATAGGAACCCAAAAGATCCATAATTTGTTATTTTCATCAAGTTTATTCAGCTTGTCAAGACATTTCTACACCAGTTTTGATTTCACCTGGTTAGAGTTTAGTGCCTTATAGCAGCCTGACTATAAAAAAAAAGACTCCAAGTATTTTATGCCCGGGCCTATCACACTTGCTCAGGCTCTTTCATTAGTCAAGGAGCCCTGTATAAACCATGTTATCATGCTCTGGTTTTTCCCGTAGGTTTTAGATATACCTTCCTATTTGTTTTTATTATTGAGCTCTGTTTGGAATCGCTTAGTAAAGCTGAATTCCATATGCAATTCCCTCGGCATTACGACTTCTTTCTAAACGAATAAACAAATTATATTGAAATCGCCTTTTCTAAAACTGAAAGTCACACTTATGTACCATATCTGATCGTAATCGTGATTGTTGTAAGTAAGTACAACGAAAAAAATCTACAACTTACAAAATGTTAACATTATAATCATTATGAGCTGGAAAAAAAAAAGTGCTCAAAGCAAATAAGGTGGAATTTGTTAAAGAGGTTAAAAAAGAAAAGAAAAAAACAACAATGTCATGTACACAACGTACAATATATGTAGTGACTATGAAAAAAAAAACAAAAATTAATACAAAGTTATCGAGTATTCTTGACATGGCCACGTACTCTTGCAAGGTAATGATTTTACAAAATATAACATTTTCACTTGCATCGCTCATTGAACACGTGTTTCACACACTCATACGAATATATGTACCTACAACACCTAGTTCTGCTGTTGCTTCTGCTGCTGTCCATCCAATGGTATCACTCACCTGCATGTAGCACGAGTTGTTATACATTTGTAGCGTATGTAAGAAAGGTACTTATGTATAAACTTCAACATGTAGTTGATTCTTGTTACACTTGTCTATTGTCAGCTGTCAAAATAACAGAACACACACACAAACACATATGGACACGCATGCACCTTTAACATTAGATTGTTAGGTTAAAGCTAAAAACATGTATGGTTCAAATGTCTTCATGTTCCAATGTATATTGTATATGTCTATTCTGATACTTAATGTATATATACAAACTTGTAAGAAGTATACAAATATGTTTATATACATAGAAATGAATATACATAGTATGTTGTTATAATTTTAATAACACGCAACATGTCAATTACACTTTTCACACCACTTTTCAACATTATTATATAGACACTATGTTATTTGTATATATGAGGTGGTAAATTAACAGTTCGAGAGATGCAATGTAATGCAGTTATGACATTCTTAGTGGACGCCACGTATATTTAGTACTCTATAGATATATACCTGTCATGGCAGCTGATACAAAAAATTTATGTAAACGTTTTCATTACACTCAGCAATCAAAGCAGCAATGCATAAATCGATATGTATATATATACGGCATATAATGAAAAAGATCAGCAACAAATCAATAAAACACCCAATATATAGACATATACTGACACAAATGACGTATTGCCTTCACTTCAGTCAAAATTGTGATACAATAACTGAATGCAATAAAACATTTAAAAAAGTATCTACATTTATTTTTATTTATTTATTTTTTTTTAACTAAAAATTTACTCCAGTTGTTGTTGTTGCTGTTAGCTGATGTATGATTGTGAATGCGTGTCTGTTTTTATGTCTAGGGATGGAGGCACCGAAAATTTCGACTATTATTTTCGAATTTAACTTTTCCACTGCCACTAGTTGAATGACTTTTATTGTTATTTTTTTTTTTCTTTTTTTTGGACTCCGTTGCTCTTTTTATTGTCTGTAACAAAAAAAAAATATATATATATATAAATCCTTTTAAAATTTATGGCTACTAAAAAAACCAAAAAAAAAAAAAAAACAAAAATGCATACAGTCATATATTTGCATATGTGTTGCTTATAAATTTTTGCAAAAAAAAAAAAAAACGAAATGAATAAGCACGAAATACAAAAAATAAATATCAACCAGAAAAAGCAATATTCCTCATAAAGAGGCAATGCATACCTGACCATATTTGCATTGCTTGCAACAAAATTGAAAAATTGTGAAATATTTAAAATGTTTTTTTATAACTCATTTCATTTGAATGCCAAATATTTTCAATAATATTGTTCAATTCATTTTTGGAGACAACAATATATGTACAATATATATACATAGTTTGATCTCTGGCCAATCGATGGGTTTAAATTAATAACCTTACCTTAGTATATCGAGAATATAAAATATTTACCTATACACATGGAATTCTAGTTGCTTTATCATTGGTTTCATTTTATTTAATGTATACACATTTCGTATATTCATAAATTCAATTTTATTCTTTTTTTTTTTGTACATGTTCATGTGATAGCATACGTAACACCTTAAATCCGCGAAAAAATTGTAACAATTTATTTTACCAAAACTTCATTCACATATACGACCTTAAAAAGTATGCCACACACACATAGACAAGACTAACCAGCTAGTTTATAGCTATTTTTATATACCTATGAATGTATTTGGAGGAAAACTATTTTTTTTTGTCGAGTACTTTATCGATTTTTTTCCACCATTTAAAATATTACACGTTCATTTTGTATGCTAAAATTTTGCACTTTTTTTTTCCATGATAGTTTTAATATTTGTTAATTAAATGACCAGCTTATCTCTATCATATTTTTGTATAGCTTTTATATATATTATTTATATTTCTGCATGCAAAATAAATACAGGAGTTTATTTAAATTCAAATTTATTTTATTACCTACCAGTTAAATTAAAATTAAACAAAATAATAAAAGGTCATAAAAGTATCATTCACCTATATAAATCATTTAAGTTAATAAAATATTCAATTTATGTAAATTACATGGCGAAATAAATACAATACAATATGTATGTATATGTTAGCATAATTTAAAAAAAATCTCATCGCATACGCTACCAGTAAGGTAACTGATACATATTTGAAAACGACTGAATATTTCATACAACCCACGCAAAAAATTAATGTTGAGTTTTTTTGCTTATGATTTTAGATGCGTCTTCGTGTTTAGAAAAAAAGTAAAGCTTCATTCATAAATATGTTGGCTGTTGTATCATACTAATGGCAACACTAAATATATTTTTTTTCTTAAATTAATGCTTGTTAGACAAAAAAGAAAGATATTTTTACATCTAATTGAGACAGGAATTGAAAAATGGGTGCTATTATGACAGTAGCAGCAGTAACCCTGAAGACAATTGGCTGCAGTTAATATTGTATTATTAAAGCAAGCCTTGAGGGAAACGACCAAAATGGAGAATCATGGATTTTCAATTGGAAATGTTGTAAAAAAAAATATTTAATAGGAAATTTATGAATTTAGGAACATTCATCGCTTTCTGAAAGCATATTGTTGGAGTGATAGAAAACGAAATCCAAAATGCCAACACAAATTTTTTCCATAACAAATTTCTACTCCAGCAGTCATATGCATAATAATTCTCATGGAATAGAATTTGACTAATTTTAAGTCGCTCAATATGCCAAAATTTTCATCAAACATTTCGCTTTCTTAACAGACACATGATTACGTGTAAATATGTCCTACCTCTGTATACCATTGTTTACCTATTATAAGTGTGTGTTTCTTTTTTCAGTAGGAACGAACAATATTACTCATAAATATTATTCCGTCCTTGCAGCAGTCAAAGAAACAACAACAAAAATGCTGATGCACGGTAAAGCAGCAATTTTGAAAAATAAATAAAGTATCTAGGTGTAGTAAAAAGAAATCCATTATTATTCCAATAGATGAATTTAGTAATCTCTTCCTCGTGTTGTATAAGTACGATCGGGCAACGCTAGATGTCGGTAGAAATATAGGATTCCGTACTAAATAAACTTTTCAGGCAGTTTTGTGATTGCTTGACTCAGTATTGTTTAAGCACGTATCAAAGATGGACACCAGCAAAAAGAAAATGCGCCATATTTTACAGTTTTTCTTCGATAAAGGCGAAAACGTAAGCCAGACGGCTGAAAATGTGAATAGTGTTTACGGTCCTGATACTGTAACAGCCAATCACGTGCAATTTTGGTTTCGTCGATTCCGTTCCGGTAATCGATAAGCTTCTGGCAAGTGTGGTGCATCTTTGAAATTCAAAGATACACCAAACTCTGGAAGGCCAATTGTCGAAAATATCGATAAAATAATGGAAATCGTCGAGTCTGACTGTCATGTAAGCACTGTCTCTATTGCCCATGAGCTAAATATTGCACAAAAATCCGTTTGGAACCATTTAAATAAGGCTGGATACAAAAACTCGAACTCGATGTATTAGTGACACACGAGTTAACGCAAAAAACCTCATGGACCGAATTTCCATCTGCGGATCGCTGTTGAATCGCAACAAAATCGATCCATTTATGAAGCGGATAGTTACTGGTGATGAAAAGTGGGTCACTTATGACAACGTTAAGTGAAAACGGTCGTGGTCGAATCGCGTTGAGCCGGCGAAAACGGTGGCCAAGCCGGGATTGACGGTCAGGAAGGTTTTGCTATGTGTTTGGTGGGATTGGCAGGGAATCATCTACTATGAGCTGCTCCCCTACGGTCAAACTTTTAATTCGGACCTGTACTGTCAATAATGAAGGAAGCAATCGCCCTGAAGCGTCCAGCTTTGGCCAATAGGAGGGGAATTGTGTTGCATCAGAACAACGTCAGGCCGCACACATCGATAGTGACTCGCCAGAAGCTCCGGGAGCTTGGTTGGCATCTTATGCATCCACCTTATAGTCCGAACCTGGCACCAAGTGATTACTACCTGTTCCTGTCTACGGCGAATGATTTTGCTGGTGAAAAATTCGCCTCTAGAGAAGCTTGTGAAAATCGACTGTCCCAGTTTTTCGCCAATAGGGACAAGGGTTTCCATGAGAGTGGCATTTTGAAATTACCTTCAAAATGGCAACAAGTTATCGAACAAAACGGTGCATATTTGACCTAAATTGGATCATTCTAACTACTTGTATACTAAATAAAACCTTCAATTTAATGCAAAAATAATGGATTTCTTTTTACTAGACCTTATATTATGCAACTTTGCGTTTACCCATATATGCATAAATTCATATATACAATATATACATTGACATACATGTTTATCCAGCTAGTAAGTAAGAAATATTTATATATCTAAAACTACTTCATAGAAACTATGTAAGAATCTTAGAAACGCTTACGCATACACATAACAACATAGTAAAAACCACTATGATAAACAACACCAACACTTGTTTGTTATACTTACTTAGGTGAAATTTGTTGAAAGTAATGACAAAACTTAATTAGAAAAAAAAACACAAAAAAAAAGAAGAAGAATATGCAAAATATTGTATGGTTTGAGTAGCAAGTAAAAATACGTTGTTATGTTAGCTTGTCTTTTTATTGTTTTCGTTCTTATACATACTTACTTATACAGTATATACAATATTTTCTTCATTTATGTAAGTCTTAGAAAGTTATGCCTTACACATACGTGTATGTATGTATTCGACAACATACATAAACAATACAAGCATGAAAGTAAGTGTGACTATGCTTAAAATGTAGTTTATTTTGTTGGGAGCATAAAAAGTGGCGACATTGTTTTTAGTTAGTTTTAACTTTTGTCTCTTTTCATTTCTAACTCTTAGCGGCTGCACATTGCCACCGCCAGCACTGTCGTCGTTGTGTTGTGACACGTTTATGGAAAATCATAATTTTCAAGAAGTTATATTTTTACTATTCTTCCTCCACAAAGTGTTGCTTCTTCTTCGTCTACTCCTTAACACACAACATTTAAACCAATGTTGTCATACACATTTTTGCATGAAATATGCATATGCAAGTTAGCATATATGCATGTATATATACATGTATATATACATGTATATATACATGTTAGTGACTTAGTGATGTGTATGCTTAACTACATACAAATATTTAACATTTTACACTTGTTGTTGGATTTGTTGTTGTTGTTGTTGTTGCTACTGTTTTCCATAATAAAGTTTGCATAGATAGTTTATATTAGTTTATAGTTATATTATATGTCATCAGATAAGATCATCATATACACATAAGTATAGTACATTACAAATTTACTATTGAACATGTTTAGAAGCAATGTTTCCATACTTTTCTCGGGAACATGTATACATCAATTAAAGACTTTTGATCAATGATGGGTTTTTTCTTGCTATTTGACAAAGATTATTTTCCTTAATTAATGCTTTCTTTATTTCTATTCAGAATTAATATTACATTGATATTTCTAATTAAAATCATATTATAATATTAGGGCGAGCTTGTGGAAAACATCACAAGTGATTGGAAAAAAACAATCAATAGATGGCATTGAGCCAAACCTAAATATGTCTTTGAAATGTATTGCAAAAAATTAAATAAATATAACATTCTAAACACACAAATAAAAGATGGATGTGCGAAGGACCAGAATATTCACATTATTAACTTAAAAAAATTTTTTTTTCGAATCCATATCTATTTTATTCTATATGAATATTTATAAAATTGTATGTTTTTGTTTTTTTGATATTGTTTTACTTTCCGAACTTAATTCATCATCCGCTCCAGAACGGTATCGTACAAACTCATGTGCACTCATACCTCTCCCTTCATAAAGTATGGTACTTTTTCAATTTACGGCCCACAATAAATGCATAAATGTCGAATGACTAAATATCGAAAATTCTTGATTCATTTTATGGCCAACTTTCATATATGGCACGAATCTAGATCATATAGCGATGTAGTATTAAGTAGTCGAAATGCTCGAGATTTAAATGTTTCAAATATTAAATCAATTTTATGTTTTATTTTAATATAATAGATCAGTAAATGATATTAACTTATGTAATGCGAAAGATGTAATTTAAAATTATACATTTCGTTTACGCATACGCATCAATTCAAATAGAATCAACCCTGAAAACAATAAGTGTAACATTGCCCTAAAGCTTTAGCTTCAAAATAATCTAATCATGCCTTAGGTCCACTACATGAAGTTGCAAAATATATGCATATACATTGATGCATATACAAATTACAAAGAATATAATGTTGCCGTATATGTGTATTTGGCAAATGGTCCAAATTGTTGGGAAATTTTAAAATAATGCAAAGGGTATATTAGATTGAACTGCTGGGTCAACTCTTTTCAAACAACTGGTAGATAATACTCAACTTTTGTAATTGTGATAGATATTGATACATCCTGATATTTCGAATATTTTTCATTTTCATAAAAACTCGTCTTCACACTAATGTTTGATGTCAAACTATAAAACTCACTAATGGAATAGCACCAAACAACATTGGTTTCAATAAATAGCAATTTCCAAATATTCATTAAGTACATTTATCGTCAGTTAAATAATATAACATGTAAAAATATATATTATATTAACAACTAATAGTGTTTGCGGTATTGTATTAATTTAATGTCCATTAATCCTAGTTGTACGATAACAAATTGATAGAAAAAAAATGATCCTTAGTGGCAGCACCGAACAAAGATAAAAAAAAATCAAAATCAAAGGCTACTATGCTGCTACAAAGAATCAAACGACGCTTGATTTCAAAGTTCTGCCACCATACGTTTGTCATATATAGTTACTTGTGAAAAGAGTGCGGTAAAGAACTAGCAATTATTTCATGTTGTAATTTCATATTAATTGTGAAACATTTGTTTTGATTTATATGTGATGAGTGAAATATAATGGTATTGAAATACCAAATATTAAAAACGAATATTCATCATTTTGCAATTCCTGAAAATATAACAAGGTAAGTAATTTTGTGCGTTTTTCGTTTTATTTATTACCTAGATTGATGTACCAAATTTACAATGGCATCCAGAAGCTTGTGTAGTGTTAATTGTGTAGTTATTAATTAATTTAAATGCAAGTGATTTTGCTGAAATGAGAAGCGTACTACATATCGGTATTATGCATGTATGTACATATGTACTAGCATAATTGCTAGGAAGTTTATCCAATTTCAATGATTCTTTTTGTATTGGATTTCAACATAAAAATTCAAGTGTGTTTTAAAGTTTGTGTTCGTGGCTATTTCATCATTAAACTATGAAAAGTGATATTGCACCCATATTACATTCCCAAATTATATTCCACATATGTGTCGTTATTTTTGAAAGTGGTACAAGTCCACTATTGAAGAAATAGAATAAATGGTAATTTCAATCAATTATATACATATGTCCTTTTACAAATTTATAATTGTAGATGCAATGGAACGCGATTTCTTTATAGATCAATCGAATTAATGTTATCGTATTGTTTTTTATATTCGTGTGAAAGTGAATTAAGACAATTTGAAGAAAAATCGTTTATTCTATATAGAAAAAGAAAAGCAAAAATAACGGCTCATATGTTCATAACTGTTGTATCATATGTACGTAGGTAGATGCAGAAACGATGCACACACAAACGCACATGCGTGTAGCTTCGGCTGACATACGAAGCGTTGACATGTGTATGTACATTAGAGAGCTGGAATTTGTTAACAGAATGAAGAGAAGTAAAGCGAATATTCCAAATATGTTACATATGAAATGTAATAATAAGAACTGTAATAGATAGTACAACATGACGCGGCAAGACGCTGTTATACAAAATATTTACGTGTTTTGATACATTCAAATACAAATACATTCGTGCAGCTCTCTAATGTATGTACATGTTGCACAGATTGCACGACCAAATTGACGATCAAATTGATATTTTTATTGAACGTTCTCTTCAAAATGATTTCTTACTTTTATACAATAATATTATTAATTTTAATATAACTATTCATATAATAACAATTAATATAACTATTAATATTAACTTTTTTCTAATTTTTTCTTCGTAGCACATTAACGTAAGAAGCTATTGCAGATTTATCGACAGATTTAGACGCACACACTAATTGCTCCCAAATTCGGCTTCGTGTCTATCAACAACTAACAAGGTGGGTTATTTTGTGTAGTTTTTGTGCTCTTTAGTATATGTGCATATGATTAATTATTAAATATACTATTAAATTTTAAAATTATAATTTTTCTTTATAGTAAAATAGATTACAACTATTGACACCATTTGAAGGTACGACAATTAAGTATCAGCCATCGCGAATACAAAGGTAATTTAACTGATATAACTTTTAGTACATCTGCTTCTATACAGTTTGTTTTGTTTTTAGACATTCTTACTTCGTCTCAATGCTGAGTGACACAGCCCATTGACGTTGACTGCAGCAGATTTCGACATCGCATCCAACAACAAATAACAAGGTAGGATATTTTATGTAATTTTTGTGCTTTTTCGTATATATTCACTTTAAAATGTATATGTTTATACAAAAATCTTACTATTAATAAATTATTACTTACTTATTGCAGCTCGACACATTTTTGCAACAGACAGACACACGTACGTCCACTTGGTGGCTAAATTGGCTTCGCGTCCAACAACAAATAACAAGGTAGGATATTTTATGTAATTTTTGTGCTTTTTCGTATATATTCACTTTAAAATGTATATGTTTATACAAAAATCTTACTATTAATAAATTATTACTTACTTATTGCAGCTCGACACATTTTTGCAACAGACAGACACACGTACGTCCACTTGGTGGCTAAATTGGCTTCGCGTCCAACAACAAATAACAAGGTCAGTAATTTAGTTGTGCTTTTCTTTTAAATCAATATATTTAAGGGTTTGCGTTTTCCACGTTTAATATGCGTAAAGTGGCATACACTTTCAAATTCAATATTTTAGAAAAATTGATAACATATTAAATGCATTTTGCTTTTGATATTTTGAAAGGACGAATAAATTACATATATGTAAAAGTTTATTAAAGAATGAAATTTAAGTATATTTTAAAGTGCTACTGGAAACAATTAAATCAACGCCCTACATTTTTATAAGAAAAAATATTAAACTTGAATATCACACATTTTTTATTTCATGCATGTGCAATTGATTTATCCGCAATTGATTGTGCTTTTCGAAATAAAATGCATTAAAATTAATTTAATAATAAAAAATATCGACATAAACCGACATAAAATGCGGCTGATTTCACATACCCTCATAAAAAGTAATCCGACGGCGTTAGGTCACAAGATCTTGGAGGCCAATTTACAGAACCATTTCTTGATATGATGTTCTCATTAAAACTTTCTTTCAATAAATCGATGGTTTTGGCGTATTGTGTGGTTGATTTTGGAAATAAATTTCCACAATTTGCCAACGTTGTTCTGGCGTAAATCTATTCATGGTGAAATGTCAATAAACAATGAACACAAGTGTCATATGAACATGACAGTTCTTGTGCGTGAGATGTCTGAGAATCCCTATGGGAAAAAGTACCTCCTATTGGATCACTCTTTACTACTGTTTCAAGTTCCAAACTATAAATTTTAAAAGCCAATATTTGCATATAAAATTTTATTGCGTTATTGAATCACATTTAAGTGAATGTAATGTACAGATTTTGATAAAATTTGTTGTTTTTTATGTTGGCAGTTATTTTGTAGAATAATATCATGATATCCCCACGCTCATTGTTGCACTTTTGAAATATGGGAAAATGGGGAATAATATAAGGCCTTTTATGAAAACGTAGGAAAAACATACTTTTTTTTTAGGGTCAAATAACCGTGATTCTTGGTGTTAAAGATAATTTATTTATTTAGAAAAAAGAATTTCATTTATGAATTGTTCTTCGTATTTGATATTGAAATTGTTTTGAGGAGGAGCTAATTTGCAACGTATATGATCTCGAGATTTGTTATTTTGATATCGATACAATACCAATACTTTTCAACATTTTTTCGTTTTTTGAGCATTAACTTTAAATTTGTTTTTGTATGTTACTCCATGTTCAATTTTCTGTCAAATATATATCGTATATTTGTATGAAATTTTATACTTGCACATGTCAAAGTATTGTGCCATTTTACTAAATTATTCTTGCTATTTTCAAATTTTATTTTAGGAACAAGATCATTCCTACGTGGCAACAACAGCGTTGCATTTCCCTTGCACTACCGTTTACATACATTACAGTGCATATAGCAGCATTTTTGTTAGTTGTTTTCTATAGCGTTTTCATAATAAACAGGAGTAGTAGTGTCGTAGATTGAGTGCCTTTCTCACTCTTCAATGCCGAAGAGGAAGCAGAAAGAAGATCAACCGCCTACAGAGACGGTAACCGTCAAGTCCGGATTCCGTCATTGTTGTAAGAATGATAAGCTGTACGCGCAGATAGTAGAAGATGTCAAAGAAATCTCATCGCTGATAGTGGAAACGTCACGCTATATCCACTTCAGCTTGATGAAAAGATGGCAACAGGATGATTTTGCGGCGCCAAACTTCCTCGACTACTTCTACTGTCTCTGCCAGAAGCGTCCGGAAAAGTACGTGTTGGACAGCGAGTATGGCCTGTTGAGGAATGATCTACCTCTGTACAACAGCGCATACAGGTCAAACTTGTTTGTCGATGCTGCGAACACGTACAAGACTATTTTCCACAACAACATATGGATGCACGCGTACAGCAGAATCCGTAGATTCCTCAGGCGTGTTGATGGATCAACACCAGCGAGCATATACGACACGCTAGACTACCTGTTTGTGGACAATAGTTGCAAACAGCCTGATGAAACTTTGCTCTCCCAGATGCGAACACATTTGGACTGGGATGGGCAAAAGTTCAAGAACATCAATAAGAGCAACAACTATTGGCAGTACATGCGCTTTTTTTACAAGCTGCAGCGCTACAACGAGGAGAACAACATCAAAAACTTTGCGCTGGTACCGATCAAGAAATTCGGGGCGCATCACGTTCGGTACGACTCGTTTCAATTCCTCGCCACACTATGTAGTCTTGGTCTGTTTAAGGGTGGTTGGAAGGCGTTTGAACCTCATAGAGATGCTGAATGGCGCAAGTATTTCGAGTTCCCTGAGACCACATCGAAAAAATTCGGTTATTCAATGATGACGGACGGCGTCAGCATATCATTTTGCATGGCTAAGACCCTGGAGGCAGCAGCAGCCACAACATCGCGGGTCAAGTGCC
Source organism: Megamerina dolium (assembly GCA_963854835.1). Lineage (NCBI taxonomy): Eukaryota > Metazoa > Arthropoda > Insecta > Diptera > Megamerinidae > Megamerina > Megamerina dolium. The sequence continues at coordinate 51,819,733 of OY978529.1, forward strand.
ATAAGAAAGCAAATGATTATGCTGGGGATTTGAGCAAAATCCGAAATACCGAATATGACATCAAAATCGGTCTCGATCCCGGCCTCCGTCTCATTGTGGGGGGAACGCGGAATGGCTTGCCGCTGAAGATCTCGAATAGCAGGTACCAACACGAAGCAGGGTACCATTCAAGAAAGGTCAAGCTGCAACGCTGGACACAGACCAAGACTAGCGAAAATATCTCGGAAGAAGAACAGAAGTTGCGGCAGTTGTCACCATACTCAGCTGATTTTCGTAGTTACACACGATATCAGCTGAGTATATTTGCCGCAAAACAAGAGATATTTTCGCAGAGACGAGTCACGCGCCTAAAGCTGCAGAAGTTTATATGCACCGAGAAGGCAGCACACCGCATAGCGACAGAGATCATAGGTACGGATTTGAAGAAGATAGCCTCCAATGCGTTGGTTTGCATTGGATCAACGAGCATCGCTGCGAATTCGCCGATGCGGGGCTACATTCGAACTCCAAAGCCGAAACTGATCTCTGCGCTGAAGAGCCGCGGTGCTGATGTAATGTATGTAAACGAGTTCAGGACCACCAAATTGTGCGGGAAATGCCACCATGAGAACATCACGTCCCGATCTCCACACAGGTACCAATTTTGCCCAAATTGCCGTACTTGTTGGAATCGGGACGTCAACGCTGGAGTCAACATTCTATACATTGGCGAGTGCCTCATCCGGGGAATCGAGACACATCAAAATTTCCATCGTAACAACGTAAGTTGAATCTCGCGCAATATATCGAATCAAACAGCATTTAATCAATCACATTTTCATTTCTCTTTTCAGAAAGATGAGCCCCCGGCAAAGAAGAAGAGAAAGAAACTAAGTGCCACTAAGCCTACTGTGGTCACTTGACCCCCTTCATCCATTTGAAGGGGGTTTAATTCGGAATTAGGGTTTAATTCCGAATTAGTTGGTCGGCCTAAATTATTATATAATTATGCTATAATTATTACACTAAATCACTAATCTATCACTAAATTAGACAAATCATTATTGATTAATATTGGAGGCAAAAAAATTAAATAATATCAAATATTTGTCATGAATAAATTAAATGAATTTTTTAACAAAAAGTTATTGACACTAGTGAAAATGAAGAGTAAATATTTTTAAATAGATTTTATGAAATAGCTAAACTTTCTAAGAGTAATAATTTATTAACACATTTAAAAATTAATTTTTCATGATTATGAGACTATAAAGTTTGATTATTTTTCAAGTGAGGGTATTCAACTTGTCAATTTATGTACAATATGTAAAAACTGTACGACGAAAATATACAAAAGTATTCTAAAATTAAATTCTATAGAAAATACGAAACCAAACAAAAACTTTGAACATTCAAAAAAAAAAAAAAAAAAAAAAAATAAGAACGACTATGAAATGATTCCTATAAATTTTTTAACTTTTGTACTATATCAGATAATAATAATAGACTCATACAATATGTATGAGAATGTATATTAAGGTGATTTAAAATCCACTTTTTTTTTCGATTATAAAAATTTAATAGTGTGAAAAAATTGTCTCAGTTCGACCATCGTTGTGGGTGCACGAATTCTGATGTTTTGGTAATATAGTTTCTGTCCCCAGCACAGGCCAACAATGTGTCAATTGTTAAAATTATTATTATTTTTTTTTTTTGAATTACCCCAATGTATATAATCATATTTACAGATAGTATTAATATACATCAATTTTATGAAGATAAGTTCTTCTATCTTCAACAAAAAAAAAAAAAAAAAAAAAAAATTCCACAACCACATACTTACTATTTAATAATAAATTCTTATCGATATTATAAATATGTAGAATGGAAAACCAGTCAGACAACTGTAAACATCTCTTTATTTCAATTCGTAGTTCAATGAACCAGAAATTGTAGGATAACATTACATTACGCACGGAATCAGAATTTAGAGAGAAAGGATGTAGGTAGGTAGGTGTATTACTTATACGGCATTGCACAGACATGTTGAAACTGAAAATGGCAACATTTTCTATAGAAAAATTTATATGAAGCCAAAAAAAAGAAAAAGGAAAAAGTATGTATATACTACATAGGTAAGATACACTATGACATATCGCTGCTACGTGTATGATATTCCAAATCTAGAGATACAACAAATAATAACACCATCAAAAGGGCAAAGTTATCAAAAAGAAAAAAAAAAATACAGGTAAGAATATTTGATATGGATGATGTGAACATACCTTTCGACATACATTATTCATATAAAAAAATGAGTACATTTCTCTAATATAAGTAAATATAAATTTTCAAACTGAAAACATATTAAATGTGTATACCTTACAGTTCTGTGTGTGTGTGTGTGTGTATGTAGCATCAACATGTACTTACACTCATAGCCAATGTTCTAGAAGATAGAAGAAAACATATACGAAAAGTAGTTCAGGTATAATAACAACATGAAAATCAAATTTCACAAAAATCAGCAAAGCTATTTATTTTTACTTTTTTTTTATTTTTTTTTTTTATTTTATCTAATATGTGGCATCTTATAGCACACATACACATACACAATAACTAATATAATTTTAGATGCTTTTTGGAGCACTTGATTCTATTCGATGCTACCATTTCATATACAAAACTTATGCAAGTACCCAGTAGGCAGTTTATTAGAACAATATTTTTTTTTAGCTTTGCGTTTACCATATCTACAGAATATTTAGCCCAAATTATACAAGATCTGCATCATACTACTAAATATTGTATAAATAAAATACTTTTCTTCTTTTAATGCCTTAGTCTTATTTTTTCCTACAAGGTATATATATAGTAGGTATATGCTAACAGAATAAAATACAATCAACCAATAATGTACAATCACATATAGTTATATCAATACTTACCAAATAGTATGTAGAGTTGGAGCAAGTATGTACTTATCATCATACGAATATCCAATACCCACCTTGTGTTGTCGTTCTTCCATAGTTCATGTATGTACATACATATATGAAATGGTAAGAAAGTTTTTACGAATTTCTACAAACTTTCATCTTACTTTACTTTTATAAAATTTATTCCTCTTCCTTTATATCGTTTACTTCATTTTATTTTCTTAAAAGTTCGCTTTGCGCGCATCTTTTTCAATGATACACAACCCCAACCAAAGGGACATTTTATAACTCGTAATCTACAATACATTTACGAATACTATCTTCAATTTACACATACGCAATTTTATTTAATACTTAATTTATGAAGTTACGTAAATATATTAAATACATTTTGTTGCTAATATTGTAAAATGTGTATTTGGGCTCATATATTGCAATTTATTTCAATACATAGATTGAAACACTTTGGAATGGAATAAGAACTTTTCAAATTCTTCATCCATAAAGATTGGCAAAAGTTGCCATCAGAATGATAGTGATTAGTTGGCGCATTTATTTTTTTTCAAGCAAATAAATACTAAACTTTGTATCCTTTATTTGTTGCATTGATTGTGGCTCTTAGATGAACTCATTTGACTAATTTTTCATGGAACATATTATTTACCCATTGATCATGGATCAATAATATTCTCTTGATTAAATTTAATAAACATGAATACATAATAATAATCATAAAAAAAGTGTTAATGAGACTATATGATAATTATACACTGCTCTGCGCTAATGGAATACCTCATGAATAAGTTAAAAAAATTCAATAAAAGGGCATATTTATTATGATATGCAGATATATTTTAACAAATGCTAAATTATATAATATTTAAATATTTTAATGAGATATTTAAATATATTTAATTATTTAACTTTAAAATTTTTTCAGTGAAATTAGCTGTTTAAAGTATATCCCCACATCGTCTTAAATATATAAGTACTAGTAATAATGAGTCAAGTACATAATCAAGCAATAATTATCATTTCATATACTAAGTAAGTTTTAATAAATTGTTAAAGTTGATTGCTCTAAGCCTTATCATAGCAATGAAATAAAAATTGATTTTAATTTGTTTTGCACAAAATTTAATAATATTTATGTTATTGTTTTTAAAGTGAATCGTGTCATACACTGTATGTACATAACTATAAAGCTAAGTATTTTGTGTGTGAATGCTATTTATTATTTTCGAGAATTTTCAATTATTCTTGCTAGTGTTATTGTTATTGTATGCGAAAAAAAATAATATAAATAATATAAATATATATATATATTAAGACGAGTAAAGCGCTTAAACGACTTGGTTGAGCAAAAATATATAATGTGGATTATTTCAAGTACAACTTGCAAAGGAAAAGAGATGCTTGATTTCAAGCTTACTTTTTAGTTTCTGTAGACACTATATACGTATTAGTTTTCTAGGGAATTCAGAGGAAATCTTGAAGAAAAAAATAAATCGGAGGTCACTCGTACGTTTCTCCGCTTAATGACGATTCCTTAATAGCTATTTTCAATATTTTTGTATGGGACTCCCCTTTAGGATTTGAGATAGGGAGAAAGTTTGAAAGAAATGTTGAGAAGAAAAAACTAATGGAGGTCAGTCATACATTTCATCACTCCAGAGTCGATTCCTTTTCAGTTATGGGTTTTTTTTTGTCAATTTTCAGATGGGTTTGTATCCACTTTGTATGAGAATTCCCATAAGAGGTAAAGATAGAGTATAAGCAAGTTCGAAAGAAATGTTGGAAAGAAAAATTAATGGAAGACAGTCATACATAACACAGCACGACCCTCAAGCTTGGATTATTTGTCAATTTTCATGAGCTTTTACGTTATTTTGTATCTCTCCGAGGAGTGCAGCTAGGGACCAAGAATGTGTTAATAAGAAAGCTGAAAGGAATTATGCATATTGCCACAAAAACATTATCTGTATTCTAGTATGAATAAAAATTTATCATATTAAGTGCTTGAAACTCGAAATTCAGAACAATTTTGAATTTGCTCTTACAACCTAACAATCTCCTAACCCAAATACATTATACGTAGATATATAAATAAATCATAAAAACAAAAATAACAAATCAAATATTAAATCCTTTATTTTATTGTTGTTGTTTTTAAGGTCGTTTTTACCTTAACTTTTCAATTTCATATAACATACATATATGTTACATATATGAAAAATACCAGAACGTATGGGTATAGGTAATCTGATACATACATATATGGTATCTATTTATGATCTGTACACTTGTACATATGTACATGTATTTTATGTAGATATGCTTATTGTTTTTGTTGTAATACAATATATTATTTCCTTAATATCTTTGTGTTCGTCTGTAACTACACACACCTATACAAATGCATATGAACGAGTCTGTATGGAAATAATGTCGTTTGTGGTTCATATTTCACATAATTCACTTTATGGTTGTTGTTGTTGTTGTTGTAGTTGTTGTTGTTTTTGTTGTTTATGCATACATACTATATATATATATATTCACTTTCTTGTATACATATGTTTGTATATATGTACATATGTATGTACTTACGAGCTTAGAGATTTATAAAGACACACATTACCATACAAGCATACAAACATACAGACGCACACACACACACACACACATATACTAATACGTTGTAGCATATGCGCGTGTAAAGCACATTAAGTTGTTATATTTCCGCTTATTACGATTTATTGTTATCGTACTTGTACTGTCATTTTCGTTGTTATTGTTGTTTGGCTTCTCTTCTTTTTGCCCTTCAATGTCTTTGCTTGTGTAAAGGTTATTCTTTCATACATATGTATATGTACATATATTTGAATATGTATGTACGTCAGTATAAATCTGTATGATATTACCAGGGATTCAACAGTTGTTGTCAATTGTTTTTGTTGGCTGTTGTTGTTGCTCTTGTTATTATTTTTGTTTTTGCTTTAATTGTACACTGAAATTATATTCAATATCAAATGTCATATTATATATTTTGTAATGTAAGAAAAAATAAACAAAAAGTACAAAAAAAAAGATGAAACAGAATAATATGAATAAAGATTAAAGTGAATTCAAATTAAATGAAATTTAAGAAACTAGCCTAAGGAGATATGCACTTGTGTACATAGTTATATGTATAATGTTTTGTATATGTACATATAGTCATATGAATGCATATACATACATATGCATGATATCATGGGATAAGCAGGTAGTGCTGAAAAGTGCAGCGTAGTGTATGACGAAATCCTATAAATTTTTACTCCTCAATATTTTCTCTGAACACATTTAACTTCATTCTCCATCTGAAAAAGGGACTCCTCCTCCTCAATTTCCTCCGAATCTCCACCCAGTAATGGGGTTTCCATACGTAATTCACAAAAAAATATGACCGAGTCCTATTAATTTTTTCTTTTCAATTTTTTTACCCAATATACTTAGTCATATCTTCATTTCTTAATTAGACTTTCCCAAAAAATTCTTGATTTTTTAGTGGCTGCTAAAACTAAAAGTAGACTTCGTTGGAAAGAAATGCTTCAAATGATTCCAATTTTCTGTTAATGCCAATTTTTTTCAATTTCTATAATTTAATAAATTTTCACATAAAATATTCAGAACACAATTTATTTATTATTTATAATAAATTTAAAATTGTTGAATAGAAAATTATATACATTAAATATTTGTTCCTATTTCCTTATCTAACTAAAATTATTTAAATGTTAGCTCTTCATGTATGTACATGGAGAGTATAATGTTGTAGGTGATAAAAAAAATCACAGCGTGTTTACAAAGGTAAAAACAACACCTATTCCAGCAAACATTAAAATCATTTTATTATGCACTATATAGTTACTATTACTACTTAGTATGGGATAGTCGAAAAAGTCATGACGAAACTTATGTTGATTGTCATGATTCATTTAACAATGTACGATTATTCAATGTAATTCAACCAATTGTATATTCCATTCCATTATTCCATTTTTCGTGAAGCTGTGTCTTTTTGTGTGCTTTTTTTTTCTCCTTCAGGTTTCTGTATTGCATGAGATGCAATTTGAAAGCCTAGTCCTATCAAAAAGATGAATGGTGAACACCTAGAATCCCCACAATGTTTCGAATTGTCGTGTTTTGAATATCTAATTTCACTGACAATGCAGAAATTGAACGAAGTAATTAAATCCGTAGCCGTAGCTCAGTGGTTAGTGTGTTCGCCTTCTGATCTGTAGGTCGTGGTTCAATTCCCGGCTGATGCATAACAAATTTAATATCGATAAGATTTTTCTTTCGAATGGTACCCACCTGTCGGCAAGCAATTGGCAATTCTTCCGACAGTAACAACTTGCCATGAAAAAGCTTCTAAAAGAACTCTGTGACAAAGCTCAGAAAAAGTGATGGCACAAGTGTTCTGCCGTTCGGAACCGGCTAAAATAAGTAGGTCCCTTCTAATACTGTCCAAATTTAAGACGCACAACAGTAATGGAAGAGAAGCTCGGCCAATGAGCCCTTTGGGGCTTTAAGTGCCACATATTTATTTATTTTTTTTTAATTAAATCAATCACTGTTTTCAATGACAATCGAAATGTCATCTGTCAATATCTACATATAGGACTTAACTACTTACATAATGCTAGTAGTGTAAAATATGTACGATGCCATCTAACATAAAATACGTCATGATTTTACCGACAACCCCATATATATATATTTTTTTTTTCATCTTCTTTCAGCTTACTATATTTCTACATGGTTTTTGGTATCAACACGCTACACTACCTACAATAAGTGTTAACTATTCACTATGCGTAGTACTTAGCAACATTTTATAACCCAAAAGAACGAAAAAGAATAGGAGGAAAAAAATAGAAACTGAGAACAATTATTTCCAAATTAATTACCTATTTCCATTGTAATTAACGAGCTTCATTAAATTTTACGACTAGCTACATATATAGTATGTATGAATATTTATAACAGGTAGGTGGATATTCACATGTGTACGTATGCCGCCAGGACGCATGTCTTTGTACGTGCATTTATACTAGATGTTAAATGCTATGTTTGTTTACGATACTAGTGAAACATATTAATAAATGATTAAGGCAACTTTCTTTCTTCAGAACAAAACAAAACAATATGGTTGGTTTTATATTTCTTTATATGCAGTATACGATAGTATCAAGGAAATGGGAGGAAACATAAATGTGAACATCATATTAAAGCACAACTCACACACTCTTAAATTTTTTTCTACAACAATATACTATAATTTTATTTTATTGAATGCGGTTCATATAAAAATATCAAAAAAAAAAAATTGACTTTGAAACGAAAAATGCAGCAAATAGCCTATAATTAATTACAATGGATATATTTATTATTATTTTACTACTATTTTTAATACTGAAAATACTATTCATAAGTGATTATAATAAATCTTCAAACTATTAATTTTGATTACCGAAAGTATACGAGTATAAAATGAAGCTGCATAATAATTTTAGAACACTCGCTACAAAAAAATTCGAATCAAAATACATAAAACAAAAAGCAAAAAAAAAAAATTATATAAATGAAAAATAAAATAAAATATTTTCAAGAGGTCAAACGAAATACAAAAAAATGGCTCTATTTTTGTGCATTAAACACAAATAAAATCACAAATGTAATAAAACAGAATTACAAAAAAAAAAATAATAATATCGCATTAAATTCACGAGTAGCTGCATAAATTCTATTCCCTAACAAATGTTACCAACAAATTCGGAATGACTTGGGGAGGGGCAAAAAAAAAAAATAAAAAAAATAAAATAAAACAAAACAATAAGTACGACAACGATTTTGGTGATTGTGCAAAAATCTGGTTTTTATAGTAGTTCACAGTGATCGAAATAGTAGCCATGGCATAAAATAGTATACGAATGTACAATATGATTTATGTATATGCTCACTTACTCATTTCGTATTCACTCTTTTAACATTTAGCTTTTTATGGAATTCCATAAAAATTTACTACTTTATGCTCTTAACTCATATACATACTCGTACATAGAATATATATGAGATGAGTGCAAATAGCCACCATCCATTGGTTTGCCAAACAATTTAGTGCATTTTGATTTTCTGACATTTTCATATTGATTTGATTTCTATGGCGATTATGCATTGAATTTTCGAAATGCTAATGTTTATAGATTGGTTGAATCGATGACAAATATAATATCTCATATTTTAGCATCGAAAAAATATGAAACTCACTATTATGAGTTTTGATATGAGATCAAGTAAAATCGTTGCAATTTGTTGGTCGTTACTTTATGTGACTTATAATTTACTTTCTTTTATTTAATTCTAAACTTTTCGCACTTCCCATCAGAAGAAAGTCTCATTAGTCTCAATAATACTTATTTTGATTTATATGAATGAATACATTCGCTTCCTAGAATCGCAAAAATTTTAAATATCAAAATCAAACAATTAATATTATTACAAATGAGAAAGTTTTGCTTACATAAAATAAAGTCATTAAATATTTTTGAATATATATTTTTTTTTTATTACATTATATTTATTTATTATTTATTGCTCATTGGTGCGCATGATGAACAATCACATTTAAAATTAATGTTGCGTACAATGATATGATGTATGTACGAATACAAAATACATTAATAATGATGTATGCAAATTATTTATTGAATTATTTGTTGTTGTTAATAATTTCGTGGAAAATATATATATATACAAATATTATATTTAAACAATTACCTGTTGGCACGCACTTTTGAATCATCGATAATGGTAGTGCTCCATGCAACCACCATATTTTGTAGCATATATATTGTACTCATATATATATTGTATTTAAACACATACATTAGATAGAGGATATTTACATCAATATAAGACAATAATTCCAATATATAAGCATAATACTAGAATTACATTAATGATACAAAAACAACAATTTTCAAGAATTTCTTCTCAATCATTCTTGAGAACGAAATATACAATTTTATTTGCAAGAAATAAATTAGAAGAGGTGGTTTAAAATCTATTCCTGTTAAACTATGTTAAGTTTGGTGGTATAAATCGTATAAAAACATCCTTAAAACTCTAAGAGAAATTTGTTTGTATAATTTTTGTCTTTTATTGATTAAATTTATTTAAATATTTAAAAGAATTCAGTAAGAATTGATGATTTAAAGAATGTATACTTAATAAACATTTAATGTTTGTGGTTCATTCTGCAACATGTTTATGAAACATATGTGCTCAACGGAAAGAAATGCACCACAAATGTTTCGTGATATTATTACATTTACAACTAAAAATTCACAGCGAAATTATTATTGCGCTAAATTTAACGAGTGACAAATCAAATATTCTACAATGATCCCTAACCTTGTGATGATATTTAATTTTAAATCATCGATATTCTAATTAAATCAAAAAAATAAAAAAATCAAAATCTCAATTTCATTTCACCGACGAAAATTTTGTTTACATTTAAAAATCAGTGGAAGCTTATCAATTTCTTTTTCTTTTTTTTGTCATTTTGTCTATTATTTCTATGTGTAACATTTCTTATACTTTTTCATATATGTATGTGTATATGTGTAATTTATTGCTTTTAAACCCCTACCTATCAGTTAAAATGAAACATTTGCATGTTGATTTTTTATTAGCAAAGTAAATTTTCTTTTAACACATGTGCGTGGGAATTTATTCACACTTTTATGTGTGTGTGTGTGTGTGTGTGTGTGTGTGTGACTGTTAAGTGTACACCTTTACTTTATGGGTGCGTGTATACAAATGCCGTATATGTTTCTATACACATATGTGTATATGCTAAAATAAGACTCATTAATGTTGATATACAAATAAGGGCAGAACAATTGTGTAGCATGATGGCAACATTACGTTTTGATATTGCAATAAAGAAAAAGGTGTCTACAGACACAATTTCATTTTTTATTATTATTACTTGATTTTTTTTTTTTTTTTCATTTTTCTTAATTTATTTTCATTTGTCTCGATTTTTATTATTCATATTTTGTCTTCATGTAATATATTTTTATATTTCATATGTAAATTATAATTGCTTTAGAGCTATAGCATATCGATATAATGTTTTTTTTTTTTTTTGGAATACACACACATAAATAAATCTCTACACTTCTCAGTATTTTTTCATAAATAAATAATGGCAATGATAATTTTGATACTAAATCATCATACAGTAAACTTTAATACAACAGCAATAATCAATATGCCATCATTTGCCAAAATGAATAAAGTACACATTTCAGCATACGCAATATATTAAGTATCCATGCAACAGTCGCCATCGCCATCATCATCATCATCATCCTCATAATCCATAAATATACTTATGGGTGTGTGTGTGTGTGTATATATGTACTCTATATACTCGTATCTTGTAATTTAGGTAGAATCTAAACAGACAGATAGACAAGCAGAATACTCTCTCTCCAACAATAATAAATGCAATGACTTTGATTTTTCTCTATTACTTTCATGTGTGTGTGTGTGTGTGTTATTTATGCGAACACATGTGCGTTTGTTTCCCTTACACATATCAAATAATTTTTTTTTCTTTTTCATTATATGTTCGCCATTCCAGCATGCTTACATATAACACATAAGTATATACAAACATATGTATTGTCATCATCATCGTCGTCGTCTTTCATTTATGATTATCCTAGTAATCCATAATGACATGCTCATACAAAGCAACAATACAATGCAATACAGTAGGTACTCTAAGGACATGCACACACATATACCCATTACAAATATGATGATGAAAACATTTACATTTACAGATGTATACATATGTATAGTTTTGTATGTATCCATATATATATATGGGTACACTTTGTATTGTATGCATATTAATTTACTTTCTTTTATTTAATTCTAAACTTTTCGCACTTCCCATCAGAAGAAAGTCTCATTAGTCTCAATAATACTTATTTTGATTTATATGAATGAATACATTCGCTTCCTAGAATCGCAAAAATTTTAAATATCAAAATCAAACAATTAATATTATTACAAATGAGAAAGTTTTGCTTACATAAAATAAAGTCATTAAATATTTTTGAATATATATTTTTTTTTTTATTACAGCCTACTGTGGTCACTTGACCCCCTTCATCCATTTGAAGGGGGTTTAATTCGGAATTAGGGTTTAATTCCGAATTGAGAGCACAGCTGCATATGTTGATATTTTGTCATTTTTAATATGGACAAGAAATTTAATATACCTACTATTATTTAAGCTTAAATTAAATAAAATGCCAACAATGATGCCAGACACAATTTTTGTTTCTTAATGCGTGGCATAAAATTCATTGTAATACCAGTCTGTCTGGTATCATCAACGTAAATATTTTGTTATTAGTTTAAAGAAGCACATTGACATAATAATGAACATTACAAGACCATAGCTAATGTCCCATATTTGTTAGGTACAAGGACTTGAAAATAATTCAAAGTTGCTTTTCACGCAAATTTGCTGCTAAAATCAAAATTATGGCAGACGTAAAATATTAAAAAAAATCGATGTAGAAGAAAAGTGTTAAAATTACAACTCAAAATAATTATATAGAAAATATTTACAAAAAAAAAAAAAAAAAAACAAATAAACACATATATTTTTATGACAATTATATATGTGCATGCACACAAATATGTACATATATGTATATAAAGAAAAGGTGTAAAAATACATATAATTACTTGTAGAACAGCAAATGCTAACGATCATAAAACAGAGGCGAGGTAAAAATATATGTACACATGCATGTATGATGTATATATTTTATGTGAGAATAATATTACATATATATCTATAGAAGACGCGTAATACTGCACTATATACTCCTAACATACATAGATGTTATACGAAAAGAAAAATTTGTATGTATGGAATCCATAGAAGATATTACGTGTTACGTGTTAGAGACATCTGTGTCTCTATTGGACTGTAATTTAACACTTCACTGTACTTTAATTATGGATTTGAAACATCATTTAGTTGTACATTTGTACTTTAATAGAATCCGCACTTCCATCTTTTCCTTTGTCACTTTCTTCTAGATGACAAAGTTCATCCTTTAAAATGGATGATAGATAGTTTACTAAATAAAGTACACTACTTCTAACTGAAGAATGCCATTGAAAAGAAATTTCTTCTTATAAGGAAGGAAACAAGCGAAAGCTTGGGAATGCGCCCTCAATGCTGAATACTCAATCCAATTTATATTGCTGTGTTTATGCGTATGCATGCGTATATAGCCTTTTGGATTGACTGCTGTAATACCATACAAAGCCAGTGACTCTAAAAGAATATATAACCTTTACCATTTATAATGTGTATTAAATTTGTAGCTACTACTGTACTTTATGTAAAAAATAACTCATTATAATATTGTATATTTCATAACATCCATAATATACAAAATTAATTAAATGACATATTTTGTAAATTCGCATGCCAATTATATATTTGCAATTGCAATATTCACATATGTACGTACCACCATAATAGTACTAAAATATATATGATATTTTAATAGAGTTCCAAATCAGCAAATCCATTTTTATCCGAAATTTTCAATTTCGATTTCACATATTCTTGAATTATAGGTATTTGTCTGCGTATCTGAGGTTTTGACGGTGAAACAGATTCGATCGTCGCCGCCAATTCAATTATGTCCAAAGCTTGTATTGTGTAGGATTTTGCTTTCAAACAGAAATCAACAGTAATCCTATTTTGAGTGCCGGAAATTGTTCAGGATTCTGCTATTTTACAACTGAATATTCGTAATTCTAATTGCATTGACAGTATTGTATAATTTATGCAATCTACTCTACCAAAAATTCATACTTAATCTTCCATTATTTTGTAGTCGAGTAGTCGTGTAGCATACCAATATTTGTTATCGAGGGGGCGAAGTACAGGTCAAAGAAAAGAGGAAGTAACACTAGACTCGAAATGGTAATGTAATTGCGTTATTGAAAAATTACACAATCATATCTAAGTGAAAGTAATGTAGAGAATATGAAAAAATTTGTTCTTTTTTATGTTGGAAGTCATTTTGTAGAATAAAATAATTGGAACTGATCTGTCTATTTCGTACATTTACATGAACATAATGTTGACAGAGAGACTTTAGTCGAAATGCTCGAGATTTAAATGTTTCAAATATTAAATCAATTTTATGTTTTATTTTAATATAATAGATCAGTAAATGATATTAACTTATGTAATGCGAAAGATGTAATTTAAAATTATACATTGCATTTACGCATACGCATCAATTCAAATAGAATCAACCCTAAAAACAATAAAAGTGTAACATTGCCCTAAAGCTTTAGCTTCAAAATAATCTAATCATGCCTTAGGTCCACTACATGAAGTTGCAAAATATATGCATATACATTGATGCATATACAAATTACAAAGAATACAATGTTGCCATATAGGTGTATTTGGCAAATGGTCCAAATTGTTGGGAAATTTTAAAATAATGCAAAGGGTATATTAGATTGAACTGCTGGGTCAACTCTTTTCAAACAACTGGTAGATAATACTCAACTTCAGTAATTGTGATAGATATTGATACATCCTGATATTTCGAATATTTTTCATTTTCATAAAAACTCGTCTTCTCTAGATATTGATACATCCTGATATTTCGAATATTTTTCATTTTCATAAAAACTCGTCTTCACACTAATGTTTGATATCAAACTATAAAAATGACTAATGCCATAGCACCAAACAACATTGGTTTCAATAAATAGCAATTTCCAAATATTCATTAATTACATTTATCGTCAGTTAAATAATATAACATGTAAAAATATATATTATATTAACAACTAATAGTGTTTGCGGTATTGTATTAATTTAATGTCCATTAATCCTAGTTGTACGATAACAAGTTGATAGAAAAAAAATGATTCTTAGTGGCAGCACCGAACAAAGATAAAAAAAATCAAAATCAAAGGCTACTATGCTGCTACAAAGAATCAAACGACGCTTGATTTCAAAGTTCTGCCACCATACGTTTGTCATATATAGTTACTTGTGAAAAGAGTGCGGTAAAATACAGTAGCAAGTATTTCATATTGATTGTGAAATATTTGATTTGATTTGTATGATTTATATACATATATACAGTGAGTGATAATGGTATTGACAAATAAAGTGAAAATAAATTGATATACATACATATATTGAAATTCCAGAAAATATAACAAGGTAAGTAATTTTGTGCGGTTTTTGTTTAACTTATTATTTACTATTATTATGTATGTACCAAATTTAGAATGATTTTCATCCAAAATCTTGTGTAGTGTTAATTGTGTAATTGTTAATTAATTTAAATGCAAGTGATTTTCCTGAAATGAAAAGCGTACTACATATTATATATTCGATCGGTATTGTGCATGTATGTATGTACTAGCATAATTGCTAGGAAGTTTATCCAATTACAATGATTCTTTTTGTATTGGATTTCAACATAAAAATTCAAGTGTGTTTTAAAGTTTGTGTTCGTGGCTATTTCATCATAAAGCTATGAAAAGTGATATCGCACCCATATTACATTTCCAAATTATATTCCACATATGTGTCGTTATTTTTGAAAGTGGTACAAGTCCACTATTGAAGAAATAGAATAAATGGTAATTTCAATCAGTTATATATGTATGTATGTCATTTTACAAATTTATAATTGTAGATGCAATGGAACGCGATTTCTTTATAGATCAATCGAATTATTGTTATCGTATTGTTTTTTATATTCGTGTGAAAGTGAAAGTGAATTTGAAGAAAAATCGTTTATTCTATATAGAAAAAGAAAAGCAAAAATAACGGCTCATATGTTCATAACTGTTGTATCATATGTACGTAGGTAGATGCAGAAACGATGCACACACAAACGCACATGCGTGTAGCTTCGGCTGACATACGAAGCGTAGACATGTGTATGTACATTAGAGAGCTGGAATTTGTTAACAGAATGAAGAGAAGTAAAGCGAATATTCCAAATATGTTACATATGAGATGTAATAATAAGAACTGTAATAGATAGTACAACATGACGCAGCAAGACGCTGTTATACAAAATATTTACATTCAAATACAAATACATTCGTGCAGCTCTCTAATGTATATACATGTTGCACAGATTGCACGACCAAATTGACGATCAAATTGATATTTTTATTGAACGTTTTCTTCAAAATGATTTCTTACTTTTATACAATAATATTATTAATTTTAATATAAGTATTCATATAATAACTATAAATATGTATTAACTTTTTTCTAATTTTTTCTTCGTAGCACATTGACGTAAGAAGCTATTGCAGCTCGACAGATTTTTACATTTACATTTTACATTTTCGGCTTCGCGTCCATCAACAAATAAAAAGGTAGGTTATTTTGCGTAGTTTTGGTACTCTTTAGTAAATGTTCATAAGATTAATTATTTATTATACTAATAATTTTTACTATTTTGTAAAATTTTTCTTTGTAGTACAATTGATTACCAACTGATACCATTTTTAAGTACGACAGTTAATTTTCAGCCATCGCGAATACAAAGGTAATTTAACTGATATAACTTTTAGTACATCTGCTTCTATACAGTTTGTTTTGTTTTTAGATATTCTTACTTCGTCTCAATGCTGAGTGACACAGCCCATTGACGTTGACTGCAGCAGATTTCGACATCGCATCCAACAACAAATAACAAGGTAGGATATTTTATGTAATTTTTGTGCTTTTTCGTATATATTCACTTTAAAATGTATATGTTTATACAAAAATCTTACTATTAATAAATTATTACTTACTTATTGCAGCTCGACACATTTTTGCAACAGACAGACACACGTACGTCCACTTGGTGGCTAAATTGGCTTCGCGTCCAACAACAAATAACAAGGTAGGATATTTTATGTAATTTTTGTGCTTTTTCGTATATATTCACTTTAAAATGTATATGTTTATACAAAAATCTTACTATTAATAAATTATTACTTACTTATTGCAGCTCGACACATTTTTGCAACAGACAGACACACGTACGTCCACTTGGTGGCTAAATTGGCTTCGCGTCCAACAACAAATAACAAGGTCAGTAATTTAGTTGTGCTTTTCTTTTAAATCAATATATTTAAGGGTTTGCGTTTTCCACGTTTAATATGCGTAAAGTGGCATACACTTTCAAATTCAATATTTTAGAAAAATTGATAACATATTAAATGCATTTTGCTTTTGATATTTTGAAAGGACGAATAAATTACATATATGTAAAAGTTTATTAAAGAATGAAATTTAAGTATATTTTAAAGTGCTACTGGAAACAATTAAATCAACGCCCTACATTTTTATAAGAAAAAATATTAAACTTGAATATCACACATTTTTTATTTCATGCATGTGCAATTGATTTATCCGCAATTGATTGTGCTTTTCGAAATAAAATGCATTAAAATTAATTTAATAATAAAAAATATCGACATAAACCGACATAAAATGCGGCTGATTTCACATACCCTCATAAAAAGTAATCCGACGGCGTTAGGTCACAAGATCTTGGAGGCCAATTTACAGAACCATTTCTTGATATGATGTTCTCATTAAAACTTTCTTTCAATAAATCGATGGTTTTGGCGTATTGTGTGGTTGATTTTGGAAATAAATTTCCACAATTTGCCAACGTTGTTCTGGCGTAAATATATTCATGGTGAAATGTCAATAAACAATGAACACAAGTGTCATATGAATATGACAGTTCTTGTGCGTGAGATGTCTGAGAATCCCTATGGGAAAAAGTACCTCCTATTGGATCACTCTTTACTACTGTTTCAAGTTCCAAACTATAAATTTTAAAAGCCAATATTTGCATATAAAATTTTATTGCGTTATTGAATCACATTTAAGTGAATGTAATGTACAGATTTTGATAAAATTTGTTGTTTTTTATGTTGGCAGTTATTTTGTAGAATAATATCATGATATCCCCACGCTCATTGTTGCACTTTTGAAATATGGGAAAATGGGGAATAATATAAGGCCTTTTATGAAAACGTAGGAAAAACATACTTTTTTTTTAGGGTCAAATAACCGTGATTCTTGGTGTTAAAGATAATTTATTTATTTAGAAAAAAGAATTTCATTTATGAATTGTTCTTCGTATTTGATATTGAAATTGTTTTGAGGAGGAGCTAATTTGCAACGTATATGATCTCGAGATTTGTTATTTTGATATCGATACAATACCAATACTTTTCAAAATTTTTTCGTTTTTTGAGCATTAACTTTAAATTTGTTTTTGTATGTTACTCCATGTTCAATTTTCTGTCAAATACATATCGTATATTTGTATGAAATTTTATACTTGCACATGTCAAAGTATTGTGCCATTTTACTAAATTATTCTTGCTATTTTCAAATTTTATTTTAGGAACAAGATCATTCCTACGTGGCAACAACAGCGTTGCATTTCCCTTGCACTACCGTTTACATACATTACAGTGCATATAGCAGCATTTTTGTTAGTTGTTTTCTATAGCGTTTTCATAATAAACAGGAGTAGTAGTGTCGTAGATTGAGTGCCTTTCTCACTCTTCAATGCCGAAGAGGAAGCAGAAAGAAGATCAACCGCCTACAGAGACGGTAACCGTCAAGTCCGGATTCCGTCATTGTTGTAAGAATGATGAGCTGTACGCGAAGATAGTAGAAGATGTCAAAGAAATCTCATCGCTGATAGTGGAAACGTCACGCTATATCCACTTCAGCTTGATGAAAAGATGGCAACAGGATGATTTTGCGGCGCCAAACTTCCTCGACTACTTCTACTGTCTCTGCCAGAAGCGTCCGGAAAAGTACGTGTTGGACAGCGAGTATGGCCTGTTGAGGAATGATCTACCTCTGTACAACAGCGCATACAGGTCAAACTTGTTTGTCGATGCTGCGAACACGTACAAGACTATTTTCCACAACAACATATGGATGCACGCGTACAGCAGAATCCGTAGATTCCTTAGGCGTGTTGATGGATCAACACCAGCGAGCATTTACGACACACTAGATTACCTGTTTGTGGACAAAAGTTCCAAGCAACCGGACGAAACTTTGCTCTCCCAGATGCGAACACATTTGGACTGGGACGGGCAAAAGTTCGACGGGGTAAAAAAGAGTGGCTATTGGCAGTATATGCGCTTTTTTTATAAGCTGCAGCGCTACAACGAGGAGAACAACTGCAAAAACTTTGCGCTGGTACCGATCAAGAAATTCGGGGCACATCACGTTCGGTACGACTCGTTTCAATTCCTCGCCACACTATGTAATCTTGGTCTGTTTAAGGGTGGTTGGAAGGCGTTTGAACCTCATAGAGATGCTGAATGGCGCAAGTATTTCGAGTTCCCTGAGACCACATCGAAAAAATTCGGTTATTCAATGATGACGGACGGCGTCAGCATATCATTTTGCATGGCTAAGACCCTGGAGGCAGCAGCAGCCACAACATCGCGGGTCAAGTGCCATAAGAAAGCAAATGATTATGCTGGGGATTTGAGCAAAATCCGAAATACCGAATATGACATCAAAATCGGTC
Source organism: Megamerina dolium (assembly GCA_963854835.1). NCBI lineage: Eukaryota > Metazoa > Arthropoda > Insecta > Diptera > Megamerinidae > Megamerina > Megamerina dolium. The sequence goes on from OY978529.1 coordinate 51,839,375, forward strand.
TCGATCCCGGCCTCCGTCTCATTGTGGGGGGAACGCGGAATGGCTTGCCGCTGAAGATCTCGAATAGCAGGTACCAACACGAGGCAGGGTACCATTCAAGAAAGGTCAAACTACAACGCTGGACACAGACCAAGACTAGCGAAAATATCTCGGAAGAAGAACAGAAGTTGCGGCAGTTGTCACCATACTCAGCTGATTTTCGTAGTTACACACGATATCAGCTGAGTATATTTGCCGCAAAACAAGAGATATTTTCGCAGAGACGAGTCACGCGCCTAAAGCTGCAGAAGTTTATATGCACCGAGAAGGCAGCACACCGCATAGCGACAGAGATCATAGGTACGGATTTGAAGAAGATAGCCTCCAATGCGTTGGTTTGCATTGGATCAACGAGCATCGCTGCGAATTCGCCGATGCGGGGCTACATTCGAACTCCAAAGCCGAAACTGATCTCTGCGCTGAAGAGCCGCGGTGCTGATGTAATGTATGTAAACGAGTTCAGGACCACCAAATTGTGCGGGAAATGCCACCATGAGAACATCACGTCCCGATCTCCACACAGGTACCAATTTTGCCCAAATTGCCGTACTTGTTGGAATCGGGACGTCAACGCTGGAGTCAACATTCTATACATTGGCGAGTGCCTCATCCGGGGAATCGAGACACATCAAAATTTCCATCGTAACAACGTAAGTTGAATCTCGCGCAATATATCGAATCAAACAGCATTTAATCAATCACATTTTCATTTCTCTTTTCAGAAAGATGAGCCCCCGGCAAAGAAGAAGAGAAAGAAACTAAGTGCCACTAAGCCTACTGTGGTCACTTGACCCCCTTCATCCATTTGAAGGGGGTTTAATTCGGAATTAGGGTTTAATTCCGAATTATGCTAATGTCCTGATTCACAATGTCCATGTAGATAATGGCAATAAAAAAACAAAGAAAGCGAAACTTAGCAGAATATCTATATGTATATATGTAATGTCAGCAGAAAACACACGAGACTGATAGAAATTTAGAAAGAGAGACAGTCAGTTTTTTTTTTCATGTTGTGAGATTTCAAATACTCTCCTACATATACATACATACATACATACATAGATGTAGCAACTTGAATAGAAATATATCAGCAAGCAATGTTCAAGGATAATGATATAGAGTTGTATGTATGTATTATAGTAAACACATACTACATACAAATGCATTGGTAACACCCACAATGGCATATCAAACACTCGTTCATCCAACGGAAGTATATTAAATTCAACAAGGATATTGAACAAAATACACTTCAAATAAGAGACATGCTGTGTATATGTATGAGTACATTACATACATGGAAGTAACAACTTAATTTTTTTCATTTTTTTTTTGTGTGTGGCAGGAACAAAGCCAATAAGATTTGGAAAGAGATTCAAATAACAAATAAAAGAAAAGAAAACAACATAAAAAAAATAACTGACAGACAGTAGTCATTTTATTGTAGAGTGAGCTGCTGTAAGCTACTCTGTTACTTTGTTGTATATATGAATGTATGGTGTATTAGAAATATATGGAACTTAAAAAGTGAATATTTTAAAGTTATGCTTGCTATACCCTTGTGTTTATTTTTGTCATTGTCCTTTTTGTTATTGTTATTGCCATTTTGTTTGTCTTTGTTTTTGGCAATCTTTTGTCATTCTCGCATTGTCATTGTTGTCATCACCAGCACTATCTTCATCACCATCCCCATCATTATCATCATCATTATTATCATCAGTATCAGTATCAGCAATGTCAGCATCCTTGTCAACGTCATCATTATCATGATCAGCATCATCAACAGCAATAGTAATATTATAATAAAAATTTCAGTATATCACTTATATACTCTAAGTTATTTTTCATAAAACTATCTAGTGGGAATATAGTGAGAAAGCCATAGAAATTGTTAAATCAATTTGATCATATATATCATTCGATAAAATATCAAAGGTACCTAAATCATATATTAGCTTTAGAGGTTTTGATTTAAATCGACCTATTTATTTTACGCGTAAGTATATGTGACATCAAATATTTGCAATAAAAAATCGTAGTATGAAAAAATGGGCAATTGATTTGATAGAGCTTTAGAAATGGGCTCTATGATAAGAAAATTGAAAAAGCAAAATGATGTTGCTCAATATTTTATTCTTCGAAATCATTTATTACATTTATTTATTGTTTATTCTTACGACAAGCATTTCTACTTAATTTGAATATTATCACCATTGTTGTCATTATTTTTCATGAAAGTTATGAACTAATCATCAACTCACTCACTCACAAAATTTGCGAAAATCAAACAGTATAAGTAAATAAGTTTAAAATGAAATTGACTTTTCCCAAAGTAGTTACAATACAAACAAACTTATAAATGTAATCAAATTTAATTATCATAATCCATCATAATGAGTAAATAATAATGGAAATTTTGCAAAATAAAAAAAAAAAAATTAAACAAATTAAAAAAGATTTTCAACTATAGAAAGTTGTATATTCGCAAGTACAATGTAACCAAAATTAATGTTTTGCTCTAATGGCAGCAAGTTATCGAACAATTAATATAAACTTTTTCAACAAGTACGTTGACATTGAGGATTAAGCATAATAATTGCATACTTAGTGTAACTAATAATTAATTGCAATTTATTAAATGAATTTTTATGAAATGAGATGCTGAATTGAACAAAAGAAAAATAGTCAATAATAAAGTTGCTAAATATTAGCACATAAAAGCAGGTCGAATATAAACAAATGTGAAGAATTAAAAATATTATAAATTAAATTAAAAAAGAAAAATTAAAATATTATTAAAAAGTAACTTAAAACTGTCGTGAAAAAAAAAATCAGAAGAAATATTAATAACAATCAATATGGTAGTGGTCACTGTATTCCGTACTATTGAAGAATATGCAGCCAGAATGGGCATCCTATCCAACCTCTATTGCAGAAGTTTCAAACAATCGTAGGAGAAGGAAAAATTATGATTAATATCTTCTCCAAACGTTTAATACTACTAATGTTGGGTTTAAATCCGTTAGCTAAATGAACCTTAGATATCAAATGCGATATATAATTAGATAGATGAATGTGAGTGATAAACTGACCTGCTTAAACCAAACAAAATGGCCATGAAGCGTTTGATTGTACAACACATTCAACCAAAATTCAACTTTGGATTCAATGGAAATATTTCAATTTTTCGAACAACACTCGTGGTAAAAGGAAAACAATAAATCCTCTAATAGTCTGCGATTTATTGAGAAATTAAGCGAGTGATTAACATTGCAATATGCTGAAAATATGCGGAGAAAATAGACATCCGAAGAATAAGTTTTTTGTCACATCATATTAAAAAATTTTCGACTTACCTTGGGAAATTCTCGAAAATTTTAGAAATATTATTATTAACTTTATAAAAATCTATTCGAAAAAGAGAGAGAATATTATTGGCTCCTTATTATTGTATCATGAAAATACCTCCGCTGTCTATCAACACATTCTTAGAATTTTATTCGTGTACTTAAATTAGAATATCTTTACATATTTCTTTTACACATTTTATTTCTTACAAATGTACATAAATAACTATGAACGCCCTTTTTATGTTCAAATTTCCTTTTTTCATTCTCCAATATGCTCTGGTAGTGAGTTAATTAAAGTTTTCCCTTTGCGTTGTTTGAGCCTGTGTGATGACTGCTTTATAATTAAATCAAAAAAAGAAATTGTATTTATAAGTAGGTACATATTTGTGTAAATATGCTAATTCTATACATACATTTATTCATATTATATCTTAAGCTAAATGCAAATCACTCAAACAATAAAATATTTGAGGTATTGGTGTTATACACTCTTATCCACACATTTACTAGAAGAAAAGCAGGAAAGAGTATCTACTTAAAATAAATCAATTTTAATTTGTTTATTTAATAATGATTTTGTAAAAATTAATTTTAACTACCAAACCCATACATATGATATTTACCAAAAAAATGCATTATTGATTTCAAAGAACCACAAAAATGCCTATCTATGCACAAGTACTTGCATATAAAGGGTTATCCATTTCGCGGTTTCAAAAGTATAGGGCTAGAATTTGACATCTGTCAAACTGAGTTGTTAAAACAATTTCTTTCTTTTTCAGTTCAAAGTCTGACATTTGCGAAAATGGATCGCTTAACTATCGCACAACGCATTAAAATTGTAAAAACCTACTACAAAAATGGTGATTCTGCCACAGCCACATATCGTGCTTTAAGAGGAGATTATAGTTTACATAATCGTCCAACTACGCAAGCAATTGGCAAAATTGTGAAGAAATATGAAGAGATTGAATCGGTTACAGATATTGTAAGGCCTGTGCATCATCGTTTTGCTCGTACCACCGAAAATATCGCTGCTGTAAGTGAAAGTGTTGCCGAAGACCCGAATGTGTCGATTCCTCGTCGTTCTCAGGAAATAGGACTGTCTAACGGCACATTATGGCGTATTTTGCATTTGGATCTACACCTACATCCATATAAAATCCAGCTCACACAACAACTGAAGCCAGCTGACCATTCACAACGTCGTAGATACGTCGAATGGGTGCTTGAACAACAGGCGGTGGACGGCGATTTTTCGAACAAAATTTTTTTCAGCGACGAAGCACATTTCTCACTCGGTGGGTATGTTAACAAACAAAATTGTCGTATTTGGGGTTCTGAGAATCCTCAAGTAATTGAAGAGAGGCCACTATATCCACAAAAAGTCACTGCTTGGTGCGCTCTTTGGTCCGGAGGTGTGATTGTTGGACCTTACTTCTTCGAAAACGACGATGGAACGACTGTCACCGTCAATTCGGAGCGTTATGGTCATATGATAACCGACTTTTTTTTGCCTGCTATTGAAGAATACGACTTAGAGAATATGTGGTTTCAAACAAGACGGTGCCACATGCCACACAACTCGAGCGAATATGGCTTTATTGCAAGAGAAATTTTCTGGCCGCGTAATTTCTCGTCGTGGCGATATCAAGTGGCCACCAAGATCATGCGATTTGACAGCGCTTGACTTTTTTTTGTGGGGCTACGCGAAAGACCGTGTTTATGCAGATAAACCTTTAACTCTTGAGCACCTAAAAACCAACATTCGTCACGTTATGGCTGAGATACCGCCCAATATGTGTCAAAAAGTGGTCGAAAATTACCTCAAAAGAATCGATGCTTGCAACAATTCGCGTGGTGGTCATTTAAATGATGTAGTATTTCACACATAATGTCAATGTTCAAACTTTATAATAAAAAAGAAATATCATGATAAAAAATATTTTATATGTGTTTTATTTACATTTACTTTTGAAACCGCAAAATGAATCGAATTAAAAAAAAAAAACTCGAAAGCCAACATTCTGATATTCATGACACCCGTGCCTCATCATATTGTTTATATTATATTTGATATTTATTTTTTATCACACCAAAAGCTTTACTCTCTTTATTGGTTTAAAATATAAAAAACCAGGGAGTAACAATCAACAATGCATTCGAACTTCAAAAGAGAATTTTTCGTTGCTTTTCGGAAAGCTGTTCTAAATCATCCTCTCTGTTTGCATGATTTTCTGTTATCTTAGTTTAATATTTCACATGACAAGCATTCAATAAAATTTCCCACAATACATTATGCAAATTATACAAAAGGGAAATATGATAAGTAAAATATTATTTATAGGAAATCAAAAGGAATTTTTATATAGATGGGTGATAAGCAAGCTACGAAAAAATATTGGAAATAAAAAAATTAATGGATATCGGTTATAAATTTCACCCCTCTAGGAATGTTTTGCTCTGCCGTTGATCTTGTATGGCAGCCCCAGAAGGCCAACACACCACATCACTGAGTTACTACATCCACTTTTTACAATCGTATCGACATTTTCTTAATCAATTTATCACCCAAAGAGTAAAAATAACTTGAAAAACAAAATTCAATCCAGTTACTACTTGTGGAAATCTTTAAAAAATCCATATTTAAGGCACTACTTCACCTTCATAGATAGTATATCTTTTACATAGTTTAACATCTATTAATACTTTTGCACCTTCATGCACCTATTTTTATTAGTATGCAAAAGTTTATAGCAATTTCATCATTAAAAACAATTTTAGTACAATAAAAATAGAACCGCAACGTACACAAAAACGCACCTCTGCAAATTTTGTAGCTAATTCACAATTATATTCGCGTGAATTCATAATCTCATTAAAATCTAAATATCAGATTTAATCTGTGTGGTTTTATATGGTACTTGTACATATAATTAATAATTGACTGACTTCCGCAATTTAGCATTACACTAAACTATAACATTTTATTTTAATGATGATGGTTTAAGCTTCAACTTATTTGGATATATATAATTGTTATATATTTTATGTATAGACATGATACCTACACATGCATACACATACGTTTATATTGTACAATATTATTGTATATTATTTTCAATTGAATGTGATTATTATTGAAGCGACTAATCTAGACAAATATTCAAATTTAGAAAACCGGAAATATACCAATGTACATAATATTAATTGGTATTTATTTGTAAAGTTAAATTAGCTGATTAAATTTTTTGTCAAATTTTAGCATTTCATACATTTTTTTTAATACCAATATTAAAGTTTTCCATTTTGGCTTTATTAATAACAAAGTAAATATTGAAATTTATTATTTTTATGATACAAGTTAGATTTTGTGCTCATTCAAAGAGCTATGGGGAATAATTTTAGGTAAGGACACAGTAATTTAAATAACTAAATATCAAATTTAAATAACTAAAGAGTATGCAATGAAAACATCTCAATATAACAATATATAGTATATAGCAATAGAGAAGATTGAGAGACGAAAGTTTAGCTCTCACACACAGGAAGCACAAAAATTAGTCTACATTCTGTCAAATAAGTACCCGGAAATCGGAAATTCTCATTTTTAATTTTCCCTCTGAGAATATTTCAAAAAAAATTTTTCCCAGCTTGGCATAACTGTCAGCCACTATTCTGTGAATTTTTATTGCTATGTGTCATTTAGTTTGGTTACGGCGTCATTAGGAACAAGTCAACCTTTTGTGTGCGTTGCGATTTTTACTATGGATAAAAATATCGAACAAAGAGTTTGTGTGAAATTTTGTGTTTCAAACGAAATTTCTTGTGCCAAAACGTTGGAAATGTTGAAAAAAAAACATTTGGTGATTCAACCATGTCGAAAACTCAAGTTTACGATTGGTATAAATCGTTCAAAGAAGGGCGAGAAGAAATCACAATGCACACAAAAGGTTGACTTGTTCCTAATGAGAATTTCCGGGTACTTATTTGACAGAATGTATACTAATACCCACCTGATCGAATCATCTGTGATGTAACCCATTTGGATTATATTTCTTTAGATTTAATTGAATATCAACCATTTTTACTTTGTATTCTAATCATGAATCATTCAAAATCAAGCTCACATGTAAATTTTTGCAGTTCCTGATAACAGATTGTCGACCATCAACTACTGCTTCAGTAGGCATTAATTTTAAACAGTGAGTTTTCATATTGCAAATTCATTTGGGATTTTATTTACGTTTATATTTCCCTTTTTAAAAAAGAAACATAAATACAGCACAATTTCTGTATTCATGGTTTTGTTTAATAAAATAGCAAAATGTGGTCGTATACAATAATATGAAAAAACTTTCTGACAGCGCAATATTTGGCATTAACAATACCAAAGAAAACGAATCTCTCTTCAAGACTAGTACATTCAAACGTTCAACTTTTAACTGTCGGAAAAATTAATTGGCGAATTAAATGAAGCAATTTTAAAATATATTCCAAATTCCAAATTGCTAGTTATGCTTGGCCCATCCCATACTTATACCGGTGACCTACAGAGCAACGACCAAATACACTAACCGTGGTACAATGATAGCCATTTTACGCATTGAATGTCATATCCGTAGGACATTCGATTGAAATCATATGATCTCAACATTATTCAGTGTGTGTGTGTGAGAAGACTTTAACGCGTGCGTGTGTCATCGCCAATACAAACAAATATGTGAATATAGTTGTCAGAATTGTCATATTTATTCACAGGAAATTGTATATAATCATCGAAAGCGATATTAAATGCAATCATGATTTTGATCTCATCGAGCCATTTAGTTATATATGTAAATGTATGTGATTATTAATAAACGATATACTAGTACAACGTATACATAGATACATGTGTCATTCTACAATCAAATTATATATTATAACATATGACAATCAATTGATGTTAAAATGTGAACTTATTACCAATGTATGTAGTAATAAATATATTTGTGCATATCATTTGCATTGATATTTATCATGTAGTTAGAAATTACATTCAATTGCATTTAAATTTGATTATGGCTGATAAACCATATTGGTGAAAATTAGTCTTGGTTAAGTCGAATTGAAATGAATATGTATGAAAATGTATTTCAATATGTATTGTACATTGATATGCATTCAAAAATAAATTTAACATATGTTATGTATATTAAAATTAAATTAAACTGATACTGAACACACATTACCTGGTGCTAATTTATTTTATTACATACAACCATCGATGTTGTTCCAGTATTTAGTTTCAATGTAGAATCAAGAAATTTTGGTTGAATAAAAGCAAATATTATTTAACTAATTTTGAATTCATATAACAATCAATTGAATTGCGTATACTTATTGAATGCTGACCAATCAACCAATCAATGTAGACGATTATCCAACTTAACTAACAAAGTAATACAAACATGTTGCACAAAGTGGAAGAGTAACATAAGAAGAAAATGTATGTAAATTTACCACACAAAAGTAGCTCATAGCTACTTATTATGTTACATATAATGAGTACGCCTTTTTTCTGCTTTCATTTCTCATGTTTTTTCCTAGAACTTTCCTTACTGCTTGCCTAATCTTGCCTAATATTGTCTATGTGTATACGAAGTATACCAAACAAAGAATAAAATGGAACGCCTGCATCATTAGCATTTAAGCTGACACAAACAATTTTGTCAAAGTTTTCTATGTTTTTTTTTGCCCCACAAGAAATTACTACTATGTACAGTACGCATATATTTATATATGTACTAGTAATACGCATCTAAGACTGTTCATCGCGACTCATTGTTTTTGTTCCTTTAAGTATCTATCTTTTGTTTTTGAAATAAAAAAAAAAACAGAAATCTTCTACACAATTTACATGAATTTGTTACATTCATTCATGTGTTTGTTCATTCTTCTTCTTCTTTGTATTTATTGTAATTATTTTTATGCTTTTCGTTGCTAATTTCTTTTACTTTTGCTTGTAATGTTTGAAAGAGAAATGAAAAAGAAGAAAAATGAAATAAAAGGACGATTATTTTTATGAAAGTTTTACTTTTAGCTACTACTCACATTCACATTTGTTCGGTTTGTTCTTTATTTTTGCTTATTTGTTTATCTTGATTTGATTTTTTTATTTGTTTGTTGTTGATGTACTTATCCTACACAAATAACATATATATATATATATATTGAAATGTGATTGAGATATATGATGATGATGATGGCATATCAACATTGTAAATACATGTATAATTATTATCTCTGTTATTTGCTAGTTGATTTTTGATATTACTTATTTGTCTTTCCTTTGCTAATCAACGCACAACGAATCAGTGAATTGTAATATCATTTTATATAGAAATATATTTAAGGATACCCTTTTGTGCTATTTTGAAAAAGTATTATAATGAAAAAAATGAGATTTCACTCAATGTGCTACATGTAAGGAGTAAAGAAGCTCTGAGGATTTGGTATATTAACATATTTGGATCCCTAATTAGTTACGGCGAAGGCTCAATATTTTTATTAGAATTTTGATTCGTTTGAAGACTCAAAGAGTGAAAGACATCATATCTGAAGGAAATACTTCAGTTGGAGTTTTTCTACGAAATTATTATTTTACGGCTTGAGGGAAGAATAACTTGCAAAATTCCATTCTTAAAAATGACCTTACGAAAAGTTTGCTCGTATCTCTTCCTTTTATTTTCACATCTTTGTATGGGAGCTGCATTAAGAAGCAGGCGTGGCTCACCAGTTTTTGAGGAACAATTTCTGCCCATAATACTAATCTACACCTGAGATAGGGTTGACTTAGGAGCAGTATTTTGTAAGTTATGGGCAGTAAGTTTTTAAAGGCACAGTATGGGAGCTGTATAAAAAGTAGGCATGGCTTGTCTTTTTCTTGTAAATCTAATTACCTTTGCAATACTAATCCACACCTCAAATTTGGTTGTCCTACGCTGAATAGTTTGTAAGATCTTGCATAGGATAGTTGCTCTAGGTAAAAAACTGGCTACTATAAACAGTGTCCGTGGCTAGACCATTTCCTGAAAATCTAATTATCCTTACAATCCTAATTCACAACTCAAATATGCTAAATAGTTTGTAAGTTATGGCGGTGAAAATTCTTTTTTTTATTTCCTCGACTTTGTATGGAAGCCACATAAAGAAGTGGGCATGGCTTTTTGATCTTACGCCAGCTCAGTTCCAACTACAATATTAATTTAAGTGTCAAATATGGCTCTCTTAGACATAAGATTAATGAAGTTGCAGCTGAAGATAATTGGAGCTACTATAAATGTAGGCGTGACTCGCTCATTTCAGACAAGGTTATGTAGCAGTATAATATAACTCTATGTGCCAAATATTGTTGTCCCAAAAGATTATAAATATTCCAAGATTAGTCGCTTTGAATGCTTAGTGTGGGCGTGGCAGTTGACCGATCATGCCCAATATCAATCCCGTCTATACCATTGGATCATAGGTTGCTTATGACAAATATCGTCAAAATAGCTTAATATTTACTCAAATATATATTTTTTTTCTATATCTCCAAAGATTCCTTCTAGTAGTTACAAACATTTGACAGAAATGAATATGCCTAGCGTATACTTTAAACAGAAATGTATTACAAAAATATGGATTTTATTGAAATTTCAATTATTTAATTTTTGTTCTAACATTGTGTGAGATGAAAACACTGCACTTCAGAAGAAACAAGTTATCACATTAAGGTGATCCAAAAACAAAAAAATATATAAACCCTATTTCACCATAGTTCTATAAAATTACACATTTATGTACATTTTGAATGAAATAGGATTTAATACACTGCATTTTATTTATTTTATTTATTTTCACATGATCAAATATACAATATGAAAAATATATGCAATGTTTTGATTTTATTGTACTCATACAAGTACAAGTGTCACTAAATTCACACTCACAAAATTAAATATAGTACATATTTATAAATTACATATCTACCTCCATACATATTTAATGATGTACATAATTGCAAAAAGTGGCAAAATTGTTGACATACAATTGTACTCAATTGTATTTAACCTCTTTTATATTAATCTTTGTTTGTTTGCTCAGAGCTTTTTTATATATGTACACCATGTACACCCACATATGAACACTGACATAATCCTTATGTATGAGAATATTGATAATGGATAAAGTAAAATTGTAAAAGAACATGCAATATTTATATATTGATTATTTTTATATGTTACGCCGATGGTATGTGACGGCTGACACGGAATGGTTTTTTGTTTTTTTGTTTTTTTTGTTTTTAATGTTATATGTAAACATATATGTATTGCTATCTGCCACTTGCATATGCATTTAATCGATTGGCAGAAAAGGAACATTTTATTGATATAAAATTTCACTGTTCATTTGACGCATGTGCTCGCATTTCAATCATGACATTTGTTATATGCATAAGAATAAATGTTGATTGAGTTGACAAAAAAACAAATTTTTAATTTTTTCGAAACATTTAGGTTTGATGGTGATGGAACTGTGACTAAGTAATTATTTCTACATGTAAGAGAAATTGTTGAAAATTCTGAAGCTACCTAATAAAAATAATTTAAAAAGTAAATATAAAAAAAATTAAATCTATATGGCATATACATATATAGTATATATGATATAAGGCATTTAATTGAAAGCAAAAGACAAGAAAATTAAATATTTTGAGAGTAGTAAAAATCTGCAGTGCTGCTTTCAGAGAGTATTGTGTGTTATTGTGTAAAAAAATGTGGCGAATATTATTGCAATATCATTATAAGCTAGTGATTTTACTTAACGTCACACAACGGAATTATTCTCATACTCATCATAACATTATCGTTCATTTTGTTAATTTGTTAAATGGCCAAAAATCACACAAGTCACAAATTGTCCAACTTGCTCATGATACTCAAATTTAAAATTTCCAACCACCGCTAAAATTTTAAATGTCTCAATATTTTAACATTTTTGAATATCGATTTGAAAATCATTATAAAATTATAAAATAAATGTTGATAGCAATAAATTACGAACATTTTGTTCATAAATCATAATAATCGGCATCATCATCAGTATAATAAACATTTTTTGAGTTATAGTAATCAATGTTAATTTAAATTGGCATAGCCATAAAATTTATTGCAATAATATAAATAGCAATTCTAACAATTATTACTATATGCATATTAGGCAGGATCAATATTTTTTTTTTTTTTGCTCACAAATCGTATGTGTTGCAAAAGGAAATATTTTAATAATTCTAAGTAAATCTGCCCAAAAAGTCACAAATTTAAAATTAGAAGATGAACGATGAGTTTACCTAAAAATTAAAGTGAAAGAAAATATGGTTCACAGCACTACATCTATGGTGTTGCCGTTAGCAATATGATTTTTCTTAGACAGAAAATTTTTCTGATCCCAAAAGACCATTTATTCGACAAAATGTCGGAGGTCCAAATTCCTTTACAGAAATTTTACTAAGATTTTAGTTTTGTTATACGGTTTATCTAGTAAAATTAAGCCAGAACTATTTGACCCAGCCCTAACCGTACTATATAATTAAAAATATCAAAATAATTTCAAATTTCAAAATATTCAATGTTGGATAAGAGAACCACTGAACCAGAGTATTAATTTGTAAAATAAATCTTATTCAATGTCAAAAATTAGATAATGTGATGTTTGTGAATGTTTAATTATGAATTAATTAAAAATTAGTACCTACAAAATAGCATTTATATAAAATAAATTTATAGACGATATCCAAGTAATTGCCAACATTACCAGCAATATGTAATTATTTAAAATATATACAATTCATCTGATACATACTTCATAATGACCATGTACAGAACAGATGTAATTGTTTACATATTGTATTGTATATTTGCCATACATATGACCTAGTTTTTGTTCAATTGTAAAATAACTTGAATAAAATATAAACTTTATTTATATACTATATGATAGATTTATATGTATTGTGCGCATATATATATACAATTTCTATGTAACATTAGAATGAAGAAAACTTAAATAAATTCATATCATTTCCATACATAGAGAGAGAGTTTTTCTCATTTGAATGATTTCGAATTTGACACAGCAAGAATAAAATCTTCTCAAAAAAAACTTTTGTTATTTATTGCATATTGCATATCTTTAGCCAGTTTTGTTTGAATAGTTTTATATGAAAGTTTAGAAATACGAGCATATTCATGTGTGTGTGTGTGTGTGTCTATAGAGAACATATAATACTCGTTGCAAAGTATTATATAAAATATATTAAGATTAAGTATTTCAAGTTATTTTGTAATTTATTTAATTTCAAATTTATGCAAATTGTTTATTAGTTGCTGCATTCTAATAGTTTAGCATTTGTATAATTTGTATAGCATCAAAAAAAAAATTTTTTTTTTTTTGGAAATTAGAATTGAGCACATTTGACTTATCAATAGTATATATGTAAATGGAAATAAATTGAATTCATTACACTTATTTTCCAAGTTAACTTCAGATTGCTCAACTATTTTCTCACTTACCAAATATGACTGTTTCAAAACAATTTTTAAGTAATTCATAGCAACATTTTTAAACATACCATTGCAGTTACTTTTTACGGAATATATATTAAATAATGGCCGAAGTTCATCCACTTTTTGAATGACTATTACTTTATCTGCAATAAAATCTTTTTTTTTTTTTTTTATTAGAAATGAATTTTTTAATTATGATTAATCTCCCCTATTTTTTCATATAAATATGACAGTTGATCGGCCGTGCCCCGTTCCTTTACACCATAGACCATAGACCATTCAAATTATTGTTCAAACCAACCAGATTACAGACAGATATATGTAGGGACCTCCTTAAATCTACTACAGAAGCATTTTTGATCAAGAATAAATGTACTTTTATCTGCAGAGCTTTCTTCAAATGGATGGAAATATCTTCTTAAAAATCTGGCAAAAAAATACATATTTCCTCTAAAGAGTCTAACTACAAAAATTTATAGTGGAATAATTGAGTTGCAACGTAAAACTACAATGTACCTATTTTAACCAACATTTACAAATATTGCATTCTTATTATTTTATCTCATCTTTTCTATTATTGCAAAACAAATCACGTACAAAATCACTGACCGACCACGTTGGTATACTTACGAATGACTGAGACGTTGATGATAGTATTCTATGTAATTCTATTGATGGTAATATTGTATATACAAAAGATACATATATTGTCTGATTCTCCATTCTTTCTGCAATGCAACCATTAAAATGACAATTTAAACATTTTTATTTCTATTTTAATGTTAGCTGAATTTGATACAGAATTTGTATGAGTACTTACGAGCAATTGACATGCAAAAATAAAAGAAAAACATCAAATCATGCTGCTCGTTGAAAGTGTATAAATCTATGATGTAACGATACATATAACTTCACAAATGATGATCTTCTAAGAATGGGGAACGAAAAAATACTAAAAAAAAGAATACAATAATTAGCATATTTTTCTTCTCTGACAATATTACATATACTTAATTGTATCTCATTTCGAGTTTCGATTGCAAGGACTTCTGGGCACTGAAATATTGACAATCAATAGTTTTCTGAATTCTTCATTAAGGATAAGAAACCAAAATCAAATACAACAGATCTCTTCAATACAATACACACCATGTCGTATGAGTAATATTGAATTAAAAGGTCTTTTTTGATATTTCTATTACTACGAGTATTTTCAAAAAAAAAAATTTGTAACTTGGCAAATTATATTTTTATTTATTTTCTTAAATGTTGTGCGACCTTCCTCTTGTGAACAAAATTACAGTGATCACACGATTACACAAAAATCTATACTTTGACCATAAACAACATCACAGTAAAGAAATTATCACATACATATTAGCTGATATTTTTTGTTTCCCCATATTTTTCAATACTTATAAAAATGCATTATTGCTTCGCTGCCATAACACATTAATACGATATGAGCACATCCTGTAATGTTTTATAGCACAGCAGCTTATACAACCGGTGGTCAGTTGCTACTTATATGCAGTAGACTATAAATAATCCGATCATATCATTTTCATTTCACTCACCCACATCAATCATCGCTTTCAATATAGCAAGAAATCATATTGTAATGATTCTCAATGTTTCTCAGAACGATACGAGTATCTTATCCATTCGCTTTTCTCATAATGGATTTTTCGATAGCAAAAAAAAAAAAAAAACTATAAGCATATATCATTATGATGCAATCGCATTGCAGAATATAATATTTATGAAATTTCACCGTAGTTTTTCACTGTAGTTTTTGGTGCATCTGTGTGAATATGTGTGTGTGTACTTGTATAAATATATCAAGCTTATAGTCAGTAGAATGATGAGTTGTGGTAAGTAATCAATATATAATATACATAAAATCAGTTTATTGCAATAATTTTCTTTAGTTTACCTTATCAGATATTACTTTGAAAATTTTTTCCGTATCTTATTAGTACATACATATGAAATATATACTTTAGCGAAAATAAAAATCTCATAAAGCGGTGAAAAATTAAACAAATTATGGTATTATTGTACAACTACGTCGACGAATGACCAAAATTTAATTTTCATATTATCAATGTTACATATTTACGCATGTATGTATCTATATCCTCGGCAACTTTTAACTTCAAGTTGAAAATAAATTTCATATTAATATTTTCTTCTTTGTAGAAATTGTAAAGCACTACACACACACACCCACACACCCAGACATAAATATTTAAATTTTAATATACGGTAAATTCAAAATTTTCCATATTTATTGAAGTTCATACAAGTGTATACATAGTTATGTATAAGGCAATTTTAATAAGAAGTTTATGAGTACGACACTTTAGAAATGTTCAACAAACCAAAAAAAAAAAAAAAACGAAAGACCCCCTCCGAAAATACATATGCATGTACTCAAATATAGTACATATTCAAATATATACAATATGTGCATATTGTACTATATTCACACACACACACACACACACACACACACGCACATATAAAGCATACAGGTAAAACATACACATATATTCAGCAATTTATTGCTACAGCTTACACAGCGGTGTATGCAGCTAGTATGGTGAAATTGTGTAAATTGCAACAACAAGCTACAAGAAGAGAAGGACAGTAAAAGCAGATGTTTTTGCATCTTGATGTGGCCATTTTGTAAAATTCTTGATTAAAATTTTATATGACGAAGAATATTTGAAATATTTCTAATCCCTTCTGAATGCATGAGAAGTTGCAGAATTTACAGAAGCTACGATAATAGTAATAAGGATGATGATGATGATGATGATGATGATGTGATTATATGTCGTTTGTAAATACGTAATTTTTTATATTAAATAATTTATATACAAATAATTATATAATTTTTTATATTAAAAATGTCAATAACAAAAAGTCATATCTTTTTGTATACTTGCATATATACTGATTATAAGGTGAAAAGAAGAAAATATCGTCAAAATTAAGGTTTTAGAAAAAAATTCATGAAAAGTGATGGTTACCTGGAATGATGGAATCATACATTAATACTTAGTTTATTGACCGATTAATACATTTGAAAGAATTATAAATTTACATATATCACATTCCATACTTTTTCATTCTTACATTCAATAAACATCTACATGTTAATTGGTTAATTTGTTCGTACAATATATTTTAAAAATTCATATCAATGTCAGAGCATCTCTCAATTAAATTGTTCATTGATTTGGAATAATAATTTCACTTTAGAAAATTAATTATTTAGATGACAGTGACAACATGAGTAATATAAACTAAAGCAGACACTTCATACTTAAACACTTACCTATTTAAGTGGGTCTATAATAACTGAGTATACCAACATTCCATTAATACAATTGCTAATACTATTGAATTCTTATAGAACTTGATTGCTTCATACATAGTAACCTTCATTAATCATTCAACTTACGTGCTTATTAATACTTTTGAAAGATATGCTGTTGCTATCATTATATATGTTCATATATATTATATTCTATAACATTAGAACATTGAGAATTTTTTTTTTATTTCTGCAAAATAATCATTAAATGACCTTGAACATAAATACGGGTTTTGGAGTTTATTACATCGAATCAATGAGGCATGAATTAAATTATTCTTACCTTATACATATTGTCAGATGTATTGTAAGTAAGTTGTAGTATATCTACTTGCTTTTTAAGATATAAAAATTGACAATTAAAATTGTGAAAAAATAAAGGTTCCCTCAAATAAATTACATGACTATGTATAAGGATGCTTTATTTTGGAAGGAATGCTTACACCTGCATTTGTAATAACTATAAATAAATTTAATTGTAATAATTTATGATCCACACTATTGGTCGATTGAAGTTGTACAGAGCTAGTTGAAAAATAATTTTTCTTTTTAAAAAATATTTTCAAATATTTAAGCGGATGCATGTCTTGTAGTAAATTAATGAATATATGTAATATTATGAGTTGCATTTTATTATTTCATTTGACTCATATTGTTTAAATCCTCTTTTGTTATTATAAGATTGAAAACTAAAAGGTGTCATCTCATATAGTTAAGTATATGTATATATGTATATAGATATATCTAACATCATTGTCATATTCGCCAAGATTCATCATGCATCATACAATCTCTATGCTAACTGTATATGTACATATATTGCAATATAACAATTAATAATAGATTGTCAGCCATTACTGTTGCAACATAATCAACTGTAATTTACCTTATGGTCTTCTCTGGCTCAACATATACATATGTCTACCATATATACTACTAGCATATTCTCTACAATACCAAATAATGGTGTCGCTAGGAAGCATGCATGCATCATCATCATCATCATTTAATACGAGTATTAGAAGAATGTTGCATACGACAATGACAATTACCATTCTCGTATTATGTTACGTTGATGAATAGCAAATGAAACATGAAGTAAAATATATTTTTCCTCAGCTTCTCTTTCATAGCTAAATAACACATAGCCATTTCATTGTTGATTACATTGAAACAGTGAACAAAATGTAAGCGAAATGAATGGAATGAAGTATAAGAAACATATGTTATGTTAACATAGACAATGTATAGTTAGTATGTAGCAGTAGACAATGAGACAATGCAAGTTAGTGTCACCGTTGATAGCGATGATAAAAATGGCAAATAAAAATGACACGTTTTTGCATATTTGATGCGTTCTTTCATCGTTATTTCATTCCATTTTCTTGCTGTTTTTACAATGATGTCTACACAATCTCTGTATGCCTTTTCAATTTGTAATAAAGGGTGTTTGTAAAGAATTTCATAGCATTTAAGATTAAGCTTCCATTACGTTCCCCGTAATGGTTTTTTAACTCGATTGAACAGAAAGAAGTCACAAGGAGCCAAATCAGGTGAATTCGCTGGCTGTTGGATGGTATTTGTTGCATTTTTCGTCAAAAAATTACGAATAATGATGGCACTGTGCGACGGTGCGTTATCATGGTGCAAAATCCACGAGTTTTCTGCCCACAATTCTGGTCTCTTTCCGTCGTACTCATAAACCCACCCACTCTCGTCTACAGTAATGATTCTTTTGATGAATGTGGGATCGGATTCAGCCTTGCAAATCATGTCTTTTGTGACGTCAACACGGTCTCTTTTTTTGCATGAAGTTACTTGAAAATTGTAAAAAATTGCCTACACACACAGAGAGATAGATGTACTTTTGGCTACGTAACTTTTGCAAATATCAAGCTATGACGCTAAGATTTAGAGAGAAAATCAACAACAGATGTACCAACTTAACAAAAAAAAAAACACAGAACTCAAATTGGAATGATGGGAGCGCCACACGCTGATTACTCCGGTAACTTTTTGATCAAGGTGGTATATCATGGATTGTAACATTATTACCAAACACCATGTATGGTAGAACATTAGTAACGATAGTAACATCATCATCATTGTAAATCTAAGAAAACAAATCATACCTACATATGCTTCTAATTAATGAACATGAATGGCACTCTTGTCAGATTAGGTATACTATTTATATTTACATATGTACAGTGGCTCACAGCTTATTTCGTACAGTGTATATATTTTTATGTACATGGCTGTAACATCGAAACTAAAAAACTTATCAATAAGTTTTGAATGTAGATGTCTATGTATGTGTTTAGTAAACCTAATAAGAAAACGGGGAACCCCAAAAATTGTTCTTTTTGTCATGCAAGAGAGAAAAACTATTGATCAGCTGATTTTCAGCTCACATCTTATTTCGTACACAAACTTCAATGTAAGTAAGTTTCATTCTGCCGCGCAGTTACAAAGTTTTTTTGAATTGTATGAGTTTTTGGACCTTTTTAACTATTATAACAATTTTTATTATTATTATTTTAAATAGTTAAAGTGCTGTAAATTAAACATTTAGCGTTATGGGTCGTCGTACAACGATGGAACAGCGTAAACTGGTAATTAACCATTTTAGGAAAGGTCAGAGTGTGCGAAAAATTGCTGAAATGACAAATTTAAGTGCCTCAACTGTCCAATACATCATTCAACGCTTCGTTCGCGAAAATCGGTTGGAGAACAAGGGCAGAGAAGCACCTAATAAGATTTTCAACGCATCAGACGAGCGTTATATTGTACGAAAAGTTAAGAAAAATCCAAAGTTATCCGCTCCGAAGTTGGCTGCAGAGGTTCAGCGTGAAATAGGAAAATCATCCAGTGCTGAAACTGTCCGACGTGTGCTGCGCAATCATGACTTGAACGGTCGAGTAGCCCGAAAGAAACCATTCATTTCAAAAATGAATATACAACGCCGACTTGACTTCGCCAAAGAGCATATTATTAAGACTCCTGCGTTCTGGAATACCGTTATTTTCGCGGATGAGTCTAAGTTTAATATTTTTGGCTCGGACGGAATGTCATATGTTTGGCGTAAAGCGAATACCGAGCTAAACAAGGAGAACCTTAAGCCCACAGTGAAGCATGGTGGCGGTAGCGTGATGGTTTGGGCCTGTATGTCAGCAGCCGGAGTAGGTGAATTGGTTTTTATTGAGGAAACAATGGACAAAATGAAGTACCTCGAGATTCTGAAAAACAATTTACTTCAAAGTGCAGACAAACGGTTTGCGGGAAGAATTTCGGTACTACCAAGATAATGACCCAAAACATAAATCTGGGATTGTGCAATCTTGGCTTATTTGGAACTGCCCACACTTGATGTCTCCACCACCACAGTCACCTGACATGAATGTGATTGAAAATCTTTGGTCTATTTTGGACAATAAAATAAGAACACACAAGATTTCTAATAAGCAAGACCTAAAGAAGGTACTGATGGAAGAATGGAAAAAAATCACACCAGACATCACTCAAAAATTGGTGGATTCAATGCCAAATAGACTCCAGGCTGTCATTAACGCTAAGGGATGTCATACTAAATATTAAAATCAACTTACTTTGTTTTTAGTTTGAACTTAAAGAGACTGTACGAAATAAGCTGTGACATGAATTTTCCTATTTTTTTCTTATTTTATTTTTTTATAGTGTCAAACACTAAAATTTTGAAAAAGTAAATTTTGGAAAATAAAAAACAAACCTTCCTTTCTAAAATGGCATTTATATTTTGTTCAAATTTTTGCTATATTAGGAATTACTACTGCAGCAATTGTTAAACTGTCACTGTACGAAATAAGCTGGGAGCCACTGTATGTCTATAGGATAAAAGGTATGCAAATATAAAAAAAAAAAAAATTTAAATACATTAATTAATGAAAAATGTATTTTATCTAGTGTTAAAATATTAGTTAATCAATTAGTCCAATTAAATTATTCTAACTTTAAATTTCATCAATTTTCGAAGTGAGAGAAAGAGTGTTTTAGTCTTCTACTTCTCATGTTATCCAATCTTTGATTTGAGAAATTGAAAAATAAACACAAATAAACAATTGAATCAACAATTTTATTATTGAATAAAAATATTAAATATTGACACTTATTTAGAACATCTACCATCATGATAACGTGGCTGGTATACATTAGGGTTATCTAGATTATTCATTCATTCTGCTCTTCTATTCATCACGATATTTTGTAATATTTAAACCATATAATTATTTATTATAAAAAACTGATTCGATTTATCCATGCCAATGTTTTGTTTGAAATTTTTTGAATAAAAAAGGACCAAATTAACTAAAAATATTCACAAAAAAGCTTTTGATGTCCCTAATATAAACGTATGTATGCAGGTACATAAACTAAGAAGTGCAAATATCGCAATTTTAAATTGAATTGTGTCATAAATGTTATTTTCAGCCTACACACACACACATACACACAAATATACATTAAATATACATGACACATCAAGCAAATTTGTATAAAACTTGTGTGCTCACGCAAATCCCTATGATTTTGGCAAATCGTGTCACACAATAAGTTCTAAGGTAAAATATGTCAAAGAGAATAAGAATCAAATTGAAAGTATTAAATTGTACATCGTCAGTGTCTTTTTAGTACATATTTCGTTTGTTCATCTGAAGGTTGTGTTGTGTTGTGATTTGATGATTACAGGAAATATCTGTAGGTTGGTACAATCAATGTTTGAATCAAGTTTTTACATTGAAATCCCTATTGTTATTTGGTATAATAGTATATATTTTAGTGATATTATTAATGTTTAAGCAGTGTTTTTTTAGAGTTGTTACATTTCAAAACATCAGCTGCACACTTGCCTCAACCTACGATTATTTCCCCTACAAACCTCAGGTGTGTTAGATGTGATTTATACGTGTTTTGCATACATATATGTGATTGTTGTTCAATACATATTTTTATATATGTATGCATAGATATTTCATAAGATTTATTTGCAATTGATTTTAATGGGATTACTTATTTATCATAAGCATGATTGTATATGATTTATTATTTGTTTATTGCATCTACAATACATATATTGTACAATAGTACATGTATTTTTTTGTATCTCGTTAAAGAGACTGAAAATTAAATATTTATTATTATTGTTACATTAAGCATTTTTCAATATATGTTCAAAAGCAGATAAGAATGCATTGCAGTCAAAATAAGCCATGATTTCTAAAATATGCACCTTTTTAAGGTTTTCGACAATATTTTGTATTGAAATTGATCGATTTTCAAACCATATTTTTGTGTAAACAATAATACTATTTTACTATTATTTTTTTTCCAAATTTTTACACAGCACCACTACAAATATATGTATACAAATTATATAAGTTGCAAGATATTATGGAACTGCAGTATGACTTCATAGTATAAGCGCGACATATTTAATATTCTTAAGAATTTCATTTTCTCTTCTATTCACTTTCTTTCCATATACATAAATGTGTAATATGTTTGCCAAAATGAAATCCCTTATTTGCATATGAATATCCTTGACATACTATCATACATATAGTGTAATAACAATAAGCTGAAATACATATATGTACATATATGGTATGTACTTACACTCCCGCTCATTGATTGCTTTATTGTGAGGCACTCATTTGAATGCAATTTTCGAGAATTTTTCTTATACTACATATATAATCTCATAGGCAGTTGGGTTTATACATATATAACGCTGTTCGTTTGTAAGTCCTTCAATTCCTTTTGTAACAATTTGTAGCCAATTTTTACTGCTCTAGATGTTCATTTTTTTTTTGGTTGCAATCATCAAAAGAAATTGCTTTCTCGTTCCCTTTTCTGTTGGTGGTGTGGTTGTGTTTGTGTGTATTGCTGCATGCACAAGTACGTTTTACAATCATATGAAGAGATCCTTATAAACGAATTGCAATGTTGACAATAATACGAATGCACCAAATGAAAATAATATGTGTAACAATAGCAATACGTAGAATGTATGTAGTTTAATAAGGAAAGTTTAATCTGCGACTTAAATTGATATTGGCAAACATATTGTATATATATGTTATAATCTCATATTGTATTTTTATATAGATATTTACAAATATAGGTAGTTGTATTATTATAAGCTTATTTTGAAGTAATTTTAAAAACAAATCGTAAGTAACAAATAAATTAGGCCATAGTAATATAGCTAATCCCTTTCATCTTGTTTCTATGACAGTAAATATAAACTGTATACCAGAGAGATGGAGAGAGAGGAGAGTAAATTATTAGATGAAGAATTATTTGGAATTAGTGTATCCGACTATTGTTGTAGAATTGAGTCCCTAATTGTCTATTGAAGAAATAGTAAATAAAAATATATATATATAAATAGAGAAGTAGGCTTAAAAGCGATTCCTAGTTTCTCTATATAATCCTGTATACACGCTGTGAACCTTGCAGTATTAATACGTTTACTGTTAATACCTTCCAATCATATAAAACACAAACCAACTAGAACATGATGTTATTATTGTCGTTGTCAGTAAGTTATATCTCTTGTTTGCCAGTTGAAGCACTTACTTGTTGTGACAATCTCAACTCAAAGAGACAGTCGGAACCCAAATGAGATATGTAAAGGTCTAAAAATCTAACATTATTATATATGAGTAACAACAAAGCTTGGCAATGCATATAAAAATTAAAATCAATGAAAAAATTATATTAATTGTATCATAAAGGAATGATTAAACAATCATAAATATACTTTAGTTGTCGAAAAAAGGAAGGAAAAACAATGGTCAACTTATTGAGAGTAATTTTGTGTGAAAATATATGTAATTTTCTACAAATAAAGAATTACCAACAACAAAAATAAATATATAGTCATTTAAAGTGCAAATACTGTGCACAAATGTTGTTAATCGTCTTTTATGGATATGTGGGGTGAATACAACCATGAGACAACCACAAATAAATTAAGGAGGCAAAGAATAAAGAAATTGACAAACAGAAACCAAAGGAATAAACTAATATAAATAAGTAGATGTTATTCGAAATATATTGTGCATTGTGAATGAAAAGGAAATTGAATCTATTGAGCCATAAAAAAAAGAGTTAGTTACACTATTGATACTAGACTTCAATGCACTACAAATGAAGGTGGAGTTTTCAATCTATGAAAATGTCGTACAAATATTTGATAACAATAAGGAAGATTAATTTGAATTTTAAAATATCTAAAGTCAAATTTATATTTTTGCAAATACATATAAAGTTTTGTATTTTCATTTAAGTTTATTTTTGAAAATTTATGTTTTTTCCTTTGTACTCTTTATTTATTTAGTTTTATTGTATACACTAATACATTCCTTTTTATATTTATTACATATATCGACATTTTGTTTATTTTGAATTTTACTAAATATTTAATGCATATAACTATATACATACATTAAGAAGCCACACAGTTTCCATCAATGTAACATTTAATTTAGTAATTTAATTCAACAAAAGACTTTGGCTCAATGGAAAACAGACTTTCAGAAAACTTTAATAAAGACCTCAATAGTTTATATATGTCTGTGGTCTGTGACATCTGATGTCCCTGTGATCCTATTGTTTTGTATATAGAATGCGGCACCTTAATATGTAATATTATGTGTTAGCATTCAATCATGAAAAATATTTTCCTTTAAAAGATCGAATTTTTATTATTTATGGTAAAATATTTTTAACATATTTTATTATTTCTTGAAATGCAAAAGCACAATAAAAATTGAAATACAAAATATGTTAACTTCATATGCTCTCATATGCACCTGAAATGATGTATCTCACATATATAAAGATATGCATACATATGTACATAAATTTCTATATTTTTAGGAATCGTATGTATGTACGCACCACATATGATACATCACTAACATATTCATGCATAAAAATATATATCTTAGTATATCTTTAGATATTTCCAACTAAAAATTGCTCAATTCAAAATGATTCCATTCGACATAATTTATGCAACAAAATCCATACATAAATAAAGCACAAGATGAGAAAACCATCTTGGATCAGAGCTACATACATAGATGGCATAATAGTAACAGAAGCGCATAATGGAAAATTTTTCACAACGATTCAAATGTAATGCATCTATATTTGTATATACAGTATACAAGTATATACAATATATATGTAGTATATACAAGAGCATATAGCAATGGCATCACAACTCAGTAGCGACAAATGCAAATTGCAATTGCAATTGATGTTTGAATTTCTTGTTCGATTTCATTCCCAAAAGTCACAGGTGTCATTTGTGCAAAACAAATAAGCATATATTGATCAACGAAAAATTATTTTATAAATTTATTTTTATTTTTTATTAAGATTATTTTCTATATATATAAATATATATTTCTTGTAAGAAATTTGTTTTTTTTTTGTATGGGTTTTTTTTTGTTTTTTTTTTTTTTGCAATATTAGAAATACAGAAAATCACTATAAAAAGGTTGTAAATATTCAAAATTGAACAAATAAATATTTTTTAAATATAATGGATAGCAATCAAATCTAATATTGATCACGAAATCTTAGCTTTCATTAATCGTATTGATTTGTCCATGTCACAACTGTACAACTAATTTTGGCATGTTCAAAAATAAGTATGTAGGATTTCATTTTGACTGAAATGTATTGAAATTTTAAGAATACCACAACTTCTACAGGGTTATCCCTTTTATGCGCCTGATTATAAATTTAAATAAAATAGACTGGATTATGTGAAAAATTTTACAAAATTGTATTACTTAACACTTAATTTTGCGATCTCTTCTTGCTGGGTTCCGATGTTAGTTACTTGTAATAGAAACTATGAATCGATATTTTTATAGCTTCTTTGAGGTGTCGTTTTTATTACTTAAATGGGACTGAAGTCCCTGAAAAAGTTGATAATCGCAAGGTCAAATATCCGGAGAGTATGGTGGATGCGGCATTAGCTCCCATCAGAGATCGTTCAGCTTGCCTAAGGTCTGTCTTGCGGTATGCGGTCTTGCGTTGTCATGGTGAAAACTTTGCGTCTATTGACTAAAGATGGTCGACATTTTTCAAGTGCTTCATTTAGTTTGGATAGTTGATGACAATAATAGTCAGCTGTGATCATCTGGTTTGGTTCCAGCAGTTTAAAATAAGCCATATCCAACCAAATAGACAGGAGAATCTTCTTGGGGTGAAGGCCATCTCTGGGAGTTGCTTCTGGTGTTTCATGTTTATCTAACCATTGGTGTTTGCGAACAGGATTATTATAAAGGAGCCATTTTTCGTCCCCAATAACAATACGGTTCAAAAAACTGTCAGTTTCAAGCTTAGGACACACATTCGCTCTCTGTTTAAGATTTGCGGCGGAAAGTTTATACAGAAACCATTTTCCCAGCTTTGGACCCTTGCTCAATTTTACCAGGTGCCTGTAAACTGTTCCATGTGATGAATTTAACCTTCTAGCCATCATATCGACTGTCAAACTTGGCTCAGTTTCCACGAGTTCCAGCAAGGCGTCGGAGTTAAAGACCTTAGGACGACCAGAGCGTCCTCTTATGCTCGTTCGAATATTCCATTTTATTTTTTAACGTTTTAACGTTTTAACGATAACGTCCGTTATCTCCCAAGAATCATTTTTTGTACGCAAAAAGCGTCTACTGTGAAACTATTCAAAAAAAAAAACGTAAGAACTTATGGACTGCCCTGATATATTGCAATTTATAAACCTTTATAAGAATATAGAGTTGGAAATCTCTTTGAAAATGTACACCATAACAAAAGTAGAATGAAACAACAACAACAAAAACAAATTAAGAAATTAAATCAACAATAAAATATTTAAAATACTTGGATGTCGTGCATATGAAAATAAATATATGAATTTTACATTGAAAAAAGGATGGAGACGAGCTAAAAGTAAGGCTATTAGAAGCAATGGAGGACCGGCGACGAATCAGTAATATAATTTAAATTATTTAAATTATTCATGACCCTATTAAATTCGTACATTTACGAGTATGCTGGCAAAAGGAAAGAACTTATATTTTATATGAGTACAAGTGTACAAATGTACTAGAGTAAATCTGTTATGATTCTTTTGACATCTACCCATGGGCATCATTCTATATACTTGTACGCATATATGCAATTATATGAAAGTATATAAAGGGTTATCCATTTTGCGGTTTCAAAAGTAAATGTAAATAAAACACATATAAAATATTTTTTATCATGATATTTCTTTTTTATTATAAAGTTTGAACGTTGACATTATGTGTGAAATACTACATCATTTAAATGACTACCACGCGAATTGTTGCAAGCATCGATTCTTTTGAGGTAATTTTCGACCACTTTTTGACACATATTGGGCGGTATCTCAGCCATAACGTGACGAATGTTGGTTTTTAGGTGCTCAAGAGTTAAAGGTTTATCTGCATAAACACGGTCTTTCGCGTAGCCCCACAAAAAAAAGTCAAGCGGTGTCAAATCGCATGATCTTGGTGGCCACTTGATATCGCCACGACGAGAAATTACGCGGCCAGAAAATTTCTCTTGCAATAAAGCCATATTCGCTTGAGTTGTGTGGCATGTGGCACCGTCTTGTTGAAACCACATATTCTCTAAGTCGTATTCTTCAATAGCAGGCAAAAAAAAGTCGGTTATCATATGACCATAACGCTCCGAATTGACGGTGACAGTCGTTCCATCGTTGTTTTCGAAGTAGTAAGGTCCAATCACACCTCCGGACCAAAGAGCGCACCAAGCAGTGACTTTTTGTGGATGTAGTGGCCTCTCTTCAATTACTTGAGGATTCTCAGAACCCCAAATACGACAATTTTGTTTGTTAACATACCCACCGAGTGAGAAATGTGCTTCGTCACTGAAGAAAATTTTGTTCGAAAAATCGCCGTCCACCGCCTGTTGTTCAAGCACCCATTCGACGTATCTACGACGTTGTGAATGGTCAGCTGGCTTCAGTTGTTGTGTGAGCTGGATTTTATATGGATGTAGGTGTAGATCCAAATGCAAAATACGCCATAATGTGCCGTAAGACAGTCCTAATTCCTGAGAACAACGAGGAATCGACACATTCGGGTCTTCGGCAACACTTTCACTTACAGCAGCGATATTTTCGGTGGTACGAGCGAAACGATGATGCACAGGCCTTACAATATCTGTAACCGATCCAGTCTCTTCATATTTCTTCACAATTTTGCCAATTGCTTGCGTAGTTGGACGATTATGTAAACCATAATCTCCTCTTAAAGCACGATATGTGGCTGTGGCAGAATCACCATTTTTGTAGTAGGTTTTTACAATTTTAATGCGTTGTGCGATAGTTAAGCGATCCATTTTCGCAAATGTCAGACTTTGAACTGAAAAAGAAAGAAATTGTTTTAACAACTCAGTTTGACAGATGTCGAATTCTAGCCCTATACTTTTGAAACCGCGAAAAAGGATAACCCTTTACAATAAAGTTCACTTAACATTCTTAATATGTTTGATTAAGTAGTACGCAATGATATTTAAGACAGTCGTATGCATATATTATAAAGCTGCATACATTTTACATCTGTATAAATGTACAATTATTTGTCATTTGAAAAATGACAAATAAATTCTACTCATTATGGAGAACTTATCAACGAAATTGCAGACATTCACAGGTACACTTACCCTAGAATAAAATTATTTCATTTAACTTATTAGCTACAAGTACGAACGAGTATTCACAAGTAGTAAGTACATATAACGTACATAATTTTGCGTAAGTAAAAGGGGAAAAAATAATACCTTCTCATAATAATCTTCACAAAATTTTTAATTCTCTGCTGGGAAATAAAATATATTATATGTAGGTACTTGTATGTATGCAGTAACATACTTAAGCATACATTTTATACCACAAATATTACTATATTTGCATATTTTATGCTCTCTAAGAAATGTTAATTGAAACATTTTATCTTGCGTAAGTGGTTCAAAATTCTCTGATTCATAATATAATGATGCTCATTAAAAACTTCAATAAAAATTAACATGTAAATAAGTTTCAATTTGTATGCTAGACATTGTAATAATTATGAAGAAGAGAAGAGTTATTTAGCATTACTAAGCATTAATTGGATCAGCGCTCCATCGCATCTATATGGAATGGTTAAATTTTTTTATTTGAATATGTAAATGAAGATTTTAATTTTTGTTACCTATTTTTGGAAACTTAAATTTATCAGTGTATATTTTTTTTATGTTTTGGACGCCCTTTGTTAGGAATATTTTTGTGTGAGATTGTGCCATTATTCAAAGACATTACATTGTATGAATATCTTTGTAATTGAACCACTACAAAAAAAAAAAGAGTTTTGTAGAGAAGGTATAGTAGGTCGTTGGACAATGTTTATGTCTTTATAACGGAACATTTTACTTTAGATGGCAATGCTGTAAGAATTTAAATATTTAATTTACCCATACATTTTTTTCATACAGTGAACGATTGACAAAGATTCCAAAAATTCCAAAAATCCAAAAATGTTACGGTTCAAAAATAGAGAAAAATCAAGAGTCATCCTTAGAGGAGCAAACTGTATGATAAACCCCTATTAATATTTTGTGCATAATATTTTTCCGCAACTTACTTAACCTATATTTCCATCCCTTGGGCCCCGTCCTACAAAACTGATTTTATTTTAAAATGTGTTCCATGGTTTCCTATAACCCGCCAATATTCAGAGGATCTTCCACATAATTTTGACGTTTCCTTTAAACACAATCCCAACGCTCCCAGCAAGTTCCTATAGCGTTAAAAGCGTTATGACCCACCCCCATTTAATTTGTCACCCCAACATTTTCCCCCAATATATTAAAACTATATCTAACCCTCTTAACTGCCCAAGAGTCACCCATAGAAGAGTCAAGTGTAAGATCGATTCAATTTAGTTTTACCTTCCCAACTTTTTTCTTTGACAAACTTACCCTCTATCTCCACTATTTACCAGCCAGAAGACTACCATACAAAATGGATGAAAAAGTACATAAAAATCGACAAATGAATCAGGCTGCCTCCAAGGGCTATTAATTATCCCGCTCCACCGGTCATCCACCTGTAGTCCCCCAATCGGTTACATCCGGTTTCTGATATGAAGCTTTAAGAAATCAAAAATTGTTCTAAACCTCTTCTCTTTCATTAAGTACATTCTATTCCTTTAAAAATTTTAAGATTTTATCTACGATCTCTATAGTGCTGCCATCGTGGCGTGCCATAAAAAGTAAAATATGTACTATAAAATATTAAATTTTAACGCTCATGCTTAACAAAAATCTGATTAAATCGCAAAACATTTTTCTTCAATGCTCAACTTAATATGCATAAATCTCATTTAATAAAATAATTCAATTTACGATTGCACAAGAAATCTTGTCAATAATAGAATTGCTACTAATAAATGGTGCTCTCAAAATGCTCAACAACAAATTTATTCAATTAAATTCTATGTAGGCAATATGATGCACGATGTAAATACAGAGACCAAAAGTATATACATAAATCCTATTTAATAAATAATATTCAATTGAACTTGCAATAAAATGCAAAAACTTATAAATAAAATCAAAGGAAATAATGTCATCAATAGCCTGGCAATGCTACGTAATAGCTAGAAGCGACGATAGTAGTAGGAACAAACAAATTTATAACTGCCACAATTAATAATTGTCAACATTGATTTTTATCTATCTATCAGTATTAATAGCATTGGCAATAACAACAAATTCAACAATAACCATCATCATCATTATCATCACCATAATCATGATAAACGAATATTTATGAATAAATGAAAACAAATTTAGATAAGCACATTTTAGACCGAGCATCGCCAGTGTCGTCTATTGTAATGCTTCTGTATGAAATACAAAACTAGACGTATTTATTGTGGTTTCTCGAGAAAGAGAAATATTGGTTGCTTTGATAAATTGTCTTTATACTATCCATTCTTATTTGTTTGTATATTTGTATGTCTGCCAATCCCATCCAATGTCTCTTTTTCTCCCTCAATAGGCTTTTGGTTTTACTGAAGTTTATCTAACACAAAAAATCACAACAACAACTTTTCAAATATATAAGTTTACAATTATAACTCCTTGAATTTAAATTTTACTTTTTTTTTCTCTCTCAGTTGTCCAATTCATTTTAAATTGAACTTTATAAGCGTATAGATTTATAGGAGTATAGTCTAGACTGTTTGAAATATTCATGAGACAAATTTATCTGCTACAATAATTATAAAAATAATATTTTCTAAAACTTCTAACGAATTTGCTTAAATTGGAGACCCAACGAAGTGCTTGAGCATTCACCTTTCACCAGTTGTGGCTTCATCTGAATTTTATATGATCACACACACACATCAAAAAAATGTATACATAAGCAACATTTTTCATCAACCCATAAGGCACAAGTAGCTCGAAATGGATATTTAGAATTTTATTCAGAATGTACCAGCTTAAATCTGCAGTTTTTCAGAAAAAAACACATTTTTTCATAGAAAGCCAAAAATTAATTTATTCAAAGTATTTGCCCTCACTAGCTTTACATTTTTCCTATTTCTCGGGCAATTTGAGTATACCATTCCAAAAGAATTCCTCATTTTTCGATGCAAACCACTCGTCAAGCCATTTTCCGACGTCTTCATACGAATCGAAGTGCTATTCGGCGAGCGCGTGACCCATCGACGAAAACAGGTGATAGTCAGAAGGGGCCAGGTCTGGTGAATAACCGGGATGAGGTAGCACCTCCCAATTGAGTGTGTCCAAGTAGTTTTGACGTGTGCGATGGGGCGTTGTCGTGGAGAAAAATCAGCTTCTCATGTCTTTGTTCATAATCAGGCCTTTTTTCACCCAAAGCACGGCGCAATTTGACTAGTTGTTGGTGGTAGCGGTGAGCATTGACAGTTTCACCAGGTTTCAACAGCTCGTAGTAGATGACACCCTGCTGATCGCACCAAACGTACAGCATCGTCTTGCGTCCAAAGCAATTTGGTCTTGGAGAGAAGTTGCTGGTTCACGGGATCAACCCACGATTTTTTTCGTTTAGTATTCTCAAAGTATATCCAATTTTCATCGCAAGTTACCACAAGATGCAGGAACGATTTTCTTCTTGTCTAGCAAGTAAGATTTCACATGTGTTTTGGCGTCGCTCCATTTGCCTATCGTTCAATTCATGGGGTACCCATTTTCCAAATTTTTGAACCTTCCCCATGGCTCGTAAACGTATGGAAATGGCTTGTTGAGTAACACCTAACTGTTCGGCAAGTATTTTTTGCGATTGGGTGTCGTCCTCATCCAAAAGAGCCTGCAGATCATGGTCCTCAACTTTTCTGGGTCTATTTTCACGCTTCTTGTCACTCAAATCAAAATAGCCTTCTTTGAAGCGACGAAACCAGTCTCTACAAGTGGTTTCCAATAGCGCACTGTCTCCACAAGCATTCGGTGCGACTCCGCAGTAGATTTCTTCAAATTGAAGCAAAAAAGTAGAGCTTCCCTCATATGCTCTTTTTTTGGCACGAAACTAGACATGATTATACGAGGAAAAATGTACGTTGTTATATGAAATCACTGATGATGTTTACTAATTGACGTAAGCAGATGTCGAACTCATAAAAAAATGGATGCACAGTCGATAATAGCGCAATATGCTCACTAACGCCATCTACGAGCAAACAGCGGATTTAAGCTTGTACACCTGGTATATGAGAAAAACACTAAACAAAATACATTTAGCTTAAAGGAAAATATATGATATTGAAGAATAATGCATTTTTCTAAAATATTTAGTTTCTTTTTTCACATTTCTGCTACATGGATTTTTCAATCAGCCTAGTATGAATAGAAAACGCACTGCAAGACGCATTGGTACTATCTACATAGAATTTATAATAGTAGCAAGTACTATGTATGACATGTATGTGTATGTATATGCATACTTTTACATTTCTATTGGTGATAACATGTTTCCAATGTTTTGATTCCAATGTTTACGATACATGGGGGATACATTAAAATTTTACATAGATTCTCGTACGAGTGCATGAGTACATGACATATGAGATATGAAATTCAGTAGAGGTATAGTATATGTGGCTACATATAAAGGCGTTGCGTTCAAATGGTAATACAAGTCAATTTCAATATGCCAGAAGAGAATGAAGGACGTTTGCAAATTTTCTGAGTAAATATGGTAATAAAAAAAAATGTTTAATATAAGATACATTACAGTTTTAACATATTTCTCCTACAGAATCTCACCTAAATGTTTTTAAAAATCCAATCATAATATTGAATTTCAAAAATAATCATTTTAATCACTTTCTGACCACTTCCGCACCTTCATATGTTGGTATGTATGTATGTAGAGTATTGTAATGCTACTATAAACATTGTAAATGGATAAAAGTCAATCAAATCAAATACAAAAATAATCACATCATTTTACAAAATACATCCAGGACACATATCACAAAATTTCCAATGAAGTTTGGAATTCTACAGACATTCACGTACACATACCCCATGATGTGTATGCAGTAACTTGAAATCTATCAAATCAAATTACATTTGCTAAAGCAATGTATATTTAAGATAAGCCAAATATATAAGTGTAGAATTGAAATACTTTTAACCACATTTTCAAATTGTCGGATGTGACTATAAACATTCAAATATACATATATGTATGTATATGTATTTTGTGTAAGAACAATGCAAATAATATACCAAAGTATCATGAATAACTTAAGCCCAATATAACATAGAGATGGGTTAGTGTGCAATCAAAACAAATCATGTCTCTTACAGACACCATTTTATTGGTAAATGTATGTAGGCACCTGCAGATATGCATAACATATGTGTGTGTGTGTGTGAATATTTGTAAATATCAATTGAGAATACTTACCTTAAATCAGAATATATGCCTAATAGTTATTTGCTTAGTATGCAATTTTCATATTATATGCCTCATATTACAATTATTTTAAGTAATGGTAACAAAAAAAAAAAAAATCAAAACAAAAAAGGAGAATAGGAGGTAACACATAAATTACATTAAATAGGGATAACATTTATTTTTGTTTGTCATTTATTTTTTGTCCAATATTTCTTTTCTTTTTTTTTTTTTTTTTTTTTTTTGTTTTTCTCTTGTTAAAATGGTTAGGTACTTTGTTCAAATGCCATAAGCAATTTTAATTTTGTCAACCTTTTCTTGTAACCTTTTTCGAACAAAACTATACTATACAAGTCAGATCAAAAAAAGCAAATAGATATGTTTCAGCAAAAAAAAAAAAAAAAAAAAGAAGAAAAAAACAAAAAGCTTTCTATTAAATTACTTAAAAACCTACGGCATAATATTAATTATTCTATATGCTACATTTGTATTTTGTTCATTTACCATAAATATCAGTATCCACCATTGAAGGTGTCCCATTTTTATTACACGATTACACATGCTATTAGTTTTGGTGCCTTAATTAACAAAAGAGCTCAGTGAGATATGATGCTTAATGAGCAATGCTTAAAGCAAAAAACCAAAATAAAATGATCCCCTTCAAATATAAGTACATACATATGCCGATTATGTCATACTTAATGAAATTTATTCTTATTTCGTTTATGTATTTTCCCCAAACTGTTATCGGAGTTTTGTGTTCAATTACCACGGTTTAATTACTATAAATGGAAGAATAGCGAATACAAATAACGGTATAATGATATAAATATTCACGTTCATTAATTAAGACAACCTAGGCCAACCTAGGGATAAAAGATCTTCGTTGAAAATTGCAAAGCTCAGTATTAGCGAAGCCAAGTACAAAAATAGATAAAATTGCAATTTAATCGTTCTCTATGATTGTCAAAGAGCATGTCTATAATAAGATAGGTATATAAATGATACTACAACATTTTCATGAACTGATCCTTCAGTGGTATCATAACAATCATTCATCTTCAAGACATGTGCGTCCCACAGTATGTCAAATTTCTCGTTCCAAATGACGTTGACTATTTGATCACACTGCAGCACTTGTAAATTGGGAAATGTGTTTTCAAAAATCGTATTATATATATTTACGAAACAAGTTACCATATATAGTAGTGTAAATTATAAAATATTAAGCACATAAGTTTGTTAAAATTTTGAAAGGCTTTCTTCTTTCTACAGTTACACTGAATCCACTTGCAATATAAAAAATATCTGTACATGTGTTATGCAAAAGGGAAGCTTATAAACAAAATCTGTGTAATCCACTTTAATACATACTACATATATATATATATATATATATATATATATATATATATATATATATATATATATATATATATATATATATATATATATATATATATATATATATATATAAAATAACTAAAGATGTCAAATTTTGCTTAGGTTGGTAATAATTTTTACCTCAATCTCAATGCATATACTCATGTCCACATTATTTATTTAAAAATGTATCAAAACTTTGGCAAAACAAAAACAAAAAAAGCGGCAAATAATAAAATAAGAAATTCTGCACACATTTAAGTGACTAGGTGTTTACATTAGGATGAGCCATATATTTTTTTTTTTTTTCGTGAAGTTTGCAAATTGCAAAATATTTTGGGTGAAAAAAATTTACTAAATAATATTGCAAAGTTCATGGATGATTTAAATAACTAAACTTCAACTTTAAATTTCCTTTTTAATTCAATGCTATCCAAGGAAATTAATAAAAATTAAAGCAAATTGCATATTTCATAAATATGATTAAAATGTACCATTATGAATATTGTATTTTCCACAAGCTTGAAATTAATTTTCCAATTCTAATCGGTATCTTTGTTCGCATATTGTTTCGTGTAAAAGTTTTTTTTCACCTTACCATCAAATTGTCAAATTGCATCATATGTAAAATTATATCCACCCTAATAATTTAATTTGACTCAATATGTGCACTAAAACACTGTGATTCTTTGTCAAACTTTGTCATAAAATATTCAGCAAAAAAAAAAAAATAAAAATAATAATAATAAAACGAAAACCTAAACAAGATTTTTAACTTGTCAACAATTGAAAGTGATATTATTTCAACAACCACAATAAATAAAATTTTAAGTTAAAAGTTTTGCTCAAAGTTACAGTTAAATTGAATTAGATAATATTCGCTCTAAGTATGGTAGGTTGATATAATTGTTATAATTTTTGTTTGTTTGTTTTTTTTTTTATATTTTCATATTTTTAGATCAACACATGGGGCTGCTTATTCTTCTGCATTAATAGTTTGCAGAAATATTTTAGCCTTCTGATAAAAAAGAGGTATAAACTGACTGTCCCTACACTTTATTCATCGTTTAGGTCTCTTTTCGTTCTTAAGAGTTGTTTAACCCTATACCACATTTTGCCACTTGCGGCTCTTGATGCCTTTAGATTTTTGGAAATGGCAATTTTTTTTCTCATAGCGTACAAATAGTAGTAAAAGGTATCATTTCAAGAGTGTTAAAAATTTAATCCGACATAATGTAGATTTAAGTGATTCCAATTCCCCATTGCTTGTCTTTCATTCATTCCTATTATAATTTTTTTTCACTATGAACATATGTAGTTTTTTTTTCCTTTTAATTCTATTTACCATAGTACCGATCTACTCCTCATATGAAAATGTATACTCGTATCTTGAAAATTCCATTACAATTTTTAGCATTTGTCAGAATAAGTGTTCATTCATAAGTGTATATTGCATATGTATGTGATTTTTTTGAAATTTGTATGCATTTGCTCTTGTTGCATGTTGACATGAATCAAAAATCAAATATTTATATTGCAAATGCATATTTTTTTTTTTGCCTTTTTTGTTTTTTTTTTTCTTCACACAGCATGTGTCATATCTTTGTCATATGCAGCATTTATGGTGTAACTATGATACATGGTTATGGTAGTGATTGTGCATAACAACCTTATGTATGAGATGTATTCCAGGGAGGAGATGGTATAAATGAATACAGGTGCTATGTTGAAAATATGATGAGAATTTTATGTTTATTTTTTTTTTCTTTTTTTTTTACAGAAAAATATGTAAAAAGTCTGTATCTAAAATATGTTATAGTTAAGTATAGAATATATCGAATATTAGAGTATCTAAAAGCGTAGTTTGTCAAAGATATAATATTGTACATATTGCCTATGTAATTCCATATGTGACATCCATAATTGGATGAAATATATTTGAAGAGGTCTAAAATTTTATAATTATTGACTAAAACCACCATTTAAGGCGGAAATAAGGTTTTAAATTTTTTTTTTCGAAATGAATGCGTAATATCTCAGGAATGTTGTGTCTAAATCGAAGCAAAATTGACGAAGTTATGACTATTTTTATACCTGTCGGATTTTTATACCTACCTGACTCCATGCGTATAGGCCGAGCAGTGCAGGAAGCTGAAAAACAAACAAAAGAAGGCAGGATTCATCGTAGACAAGAGCAAAAAGATGCTTTACACATCATGGATGATTGCAACATCCTTTATGGACCTGGCATCGATGATTCAGTGTGAAGTAAGCCGATAGAACTCGCTTATGAACGTTTCATTTCAAATTTTTTAGTGTTCAGGACTTTAAAGCGTTTTTCCCACAACTCACGTTTTCAAAGTCGATGTCCCTCATAACTTCAAAACTACTGCACCGATCGTTTTGAAATTTTGAACACTATTTCTGTACATAATTTACGAGCTAACGTTAGAGAAATTCAAATTTATTAAAATTTTTCAATTTACAATAACAAATTTACCGATTATTTCACAAAAAAAATCGCGTTTTTTCCTTCAAAGTGTTGCCAAAAAGTGAAAAATTGAAATTTCGAAAAACCCCCAAGCGTTACCTGGGCAAAGTTATTATCTAACAATAGAATTTTGATTTTTTGATTTCAGATGATCCAGTACCGATTTATGAGGGACACAGCAATTCAAATTTTTTCCGAGATGCTCCAGAATATTCTTCAAATATCATACTATAATATACCATTGGTTTTAATAAATAAATTTTAACCGTTTCATAAAACAAAATCACAAAAAATGTGCCTTTTTTTGCACGAATTAACCCTATTCCCCTCTTAAGTTGATATAGAAATACTTATATGCTATTATATTTGTGCCATTATACAGAACTATTAAATGCATAAACATATCGATAATAATACGAAATTTCATATATATGCATGTACAGTACTCATAAACGAACGAGCTCGAGAATTAATAAAATCGGCTGACTATCACGCCTACCTCCCATACAAAATATGCTGACGCATGAATGTTTTCTAACTTTTCACACTCTGTTATAGAGTTATAAAGCTAAAATTTGTTACACAAACATATTTTTATCAAATAACTCATAAAGTTAAGAATAAGTGTAATCAAAAAAATATTAGACTTACCTCCCATATAAAAATGTGTTTTCGAAAGTATGACTTTTGACTTTGCGGTTAGAATTAAAAAAAACTATTGAACTGAAATTTGATTTATAAGATTATTTTTCATAAATAAATGAATAAACTTAAAATCGGACAAAAACCACATCAGAATTATGTTCTCGAATGTAAAAATAATCATAACACATGTTAATTTATCTTACCGTGAATCCAAATCTCAGCAATATCAATTTCGCAATTTTATTAAATGATTTTCAAATAATTCCAAAAAATACCATAAATTATATTGGCCATAGAGTGCTGTTAAAACAGTAGGTAGTTATACGCTATATATTTACATATTTATGAAGTACTGCATGTGGTATGTGAGATTTATTGAAAACCAATAAAAAGAAAATATTTTGTATAAAAATAGCAATAAATAAATACCAAAAAAATGTATTTATTTATGACAATGCTTTCGCATATCAATAAACATTCACACACACGGACACCTACATATATCCGTACACTGTTAAATATTAATAAAAGCAATACACTACAAAAAAAAAAAAATTAAAAAAAATATTTATATAAATAATATATATCAACATCTATGTATATTCATATAATATATATATATATATATATATATATATATATATATATATATTTTTTATATTGAGGACACTACTATCACATTCATACACATATGTACTAGTAAATGTATAATGATAGATGAATCAACAATGCTATCGTTCCGCTTGTTAAATCAACAAATTGCATACAAGTAAAAATTAAATCAAAATCAAAATATCAACATCAACTACTCTACACTAATATACATATATACATATTGCGATATACATTTTGTATATGAATGTATTTATGTACATATGTATGTATATGTATATATAAAATCATATAAATGTATATATATGCATGCATTTTATGCTACAAGTGTATTTTTTATTAATATTGATGCCACGCTGTTTGCATTTTTCATATATACGAGTATTTCACATTTCAATTTTTCTTTAACATATTTTTATTACTATTATTGCACCACAGGTTGACGCAATATGTTGCATGATCGTTGTTATTGTTAAAAAAATATAGAATATTTGCTACAATCACACAATAAATTCCTTTTGCAATTTGTATGTGGATTTAATAAATAATATCATTTTTATATGGTTTGTTTTTTTCTCCAAATGTATTTTATTGGATCTCAGATTTCATGCAATACTGAATTGATCAAATTCACTGAGGTCGTTAACTTTCGATGGCTTAAAAAAAAAATACTAAACAACGTGGCGCCTTGAAACTGAAAACATATATTTTATAAGGTTGCCACTTTCCACCAAAGTAATTTTTTTTAAACTACTGCCGCCATTTATGTGTCAGGTTGGGTAGTTCTGGGACCGCCATCGTACGTATTGTAAAATACGATAGCATACCAATACGATAATAAACCAAAAAAATAGAAAAAAAAACTAAATTAACATTGACCAAGTAGAAATGACTTTTATTTCTAACCACTTCATTATTAATTAGCATAACATTTTAATTATTATGTTAATTTGACCTCAAATGGAGATGTCAGCTTTCACTTCTAACCTCTTCTCTTTTCAATCTCTTTGGTGTTGCTTTACTCGCAACACTCCAAAAAATAATAAAGAATATTTATTAATAAAAAAAAAAAAAAAAAAAAAAAAGGAAAAGGAGAAAAACTTTCTGTATTTTATTAAAATGCGGTCAAAGAAAGAAACAACTTTACTATACATAATAAATAAAAGGATAATAAGTGCGTTTTATTTTTATTTTTTTTTTTTTTTTATTGCTACAATATTATAATTTACATATATTTCTATTTAGTTTTTACATTATTTTACATTTATTTATATTTAATCGTTTTTTTTTTGTGTTCTTAAAGAGATTAAAAGACAAATTAATATTGTGATATTTTGAAGGTAAAAAATTGTAATGACTTCAAAAAAATATACCATATATATATATATATATATATATATATATATATATATATATGGTTAGAGGGGAAAAAAGGAAATTATGATACTAAGTTTGCATGGGTGAAAGAAAAACTTCTATATAAAGCCGCAATCAGGGAAAAAAAAAATGAATGAAACAGCCTATAGCAGTACCTTTACTTTTGGGTCATTGCAAAAAAAAAAAAAGTAATGTCTAATGACTTGTAGCTTTTCGGACAACCTGTGTCATGTACGCATATAAATACTTGTATATACTTATACATTCAAATATACTCATATATCAACATATGGCTATAGGCAAAAAGAATTACATAATCACACATACGCACACACACTAACACATAAAGTTAATTTACTGCTTAATTCGTATTTAACAACAATCACACAATAAACATTTGAAATGCTGTTTCATTTGAAATAATGTGAAAGTTTATCATTCTTAATTACATAGAGCTACATATTGCCAGAGAAATGGTAAGTAGCATCTCATTAAAATAAATAGTAACAACAACAACAAAAAACGAAACACGCATAAGAGTTTGTCATGCTCTATGTGGTTGCTTTCGAGAGATACCCAAGGCAAATAGATTAAAGTTAGTTTAGCAATATTTATTATTCTAGCATTAGATTAAATATTATTGAAGAACCAGTTGGGAGATCTTTTTTGAAAAGGATTGTTAAAATTAAAATCAAATCCATCTTTAGTATTATTGTAATTATGCATTTATTTGAGTCTTAATTTTCTAATGTAAGAATGCGCAATGAAGAGCACCTAAATTCAGTAGTCAGACGTATTAGGCCAATACTTATTATATAACCAAATTTTTTGTTAAACTTTTTTATTTAATAATATATTGAACTACTCAGCGCTTACTCATACAAATAATTACCTTATACAACGCGCAGAAAAAAAATTATGTTTTTTAATATTCAAAAAGGACACAATTCAATTTATATTTACATTAACCCAATCAAATGAAACATACGTAGGACATATCTAATTTTTTGT
Organism: Megamerina dolium; assembly: GCA_963854835.1. Classification (NCBI taxonomy): domain Eukaryota; kingdom Metazoa; phylum Arthropoda; class Insecta; order Diptera; family Megamerinidae; genus Megamerina; species Megamerina dolium. Next base: position 51,881,280 of record OY978529.1, read on the forward strand.
GTAATATTTTTTTTTTTTTTTTTACATTAATAAAATTCAAAAAATATTCAAATTATATACGATATCTAAGCTTCACTTAACATTTCCTTCACATTTTTCTCATATTTATTTCAATTTCATTTATACATAATACAAATAAATATATACGAATATAAGTTGCATGAAATTTATACGCAAATGATAATGTTAACTAACGAAGAGTAAATGTCATTTGCATTTTACTTATGTTTACTTGGTTTTATTTTTGCTTTTTTTGGTCAATCACTTAAACACTCACACCAGTAACAGCATTCGACATATACAGGTTTGTATATCTACAATATATCCTAAGCAATATCCATAGATACACTCGCCTGTATATGTCAGTGCCGTCGAAAAGGGATCACGGTATTTAGCCTGCACCAGTGAAACAAAAAAAAAAAAATATATTGAAGCAACTTTCAGATATCATATTACAATTAATCTGAATTCGTAAATTATTCGAATTCAGATTAATTTTTATATTAAGATTTTTCAGATTTCCTACCAAACATTTTTTTATTTCCATTTAATAATAAAATATTGAATTTTAATTTAAATATTAACAAACTATTTACAAATACATTCTTTGAACATAATGGGTGAGTCACCATCCCCCTGGTGTTTAACATCTCTCCACGTCCCTGTCCATAGTAGGTATATAATAAAATGAGCGAATGCGTTAAAAGTATTTACATTTTACTTGAAACGAGTAAACATGCTCGTTGGCTTGTCCGAAGGACACACTGCTTACTTTGACATGAAAATATTTGGCAAATAGATTTGGTGTACAGTTTACGCTTCTTGTCCTTGTTATGTACGATGATGTTATGATGCTCTGATGTGTCAATTTGATATTTGCTCTTTTCGTTTTTCTTTTGTAGCTACTTTACGAAAAGGGACTACTAGTAAGTATACTGAATATATTGATACTTTTAGAAGGTAGGTGGTTTTCATGAAAAATATATGCTTAATGCTATGGATTTGCTTTTATTTTGGAGAATATGATTTTTCATTGTTCTGATACATAGAATTTATAAATCATGTAAACCATTGCTATAAATATATATAAAAACTGATTTTTCTTATACAAGTTGAGAAGAAGAAAAGGAAATTTATTTGCTACATGCAATTTTTTCTTCTATTTTCGAATGAAATACATCTTTTTAATCCACATTAGTTATTTGAATCACTGTTGTTCATTGTGGTGCATATATGAAAAATCAGATAGACAATGTTGCACTTATTTCAGTTACTTTCAGTGTTGCTCGTTTTCATTCCCTTTCTTCTTTTTACCCTTTCTTACTCTCTATCTCTTTCTATTGTTCCCTGCCTACTTCTCTCCCTACCTCTAACTCTATCTACAAGTCTTCCTTCCACCCTTCCACCCTTATTTGAAAGTTCTTCCATTTACACAATTCTTCATATGCATTTACGATTTTCTCTAAGCCACTATGACAAATACTTAAAACGACAACAATACTGCTGTTGTATGTTATGTAATTTCGTCACACTCTTTTATATACAATCCAGCAAAGTTATTCTTTTGCGCTCTTTTAATGCCACACTGAACTTAACCAAGCTGAAATATATGTATGTATATATATGTATAATACTAATTATACATAAAAATAACGTAAAGAAAGAAAATGAATTTTTAAGTTGCCATAACCCAGGCGTACATACACATAAGGGCTGTGTCACAGAAATAGGTACACCGAGAAGTTAAAAAAATACCCCAGCGGCATAATATTTTCAGAAACTGTAGAATGTCTGTTTAGTTATTTCAAATTGTTTAGTAGATCTGAAGTTCTTTATCTTTAAAATGTTTTTTTTTAAGATCTCGAATTGCAATAAAGATGAGATGCCGAAAAGTCCATAATAGCCCTGACAGACGGCCGTGTTAATCCGGATTAACGATTTAATTTGCTATGTATGTTCTCTTATAAACAATTGTTAACAGTTTTCGACATGAAAAGCGTTGGCGAACAAATAAATCCATCTGTCAATTACGAACTGTGAATGTCAATTTACAAGTTTCTGATAGTTTTCAGAAGATGACAGAAATTGATGGTGATAGTAATGTAAGTGAGCAGACCTAATAAAACAGCACTCAGCTGTTTAGTTAATCCGCAATACTGCCGTCTGTCAGGTTAGTATTTTATTCGGATTAAGTCCTTCTTTAATCCGGATTAACGCTGCCGTCTATCTAGGCTATAAGTCTACCATTCCAAGTTTCATCTATATCGCGAATGGTTTGTTGTTTCATTATCGAAAGATCATTAAGGTGATTAAGCTTGAATCGAAGAATATTATTGCATAGTTATTTTGATGGACTGCTTGTCCTCTAATAAATTTTTCATACAGGAGCTGTCTTATTGGACTTACTTACTAAATCATGCGAGTCATATTATTTGAAAATCAAGACAGGAAATCTTTTATCAAATTATGTTTTATATTAATAAAGAGGAATGCACGTTTTTGCACCTGAGCAACCAAAAATTGTCACTAAAATAATCTTTAACATGTTTTTTAGAATATGATATTTTACCTTGTCTATTCCATTTTCTTGAGCATCCTCAATTTCGTAAGGCAGTTCTCTAAGAGGTGGAGAAGAGGAGTAAGCCACTTCAATAAAAATAATTAATGGAGGTAGGTCATAATTTTAAGCCCTCCGGAGGAGATAGCTTGTTAACTACGAGGTTTTTTCCCCCCAATTTTCGGAGAAACTGATTAATTTTCACATAATTGCTAATATCATGAATATTTTTTCATATATTTTCCTTAACAATAGCATACTTTCTTTGTTAAAGAGTAAATTCTACGCAAAAAATACTAATTTATATATATTTTAGGTATTTATATTTTTCACAATTTTTTTAAATAATTAATCTAATTTATTTCAAAGTTTTGACATATAATTCATTGAACTAATTGATTATAGAGATTAGGTTAGCTTATTGTGACTGCTCTCTCTCTCTCTCTCTCTCTCTTCGAGGACACACTTAGGTCAGAAAGGCCCGTTGTGATACCACCGAGATGCTCCTTCAGTACGTATTAAATTTGGACAGTAATAGAAGGGACCTACTTATATTAGCCGGTGATTCCAAATGGCAGAACTCTTGTGATATCACTTTTTCTGAGTTTTGTCACAGAGCTCTTTCAGAAAATTTTTTTTGAATGGGAATTAAACCCATAACATACGAATCAGAAGGCTAACTCACTAATTACTGAGCTACGGCCCGCACCGTATAATAAACAAAAAAGAAATTCCTCTGAATTCCTACAACACACACCTTATGTATCAAGAAGATGCTTACTTTCTTATGTATGCTGATTTAGAGAAGATTTCTTCTTTGCGTAAAGAGCAATGTGGTAATATCCTTACATTCATACATGCACAACTTCCCACTCACTTTACTATACTCTACATAACATGCATAGATATACAACATAATAAGACAAAGTGTTTTAGATTTAATTTTTCATTTTCTCCCCCCCCCGCTTCCAGTTGGAATATACTACTTGTAGCCTTCAAGACATCTATGTACACAATATCAGTGCTTGTATATAAATACAAGTATATCAAATATATGCAAACAATATTATCCACCCTTTTGTAATACTCGTACTTATTTGGTTTTTGCTATTTGTATAAAGTTTTGTATACATCTTGGTATGCTATCTTATTTACTTCCTTGCTCTCTAGCGTTTGCATAGAAGAGAGAAATGACCGATTAATTCCGAGACATTTAACAGCTCTTTTAGCTTATCTAATATTTTACAACCAATTTAAATGGTGCTTAACGCTAAAGTAACTTTAAATGATACCAGTTTCAGTTGATTTTTGGTAGCTAAAGTATGTTTGTATATGTGTATGTATGTATGTATATTGTATAAATCAAGTTCTTGTTGTTGCTATTAATATGTTTTATATATCATCATAAAAGAGTTAACTTCATTAAGAATATTTTATTTAATTGAAATATTTTTGAAGTTAAGTTTATGCTTAATGTCTTTACAAGCAAATTTTTAAGAAAAATTCGTTAATCCTCTTTAATAGTATTGCATTTTTTTTTCTTCGTATATTCTATTCTTTTTACTTGTATTTTTGCATTTATAATTTTTGATATTTTTATAATTTGAAATTATTTTCCTTCTACGCATTGTTGTTATCGAACAGAAGGCGCTGTGGTGAAACTATACCAATTTAAAAAGAAAAAGAAAATAACAAAAGAACTAAAAATATTGATATATTCTTAATTCTTTTTATCACAAACTCAAATTTTTGGTAAAAAATTTTGAATAATTCAAAAAAAAATTACACTTAACACCATTTGACCGTAGTTCCGTGTACTTATGTACATGGTATGAGTAATAAAATTTCTCACATGATTAATTGAACGTGATGTGCATAGTGTACATGTACCTTTATCATACCATATACATAAACATATGTACACATATAGTACACACATTGCATTGAAGCGTGAAATATGCTCAACGTAAATCATAATATACACACGTACACATAAACACATCCACAGTGATGCACATATAGCACATGTGTATAGCGTATGTTTATGCAGTAACCTTTATCAGGATCTTGCAGAAATGTTTGCTTTACAAATACAAATTACACTAGTCCTTATGTTATTCCATGGATGGAAAAAAGTGCAATCGATAAACAAAATGTTGCAGAATATATCAACAGAAGGGTTAATTCTAATATGCTAACTGCATTGAGAAGAAGGTCTGACAGATAGATAGAACAATCGCAGATTTTGTCGCACAGATTATACAACATTCTAGAATCAGATCGTTTGTCTACAGGGAGTTTACTACCTCGTATATAGCGTATCATACGTAAAATAAATAAATACAGTAGAAAAAAAATATGATACATTCATACATATGTAGCAAATCGCTGAGGCAAATATAACAGAGGGCCAACAACAACAATACTGATACAAGTAAATATAAGAAAATTATTATTAAAACTTGAAATGGAAAAAAATATGAAAAGTGAAGAGAAATGAAGAAGAAAATAAAATGCTTCAAATAAATATAAGAAAAAAAATAAATAAATAAATAAAAGAAATAATAAAAAATGTTGCCACGTGTATGCTGTTGTTATATTGTATGGTATTCTCCTATTATTATTTCATTTTAAAAATACTTGCTCATTTAATTTATGTGAAAGAACGAAATATATACGAGTTGGTACATACATAGTATACAATATGTGCTCCATTACTATTGGACGCAGTAAATTATGCTTCTTATTTAACACTGAAGTATGTACGTTACGTTAGTATGAGTGTATATTTGAAGGTAGAAAATGTCAAAGTTTTCTCATATATCACCACCACTACTACTAACAGCATCAACATCATCATCATCATCATCGTCATCATCATCATCATCATCATTATTGTGTCAATACATACGCAAGCAATAAAATATTTCATTCTACCATATGTTGTTATAATTTGTTGTCTTGTTTTTGTATTTTTGTTTTTTTTTTTTTGTTTTACTATATAGGACATTGGTCAATGATCAGATTTCCAATAAATTGCCACGCTCTCATACTTACTCACACACACACACAGCCACACACATGAAGAAGCAATATTGTCGTCAATGCCTTCATACCTATGAATCAATGGTACATAGGTACTCTCATATATATTGCGTATATATATAGGTAGTACTTGCCTTTTTTGCCACCATTCTAGCCACGTACGCATATACATATACTATACATTTGACATGATGACACTTACGACACCATTCTTTTTCATTTTTTTTTTTTTGCTTTCTTTTTACGCTTTGATTGTGCATACTATATAACATTGTGATATATGAGATGATGATACCTTACTGATACGGGTAAACTTGATGAGAATACCTTTACAGTTTTTTGCTGAGCATTTTTCAGCGTTTTTTTTTTTTCTTTCTTCCATTGCAAATGAATATCATTTAACATTAATGCAATTAAAGCAAAAGGATCAAAGAATCAGATGCGAATAGAGAAAGAGAGATACAGAGAGAGAGAGAGAGATGTGTGCAATGACATCAAAATGTAATTCAATATTTGCTACTTCACCATGAAGGAGGGCTTATTTGAAAAATTCATTTAAAAAAATTGGTTTGTATGCACATATTACATTACTGTAATAAAATTATAGTTGCTACTATAATATGCAATAGCATTTTAATAAATTTTTTTCTTGATATTATTATTCTTCAGTGCATTATAGTTTTGGCTTTCAATATCACAATGAAAATGCCAAATATGTATAGATTTTCGAGTATTTGATTGATATTCGGTGTTCCTCAGCATGGGCATCAAAATACGATTCTAATTAAGTGAGAAGGTTCCATCCGATTCCATGATATGACCGATATAGCAACCAGTTGCATTAATTAATGTTGTCTCATGATTTAGCTTTTCTCGGCTAAAGTCTATACTGAAAAACAATTCTAATATATACTTCCAGTTTTTTGATGTTGTTTTTTACGACTCTGCTTTAATTTGCATGTCCGTCGCCTACTCGTATTTATGGTTTAAAAATGTTTGTCTCGCAGATAGCGCAAAGTTTTTTGAGAAGTGTGTTACACAAAAAATTGACATCAAATCGTTACAGAAGAGGGATAAGAATAGCGAAAAACAACGTCTCTGTAAAATATACTTACGTTTTCATAAGAATTACACAACAAGAAAAGCAAATTTTGAGCGAGGAAACGTCATCCAAAATCTTTGAGTTTATATTTTTATGACAATATCTTATCAATTTGACTTTTCAATCCAAATTAAAGAAAATTGGACTTTGTACTTTATACCTTGATGCGGCAGTAGATTGTTTTTTTTTTTTTTTTCATTTTTGTTGAGTTTGATATTTATGATTATAATTCAATTAATAAAGGGTTTTCCATTAGGGACATAACAATTTTATCTATTAATAAAACACAGAAATATTTGAGATATTGAGTTCAAATTTATTGTGGATATATTGCAAGCATTACGTTTTATGAATGAAATTCGATTTCGGTCATATGACGACGACGAGCCCGTTTACAGCGGTCAATTCTTTGGACCCAAATTTCCACCATTCTAGCACACATTTCGACCGGAACGTTGGCAATTTCGCGTTGGATGTGTGTCTTTGAGCTCGTGTAAAGTTGCTGGCTTGTTGGTATAGACCAGTGCCTTGATAAAGCCCCATATTAAGAAATCCGATGGTATTAGATCGCATGAACGACCGGACCATTTCTCGAGATAACACGTTCACCGAATTTGCCTTGCAATAAATCGATTGAGACGTGTGCTGTGTGACTAGTGGCACCGTCTTGTTGAAACCACATACCGTTGATGTCAAGTTCATCCAATCTGGCCACAAATAATCTTCCAACATAACTCGATAGCACTCTCCATTGACGGTAACATGACGGTCGTTTTCATCCACGAAAAAATACGACCCAATCATACCTCCGACATGAAAACCGCACCAAACAGTAACTTTTTACGCTGAAGATGATTTTTTGGCTTTAGTTCTTGAGTCAATTTGATCTTGTAAGCATGTAGGCCAAGATCGATGCACTTACGGCTGCGATATTTTTTCGCTTTGAGCGGTACGACGTCTTTTTGGCACCGGAACGTCCAATAATTAAAATGTGGACTCGAATTTACGGCCAAAAATTATAGTAAGCGCTCTTAAAGTTGAGACCAACGACTCAGAATATCGGTTTTAATAATTTCCAAACGTTGCTGGTTCGTGAACTTTACCATGATGAAAATGTTGACTTTAACTAACGTTTTGATATTGACAGTTGATTAAAATCGCATAATTCCGTTCATCTCGTTTTGTAATTGAATGCATTTAAATGTAACATTCTAATCTAACCTTAATGGATGAAATTAGTATAATTGTTTGAAAATTATTTTGATTATAGTATTTTTTTTAGAATTTAGAATACCAAATATGGGATATAATGAAAAGTATGTACTTAGATGAATACCTACAATATAAGTGCATATATTGAATGTAATCAATTTACATATAAACTTATACATTTCATAACAATTCTGTATTGAATATGACCACAATTGCTGCATATTATAGCTTGTATTATTGCTGCTATTATCCACATGAAGTATTGTGAAGGCACATGCATACACGCATAAAAAGGGAGACTTATAATCAAACATTATAAAATCCCATATATATGTCATCGCTTCTAATTGATCTATAGCTGAATATTAGATGCATACATAAATTCATATATTGAAATTATTTTGGTAGACTCTTTTTACAAATGTTATATTTTTGTAATATTTGTATACACTTAAAATAACGATCCAATGAATGTTTCATTGTTTTCGGTTTCACTGCAGTTGTAACCGACAACATTATTTCTGTGAAATGAAATGAACTCGTTTCTGAATTCCTTTTTAACATCAAAGTAAAAAAAAAATCGCGATTAAAATTGTATTACATTGATAGTGTCAAGTTCACAAAAAATATTTAGTTTTTCATTTGTTAGTTACTCCATAATCTGACCAAAATCTAAAGGTAAACAATTGTTTAATTCGTTCGTTCATCTAAATGCATTTCAAACGGTTTACATTAGATATCTTTAATAATATTAATACTGAATAATAATACTGCTTCGAAATGAACGATAATGTGACGTAATACCACAACTAATGGCCTCAAGAGATCATATAACCACATCAAATAAAGCATCACAATCCAAAAACAGAAGACACACATTTGATATATTATAAATCTTAAAACTTAAAATTTCGAAAACAATTAATACATAAATACATAAATACGTAAACAAGCATTCAATTATTGGGGTTTACCTCAAGTATAATTTATTATTGAAAATTATTATATTCTATATATTTATATGCGAACAAATATTTTTCTCCAAGTGCATAATCTATGCGTAAAATATTTATTATTTGAATCTTTCATAGGAACATACATATGTATGTCATCATGTATTTAGTATTTTGAATTTATATATGCAGATATATATTTATTCAAAATTATGAAATATATCTATTTTTTTCAATATATGTATATATTTACTCTTCAATTATGAAATAAATTGATATATATGTTTATATGCATTTCTATATGCATATACTAAATGCAAATAAATATTAATAACCCAGTATGCAATTGTGAAACCATTTTATGAATGCGGTTGAAAAAGTGAATTGTTTAATTTCGTTTTTCAAGCTTATATCTGCATACGAGTATGTATTTTCTCAAATGATAATTGTTCTCTGGGAATTTTATGCATATTGATAAACAAATATAAATTTTATAGTGACGAATATAATCATAATAATGATGAGATTGTAAAGAATACTTATAAAGTAGCTAATAATACGTAATGATCATATAATTTATATGGCCTAACTAACATAAAATTCCATATCGAATAATATATATAATATGAAAACAAAAACAAATATTAAACATAAAATGTAATAAAGCATAAATTACAAATATTTACAATTCATTATTATATACTACAATAAAATTGTACATAAATATATTTATCTTTCATAATATGTAGGTACAATATATACATAGATTTCCAAATAAATATATTATATAAAAGCAATAATAATAGAATCAACAATTTTACTCTCACAAAGCACTTAATAAAATATCATTTTAATTGTGTTTGTAAAGATGAAATTTATGTACGTAAGATAGAAGAAAGCTCTCATAATACGTGTACATATTAATAAAGTTTTGAATGAATTTAATTATGTACATAAAACTAAAAACAAAATATGCATAAATATTGTTTCTATTTATACATATTTAGAATCTTATAAATTTTAAATGAAAAAAATCTCCTTACAGTCAGCTGGGGCCGACCAAATTATACCCTGCATATATAAAACAGTTTACTCGAATATCCATCTTTTTCTTTTATTTCCACTTTTTGAAAAACAATTTTTGCATATACTACTAATTTACACTCGAAATATGGTTGACTTTGACGAAGTACTTTGTATGTTATGAGAGTTCTAAGAGGAATAATTGAAAGGAGGTTTTTAAGATAATTCCGAGACCTCTTTCTTGTATATCCAATTAATTTTTCAATATGAATCCACACCTTAAATTTGTTTGTCCTACGTTGAATAGTTCATAAGTTATAGCGGTTTAAATTTTTCAAAATTTTCGCAACTTTGTATGGTAGCCCCATTAAGAAGTGGGCGTGGCATGTTGATTTTGTGCCATATTATGTACAACTACCATATTAACCTAAGTATTAATTATGATTGTTCTAGACAGAAGATTGTAGAAGCTGCAGCTATCTCAATTTAAAAGAAATTCAGTCATCCTCTATGGGAGCCACTATAAACAATGGACGTGGCTGGCCCATTTCTTGCGGGTATATTTGCTCTTACAATACTAATTCACACCTTCAATCAGAAGGAGTGGGCGTGGCACACTGATTTTGTGCCAAATTACTTCCGACTACGATATTAATTTAAGTGTAAATTATGGATATTCTAGACAGAAGATTGTAGAAGTTACAACTGTTTCAATATTAAAAAAGTACAGATACTTTATATGGGAGCTACGTTAAAAAGTAGGCGTGGCTCACCCATTTTTGACGAGATTAGTATACGAGTAGTATAATATAACTCTATGTGTCAAATATTGTTCTCCCAAGTGGTACACTATGTGAGTTATAGCAAGTTAACGATTTTGAAAATTCCGAGGTTAGTCGCTTTGAATGCTTGGTGTGGGCGTGGTTATTGACCGATCATGCCCAATATCAATTCCCTTCGTACCCTTGGATCATAGATTACTTATGCCAAATTTCATCGAAATAGCTCAATATTTACTCAAGTTATCGTGCGAACCAGCCAGGTGACAGACAGACGGACGGACGGACGGACGGACATCGTTAAATCGAAAATTTAAGCGACGCTGATCACGAATATATATCTATGTCTATATCTCCGGAGTTTCCTTCAAGTGGACAAAAACATCTGACAGAAATGAATATACCTTGCATATTGCATTATGCAGGGTATAGAAACCTTTCCTCAATATGAACATTTATTAAGGAATTAATATAAATAAGTATAAGAAATTAAATAGAATACATAGTATAGTTGAAAAAAAAAAACATGTTCAAGTTTTATTAAAAATACACATGGAAATATTTTGTTCTGCACCTCTATTTTGCCGAAAACTTAATCTTGTATGTCATATGCCTAATAAGTTGGCATAAAATTTTTGCTGGCAAGCAAATAGAATTTATTATCCAATTCATATATGTAAAGATAGGTAAATCTAATTTTTTATTTATTTTTATGTTATAAATATTAAAAAAAAAAAATAAAATTATGAAGAAATTTAATAAAAATATATTTTTATGCATATAGCAAATGAAAGTGCTTGTATGCAGAGAAAGTTGAACTACTATAGGCACATATACTATCAAATATGTAGAAAATGAAAGTATAGACCATAAATTGCATCAGTGAAAATATTTTTGTTGACGCCATATGTATGAACTTTCAATGCAATATTTTTCATTCAACTGCGCCAAATAATATGATTCGTCAAATGCAAAAACAAAATGAATTTTCATAGCTAACATAACTATTGCCAACATAAAAGCAAAGGTATTGAAAACAAAGTGCTACAAAATAGAGATAACTCTTGTGACACAATTCTCTACGATTTTGATATAAAAGAAGTACTCGATTCGGTCGGTATTATGCATATATGTTCCTACCAGTATGACTACTTGAAGATGTCTCTAATTTCCTTGGCATAACCTTAAAAAAGAGATCTGTTTATTAAATTTTTGTACTTTCTTTCAAAGTCGACCGTGTTTTTTGTGAAAAAAAAAATTGTGTAAGTTTCTTTTCACACTAAAACACACACACGCTCACATATATTCCAAGAACATCCATAAAATTGAACTTCATTTGCTTTCTATTTATATTTAATAATATTTACATGAATTTTTCAATATGTTCCACAAATGACAACATAATCAATGAAAATTCCTAACATATTTCGTATGTTCAAATTTACAAATATGTCCCTTTTGATATTGAAATTTAATGAAAATTACATAAAAGCTAATTCAAATCGAATATATTCCATGAAAAATATTTACCAAATGTTATTGCCACTTATAAATTATTATGCATTAACTAATTGTATATTAGCATAAATAAATTGAAATATTTAAACATATACAACACGGTCACAACTAAAATATTATATATTGTACATTCGAGTATAAATATATAGATATGTAAGTAGTACCCGTAAATTTTCACTAGAGTTTGTGTAAACAAATATTTATTTAATTTTTCAATTTGCAACAAAGGCAGGCTTCTAGTAATGCTTTTCTATGCCAACCACTAATAAATTAAATATTTGGATATTTTTGTAGAATATTTTTACTATTATATTCGTATATACTAGATATGAGTACGTGTATATTTATATGCATAAATTAGACATTTGGAATAGTACTTAAATAACGTAGTTAATAGTTAATGCAATCTGCTCTCACATATAAAAATTTAGCAGATATAGCTGCTCACGTACGAGGCAGGTCCCAGAACTACCCGAACAATGAAAACACAAGATATTTGGGAAAATGTTTCTTTATTTCTCAACATAATCTCCTTTTAGCTCTATACACTTTAAAAAATAAAAAATAAATATGTGGCACTTAAAGCCCCGAAGGGATCATTGGCCGAGCTTCTCTTCCATTATTGTTGTGCGTGTTAAATTTAGGACAGTATTAGAAGGGACTTACTTATTTTAGCCGGTTCCGAATGGCAGAATTCTTGCAATGACATTTTTCTGAGCTTTGTCGCAGAGTTCTTTTAGAAGCTTTTCCATGGCAAATTGTTACTGTCGGAAGAATTGCCAATTGCTTGCCGACAAGGTGGGTACCGTTCGAAAGAAAAATTTGTTCGATATAAAATTTTTTTATGCTTCAGCCGGTGATTGAACCCACGACCTACAGATCAGAAGGCCAACACACTAACCACTGAGCTACGGCACCACGCTCTATACACTTTATCCAGCGATATTCAATATCTTCGATACCCTGTTTATAGTATGAACTGTCTAGCTCATTAAAATAGCCATCTACCGCAGACGCCACCTCTTCATTGTTTGCAAATCTTATAAAAATTATCCCACCTTGTCTGCAGGTGGAACTGTCCTCGCCATCTTTGGACACGATTCTCCCTTTTCAGTCCACTGTTTTCATTGATCCTTTGTCTGACCCAAAAACTCGGCCTCGGAGATTATGTTGAAAAATAAATAACAATTTCCCCAAAATTTGTTGTGTTGAGGAAAATTTGGTTTCGCAGCGCAGTATTTTCAAAGGTAAAATTTAACAATAGAACGAAATTGAATTGAACTTGAAATATTTGAAATTTAATTGAATGAATTTATTATTTTTAATTGATTTAATTGATAATACTTTTTTTTGAAAGTAGTTTCCATTCTCGTCTCAGTAAGTTATAAGCATTAAATTGAGTGCTCCGGTATTGAAACACACGGCCTCAATGCTAGTGCTCAATACACTAATCATTGTATTTAAAAACATCCACGACTAGTACAAACAAATAATATTTTTAGTTTTTTTTTTATAAAATAATAACTACTAATACTTTTATTTAAATTATATTACAAAAAAAATTAAAATACAATAAGTAATTAAGTTGTTTTCAGTCGTGTCTGGTGTTGGTGGTGATGTTACATTTTCCCTCAGCTGTATCCATTTCAGCATCACACGCCATACTTTCTTCACTATTTGGTAATGGTGATAATAGGCTTCGTTCGTATTCTAATTTCCTGGAATATTTCCAAAATGCTCTCATTGCTAGTGCAACATCTGGGTTTATATAATAATTCACTTCAGTTGCAACATCATCTTCATCGTCATCAATATAATTATGTTCGTCTGCGAATTCAATATCTTTATTGTATTCTGAAGGATGATCGTCGAAATATTCATTTTCTTCGTACTTTTCGGATGTAAGTTCATTATTTTCCGGCTCTTCTTCTCTTAGTTGGTCAGATGTAGAACGCAATACCTCCATTATAAATATATTTTATTTTATACACTACGATTGTGAATAACACTTAGACGATCACTTATCAATTGCTGTTACTGCAGCTGACTACTAATTCGAAATAATGAAAAATGAGAAATGTCCGTTCTTTTATAGGCCACATGGATCGTTTACCTGCATCTATATCGCGACCTGAATATGTGCGAATATTATTTGTCTACGGATGGATTCTTGGGAATACGGTGCAAATATAATAAAACAATAAATATACATTTGCTCATATATTTACTATTTTTTCGAATTGAGTAGATAAGACAACGGATTAATATGTCTACCTGAATACAATTCTGTTTATTATCTTTACAAAATGAGTGGGAAAATTTGTTCAGAATTATATACTATTGTTAGAATTCGTTTTGTTGTTGTTTTGCTTTTGCTCTTAATTTGTTAACCTAATAGCAAATTGGTTTGAAAATGGTTGAGGGTGAAAATTTTTAGCTAATCTAGCTGAGATCAATATTTGCATATATGGAACTTTGGAAATCAATAATACACATATTTGCCGAGATCTTTATAAGAAAAAGAAGTAAATTAGGTAACATCTGAAAACAAGAATTTTAGTGCTGCCAATATTTTCTATAAACTAAAGAGTGCTCATTCTATGACCACTACTGTATACGTTTAAAAATTTTTTACTCATCCATGCCTTGTACATATGTTTACTACGATATAGTTTAATAAAGAACTAGAATATAATAAATTTTAAATCTTTTCTTTTCCCTTTCAGATATTCAACACGACCGGATTTGAATAATGAAATTGAAAATTTAATGAAAAATAAATTAATTATTATCCTGTATGTAATATTATTATGATCAACATGCATTTAAATTCATGCTCCAAAAAGTAAGTTTCTCAATTATACAGATCATAAAGAAGAAGAAGAAGAAGAAGAAGAAATAAAATAGAAAAAGAAAAGTAAATGTAATTCAAGTAAAAATGCGAAGAGACATCAGTGAAATTGAAATACAGAAATAAAAATTAAATAAAACCAGAGAAATTTTAATACCAGAGAAGTCCTAATATGGCTTTTGATCTTATTTCTTATTACAATATAAGAGTCACTTAACAGAGTTGCAGTATACAGATAGTTTGAAGAGAGCAAGCCATGACCAGAAGAAAAATTCTGTAAATTAACATAGCAAATTAACATATATTGAAATAAGATCACATAATAGTAAATATTTTTATGAATGAATTTTATATATGTATGTGGAATAGAATTTTTTATGAAGAATTTTAATATTGTTCAATATATATGTATGTACATGCGTACTTATAGGTGCTTCAATAAAACGATACTTATGGCTTCCTTCTTTGTCAAAATTACTGAAAATTAAAAAAATTTAATATTATGAAAATGACCATAATGTTAAACACCTTATGCATTTGCATGAATGGAGTATACCTAAAAGTACTCCATACGCATATACTATATATTGAATAATAGTAAATATTCTTCATAAAATATTCTATCACATGTATAGAAAAATCATTCATAAAAATATTTACTAATTCACACATAATAAATATGTACTTATTATGTGATCTTATTTGAATAAAATTTGCTATGTTAATTTACAGAATTTTTCTTCTGGTCATGGCTTGCTCTCTTCAAACTATCTGTATACTGCAACTCTGTTAAGTGACTCTTATATTGTAATAAGAAATAAGCTCAAAAGCCAAATTAGGACTTCTCTGGTATTAAAAGTTCTCTGGTTTTATTTAATTTTTATTTCTGTATTTCAATTTCACTGATGTCTCTTCGTATTTTTACTTGAATTACATTTACTTTTCTTTTTCTATTATTTGTTGTTGCCTTTGTAGTTATGGCTACACTTATCATTTTGTTATTTTATTTCTTCTTCTTCTTCTTCTCCTTCTTCTTCTTCTTTATGATCTGTATTATTGAGAAACTTCCTTTTTGGAGCATGAATTTAAATGCATGTTGATCATACTAATATTACAAACAGTGCAATAATTAATTTATTTTTAATTACATTTTCAATTTTATACGAATTTCATTGTTCAAATCTGGCCGTGTTCAAAGTCTGGAAGGGAAAAAGAAATGATCTAAAATTTATTATATTCTAGTCGTATATCGTAGTAAACATATGTACAAGGCATGGATGAGTAAAAAATTTTTAAACGCATACAGTAGTGGTCATAGAATTAGCACATTCTAATTTATAGAAAATATGTATTTGTAGTACTAAAATTTTTGTTTTCAGCACAATCAAAATTATTTATTTTTTTTTTTTCATCATATCGGTGCTACCTAATTTACTTCTTTTTCTTATAAAGATCTCGGCAAATATGTGTATTATTGATTTCCAAAGTTCCATATATGCAAATATTGATCTCAGCTAGATTAGCTAAAAATTTTCACCCTCAACTATTTTCAAACCAATTTCTTATTACGTTAACAAATTAAGAGCAAAAGCAAAACAACAACAAAACGAATTCTAACAATAGTATATAATTCTGAACAAATTTTCCCACTCATTTTGTAAAGATAATAAACAGAATTGTATTCAGGTAGACATATTAATCCGTTGTCTTATCTACTCAATTCGAAAAAATAGTAAATATATGAGCAAATGTATATTTATTGTTTTATTATATTTGCACCGTATTCCCAAGAATCCATCCGTAGACAAATAATATTCGCACATATTCAGGTCGCGATATAGATGCAGGTAAACGATCCATGTGGCCTATAAAAGAACGGACATTTCTCATTTTTCATTATTTCGAATTAGTAGTCAGCTGCAGTAACAGCAATTGATAAGTGATCGTCTAAGTGTTATTCACAATCATAGTGTATAAAATAAAATATATTTATAATGGAGGTATTGCGTTCTACATCTGACCAACTAAGAGAAGAAGAGCCGGAAAATAATGAACTTACATCCGAAAAGTACGAAGAAAATGAATATTTCGACGATCATCCTTCAGAATACAATAAAGATATTGAATTCGCAGACGAACATAATTATATTGATGACGATGAAGATGATGTTGCAACTGAAGTGAATTATTATATAAACCCAGATGTTGCACTAGCAATGAGAGCATTTTGGAAATATTCCAGGAAATTAGAATACGAACGAAGCCTATTATCACCATTACCAAATAGTAAAGAAATTATGGCGTGTGATGCTGAAATGGATACAGCTGAGGGAAAATGTAACATCACCACCAACACCAGACACGACTGAAAACAACTTAATTACTTATTGTATTTTAATTATTTTTGTAATATAATTTAAATAAAAGTATTAGTAGTTATTATTTTATAAAAAAAAAACTAAAAATATTATTTGTTTGTACTAGTCGTGGATGTTTTTAAATACAATGATTAGTGTATTGAGCACTAGCATTGAGGCCGTGTGTTTCAATACCGGAGCACTCAATTTAATGCTTATAACTTACTGAGACGAGAATGGAAACTACTTTCAAAAAAAAGTATTATCAATTAAATCAATTAAAAATAATAAATTCATTCAATTAAATTTCAAATATTTCAAGTTCAATTCAATTTCGTTCTATTGTTAAATTTTACCTTTGAAAATACTGCGCTGCGAAACCAAATTTTCCTCAACACAACAAATTTGGGGAAATTTTTCTTTATTTTTCAACATAATCTCCTTTTAGCTCTATACACTTTTCCCAGCGATATTCTATAGCTTAGATACCTTGTTTATAGTATGAACTGTCAAGCTTATTAAAATAGCCATCTACCGCAGATTCCACCTCTTCATTGTTTGCAAATCTTGTACCACATAGCCATTTTGCAAATTTGAAAATAGAAAATAATCCGAAGGAGCTAAATCTGGCGAATAAAGTGCGTGCTGAAGCAATTCGAGCTTTAACTCATTAAGTTTGGCCATCGCAATAGCGGATGTGTGAACTGGTGCATTGTCTTGATGAAACAACACTTTCTTTTTCGCCAAATGCGGCCTTTTTTTCTTTAATTTCATCACTTAAACGCTGCAACAAAATAGCATAATACTCATCGTTGAGTGTTTTTCCTTTTTGAAGATAATCAATAAAAATTATCCCACGTGTATCCCAAAAAAAAACAGACGCTATAACCTTTTTTATTTTTTTATAACCTTGCCTGCAGATGGAACTACCTTCGCCTTCTTTGGACATGATTCTCCCCTTGCAGTCCACTGTTTTGACTACTCCTTTGTCTCAGGTGTGAAGTGGTGGACCCATCTCTCATCCATGGTTACGAATCGACGCAAAAACTCAGTTTTTTACTGTGAAACATCACCAAACAATCTATAGAAACATCTCCACGACGTTGTTTTTGTTCTATCGTAAGCAAACGATAGAAGGCACCCATCTTGCACACAGCTTTTTCATCTCCAAATTTTCGGTCAATATACGATACGATATAGCACTTTTTGAAATGCCTGTAATTTCACCTAGCTCACGCACCTTCAGTCGGCGATCATCCAATACTATTTTGTGGATTTTCTTAACCGTTTCTGGCGTGGCCACTTCAATTGGTCGACCACTACGGTGTTCGTCTTGGTAGCTCGTACGACCTCGTTTAAACTCTGCCACCCAATATTTTATGGTCGTAAACGAAGGAACAGACTTCCCCAGAGTAGATTCTAGTTCCGCTTTAATATTAGTATTGAATTACATAACGGTGACCAATTTTTCCATGTTTACAAATTCACTGAGGTCGTTAACTTTCGATGGCTCCAAAAAATATACTAAACAACGTGGCGCCTTGAAACTTAAAATATATGTTTTATGAAGTTGCCACTTTTCACCAAAGTAATTTTTTTCAAACTACTGCCGCCTTCTATATATCAGGCCGGGTAGTTCTGGCACTCCCCTCGTATAAGCATTAGCTATTATTAACTATCAGAGATTGCACGATTTTTCGATTTTTTTGAGCTTTTATAAATAAATGCGTTAGTCAAAAAATTTTATAGCTGGTTATAAAATGGTGCCAAATTGCAGTTAAAGTTTAAAAAAATGTGAGGAAAATCGTTAAATATCCCCTATAGCTACATATGAGTGACCTCCAACATGGTGAAATATATGACAAACTCCTTCAAATTCTTCCAAGAATTTTGTAGAATTTACGTACCCCCATTTCCATACATTAAAAGCGCTCTCCTATACAATGTTATTTTAAAATTCGATAGCATTGCTCACAGAGTACTCCTAGAAGTATAAAATATATGGTCGACTCCAATTGATTTTTGCCTCGCAATCGATCACCCGAACTTGCTTTCGACTTCTTCTTTTTAGTCTTTAGAGGGCTTCTACGACAAAATGAAGCAAAAACAAGTGAAACAAATAATCAATGAATAATCCCATCATTGCCTTCATCTAGATGGGTGAAATGTAAGGTGACCCTCTCCAGCATTCCTTCTATTCGATTTGCACGAAGAAGGTATGAGTTTAAGAGCGTCATTAATAAGTGCATACAAGGAATAAATATAAATATAAATATATTCTGAGCAAATGTTGTGGAGCAAAAATAAATCAGAGTCGATGATATATGTGATCCATGTAAGGGCACTTTAGAAGCGGTGGGTGCCAAATTTTATAAAATCATGGATTTTGAAACCTCAGTATGATTTATTATACGAGGTAAACATGTTCAGAAAAAATATTGGGGAGAAAAAGGGTCTACTTTAGGGTCGACTGTATGTGTCCAGAATTGCTGTGGAATTTTTGGCTGAATTTTCTCTCAAATTTTTAAACTTTAACTTTAACAAAATAATAAGAATTCATAGGTCAAAATCCCATTATTAATAATCTACATATTTTACTATCCTATAGCTAATGAATAATCATATGTGGGCACCACATTGTCCTTGAGTGTATTTTGTAATAAATTTCAAAAATATTGCAAATAAATATATAATATTCACATTTATTTCAGCACATGAAAATTAAATTAAATACTTTTTATATGATTAAAAACCATATAATCATGTGCATTAAGGCGAATTAAATTGATTATAGACAAAAAGTAAATTTATTTTGAACTGGAATAAAAATTATAAAAAAATTCCTTGATATTTTTCTAGAATAAAATAATGCGAGGGCCAGCTAAAAAAAAAATATATGAAGTTCTTGTTCGTTCTTATTAATTGTTGTTTTGTTTTCAGTTTCAATACCTAATGATTTACAAGATATTGAATTTTTTAAGTCTACAATGATAGTCAAACATAATATAACACAAATATACTATACATCCAGCAGCTATATGCAAATACATGAATTCAACTTCTCTTATATGCATGTTAGCAAGAGATATCAAGAGGGAAAAAATAAGCCAAATTTGTTGGAATCGATGCAACAAGGTAGTACTATGCTTTTTCTATTTTGTATTTTTATTTTTATTTTTTGTTCTTTTTTCTTCTACATCCTAAGGGGCTCATAAAAGCTGCTATTCTAATATATAAAACAACAACTGCGATTGCATGGCTGTATACAATTGACGCACAATTGCATCGTATTCGCCGTTTTATTGGATATTTTAGTGGAAAGAGCGAAAAGAGTAAATAGCGATAGAAAAAGTAGCAATCGAAATTATATGAATACCCAATACACAACAACTAAACATACCAATAGTAAGTAACCAATATAACTATATCACATTTGCACACGCAAACAGTCGCGTACCATGATGTGCGTATTAGAAACTGTTTTGTAACTCGTTTGCAATGTATTGTACAAATTGAAAAGGTTTGTGCAACCAAAACGAAAAGCTACTATAAGGGATAGTAAAAAGGATTTTTAGTATTATCCATTGCTCTCACGATATTATTTTTTCTTCTTCCTTTCTTTTAGTTAACAATTTATTCGCACAAGTAGTATGGCAAATTGTTATTGGTTTAGTGTGCAACACATAAACGTTTTACTGTTATTCATATTTAAATTGATGAGCAACAGAAAGAAAATATTTATATTTAGTTTTATTTAGTTTTAATATGATACTTTCACATTAAATATATGCTTAATTTTGAACTGCGCGAGGATAAATTTGGAAAGTTGCATTAAAGGCGCACACATAGCTATTCATTCAGATAGTCAAGCTGCATTGAAAGCACTAGCGCCTTATTCTTTGGAGTCGAAGCTAGTAGAAGAGATGATTAAAGATTAAATGATTAAATGAGATGTGGTTCTTAAAATTTTTTTAATTAATTAACAGTTGATCCATATTCATGGATCAACCATTTCCACAGGCATTATTACCTACTACAATGGTAAAGATGTACCAAATATGATTGACATAGATCGAAAGTTAGAAGGGTTACGACGGTTTGAGGTTTAAACAATTTCGTGACGTTTTATGAGAACTATATTAAATAATTATCATAGGTCGCCCATTTGATGCAACAATTTTTAGCCACTAACGTCAATATATGGACCAAATACTAATATAAGATCTAGTAAAAAGAAATCCATTATTTTTGCATTAAATTGAAGGTTTAATTTAGCATAGTTAGAATGATCCGATTTAGGTCAAATATGCACCGTTTTGTTCGATAACTTGCTGCCATTTTGAAGGTAATTTCATAATGCCACGCTCATAGAAACCCTCGTCCCTATTGGCAAAAAACTGGGACAGTCGATTTTCACAAGCTTCTCTTGAGGCGAATTTTTTACCAGCAAAATCATTCACCATAGACAGGAACTGGTAGCTGGAACAGGCTGGAATCACTTGGTGCAAGGTCCGGACTATAAGGTGGATGCTTACCTCCCAACCAAACTACCGGAGCTTCTGGCGAGTCACTATCGATGTGTGTGGCCTAGTGTTGTCCTGATGGAACACAATTGCTCTCCTAATCGCCTTTATAGAAGAAAAAACTGTAAAATATAGCGTATTTTCTCTATTTTCCATCTTTGACGCGTGCTCAAACAATACTGAGTCAAGCCATCACAAAAGTGCCTGAAAAGTTTATTTAATACAAAATCCTATCCTTCTAACGCCATCTAGCGTAGCCAGATCGCACTAATACAACGCGAGATACAGATTACTAAAGCCATCTATTGAAAAAATAATGGATTTCTTTTTACTTCATCTGATATTCTATGTTCTGATATTCAATGTCCCTTGCATGGTCTATATGTAACAGGTTTTCTTTTGTAATATTTCAGCTTATAAAAATTTTCTATTATTTTTGCAATAGTGTTCAACAGAAGACACCACTAATCCATTGTCGTACATGATCAACATTCTAATCACCGCATTGAAGTTTTCTCTAAAGCACTTTGAATACACTGTATACTTTATTAGACAATACATACGACCGAATGTCTGTATGTCTGTAGCACTTTCATTGCATTAACCAGCTTAATTCTAATGACAATTTTGTGCTTTTTTTTATTGTAAGCATTTCAGATATGAATGCAATCATTGATATGCGTGTTCAAATATCCTAAGATTTTTATTTCATTTGTAACAATTGCTTATTGCAATTGCAATCCTTTGTGTTTTCATTTGTAGCAATTGTTACTTAGAATAAATTGTTTTTATTTTCATATCGTAAATAGAATTGATTATATTTTGTATATACTTTCTTGTCTAGACAACATATAGATAAAGTACCAAGTTATATTGGCCATAAATGAAATTGACAAAATTCGAGGGGCATTTACCTATTGTAAGACATTATAATACTTTTATAATTTAGATTAGAAATTTACTACAATATGACTATTTTTTTCTTTTGCCTTCCAGCAAGAACTGAATAGATGTACTGCAAATATTTACAATTCCAACTTTTAGTTCATTTGAAATTATTGCCTCTATGTACATAAGAAAAAAAAAAAAAAGTACTCGCACTGTTTTATTAAATCACATCAAAGTAACAAATAAGGGAAAATATAAATACAAGTTCGTATAAGTAGTATAATGTATGGGCTTCTCGACAAATATATAAATCCTTTTGTGAAAGTTTTCTATTTGATATCTAAATTATGTTCGACATTAATTTGATAAATTGAATCTCAATCATGTATACAATATATGTTTATATTCATATTGATAGGCTCATAGACACATTTACCTATGGTATATATGTATATGAAGTACAAACAAAAAGTTCACAGCTCTTTTATTTTATCTACTTATACATACGTACTATCACTATGATTATAAAGAAAAAGTTCTTATTTACATCAATCAAATAAGTACAATAAGTAGAAAAAGTTCTTAAGTACACACACAAAAAAAAAACACATATATCAGCTTAAATATACATATAAATTATATAGAACTAATGCGTATAGAGTTTTCTCTTTACAAATGTGTATAATATGAAAATATAATGTCCTATCCACTTAAATAATAAAACAGCATAGAAACAAATATATGATTATTATTTTTTTATACTTTTATACTTATAAGCAAGTACATATATGCATATAAAGTTAATAATAAAATAAACTTTAAATTGCAAGTGATACAATTACGGTCTATATGCGTGCTGGTGGTTGGTGTAGTTTTGTCAAGCTTTAGACAAATGGCAAATATACTGCAATTTAGAGACACTTAAATGAAGTATATTCCTACTTCCTCACAGGTCATTGCAAACCATCCAAATAAAGAACATTTAATAAAATCCTACAATTAAATGTATATGTAAATATTGTAAATACATAATGTAATTAATACATGTCAAGTTACACAAGGTATAATATAATACATTTTCATCATCATATTGCCTGATATACATAACTACATAACTCCATTTTTATGTTTCACCACAAATGTATTGTGAGACCAACATGTTAAAGCCATAAAATATGAAAAATATAAATATAAGCACTTAGGAGTATTATTTTATATTTACTAATAATAATGCATTGTAATAAAATTATATTTTACTTACACTTACATATATATCACATACGAATTTTTTATATGTACTACTTGCAACATTTAAAAAAAAATCCATAGGCGACTTGACATCAATTCTATATAAAATAATTTGGTGTCGCTTAGCTCGAGTCAGATGACCGTTTTGTTGCTTCATGTCAGCTTTTCGAGATAATCATATCAGAGCTATTAAGATTGTTTCTATGAAACTTTTTTCTTATCAAGAATTTTGTAACCTCATCGGTATTATTATTCTAAAAAGTTCTTCGGATTATTATTTAACTATTAAAATTTGTAATTAACAAATTTTAGTCATGGTTTCAGTGACGAAATTACATTTCAGAATAAAAATGACCATACAGTGCTATTTATCAAAATTTTGAAACTAAGAAAATATATCGGAGAGACTGAAGAGAAAATAGCAAATTATGAAAATGCTCAAAACTTACAAAGTTAACTAGAATAGTAACTAGTAAAGCAACAGATCTTATATATGCTTACTCTTATATATTGAAATATGTTAATATATTTAGGATCGGTAGGAATTAAATTGTAATTGCATTATAACTACGAGTATATATTTTTTATAATAAGAAAATTCTATTTAATATAATTTTATTATAATTATACATAAATATATCTTTCATATATAGTATATTGAATTAAAACTACCTATAATCATATATTAACCATACACAAATGAAAGTTTTTGAATTAGGTACTAATACTGTTAGGTACTTAGTTAAGCATATGTGTTATATTTATAAGGTGTCTTTTTTGTGTTGGAACTTCCTATAGCAATAAAATGTAAAGGCAACTCTCAAAGTTAGATCACCACTCATCATGGAAAGACTAACATTGTTCCAGACGAAATGCGATCCCAATAGAATGACAATACAGTCCATGCATCTCGTTAATCCATTGAGCCGTTTTACGAGCCTTTGAACCTCTCTGCATTTGAATGAAATGAGTAATTTTATGTATTTATTAAATTTTCATTTTTCACTCCCTTAGCCAAACACCCATTATAAGAAAAAATAGCACAAATTACATTAAGTTTATATTTAATAAAGAAAATATATTATTTGTTGCATACTATTAAGCTATTATGATTATTTTTTTTTTTTTTTTGTTCTTTAGTATTTATACTTAAATATATGACAAAAATATTTATTCAATTACCTGCGTGACTTTACGTCTAGATTAAATTCGAATTAATACTATTCTCATATAATATCAAGTGAATACAAATACAATATATATATGTACATATGAATAACTAGTTAATATGTGCTGCGCAAATCCACAATACACATTATAATACACTAAAGTATAATCTATTTATAGAAATATATAGAAACCTGACAATCTATTCACTCACGCAGCAAACTAAATATTGTAATAAGGAACTAGTTAAACGCAACACGACACTTCATACTAAACAAAATAAACATGAAATAATACGACATCATAATTATAGTTATTATTATGCCCAATTGTATGAGTATCTACACATTACGAATTATGTTGTAGGCCTTTATACTAAAAAAAAAAAGAAGAAGGCAACACATTTATATATGAGTAGGTATGTATACGTGTATTGAGAGGGTATCGAAGGAGTATTCATAAAGGTGTAAAAGTGTAGGCAAAGGTAGTAAAAGTAGTAAGTTAATAAATATGAATTTCGTATACATTTGAGGGTTGATAGGTGGCAAAAAAGGTTCATTTCTATTTAACGTTGATTCAACTTGACTATAATTAAATGAATACATTTTCACAAACAATCAATATCACATAAATATACACTTATCGTGAATAATAATAATATTTACATAATTGCTAAAAAAAAAAAAAGGCACACGAGCTTAGAGGATTTTTATTACTACTAGGCATTCGTAAATATGTATGTAGATGAAATGAATGAATATGATATATTTTAGCTGATATAAAATAAAGTTTATAAAATTAGGAACACATCTTCAATATTTAGTTTACTATTCAGACATTTCATTTTCATTTCCCTTTAGGCATAAAAATTGTTTCACAATTAAGGATATAATAAAATAAATATAACTATCATAAATTTAGCAAAATTATCAATAAATAGGGTCAATCCTAATTTTGTTTTTTACTAATATATGTATATAGTCACTCGTGTTAAGTAAATTGATGAAGATTTAATACATCAGCAAATTTAAAATAAATAAAAATAGCAATAAATATATCAAAATGCCATGTTGTTCTTTTATTTTATACACATCATTTCTATGTGCTTAATATTGTATCATGCATAAGTAGATAATACGTAAATTGTTGTTGAACAAACACAATAAATCATATCTTTTTCTTTACATTTGAAAACAATATGTTGTTATCCTATATTACCAATGATATTATATTTTATTTTACTTAAAATTTTAATCGTTTTTCCTGTGTCAGTGAAATTTTAGGTCAAAATCTGAGTCCTTAATTGTCATAAATGTTCATCTGGAAAAGTGCTTCTGTGAAACGTGAATGAGATTCACATAAATATATTGCTTTGGTCATCTCTGATCTCTGATTTATGAAGTAACCATTTTACGGATAATAAGAAACTCCTTGAACCGCAACAATATGATTGAAGAATGTCTTAAATTGAACGTGTGGTATCATTATGATGTTTTTTACATATGCGACAGTCCATATTAAGAGAACAATACACCGATGAAGCAAAGGCACTTCTTTGTTGCTTTTGCGTAAAAATTGCATACAAAAAATGGCGGTAAAAAAAATTCCACAACATTTATTCACTCACAGCATCAACATATAACATTGCTTGAACTATATTTCAACTACACTGCTTCAATGTACAAACATGTTCAACTTCTTTTTGACAATTTTTTTGCACTCTTGTTAATATTTTGCTTCTTATAAATACATATTTTCCTCATATTATACCCCCTACACTGAAGTACAAGGGTATATTCAGTTTGGTCAAATGTTCCTAATCACTAGAAAGCGTCTATTAATTATCGGTGCTCCTAAATAAACATTTTGTGAAATAACTTTACAAGAACTGATATAGCTCCGACCACTTTTCAATGTAGCTCCCATACAAAGCCAAATTTTTTTTTTTTTTTTTTGACGTTGAGGTGGTGTAAAAAATCCCTTCGCACCATATAGGGGCCATCGTCCCTACGTGTGTGGTGTATCCACTAAAAAACTCCCTCCTCTTCTCTTGGATTCTTCACCTGCCCCGGGACTACTATGGCATTACTTCGGGGCAGGATTTCCGATTACCCTTTGTAGCGCATTTCTTTCATTACGCCACCGTTCACATTTAAAAAACGTATATTCTGCGTCGTCAAATTCTGTGTCGCAATATATATGTACATCTGGTCTGATTTCCCCATACAATGCAAATATTTTTTAAAGTAGCCATGACCGGATAGAAACTGCGTGAGGTAATAATTTACTTCACCGTGCTTTCTTTGAGTCCATTCTCTAAGGTCGGGTATTAACTTCGCTGTCCAACTTCCACTTGGTTCGGTGTTCCATCTTGCTTTCCACATATCTATGGTTTGTCGTCTCGCTTCTTGGGGGCCCGGCAGCCTCATATTTTTTGCTTTCCATTTTTGTCTGCGTTCCTCAGCTAACAAGTCTATGGGAATTGTTCCGCTTATAACAAGGACCGCTGCTCCAGACACTGTTCGGTATGAGGAGGCTACTCTGAGTGCACAGGTGCGTTGCACAGAAAGCAGCACTTTTCGGTGGCTTTTTGACTTTAGCGTGTCTGCCCACAATTCGCTTCCGTAAAGAAGGATCGAGTTCATCGTTTCCATTAGCAGTTTACGTTTGCTTTGTCTTGGACCTCCAATATTTGCCATTAATTTGCTTAGCATTCCCGTTACTCGCGCGGCTTTTCCCGCGGCGTTCTTTATATGCACCCAGAATGTCAGTCGAGGGTCTAGTTGTACACCTAGATACATCACCACCGTTTTTGTGGTCAGCGTTGTATCAAGGACTTTCTTGTCGTCCTCCAGCCACAAAGCCATATAAACTCATTATAACCTACATTTCCCTCAGTTTTGGGCAACGGTTTTTAGTACATATATTAATATGATTGTGGGAATGTAGCTCTGATACAAAATTACAGCTTTTTCTTCAAACCTCTATTTATTTTATTATATCTTCAATGTAGAGCAACCATAATTGATAAGTAAAATCATAATATGTACAAAGATCCCGTGAAATAGACGAGCCATATCCACTACTATATACTGCATCCATATAAAATCAATTGACCATATAAATGTATTGACCTCGACCGACTGTAAGGTTATCATTTTCTGTTTTATGGTTGCTCTGTACCTGCAATTTCTGATGGGTATGACATCTTGCAAAAAGTTGCTGCCATCTTGTAGATAGTTATACTACTCTATGTAGATGCAATTACCATGACAGTGAACATTTTTAATATTGCTGCAGATATGTGTACATTCATCTTTATGAATAGTACGCATACGTATCTGACTTCGTACATTACTTGTTATAAATGTCAAAAGTTCGTTTTTGTACTTTAGTTATTCTTTAGTTTCTCTTTCATATGCATTATAAAACCGAATGAATGCATTCTGTACAAAATAATCTCTATTACTTAGCATAGTAATTATTTTGGCCAATAAAATTATATATAAAAATTCACATATAATCTTATCGTATTAAATTATTTTTTCTCATAAGTATTTCTTTTCTTTTCCCATTTTCCATAGCAATTACAAAATACTTTTCAAACTACATTTTTATCTATCACGTTTAGTTTTGTGTAAAGTTCAAAATGATAAATGACTATATTTTCTACTCAAACACACACACACACACAGTCAGACACATACAAAACACTTAATCAACACACGTTTTAACATTAAATGTCACAATATACAAAATGTGTGTGAGAGAGAGAGAGAAGGATACATATATGGGGTGAGAGAAAAAGCGATGCCGTTTTTAATACAATTTATGATCGTTGACGCAAATGTTTATAATGATTCTCATGTGCGGAAAAAGGATACCATTTCGTTAAAGCAAAATAATATGAATCCTTTTCCAGCATCATTACTTATATTGTTGTAATACCTACTGTTGCTGCTGACATAAATAACGATGCAATTGATGATTTTATTATTATTTTATATTGACTTCTTTATGACAGTTTTGCGGTTGTCTCGTATGTATTGAGATATGTAGCATAATTTTTCAAATATAGAGAATTTCTATGACAATTTTTTAGAAAATATCTATAACCACAGAAAACTATTGCTGCCGTTGCTGTTATGTATGTATGTATGTATGCACATAATCATGACACATCATTTGTCATAATTTAAAATGAAATTTTTTTTATTCTCGGATTTATGAGTCACATGCAAGCAATGATAACGTGTAAAAGGGCAAAAGATATAGTAGGTAGCCATGTCATTTGCGCTTTTTTCATTCTGTTTTTATTTCTCTCTCATTAGGTCTCCCTCTCGCGCACTCTCCCACTCCACACACACACACACTCTCTCTCTCTCTATCTCTCAACATCACATTAGTTTTAAAATCTATAGAAATATTACCGATGCAAGTAAAAATGAATTTATTTTCACATTATCACACTCGTCATCATCAGCACGTAGACATGATTTATTAATTGGACATCACATTTCGTTTCATATCGCAATCAACATAATTTTTAAGTTATATGAAAAAAATTCGAACAAAAATTATATAATTGTTTTTCAACTAGTTAGAACACATTTATGGTTTTATTATATATGTATTTATTTTTGTTTTTACATTGCAATGCTTTGCTACGAAAATATCGCTCAATCACTAACGACGTGATGAAGAGAAGGAATAAAAGATATTTCACTATTGTTGTTGTTGTTGTTATTTATTTTTATAATACATCTAGTCAATTATCACCACATTTTGAAGGCATTATAGTGTTCAACCACTGGGAAACTAGGAGAAAAGTTATTTAGGTTCATCTAGCCATACCATATTATCGTATGAATTGGACAAGACACCATATTTGGTGATCTTGTATGGTATGTTACGTCTTATGGCTCAATCTGACCCACCAATCTCTATCTGTTTATATATCAAAGGTAACCAATCCAATAACCGCATCGCTTATTCATCCCCAGTGATATATGACTTGAACTGAGATTTTGGCAAAATGTGGTAGCATGGAAAAAATTGCATATTCTCCCATCAGTCATGAAAATTCATCTCCAAAAAAAAAAAATAATAATTTGGGTAGAAAAAATTACTAGGAAAACTATTGGGAATCAGCTGGGTTATGTGGCTCACGCATTGTTTTCTGAAAGCTCACAAAATAACAGAACACACGTACGAAAATCAAAAAGTCGTGCTCCAGATACGATCCTCATAGTAAAACTAGATTGAGAAAAAAAAAACAACTAAAAAATAAACAAATTATATCTCGAAAATTTTTCCACAGAATTCTTTTTAAAACAATTCTCGAATTTAGTAGTTTAAATACATTAAAAAAGTGATCGGATGTATTATTTTTACTTGAAAAGCATTTTAGTCTGCCATATATTACCCATATAAGTGGAAATGTGCACTAGTAGCATAACTTTATTTTCCTTTCATATAATTCTATTAACCATATCAGTCGAAATCTTACAAAAATAATATGCAAACTTTTTCCACAAATAATAACATAATTCGTGGGAAAATGTTGTTTTAAAAAAATGAACAAAC
This sequence comes from Megamerina dolium, assembly GCA_963854835.1. Lineage (NCBI taxonomy): Eukaryota > Metazoa > Arthropoda > Insecta > Diptera > Megamerinidae > Megamerina > Megamerina dolium. The sequence goes on from OY978529.1 coordinate 51,912,089, forward strand.
AAAAGAGATACAATTGCATTCAAGCTGTATATTAAACTATTTAAAATGTTTATCCTTTCAACGTATCTATTCATTCTATTCATACTCATTACCACTCAGTAGATCAAAACAACATGTTCGGCATAATAAGTACAGAAAGTACACATAATATGTAGTACATGTAGTCGTAGTACCTAATACTAAAGAATATAGTGAAGATAATAACTACCTACTTGCTATGTGTGGGGTGTATTGTGCGCCTATATAAAACCCACATGGTACATTGAATCAATGCTGCATTGCATCTACATAATATTTGCGCAATATCCTCTTAGCTGCTGTTAGCGTTACTAATACTTGTGCCAAAGGAAAAAAAATACCTACATACACATATTTACGTACTTACAACCAAATAGTCACGAAGAGTATCTACGTACATATTTTACATACATAAGTATGAAAACAAATGCTGTTGTAACACACACACACACACACACAGCAAGTGTCGCGGTGCAATCGTGTTTACCACAAAATCTGTGTGAGTGTGTATTTGCGTGCAAATGTGCAAATGATTTCTGCGAAATTGTTTATGATCGCATTTGTGCATTCATACTCGTATATACCTACATACTACTTAGACGTACATATGGCATAATGTGATTTTATACGAAATGTGCATGCTTGAATGTGCTTTGTAGTTTAACCTCTTTTACATTACCAACGCTTCCATAAGTATTATAATATCTAGTAGTATCTATTTTCGCACTTATACAAATATAATTATGTTTATCGGCTTATCGTTGCCATCATTCTAATCCACTTAAATATGGCTGAAGTATTTTCTAAATGATATTACAATTACGATGACAATTCAATTCAATTCCTTCCATTTAATTTGAAAATTCAAAGCTTCAAATAGTAATAACAATTTCATTGAGAAAATTATAATGGGCAATTGTTAGGAAAATAGCTTACTTTACTTGACTTTTATTAAAATAAAAGTCAATTATGATGATTACCATATTAATCATAATATGGTTTTGACTTAAGATACCAGAAAAAAAAAATTTTATATCTAATATCTGACCAATCAAATTGTCATCTCAAAATTATTGACAATCAAATATGTGCCATCAATATATAGTACATACAACAAAGAGTATCACATGTGACACAGTGAGCAACGTCATTTTCATTTTTTATATGTAAGTATATTATAAAATCAACTGCATCAATATGATGCATCCATTTATGATGCAGTCGATCGAGCGTGTACATTTTTGATGTATTCTAAGTGTATCAATGTGCTATACATTTTTATAGAAACCTCTATGTACTATGTACAGCCTTGGCCAAATGTATTAGGCACTCCATTACAATATAAGTTATTTAAAAGAGAGGATACAAATGGACCATTGCTGTTTTGCAAATGTGTTGCTAATGTGTTTAATCTATAACTACAACACCGGATTGCATTCTGGGAAAATTCATGCCATGGCATGACGTAGAATCTAAAAAGTCGAATTTCTTATGAATTTTGGAAGTTTTGATTCGAAAAGTTAGAATCCAGATTCTAAGCAAGGGGAGGCAGTATAAAAATACTAAATTGGTGGGACGTTTCCTGTGCGAAGTCCAATGTGCACTCAATCGATTTTTGGAGACAAAATTGCACCATAATAAATTCCAAAGTGAAAGAAAATGGCTAACTAATGAACACGAAGACCGAAAACTTTTTCGCGAGTGTTGACGAATCGTAAAATGTCTTCTTCAGACCTCGCTGCTGTTCTTTCGAAAAAGAAATTGGAAAACATGTTAGTACTCCAACAGCTAAAAGAAGGTACGAGGAAGGTGGTTTAAAAGATCGCAAGGAAGCCCTAATGAAGCCGTGGCGTTCAGCAAATTATCGTAAAAGGAGGTTGGGATGAGCTCTCCGAACATAGCATAACATCAAAAACAGTACTGCATTGACTCAGTAGTGGAATATCTTAAGAACAGCAGAATGTTCAAAACGTGTACGCTGCTGAATTGAATTTGAATTACTGCTGTCATCACCAGATATTAACTTTTTTATGCATCGCTCCTAATATATATTAATTTATTATTAAAAAAACAATTACCTCACTTTCTAAAATGAAATATACCGTTATAGGGTGTCTCATACTTTTCGACAAAGCTGTATATGTTTATATGTACACATGGGCGGAACAAAGAAGTTATGAGGGGATAGTAACAACAATTATTTAAAGAATTTTGAAAATAAAATTGAGTCTCGAAAAGACAGCACACGTTTAGAAATTATATGATATGTACCACTTATCAGCGGCACTTGGTGATAAAATATTTTCAATTACCTGTCAAAGAGTTCATTAATCAAAATGTTCTTATGGTGACGATAGTAAAGATTTATTTTAGAAATTTTACTGAAAGAATTCTGCGACACAGCTCCAAAGGAGTTAGCTTTTATTTTGTAGAATTATATTTTCTTACTCATTTTTAACCCTCCCAAAGTCCTGCTCTTGCACATTCACATAATATGAGTGTCTTCTGCTAAATAAAATATTCCGTTTTTTTTCCTTTCAGCCATCGCTCGTTTACAAAAAAAAAAATCATTCACTTGTATAAGTATGTTGTATGTTTGGAGTTTATTCTTATTTGTATATGTGCATTTACTTATATACTTGCTGTCAATAATCCCACTACTCATATGAGTACTGCATGTGCATTATAATGCTGATGCCATCGATGATATTGCATGAACTATTTTTTTTTAATGTTTATTTGTATGGCAATAATTGGATTGTTTTTGAGTTTTTCTTTTTTTTTTCTTTTCTTCCTTATTCTTCAATTCTTTACTCGTTCAACATTGTAGTGAATTATTAAGTTGATATCGTTTTTTGTTGTTTTTATTTCTCACAAATATGATTTTCATTTATTTTTTGCTACAATTTTAATGTGACACTGTTTCGAAAAAGCAAAAAAATATTTAACACAAATTGGATTATTCTTATTGATACACATTTTCTCATAAGTATACTATACGATACGAGTATAGGATAAGATAAAAACATACGACTAGATAATATTTGCATCTTAGATGAGACATGCTTTCAATAATCTAAATTCTTAAAAATTAAATACGTACGTAGTTAGATGAAATGAAACTGCTAAAAAATCGTATACTTATAGTAAATTAATTGCTATTAATCTAACCGCATTTCAAAATGTCTGCCAAAGTTTATTTACGGTTAGAGTGAAACAACAAAAAATAACAATTAAACATTTAAAATGTTGCATTCCATGTTAACCAAATTTACCACATAATTAAATTTTTTTTTATTTTTAAACGTAACTTGTCAACAACTGCTACTAACTTTATCTATCAACTTTATGCTATACCTGACACTTTAGCTCTATATATATCTCATTTTTTTTCTTTTTTTTTTTTTGGTGGATTTTTTTTTAAGTCTCGCAGTCTCACCGCAGTTTCATTATAAGGTTTTTTTTCCTTTTTTGGTTTATTTTAATTTTCAGTATTCGCTCATTATCTTTCACATAATGTGCGCTACAATATTCTTTTGCTTCTTTCTTGTTTTCAATAATTCGTTTTATATAGTATTTACACCGAATTAAAAATATTTTTACTAGAAGTTAACTGGTGATAGAACTGCCTCTACAAGCGAAAACTATACTTTCGACACTTAGTATTTTTAACTTGTAATTGCCGATAGTGTACAAAAAATTTGTCTCATTACACGGTATTTATTTATGCAAATATCGCTACTTCTGGGAGGCACAAAAGCTTTCTGCACCATATACGTAAGCATGTGACTATCTTCTATTAGTCACCGAGTGAAATGGAAAATGTTTATGATAGCGCCAATCATGACTGATTTGCTTAACGACTACATAATCATAGTATCCGCCGATTCAAAAGTGAGCTGGAAAATTTTAGTATCGAATTGTCTTTAAATATTGGTTTTTGAAGGGCAATATGGCTCCATAAATCATTCTGTAGCATCGTTTAACACCGTAACATTTAGGACAGCTGAATTTAAGCGTGATAGTACCTTAGCTTAGGAGTAAAGAAGATAAACATTTGTAATTGCAATTACATTTTTTCGTCGTATTTAAGTGACAGAGATAGTAGAGGTTATAAATATGGCCAAAGAACGTATTGAATGAACATAAAAAGCATAAGCAAGCTATCCGTAAATTAGGTGCCACTAAAATAGAAAATAGCATAGCTTAATTGCAAAAAAAAAAAATAAATGCACTCTATTGTTATTATTGTAAATAACATAAGTAGCAAAATGCACATTAACCGCAATAGCAACATTACAACTACTTATATAAATATTAAACATTTGCCACTGACACCAAAGTATACTTTATGCTTGCGATTATTCAATTACAAGGATGTGCTCACTCACTATGGTACATACGCATACCACTTCATATACTAGTAATACATTTTACAAAAAAAAAAAAAAAAAATATACAATATTTTTAATTGCTTTTCTACGCAGTTGTTTCGAGAATTTTATAAATGTATAGTATTATACATAAGTGCTACATACAATAATATTATTACTAATGCATTAAGTAAAGCACATTACTACATACTATATGTAGCATATACATATATTTCGATATACACCTACGTACTTTCTAAATTATTACGCATCGAGATGCACAATTATCCACGTTTCTGTAAATGACTCTATAAATTGCTTCTTAATGGTAGTATTGTAAATAAATTGCGTTTTGGGTGATATTTTAAAAGCATAACATAATGCAACATTAATAAAAGCAAACACTATTATTATTGGTGTAAATATTTTATTGTTAACCAATAGGAATACACATAAGTAGCGATTGCTTTATTATAGATATGTTTGTAAGTGAGTATATTTATATTCAATTAAAATTAATGTTTCTTATTTATCCATACTTAATATCAGTAAAATTCCACTTACTCTATATACACTTCAATTAATTTAAATTTATATTCGTATACATACAAGGTGCGACAATTAAATATTACAACTTGAACCATATCTCGGCAACCAAGCGCGCCATCTATGTGTGAGCACATGCATTTTGAAGCTTCAACCTTCCTCTACTAACTGTCAAAATTTCATGGCATTTGGTTGACATTTAATGTTTATTAACATTCATTTTACAAATCACGTGTTCGTTTGATGTTGAAATTTTTACATGAAGCAAAGAGAGGTCATGAAATTCCACGCAAAAATTGGTAAAAGTGCATCAGAAACATTCGGAATGATGCGGAATGATCTTGTTTGTCAAGATGTTTTTATATGGCATAAACGGTTTGTGGATGGCACATGCCTTTTGAAGCTTCAACCTTCCTCTACTAACTGTCAAAATTTCATGGCATTTGGTTGACATTTAATGTTTATTAACATTCATTTTACAAAACACGTGTTCGTTTGATGTTGAAATTTTTACATGGAGCAAAGAGAGGTCATGAAATTCCACGCAAAAATTGGTGAAAGTGCATCAGAAACATTCGGAATGATGCAGCAAGCGTATGGCGATGCTTGCTTATCAAGATCAAATGTTTTTATATGGCATAAACGGTTTGTGGATGGCAGAGAGTCGCTGAAAGATGAAATAAAAGAAGGAAGGCCAATTTCAGTGCGGACGCCGGAAGCTATAAAGAAAGTTCGTGATTTTATTACAGAAGACCGCAATGCTTCAGTGAAAATGATGAGAGAGGCCTTAAACATCAACAGAGAAACTATCCGACTCATTCTCCATGAGGATTTGGGCAAAACAAAAGTCTGCGCGAGATTTGTTCCACACACATTGACCGAGGACCAAAAATTAATGAGAATCAGTCATTCTAGAGACATTGTTGCAGCTGCAGAAAATGATCTAAACTTCCTGATAACAATTGTTACGGGTGATGAAACATGGTGTTTCCAATACGATCCAGAAACCAAGCGTCAAAATGCGGAATGGGCATCAAAAAACTCACCACAAGCCAAAAAAAACACGAAAAGTTCCATCAAAAATCACAACAATGCTCATCACATTCTTCAATAGCAAAGGAATTATCCACAAAGAATTTGTTCCAACTGCTCAAACAGTTACTTCCTCATGTTATCTCGAAGTTTTGAAGCCTTTGATGTCCAGAATTCGTCGTGTTCGACCAGAATATCGCGATCCAAAATCGAAAATCGTCTCTGTTGCACGATAATCCACCGAGTCACACAGCACACATTGTTCGTCAATTTTTGTCTCGAAATCAGGTCTGTGTGTTGAATCACTCGCCGTATTCACCTGATTTGGTACCGTATGACTTCTTTTTGTTCCCAAAACTGAAATTGAAGTTGAAAGGATACTTTTTTGATGACATTCAGACCATACAACGGGCTTCGATGAGAGCACTGGAGGCAATTCCGAAAAATGAGCTGGAACACGCGTTTGAATCACTATTAAATCGTTGTAACAAGTGTATTGAATCAAGAGGAGAATATTTCGAATAAATATACCGAAAAATTATCAGATATCGTGTTTTAATTGTGTTTTCTAGAGGCAGTCTTAATACATAATTGTCGCACCATGTATGCATATGTATGAATGTGAGTGCATGGAATACACTATTATCTTAGAAGTTCAATTAATTGTTAGTTGGTAAGTATGCAAATATACGAATGTTTGCATTTATAGATAAATTCACACATAGTTAACTATATACGTACAATTTTACAATTGTGTGAATGCTAACGTTGCTCTTCTCTCATCATCTTCGAAATTCATATTTATACACACTTCCATATATTTTATTGTTATGTATTATAATTGCATAGCTTTGTGGGTGCATCCGGTTATCTTAAATGTTTGTGTCGTTGTCATAGAAAGTGTTGTTGTTGTTGTTGTTGGTATTGTGGTTACAAGAAATAATTTTGTATTTGTATCAGATCAAGATCAAAGATACAATACAATTACACTTAACATTATGGTCTAGTACTCGTATGCAACGTATGCATCGCATCGCTTCAGATCGCATCGTATCGCAAACACTGAAATACCCATTTACAGCATAACATAGTATTACACTAAAATTGCAATACTTTGTGATATGCTAATGAAGCACAATTGATGCGAATGAATAGCCAATTATTACATAGGTACTCATGCATGAATGCATTATTCTGTATACATGCATGCGTGTGTGTATGAATTGAATCTTAATGAATGGACAAATTTCATATTCAAGTAAACTTGAGACAAACCATAACAACAATGTTATTATAATAACAAAGACAGTCTATTTGCAAACATACAAGTACATACAAGTATATTTCTATAGTATAACTACTCACGTGTACTCATCTTCATAACAAGTAAGTATGTGCATACCTATGCATATAGACATATGTAGATATATTGTAAAGCTCTTCTGACTTTCAATCGTTTCAAATTTGCCATTTACCAAAAACTTTAATAATTGCTTTGTATTTGGTTTTACTTTGCTTTGATATCTTTCGATATTCTTGTTCAGCATCATTCGTCCATCACCTTCTCAAGTCAATATGTTGCACTTGAATCTCAGCTTTTTACATAATTGAACTGTCATAGTGTACTCTTATAACCAAAATGACAATTTTGTTACATATCATACATATACCTATACATATATAGTACTTGAATCTAAACACCAAATCAAAGTCAAATACCAGCATAAACACTAACTAACCAGATTGCAGATAGAAGAAGTGACAGTACTTACTGTATATAGTGCACCTACACATACATACATACATATATACAAATTTCATTTGTGTGGGAGAGGGGAGAATGAAAAATTGTTGTAACCACATACTGACCACATGAAGTATTATTCGATGTGAGCAAATACACAGGTCAAAGGATGTAACGTAGTAGAGCATTCGAAATGCAAAAATATCACAGACAATCATACACACACTCTAGAGACAGACAGCTAGACAATTAGTTATACATAAAGACAGCTTGGTGAAGAGATTGATAATTGGTAAAAAAAAAAAAATCGAAAGAACTAGACATAAGTGACAAGCTGTAAAATATAGATCTATGTAGATGTTTATTATATCTGTTCGGAATATGATTTTTTTCTTTATTGCAGTGAAAATTTTCCCAAAAAACTCTTTCCAAAAATACAAAAATATTACAAAATTATCAATATTTTTCCTCACTTGGTTTGGAATGAATTTAGAGGAGAATTTATTGAAGATATGAAACCCTAGTAATAAAACAATAAACCATAATTAATATAAGAATTGAAGATATCTTTTTAATAAAATCCAATAAATTGCTTGAATTTTCTTTTTATTTAACATGAAATTTATATTTTAATTTTATCTTGCAGAAGGTATTGAAGATTTATTTTTTGTAAGTATCTTATTTTTTCAAAGAGCTTTCAGTGGTTACACTTTTTGAACGGATCTAACATATTTTCATACATATGTAATTCACACAAAATGTATACTTGTAAAAGTGTGCTTCAGGTGAATTATTGAGAAACCAATTCAACAATTCGAATGAAATCAGTAGATGCCAGGAAAATGATGAAAAATTGAAAAGAAAATGGGAAAATATATTAGCTTTAATTTAATTAGAATCAAATATAAAAGCAAAAGAAATGTGAACAAAGGCGATTCAGGAATTGACTTTATAAAAATTAAGAATATTAACAAATGTGAAACACTATGCTACAAATTTCAAAATAAGTTCTTCTAGACAATATATTTCCAGTAGAAGTTAAAGGTTATAACATAGCAAAAGAAAACTTTAACAATGTTAATTATTATATAGGCTTATGTGAATACAATAATATCTTTGTTGTATCGACAAATTGGCAGAAAATTTAAAGATGAAAGGAAAAAGAGATATACAAATAAATACACACAATTAGTTCTTAAACTATTGGTAAAGTCAAAGTAAAGTGCAAATGAATGTGAAATGTATTCTCTCTCTCTCTCTCTCTTACAATCTAATCCGAAGATAATTGGAAATAAGTTCAAGCTCTTTGCGTATTGAGTTTAGTGTATTGTTATAGCGTCACGAGTTTATTCTGTGACGTGACGGTATTGAGCATGTGTGGGTGACAAACATCGTGACAGTGGCTAATGTAGTGATATTCAGTATACGAAGACGCCGATTAGCTTTCGAGTTCAACCAATTGCACAGATTATGAATTTTGAAAACACGGCAAAAGTTTTTAGTGATTAGAATTTTTACAAAATTGCAATTTTTGTCATGAAAAATCTTCTGAAAATTCTTCAAAAATTTCTTAATATTTATTATTATTATTATTAATTATTATAATTTTTGATTTGTTTTTTTTTTTTCTTATTTACATCACAAAAAAAAACCTTAATTGGACTATAAAGAAATTATTTTTGGCACCCTGTAAAAATCGCTAATATTACATTTATTTATTTAAGATTTTTATAAACAATACATCGCTATAAAAATATTAATTAAGTCCACATGTTAAATATAAGTAAATACCTTTTTGGTAACAATTTTATAAATTTCTATAATATTTAGTTTCAGATAAAGAGTGCCATTTTCAGTATTTTGATTTTTATTTTAATTTTTTTTTTTTAATTTAATTAAATTTAATAAATTTTTACAATTGTCTATAATATTTTTCTATTCATATTTCATAATTTTTTTATTAAGTATTTCAATTTTTACTCTAAGTGAAACTCGTCCGAAGTATTTACTTCGAATGGCAACTATTTATTTATTTATTTAATTTATTTACGAATTTCTCAACACAGTTGGTTTCAAGCCATTCATAAATTATAATTATATGCAGCTGTATTCATTTCGCTTATATTGTCAGTGTGTAAACACTTGTCAATCATGCAATAGGTACTCCATTATATTTCAGGGTTATATCAGTTTCAGAGCCCCACATACCTACGTACTTGGAAACATATCAGCATTAAGTATTACGATATATATATATCATTAAAATCATCTAGAGATATTTATTTAGTATGCACACAAGTATATATGTCGCTAAGTATATATGTATGTACGTAAAACTCTCTCTCAGCAAGTGAGGTCAAACGTTAATGTGAATAATTCCAAAAACTTAGTGGTTGATTTAATGGTGCACATTTAGTAATATAGTCACTAATGATTGCAGCATGATGTTTTCTTTTAAATATAGTGAATTGAAGGATTTTGTTTTTTTTTTTATTGCATTCATGTAATTGCTGCATAAAGAATTCGCAATAGTTTTAGTTAACAGTCGACATTCCATATTGCTTTATTTTATGCAATACATTAATATGATTCATTTACATTTTCATATCAATAAATTAAATTGTACCACTAAATATATATTTTGCCGTTTGCCATTGCCGTTTATTGACTATCGAATAAAAAAGTAGAGTACGTTTCTTACAATACTCGTACATACATACTTAATATGGAGAAGTAAAAAAGTCAAAACGGAAAAAAATTATAAGTACAAATAAAATAGCAGTTAAGATACTCTATTTTAACTACACTTTTAACTGAAATTGCAGTAGTTTGCTTTTGATGATTTTGCCTTTTTCATTGTTTCGTTGGTTTTTCGTTTTTCATTTCATTTTTTTTTTTACCAATTCCTTTTATCGTTTGCCTTGTGAATGGTCAATAAAATGACAATCATTAAAGTGGAAAACAGATGCAAACATACCAACATACTTACTATGTATATACCGACAATGAACACATGAATTTACTATACTTACATATATGTACATACCTATATACATACATATATATATAAATGGATATACATGTATGTCTATATGATGCTTGTATACCACTTTTAACCATTGTGCAATCATTGTTATCATAAAACTTTTTGTCAATGTTGTTTGTGGCATATTGATTGAAGTGGTATGAGAAATATTTTCATATATATGATGTGTATATGTGTTGCTACGTGCGTGCCTGTAACTGCACATTGCTTGGAGCGGAAGAGGTGCTAGTAAAGAAACAATTGTATATTGAACATTCTCCACATTTGACAAAAGTTGCAATTGTGCGTCATTGCCACTTTTTTGTGTGTGTGTGTTTTTTTTTTTTTTGTACATTACGAGTATGTGCTTATACGTTTGTATAAAAGTGTATTTATACTATATATATACAAAAGTATACTGTTCATTTTAGTGCATTCATTGTATGAACTATATGTAGGTACATACGTATATTCATTGTTAATAGAAGTGTATTTTGGTTTTATTTGGATTCTCTATATATACTATGTATTCGCATGTCGATGGCAGCAACATCATTTTCGTTCAATTTATAATAATGTGGTTGCTTGATTGTTTGTTATTCTTTTACCATTGTTGTGACTATTTGTTGAACCGTGGCAACCACTGCAATTTTATATGCATACATACCTATAATATTGTATAGAGTATGTATATAGAAATCATATAAAATTTTATTAAGAGATGAAAGCAAACAATGTATCGAAATAGTATGAAGAATACTTGGATAAATTAATTAATTATCACTCATACGACACGTAGAGTAATGTGGAAGAACCTCTTCCAATGGTACCGATGGTTAATTCCTTTTAAAGTTTGTACACCTCTTTATTATTAATTCAGTCTTTTTTTTATGAAAGTAACTATTTTTTGCTTACTAAAATATAGTGCTCTATTCTGTAATCTATATTAATCTCTGTCATACTTAATGATGTACAATATAGACGACAACATTTAGTATAGAACCTACTATATTAATAAATTTTTATATAAATATATTATTTATAAATAAAATCACTTAAAAATTCTTTTCACTAATGCATGTATAATTTCGTAGTATTTTAATTTCAGTGCAAATACGAGTGTATATAAGGAATGATCTCTGCCACTGACATAAAAACCAAACAATCTATTCTTGCAAATCAATCATGCTCATATTGGACATGAGCTTATTTATATGTAAAATCAATTCAACAATATTAATAATAAATATATACAACAATCTATACATGTGAAGAACAGTTACAAGTGTACAGCAGCTGTCGGTAACAATACTGTAAAAAAAAAAAATTCTGAAAAAAAATTATATACATACATTGTATATCTATATACTTATGTGCTTATTTGTATATATGGTATGAACCTGTACAACAACAATAACAATATCGACTCGCTCGTTAAATCAACAAATTGCAGCAAAAATTCAATTAAAATAAAAGTGTCAACAGCTGTACCAACACTTATGCAGACAAAGATATATACCTACACACACACACACACAAATATACCCTCCAACACCAACCAATAACATACATACTTGCATACTCATAGCTCATGTATAATATTTATATGCATGAGTATATGGTAGGTATGTATAATTTATAGGCACCTTTTTTTATATGGATATTGTGACTCTTTGCTATGCCTTTGAGTTATTTTAATTTTTTTTTTTTTTTTGATGCAATGACGCATTAAAAAATTTACCTTTTTTTTTGGTGTTGTTCCTTTCAATACAATTCGTTGAGCTTATTGCTTATATCAATTTCATTAATTTCTCGAATTCATGACAAGGAAAAAATTGTGATTTTTTTTGTATTATAGTACAAGCTTATTTGAATTTTCTCTTTAAGAATCAAATATATATACTGTGTGGATTTTAATTATATTTTATTTCAATAATTTTCATACTTTACATATGAGAATCTTCACATTTGAAGCCGAAATTTTAGTTTTCATATTATTTTTCACAATCATCCATAATTTTTCCAATAGATGGCTTTAGTAATCTGTCTCTCGCGTTGTTTTAGTGTGATCGGGTTACGCCAAATGGCGCTAGAAAGATAGGATTTCGTACTAAATAAACTTTTCAGGCAATTTTGTGTTTGCCTAACTCAGTATTGTTTCAGCACGCGTCAAAGATGGACACCAGGAAAGAGGAACTACGCCATATTTTACAGTTTTTCTTCGACAAAGGCGAAAACGCAAAGCCATACGGCTGAAAATGTGAATAGAGTTTATGGTCCTGATACTGTAACAGCCAATCACGATCAATTTTGGTTTCGTCGATTCCCTTCCGGTAATTTTGATGTCAAAGATGCGCCACGCTCTGGAAGGCAAATTGTTGAAAATATCGATAAAATAATGGAAATCGTCGAGTCTGACCATCATGTAAGCACTGTTTCTATTGCCCAGAAGCTAAACATTGCACAAAAAACCGTTTGAAACCATTTAAATAAGGCTGGATACAAAAAGAAGCTCGATGTAGGATGCCACAGGAGTTAATGCAAAAACCCCTCATGGACCGAATTTCCATCTACGAATCGCTGCTGAGTCGCAACAAAATCGATTCATTTCTGCAGCGGATTGTTACTGGTGATGAAAAGTGGGTCACTTACGACAACGTCAAGCGAAATCCTGGCCAAGCCAGGATTGACAGTCAGAAAGATTTTGCTATGTGTTTGGTGGGATTGGCAGGGAATCATCTACTATGAGCTACTTTCCTAAGGCCAAACTCTTAATTCGGACCTGTACTGTCAACGATAAAAGAAGCAATCGCCCTGAAGGGGCCAACATTGGCCAACAGGAGAGGAATTGTGTTCGATCAGGACAACGCCAGGCCACACACATCGATAGTGACTCGCCAGAAGCTCCGGGAGCTTGTTTGGGAGGTTCTTATACATCCACCTTATAGTCCGGACCTGGCACCAAGTGATTACTACCTTTTCCTGTCTATGGCGAATGATTTTGCTGGTGAAAAATTCGCCTCAAGAGAAGCTTGTTAAAATCGATTGTCCCAGTTTTTTGCCACTAGGGACGAGGATTTCCATGAGACTGGCATTATGAAATTACCTTCAAAGTGGTAACAAGTTATCGAACAAAACGGTGCATATTTGACCTAAATCGGATCATTCTAACTATGCTAAATAAAACCTTCAATTTAATGCAAAAGTAATGGATTTTTTTTTACTAGATCTTATATATTATTCGTGGTAAATTTTTCTAAATTTAATGTTTACAATTATTCAGGCAGAAAGAATTAGTTGAAAAAAAAAATAAGTGAAATTGTTTGATTATTCCTCCAATTATTCCTCATTTATTATCATTTAATTTTCATATTGATCGCAACTCAATATTGTTCAAAATTATTCATATACATATACTTAATGTCAAAAATTTTGAAAGTAACTTCACCCTCGAAGTTAATTTTTAATAAAATAATTCATTGTTCATAACCCTGATATTCAATTTTAAGCACAAACAAACAAAAAAATACAAAATTTTACACACACACACATACACAATGTCAACACTGTCTAAACATGTTCTCTGTCATTATCATTATCTTTTGTAACCACAACGAACACCAAAAAAAAAAGAAAAAAAGGGACACCACAAAACTTAAATTGAGGATCCGATTTCAAGCGTATCGTCCCGTTGTAGATGGCAACGACGACAACTACAACAACGATAACAATGGCGATGATGATGATGATGATGATGATGACGATGATGATGATGATGATGATGCCTGTGGAAAGTAACATTTATTTCTTAATTAGCATAAAAATGTAATTATTTTATGGTAATTTGACCTACAAATAAAAACTGTTTTCTTCATCTTTGTCGCCATCGTCGTTGTGTCGACATCGTTGTCATTTTCACTTTTACTCTATTTTCATGAGACACAAATGATAGGAAAATACTGTGTGTATATACGTATGTATGTATTGACTTTCTTCATTATTTTATGTGAAAAGTCAAAGGCAAAATTAGGGTTTCTCTTTTAAGCTAATTTTAATTTTAAGCTAAATATATTCTTTTACTTTTTTCTCTTTTTTTGTAGGGGGGTACTTGAACATACATATCAAACAAAGTTTCTTAATTATATTCTTTTTTACCCTTTTCTAATGTGAAATTAGAGAAAGTTATATATATTTCCACTTTTCAATTGATTATGAGTATGAGTGAATATATGAAATTACAAAAAAAAAAAACTCATATAAAATATTTGTTGTTTTTATATAATAGTAACATTTTTAATTATTTTCAATAAGTTTTTTCATACTCAGTTCAAGTAGCAAATACTCGTAGATGCTGTTAGAATTCATGAGGCGTAATTATAGTCATAATCAATTCAAGGCATTTTAAGTATGAATTCCAATCTCCTAAACCTCTTAATTCTATTATATGTTATTTTTTGTATATTTAGCCAAACAATAATGCCAAATCGTAAAATTCACAGTGCATTTTAAGTGAGTTCCACAAAATTGCGCCAACTGTGTTTGGTTAATCTAAACACTGGTAACGATAGTAAATATTGTCATCCAAAGCGACTTATTTGCACCCAATCACAAATGAATTAAAAAGGATTAAATTTGTTTTAATGTCCTTTTTTCGTCTATTTTATATAGAATCCAACTTAAATAATTGAGACTTGGAGTAAGTATGTTCAAGTAAATGTTGATTAGAAAAAATTAATGAAGATCGGTTAAACATTCCACATTTTAGTGGAACACCGGAAAAGAATTTAATAAAAACGTCAATTTTGTAGGGCAAATCCTCTAGGAGCTAGAGAAGAAGGGTGAGTATATTTCAGAAAAATGTTGAAATATAAAATATATAATGGAGTTCACTCATAAATTCCATCCTTCCAGGGCCAAAATTTTAGCAGCTGTGGTGTTACTTATCGATTTTACTTCCAGTTTTGAAACTACTTGGCATCATTTATCTCCATTCAACCCCTACGATTTTTGAAAAGGCATCTTTTTTAATGAATTCGCGTAACAAAATCGAAACATCTTATATTAGACCATGCCTAGTGTTTATGTATTGAAGTTTAATTTTCGCATAGATTAAAAAAAAAAAACAAATTACAAATGTTGTAATGAATTTATTCCACATTTTATGTATTTTTATATTCGTAGCAAATTAATTTTTTTTTTAAATTTAATTTCGCATCAAACGTTTTATTACTTTAGATGCATGCACTTATTCAGCGCAGAAATTGTTCATCCATCAGCTAACATATTGCATAGTATACGCTATATTATTTCTATTTGTGTATTGCCAAAAAAAAAAATCAAACAAAAAAACGAAAAGATGATAAAAAAATATTTTTCATGCAAAAAAAAATCTCTATACACACATTCCACATTTAATCCTTTGGATTTAGAAATTTTCAAGACAAAACACCAACAAACTGAGTGAATCAAATTTAATTTAATTTTATTTTATTATTCATCTTCATTCTGTGCGTACGCATTGGAATTTCAACAAAATACAATAAAAAAAAGTCTATCCAAACAACTACATACATACGAGTATATACATAAGAGAATACACATACCAATTGTATTCAAAGCCATTTTTCCTAAACCATTTAAGTATCATTCGAAGAGGTAATACACGACGACGACAGTAAATGCTAGAAAGGATTTTTGTTTTGTTAAGAAAAACAGTGAGAGTGCTTTATACCGATAGTACTTAAATAAAAATTTATTTACTGTATAAGGTACAAATGAAAATTTGGGATTTTTCCTTTTTATACCCTGCATAATGCAATATGCATGGTATATTCATTTCGGTCAGATGTTTGTGTCCACTTGAAGGAATCTCCGGAGATATAGACATGGATATATATTCGTGATCAGCATCGATTAAATTTTCGATTTAACGATGTCCGTCCGTCCGTCCGTCCGTCCGTCTGTCTGTCACCTGGCTGGTTCGCACGATAACTTGAGTAAATATTGAGCTATTTCGATGAAATTTGGCATAAGTAATCTATGATCCAAGGGTACGGAGGGGATGGATATTGGGCATAATCGGTCAATAACCACGCCCACACCAAGCATTCAAAGCGACTAACCTCGACATTTTCAAAATCTTTAACTTGCTATAACTCACACAATATACCACTTGGGACAACAATATTTTGCACATAGAGTTATATTATACTACTATATAACCTCACCAAAAGTGGGTGAGCCACGCCTACTTTCTAGCGTAGCTCCCATACAAAGTGTCTGTACTTCTTTTAAATTGAAACTGCTGTAACTTCTACAATCTTCTGTCTAGAATAACCATAATTGACGCTTAGATTAACACGGTAGTCGGAAATAATATGGCAGAAAATCAATATGCCACGCCCACTCTTTTTTGGGTCTCCCATACAAAGTTGCGGAAATTAAAAAAAATGTTACCGGTTATAACTTGCAAACTATTCAGCGTAGAATAACGAGATTTAAGGTGTGGATTAGTATTGTACGAGCAACTAGGCTTACAGAAAATGGGCGCACCACGCCCAGTGTTTATCGTAGCCCCCATACAAATTTTAAATTGAAACAGCTGTAACTTCGGCAATCTTCTGTCTAGAATAACCATAATTGACACTTAAATTAATATCGTAATCGGCAAAAATCTGGCAGAAAATAGTGTGCCACGCCCACTCCTTCATGGGTCTCCCATACAAAGTCGAGTGAATTAAACTAAAATGTTAAGCTCCATAGCCTACAAACCATTTAGCCTAGGACAACGAGACTTAGGGTATGGATTAGTATTGTACGAGCAACTAGGCTCACAGAAAATGGGCGCACCACGCCCAGTGTTTATCGTAGCCCCCATACAAATTTTAAATTGAAACAGCTGTAACTTCGGCAATCTTCTGTCTACAATAACCATAATTGACACTTAAATTAATATCGTAGTCGGAAATAATCTGGCGAAAAATCAGCGTACCACGCCCACTTCTTATTGGGGCTCCCATACAAAGTTGAGGAAATTAAACAAAAATGTTAACCACCATAACTTAGAAACTATTCAACGTAGGACACCAAATTTAAGGTGTGGATTAACATTGAAAAATTAATTGGATTTACTAGAAAGTGGTAAGCCACGCCCACTTTTTATATAGCTCTCATACTAAGCCTCGGAATTATCTTAAAATCCTTTTACTTCGTCAAAGTCAACCATATTTCGGGTGTAAATTAGTAGTATATGCAAAAATTGTTTCTCGAAAAGTGGAAATAAAAGAAAAGTTGGATATTCCAGTAAACTTTTTATATATAAATCTACATATGCAGGGTATAGTTTGGTCGGCCTCAGCCGACTGTAAGGAGATTTTTTGTTTTTTCTTTGGTTGGTTTTTGTTTTTATTCTTTTTTAATTTTATTTTATTTTATAATAAAGTCAAATAACATCTACCGCTATAATTACACCACTACAACTGATCCAATTACAAGCATTGCATTATCGTATCAAATATAAATTAAAGTTAATGTTTATTAAAAAAGATTTTGGAACTTGAGAACAGAGAGAACCCTTCACATACCACAAATCGCCCATAGAGTAACGTTTTACAAAATTACCCATTATTCTCCACCTTTTTTTTTTTTGTTATCATTATTATTATAATATTGTCATTTTATCATCCTTTCTTCGTAGTATATCCTTCTCTTTTTACCAAAATGTGCTTTATGTAAATCAAAAAAGGTATTTAGTTAACAGTTTTAATTTGAGAGCTAATAAATATAATAGATAGTATACTCATATGTAGCACATGCACACACATAAGTCGATGTACCCCTTTTTTTGTTTAATTACAAAGAAAGTAGTTAGTTGACAAAAATTTATGGTATCACCTTTCTTTTATTTTATTTTATTTTTTTTAGTTCTCTATTTTAAGCACATCAATTACGTACATAACATTATAAAGGTATATAGCCATGGAAAATCGTGTTAAATGTATAGAAATTAATCATTATTTCTATAGTATCGACATGTAGGTATTACCAGGGTTACGGTTGCGACAAAGAGAAAAAATTTGGACAAATGAAAGAATGTGATATAAATTTTAGTAAGTCTACTATACTACCACTATATGAGTACTATGTATATTTAAGAAGAAGAAGTTAAGTACAATCAAAAGCTTGATTTCGAGATACCAGCCAATATAAAGTGATACGGCTGCGACAGCATGAATATGCTAGTTTAATAAGAATTAAACAAATTAAACTGATAAATTGAATTAAAAAAAAATTCGCTGTAATTTGATGTAAAATCTAAAATGATCGATTTCTTGCTATATATTATAAAATAACAAGGTGTAATTGGACAACTGAGAATGACACCTTTCATATATTCCAAATAGACAAGATGCATTCTTTTGAAGAAAACCCAATTTAGATTGACCTCTTCAGTGTAACATGTTAATATTCGCGTATTTAGAACTTATAATTAAATATTTAAATAAATTTTCAGACATTTTGTATTTATCAAAATTATTCAATTGTGCTTGACTTGTTCTAGGAAGTGCCCATCATTTGTATTTTAATACGTGCTGCTTGAAATGAATTTTTATATAAAGCAGAAAAAAAAAACAAAAACAAATAAATATTATTTTCAATCCTATTACTTTTCTAACGTCACCACAATACTTACCAACTTGCTGGAAACAAGATTTTCGCATCCGTAGACAATTTCATTTTCAGCTTTGGGGAGTGGGTGATGGTAAAATTTTGCTAAAGCCATTTAATCCTTCTTACTTTATGTTACTTAGCTAGCTGTAGCCACATATATATTTATACTCGTATATATTTATGCTTTTATACATACATTTATATGCTAGTACATATGAATATAATGGTGCTGTTGTTTCAAAAGACATTTTCTGCCGCAATCAACAATATATATGCAATATATTGTACGTTACAGTGGTAGGATAAAGTTGCTTTGTAGACAACACAACAGATAGGGTGTAAAAATCGTATTTCTTCTTACACTAAAGGTGTATCAAAATCAGACACTACAAATATTGTCAGTGTATATATATGTTACTATATAACTCTATGTCTTTGTATTTACTTCATTTTAATCTTTTACATCTCATCTATGTCTTTGTCGTTGCCGTCTTCATCATCGTCGTCGTCGTCGTCGTCGTCGCCATTCATTGATAATTGACTCATTTAAGTCTGTGTAGACTTTCTTAAATGAATCAAATGGTTGTTACTTGGTACATACATATATATGTACGTCTATAAGTTATTGTTATAGACATTTTCAGCTACAGCTACAATGATATAAATATAAAAGTTTTATAGTGAATTCCATTAAACCAGCTTAACTTTATTTCAAGGTGTTTAGTTGTTTGTTAGTTTTGACTTTGTCTTCTTTCTCTTTCTTCCTTTAGATTTGTAAATGAATTTGTATACGTACATATACTTATATCAGGAACTATGCAAAACAATTAAGAAAAATCAATATTTTAAACTTCCAAAGTTGGTGCCAATATCTGTGCATATCTGAACTAATTTATTTAAAGAATATTATTCAAACTTAATAGCAATAGAACAATTAAAATTGCCTTTAAGGATTTAATCAAGCCTTAATCAATTTTTACCATTACAGGATCCGCGAACCAATTTCTAAAACGTTTAATTTACAAGATCAGCTTTATGTTGCAATTACATATTTACAATTTGTCATATATCGGAAGTAATATGTAATTATAATAATATGCAATATAAGGTCTAGTAAAAATATTGAAGGTTTTATTTAGCATAGTTAGAATGATCCGATTTAGGTCAAATATGCACCGTCTTGTTTGATAACTTGTCGCCATTTTGAAGATAATTGCATAATGCCACTCTCATAGAAACCCTCATCCCTATTGGCAAAAAACTGGGACAGTCGATTTTCTCAAATTTCTCTTGAGGCGAATTTTTCACCAGCAAAATTTTTCACCATAGACAGGAACAGGTAGTAATTACTTGGTGCCAGGTCCGGACTATAAGTTGGATGCATAAGAACCTCCCAACCAAACTCCCGGAGCTTCTGGCGAGTCACTATAGATGTGTGTGGCCCGCGTTGGCACCCATACATCGAGCTTCTTTTTGTATCCAGCCTTATTTAAATGGTTCCAAACGGTTTTTTGTGCAATGTTTAGCTCCTGGGCAATAGAAACAGTGGTTACATGATGATTAGACTCGACGATTTCCATCATTTTATCGATATTTTTGACAATTGGTCTTCCAGAGTGTGGTGCATCTTTGACATCAAAATTACCGGAACGGAATCGACAAAACCAAAATTGCACGAGATTGGTTGTTACAGTATCAGGACCACAAACACTACTCACATGTTCAGCCATCTGGCTTGCGTTTTCGCCTTTATCGAAGAAAAACTGTAAAATATGGCGTATTTTCTCTTTACTGGTGTCCATCTTTGACGCGTGCACAAACAATACTGAGTCAATTAATCATAAAACTGTCTAAAAAGTTTATTTAGTACGGAATCCTATATTTCTAACGCCATCTAGCGTAACCCGATCCAACTTACACAACGGAAGATAAAGCAACTAAAGCCATCTATTGGAAAAATAATAGATTTCTTTTTACAACACCTGATATATTATTTTAAAATAACGCTGGTCACAATCAAAACTGTTCGTTTTTTTTTTTAATTCAGGTATTAGTATATTCCAGATAAAACTCGCCACACAAACGACCAACTATACTACTATACATATTAAGTAGAATGAAAAACAATTTAAAAATTTATTTAAGTCAATTAAAGTTCTATTTTTTATTTTATTTCTCATCACAATTGTTCACAATACAATTTGGATCAAACTCACCATCTCCATGGATTATTAAATACTTGAGTATGTATATTGCTATAGTGAACAAGTACTGCACTGACATATTATTCTAAAGTACAACTATGTATAGTAAGTATAATATATCTAAGGTGTAAAGTGAAATTGTTCAAAAAGCATGCTTAATGGCGATAACAATAACAACAACAACTTGAGCATCATTTTCAAATACATAGTTAGATACTTGATGTTGTTTCCTGGGAAAATAAAAAGAACAAGCAAATAACATCTCACACGCTCGAATATAACATTTTAAGAGCACCATCTATGTATTGTATGTATGTTGTTCTTAACAACACCTACATATGTATGTCTTCATATTCTTTTTCTATACATTTCCACTTAATTTTATGTACAAAGTTATATGAGTTTCACACACAAAGTAATATGAGTCAAATTAAGTTTTTAATTTTGTAATTATAAACTTTTTCATGAATACGTACATACATGTTTCTTTCTTTTTTTTAGTTTATTCTTTCTTCTCTTTAATATGCTTCTTCTTCATTTTTTTTTTTTTTTCTTTTTGTTAAACTAAAGTACATAATTTTATTTATTATTATTATTCCAGTGTTTTTTTTTTCTAGTAATTTTCTTTTTTTTTTAAGACTTACTTCATATACTCGTACATTGTATTCATTCAAATTCATTCTTTTTGTCCAGGAAGGTCCTTGCTGTAAGGCATAATTATATTGTGCATACTGACTTCTATTCTAGCCTGTCATTATATTTCTTTTTAAGGTTTTCTTTTTGTTTTCCTTTCGTATATAAGCACAAGTATGCGATATTGTACCTATTTGCAAGAAGTGAATTAGACTTTATACATACTATATAGAAACTACGCATAATACTCTTTATAATTATATGAAACGTTAATAATATAACAACATAATTTTGGTTGTTCTTTTTTTTATATAATAATTATAATGATTTTATTTTAAAATACACATCAAACGTGTCTCATACAAATATGTATATTACATGTATATATGCATTTTATTATGATCCATTTTATCTCACTTTACATGCATAGAAATTTTAAAACGATATATATGTATGTGTGTATATGCATACACATAATGGGTAAACAGAAAAAGGTACAAACACCAGACTAATTTATATTTCCAAATTCAGGTACGGTTTTTCAATTACTTACTTACAAACACGTATATGAAAGTATATGTATATAACAAAGAATGTTTCATTTATTTTAAACTTAAACTAAAGTCTTAACACTTCAGCACGTGTTATATGCATAATATTGTTGTAACAACAACGATTTCTACATCTTACTCTTCTGTCAGCAATATAAAATCCCGCCATATTACCGCATATCCTTTTACACCATAGTATCATAGTTTCATGGTAGGTACCTATATATATATATATATATATGAATATCCATATTTGTAACATATATGTATAACATACTACTCATACTACATATATGATACAATTTCTGCCTTTTGTTGTCAATCTGTTAAGGATAAACATTATTCCATCCATCATATACAGAATATCTAGAATGCACTACAATGGTGTGATAAGAAAAGAAGTAAGTAAGAATGAAGTAAGAAAAAAAAGGATACGTAGATTGGTGGGACTCATAGACATATATATGTGCTATATATTAGCTAACCGAAAGTTAAATTTCAAGCGGGTGCAGTAGCTTAGTGATTATTGCATTGGTTTTCTGATACGTAGGTTATAGCTCCAATCCCCGATTATGACAACTTTAATATTGTTGGTAAGTAATTGGCAGTCCTTTCGACAATAACAATGAAAAAAACTTCTTAAAAAGGCTCTGTGACAAACCTTAGAAAAAGTGATGTCACAAGAGTTCTGTGATTCGGAACCGGCTAATATACTCGTAAGTAGCTCCCTTCTAATACTGTCCAAAGTTAACACACACAACAGTACTGGATTAGAAACTAGGTGGTACCATAATGGACCTTACTGGCCTAAGAAAGTCCTCTCCAAGGACACCCACAATGACCTAACTGAACCTTCCATTTCAAAGATAACTTCATATTAACTCTCTCGTAGAAACATTGGTCTCTTCTTTTAATGATACTAATTTCTTGCGACTAACAACGTTTTGCAGCAAATCTTTTCAATCAAGCTTTCTAATCGCTTCTGATCAATTCTTGACTGTAAAAATACGAATTCAGTATTTGGACATATGGAAGTAGCTTACAGTAGATGATTCCTTTACAATCCCATAAAATGCCTAGCAAAATCTTTCCGGCAATTAGTCGCAGTTTGGCTACCATTTATCATTAGAGCTATCTAATGAAAAAATAATCGATTTCTTTTTCTCCAACATAATATTAAAAATGTTCTTTTACAAGAACTATCTAACAGGTTACGAATCTCCAGTGGTACTTTTGTATTATTTAATCTGAATCAGAGAAATTTCCTGCTTCAAAAGTAAAATCAAACCTAACGAACGAATCTGTCGACTACGAATGGTATATTGATGTTGAATGCAATTTAATAAATATGGTTATACCATTTTCTGAATGTCCATTAGCTTATTTAAATACCCAAAACCAAGAATGTGAAAAATAACAACAAAGAAGTCAAGATGAAATGAGTAGATTTTTATATTAATCATAATTTGAGAATTGAAAATATTAAAATCATGTCGCTATAGACTTGTTAAATTTATAAAATGCATTTGTAAAACATTGTTATATAAAATAAATTGTGCAATAAAAACATAAGTTTACCTGCACTTAGATTTTGAATTTTGAAAAAATATAAATATATAAAACGTCTGTGTATATGTAATTTCATGGATTTATTATTAACTAAATCCCCATCTGTGTTGAAGATATTTAAATTAGTTGCCTTGAAATAGATGTTATGCAAGTAAAAAATGTTCACGAATGCAACAATTTTAACATTCGTGAGGTATATTTTTTAATGTCCTTCAAAATTATAAAAATTGGAATATGTAACAACAATATCAACAACAGTGTTTGAATCAAAATAAATGTTGCTGTTTATTTCATATTAAAATCTACAGAGTATTGCATTTAAAATTTCATGTGAAATTAATTTGTTCTTTTCAAATTCCCTCAGTGGCAATAAATACTACATATATGTATATACATGTAGGTATATATGTATGTAAAATTGATATATTTATAAAAATAGATATATACAATAACATATATTTAGCTTGAGGTACAAGTAAAGGTATCTTGCATGTAGGGCAATCATATTTTGCGTATTGCAAAAATGTAGTTAATATGCAATATGTTTTGGGTGATGAAGACACTTTATTGCCAGATAATTTTCCAAATTCAGAGTAGCAATAAAATATAAAAATAAATAAATATGTGGCACTTAAAGCCCCAAAGGGCTCATTGCCCGAGCTTCTCTTCAATTACTGTTGTGCGTGTTAAATTTTGGACAGTATTATAAGGGACCTACTTATTTTAGCCGGTTCCGAACGGCAGAACCCTTGCGACGTCACTTTTTCTGAGCTTTGTCACAGAGTTCTTTTAGAAGCTTTTTCATGGCAAGTTGTTACTGTCGGAAAAATTGCCAATTGCTTGCCGACAGGTGGGTACCGTACGAAAGACAAATCTTTTCGATATTAAATTTGTTATGCATGAGCCGTGGATTGAACCACGACCTACAGATCAGAAGGCCAACACACTAACCACTGAACCACGGCACCCATAGCAATAAAATATATATGTTGAAAACTTATGAGAAAAATTAATTTTTGTTGTTTTAGAGAGTGATCCGAAAATTACGCTTTTAATGGTGCTAAGATGCTTCCAAGATAGGCTTTCAATTAAGTGATGGACATTGAAAACTTTTCTCATCGACCCACCCTAATGGGTTCAAAAAAAAAATTGTATAAATTAACAAGTGATGATAAAATGTGATGACATTATGTCGTGCTTAAAGCGATGACAAATTAAAAATAAAAATAATTTCCCGATCCAAAACAAAAAAATGTTTTTCTTTTTTCATTCTCTTCTCCATTTTTGCATAATTTTTTACGAGTTTTATAACAAAGGATAAAATTCTTTTAAATAGGTATATACATATAGTGTATGTGCATGGTTAAAGAAGGAAGAATGTTAAATTAAAAGGAAAACGGATGTCGAATAATGCTTCAAGCATCATCAACTTATAAATAATAAAAGTTTTTATTTTGTTTTTTCACTTTTTGCTGTTATACTCTTTTTTACACTTATCTCAACGGCTACTCATGCGCTGCTGCATCATCGTGTAGCCCAAAGTAAACTTTGAACTATTTTTCTGAAATTTGTTTTAGTCTATTTTTATTTCTGCTTCTTCTTCTTCATTGTGATTTTATTTTATTTCTCATTTAGGTTAGCTTCAACTAACTCTTTATCGCCATCAATACAATTTTATACCATAATCATTTTTCCCTTGTCCTTTTCCCTTTATAGGATAGTATAGTGTGATACATGGCATGTCTATGTCTATGATGTGTGTGTGTGTGCATATGTATGCAATTTCAGGAAGTGCACATTCTGAGTCCGCTGCTGCATATTTTGTTTTATTAAAATGACATTAAGCTACTTGAATGCATACAATTTCAATAACGCATGAAATAATAATCAAATAAAAAAAATATACAATAATTTGATGGAAATTATCTATGAATACAATTCTAACTTCAATTAAGTACCATGCTTTTACTATAAAACATACCAAAACAAAGCTGTTTCAAGTGTTAAACTTCAGTGTTCAACTTGATCAAAGAAGATTGTTGTGTGAAATCATTCAGAGCAGGTTTCTCTAAAAAGGCAGCATAAAATAATGACAACAGCAACAACAATAACAAGAACAAGCAACTATAACACAAGCAAGAACGAACAAAAGACATTATTTTACACAATGACTCAAAGAAATAGTTGAAAAGGCCAACATAAAAGCAGAACAACTTGCAGCATCAACTTGTAAACTTGTGAATTCGTAAACCTTTTATATTTATAGGTAGGTAAAATAGATAAATAAACAATAAAAACTAAAGAAAATTTACAAATCAGAATGTGATAGTGAAATAGTAAACAGCAGTGAAAGTATCATGAATATTACGTATCTTGAAGAGTCTTCATATTGAAATTTTATACGATCTAATAGACAAAGATATTCAATTGAAAAATATTATGTATACGGTGAGAAAGTAATTACTAAATCCCAAGTTTCAATCGGGTGATATCTTTACACTGCACCTCCTTCTCTCTCTCTCTCTCTCTCTCTGTCTCTACAAAAAACTCTACACAATAAATTCAAATAAATTCAAAATTTTAGTTGTAAATGATTTGAATGAAGTGTAATTTAACAATCGTGTTACTGTGTTTCAAACGTGATGATAGAGTTGAGGGGTCTAGAACCTAATCAAAGCTAGATTAGTTATTTCCAATATGGGCCATAGCAAATATCCACGAGAAGAACATTACATTGTCTACCTAGTAGTATTGGAAAGACGTTGTCCTTTCTGATGTTCAAGTCAAGTTCTTGTGGATTTAAATATAACTGTTTACAGGAACCGAATAAAACTAGTGAATAGGAAGGACATTGTCTTCCACTATGACAACTCAATATCCCACACAGTCACAATATCACTTGTCACAAACTTACGGTACCTGTCTGTGATGTTTTACCCTGCCCTACTCACTTGCAGGCTTGACACCTTCTGACTACTTCTTATTGTGATCGATAAAAAACTCAATAAAAACTTTTTATTGGAAAAAATTTATTTTTTTAAATTAATAATTGTATGAAAAATGCCATAACATTAATCTTCACATTATACAATGATCACAAAAGCAAATAATCATAGATACTCACAGCAAAAATATAAGAATTTTCATAAAATACATAATTTTTACTCATTTTGCGTATAAATCATTCCAAACATCAAAAACATTTAATAATCAAAAGAAAAAAAAAACACACATTTCTTTAATTACATAAATTGCTAACCATTAAAATACAATTAATTCACATCGATTAAAAAGGATATTTACTATACGCCCACTTAATTATATCAGTTTGTTTGATAACACATTCATACACATAAACGAGACAGTTTCTCATTCTGACTGTTTTTATACATACTTACTCAGTTTCTCAATATTCCTCTCTCTCTCTCTCTCTCTCTTTCCTCGCTCTCTGTTGTATAAAAAGCAATAAAATGAAATGATTACATTCAATTAGAAATTTTCGAACAATCTCTTTTTCCATTTCGATGTTTTTGTGTTTTCCCTTTTTAATTTTCTTATGTTCATTTGGTGTGTAAACACCCACTCATACACACGAGTACATACATATATATTGATGAACTCACACATTCAAAAATCGATGTAATAAAAAGGATTGCCAATAGTCAAAGTGTGAGTAAATATGTGGCAAATGGTGAAATGAGAATGAATTAAGCACATCATCTAACAGTATTTTCCAAATTAACACACACACACACACACACACAAACACACGCATGTATAAAAGTGTGCTTATATATGTATGTATATGCAAACATGTTAGAACTCATTTGAAAATTGGAAAAGTGTTTTGTGAGCAAATTAATTACACAATTGTAAGAATGGAAAGGCGAATGAATTGATGATAATCTTCCCATCCGTATGCACATTTAGACCATCCCCCACATCAATACACATATGCACGTATGGTACACAAATATAAACTTTCCACAATAGCCAAAACTAAGAGCAAAAAGTAATGGTGGGCAACAGCTGCTACCGCTGCTTAACCTGTTTAGTTTGTACAACAAAAATGTGCACATATTGTATGTATATATGTTACATATATGTATTTATTACTGACTCATATTCATACAATTGTATTTGTGTATAGTGTATAGTGTATAGTTTATTAAAGTTAATATGTATAAGGTATACGCATATACATACATATGGTTGAACTAAGAATGGCACAAAGCAACCTTTTAAGCAACAACAGCACCTTATTGAAGTGCGATTGCGAGTTTCATGCACACAAACACACACACACACATTAACAATAAACAACAAAACAAACTTATTGTGTGGTCACAGTGAATCATGCATTTCACTGCTTTACTGCAGTACTTACTTACTTACTTACTTAGTTAGCAAGTTGTTAGTTGTTGTTTGTAGTTAGTAGCACACGGCTTATGTTACTTGCTTTACGTTCATGTGTTACAGCTCAAGTTATGAAAAGGCATATTTGGAATTTATGTAGGTGTATGTAGTGCACATATAGCTATATATATATATATATATATATATATATATATATATATATATATATATATATATATATATATATATATATATATATATATATATATATGCTATAATATTTAATTGTAGTTTCTAATATTGCTACTGCTGCTACTGGGTGCTGGGCTTTTACTTTTGTTATGTGCAAATAGAAACAAATTCTGAGAAAAAAAAAAAACATAAAAAAATAAATAGTAAAAGCAAAGTTTGCGTATTGTTATTATGAGTAGTAAATATCAGCCAATGCAGCAACAATGCCATGTAGATATGTAGATATGTATGCCACAATAGATTTGTGTATAAGAACTTCTATGTATAAACTTACATATGTATTGTACGTACATTTCATTTGTGTGTATTTACTTGGAATTAACGCTACAATGAAAAGGAATTAGTGGTAATATATTAGAATTTTTGTTTGCTTTGAATACCATAGCTTAGTGGTTAATGTTGGTATTCTTTTGCATAAAGTACATAGTAGGTGGATCAGCAATTTGGTCCATTTAACTGGCCTTTTATTTTCAAGAATAACAAATATTATTTAGGTAAAAGTATACAAAAGTACTTTGGGATAAAGAAAATAAGCAGCCAAGGGAACAGTTCTGAAAAATAGATCAGCGTCTATCGGGTCCGAGAAGGCATTTTATCCGTTATCTCAGTCTTTCGCATGCTGACGCCAAATATAATCACAAACGTGACGTGGAGAGATTCTCCAATAAATATTCAGTCAAACTATATTCAAAATTATCAAATCAAAATCCAATTTTCCAAAATTTCAATCAAAGCTCACATAAGCATAAATTCGATGATGGAGTTTAAGGCAATCTCAAAAATTGCTCAAATAGAGCAATCGTCCCAAACAAAGCCTATTTTGATGGAGACTAAAATAAATTTTTATGAATAATTGATGTTTCACTATTTGATCAGTTAACTTATTTGTTAATTTGGGTACAAAAGATCCCGTTTGGTCGAAGTGCCCGTAACACTTGTGGTTGGCCCTCACAGGTATGAGTTATAGGGCTCATATCCTCTAACAGACCTTGTTCTAGTTTCGCGTGGTCCACTTGATGAACTTATTTGCAACTCCAACTCGTAGAATATATTTTACTCAAACGTCATCGATTACAAGACATAACCCATTCAAAAGCTAAATATAAATATAAAGAATATCTACTATATTATCTACTGTTATATTGGTCTCTAAACTATGGAATACATGCCGAATACATTCAGCAGAAATGTCTGAAAAAAAAAGTCACGTAGAAGTAGCGTCGCGGCGCTTTTTAAATCGTCGATGCGGCTTTCTTTAAAACACATTTCACAATATATTTGTACGTATTTTTTTTTTCTAATATATTTTTCTTTATATTTTGTCTTTGTTGATTTTTCTCCCTCTATTTGCACATTTATGCGCATTGCAACTTTCGCTTTTTTTGTTTTTTTTTTTTTCTGTATCCTCAACATAGTTTAAGTGCACTTGTGCGTGTAAAGGTGTGCACATTGCGTAGCATATACATTTATATAGTATGTATATATTGTATATATATACATATATATAATATTGTAGGTATTTATTTATTTTTCTCTGTGTTCTCATTTTGTATATTTTCCGGTTTTCTTGGTTGCGTCTTACCCGCCTCTATTCCTGATGATTTTCAATTTCAAACGTATCGCGCGAGCTTCAAATATACCAACGGAAGCTAGTAAAGATGATGAGGGCGGTGAATGTGAGTGTATGTATGGTAAAAGCAGCGTATAAAAATGCTATTATGTGGCAAATATGCGTTTAACACTTAACAAATAGGTAATGCATTTTTTTTTTCACTTTTTTTGCATCACTGGCATTCATTTTTTAATGGTTCTACCGCATTTGCATTGAATTTTTGTTTTTTTTTACTTTTTCCTATTATATTTTCTTTGCTTTAGATTCCTTTGAAGTGATTTATATATATTTACAAGCACATACATACTATAAACGAAGGTAGAGAAGGTAAGTACGTAAGTAGAAGGTTATATGTCTGAGCGTTTCTTTTCAAATCTCTACATTTACAGATGCGTATAATAATGCGTACATGTACTACATATTTATTATATGTTATGTATATGTATATGTGCAATTGTGCTGTATGCTCATTTAACTTGTTTTCTTTGCTTGATATGTTTTATATTTTTAGCAATTTACCATGAATTTTAATGAATATTATTATTATTTTTTTTTTTGATTATTCGAAAATATGATTTTAAATTTAATAATAAAATAATAGCATATCGTTCTATGTACAATATATGTATACTTTATACAAAACAAATATCAAATATAATATAATATACAAATTGATATGAATGTAATGTGCCAAAATAATTTTTAAGCATACACCAGAGAGGAGATTGAAATTGTTAAAACAAGCTTTATGCTTTTGTTTATCAATAATATACACATACGATATATTGTAAATATCATCATTCATCGTATGTCTATTCATTTGTTCAATCATTCGTATCATATACTTGTATGTACAAATTTATCCTTCTTCCATATAAAGCATTGTAATTCTTAAGAGCATATCATATAGACCTTTAACTACAATATAAATGCTTGTATACCATTATTATGTACATAACCTTATTTTTATTTGTTGTTCTCAAGTATTCTCTATGTACTCCACACAAATGTGCATTGCCTTCTATGCTACTATGTACATGAAACAATAGATGAATGAGTTATAGAAAATTTAAAAGAATAAAGGCTTAGATTAATTTAAAACAATACTATAGTTAGTGTTGTATTGGATGAAAATAGAATTTCGAGCAAATATTTATACATTGACGAAAATGTAAGAAATATTAGAGATTTTTGTCTCAGTCATACATTCATTTTTCATTACCAATACCACTCATATAAATGACATTCGATATTACATTCATTAAATTCGCAATTTTACAATAAATAAAATAAAGAAATAATTTGCGTGTAAAAATGTTTTGCGCGCAATATTAAAATTGACCTTATATTAGACGAACATTCCCAACAATGGACAATAATTCAAATTTTTTCCCCAAATTTTAGTTAAAAGCAATTCCCTGCAAAATATTTATATTATACCTATACACACATAAGCTAAATACTTTTATAGTGCGATACCTACAAAAAATTATATTCTTCTAACATAATATCTTCTTTCTGGGTTTCATTTCATTCAAATTCATTGCCTAAACTTTAAGCTATAAATTACAATGAGTAAATCATAAATAATCGCCTAATAAAATTGCAAGTTACCACTTACATGTACAAGCTAGTACATAATATGAATGTATAAAAAATTTCACTCACATACACACTTAGTTATTCAAACCAATCTATAGGGATTCCATGTTGTATGGTCCAACATTAATATTTGATAATATTCACAAATTATTTCATTCACTACTATGCGCAATACTAAGTTCTATATAAAAAAAAGTTCTATATATATATATATATATACATGTATTTATTTATATACGCTAAAGTTACTCTTTAAACAAATGAAGAAGTAGAAGAAGAAGAAGAAGAAATCGAAAAATATACACGACCGACGCAACGGACAATTTTAACAATATGATGATTCTTGTTACATGAAATAACCTCTAGAGTGAAATAGACGAACGTTTTTTTTTTAAGATGAGATTTATATATGTATAGTGTATATACTATGCTGGTACACTTGTAAATGGATATCGTATACGTGTATAACCTTCTGTTAAGAGTTTGTTTTATAATCATACTAAAAATATATCGTATCGTATATATATAACATAAGTATGCGCTGGCACTGTGATAAATGGACAAGGTTATATCAGAATATGCAAGTATCATGTATATGCGGATAATATCATTTGCTGGCTTTTGTGAATGAATGTGAATGCACACTTCTTTTTGCAGAATGAAATTTTTAATTAAACTTCTTTAGTTCAGACCTTCAGAGTTTGCCTTTCTATACATGGTCAAAGCATAAAGAAAGCTAAAAGCATTATTTCATATCTCTAAATATGCTATGGTAGTTTTAAAAAGCTTAGCTCTATTATTAATGACAGATTTAAAGTTAAACGCTTAATCATTTACAGAGTTTAAAATTATTAAAGATATTACGAGTAAATGTGCAGTCTTTCACCATTCGGGGACGAAATTCAAATTCTGTATTAGATCCCACGCAAAGACGATAGCACATTATTAAATAAAACATATTATAAGTTTTATTTTGTCATGGGTCACAGATTCACCCAAATGTAGTATATATAAGGACTGAACCAAACGTAACATATTTTCAATATAGTAGCAAATAATTTCGTTTACCTAAAATTCTTTTCTCAAATCTCAAATGTTCACTTGCAATGGCATTTTCTATAGAGAATCAGAGTATTTTTAACATAACTTATCAACTAATCCTCAACTAATCCTCAACTCATTCTCAACTCGACCTCAGCTCATTCCCAACGAATTCTCAAGTTGAGAAGTTGAGAAGTTGAGAAGTTTGAGGTCAAGTTGGATATTAAGGTGAGTATTAATAATATTCTCAAGTGTTAGGGTTCAATTTGAAAATTGTATTCATTATCAAATTGAGAACTACGAAATTCTCAACACACTTAACGTATTTTCACTTATTCGCCTGGTTTCCTCTGCCATCATTCGACAATTTTTAGTAATGGAAACTGCTGCAACAACAACAACAATAAAGCTAATCTCAAAAATCATAGATGAAAAACTAAATCTGGTTTGATTCTGGGAAAAATCTAGCTTTTCAGCTATTAATTACTAGAACCGTGAACACATACTATTTATTCTCTCGCTAAAAATATTTGAGAATCTTTTAAAATGTGCCAATTTTGTAATTTTTTCATCTTTTTAACATTATGAGCAAAGTTATGTTCACTGAAATTTGCAAAATATTCAGCTCAGATTTGTAACATTCATCCGAGATTGATTATGTATTGATTAGGTATTAAAATATCATTTTTATCAGGTGCTACATATAAGCGCTTAACAAAATAGCTTCTATATATACAAGTATATATAGGTACCTATAACAACTATGCATACAAAAGGACCCATGATAATTGTATTCAAGTATTGCAGTTGTAATTAAATTAACATTTAAAAGCATGCCGCTCGATAAACTTGTGCGAAACTAATTAAACGCATATTTAGATGTTATTTATTATGCTTATTTAATTCTCTAATGACAAATTAAATTTATATATATACATGTATATGGTTCACATATTCCTACCTACTCTATGCTATTTGTATTTACCGTCAAATATTGATTTATTCAATTTATACTCGATCATATGTGCTACATATAAGTACATCGAGGCACCACCACTTCAATGTTTATAACGATTTGATTCAATTGAATAAATAAATTAAATAATTACTAAAGGACTTTAATATATTCTAATCGATGCATTGCAAATACAAAACCACACTGTGTGTGTGTGTGTCACTCTTATAATTATTCAATAAATGAGCTACTTTTTTGTGTGAGCATGTTAACGGTAAGGTAGATGTAATAAAAAATTATACTAAAATTAATTAATTAAGTAAATATTCAAATTGATTAAAATTTTTTTTTTCAGCCTCATGTAATTTCCATAGAAAAAAAATATATAAGACATAATTTATTATATGCGCTATGCCCACGACCATATAGTATACAGCGAAATCAACACCCAGTGCTAATCGCTACAATTAATGACGACTATTACAAGCGTAGATATAAAACGTAATAATAGAATATGAAATACTTTTTTTACTTACATACCACCTTGATCAAAAAGTTCCCGGAATAACCACTGTGACGCGCTCCCATTGTTCCAATTTGAGTTTCGAGAGGAAATAATGGAAAAATCGCAGGAAGCACTGAGATAGATGTACTCTTGGCTACGTAACTTTTGCAAATGTCAAGCTATGGTGCTAAGATTTAGAGGGAATAGCAACAACATATGTACCAACTTACGAAAAAAAAAACAGAACTCAAATTGGAACGATGGGAGCGACACATGGTGGTTATTCCGGGAACTTTTTTATCAAGGTGATATTCATTTTTTAGGTAATACATAAATGAGAATCATATTCGTCCACCTAGTTCTTCAAATTCATTCATAAAATAATATCACTTTTTGAATATAATACTATATTTATCAGAAAATGAATGCTTCTAATGAATATTATTCTGAATATGAAAATTATCCTTTACAAAGTATCAAAGTATCCACTTGATTTTTCTCTCTGGGTACTGCACAGGTATTGCTCACATTTTTATGTATTAAATTTTTTGAAATTCAAACAACAACAAACAAATTTATGTGTCATTCAATTAAATTTATTGAAATTAAATTTTTTTTACTTTATCTTTTATTTTATTTTGTACATACACGGGCGTACAAACAGTTCTATTTATTTATACCACAAAACAACAAGAAAAAGAGTAATAACATTTTACAATATATACCGTATCTATTAAATACTTACTGTGATTCCGCATGCAATTCAACCCATGCTGGGATGAAATGAAATAATTTTGCCGTCAATGAAAATTAAAACTACTCCAACATATTGACGCTGCATATATATAAATACAGTCACACTATAAATATGAAATGCAACAGTCATTTTTAATTTGCTTAAATTGCATGATGCTCTTGGCAGTGATAAATAAATAAATTTAGTGTTTCATTTAATTAGTGGTCTTATTTTTTTTTTTTTTTTATTTCATTTAGTATTAATCAAATATGTTATGGCCCAATGCGAGTTGAAATGGTTCGTGAATTGACAATATTAATGGGTTCATTTGTGTGTTAGATATAATCAAATATTAGCTTTTAGATATATGATTGCTGAGGGGTAATTTCTGATAACTGATATCTGACATCTGATATATAGTATTTATGGTTCAATCAATATTTTTAAGCAATATTACCTATATTCATTCTATTTACAAATCAGCAATCATTATAACTATACAATTGAAATCAAATATTTTTCAAAAATCTATAGGTGCATATCCAAACAATAAGCCCCAACAATAATAATTGTTTAAAGCAACCACTTCACTTCATATTATGAACATGATTATTTATTTTATTTCGTTTTTCTTTCTTTCTACACGTATTAGTATACGAATGTGTATGCAGTATTTGTGTAAGTAAATAACTCGTAGTTGGTATGTGCTAGTATAAACAAGAAATATATATGACAAAGTAACCACGCAACCCGTAGACTCATACATATTATACAATATATATACGTTTATATGTAAGTTGATACTAAGTGCAACAAAATAATAATTACACATGTCAATAGTATATCTCGTCATTGCAAACACTGACAAAAGAGAAAATTGTATGGTATTTAGAAAACCAAAATAAAATAAGTTTTAGCCAAAGGACGTGTCAAAAATAAATACGAAACCATAGAGAAAAACATAAACATCCGCCTGTTTAGAGACTTGTAAATATATACATATACATATATAGTAGCATAGTAGCATATAAATATATTGCCTTGAGAACACAAGTTTCACAAGCTTCAAAGTTGGACGGTTTGTAATAAGGAAATATGTACAATAATATGTACATGAATACCTACAAATACTATATGTAGGTACAATACAAAATGAAATGAAAATGAAATAATAAGAAAAATAATAAAGTACATTAATAAGCCGACATACACATAGTCAAGGTTAAATTTTGCATATTATATTAATGTAATTTGATAGTTTTCTCTTTAGTAATTTCTTAATTTATTTAACTCATAATACTCATACGCTTGTTTGCAATTAATGGATTAATATTCCACCGACAAATTTAATCAATTAACTATGATCAATTGTTTTGTTCATGAATTTGTGTCATCAGTCACCTTGAAGAGCACCATATTATTTGTTTGTACCATTGTATTGCCTACGATACCTATCGAAAAGAAATTAAGCAATTTATTGTATGATATTATTACAACCATTCAATTCATATACAAATATTAACTAATATACTCGTATTAACTAAATATTCTCATACTTTCTGTATTCATTTGTATGCTACTAGTACAAAAGCCTGTATGTATATGTAGTTGATTTGATTCATATATCACATATTCGTGTTGTAGGTAATATAGTAAAAATTATATCACAAATAGTACCTATGATATATTTATAGAGGTTAACTAGCACAAATATCTACATACACACAATTTCCTCTCTTTATATTATTAACGTTATGGTTAATTTAGGTATTTGTAATGAAAACGAATGCGTTAATAGTGAAATATATAAATAATTAATAAATAAGTAATACAATACAAAGTAAACAAGTATCGAATCAAATAAAACATATTGAGGATATAAATATTTTAAATGTCTGAACATTTAGATATAAAATTAATTCCAAGATTGTTTACCAAGATCGATGGATATTTTAAAAATCTGACCATCTGTAATAGATTTTGTAATGATTCTAGCTGGTAGCACCAGAGCACTGATTTTTGTATGAGGAATTTGTCAAAAAAGTCGATATTCTTTATAAGTTGGAAATTTATCGTAACAATGAATATCCGCCTTACATGTTTGTATAAAATAGACTGTCTAAATCCCTTTAGACAAGTCATATGGTTGGTCCCTGAAAGGAAGGAAAATATAAGTTAAGTTATATAAACACTACTTTTTATTAATGTACCTGAATTTCATACTTACCATATGGTCACCCGGACTCTCCGCATAAATTCCTTTTATGCTGTATATTCGCCTCTCGTGAGACGATCGACCAATCAATTCAAATTCAGTTCTTAATTCTAAACATCGTGCCATTCCGCGCCGTAATCGAGTTCATGAACAAAACGATATGTTCTTATATTGTACACAATATTATATAATTAACAATACTCGTAATAACATTGTGACAAACATCTACAATAAAAACCTAGTGAGTTTATTATTACATACAACAAACGTGTAATTCATTGCTAGTGCATTTATACATAGACCAATATAATTTTAGCAATCCCCATTCATTTCCCCAATCATTTTCATTTAACCTTTATGAATAACTCAACTCAACTTTCAAAATATCGCTTATAGTTATTATTTTTTATCCTCTGCCGTGTACGAATCTAATAGCCTAGACAGACGGCAGCGTTAATCCGGATTAACGAGTTAATTCCAATTAACTCGGGCATTAACTGCAGCTAATCCACATTAGCTCTTGGATTCATTCTCAAAATTAAAGAGGTTCAGGGCAATTTTCGATGCCCTGCCGTCTGTCAAGTTAATATGTTATTCGGATTAAGTATGCTGTTAATCCAGATTAAGGCTGCCGTCTGTGTAGGCTATAATGGGTTACGTCGAACAGTGTTGGACATATATGAAAAAAAATGACAAATTTTTTAAAAATATACAAAATTGTCACTATTTTCATATTCACAACTGTATGTAAGTAAATGTGTATGTATGTGTCTATACATATATGTTATGTAATGTTACCGAGTCTATGTTCGTGTAATGTTTATTCAAATAAATAGGAAAAGTTTACTTTGACTATTCAATGAAATTTATGTTTCCATAATTATATACAAACTATAAATTATATATTATATTATATATGACATTTACATACTTAAGTACATGCAATCGCACGTGTCTTCTCTACAACATTTACACTACATATGTATGTAATCGTATGTACTATATTTGCATTGTAATGTACACATTGACTACAAATATATGTATGTAAAATGTGTTAATTATCGAAATTAACTTTTTAATACATATGCACTGCTAAATATGTATGATATTGTACGAGCATACATACACCTATGTGTGTACTACATACATAAATTATTAATTATGAATAATTATGAGTAATATGTATTTAATTATGAGTCGGTACATTGGTGTTCCGCTAATAATAATTATATTGTCTATTGGAAGATTATATTGCGTCAGTTCAACAAATTGATATAAATAGTAGTAGTTAAAGTATATACGATGAATATACAATAAACCTATGTATTGTATTACACAAGTATTTATTAGAAATGCTTCTATTAAAACTATATACCCATATATATTATTATTTTACATTATCTACAATTACATCAAAATAATACTATTTTATAGCACTGAATTGATGTTTTTACTTCTTCAATAAAAGCTAAAGAAATTAGGTGAATAAATTATATAAATATATTTTCTCAAATTAGAAATAGTCATATAATTTTCTAGTGTTAACCATGTGTCGATTAGCTAGATTATGGTTTATGGGATATTATTTAAACGTCATTTAAATATTTAATAAACATGTTGTCAGATTTAATGAATGAATTGAAATACGATCGGCAAAGCATTTATGATTTACTATGTCCAGGACATGCAGATTAGATTCTGAGGACTTTTTTTTTGCGGGTAAGGAGGTAACAAATGCCTAACGCATTGTCAAAAGTGTCGTCATACCAATTTATGGTATGTGGGCCTCACAGCCACTAAAAACTTCTGCCTTATGTCTGGCTTGCTCCTGTACTTAATTTGTGAAATCGCGGAAGGTTATAGAACCACAAAACACTAACTGAGACCGATGCAATGCACTGGGCACGTATAGATGAAGTAAAATAAAGACAAAAAATGTAAGAATGACATTCAAATTTTGATTGTTTTGTGAAACTAAGTGAGTAGCATAGATTTAGACAAAAAATCTATCAAATCCATCCATTTGGTTTTATTTTACTCCATATTTTATATAAACAAATATCACAGCCAGAATACTGGAAATGTCCATATATAATAATTGTAGTAGTAGTAGTAGTAGTAGTAGTATATATCTATGTATGTAGAAGATATGTATATACACATATTAAAAGTGCAACAAAAAAAATGCTTATAAAGCTCAAAATGTAGTTGCATTAACCACAAAAGCAGTCGTGTATTTTTGCATGTGGGCGCATTGTGACTACTGACAAAGTAACCACAATAACATGCAACTCGGATCACTCGCCAAAGCAAGGCTATAGAAGTGTATGTATGTGTGTATGTACCTGCTTAAATGTATGTATGCATGAGTGTACATCCAATTAAATGAGAGACACCATGATTTTGGCACTATTACCACAGTGTTGACAATATGCGTAATATCGTACATTTGTAAGTGCTCATAATCACGGAAACACGAAAGAATCGAATTTGGTGCAACTTGCATGCACAGTGATGAACTTGTTGAATACTTCATTAAAATTGCATTTCACCATCATCAAAGCGCCTAAAACTGAACTGTTGAAATACAGTGAAATGTATTTGTAATATTTGCCATTAAAATTAAATGAATAAATAATTGGACTCTATGCTTCTAATTTTCACATTAATCAAGGACACGAAAAAAGAACAACATTTCATTGAGGAAAAAAAAATTCCATTCAAAGGCAAATGTATTCGCACACGAAGTTAAGCAAAGCTCATGAGAATAATATGCAACTCGAATGTGTGTGGTTGAAACTTTTTCTCACAAAGCTATATCCTTATTACAAATTCCGTTTTAGTAAATTCTTATTGTTGTAGGTCGTATCTCAATTTCTCATTCGCGCATGTACACTCTTTCTCTCACATCTAATTATGTCTCTCTCTCTCATCCTCTCTCGTTTTCTGCCTCTCACATTGTCGCTCATTTTCTCTCTTTTAATATTTAGATGTTTCAAAATCGTAAAGTTCCGTTAGATGCGCTATACCTAAATAAGACAAATTCAAGTTACCAGCGACAACTGGTACAACATTTATAATGTAAAACATGTTTGTGCTTCAAATTGTTGATGAAAGCTATATGGGTTAATATTATAACTCTCAAATACGAAGTTCAGCCCTATCCTATGCTTGACTAATTTCGTATTGTGTAGGTCATTTGTCACTGTCAGATATACTACGTTTTATCTCTCATTTCTATATATTACGTCTCTATATATGAGTGAGAGCAATGCTTCATTGTCCATAATTTATTCACAAAATTTTAAATCATTGTTTTCACAATTTCATACTCTATGAAAAAATGACAAGTTCTATAACATTATGCTGTTGTATTGCAAGCAACATTTAACATTACCCAATATAACAGGAAATGTATGTCAAAACCTAATATTCGAATCTGTTAATATTATTATATATTTTGCTATAATTTTACTATAATATAATACAGGGAAAATATATGTAAATAATATAGTGGAATATAATTCTAATATTATATTAAGTCCATTTTTTACGTAATTTTTTTAAAAAAGAGCTCCTAGAGTTTGAGTTAGATATGTTGGTAAAAGAAAAATAAATTATTTTTGTATATCAGAATGTTTATATGCACAGTACCTCTTAATGAAATATCCAGTATAATATATTTTTGAACTAACATAGAAAAAAAGGTTATGATCTTTTTGAGAATATTGCTAGAAATTGAATTAATATCAAGCTATATAGTTTTTGGCATGCATTTGTCCTCATTTATCTCATACGGGTATATTTTTTGCTGTTTTAAGAATAGCAAAATACGCTTAGAAAAATATTTATCCTATAATTCGACTAAAAGATGCGCAATGCACTTCAACACACGCTATAGCATCAACCTCCTAAGGAGCCCAAACAAAGGAAGACTAGAAAACTGCTTTATTTTGCTTATTTTTGTTTATATTTACAATAATTTGACATGTTGTTGAAATTTCCCAGGCACATTCCAGTAGTCTATTCAGAATAGTGCTGTTTTTTTACTTTCCAACACTATAACTCAGGTCGATTAAAATATAAGCCAGTTCAATTGAACTCGGTTAAAATAGACGATGTCGCTTATTTTTGTTGTTGCTTTGCATGCAGTTCGGCAAATAAGTCAGTGTTCTTTTGCAACTCGCGTTCAAAAGAATGCGGCTAATGTTGCAAAAATGAATTGAGACCACACAAACGAACAGGTGAACAAACGGTGAAATATAACTGCTGTACATCGAGCATGTTGAGATGTGTGGGAGAAACTAAACTGTTGAAATCTTAACTCTAAGATGAGCTACGAATTCTCGTAAAAATGCTTTGGATGAATTATATAATGTATTGTACATATTATTTTGCATTAATTTTTTTTTTGTTTTTGCAATCTAGGTTTTCTGTTTAATTAAATTCCTATTAATTTGATTCTTAAGTAAGTAAGAAGTAAGTAATTAAGTAAAAGTAAGACAACTTTTTCTATATCACTTGAAAAATTTCCACAGTTTTACAGCCATAATCAGCAGATTGTAATTATTTTTTATGTTCCCTTTCCAGCTGCCAGAATCTCATATAATAAATTGATTATTTATTAAATACTATGAAATCTTTTAGAATCAAAATTTTGTTCTCTTGTTAACAATTTGATATAAAACCAATTAAATGAAAAATCTAAACTAAAATTCTACAATTTAATAAACATTCAATATGATGCTAAATACATATTAGCATGATCTACTTTTTTCCACATTTACACAATCCATGTATGTACAATACTAATTATGGCAATACACATTTTATGTACATAAGTTATAAATAGAATAGTAACAACTACAATGAAAATAATCTATCATAAATGTGAATGTATTATGTGTACTATATTTACAGTATTTGTTCATAATTTTGTATCTAAAATATACCATTTTAGCCAGTGGAAACACGTACAATATTCGAAAATATTGTGCAGAAACTCTACAATAGGTTATGTTCATGGTTATACGGGAAAAAGAAGCTCTTTATAGCATTTGCCTTTGATGTGAAAGATCAGTAAAAAGAAAATGTTCTATAGTTTATACTTTATCCTCGTCCTGACAGCTAAGACAACAATTATTTGCTAACATATCTACTCTGATACAAACGTCATATGTTTGTCGTAAATATCGACGGAAAGTATTTAGATACAAAA
This sequence comes from Megamerina dolium, assembly GCA_963854835.1. Taxonomy (NCBI): domain Eukaryota; kingdom Metazoa; phylum Arthropoda; class Insecta; order Diptera; family Megamerinidae; genus Megamerina; species Megamerina dolium. The sequence goes on from OY978529.1 coordinate 51,954,946, forward strand.
GCGAGTAGAGAGCATTAAATGGAGTAGTTCTTAGAATGCCCATCGTAAATACCGCAGACTTTTTTTTGAATTTCATCCATTAGCCGACTGGTTGCTCCCTTGTTCAACGATTCCCATAAGACCAATATACCAATATATATATAAAGTGAGTGCCGTTCTAGGATAGTCAAGCAGGGATATTCTGAAAAACCAATTGCTAAAGAAGGCGAAAATCCGCAAAAAGCATACACAACCCATCCCATTGATAGTTATTAATGGTTTATTAATAATTCACTGTCTGGTAACATTTCACAGGAAATGGATTACCAATCACCAATAGTAATGCAAGGAACATGGTTCAGAAGAAACTTTACAATAATATATATGCTATGTTGCTCTTCTGTAATATAGAAAGGATTCCCAATATTTAGTAAACAACTAGTTTCAAATGTTGATAATATTCTTGTATCCAATACAATATATACAATGTATATAAGGTAGATCAAAGCGATACTTGCTCTTTGTAGATGTTGAATCTAAAATACCTAGAATTCACTGTATTATAACATAAAGTTAAAGAACAAATACTGATATGAACATACCTAATCCATATGCGTGTAACAATGTATTTAGAAAACAATTTTCTCTATGCAATGCAAACAATTCGTGCTTTCATGCATTTGCAACAGTTGAATCCAAATATGATGGACTCGAATATCCGCATATAATTTTCAAATTAACGATACCCACAAACATACATGTACAGGCGAGTATTTTTGTGCGTGCATTTGCTTTTGCGGTGGATTATATACTACAAGTACTTGTATATGTTATGAACCACAAATGGTATACATGTGTGTCGCGTGTGTGTGTGTGTACCCCTATGTGTGAGCAAATACCCGTATAAGCATAACATAAATGGATGGTTGAATTAATTGCGCAAAATCAGTCGAAAATACGAGTATACTAGTGTTGTTTTATTAAACTCATACACATTTTTTTTTCATGTTTCTAAATTAAATTTTAATACACTTTTTTTTTTCATTTTTCACTGACCATGATCTGGAGCAATAATATTGTAGTATCACTATGTATATGGTATTTAGACAGACACCCAATGACAGTAAGTAAAATGTAATTGTCGTAAAGCGAAACAAAATTAAAAACAAAACAAAATACATACATACACAAGTGTTGCCAACTATTTATGTTAATTATTCTTATTTTCTGACATTTTAATGTTCTTTTTAATGCTACATTTAACACAATCTCAAACAGCAACAACAACAAAATGATGAAGGAAAAAATATAACAAATACAAATGAACATCAAACGAATGAAACCAACTACACAACTACATAAGGAATGCTATTTTTCAGTACAGGACAATGCCCGTTGTAAAATAAACGAGCAAGAAGATCGTGATGTAGAAAAAGTAGAAGAATAGCACATAGCGTAACGTTAAAATGCAATTAAACCGATTTCTTTGCATTTTTTCCTTTTGTTGGATTATCGAAAAAGTCATGACGTATTTTGACCATTTTTGCAAAAATTAATTTTGGCCAAACGAAAATTATACTCTGGAATTGTCGAGGTGTTGTATTTTTCGAAGTTTTACCGCACAGCCGATTGATTCGAAGGTGAAATGAATAATTTGAAATCATGTCTTTCATAAAAAGGTCTTGATCTCATCAATCGTAAAGACGTAGTGTTTCACTATGGCAATATTTCAAATTCACCAATATTTCATACTCACCGGATCTTACCGTACCCGACTAAAATTTATTTCCTACCACTTAAAACGACTTGTATAGTAGATCGTTTAATTTTTTGGTGTGGCTATCAAATACATCTCATTCAATTATTCGATGGAAAATTATAGGAAAATTACCTACATCAAAAAGGGCCAATATATCATCAATTGAGCTTTGACAATCATTCGAAAAATTCGTCATAACTTTTCAGACAACTCAATAATTTTGCTATACCCTATTTTTTTATGATTTCCTCTTCGGTTATTTCGTAGTTTGGTGCTTTTACAACTGCAATAATGCTCGTTGATGTTTATGTTGTTGTTGTTGTTTTGTTATTCTCTGGTTGTTCTTCTTGGTGTTGCATCTAAATTTATTTAACAATTTCAACGTGACCTACAGCATTATAGAAACACCATCATCAGCAGCAGTAGCTATATAGTCAACAGTCATGTAAATAATTGTCCTCCAGACGACGTGACACTTTCGCTAAAAGAGATAAAACAAACAAACAAATCAAAAATAAAAAATTTTAATAAAATTTAAAATCTACTATTAAAAATGCTGATCATGAAATATTTTAAAAATTTGTTGCAATCACTGGTATGTCCTTGTATAATATTCACCTTAAGCCAGAACAGTTTGCATCCAAAAAAAAAAATTGTTTGCATTGTTTACGCATTAGCGACTTATCTCATCTACCAATATAGAATGTAATATTATTAATAATAGCATTTATAATAATATTAATAATAATAATAATAGTAATAAAATAATAAAAATTAACACCAGCCATACCAAAGTATGGTATTTGCTCGAGAGCAAATTGAAAGTACAAACATGAAAAAATAAAAAGTCACACACGTATTATAGATATACAGTATTATATTAAAACTACTAGTAAAAATCATAAAATATTAACTCTATCAAAAAATCAACCACTTTCTATAAATTGTTTCTATTTTTTTGTTTTTTTCGCAAACTTCCATAACTCAATAATAAATTGTTTCATCGTTTTTTACACTTTTTACATATATACAAAATGCCATCTTTTTAATGCATTTAAACATATCTCAATGCAGAAAGTATAAATGGGATTAAAAAAGCAGCAACAAGAACAAAAAGAAAAAAATACTCACACAAAAAATAGTGCAATAAACTGTGCCAATAAAGATTCAGCTCAGGACAAGCTACTGTTAATGTATCATATGGATTTGCAAACGAAAAGTTTATATATATAAATACCAACCCAGTAAACAATATAATGATTTATAATTCTAAGCCTCATAATACGTTAATAAATGGACCCGAAATGAATGTGCCGCTTTTACTGTAAGTGCATGTTGCAAAATTACCGAGAAGTTACTCTAATGATTCCAAATGGGTTTACAAAACTCAAATATAATATTCTCTAAATTTTAATAATTACATAAATATTCTTTTATCATTAAAATTTTTTCGAATTATTTTATTAAATGTATAAATACTCATAATATTGTTTGCAGGGTTTTAAAAAAGTGTATACATCCTCACCATTTTGAAATTTATTAACAGAAAATAAAATGTATGTTTTTTAAATTTATTTTAAATACTGATATATATTGCAGCTGTCGTTGACAAGATTAAGTTCATTTTTATTAATACAGAAAATGGCTTTAAGCTTTCTGCAGTTATATGAATAGATATGTATATAAGCAGTACTACTGATGTATAAAAATAGATGTAAAAAACGCAGGTAAGAACTTTATAAATGTACTTTACATGTAGAATATTTTAAAATTTAAATATATTTACATCACAATATACAATACATTTTTGTATTAAATTTTTAATCAATAAAAATGTAAATAAATAATACTTTAGTTTATTTACTAACATAACGAAATCATGACACACAATAAATAACAAAAGATGTAGACCATGCAAATGGAAAGACAATTCATTCTTGTACATTACGATTTTCAATTAGCTTTGATTGACATATGAAAGAAGCGATACAAGTACCTGTAAGCACTTTGAAATAGCTACCCGATATGAAATTCGAATATTAGAGACTAGACTATAGACTAATGCTTGTGGGGTAGGGTAAAGTGTGTCTCATCATCTCTTTGGAGATAAAACTACATATTATCAAATGTCATTCAGTGTAGTTTCTGTCAACGTTGGACAACAAGAAAAAATATGTATGAAAATGTTTGTGAAAATATTTTAAAATTGGAACAAAAATTATATTTTATACACTTTAATAAAATACAAAATTATTGAAACAGCTCGCAGCACTGAATAAAAAAATAATTTATTTATAAAAATTTAGAATTTTTAATCAAAAATACTTTGAAAAAAATGGACTGAATATAATGATCCGTTTCTTTTTGTACATTTGTTGCTTAATGCGCTCGCATTTGATGCAGGGTGGTAATCTTAGATAGACAATATATTTAAATGAGTTCGAATGTAATTGAATTAAATGAATTATTCAAATGTTCATATGTACTATTTATACAAATGTACTTAAATACGTATATAAGAGTATAAGCACATACATATATTTGTAGGTTTTTATGCTTCTGTATCAAGTCAATATAAAGTAAAAAAAATCCCAAAACATTTTGTTGGGGGACGAAAAACAGACTTCAATTTTCAATTTAAGACTACACTTAATTAGAATGAATATGGAATCCAATCAAACGAAATAGGTAATTAGATAGGTAATTACACAGATATATTCATCGATAAATCAACTATATAGTGATCTGATCGAAAAGTCATGGGAAACGATATTCTTGTGCACCCTAAATCATCTAACAAAACGTTATATATTTTATATTTGTATATTTCTGCAACATGATATCACTCAACAGATCAGCACTTCAAGTCCTCAATTCAGAACCGTGTGCCTGGCGCTCTGTTCATGGCAGCACTATATACACCCCTACGACTACCTATGTAAATACATGCATGTCCATTTCAATCGTATTCTACAAGAAATTTTAATATAGGATATTGTCTAATATATGTATATACATTTGCATCCCAACATGTTTGTATACAAATGTCTATATACATATTATAATATTAAAATATTAGCTATTGTAGTAAAAGTATGTCCTTTATATTATATTTATTACATTTTTTTGGATCTACTTTTCAGTAAAAAAAAAAGTTCATATTTCAATGGAATAATTGTGTATCCAATTATAATATTAACTCATATATACTAGTACCTTATACGTATAATATATTGTGCCTAGTTAAAGATATGTATAAAGTATATATATATATATATGTACCTATATAATAATACCGATACTAACCCATTTCACATGTAAAACGAATACGCAATAAAATTGTCCTGATAAAAAAGTGAGTCCTCAAGCGAAAATTTTCAAATTACATTGGAGTATTAAATACATATGTACATCAGTAGGTATTTATGTAAATTTGTTTGCATAATTATATTTTCGCATATATTGGTAAGTATATAGGTATAAGAATAAAGTCAAAAAATGTCTGTCATATAAATCAGCATTGCCATTTTACATCAGCTATTATCAAATGGTTTACAAATTTTGATTTTTGTGACACAGTTAAAACTAAGTATTTCATATTTTCTTGATATTAAATGAATAAATTTACCAAAAATTATCATCGCCATAATGCAATTGAAATTTGCTGTTGTTACCTTGATACTTTACTACTTATGTAGAGTAGCCATATTTTATGTAACTTTGTTACGAATTGATTGTCTTCATCATTATGCACAATCATCATGAACAATGAATGACAACAAAAAAAAAACAACACAATTGCTTCTTCGTCAAATGAAGAACAATAAAACCAACTTTAAATTAAATCATCTTCATCATTAGCATTATCAACATTATCATTAGCTTGTAATTGCACTATCATCATCATCATCATTATCATCATCATCATATTGCTTGCAAGAAAATTCTACAACTTTCTACCACATAACCAGTATTTGTTAAAACTTGTACTACTTCAGCTACTCAAATTGTAGCAAAATTGTTTTTATTATAATATACGAGTATATGTACAATACAATAGCAACACCTACAACTAAATGCCAGAACAAGAAACAACACCAACAACAGCAACAACAACAATATGGTAGCTACAGCAGCAAATAAATGACAGCAATAAAACTCATTTGCAAATTTTTGCACCTTTCTTGTGGCACAAAAGTTTTGTCACATTCATTACAAATTATATTTAGCTGGCAACAATAACAGCATTTATGTTAGTAACAACAATGACGACGATGATGGTGATGATGTTGATGACGACAAAATGTTGCATTGAGTAACAGCATTCAACATTTATTAGTCTACCGTTTCTCTTACGATCTGTATCCCCCCTCCACTCATCTCACTCACTCAATCTCTTCGCTAAATTAAAATATTGCTGTTGTTGTTGTTGTGAATTTTGCGAAATTGTGACAAGCAACACAAATAACAGCAAACTGTTTCCAACGACATGAGGTTTTCAACAATTTACTGTTGTTATTGTTTATAGTATTGTTGCATGTTCACTGTCTCACTGTCTCACTCTCTCTCTATCTCTCTCTGTCTTTCTCTTTTTCTGTCTTACTCTTCTTATTTCATTTGACTCGCTTCATAACATATATGTACATTATTGCTTCCTTACTTGATCCTTCTCTTTCGCTCCCTTGTACGATGGAAGCACAAAAATCGTATTTCGTTTATGTGGTTTACCAGCAAAACCACCAAAATGTTGAATTGCTGTTGGCACTGCTATTTGCTGCCGCTGCTGCTATTCGAACAACCTTTGTGTATTTTGTGGTTGCACATCGATTCTAAATGGAAATCATTCATTTAAATGATGTGTACAATATACGAGTACTTACAATTATAGGTATTTGTATTTATATTCATAAGTATAGAAGTGTGAAGTTGAGAACATCATGCTAAATATATATATTTAAAATTCAATTTCAAATAAATGGAATAACAACATAATTCAACTAATTTCATTGGCATAATCTTCCAATAGAATGATATCGTGACAACTTTTTCTATGGTATAAAGGGAAGCACAGAGTCATATTAATTGTTTACAGGAATTTAAAGTATTATTGTTGAAGAAGAAATTCCTTAAAAATTCTATGAAATTCCAATACTTATAAGAATAATAAATTATGACAAATTTTTTGTTCAATAAAAATTGTCAACACATCATTCTCTTTCAAGATTATACCACCACTGTTGAAATGTCTACTTTTGTGACGTCATCCAAATTTAAAGTTACACCTTTAAATAACACAAAAAAAAAAAAATACATGAATTACTGCAAAGAATCGTGCCACAAAATGATGATACAAATAACAACTGTAGTAGTACAATTCAAGTCAAACTTCAAGTGACAGACAGTCATCCACTTTAGTGGCAATTGTACTACTATGTATATATGTATATAGCTACTGCATTACTTCTAAATCTACTTCAACACATAAATAGACAGGGCAGACATTCAGAGAAGTGCTAGTTGTTACAAGTATGTATACTCGTATTTTTGTCTGGCATGTACGTAATATGCGGTATGTGAATAAGTATTGTATACAAGAAATATATGAATATGTCATTGCTATAAGTTCTATCACCACGTATGTTCTACTATGTACTTACACAGCTGTATGGATAAACTACTTAAGTATTTGGTTCTACTCAGTAAAATAGTGAAAGTAAAAATTCTGCTTCAAATGTTTATATCCATTGACAAAAATTTACCAAATCGTGAATTAATTTAAAATAACAATTTAATATATTATTTAACGTTTAAAGGTGTAGATTTCACACCTTTGATTCTTGGGATTCTTAATGTAAATTGTATTTTTCATTCCCGGTAATATTGTTTCGTAAGAAATTCCAGTGAAGGGTAATTTTTGATTTCATAGATGCATGACATAAATTCCGAAGAACTTTGAGCCTGGTACTTGTTTCAGGAACTATTCCCTTAAATGAAATGGGACAATATTTCCATGAGGTCAAAAAGTGGTGGTATGATGTCAAATCGCATGACGTATGCTCTTCAAATTATTGATCGATGGTGCGCCACAGAAGGCCTTCGTATAAATCCACAAAAAGCGGTTGTTGTTCCTTTCACAAGAAAGTACAAACCTGATTTCGGCGTAGTGCGTCTCCAAAATACTACTCTCGAATTCTCCAATGAGGTCAAATATCTAGGCATCATCCTGGACAGAAGATTAATTTGGAATTCCCACCTAAACTACAAGCTAAATAAGGCGACCAAAGTTATGTGGACGATTTTTTGGCAAAACGTGGGGTCTATCACCGAAAATTGTTTTCTGGATGTATACCATCATGGTTAGGCCAATTGTAACCTACGCTGAAGTGGTATGGAATGCAAAAAACTTCAAAGACTGACGTGTCTATCTGTAACCGCGGCTGTGAAATCTTATCCCACGGCTGCACTAGAGGCTTTAGTAGGACTCCTACCGCTAAACATGCATATTCAAAAATCAGCAGCAATCAGTGCCATTCGCATGAAATTTTTTCACAGTTCAACTTCAAGTTCAACTGGATACGAAACAACCATCAAAAATATACCAAACATAGAAATATGTTCTAACTCTATGTTACATACCTCAAGAACTACGCTATCGCAGGCGCTTCTCCACAATCATCCCAGACAGACTGGAATGGAAAACGAATAGCAATTTAGTGCCTTCAAAACATAACTGCGTTTGGGTTACAGACCGATAGAAGACAGACGAAGGTACAGGTGCCGAGATATACGGTCCTAATACCCGCATATCTGTCGCAATAGACTCGTAGCCAACTGTCTTCCAAACATAAATACATGCCATAGAACTTTGTGCACGTCATCTACATGCCAAAGAGTCCAAAGGAGCGCCCTTTCTTATTTGCTCAGACAGCCAAGCTGCCATCAAATCTCTCTCCTCATGGGAGTTCTCCTCAAAACTGGTCACCGAATGCTTCCTTATCCTACAAAAACTCTCTATGCGAAATAAGGTCACATTACGTTGGGTGTCGGGGCTCAACGGAATTGAGGGCAATGAAGTGGCGGACGAACTAGCGAGAGCTGGCTCGTCTTCTCCACTAACAGGCCCAGAACCTTTCTGCGGTATAAGCTGGGCATCGGCCAAAGCTATGATAGAAAAAAATTACCACGACAAATACCTACTACAATGGACAAATTCGACAGGTCTCCGCCAAGCGAAAACTCTCATCGATGCAGCTTTTGGCAGAATTAGTCTTAACAGAACAAACCTACGCCTAATAACCGGCTATCTCTCAGGACATAACTGGTTAAAATACCACCTCCACAAAATGGGACTGTCCTCTCAAACGGAGTTCAGACTCTGTCTGGAGGAGGATGAAACATCGATCCACATATTTTTCGAATGTCCGACCTTGGCCAGACTTCGCCACAAACACTCTCAGCTGAGTTTCCCAACACCAGCTTCAATCACCAAAAGTTCGACAAGATCAATTCTATCCTTCATTAAAAAGGCAGAGGAGATTCTAGTGTCGTAGACGGGCTTGGGTACAAAAGATCTCATTTGGTAGCAGTGCCCGTAACACTTGTAGTTGGCCCTCAGAGGTATCAGCTATAGGGCTCATATCCTCTAACAGACCTTGGTCTGGTGGTCCACTAAATGAACAAGGATTATGTCCTTACTCCAACACCACGCTCGCTTTTAATTGATTGATTCCATGAGGCCACATTAAAAAGATTATGAGGAAACGATGGCATGCCTAACAACTAAAGGCTATAAAAAAAAAGAGACAAAGTCCATAAAAGATCTAGAAGAAATAGTCGCATGAGGCAGATTTAATAGCAACATGAGCACGTTTCATTACATAGTTGCAATAGCAATTTTATATAGAGAAAGCTAACATCAGCTGTCAGTTTTTGAATGTATGGCAATGTATACCTAAAATGCAATTTTATAGTACACTAAATAGCCTCAGAGCTTCGTTGTTAAAAATCTAACGACTATAGTAATCTGGTAATCGAAAGTAAAACATCGATTGAAATATTGTATTTTCGAAATTCAGTTAAAAATTCAAGTGAATAGTTTTAGTATCTTACAAATATATATAGGTATAACATAGACTTTGCTCTTATCAATATTGGGAACACACAAGAATAAGCTATCATATTAATTTATGTATTAAAGTTGCTTGTTAAATTATTTCTATCGTTCATACCTGATTCATATAATATTAAATACTCGTACACGTTTTAATTCATAATGTGTTCCTTTAGCTTTGCATTTAACTCAATTTAATGATAACGGAAAGTTCTAAATCGAAAGTTATAAGCCAAAGAAAAATTAAAATTCATAATTCCTCATTTATATGCTTTGACTTTTAACTTTAAAACAAATAAAATAAAATAAAATAACTATGACATCCAAACAACAACAACACCGTCAAAGTTTTCTCACATACCAAAACATACAAAAGCACGCACGGACGCACGCACATATGTATGTACGTACCTACAGAAATGGGGAACCATGTGTATGTAGATAGGTAATATGCTAGTGTCATTTATGCAAGTGTTGGTCATTAAAAAAAAGAAATTAAAAATAAAATAAAACAACAATGATAGTACTGTACTGTAATAAAAGTTATATGAAAAGTTTCTATACTCATATAACTGTTGTAAATACAAACAACTGACCCACACACACAAAATTACGCACGCACCAACACTCATTCCCAAACATAAGGAGGAAATTATTACTATTTCTCAATCTTTTTTTTTTTGTAAACGGTAATTTAGTATATATTTTCATACAGGTGTATTTACATATAAACTTCTATATTTACCTTCACACTTAAAGAGTTTTCAAAATACAAACAATTACAATTACACATGAATATTATAATAACAATATGGATCATAGGGCTGGGAAACTATCGATGGCACTATCGATACTATCGATAGTTTCATTTTCTTTACACTATCGATTGATAGTCGGACTATCGACTATCGCGTATGTGTAGCTTGCTCATCACTATTTTGCTGGCGAAGCTGTGAATTCGAGTAAGTAAAATACATTTTTGTTTATTTCTTTGTATTTTTAGGCTTCGTTTATACATATTTTTGTGCTTAAAAATGTGGGTTTGGTGGTGACGGTTCTGGAGTAATGGAGAAATACCTGCAAATGTCCAAAGGTAGTAATAGTGTGGGTGCCGTAGCTCAGTGGTTAGTGTGTTCGCCTTCTGATCTGTAGGTCGTGGTTCAATACCCGGCTGATGCATAACAAATTTTATATCGAAAAGATTTTTCTTTCGAATGGTACCCACCTGTCGGCAAGCAATTGGCAATTCTTCCGACAGTAACAACTTGCCATGAAAAAGCTTCTAAAAAGAACTCTGTGACAAAGCTCAGAAAAAGTGATGTCACAAGTGTTCTGCCGTTCGGAACCGGCTAAAATAAGTAGGTCCATTCTAATACTGTCCAAAATTTAAGACGCACAACAGTAATAGAAGAGAAACTCGACCAATGAGCCCTTTGGGGCTTTAAGTGCCACATATTTATTTTTTATTTTAAGTAATAGTTTTCAAATAAAATGAAACATCTTCATTTCATTTTTGGCACGTGTATTTGTGTAGGTGGCGGTAAGGAAAGTGATGCAAGTGGCAGCGTTTGCGAAACACCTCCCAAAAGAAAACCAAAATTGTCGGAGGTTTGGGGTTATTTTGACCTATCAGCTGATAAAAAATACGCAAAATGTCGTGTATGCAAGAGGGACTATAAAACTAGTGGCAATACAAGCAACCTTTTAGACCATTTGAACAGAATGCATCCAGATATTCGTAGTTCTGAAAAGCAGTCACTGCAGGCAACAATAGCGCCCTACTTTCAAAAACAGGATTGTTACGCAAGTAATTCAAAACGAAAGATCCTGCTAGATAACGCACTGCTGCGAATGATCGCGACTGATGTGCAACCGTTCTCTATTGTTGAGGACAAAGGGTTCCGAAATTTCGTGAAATGCCTTGATCCTCGGTACAACTTGCCGAGTCGGCGTACATTAAAAACTGTACAGATGGCTGATATATACAAAAACATTAAAAGTAATAGGGTGATTCCTAAATGAATTTTTGAGTTTTTTTTAAGATATCTTATAATTTTACATTTAAAGTATGTTTTGTAAAAACATTTTTTGAGTAAAAATATATATGGAAATTTTGACGTTTTTGATTTTATGAATATGTAATTTGTATTTAAAATAAAGGTATGTATACTGGCGGTATACTTTTAACGTATCAGTATGAAGTTCGATACTATCGCGATATATCGATAGTTTAAACTATCACTATCGCAACTATCGATGGTGCCGACTATCGATAGTTTCCCAGCTCTAATGGATCATAAAACGTAAATGAAAGCAAGTAACATACTTAAACCTAGTACCACCTATGTACTGATGGTAAATATGTATGTGGACACAACATTACGACATCAAGGTGATCAGATTTAGAAAGAAACAAATAACAACAATAATAATAAATCCATTTATTTACAATTTTATATGACAACAAAAAGAAAAACTTTTTATTATTATTATTACTTTTTTTTTAATATGGAAAAAGTTTAAAACAGTTTTCATTATTTATACATGTGCGTGTGTGCATGCTTATATGCTGCACCAACTCGTAGCTGTCACGATATTTCATGGTTAATTGTTGCTCTTATTGTTGGGTTTAATACTTATGTATTTCTTATATATGATTTTTGATTACTTCACCGTTAGATATCTCTATGTTTATTATGAAAATATAATAATTTCGGAATCTATATCGATATAGATTTCATTTAAAAGCTAATTGAGTTTACCAGTGAGCTATATTAGTAGCTATAAGCAGCTACATGGTGATTTTTTAGCAACTTTATTTTGTGCTACACTGTTTTTGGCAGCTCAGCTGTTTTCGTGTAACACGTTACTGACAAACATGTTCAGTTCAGTCTATAATTTAACCACGAATCCACTTACAAACGAACAAGGCTTGCAGATTATTGAATTTTATTATCAAAATTCATGCTCAGATCATTCATTCATTCATTTTACGGTCAGTTTGGGCGACCTTCTGAGGCGGCTATTCGGAATCTTGTAACTAAATTTCGCATCAAATTTACATTATTGGACATTAAACCACCAACACGCATACGTAGATCGCGAGTAAAATATCGCAGCTGTATCCGCCCGTGTTGTTGATGATCGTTAATTATTGATTTTTTCATGAGATACCGGCCGATATGTTGGAGATAGTATGCCATAATTGGACCCAAATGAAATCATCTTTAAACATCGAATTATATAGATCATTCTATCGACTCAAATAAAGATTTCATACATTTCTCTAAATTTTATGTTTTTTTTTTTTAATCAAATCCGAAGACTCTTAAAAAATCACCTTGAATAAGCAGCAATTATGTACAATAAAACGAGGAATAAAGAAACTTGCAAAATACAAGCACTTACAAGAATATGAACGAAAAATCTGCAGGAAAGTTTAATATCGAAAATATTTTGCAATAATGTCGATATATATTTTTTATGTAGAACAAGAAGAAGACGAATACATTGATGTAAAAAAATGTTTACAATAATGTCACAATTTTTTTTTTTTATATTTTGGAAATAATATAGGAACCATAATTTTTGTAAAATTTTGTTTCGAAAATATAATTCCATACATTTTTTTTTTTGTTCGACAATACTATTCATTTTTAAAATTGATAGTGTCCTAAAAATGCGTTGATATTATTTCAAAATATTTTCAAATTTAGAATTCGTCATTAATTCAATTTTCCATTCGATTAATTATTTTAGTATTTTTTTATTTATTTATTTTTTTATTTTATTTGCATTATTTGATCTAAGTGAAATTCCAAAGAAATTAAGTTTTAGGGCACGAAATTTTTGAACGTTTTATTACTTAAACTACCCTGGTGAAAAAAAAAATGCATTTCGAATTGTTATAAAAGAAGTTTAAAGTGAAAATGAGCAGAATAAAATTTTAGTGAGATAATCCTTAACCCGTACATGAATAATGGATCGCTTCTATTCAATTTAAAATATTTTTATCAAGCTATACGTAGAATGCATAGAAATAATGATATTTACTCTTATAATAATCGTAAGATCTAATAATACTAATAATATGAATACTGCTAATACTGAATAAGAATCAATTAACTGTCAATCAATCAATCCATCTAAATTGTATTACGATGATTATTAGCATAATCGTAGGAACGTATTGTTTTTGACAAACTGCCAAATGAAATGTTTATCTGTAATTAACTTAAGTAATACGAAAAACTCTTTAAATGTTTTCGACTATTTCCACTTCACTGTCTACAGTGTAATTATCCTTCGATGAAAACACAAATGATTTTCCCCAATCTTCTCTTTGTTACTTCTATATCATTCTCTCTTATTTACGTAATTATGTGCATACGTACATTATGTAGGTTGTATATTGGCATTACAATAACAAAATATATCAATAGAGTTTGTTTTCTATTGTAACTATTATTATTCTTACAGTTTATATAGCATCGTGTAGTTGTACACATATGCACAAGTATATACATTGTATTCATTGATAGCAAAATTACCAATCAAATTGTATTTATTCATTTATTGTTCGTTTCGGCTTGAATGCATTTTAATTACCCACTACTATAATAAAATTACATCCATATACAGAGTCAGTGTTGTAAGAAATTACATTTCGATCTAGTTGCCTTTCTTTCAACCAACATGATGTTTCTGCTATTCAGCTCATAGATAAGACACATCCTTCCACTTACTAGTATTTAGATGAGAATAAACATATATATTGTAATTTGTGTTCGTATTTACAAGTATGAATTGTAGGAAAATTACAATTAAATTAAGAATACAATGCATTTACATTTCTATTGACAATGTGTATTAAGTCTTTCCCAATTCATATTATCAATTTACGTGCTAACATACATAGAAGTTAAAGTAAAACGAATATATGCAAAATTAGTCATAGGAAATCTTTATTTAATAACACTTATATGACTCACCATGAGTAATTCTAACGAATGCATATATTTTAACCCATTTTCAATCACCATTATTGCTTTGAATCAATAAAATGTCAAAAAAATATGTCAAAGTGATTTGAAAACCCAAAAATGACAGGTGAATGGTGCATTCTATGGTTTAAAAATCATGGATTAAAAATGGCGGTAATTCAGTACACGAGACAGTTGGGAGTGCAGCCAGCTTTGTATGCAAACGTTTTTTGACTCAGAGGCTAAACTAAAAAAAGGTTTCAATAACGGCATACGGGTTAAAAAAAAATTACAAAAATGAACAGTAATAAATAAATGTAATTTTTAACCACTGAAGCGTTATTCACACTCACTTTTTTTTTCATCATAATGTGCAACAACCATGCAACAGCTGTTGTCACCGCAACTGTTTTCACTGTTATTTGTTGCTGTTTTTATTTATTTTCGTGTATATTAAAGCACACAGATAAACAGTTATTAATGCACAGAAGGGGACAGGGGGAGAAATGTGATTGTAAATGTAAAAGAATCAACAGTATGAAGGAGAAGTAATCAACTACATAGTTTTAAGCAAAAGAAAGAAAAAAAAAACCAAAACAAAAACAAAATTAATTATGCCATGAATCTGAATCGTGCTGGCAACAAAAACCGCTGATGCTTAAATGACAAGAGCACAATTGCCCAACCGATTGTTGATGCAACCATTGGCGATGCCATCAACTACTACATACATAGTTGATTTCCGTTGATGCAATATGCCACAACTGCTGCATTCAAAAGGAAATATATGCACACGTGAACTTTCGCATACATTCACACACACACACACACACACACACACACACACACACATGTACTCGTATCAGTACTAATTGTTTTTAACTTCACTTGACAGCACAATTCACCGGTTATTTTAAAATAGTCTTCTTTTTGTGTCCCCCTTTTTGTGCCGAATCAACCTCATACATACAGCATAATCATTGGCTACAATTCATCACATCAACAACTTATCATTAAAATGTTGTTTGTTGTTGTTTGCTGAAAGGATGCTTTTAACAATTTTGACCACTTCACATGGTCAAATGTGTTTTTGTTTTTGTACAATTCTTTCGTTACCGCAATTTCAATCGATATGGATCGTTATGGTTAAACGTTTATATTGAAAATATTAAAAAATCACAAATTTGTATTGGTAAGTCAATGTTATTAGTTGCAATCGAAATGATAAGGGGCAACATTTTTAGTAAAATATCAACAAATACGAATAATAAAAAAAATGCATCCTTCCATTGTGAAAATTTAACGATCTTTCGAAAAACGAGAGACGGCACATTATGGCAGTCCTCACGAATGCCTCGCAAACCCAAAATATTTTCCATCTCTAGTCACAGCTGCAAACCAAGGAATACGTCCAACTCCTGAAATTATTATAAAAGCCATTAAAACAATCAAACAATTCCTATATTAATCCAAATTAATCCAAATTTCATCGAAATATTTCTATATTTGTCAAGTTATTGTACAAATAAGCCAGGTGGCAGACATGGGTGAAGTCCTATATGTGCGGAACTTGCCTTAAAAGGCCACAAACCAAAATGAATATACCCTTGCACAACAAAATTAATTTTAAATAAGCACTTGGCACTTTGAAATAAGTGCTTAATTTTTTTGTTGTTTTTTTTTTTTAATAATTTTTGTTTTAATTCATACAAATCCTTGGAAATGTTGAAAGGTTAGTCAACTAATTTCCAAGTTGTTTTGTTTTCATTAAAACATATTTGATTTGCTGTTCTTCCACACGAAAGTATAGTGCATAATTTTCTTTGGATTTAATTTTTTATTTATGCACGTTTGAAGTGTGTATCAATTTGAAGCTTTATTCTCCCTTTTTTTTGGAAATATATTTTTTAGAAGGATAAGTACATACAAAAGAAAAATCCACAACCGTTTGAATTATTCAAATGTGTAGCTCAAAGCCATCTCATTTTGATTTTTTTTTTTTTGTTTCTTAATCATTTTTCAACACAATGCTTATTTCGCGGTCAAATGCTTTTATTATACTCTTGTCAATTATAATAAAATTTGTTCCACCAAAAGATGTGGAGAAAAACAAAAATCCAGATGATGATGATAATGAAAAGAGGACCCAAAATAGAAGGATATGTGTATGGAGCTGTTGCTTCTGCTGCTAAGATACTAAGGAGAGTAAGAAAGAAAGAAAACAAAAAGAAAAAACATGAAAAAAATCTTTGGCCAAAAGTGTTGTCAAGGGTATTGTCCATATTATTTTTTTTTTAATATATTACTTTTTTCTTTTCTTCCTTCCTGTTGTTTTTTTTTTTTTTGTCGCCCACTATAGAACCTGAACACTTATCAAGGGAATATGAATAGAATGCTTATAAAATATGAGCATATAATTTATTTAAAATTAAAAATTCACTACAATTTCCTTTTACTTGTACATACGTATATTAAAATGTTAGAAATGGTGATGTAATTAGCTTTTTACTTGTGTATTGCATATATTTTAAAATAATAGCAGATATTAGTGTGGATATAACAGTCAATTTTCAACTATTTTCCATTATTTCATTTTACAAAAACTTGATCTTATTCAGTTTCGCTAACTCTGGTTTGGCAGAGAGCACCTAAAGAAGCAACCTACCCAAAAGCCTTGGTGAAAACTACAGCAGATTGCACCAATGTGAACAATCAGAGCGCAAAACACAACCGCAAAACAGGAAGGTTGAAGACTGAAATGAATGTCATATGGACACTGCTCCATTTGCAAACCCACAACACCAGAATCAGACTAAATAATTTCACAGGTAAGATTTTCCTCTCAAGAGACCATATTTAAGGAAATTTCCAGTGCTCCAGTCTCTAGAGAACTCATCGAAACTGCTCATAAACGCCAGAGTTCAAAAATCTGGTTGAAAGCATTCTGATATCATAATTCGCCCAATATAATCTAACCTCACCCAAATGAAAGGGATTCCAAAAAAAAGCGTCCCATACTATATTGTACTCAAAAACTAGGTTTAAGCCTTTTGAATTTCTCGGAAACAATTAAATCTAAAATTTATGTTATCAATATTATTTTTCATATTTATTTTTTGTACATTTAATTTTCGAAAAAATCAAACAGTGGTTGCAAATACAAATTAAACAGTTGAATTCGATGTATGAATAATATACTAATAGGTAACATACACACATGAGCTCAAATATGTATGTTATGTACTCATGTGTCACTTAAACACGTATACACTATTATAGAGATTACTGAAAAACTTTCTAAATAACAAGACCTGCACCTGCAACTAAATTAACTGCAAAACCATTTAAAGACGGTACTCTAAAATAATAATAAGGCTCATTTACAATTACATACCCGTAGACTAACTAGATCCATTTGATGCACCTGCCACTTTAGCTATTATGTTATGTCATTGTTGTTGTTATTCTTGCCATTTTATTTTTATTTGTTTTTTTTTTTTTTTGCGATAAATTGTTTTTATTTTCTATCCTTATAATTTAATATAAGCAAAACCACTTGAAACCAACAAAATGTGGTTAACAACGTATTGCAAGTATGTCGTCGAATATGTGCGGTGAACAAAGATTTTTTATTGCTGTTTTTTTTTAATATACGTTTTCTTTTTCTTCGCACTTCT
Source organism: Megamerina dolium (assembly GCA_963854835.1). Classification (NCBI taxonomy): domain Eukaryota; kingdom Metazoa; phylum Arthropoda; class Insecta; order Diptera; family Megamerinidae; genus Megamerina; species Megamerina dolium. The sequence continues at coordinate 51,973,453 of OY978529.1, forward strand.
CTGTTGTTAATATTCGTATCTACACACCTATTTTATAAAAAAAAACAAGAGAAAAAAATTTCATTCATTTATATCCTGTCAGCATTCTGACCATTCTGTCACCTCTACGATACATACTCCTCAACACACAAGCACCTATATTTCCAACTCACTACGTTTTTGCTTTGGTTCGTTTATTTATTTTCTGTTTTTTTTTTTTTTGTACTTGCCATTTTTTGCTGTTTGTTAAACAAATCACGTAAGCACGGTATTAGTGATGACCAGCACAGTATTTAAAGTAGTAGTGGAAACGATATATGTACATATATATACTCATACAACCAAGTAAAAAGTATATTGCAAATCATGATGATTATGTACTATATTTGCCACATTGGGCTCCACAAACATACCATACAGTACATGGTACTTAGAGTGTAGGGTTTTTGTATTTTGAAATCTATTACCAGTTGTTTTACGTGTTTGTTTTTTTAGTGTTGCTGTCATTGTACTAGTTATTCAAGATTGCTATTTTATATCAAATTAGAAATAATTTAAGTACCTATTTGCTTAGATACTCAAGTACAGTATTAATTTTATATGCTGAGTATGAAATTCAACCAGTTTCATTATGCATTAGTAATGCAACAATGGCCTAACCACTTTTCATCCATTAGCTTAACGAAGGTGGTTACACATAACGTTTATAGATTTTATATCGACCCATTTAGTCCTGAATCGCAATGTGCCACAATATCATATATCCTTCACATATATTGTAGTAAATATAATTGTAAGGGTTTGATGTATACATTTCGATGAATTACGTTTTACATTTTATATTTTACATTTACATTGTCCACATATGTGAGTGCTATTCATTTGTAATGCATGATGATCTATATACTGTTGCTTAGCCCATTTTGTAGCTACAATTACAAATGTACTTCTCCTCCCAAATCACTTATATGGGTGGATGAATTATGTGAAAAAAGGCCTTGCAGCCGTCTTGGGTCGAACTTTTTACCATGTACAGGCTGTCGCTGTTTCCAGTGCCACAATGTTCGATTTTCATGTATTTTTAGGTTCAGTTTGCCTGTACCCCTAACGAGCGGAGATAAGGGGTAAGTATATTCGGGAGAAATGTTACAGAGGAAAACTTAATAGAGAACGGTCATATTGTTGAACACTCTAGAGGCGATTGCTGGGCAGCTAAGGCGTTTTCAAAACGCTCAAAAATCGACAAATAACCACCATAATTTTGAGGGTTACGTTTCGACGAAGTAGTAGGAGTATCTAGACTACAATTTAATTGTCTACAATTCGAACAACCCAATCTAACACTCTTTGGAACAACTTCAAAAGAATACAATCTTCATACAAAATGTCATATTTTTTTACATTATAATAATTTTTATTAGTAATTTTCTAAAAGAGATCTAAATAAAAGGCTTTTTCAACGCTCACCCAGCTTAAATAGCAACGTAAGGCAAAAATAATTTAAATTTTGGGTACATTAAAATAAAAAAAAGATATTTCTTTATTCATTAATATTTCAATTGTATGCAATGTGTTTATTTCTCGTATTTACGTACATTTATATCCTTACTAGTACATTGACAAGCTAAACACCCCTTCTTCCTACATACATGAACAATATAATTTAAATATCTAGTTATTACACCTTTCTCAAAATTATTAGCCCTCCTATAAACTCGTTTTTATGTTTGCTCCATATGCTAATATAATTTTACTAAGTAACTGTGAACCTTTCATATAATTTACGACTATATGTGTACCAATACATACATAAGTTTTGATCATAACAATAATATGAGCATATTTATTAAGACTTATTAGAGTATAACATATACGATTTGCGATTAGATGAACGCACAAATTATGACAATATGTTATATTAACCAATCCAATCCCACACTTGCCACCCTTTCTCTTATTCTACCTTGTCCATGCACATAGAAGAATTTGTTTTCCTAATAAAATTGCAAATTTATTTTATTACATTTCTAGCAAAAGTGGGTTTGAGAGTTGAAATTTTATATAAAAAATATACATAACTTGACAAATTAACTAAAAATATTATTCGATCAGATCTGTGTTTCACTAATAAATTACAATTTGTATATTTTTATAAAATATTCTCCTCATTCCATATGCTATCTTTAGTTGAAGTTTAAGTTTAAGAACATTATCTTCATCATTATCATTATCTTATTTTAACTATTTTATATCTTTCACTTTATATCCACATATGTGTGCGTTTGTCTCTTGTCAATGTATTGCCCCTATTTACCAACATTCATAAACACATCTGCATCATTGGGCAAATTACCTCTGAAGAAATGTATTTCCCTTTACCGCCAACCACTTCCAACACTCTGAAAAGTTGTTGATTGTCCTTTGTTCGACTATACAAATATGGCATGCGCCTGACGTGAAAACATCCCTTCGATAAATGTGTGGTTAATGGGATAATTTGAATATCTAAATTAATGTGGGCGACGATAATAACATTTATGTTGGTAAAAATATCAACTTGTAGGTGATATATGTATTAACTTGTTTCTCACAATATTTGCATATCAATTTTTAAATTCGTATACAATATCTACTTTATATAAGTAATATGACAAATTTGTATGATACATACTGCAATATTCGTGTCGCACAATAACAATTTGTATTTTAATTATTTCATTGTACATAAACAATTCGAATATGTTTAACTCTTAAACTCATTCATCATGTACTGCTAAATATTAAACAAACAACCACAGGCAGTCCCTTTGAACGACTCTACTACATTATCCATAGAATTGTATGTATATAGTAAAAAACCCTATGACGTAACAATCTGTTGGAATGTTATTAATTTTCTTTATAAATATTTACTCATAAATGCAGCCAACATATGGCAGTTTCACATACACATTTCTGCTATGAACACAAACAATAATGAAAAACTCATTATATATTCAATGCATTACTTTCAATTCCATACTTTGGCCTTTATTCTTTTATTGTACTATTATCCGTCGCTACTTAGTAAAGAGGGTGACTTATATAAATGCACACAATACATAAGTAGTAAGTACATAATTGACACTTGTTATTGACTTCAATAAACCAAGGTTATTCTGCCAACCTGGTTATACAAGTTTATACTTTTACTTTTTGTTTGCAATACATATAATACTTATTACGTATTGATTACTTGCTTCTCTTTGTCCTGTCTTTATTTTGCCATATTCTTAATGCCGACATTTAGAATTCTTCTATTAACGATAAATGAAAATTATATCTTTTATCAATAGTAAAAGCAATGCTATTAAATAGGTAAATACCTAACAACCGTTTAGTATAATTCATGTGCAAGTCATACGTTTCTGTTCCTTCTTAGTAAATGGAACCGATTATCAAACATACAAAGTGATTTGATTTATGTAAGATATATTCACATGTCTATTAACGGCCATTTTTGTAAAAAATTATGGGTTTTATATTAGTACAAAACACATCAAAAACTAAGACAATTACTATAGAATTTTTCCACAAATAATGTTCCACACGTTCCATACGATCTAAGATGTTCAAACAAACAAACAAAAAAGTATATACATATATAGAAATAAATTCATATCATTAATTTGGCAGTCTTTTTCCAGAAAATTGTTATTCAATACGATTTTGGAAGAAATTTTGATAAAAACTGAATTAATATAAAGAATTTGGTTAGTACTGTTGGTACTAACCAACTGTTGGTACCTATCGAAAACCAGCAACCGGCAGAGAAGTATACCTAGTTTGATCAAGTTCCTAGGTTTGATCAATCAGAGAAAGGATTTTTGAACCAAATACAGTTCAAATTGCCGATGTTAAATATATTGAATTTAATTTATTGGATTTAGTGGATGTTCGAATTTTATATTCGGGAATTATATTTTTCAGAACTGTGTGCTGAATTGATTTCAAGTAATAAGTAATATTGTCTTCCGAAACAAAGCTGATGCATCAGCTTAAACAAAAAAACATAAAAAATAACACAGAGTTTTCAAATCAGACAAACTTAACGATCAACTGAAATCTGAAAAAGCCTTTTGAGTTTTACATGACACTTGGAGCTGTCTCTTTGAAATGTTCCAGCTGTATAACATATTGGTACTCTCCGACTGTAATGTCATGTTTTACCTACTTTTGGAATGCAAAAAGTCCAATTTTTCAGCCAATTTATACAGAACTTCCGACGCAAGTGCTACTAATTTATTTAGTCGTTGAACTGAAGATGCCAGATTCAGTACTGACAAACATTGAGGAATGCCAGCCCCAAAAAGACTTTTCGACCAAGGTTTTCTCTCAAATTTCTTATGTGTGAAGAAGAATATCACTTCTAATATATAAATTAAAGAATTTAGCTAAAAGACACGTTTTATTATTATAAGCAGAAGCAATTAATCAATCTGATCAATCAATATTTTAATATATCCATAACCATAATTAAAGTAAAATATAATCTTGTTTAATACGATTTTTAAATGCTCTTCATATATTTTATAAATGGTAAATTTATTCCCCTTAATACTCATATAATCGCTAAAGTGCGATCGATATTAAAATTACAAATAGAAATTTTGATGAAAGAAATCTTTTAATATAATTTCATTTTCTACTTTTATGTTGAATATTAAATGGCTTTTCTAAATTTTCTGTTTGCACTAATAAGATTTTACAATGCTGCTGCTGCAAAAAAATCAATATTAATAAATTTCCTTTCTGTTACTTTTAATTACATACTTTTCATGCATAAATGTGAAATAAATGCAATAAATTTATAAAGCATAGGTACTTCTACTACCAATACCTGAACACAGAGTTTTTAGTCATTCATTTTGTAGTACTTACTATATATATTTCTATAATATTAATACGTAAATATTTTACAGGTGCAAACATAATTCGTCCTATGTATATGCATGAAGGCAAGCGAGTCATTTTATTACGAACTACTTACTTTCTATACTTTACCTAGGTATCGTATGTATGTATGTATAGGAATGGCAACAATAATAATAGCGCAACAACAACAACAACACAAGAAATGTTACAGTGTAAAAACTATAAATTAAATTAATTGCAAGAATTTACTACCCTCTAGATGGTCGTTAAGCTGTTAATACTTAAAAATGAATGGGCGAAAATGTGCAACATCAGAATGTATAAGATTGTGTTTGTGTGTGTGTATAATAGTTGCATTACTACCCGTCCTTCTTGTAAAAATATTCATCTTTTCTTTTTTTTTTTCTATTTGCTCTAGCATTTAATTTTTAAAATTCTGTGCATTTTACCCCTACTTTTATGTTCACAGCAAAATATGCGTACATATTGGTATACGATTATACATATTACTGTTACAGTTGGGATAATTGTTTCTTGGTGCTACCCTTCTGCATATATATAATATTACAATATTGGTCACGGTCAGTCAACATTTGTGAGGGTTCATTGCTTGGAAAATTGTATATACATATTACATTATGAGTACGTATATATTTATTATAAAGAATGCATATATAAAATTGTAAATTTGATACAATTTCATAGCATAATTGGGCATGTGGCCATTTCCTGGAATGAAATGAATGTAACAAATATGAGAAAACCAAAGACGAATGTGATACAACTAGCAGTTATATTATAGCACTACATGAGTACTTTTTAAGGATCATGTGAAAACTTCTCTAATTCTGCCAATTCCTGTTAATGGAGGTAACCCATCTTAACATCTAAACCTATGAATCCATCTGATAAGATCCATTTATAGTATTTAAGCTTTATTATTGACAGTTAAAATACATTTTCAGCCATTTGGTTGGTTGAAATTTTCTGGGAAATTCCCATAAGATGTTTGGTCTAATTTTTATAAACATTCAGAGTAAAAGAATTAATCACTACAAATTCAAACCTTTATAAAAAAAAAAATAATATTAATAATAAATATGAATTAATAATAATATTATTTTTTTAATAATGTTGCATACATGCAAGTCCAATTCAGTAAATTTACTTTTACTTTATGGGGTGAATTTTATATTTATTTTCTTACGGGTTACTATACTATTTTTATTTAACATCAATTTTCATATATACACATAAAAATAAATGCTTGACTACCATCTATGTACCAGTTAGGTGAAACTTCTATTTATGTAACTAGTTACGATTATTGCTCTTTTAACTATGCATTATTATTATTACTACATATATCTACTATATGTACATATGTACCTTACATAATATGTAACTGCATATACGAACGTGCTTGGTAAATGTAATTGCATAAGAAATATGTGAATGTAATTTCTACTTGTACAGCATGAGCAACCATAAAATACATTAAAGAAAGAAATAAACAAGCGAACAAAAACAACAACAAAAATTGAACATATGCATGCACTTATATTTATTATTATATTATTTTTTTTTTTTTTTCTACCTACAACAAGAGCACCACAAAAGTCAACTACTCTCTAAGATGAGAATATTAAATTGTAAAATCAAATTAATAGGTTAGTTAGTTTTTAATTTGGTCAATCAATAATAATTTTATATTAACAATACGTAAAACGTAAAACTATTGTAAAAGTAAGCCAATTTTAATGCTGTCTCATAGCCATTGATTTCTTTCATTTATTTCATATCATGCACAAACTATTTTTTTCTATAAAGACAATCGCTAATTTCTAATATTACTTTCTTATTTATATGGCAATTACAACCGATTTTGATCGACTTTGGGCTAATGGAAAATGTTTCAACAGTCGTCTCTGTCTTTCACTCACTAATACCAATTGGAAATTTTAATCGCTTTTATGATATAAATATTTCCAAAATTTGTAATAAAACTCATGTAAAATCGTTTAAATACAAATCGGCATCATTTGAGAGACGGAATGTTTATCTGATAGAAATCACTATTGAAATAGTGGAGCAACGATTTGGGGAAATCCTGAACAAATGCTATCGCTAAGCTAAGGCAGATGACTATAAATGAATTAAAATTAAATCAAATCGAACTTATACGATTTTATTCGTATTCATGCGAGAGGAAAAAGTATGATTTTATTATTATTATTATTTTTGAATGACTTTCAAAGATATATCCAAAAATAAATAACTTCCAAAAGCACTGTAATATTTCATTTTAGTTTATTTTTTACTCATCTTCTTATTATTTAGGATTTCATTTTAAAATTTAATTTTATTTCTTTACCATTTGCAATTACAATATTATCCTAGTGAAAATAAATATTACTCATACGCAGCGTAATGCCAGTTGAGTATAATTACAACATGTAGTTTTCCATTGCAATACCTATATAAATACATCAATATAGGTGCAGAGGTATAAGTATGGCAAACAATTTATGTCAATTTGTTAACACAAATATTTGTACTTTCATTTGCAATTACAAATTGGTATACATATTTATCATATGTACATGTTACATACCATTCTTTGGATAAAAATCAAACTAAACAGTATACTAATATAATACAATAGTATGAATACTTTTGATAAATGTCATGTTTATTTTAAACCACAAACCTAAACAAACGCATAAATATTTATAGACAAAAATAACACACAAAAAATAGAATAAACAGACAGCATTTGTATATAAATTTAATTACATGCAAGCAAATAGATATGAATATGGATATTCGTGTAGTATTGTACATATGAATATTTATATGTATTGGTTTTATGTACATATATCAGAGATAAAAATATGTACACACACACACACACACACACACACATAGTCGCAGAGTATTGTTTAATAAATGATTATAAACATACATTTCAACACAGACACGTGCCAAAAGCAATTAAATTGTAAACAATAATAATACTAAAGCAACAACAACAACAACAATAACAACAACCGCAATAACTACCACAAAAGTGTAAATTACATTTTACAAATATCATGTTTGATTTAATGATATGCGTCAGCAAACAAAAAGCAAAAACAAAAAAAATGGAAATTTTTAAAACCCACAACGAGCCGATATCAAATAAATAACATTACCTAATAGCAGAAATCATTATAATGTGTAAACAAGTAAAATGAAACTCGTAAAAATTCACACCCACACATACTCACACGTACACATACACACATAAGATAAAGACCAAAAAATTGATATAAGCAATGCGAAAGTGAGTACCAACAGTATGTGAAGGAAACCTGACTGACTGACTGACAGCCTATTTACATCATAAAAACGGCACATAACCATCATGATGACATGTCATTGTCAGGCAACAAATGCTGTTTACATTTATTTAACAAAAGTTGACAAAGCAGCGCGTAAAAAAAAAAAAGTGAATGAAAAATGACAAAGTGAAACAAAAAACGTGAAACAGAAACAATGGCATTTACTTACAAGAAAGTAGACGTAAAAATGGAAAATATCATTTTTAATTTTATTCGGTTTTTTGTTTCCTTTTTGCTTTTTCGTTTTTTTTTTTTTTTTTTTTGTTACTGCTTCGATAGTAAATTGAATTTGTTCGTTGACAATGATGACGTTGAGATACCATATCACATATCAGTTCAAATCAATCCGAACACTGGTTGTTATTCAACTTTTCACATTGGATGCGTGCAACGCATTTTATGTAATGTATATGTATATGAGTAAAAAAATATATATATATGAATTTCTACATTGATAGAAGTAAGTGCTTATATTATAAAAAAATAAATATGTAAATGCTTAAATGAATACTGTGGTAAAAGTTACTTCCGGCTGTAACAACTTTAGTGGAGAAAAAAAAAACAGTAAAAAAGTATCACATTTTCTTCTGAATAAGTTCTTATAAATCCCTTTCTGCTTTTTTTTTTGTTTGTATTCAATTTTCATTGTATTAAATTGATGCAATGGGATAAATTTTTAATACAAACGTTTTTTTTTCTATTGCATAACTTTTACCCATATCCATGGTAATTGTATAAACTTATGCTCAGTGGAGCTTTACCGATTCCTCACATTTTAATCGCCTTTACCATCTAATTCGAAGCGATATACAGTAGTATATGCAGTTGGAAGATGCTGAACAACTTAATATTTACAGATTCTATTTCGCCCAGTTGTTAGCAATCGTTCACTCCTAAACTTATTTCGTTATAGCAAGAATTAGACTAATTGTCAATAGATTTATCTTTTTATCAGATTTATAAAGCCTTTATCATTTCATTCATTTCCTAAGATATCCCCTCTGCTGTTAGAGTAACTATTCATTTGAACAAATATTTCGAACCATGCTTAGAGCATTATTGGTTTCTCATACAATTAAGTTTCATGTCTGAATATTTTTGCTAGAACCTTAAACTTCTTTTGAGCTAACATTTCACATAGCCCAAATTTAAGAAAATCAATACCTAGTTCTAATCTATGCGATTATTTACAATTTATTTTCTTACAAGACAAATGTTATATTTCCAAGGAAATGCTTAAACTATGCGACAACTAAATCACCAAAGAAAAAGTTCAAGAATGAAATTCTTCTTCTGCTAATTTCAACTATCTAAAGACACTCTCCAGGTGTTAGCTAAATTACATGCCTACATATGTAAATTTGAAAAGTTGTTGCCAATAGTTTTGCCGCTTTTTTTCTATTCTTTTTTATTTTAATGACTTTACTTTCCATGCAAACCGCCTTACATGTGCTTATAGTGTATAAAATTCACACGATCTAATGACCATCACCTTCTTTTTTATATCCGTTTCATTGATTAACCATTTTCTTTATATTCTATTCACTGCCATAGACAGACACATCAGCTTATTTACTAGCTGTCTTTTTTTCTTTTGTCTTTTTAATAATGTATGTGGGATATAATAATATCCACTTCTTAAACAACAAAAATTGCCCACCTGCAAACTTTATGCTTAAATAACTGAACTGTATGTTTTTATACATATGGTTATGGATAAGTGCATATAAGGTGAGGGGGTACTATATAGTAAATTTGCGGAAATTGACTCAATGTCCTTGAATCAGTATGATGTAATGTGTATTTACGCACCTTCACACATACATACATACATGCATAATGTTGCATATAGGCACCTAGTATGGTTGGGTAGTATATAAACTATATATGTGAAAACGGTTCCTTTGTCAACAGAAAAGAAACTCAATAAAGCAAAGATACTACAGTAGCTGAAGTGCTGCTGTTGTTGTTATTGCCGGTGGAAAAAAACACTCACGCTGATGTCGTGTTTACAAACGGAAATTACTAAAGTGTTGGTTTTGTCGTCTTGGAGAAAATGTGAATTGAATTTTTTATTGGCATTTGGTTCAAAATTTATTAGAATTTTTTTTTCTCTGATATTGCTCTTCTACTTAGTACATAGACACATACACGTACGTTATAAGTATTTGTGTATAAGCAGTATCTCAATATGAGTAGCAAAAATTTGAAATTCAAGGCACACATTATGTTCCACATTGTATGGTGGCTACTTCATGATCAATATACTTCTAAGTACACTTTCAAAAATAATTCAAATATTGTGTTTTTTATCATCCAAGTAACTCACTATTAGAAAGTAGCTAACGAATCAGCTTAGTCGACTTTTTGTTTCCATTACGTATAAAAGAAATAAGAAAGAAGGTTAAGTTGAACAAAATTATCGCCACAATAGATTCTGTGACAGCTCAGTGCGCATATGAGAAAACATTTCAGTGAATACCACAAATATCTTCCACATCGACTAGTGGCATTGGTTGTTGATTCGAACAAATTTTGCCTGACTAGTTACCTGACTAGTTGCTTTTGATCACACCAATTTAAGCATAATACATTTTTTCTTTCATTGGCAAATCTTGTAGCACTTTACTACACATTCAAATTAATAGTATATTTAAGAAATTTTTTCTGCTGTTTTTAATAATTTCAAAAATTTCAAAAATTATATAAAGTGCCAAATTAGAAAAAAATCATTAGATTTAATATACATGTTTGCATTCTTCGTCTTTGCCTATATTTCATTTAATTTCATCCAGATTTCCCCCCAACTCAATATACCCAATAATAAATATTTGGTTTTAAACTTCATTATGACAAGACTAGCTGTCGATAAACGCTGTCTTCCGCTCACTTTAAGAAAATCTAATAGTAAACTCTTATATGAAAATGTGTTCATAAATGAATATTTACTCAACTAAAGTTTGAATAGCCTTTCAGTATTTTTTCTTTTTCCTATTAGTTTGCACTCAAACAACTAACACACCAAAAACCACCATCATTAGAAGCAATAGTAGACCAACCAATGAGTATGTATGTGTGAAATTCTATAACTTTAAAATTTTATAATTAAAGAATTCCAAACTAAATTACAAAACCTTCACCAACATAGTAAAAGCATTCAGAGACACACACACACACACATAGAGCTACAACATGTCGAAACATAAATGATGATCATTTGGGCAGTTAGTTATGCTTTCTACACATTGCAAAAAAAAGAAAAAAGGAGAAAAAGTACGAAAAGAAGAATAAGTAGACGTATAGTAAGCAAACAAAAAGTAAAAGTAAAAAATTCACTTACCAATGCCACTAACTTAATGCCCACTCATTCAGCCATCTATCGTTTCTCTGCTCTGTTCACCCAACTTCTCTAACTATTACTCAAGGCTAAGAAATATATAAGTTAAATGCTATCTTGTGGCGCAATATTTTGCCACATTGTTTTTCAAACTTCTTCATCATCATCATCATCATCATCATCATCATCTTCGGTAGTAACATGCTTGTTGTTATTTTATACACAATTTCTTTCACCACCCTCTTAAAAACTAACTAAACGCAAAGATATGCCAACACTATAAGTATATAAGCATTAGTATGAAATAAAATAAATGTTTGTAATTCCTTTAAAATAATTGTTTTAATGGTTGGCTGCAATATAACTAAAGAACATGAATGTGTGGTGAAAAATGTATAAGTGATATTTTTATTCTACATACATTTTCTTCTTATTTAACAAAACATACAGAATTTGAAGAGATTTAAGTTAGCTTAAATGTTGTAATGATTAGTTGTCTTATCAAAAAAAAAAATATATATATACATTTACCTATATATAAGTCTTAAGAAAATATACATAAAGTGTAGACTACATAAAATACTTTAGCACTAACAATTCTACAAACATTTACAGAAACTGAAATAAAATGACACTATTGTATGAAAATTCTCAAACTTTTTATCTTAAAATAATCTTCTAAAATGTGGAAACTAAAAATATTGGTAGTCACACAAAAAATTGTATACGGGCTTAGATTATGTGGTTAACACCAGCTTCAATCATCAAAAGTTCGACAAGATCAATTCTATATTTTATCAAAAAGGTAGAGGAAATTCTAGTGTCGTAGATGGTCTTGGGTACAAAAAACCTTGTATGGTCGCAGTGTAACATTCGTCATTGGCCCTCAGAGGTATAAGCAGTAGGGCTCATATCCTCTAACAGACTTCAATCTGGTTTCGGGTGCTCCACTTTATGAACCAGGAGTTTGTCCTTGCTCCACCGTCACGCTTTCTTTTGATGATAGATTATGTGGTTATTTTCCAGTAGTGGGTAACACACATAGTCCAAAAATTATGCCAATTATGCTAAATGGTCTAACTAGATTTATATGTATATATCTATTTAATAATATATGCGAACACAATAAATTCAATTGAAATTATGCTTATTGATATTTTATCTTTTTTTTTTTTTTGGATTTGAAAACAACAATTGAAAATATTTGATGCTTTTATATTTACGCATATTCGTACGATTTGTTTATATTTTATTTTACACAAATCATCTTGTTTGTTATCTTATTCCCCAAATACAGTGTCATGCACATATCCTATATAATATGTACCTACAAATAAATATTACGACAGTGAACAATGCACCATACACCATAATATACATAGCTATACAGTTACAATATGTACAAATTTCGTTGCAATTGATATTCCAAACGAATACATTGCAAATTTGTTTACAATATTCTATTTATTATTTCATTTTTGTTGATTTCTTTTGTGTAGAAATCAATGCAGACTCATGTTAAAGAAAAATATGTATACATTTGTATATACTTTCCGATGCAAATAATTCAAATATATTGTATACATACAATACTTGTAATAGGTACATACGATATCAGCTTGATAAAAAAAAATTCAAAGGAATAACAATGTTGTAACGCAAACGGAAATACCACAAAACGTAGTATATATATTGTATTTCATTATAATTTGAATGATTTTTGTCATATGTAAATATCATACAAATGTATATGGAACCCAACTAGGATTTCCAATTTGTTTTTGATTACTGGATTAATCGATTAAATTTTCTATCAGTTATTAAAATAATAGGTTAATATTATTTGTATTCGAAAACTGTTCAATTTTATTCTAATGATTTGTAAATGGGTATTTTATACAACTCATATAATCCAACCGACCGAGACGTACTAATATGTATGTATATAGAAAAGATTAAAGAATATTCTAGATCATTTCTATATTATAACAATGCTAATTGCATTACAAGTCCATTCTTTTTACTCAACTTCAATTATTAAATTTATATTATGATGGAAAACCTAAATTATGCAGAACACTTAACAACTTCAAAATACATCGTGTTTTTCCCCCCTTTCTTTTTCTACTGCCAAATATTATATTCAAACGAATTCAAACATATAATACATGCACATAAGTTTCATATATATGTGTTGATTCATTAGCATTATTTCCTCGTATTCATATACTTATAATCAGGTTCGGACTAAGGAGTTTGAGTATTCTGGTCGAGTGTTTGGAAGTGTGATCATTTGTATTTTTTTATTTGAAATAATTTAGAGACGTACGATCTAGCAACTCAACCTTTCAAATGGTCTATTCAGAACCATCACATCGCTGATCGTTCTTGTGTCTCTGTTATCCGGCAACCTGTTCTGGGTAACATTTTGAACACTGCGTAATGCAACCCTGTCTATAATATACATTATATAGCAAATACTTAAATGTATGCACATTGCATACATAAATGTATAAAATTTCAATAATTATTCAAGAAACAAAATAATAAAGAATATATATGTTACATTAAAGAAAAACAATAAAAGCGTTAATAAAATTTTACCCGAAAAAGATTCATAAGATTCATACACAAAGTCACTTCTTGGTAAGCAAGACAACTTAAATGTTGTAGAATGCAATTTTTATATGTATGTAGTATACGTATGTAAGTAAGACAATAGAATTTCTGTAACAATAACAACAATAGTAGTAACAAATCTTAATATACATTGTGGTATATTGTTGGTTTTTCTATCGTTTTTAATGGTTGTCATATACTATATAGTACACTCGCATAATGGCATGTGTTTTGCATGCATAACTTCATGTATAGATATCTGCTTGCATGCATAAAATAGTACTTTTATGTAGTATAAAACTGTAGTATAATGTGGATAAGACTTATTCACATAAAACGAATAAATACTTTTGTGATTCATAAAATAAACAAAGTAAATATTGATGAAATGTTTTGCTTTTTGAGGGGGTAGAAATTCACGCACATATTTCAAGAAGCGTTTTTATTTTATGTTGTTTTTTTTTTTTTTTTTTGCATAAATCAAAGTTGTAACAGTCACTCTCTAAGATATTTTAATAATAGAATGTGAGTAGTAAGTGCAGCATTCACTGAATTCAGTGAAGAGGATCACGCCGAAGGGATCTTATGTGGAACGAGGACGCGATATCTAGTTTCAAGGAAAAAAGCAATCCCGGAGTCTTGGAATGTACACCACTGTTGACGACTACTTTCGAGAAGTAGTAAAACGCCAAATTTATGAAGTAAACAGTATTAACACTAGTAATGGCGCCATATCATTGCCTGAAGAGTTATCTGCTTTTATATTTTCTTCAAAAAGTGTCTTCTTTTGGCCTCCTAGATCTTTGTCATATTATACATACCATTATCCGATGTAGAATATATTGTACAAATTTAAAAATATTAGATCTGCCTAAAATGGTAATCAATTATAATTGAAATCAATTACATAAAAAATGAATTTATCAAACAGAACCATACCTGAACGGCAAATTCTATGAATACTTATATCAAATATATGTACACACACATATGTGTAAATAAGCGAATAAAATGTGTTTGCAACTTTGGCACGCTTATTAATAATTCATGTCAATTTTGTTTGCGTCTGTGGTTATTGGGGTGTGCATACACACTCACACGCAGGCGTAACATATAATGCAGATCTTAATCAAAAGAGCTAACCCATCAGCAATACCATTCATGTATATATAATATACATTATTGTGCGACACGAATATGCTTAGTTCGATAACAACACTACTGTACATATTCGATTGATACTGGTATTCGAATAATATCGGTATTCTTTCTATTCGATAATCCAAGACAGTATTTGCTGCTGTTCGTTTTTCACGAACATAATAAAATATTCTAAAATTAGGAAATATATAAAATGTTCGATAAGAAATCGTGTGTACATAATAATTAACAATATCGTTGTGTATTATAAATATATATAACTCGAATCCACTCCATTCTCCACTCGAATAAGGAACATTTTGAGTACTCTCGATCGAACATTTAATAGGCGTACTCGTGTAGCAGTCTAACACACATGCGTATACATATGTAATTCATGTGAATATTTAGATGTGATACATGAACCTACTCTTTCTTGGTTGTGTTACACTTATTGTTTTGTTTTGCTATCGACTTCAATTGTGTCTCATGTGGCGTTTGCATAATATTAAAATGATTAATAGTTCCCAATGGAACTAATAAATTTAATACGCACTCATATACTCATATGAAAAGTGAATATTTTTGAAAATAATTTACATATGTACATACTCATACATTGATGTACACGCACTGGGATCTACTCGTACTCTTACTGAATGCAGCAGCAAGTTAGTACGACGAATAATAAAATGTAAGAAATCCGAATGAAGACAAAAAAAAATACAATGCTGTTGTAAATTTGGTTTTTTTTTTTGTCTTTGCTTCTTGTTTTAACTCTTATGAAATTCTTTTTTACAAAAAAAAAGAGGGCCGCCTTTCAAAGCAAGTATTATTACTAAGGCCTAATAAATAACTTTTTTTTTGTTTTTGTTTTTGTAAAGACAGCTCAAAAAAAAATAATCAGTTGCCAATATATTAATTGTATATGTATGAATATATTCCAACCAAAAAAGCAAGCTTGTTAGAATTACATAGCAAATCGATTAATTAGAAATATATGCTTTTGAGCATCAAATTATATATAAATTATATATTTCTTTGAAATGCGCTCTTGTTTTCTGTAAAAAAAATATTTAGTATTTTTTACTTGTGTTTAGTTTCTTTTTCTTTAGTTTTTTCACTAATTCCTCAATGGGAATTCTTCATCTAGTGTGTTTTATGCTTCGCACTATCTGTGCCTTTGCGTAAGATACTAATTGACAGTTAAGATTTCATGCATGGAAGAGGTATTCGCTGCCAAAATAAACTACGATGTAAAAATAAACCACTAACCAAACCAAATCAAACTACCATAAATAAAATAAAAAAATAAATATGTGGCACTTAAAGCCCCAAAGGGCTCATTGGCCGAGCTTCTCTTCTATTACTGTTGTGCGTCTTAAATTTTGGACAGTATTAGAATGGACCTACTTATTTTAGCCGGTTCCGAACGGCAGAACACTTGTGACATCACTTTTTCTGAGCTTTGTCACAGAGTTCTTTTTAGAAGCTTTTTCATGGCAAGTTGTTACTGTCGGAAGAATTGCCAATTGCTTGCCGACAGGTGGGTACCATTCGAAAGAAAAATCTTTTCGATATAAAATTTGTTATGCATCAGCCGGGTATTGAACCACGACCTACAGATCAGAAGGCGAACACACTAACCACTGAGCTACGGCACCCGGACCATAGGTGCTCCTTTTATCAAAATCCTTAAAAAAGTTTTTTGCATACTATTAAAATGAATACATAAATCAAAAAAATTCAAGTAGGATTAGCGAGGAATCACATTTGTTGGATTTTCAAAATTTTTTTTTTTTTTTTCTTCTATAAATCATTTTTTAAAAATACTGAGCTACCATTTCGGATTTCGACTAAGCCATATAGCCATGGATGGATATTAACAAGAGAAACGCAATATGAGTCTACGGATTACATCATCCTGAATATGAATTTCAATAGGAACTTCACAGTAGTTTTCCCTTCGAGGAAGGATAGGACTAAGGGATTTTTGCTAAACAGCTTCGACACCACAATCTACATGGACGGCTCCAAAATGGATTGTGGTGTCGGGGCAGGTATACATTCCGAGAGATTGAAAGTGGACAAGCCTGTGCGCCTCCCTAACCTGTCTAGCGTATTCCAGGCGGTAGTGTTTGCAATTGGGGAAGTTTGTAGGATACTAATCGCAGACTTCAGATTCAAGCTCAACATAGCTATACTATCAGACAGCCAAGCTGCAATTCAGGCCTTGAATTCAGCAGTCATATCCTCCTTTCTAGTGGAACAAAGCAGAAGGAGTCTCAATACACTCAGCGCACGGGACAACGTTTCACTGATTTGGGTTCCCGGACACCGGAACATAGAAGTAAATGTAAAAGCCGACGAATTGGCAAGAAGCGGATATGCCATGCAAGAGGTTCTTGCGGAACCGGTGTTCATACCGCTGAGTTTAGCTAAAAGAGCTATCAATATAAAATATCTACAAATAACGGATTGCAGGTGGAAAAGTCTCACGAAGTGTAAGACTAATAGGTCACTACGGCCTAGGCACAATCATAAACAAACAACATTACTGATAAACAGGAACCGAAAAGACGTCTCTAGACTATGTCATTACTGGTTTCTGACTCATCGGAGAGCAGGCGGCCAAAATGGGTATATACCACAACGATTTCTGTTACAGTTGTAACCAAGTGGAAGAAAAGGAAACGGTCTTCCACTTCCTTTGTAAATACCCTGCCCTTTGAAAGCAGAGAATGAACACACTAGGTAAACCACTCTTCAATAACATCGAGGAGTTGGCGGAAATAAGCATCAGCGAGCTACTGAGGTTTCTAAACAATACGAACTGGATCTAACCGTCCTGCCCACACAAACAACCTAACGAACAGTTGGAAGCGAAGATGTAGTAACAAAACGGTTCATAAGCGCTATTTGGACTTATGGATGAGTCACCACTTCAACCAACCAACCAAGCCATATAGAAGAGTACATTTGAAATTGGAAAAAAATCATAAAAAAATAAATAAAATAATTACTTCTCTTCCTAGGTATCAAAAAATACGGGCTTATCGCACAACAGACTATAACATACATACATGCGGAGATAGAAAATTAGATAAGGAAATTCATATGCGGAAATGTTGACGTGAATAATAACATACATAGTACACGTGATGAGATCATGGTGAAAATGATGAAAATACTAATTGTTTTTGAGGTTGATGTTGTTGCACTTGCCACCAACCAACCAAATTTATTACTTGCGAGCTTATAAATTTTAAAATTTACCACTAGACTTGTGTGATATATGAATATACCACATTCATATGCTACATATACGCGTACTTCAGCTTCAACATATGTATTTGAATTTATAATAATTAATTTTCCTAATGTCAACAAGAAAATGTATGCATCAACAGGAGCTAGAAACTGGTTAGTTCGTCAGGATATGGTACGTACATGCATCTACATATATTTGTGTAGAGCTTGAAGCAATATGCGTAAAAAAAAAACTTGGACACAATAGCACCAGATTTATGATGATTGTTATGTGATATTGCATGATGTTAGCTATGATGAATGTCTGTTATGATGCACAAATTATACGAAAAACTTTTGGATGAGTCAAAGATCTTCATATTAAGATTTATACCTTGTACTCTGAATCATGAACCAAAAAAATGATTTTCATTTAATGCCTGAATTTTAAAATAAATTGGAGATTTCCATTAAGAAAGAAATCAAAAGCGAAAAAATAAATATTAAAACAATCAAAGTTTTTAAATCTCTACTAATAATCTTTTCAGTAGAAATTTATTTAATGTCTTATAATGATACTAAGTACATACTTAAGTACCGCCTTAGACATTGGTCAAAACAAGCAATTATCATAAACTATCGGACAATGTTTGACTAAACCACACATGTACATATACTAATTCCAACATGTGGTATATGTAGTTGTGCATAATGTACATATAATGTCTTTCTGATAATTAACATGGTCGTAATCCTAATAATCACCGTCACAATTATCCTTAACTATCATCTTCTTCACTATGAGACAAATGCACATCGATGTACAGTACTTATATATTAACTCTTGTACAAATGCAGCGACTTTTGAGGTTTACTCCCATCTCTTTCTAACAAATGTATATATGTAGATATACCATATGAATGCAATCGTGAGTATGTACACATGAAATTATTTAATTTGTGTCAATAATAAGCTTCAGAATAAACGCGCTGCCACTATCCATGCCACCGACACTTAGCCACAGTTTAATAATATTCTAATTAGAAATTAGAAATATGCAAATGTGGAACAAACATACTATATTATCATACTACCATACCATAGCATCACACCACAAGAGACCGCAACATTTAAACGAGTAAGGGGGCAAAAGTTTCAAGTGTTCACATAGACACACTCGACACTCGACACTATACACACACGTACACTTACTGAAGCAATAATTTGATGATAAAAAAAAACGGTAGAAAATTTTATGGTTCGCCAACCATTGCAATGAAGATGTGAAAAAAGCTTAGGTAGTGTAGAAATGGAAATTTTCATAGAAAATACAAATTTTCAAAACCACATCTCACATTTATCTTAAAAGTGTGTTAATAAAGTGTGTTAAAAGTGGGAAGTAAAATATTTAAATATACAATATACTCGTACGTATGATTGCCTGCCATTTCTATGATAAGCTCAATAAAATTACCACGCCACATTTATATATATATAAGCGTTTTATTGCATAAATACTACATACAACCACTATGAATATGAAAGTTTTGATTTTCTGACTCTAGACTCTATACATACTTACTTACATTATAGTGCTAGAATGTAAATAAACATTTTATGAGTTTGCATTGGACGCGTGGCTGCTTAATGATGAATGAAATGAGTTATTAAAATATATACCCTTAATTATGGTGCATATATTATTTGGTTAAATATTTTTAAAAGCATAAAATTAGGCAAATTGGAAATTCTGATAAGACAAATAACTTAATAAAGAATCATGTTCATATTTATCACTACATTTTTATAGACCTTTGAACATATAGTGTGCTATGGTCCCTTGTAATTGTTTCTGCAATATATGAAAACATGAAAGAAGCACGAAAAGAAGGTCTTTTACCCTAAATTAGTCCAGCTGCTGTCAAAAAAGTCTCCAACTTGCCTTCTAAAGCCTACAATTGACTAATTTAACTCTTGATGGAACCAAAAAAAAAACAAGGGAACCTTTAATCCTTTTTATTGTACAATATTATTGCTCAATAAAGTTAAAGTAGTCAAATATCAAGCATAATAATTTAATAATAAAGGAACAAGAAGTCTCATACAAGGAAAATACATAAAACAAAGTTCATACACTTCATTTATGGTTTAATTAATTGAAAACGCCACCAACAACAACAACATTAAGAACGATTGTATAGTATACAATCTGGTAATCACAACTGGTCTCCATACATAAATACCCATACACGCAGGTAGTTGTGCAACTAGTATACAACACCTATAATAAAAGAGCCATCGGAAATATATACCGTGTAGTGAAGCAAATGCAAAAAAAAAGTGAAATTATTTCACCTTAAGCTTCACTATGATGGCACAACAATAATCACATTAAAATGATGACGATGTTGCTTTACAGGATGATGCACATCCTGCAGCAATTGCTGCAACATAACTCAGAAGCACAATAGTTGCCATATCCGCATGAACGATATTTTCACTTAAGCTCATTGCTCATTTCGTAAATAATAGTTAGCAGCAACAATTTATGGTAATTGATACTTAAGTAACTGCCACCATATCAGTGAAAATGAATAGTTAGCTTTTGTGACTATACTAAAGAGTAAAAGGAGAAAGAGGGAGTGAGAGAGTGAGAGAGAAATGAGCTAAATTCAATGTGAAAACTTTACCTAAACACTTTGTTTACCCCTGCAAAGTATAATGATATTATTATTTTTTTTTTTTTTATTAATTAATTGAAAATTAAATCGAAATGCATGGCTCTTACCTATTTTAATATAACAAACTTTCATTAGAACAAAATATAAAAAAAAGGAATATATGCACGTGACATTGCAAAAGGAAATAGCATGACTAACATGACTTGCCAACCAACTTACACATTGAATTTCTCAAGTGTTTCAAACATACTACATATAACAACTGCTGCTGCTAATGCTATTACTGTTGCTGTTGTTGAAATGCAACATCTTAAGCAATTTTCATTCAAGTGCCAATGTGCTATGCACTTGAATGCCAACAACGTTCATACATACCCACATACATACGTACGTGAACATAGCAACAGTGGCAGTTGAAATTCTCGAAAAGCATGTAACGACTAACATTGTCATTATGCGTACTTTTCCAAACACTTGTACCGACTATGTATATATCGCTCTCCCTCTAACACTCTCGTTATCTCTAATTCTATGCTTGTATATGCCAATTTCAGATATGTGAACGAACATGTTGTGAGCACGTTTACAAACACAAGTGTGGCAATTGTCCGTAATTTCGTTATTACAAGAAAATGCATTGTTTTGCAAAATGATAAACAAATTGATAAGTGAAACATTAGTGAGAAGGAAATTGTTTTAATAAGCACAAAAGTTTTCACTGAAAGTATTTAGAGTAAATGATATTTGAACATTTTGGATTATCTGAAATTTTATCGCGTAAATGCTATAGTTTGATAGCAGTTTTTTTGTGAAAGAAAATAATGCAAATTTCGAAAATCAGTACGTGAAATTTACCACGCGCTATGTCAATTTTTTCCATATAAATCCCTATTTTAATAATATTTTGAGGGTCAATTGTTCATAAAAAGTGAATTTATGCCCGATTTTTCAACATACAATTCCATAATTCGGAATTGGTTGAAAATTTCACATTGCTTTCTTTAGATAATATATAGCCCAAAATATAAGAAAAAAGTCAGCAGAAGATTTCATTCACTAAGAGCCGTTCCTTCTTGCACATACTAGAATTTACATCTTAGTTGAACTGGTATGAATTGAATTGGTTGAATTTTCGTATGCAATTTACAGATTGTATATTAATCACGAAAAAAGCAATGTACAGGGTATTTCAACAGGAAGTGTCAAGAAGCGTTGGTGAACGACTTTTTTTTTTGCCTGAAATTGATGCTACTTAACACCATTAGACGTTCTTCTATTTTTTTTTTTCAAGTTTTATTAATTGGATCTTTCTAAAATTACTTAGAAACTAACAATAAGTGCTCAAATCTTACAAACTAACTAAAATTATGTGATATTCCCAACGTTCCATCACAATTTGTTGAGTCGCGAGGTATAGCAATTTCACAGCATATTCAGTGTGTCTTTTCTTTAATCGACGATGCCTCGTTCTCAGCAACAATTGCCTAGCAAGGGGATTCGGATGACTGTGTAATTTTTGAATGTAGCTTCTGCAGGACATTGCAACTTCCTCAGAAATTGTGGGTACATTTAAATCTCGATGGATGTTAACGTTCTTCATATACCAAGGCGCGTTTACAACGTTCTTCTATGTATCTACGTTAAAGATAAAGTTTATGCCAATGCTCCAGCAAATATTGAAGCACTGAAAGACAATATTAGAGCTATTATTCCCGAGATACTATCGCAATTATGAGAAAACGTGATGATATATTTCATCAAAAGAATGGCCATATGCAAGAATAGTCGCAGTGGACATTTAGCAGATATTGTGTTCCATTATTAACCTCAGAGTTTGTACTTTGGTTTAAAATAAAATTATCTACGCTTTTCACAAAAAGATTGCATTTCTTTTTAATTTAAAATGACACACCTCGTTGGAAGACGCTGTATAATTATCAACCATTTCTGAAATAAAAGATAAAATATTGGAAAAAAATGCCATTTTTTAAACATTTGACCCCAGAGAAATGTTCCGGCGGATATTTGACTTTGACTAGGGCTATATTTTGTTGATAGAAAATATGGTCAAATTACCAACCGTTTATGTCTTTATTTGAAGTAAACTATCAGCCTGTATGCGCGTTTCTTGGAATACCGAATATCGGGCTATTTCCGAAGAGATGTCGTACAGTGCGTAGTACTGAGGAGGACTCATTGAGTCGATTCACCTTCAGCCACAATAATTGGAGCTGTGTCCGTCGACTTAATTGAAGATTTCACTCACAGATTCAGCTCGTGCTAAAATTTAAACCACATCGTAAGTTCACGCAGTTCGAACGCACCATTCTGCCAAAGGCCTTCTGGACCTTGTTCAATTATTCTTGGGAATACAATACATTTTTGAAAAAGTACGACCCGATTATAAAGGATTATCCATTTCGCGGTTTCAAAAGTATAGGGCTAGAATTCGACGTCTGTCAAACTGAGTTGTTAAAACAATTTCTTTCTTTTTTAGTTCAAAGTCTGACATTTGCGAAAATGGATCGCTTAACTATCGCACAACGCATTAAAATTGTAAAAACCTACTACAAAAATGGTGATTCTGCCACAGCCACATATCGTGCTTTAAGAGGAGATTATGGTTTACATAATCGTCCAACTACGCAAGCAATTGGCAAAATTGTGAAGAAATATGAAGAGATTGGATCGGTTACAGATATTGTAAGGCCTGTGCATCATCGTTTCGCTCGTACCACCGAAAATATCGCTGCTGTAAGTGAAAGTGTTGCCGAAGACCCGAATGTGTCGATTCCTCGTTGTTCTCAGGAATTAGGACTGTCTTACGGCACATTATGGCGTATTTTGCATTTGGATCTACACCTACATCCATATAAAATCCAGCTCACACAACAACTGAAGCCAGCTGACCATTCACAACGTCGCGATTTGACACCGCTTGACTTTTTTTTGTGGGGCTACGCGAAAGACCGTGTTTATGCAGATAAACCTTTAACTCTTGAGCACCTAAAAACCAACATTCGTCACGTTATGGCTGAGATACCGCCCAATATGTGTCAAAAAGTGGTCGAAAATTACCTCAAAAGAATCGATGCTTGCAACAATTCGCGTGGTGGTCATTTAAATGATGTAGTATTTCACACATAATGTCAACGTTCAAACTTTATAATAAAAATATCATGATAAAAAATATTTTATATGTGTTTTATTTACATTTACTTTTGAAACCGCAAAATGGATAACCCTTTTTCTTCGGTACTGAACCAGTAGTGAGCCTACATCACTTAACACAATTTGATGATAAATCTTCTTCATCTTACTGAGCACTGCTTTGGAAAATAAATTTCTGCAATTTGCCAAATTAACTTTCATAATGGAAGAAATCTATTAGAAAAAAACACAAATATTTATATGGTATATTTATTATTTTATAATTTTTCAATTTGTTGCATCTTTTGAACTAACCAGCTCAAACTACGGTAGCCACAAACTATAGAGCTCACCGAACTATTTTAATCATGCATCTAGGATTTTACGAAACATAGACAAGGCAGAGGTGACAAAGCCGATGTGTGCACGTGAAGGAATTTGACGTATGCTTCAGTCGGGCACTAAAGGATAGTGTTTAGTGCATTGCTGTGGAGAAGTTCAAAGTTGCGATCCTTTACTTCCTGACGATACAAATTCCCATGGAAGAACTTGTAAAAACACATTGAGTCAAAAATATTAACCAATATAAAATTCGTAAGGGCTACACACACAGTTTGGAATTGGGCTCTTGGATCTCAAAATATAAGTTGAACCCAGATGTACAAAGCATATAAATATATAAAGATATCTTCTTTGTCATTTCAATTGGAAATTTTTTAAAATTCGAATTCAATACATTCTTTTTTTTTTACTATAATCCATTGCACAACAGTTTTTTTTTTTTCCTTTGGTGGAAATGTAACTTTTTGCGATAACTTTTTAATTTGTATTTATTTTGTTGATATTACAATACTCTTGTGCCGTTATTAGTCATGTAAAGAGCACTTTATCAAAATTCAACTTTGCTTTTAAAAATAAAAACTTTTCTTTTCCTTCTTTCCGAAAGCCATTTCAAATCATATTAGTCATTTGAAAACACTTTTATAAAATTAGAATTCACTCACTTTTCGCATCCTTCTGACTTTAGATAAATACAAGTATTTTCATAATATTATTTTAAGTGTTATTTATTTCACTTCAAGTAACAATAATAAGTAACAAAAATAAAGAGTAAAAATCAACAACTACTCAGAAGAATACAATTTGTATAAACTTCTTAATTTTAACCACCTGCAAATTATTCACAATAAATTCATCCTCCTTTCAGCTTATTGCTTCTGAGCTACTTTTTTATTACTCTTCAATAGCCACACCTATTTCTTGTAAGTTTTTGTTTTTATTTTTCATTTTGTATGTTTTTTTTTTTTGCTCTTTATTTTATATTATGTTTTACCACCATATTATTGTATTTCTGTTTATTTGCAATATATCTTCTTTAAATGTTGGCATATATATGTGTGTGTGTGAGTGTAAATATATAATAAGTTTTCACAAAATTGTTTATTTACATCCTTCTTTTTGTAAAATGTATTGCATGCATATGTTCCAGCTTCATTTCATCACATTTGACTGCGTATCTTAATAGTTCTTCTTTGTACTTATGTACTGCATATACTCGTATTGTATAAATCAATTGTATACCTAAGTAATATTTAGTAGAGTAAATTTCTCAAGACAGAGGGTGTATATCAAGCGATAGCAACAAACTTCTTTGTGATACCACCTTTTACTTGTTTTCCTGATACATCTACGTACATTGTGTGTGAATATTGAAAATGTTGATAGAAGAGGATATTCATACACTACGTATACATTTGTATGTATTGCTTGTTATACATGTGAGAGCATAGTAATAGTGGTGGAAGCTAAATACTTGGTATGAAATAATTGTATAGATACATGGATAACATAATATTTTTATATGTTCAGCTATATATTTATATGCGTGGGTACTTATACATTTGTAGACAGATGAGAAGAGTTAACAGCTGATGTTAACAACTATCCACTGACCCGTTAAATACTGTAAATAATTCCGAACCTCTAAAAACGAAAAACAAATAGCGAATGTTTGTATTAGAATCGAAGATTTGGGAAGATAAACAGATGATGTTACGTAGTTTCAATGGGCTCTACTAAAGTCTCATGAAAAAACTCCGAAGGCAGTCTTGTCTTATTTCTCTTATTGTATGATACAATCCATCGCTTAAAGTTTTAAGCCGCCAAGACAAACCAGCCACTCCGATATGAAACAAGTTCAACATATCTTTTATTAGCTTCCTTATACCAAGTGGAATATCAAGCTTTCCTAAAGTAGAAAAATCTACTTTGAAATAGATAATTTGCTTTGGAATGCAATTTAAGTAAATATGAAATTGTATCTCATTTAAAGATGCTCGGCAGTGTCGGATTAGTCGAAATATTTCACTCACTGGAACAGGCTAGACTGATACATTAGCACTATTTGATGCATTGATGCAGACGATTAAATTATATCTTGCTTTCCCAAGAAGATCTCGGTATTGCTATACAGAAGCGAGAAACTCAGGTAGTTGTTAGCATCATTGATTGAAGACAAAACAATGGACTTAAATCGTACCTCAGACCTCTAAACCTAAAAGGAATTATGACTTTAAGGCCGACAGAGAATCTAGTATAAAAAAATGGCGAATGGCGAAAATGGTTACTAAACACATCTAATAGTATTCATGTTGTCCAATAAATTTGTAGCGTTAACAACCAAAAGTCCAACAAACTATCAAAGAGATATCAGAGTATTTTTCATCCCGAGTTTTGTGGTTGGTATTAAAGGGAATATGCAGTTTCCATATTTGTCCGTACTGTCTCTGTTGGAGACAGTGCAGGTGTGTGCTCTTCTAAATTACCCGCAGAGGAAACTTAATTTGATAATCTAACACAATTGTAAAGCAAAACCATAGGTATTAACAATAACAGCATGTATAGTACTTACTTACTTACTTATGTGGCCATAACAACCGAATATCGATTTAGGCCGAAAATAACATGCTTCGCCAGCCATCTCTGTTCTTCGCTAGCTGGCGCCAGTTAGAAATTCCAAGCGCCGTCAGGTTCTCCAGTACTTGGTCTTTCCACCGGAGGTTTGGTCTTCCTCTTCTGCGTCGTCCTCCTGCGGGTTCCGAATATAACACCTTCTTAGCTGGAGCGTGTTCTTCCATTCGCTCGACATGACCTAGCCAGCGCAGCCGCTGGATTTTGATGCGCTTTACTATGTCAATATCGGCATATAGCTCGTACAGCTCATGGTTGTATCTTATTCGGTACTCGCCACCAACGCAAATAGGTCCAAAGATCCTGCGTAGGACCTTTCTCTCGAAAACTCCAAGCATTCGCTCATCCGAGATGGAAATTGTCCAGGCTTCAGCGCCATATGTTAGGACAGGCATGATGAGAGACTTGTAGAGTGTAGTTTTCGTTCTTCGAGAGAGGGCTCGACTTTTCAATTGCTTACTCAGCCCAAAGTAACACCTGTTAGCAAGAGTTATCCTACGCATGATCTCCAAGCTGACGTCATTACTGCTGTTAATGCTGGTTCCAAGATAGACAAAGTCCCTTACTACTTCAAAAGCGTAGTTGTCAACAGTGACGTGCTGTCCAAGACGCCGGGACTCTTTGTTTGTTGACACTAGATACTTCGTCTTGCCCTCGTTCACCGTGAGACCCATCCGACGCGACTCTCTTTCCAACTCTGAGAATGCTGCACTGACTGCTCGCGTGTTCATGCCGATTATGTTAATATCGTCGGCATACGCTAACAGCATGACACTTTTGTTGAAGATAGTGCCATTATGTCGTAGATCAGCAGCTCGTATTATTTTCTCCATAATAAGATTGAAGAAGTCGCACGATAACGAATCACCTTGTCTGAAACCCCGTTCGGTATTAAACGGTGCGGAGAGGTCCTTCCCAATTTTCACTGCACAATAGGAGTTATGCAGTGTCATTCTACAAAGTCGAATGAGCTTTGCAGGAATACCGAACTCAGACATTGTTGCGTAGAGGTAATCCCTTACCGGACTGTCGAAAGCGGCTTTATAATCAACAAATAGGTGGTGTGTGTCGATCTGTTTTTCTTGGGTCTTCTCCAGGATTTGGCGCAGTGTGAAAATCTGGTCGATGGTGGATTTACCAGGTCTGAAGCCACACTGATAAGGTCCAATCAGGTTGCTGAGCATAGGCTTCAACCTTTCACACAGTACGCTCGATAGAACCTTGTATGCGATGCTCAGGAGACTTATTCCACGGTAGTTGGCGCAAATTGTGGGGTCTCCTTTTTTATGTACAGGACAGAGAACACTGAGCCTCCAATCATCAGGCATGCTTTCATCCGACCATATTCTGCTTATGAGCTGGTGCATGCGGGTGAGCAGCTCATCGCCTCCGGTCTTAAACAACTCGGCAGGCAGGCCATCAGCACCTGCAGCTTTGTTGTTCTTCAGCCTTAAAATGGCCGTTTCAACCTCGTCATAGTCGAGTGGTGGAACATCAACACCATCATCTGTAATTGGGGTTATCGGGCAATCTCCTCCACTGACGGAATTGTTCGTAGCATCGCCATTCAGTAACGTGGAGAAGTGTTCCCTCCATAGGCTCATGTATCATCAAGGTGGGGAGTGTTCTGCATAAGCAGATCCGATAGTCGAGTGGAAAATGCATCTGCTGTCTCTGGTGATCGCAGCTTACTGACGTCGAGCTTTCTCTGTGTGGGACTTCTCTTGTTATTTGCGACACATAAGCGTGTGCGCACCTTAGCTGCAACAAGGTAGTGATCCGAGTCGATGTTGGCACCACGGATCGATTTCACGTCCATCACACTGGAAGCATGCCTTCCGTCAATCACCACATGATCAATTTGGTTTCTTGTACGATGATCTGGAGACAGCCATGTCGCTTTGTGGATGTCGAGATGCTGGAATCTGGTACCACCAATTACCATGTTTCGTGCTGCGGCGAAGTCGATCAGCCTCATTCCGTTATCGAAGGTGTTCTGGTGGAGGCTGAATTTTCCGACAGTTGGACCAAAGGTACCTTCCTTGCCCACCCTGGCATTAAAGTCGCCAAGCACGATTTTGATATCGTGGCGGGGGCAGCGGTCATAAGCTTCTTCGAGGCGCTGAAAGAAGCTCTCCTTGGTCACATTGTCCTTCTCATCCGTCGGAGCGTGGGCACATATAAGGATGATGTTGAAAAATTTTGCCTTGATGCGGATTGTGGCCAGCCGTTCGTTCACAGGCGTGAACTGTGAGACAAGATGTCGTAGTCTCTTGCTGACCAAAAATCCACATCCTAATTCGTGCCTTTCAGCATGGCAACTGTAGTAGATGTCACAGGACGCTCTTTTGGAGCAGCCCTGTCCTGTCCATCGCATTTCCTGGAGAGCGGTGATGTCAGCTCTGTATTTTTCGAGGACATCAACCAGCTGGATAGAGGCACCCTCCCTATAAAGGGACCGGACATTCCAGGTGCATATCCGTAAATCATTGTCCTTTTTTCGTTTGCGGGGGTCATCAACAAAAGCGGTAGTCCTTATCCGAGGCATTTTAGTTTTTTTCATTGGGGGGTTTTTTATGTGGCGGGTCCCAAACCCAACGCACAACCTCTAACCGAGGAGATTTTCGCCACTCACTTCAGCCGCCTCCCAGCGGGTGCCAGGAAGACGTTGCCCGGTGGTCGCCACATGGAGGGCCCCCATTAATAATAATGAAAGCGCCATCACAGAGTAAGCAGAGCAAGCTATATGACTACCCCTCATTAACAAATAAAGGTATCATCACATAGCGCTCAGATCAAACTACATGACAGCCAGTGAGTTGACGTGCGATGAGTTCAACAAGGATTGCGCTAGCCCCACCCAGTTGAGGCAGTTAGACACGTTACCTTGCGAAAACACCACCAGACCACCATGTATAGTAACAGTAACAAAATCTCTTAATTATATAGAGATAAGCTCATATTAAGAAATTTGCAAACCTCACATGATTCACCTATATTCCTAATATCGAATATCAAATTATTTGGAATTATAACATATTTTCACACAGCATTATTACTTAACAAATATGTTGTTGGATGTATCACAAATTTAAGAGGTCATCAGTACATGTACTTAGCAACACCTTCAGCTTGTAATTTACAGAACTTTCAAATGAGCGCTTTAAATGCAAGAATAATATTTGTAAAATTGTCACCCTTAAGACATACAAATTGAGCAACAACTGTTCAATTTCACATGCAGCATGCCAAAAACGGCAACAATATCTACAATAACTTTTGATAGGGAAATGTTATACATACAAATATAAATGTACTCGTACACACAAGCACGCACTTACATACAAATACCACAATTAGTATTGAAGGCAAATGTTGAATGTCGTATATGAACAAACGAAAATAGATTGTTGCATGAATGCATTGCATATTAAATAGCATAGATGAGGATATGCACCACCTAAGAAATGCACAATACAATAATGTGTATGGAATGAAGAAGACATTTATATAACTGAATACATGTATAGTTTACTTACATATTTATACTTACACACACGCATACACACACATACGATACATCCGCATATTGACATTTCGTTCATTTCATCGACATTTTCCAAAGATTTGTGCGTACTTGTTGGGTGATATGATATTCGAATGCAAGTATGTACATTTTTCTGCTTAAGCAAATGTTGATACTGTAAATTTTCGTGTATGTGAAGGAAGCCAACAAGGAATAAATATTTATGAATGAGAATAGCAAACTGGAAATGATAGAGCAGAGATCGTAGAAGCATATGGATGCTCTTTGAATTTATCACATTTGCAATTGCTACAATCAGATATTTATTTTGGGTTCTGATAACTTCATTTACAACATACTGCATGGTATTCAATCTACTAGTCGTATTAACAAACAAATATACTCTTATTACTTGTGATAGCTCTCAAGGAGGAATACTTCGTTAGAGTGATGTCTGTGCTTAAGAGTATGTTTATACTTTTTGTCCAATATATATTTAATATATATATACGATTCAATAAAATATTTTGAAAAGCTGTCCTCAACTATCGCTCAAAAACAAAATGGATCATTTCTTTTTTTCCAATTCTTCATAATTAGTCACTTGTTCCATATTCTATATCATTTGAACTAATTCCTATTTTCAATACTAAATGAGATACGAAGAGGAAAAATAGGAGAGAGGAAGATGAAGATCACCCTATAGAAAATGTGCTCATATTATGGTTTTTAACAAAGTTCCAAAACGAGCTCACAAAGCAGGACACTGACGAAATGCTAATAGAACAAGTGAAGATGGAATGAAACACTCATTTGTAGAGCGTCAACATTATTGTGGATCTTATAGAAAGGCGAAATTATTGTGTCCCGAATATAGT
The DNA here is from genome assembly GCA_963854835.1 of Megamerina dolium. Lineage (NCBI taxonomy): Eukaryota > Metazoa > Arthropoda > Insecta > Diptera > Megamerinidae > Megamerina > Megamerina dolium. Next base: position 52,005,283 of record OY978529.1, read on the forward strand.
TGGATTCGTACAGATTTTCATTTTGGGACCGCTGATTTCGAAACCAAGATTGATTTGGTTCAGCCAGGTTGCATTTCGTCCCTAACTTCAAAAAAATGAATCATTCATTAAAATACCTAGTATCACACATGGGACGTTACCGACTCACATTAATTATTTCTTCTCATTATTTTTTCTTAACCCTCCTGTATTCGAGCACCCTTTAAAGGGGCTCTAGTGCCACTTTATTAATTTAATATTTATAATATTTATAAAATTCGACTCCATTTTTTCAAGAGTACCCATAAAAGGGAGACATAAGTGATTCATCATTATTAATTTTTTTTTTTACATCGACCAATAGTGGGCATATATACGTTTGCCAATAATCGCCCTCAGATCAATAAAATATATGAGCAAACGTCATTAATTTTTTTACCCCATCATTACCATCAAATATGGCTACTTATTTCCAATTACTCTTTATGTGCAGATTCTTTACGAAAAGGTATGCTTTATAAAATTAAAAGATCAAATCACTCAACTGAAAATAGCAATTTAAAAGATAATATTATGTTCTATAAAATAAAATAATTATTTTGAAAAAAAAAATTATTTTTTAACTGAAGATATGCTTAAATAAAATCTCAAGTTTCATCAAAATTAGCATTGTTTTTATATCTTTGTATGTTATGCTTTAGGGTGCTATTAAAAATTCAAGCAAATCAACATTCTCTATTGCTTCACTAATTCGCTTTACTTTTTAAGCATACGTAACATATATGCATGTCATTAAATTAGATAAAGTTCTATATTATATGTTATATGTGTAAATAAAAATTAATATACATACTATTAAAATGTGTATTATATGTACGTAACTCATGCTCAATTAAAATGGCATATCACACGCAAGAGATTTTTCCTTTTGGCATTGTCTTAATAATATTATCTTTATTTCTATTCTATTCTATAGTACTTACATTATTTGTATATATTGGCATACTTAAATCTAAAATGCCGTATAATGCCGTAGCTCAGTGGTTAGTGTGTTCGCCTTCTGATCTGTAGGTCGTGGGTTCAATCCCCGGCTGATGCATAACAAATTTAATATCGAAAAGATTTTTCTTTCGAATGGTACCCACCTGTCGGCAAGCAATTGGCAATTCTTCCGACAGTAACAACTTGCCATGAAAAAGCTTCTTAAAGAACTCTGTGACAAAGCTCAGAAAAAGTGATGTCACAAGTGTTCTGCCGTTCGGAACCGGCTAAAATAAGTAGGTCCCTTCTAATACTGTCCAAATTTAAGACGCACAACAGTAATGGAAGAGAAGCTCGGCCAATGAGTCCTTTGGGGCTTTAAGTGCCACATATTTATTTATTATTTATAAATCTAAAAACAACTAAAATTACTGCTCTTGGTTAGAAAAGTAAAATTAACATAAGTGAAATTATTACTAAAATTAACAATCTACGAACGGATTGGATAAGAGATCCCTCTTAGCGAATAAAGTAATTCAATAGCATTAATAGAATAAGTTAAGACTCCTTTACGATTTTACTCTGTACAAAAAAAATAATTTAACAATTCCAACTCCTCCTTCGAAAAATCATGGATACGCCACTATAAATGAATGAAATGTATGAGCAAGATGTAAATATCTCAAATGATAATATTCGTTATGGTAAGAAATAATCATAAAAATAGCATCTGATAAGCATAATAGTTAAAATGTTTAGGGCGCTTTTAGCATAAAATACTATTTACCTATATGTTACATATGTAAATAGAAGATACCTTCTTCCTTGGCTTCATCTTCATTATTAACATTTTCTACTTTTTTTTTTTTTTTGATACCACAAAATTAAATGCATATTTAATTGTTGAACAACATAAGTTTTGTTCTTCTTACATATACATAGTATACTTTCATATCACAGTTATACACACTCGTATGTTTAAGTACTTATGCTAATGCTTATAGAGCTTATTTTTATTTACAATATATCTATGTTTAATATGTATCTACTTATACATTTTATTGGTGTTAGCATTTATTGTTATTGTATGTATCATAGTATTACTCGTACTTACATGTGTATAGTATAAATGTAAGTACGAGTAATTGAAGGAGAAAGACAAAACCCAGCTAAATATATGACATCAAAATACCTCTTCTAATATAATTACTTTAAAATAGCAAATTTTTAATATGTGAATACTTCATTCTTCCATTGGACACCAAGATTTCTAAGCAACTTAAGCAACTACAATGCTTAAATGACAGAACGAATTCAGCGGGCAACTTCTTCATAACAAATCATTTTGTAAAATATATCTTCGTATCTCTATGAGCTCACGCACTTTCATTTTTGGATCAGCAAAAACGATATTATAGATTTATTCGATCATTTGTTCCTTTTGGGTAGTAGTAGTTCATCTTATTTTAGATTTTCCGAAGTAATGCAAACACAGTACTATCATAAGTGGTAATTATCTCTCATCTCATTTCGAAGCAATCAGACGTCGCATTGTTAGAAGATAACAGAATTATTACTTCTAATTGCTGCACAATTTCCATATGACATATCAACGGAAAAAGCTGCTTTTTTTGTGCATCCATCGTGCATTGTGATCTCTATGCAGAGAACCTGGCTGCAAAATCAGCTGAAAGTATTAAGGCTATAGGGCAATTGGTAAGAAGATCATATGGACACTGTTCTATTTGTCGACCCACAGCACCGGAATCAGACTACATGATTTCACAGTTAAGATTCGGTAAGAAGATACAACACTCTATAGAAGAGGAGGGATGGCGTAAAGACCTAGAACCAAGACGCAATACCTTTAACTTCTTCACAGATGGCTCGAAAATGATTAAGGTGGTTAGGGCTGGTGTTCACTGTCCAGAATTGGACATAACCCAGTCGTACAAACTGCCAGAATACTGCACAGTTTTCCAAGCAGAAGCCTTTGCGGCAAGAATGGCAGTTGAGCTAGCTCTGACTATAATAGCTGCCGGATCAAAAATTCATTTCTACGTAGACTGTCAAGCGGCGATTAAAGCAATAATCGAGCAATGTACCACATCCAAGAATGTATTGACGTGTCAAGAAACGCTAGAACGATTATCCGAAGGCAGAAGGCTACGAATATATTGGATACCGGGACACAAAAGGTATATAGGGAAACGAGATTGCCGATCGAATTGCCAAAGAAGCAACTGCTCCAAGCTGATTCTGACTCTTAACAGAGTACAGTGCAGAACTATGGTCACAAGATGCGTCTCATAAAGAATGATGGATGCAGGAGATGCAAAGAACCAGGTGTAACGGAGACTCTGAAGCATCTCCTTTGCAGCTGTCGAGCACTCTGTAGAACTTGCTTAAATTGCTTTGGAGCCCTGGAATTCCGTGATATGGCTGAAGCAGCGGCCTTAAGCAAAAGAGCACTCTTAATATTCGCAATGAAAATCGAAATATTTAAAGATCTTTACAGCTCGTAACTAGGTCTAGACGTTTTGGTATCACTGTGGACCCATATAGGGTCTATGTGTGACATCTTCGCAGAGATCTGCCAGTATAACCTCACCTAACCTATGTTCATATTGTGACCATATTTCGATAAGTTTCTTTTCTCCCCACAATTGGTATCCTTTTACGTTTTACACTACATTTTGTAGCATTTGTAACATGGCTACCTGGGAAATTGCTATCACATACTTAAAGCTAAATACTAAAATCATATAATGGCAAAATGAATATGCATACTTTGATGTCATAATGAAAATAATGATTTTATTTTCTATATGTTTTATTTCAACGATAGGCTATAAGAATATGAGCTTCAAAAAAAGCTTAAATGTACTTGACATTTTAAATTTAATTGTGCTATGTAATATGTACTAGATGGTACTACTACTACGTGATTTTTGCTACTCAAAATTTTATGTATGCGTATTTTTATTATCTTCATTAAATAACTGTAATTATAATGAAATTAAATAATAGTTAAACAGCAACTTATAAGTATTTACATACAGATATTGCAAAAAACATCAACCAACAATCACAAAATACAAGTTAACAATAATGATAACGTTTTTATTACCACATATTATTGTGCGGTAGTAACTGTAGCGCTACTGTGAAAAGGGCACTCATATACGATTATACCCCGAAAGAAATACAAATTATTGAGGTCGATGAGTTAGCATTGATATTGTTATACGATATTAATAGATTCTTTTTAACTTCCTTCTTGGCAACAAATTTGTTTAAAAAAGAGCACATTTTTGTGTTGCCGAAAAATTTTCTGTGCTAGTGGTGTTGATTTGCTTAGTAATAGTATTTTAATTCATTTTAAAAATCAACGGACTTACTACAAAGAAGAAATTTATATTCTTTCGACAAGCTTGAAAACAAAATACAATAGAAAATAGAGAGTTATCGAGAAAATATCAGTCTACAAAATAATATAAGGCAAAATTTCATATAATTTGTAGCAAATAAGCCTTTTGTACGATTTTCTAATAAATCTCTTTACGATATTGATCTTCAGAGATAAATCCATCCTTTTACCATTTGGGCATTAAGGTATTCATTTTAAAGTTAACACATAAATAATAATTACATACTTGTGATTAACATGCATACATATTTTACTGATTGTTGCGATAATTGCAGTGAAAAATATTATAAACGATGACCAATAAAGTATTTAAGCAAATATTTAATATACAAGTATATACCCATACTTACATACATTCCGATAAACAATCTTTGCAATGAACAAATGCATTGTTAATTAATACAATACAATATAAATAAATATTATAACAATATGCATATATAAGTATTGTGTGGAAATACAATATATGTATATTGTAAGAATATAATAATAAAGATACTGATGAATTTATTACACAATGAATGCCAATCGTTGTACACATATGTATGTACTTCCGGGTATTAAGGTCATTGTATATATCATACAATATATATATATGTATGTATATACTAAACTGAATGAGAAGTACATGTTTACATTGGCCATATTAGTTTGACATCATCTCAATGTAGACGTGTATAAACGTCGATATATCCAAATGTATCTACCCATACAATATCTCCATATACAATATTATATTGTTTGTGATGCGTTTAATTTCCTGTAAGATTTTGTGGTTAATTGAATTTTCATGGATACGTGTGTGCTGGCATAAATAAATACTTGCAAATTATTTATAAATATGTGTATATTATGGTGGTCCGGCAATAACAATTTGCCAAAAAATGCTTCTTAGAAGACCTCTGTAACAACACTAAGTCAAAATGATGTCACGAGGGTTCTGCCGTTCGGAACCGGCTAAAATAAGTAGGTCCATTCTAATGCTAACCTAACCTTACCTAACTTATATTATGGTGGTTCAATTAAAACATATATAAGTGCCCTCCCTTTAATTGAACGCTTAACTTGAGAGCATCTCAGCACCATTTAAACAACCTAAATGGTGTATTTTTAATATTTTTGAACTTGGATTTTCTGTTAATTAAAACCCTACGACAGACTATTAATCTATTCAATGCAAGATGTACTGGCACTTATACCTACCATTCACTTTTTCATATAGTTAATGAATATATTTTCCATACTAATCATATTTTATTTGCAACTCCTAAGTTAATTTGAATATTTATAATTCTTGTCCATTAAACTTGCTTCAAATCAGACCAAATCCCAAAACCCTGACTACGCCACTGACACATACACATACATATGTATTTACATTGTGTGTGCTTGCCAAAATCACAATCACTACATTGCAATTAACAGTTGCAGTAGGATTTTGTGCGAGCCCTTGAATACAAACATTAATGATAATTATTATGATTAAGACGAATATTCTTATGTGGATGTACGGATGTGAATTGCATTGCATATGCATTATATTATATTAAATTATTTACATTGGCTTTTACATTGATCATATACCTAATAAGTATCGTATGAATACAAACATATTTTTAGTAGTTGTACGTCTTTATCAGCCTTATTTATTCATGTACATGAAAGATAACTTTAATGCTTGTGATAATTATTCATTATCATTGTTTAATTAGTTCAGAAAATAAAATTTATTTCTTGAAATACCAACATTAATATATTATTGATTTTCAATTTGTATATTCTGCACTGAAGTGCATAGGAATATTCTGAAAACGGAAAGAATTGAAAGAGAAAATATTTTTGCACTCTTTTTCTTCGAGTTTTAATCATCAAATGTAGTTAATTATAATATATAATACGTATTTTACTGGAACTATTAGGGCTACTTTATTTGCATACCAACTTATATGCGCACATAGTGTACGATATAAACAATATACACGGTTCGACAATTATGTATTAAGACTGCGTCTAGAAAACACAATTAAAACACGATATCTGCTAATTTTTCGATTTATTTATTCGAAATATTCTCCTCCTGATTCAATACACTTGTTACATCGATTTAATAGTGATTCAAACGCGTGTTCCAGCTCATTTTTCGGAATTGCCTCCAGTGCCCTCGTCGAAGCCCGTTGTATGGTCTGAATGTCATCAAAGAAGCATCCTTTCAACTTCAATTTCAGCTTTGGGAACAAAAAGAAGTCGCACGGTGCCAAATCATGTGAATACGGCAGGTGATTCAACACACAGACCGGATTCCGAGCCAAAAATTGACGAACAATGAGTGCTGTGTGCTAAATTTTATGTTAAAATTTCAACATCAAACGAACACGAATTTTGTAAAATGAATGTCAATAAACATTAAATGTCAACCAAATGCAATGAAATTTTGACAGTTAGTAGAAGAAGGTTGAAGCTTCAAAACACATGTGCTCACACATACGCGGCGCGTTTGGTTGCTGAGGTATGATTCGAGTCTTAATACATATTTGTCGTACCGTGAATAGTATAAAGTAGTAAGTGTATGTGCTCGTAATCGCAAGATATCTAAATTCGCATTTAAATTGAGTTTCAATACTTTTTAGAACGCATACATGCACATATGTCTGTACATATTAGTCTCTTTTATATGCATATAATGTCATTTAATTATGAAAATACTCAAAATAGGTCGCAATCATTTGAATAGAATTATTGTTTAATATATTTTTGATAGTAAATAGTAAAATATGATCAAATGACACTAACTAAGAATACTAGCATCCGCTTTTGAGGAGTTATGGTATACAATATGGACAATTTCCATAGATATTCAACTTTCATGTTTTTGCTGTATGATATATATTGTTGTATTCACACATACCAAATTTCAGTTAGATAATTTTATATTTTCGCGAGTAAATTGTGAAAGCATACATCTGATAATATACTTTTGTGTGAGAGGTTGATGTGGTTTTCATCCGATTATGCCGTTATGCTGACGATACCTTTGCTGAGGTTAGACTAATTTTATACACCAAGTTTTAATTCGATACCTTTTATTTTCGCACACAATAAATCGCTTCTAATGATTGCAGAATCGTTGTGGTAGTAATAAATGTTTCCAATAGAAATAGAGGCATTCAGCTTACTGAAAATAGTACTTTCATTTACAATATTATTTTCCTTTATTACATAATTTGCTCTTATTCACTAGTATTCTACTTTATTATATTTCTTTTATATAATAAATTTATATTTCATACAATGATGAATAATATAAAATACATATACTCAATGTAAATTGCGTATCGAGTAGCTCATAGAATCAAAACTTAACATACTCTTATAAATATGATACTTCTGTATATAACAAATATAAAATCACACGATGGTATTGTATGAAACATCATCTGTTGCTAAACATCATGATGATGTTCCGTATCAATGTATAATTTAAAATACAAACAAAGCCAATAGAAAATAATAATAAATGATAATAATAATAATAATAATAATAATAGTAATATCAGCAATAATTATAACAAGAACAAATAGAATAACGGCAACTCTCTGTCGGCTACGCTTACAGTTTAACGCAATGGTGTACTTCCTTAAATTTTTTTTTGCTTACAAACACACACACACACACACTACCTCTTCGGGCATTTCCTGTTCATATAAGCATGTAATATACGCATCTGTGCGTATATACCTACAAGTATATGCGATATTACATATAATGGTTCGTTGCATTTATGGCATCATAATAGGTCCAACATAATATCGTACAACAACAACAAATAGCAACTACTAGGTACGACCTATTCTATGAAATACGCTTATGAACAAATAAGTAGCGTTATAGATGCTCCATTGTGTTCAATATAACGATATTATTTACAACACCTATATAACAATGATTACATATATCAACAACAACAACAACATTTTAAATCAATGCATACTATACGAGTATTATACATACCTGCCCATATACGCACACGACTATAGGTATACCTATAATAACGTGAATGCTAGTGGTTAAATATAATTTTAATGAATGCATAAGAAAAATACCAACATGTTGCAATTTAGTTGGCATTCATCAGTATTTTGAGTGAAATTCTCAATTAAGTTCGTTCTATAATTTCGTTTTTAACTGGCTCTCGCTACACTAAATTGAACTAGTTCTATATAGAGTATATATATATATATTGCCTAGATCAAACTCTCATTTTGTCATTGTAACTCATTATATAACTAACGACAAGGGGTCAATAGACTATCTTGGCCTACGAACGTTATCATCATCACCACTACCTACATCTAATGGGTACGATTTTTCCCCATTTTAAAGATTGTGGCAACTCCCAAAGGGTTACATTCAAAAGTGCAAACTTTTGTTACATTGTTTGGCAGGTGTTACATGTACTCGTATGTTTACAGGCACATATGCATATACAGACTCGTATGTATGTCATAAATAACACACAGATATGCAAACATATAGGTAGTTACACTTATAGCGGTGATTCAAGTGGAACATTAGAATTCAACGGAAATAATTTAATGTCACACAGCTGCATCAACAGTGTGAATATAGTATAGTATACGAGTACAATAGTACCTGCAACCATCTGAAAAATTACAACATTCATGCGAAAACAATGTGTGTTAATGTAGCAGAGTAGTTACAGCAAAAAAATGATGTTGTCAAAAAGAGAACCATGCCGTTAAGTCATTGAACTTTTACATATCGACGTCCTAGATTCAAGCCACATTTTTGACCAACCCAAATTGTCATTGAAACATTTCTGAAGAGTTTCAATCAAATTCAATACGGACGTGAAAGAAAGCACTAGATTTTTAATTAAGTATATCTCCTATTTCTCAGTAAAATATTAATTAAAAAATACAATACATATAATAATACTATAACATAAGAAGAATGTTCTAAATGCAATTGTCGTCGTTGTTTTAATTTCAGATCTATACAGCTGCTCTATCGTGAAGTAGCATAATTCCTAAATAGCAATGCAGCAAAAAAATTTGGCTCAAATGTTATACAAATCAACCTAAGCTATGCTATATCGTATTACTTTAAGTATATAGGTGCACATACAAGTCAGTTACACGACTGACATCAAGGAGATAATAAGAATAGATGGGAAAATTATGCAATCTCATGTATAGCAACATATTGTACTATATAAACATATGTTTCCATACAAACCTATAATATGTAGTTGCATTATACGTGTATATGTTCGTATTTACATCATATTCATATCGATAAAAGTCGTTTGTATTGTCAAGAAGCTTACTACTCATCAATGGTGATGGTATAATTATTTATAATGTCATAATACTACGAAAAAAATTGATGATGGTAATGATGATATTTACTTAGTACGAATTGAATTATGCATAAACATGACTGACATAATGTTAGCTGTTTTTATTCTTAATCTATTTATTCGCCATATTATATTTCGATTGGTTGATAGATAAGTAGACCGCTATTAATTTTTAGTATGTGTGTGTGCGTCATATATTTGGCATCTTATTTGAACATGTATTTCATATTTTTACTGAAATTTTGCTTTTGTTTAATTTACAATAATTTTTACTATTTGGCTTTTTATAATTTTTATAATCGTCGTACTGAAATGTATCAGAATATACGAGTAAACAGTACAAATAACTAGTTATTCGAATAAACATGATAATCCAAATTAATCCAAATTAATAATTCAAAATTAAATTATTCAATTAACCTCAATTTGTATTATTATTATTATTTGTTTAAAATTAAAGAAAAGAATCAAAATTTTGATCAAAAGTTTGATTAATCAAAATTTTTATTAATTAGATTGATCATTTAAAACGTGATTTATTTCAACAAGATGGTTATTTAAATGATATTTCCTTGTTTTAAGTCATTGCTAAGGTTCAATCATATTTGATCCTATAAAAAATTAGTGTTTTGTTAATACGACGCTACTATTTATATTTCGGGATCTGGCAACACTAATGTCAATAGCTAAAATCTGGCAACACCATAATGAAGTTTGACATTTTTTTAACAGAAACGTACTCAGAACGTTTTGATTGTGATTTGTACTATTTGTTTCGTTTAAAGTGAGTTAAGAAAATCAATTTTGCCAAAAAATGGACATTTCAAGAGAAGGTTTTCGTAGGATAATTTTTCACAACTTTCAACGTAGATTATCTCGACAAGAATGTGTCGATTAATTCTGTTCTTTGTATGGCGATAAAGCACCATCGAAAACCATAGAATATCGCTGGTATTGTGAATTCAATCGTGGTCGTAGTTCGTCGCCGACGAATTCTGTGAAGGTCGTCCAAAATCGGTGGTTGTGCCACAAAACATCAATGCAGTGCATGAACTGATAATACAAGATCGTCATGTGACATATCATAAGGTAGAAGCATCCTTGCACATTAGATCCACTTCAATACAGAACAGTTAGTTGTAAAAAAATTTGCAGTCGTTGGATACCCAATAATTTATCAATAGTCAATAGGAAATAGTCGCCTGTTTCTTCGGCAGAATGGGTCATGTGGCCACTGTTCCCGCTTGAGCAACGTAGGACGGTCAATTCTGAGTGGTACCCAACCATTTGTTTGCCGGAAGTCTTCAGAGAAATTCGCAAAACAAGTCGCCAAAGGTGAATCATTCTCCATCATGACAATACGAGCTCTCACGCATCTCGTCAAACAGGTGAATATTTGAGCAGTCAAAACATCGAATTGATGACTCATCTTCCGTATAGCCCTATTTGGTACCCAATGTCTTCTTCTTGTTCCCGAATATCGAAGGTAAACTGCATGGTCAACGATTTACGAGCACCGAAAAAGCAGTTGAAGCGTTCAAAAACCTTGTTTTGGAAGTGTCTCAAGAGGAATGGAAAAACTGATATGACAAATCGTTTGAACGAATGCAAAAGTTCATTAATCATCTTGGTGATAATCTTGAACAACAATAAAGCCGTTTTCATTCAAAAATGTTTGTTATTATTTGCTATTCCCGAAATATATTCTACACAAGTTTTTTTCCATTGTTTTGAAAGTAACGAAAATAGTTCCATTAGCATTTTTCATAAAATTTAAAGCTAAAAACACAACAATATGCTCGTCATCGCCATCATTATCATCATCATCATTATTGTAATCAACAACAACAAATTGATATTCATAGATAAGTTGTCAATCAATTTTATACAAATATACATATTTATATACCACCAAACGATACAATTTCTATTTAAATTAAATTTCGATTGGACTGAAACAAATTTTCAAGATTATTGTGGTTTTTATTTTTATTGCTGTTATTGGGTTGTTTCATCCTTCGCTATGATTGTGTTGTCGTGTTGCCATCATCATCATCATCATCATCATTTTCAATTTGTTATGTTTTGTGGAAGAAACCACCAAAAACAAAACAAACAAAAAACAAGAAAAAAACAAAAAACAGATTCCTTTAATGTTGTTTTGTTGTTGTTTTGATATTGATGTTTGCCTCTACTATGCTTTCGATTTTTTATTGAGTTGATTATTCATATTATTTTATTATTATTATTATTATTATTATTATTATGTTTTGTCCTAGTTGAAAGTGTTGTTGTTACTATTGTTGTTGGTATTGTAATCATGATTATTTGTCGTTGTTGTTGTTATTGTTGTTGTTAATATTGTTCTTTATTTTACGAGCTCATAATAATCAGCCAACAGCACATAAAGGATATTTTTTATTGCTTATTTTATTTTTGGTTTTTCATTATGATTGTTTTCTCATGGTAATTGTTGTTGTTGGTAACGCCTGAGGTATTTTGCATTTATTATGTGTAAACATATTTTGTAATTTCTAAGGGTAACACCAAACAACAAAACAAAAATAAAACCAAACAAAAGACTGGTCAAATGATAATTAAGTGATGGTGGTATGCAGATACCAATGACAGTGAATTGAAGTTCCATAAATAAAACATAATCAAATTGACAGACCGAGGGAGTAAACATTTTCTTTAGAAAAGGAAAAAAAAACAAGTTAATTTATTGCTATTTATAATGATATTCAGGGTATTTATACTCATAGATAAGTAATAGATACCAAGATTGAATTACGGGAACAGACTTAAGCCAAAGATTGGATTCATTGTGGTGCCGCACTTCAATAATGTTCTACGCTCTTTCTCTAAGAAAGAACCACCTACACGGTCTCTGAAAGAGGGAGCTATCTAATGATATACTCGAATGTTTATCATTCTTAATTTAATGAAGGATTCTTCAAGAGATATAATCACGACTTGTCTGTCGATGATGTCGGAGCAAGGTTATCGCTTCATTGATGTCTATATATTTTATTACATATACTTTCTCACGTGCTAGACTACTACGTTCGATATTCTCAATTCTTCTGTGTTTTCATATATTTTGTTCTTAGAGAGTGAAACGACAGAGGGTCTAATATCATTACTAATGACAGCATGTTCAATATACATATGTACTATATGGCTAATGTTCCTAATAATCGCATTAAGATGTATGCAGGCAGATGTAACAAATTGCAAAATCGAACAAATGACAACGACGACAACTATATTGTAACCGGAAGCTTGTTAGTCAGAATGTCAATGAACTCAGCATACAATCATGTGCATATCAGATGTAGTACATAAATCTGTAGGTATATACCCAAATGTATATAAACATATGTAGAATATTTCCATAACAACAAATACTAACTATATAACACACAAATATAATGTGAGTTCGTTGATGCATCTGATATATTGGCAATATCTCCCGAAGCAACAGTAGCAATAGAATGCTAAACATTTGAACTAAGCGATCTCAATGCCAATAAATCGTATAGCTTTTTAACTGCCTGCATTGCTCTAAACTAAACTACACACACATATATATATTTGTATATATGTACATGTAATCCAACCTACACTAACCACTTTAATATATTCCCTTCATTTATCTCAAAGTGTTCTGTATAGTAGTTCGTAGTATGTACGAAGGCGGTCCCAGAACTACCCGACTTAACAAAGAAAACACAACAAATTTGGAAAATTTTTTCTTTATTTCTCAATATAATTTCCTTTTAGCTCTATACACTTTTACCAGCGATATTCTATAGCTTCGATGCTCTGTTTATAGTATGAACTGTTGAGCTTATTCAAATAGCCATCTACCGCAGACTCCACCCACCTCTTTATTGTTTGCAAATCTTCTACCACCAAGCCATTTTTTCAAATTTGGAAATAGATAATAATCCGAAGGAGCTAAATTTGGCAAATAATGTGCATGCTGAAGCAATTCGTGCTTTAACTCATTGATTTTGGCTATCGCAATAGCGGATGTGTAAACTGGTGCATTATCTTGATGAAACAACACTTTCTTTATCGCGGCCTTTTTTCTTTAATTTCATCACTTAATCGCTGCAACAAATTAGCATAATACATAATACGCCATTGATTGTTTTTCCTTTTTTAAGATAATCAATAAAAATTATTCCACGTGCATTCCAAAAATCAGACTCCATAACCTTGCCTGCAGATGAAACTTTCTTCGCCTTCTTCGGACACGATTCTCCCCTTTCAGTCCACTGTTTTGACTGCTCATTTGTCTCCATTGTGAAGTGGTGGACCCATGTCTCATCCATGGTTACGAATCGACGCAAAAACTCGGCTTTATTACTGTGAAACATCGCCAAACACTCTATAGAAACATCTTCACGACGTTGTTTTTGTTCTTGCACACAGCTTTTTCATCTACAAATTTTCAGTCACTATACGATACGATATAGCACTTTTTGAAATGCCTGTAATTTCACCTAGCTCACGCACCTTCAGCCAGCGGTCATCCAATACCATTTTGTGGATTTTCTTAATCGTTTCTGGCGTGGTCACCTGAATTGGTCGACCACTACGGTGTTCGTCTTGGCAGCTCGTACGACTTCGTTTTAACTCTTCCACCCAATATTTTATGGTCGTAAATGAAGGGGCAGACTACCTCAGAGTAGAATCTACTTCGGATTTAATATTCGTTGGACTGAGGCCTTTCAAATGAAAGTATTAAATTACATAACGGTGACCAATTTTTTCCATGTTTACAAATTCACTGAAGTCGTTAAATTTCGATGGATCCAAAAAAAATACTAAACAACGTGGCGCCTTGAAACTTAAAAGATATCTTTTATAAGGTTGCCACTTTTCACCAAAGTAATTTTTTTCAAACTCCTGGTGCCATCTATATATTAGGTCAGGTAGTTCTGGGACCGCCTTCGTAGTAGTGAAGCAATGTAACGTCATCGCCATCATCGATGTGAGATAGAATTGATGACATGTTGCACCTTAACTGCAGAAATGACACAACTCAGTTTTAAAAGCTTTTCGAAAGACCCTGTAATACTTTTCATGCTTTTGTTTAGCATGAGTGGTGATTTTTCGGGCATATAATAGAGTTTAATGAGCGCTCGAAATTAATTTTTAGCCATTTTTACAAAAATGCTCATAGGCATCTACTGCAAATGGCTGTCACAACAAAACCATTTGACCGATTGATCTAAAAATGTTCATACGTTCTTTTGAAAGATGCTTCTTGACAAGCCAAATAGTGTGTTTCATATTTAAATTTTCAGAGACAATGTACTCTAAAGCATAGTTGGGTGAGCGACCGCCAAGAAAGACAAAAGTGAATGTCCATCAAAAATACTTTTGGTGTGATTGGAAAAGAGTTATTTTTATCTTTAACTTCGAGCAAGAAACTAAATAATTAATTTTGAAGTCTACTGTTGACAACTCTAAAATTTTAGTGCTGAAAACGATGAAAAAAGCCCAGTACTAATGAAGGAAGAAATTTGTATTCCACTACGACAGTGTAAAATCAGAACTAACACCTTTTGACTACTTACTACTTGCTTCGGTCGCTACAAGACCCATTGGACAAGACATTATTCTGATGAGAAGACGCCACAAAATTGCACCTCGATCACCTCTTTCGCAATAAGATAAAAAGTTGTATGAACGCCGCACTATAAAGAATACTGATAAATAGATGATAACATTATATTTCAAATTGGCATAGAAATTTGCATCCAATAACACTACGCTGCCATAATATAACTTTCTTTCACATAAATAAAATATTCAACGTACATAGTGCATATTTTTCGTTTCTTTCCAACATCAAATGAAACCTTTCATCATATTTTTAATCTATCAGCAAGACCGTCTCATAAATACACATCATATCAGCATATGCTTAAATGAAAATTTATGATCTACATATACCAACTATGCATTCAACCCCATATAAATTAAGTTTCAAAAATGTTTTATTATTTTTTTGTTATTTCATTTTTCGTTTTCTTTATCTCAATTTCCTTCATTACTCTACATGCTCTCACCATTATATCCTTTTGCATCCTTTCGCTCATAGTGCGTACATATTATGCATTGCTGCATTGCAATGGCAGGCATACGAATATGGAGATAGTAACTTACACATTTTTTTAACTATGTACGTATATGTATAAAGTAGTAAGTATAGTACATAAAATGAAACTCGTTAAAATAGGAAAAAATGGAAATGGATTTATTGTTTGGATTTTCCATTTGTACTCGTACTCGTATTTTGCCTCTCTCTTTGTTGTTTTTTTCTTTGTATTCCACAAACTTTCAACAATCTTCCAACTATTGTTTTCACGATGATGATCTTCATTGTTATTAATGTTAAGTAATCAAAATTTTTAACATGTTGGATTAGAGGAAGGTGCGTAAAGGTGCGAAAATCTATCTTCATTCTGCAAATTGTGTATAATTTGGGACTTGGGGCTTTTAAACGACTTTTAAACAAGACAGTGCTTTACCGTTGAATTTTTTTAAATTTCGTCGTTAAAAAGTAAGGAGCAATTAAATTAAATTGGTACAGATCACTACAAAAAATCCTGTTTGCTGGCGAAAAAATCTTTCACGTGGAGTAACATTTTAAGGAAGCCAGTGAACAAAGTCATCATCCCCCCTCAGCAATGATTTCGTGGGGAGTAACCTATGACCTAGTGGGTGCCGTAGCTCAGTGGTTAGTGCGTTGGCCTTCTGAACTGTAGGTCGTTGGTTCAATCCCCGGCTGAAGCATAACAAAATTTAATATCGAAAGTGTGTCCTCTCAGAGATAGGGCAGCCACATAACCTAACCTAACCTAACCTATGACCTAGTTATGTAAGTTATGTAATGGATCCTTTAAGCCACAATCATGTTCCAAAACAAAACGACTACAAGTTGTGGACAATTTTAGAGGACTTGGTCTGTTGAAGACGCCATCGGAACCTGGAGGTATTGAAGCAGATTTTGGTAGAAACTGTGGACCATTTGCCCACAAAAATCGTGAATACAGAGAATGATGAGTGGCCTTACAGACTTCAGCGCTGTACTATAGCGGCCATTTTAAATTATTTATTTGTCTTTCCGGTGGAAAGACCAAGTACTAGAGAACCTAACGGCGCTTGGAATTTCTAACTGGCGCCAGCTAGCGAAGAACAGAGATGGCTGGCGAAGCATATTATTTTCGGCCTAAATCGATATTCAGGTGTTATGGCCACATAAGTAAGTAAGTATATTTTATAGCTTATTATTGCCACAAATAAATATAAAAGAAATTATTGAAATCCAACCAGTAGTTTTTTTTTTAAATCTTGAATTTACAAGATTAGATACAAATATCTTGTTCAAACCTCTGTTGCAGCTGATGAAACAGACGTTTGTTCGCTTTAACTCACGCGAGTACTCGATTTCGGCCCACATTTCGATTTTACAGAGCCGTTGAGGTGCTGATGCATTTCTCGGTAACCGATGAGTGCATTTAGACGGATGCGCTCTTCGGTCTAGTGTGAGGGTAAATGTGCACGCTGGAATCGTTCAGGATCTTATTTTAGTTGATGAAGTGCTATGTTAAGTTGCCGCCATATGCCAGACACTTGTTTTGAATTTCGGCATTGATGCGTGATATGTAGGTTTAAGGTCATCATCCGGATCGAAGATGAGCACACACAATTCTTGATTTTCGTGGTAGTTGACTCTCCGTGCCAGGCAAAGTTCACGGGCAACGTTTAAGGCATTAGATTTGATCTCTTGTGCGAACCGATTTCAATCAAACGAATTATGCAAGGAAGCACTCGAAAAAGAATCCTAAAGATAACGTAAGAAGTGGAAGATCAAAACTCCGCTGATAAACAATTTAAATCCACAAAGAAATTGTTTAATGTAATTAATTGTATATCTTTATTATAACAGTCAAAATGAATTGAACTTATTTTCTTTTTATGGGACAGGATATAACATTACATATACATACATCTATATATAATAGATATAGAGATATCTATGATATTTATATATATTATTTATAATAATTTCATTGCCACACTTAATTTTGCCTAATACAATGTATACTATATCTCATGTAACAAAAAAAAAAACGAAAACAAAAAAGAAATTGTTAACAAAAATTCACTAATCAGTACAGCGCGAAAAACAAGCAAAATAAAAAAAAAATAGTAGATAATCTTAAAAATAATAAAATATTACACTTGTAATAATACTTGAGTATTAATTTCATAGAAAAAAAATTTTTCATTAGTTTTATCGTAATACCTTCCACATATAGTATGTAGTACATGTACACATTGTTGCCATAACCACATGTATTGATTATGAAGAACAAGTCTAATATCACTATAAGTATGCTGTATGAATAAACAGGTTGTTCGACTGTCCCAAAAAATTATGTGGCCCAGTTCAGGGACACATTCGTTCGAGTCGAGAAATTAATGAGTTGCCTTCGTTTTCGATGTATTCTCTAATTTATTCTCACGCACCATTGTTAGTAATTGTACCATCATTAATGCCACCACCTTATCTATGGGATCCATGAAGCCACGCTGCAACCACTTTGGTATCGTAGTACGTGCATGACTGAAACCAAGTTTATTCAATATATAATCGATGCCATATGGTTCAATTGATTTGCCAGCCCATGACAACAGTCGCACAGTCGGTTCCAAATGCCATGTCTGACATTCGAAATGTCTCCAATCGCGTACAAACGCTTCCAAATCAATGGTATTAGTGGTTGTTGTGGTGGAGGTGGTGGTGGTAGTGTTTGTGGCGGGTGAATTACTGTTATTCGATGCGCTGGGATGTGTGGTGGTGGTAGTAGTTGTGATTGTAGTTTTGCCACCATCACCGGCAGTTTTTGTCATTGAAATTGTGGTCGTAGCATTTGTTGTCGCATTAAATATGGTGCCAATATTTGCTGTTGTTGTTGTTGCGGTTGCTGTTGCTGTTGACGCTGATGTTGCCGATGATGTGACCGATGATGCAGATGATGTATTTGATTTGAATGACAAATCTTTGGTATCATTTGGTATGATATTATGAGCACTTGATGGTGATAATTTGCTATTGGCATTGGCATTCGGAATTGTATGCGGATCTAAATTCGTTGTGTACGTTTCACTTTGATTATTGGATGTTGTCATGTTTTGTGCTGATGATAATGGTGGTAATGTGGATGATGATGATGATGTCGTTTGTGTGTTTGATTGTGGTTTCTTGTCTTTGTGTAATTCATCGGTTGCATATGATTTCATTTGATATTTCATATTCTGTGAGAGATTTGGTGACGCTGCACGTAATGATTGTACACCAATCTATAATTTTTTGCAAAAATTGTGAATAAATTGAATGCCAATTGAATGTCTTTCATATACAGAACTTACCACTTTTTCCTTTTCTTTCACATAGGATGTGATTAGATCGTGCAGAAAGAAGAACGCATCCGCATCCACTGTCACAAAGATGTGATCATCAAATTCGGTTATAAAACTGCAGATCACTTCTGGTTTTACATCTGCATGAGAAATAAATATACAGTGAATAAAAACAAAATTTCAAATAAAATTCCAACACAATTTACCTGTTGGCTCTGGTGTGCTTGGTCCTTGTTTATGCTCGGTCTTGAAATGTAGTTGCAAACTGGGCAATGCAAAAATTACTTCACGATTATGATTGTGTTCCTGTGATTTTGATGAGCCGCTGGCACCGCCTGCAGCAGCAGCTCTTGTCCGCTCAATCGAATTGGAGGCAATTTCACGATCACGTTCGAGTATCGGAAAACGATCAACAGCTAGAAAGGACGGCAAACAAAAATCAGTTTATGTATGTTAACATCATCTTAATGAACCAAAATAAGACTTTGCTTCCACATATACTTACCATCAATTTCACTATTGGCAAAGGCATAGTGAAACCACTCGTTGAGCGTTTTAAATTGTGGCGGAAAGATAATGTTCCTGGTGATGCGACTTACAATAGCCATTGAGTGATTTTGTTGGTGATGCACTTCGGTCGTTTGTCCCAGGCATGAAGTCAACGTCTGCGTAACGAACACTTCTCGTGTCTCTTGTGACTGATGCGCTTCCGTCGCGAAATTAATCGACGGCGACTTCAAACTGAACAATGCCCACGATTTCGACTTGAAATTAATACCATGGAAGCAAGCTAATGATATATTATTGCCATGCAATTCAGCTGTGCCACCCAGCACATTGCCGTGACGTGGCAGTCGTGTAACCAACGTTGATACAACCAAACCAACAACCAGATCCAATGGCTTTTGCCAATGACGATGATGACGGGCATCCGTGTTGCCCATATCGATAGCAGCAGCTGCTGCCGCCGCCGCGGCTGCTGCTGCGCCGCCACCGTTAGGCAAGCAATCACCATTCGCTGTTGTTGATGACGTCTTCTTTTTCATCTGCTGTCGACGTCGCATGCTAGAGCTGCGCTCATGCAAGCGTGGCTCTAAACTGAAGAAGACACGTTTCGACGATTTGAATTGTTGCGTGAAAAACTCCTCCAGCTTGTAATACATTTTCAGCAGATCGGCAGTCGTAGATTTGGATATCATTATTTGCAGCTGAAATTTCGAACATGCATAAAAAATGTAAAAATCAATTTTGTTCTCAAACACTTACTTGATCCCATGACAAATCACCGTGTATAAAGATGATAGCACGTGGTTGTACAGAATGACCAGAATTGACAGTCGACACCCCATAGTCTGCAGAACCAGACGCAGCTGCTGCATTTATTGTCGTCTTCCATTCATCCTTCATGGCAGCCGAGAACGAGCTGATACGTGTCATCAGCACCGATGTGCCCATATAGTCGAGCCGCAGCTCCAAAGCCATAAAACTCAAACCCATTGTATGATATGGCTCGACACCGGATTGCTCCTTAATGTGAAAACGTGTATTGATTTTATTCACTTCAAAGCTGCCACCGACTATACCGCCTTTGGCATCCAACGACGAGCCGCCCAAGTAAATACCCATATACATGTTCTTGTAGCCAGTGCTGCCAATCGAGAGACGACCATCCAAATGAAAGTCTTTTGTCAGCCACACCACATTGCCCATGACATTGCCCATATTCATTTGCACATTCAATTTAGTGAAATTGACTGCGAACAACACCAGTGTCTCCCAAGCCTTGATTTGATTCTTTTCCGAAGGTGGTGTACTCGAGGATTCTGCACTTGATGATTTACCCAGGGTTTTTAGCTTGCGTACCGCACCGGATTGTTGCTGATGTGCTGCTAGCGGTGATGTCGATGTTGCACTGTGTGGTCTCTCACCCAAATCCAAACGCATTTTATCCTTTGCATAAAAACAATCCGATGGTGACTTATTACTACCACTGCCACCCTGATGATGATGTTGTTGATGCTGATGCTGATGATGATGATGATGATGATGCTGCTGGTAATTTGCATCCTTAGGAGTAGATGGCGCACCAGTTGGCGTTGAGCAGTCTGTTTCATTCGCACTTGGTTGATGCATACTCAAATCGCCCAAGAATAAGCGACGCACAATGCGACGACGATACCATGCCTTCGGAAATGCTAATATCTCTGTGAGACGACGCATATCGTACTTAAACGAGGCACTACCAATATCGATTATTGTGGAAAATCGTATAACAGCACGTGACTGATCGATGGCAGCACGTTTTGCTGCCGCTGCTGCTGTCAGCAACGGCGAATGCTCATGGTAAACCTTGCGACAACGAGTCATATGGAATTTAACAAATTCAACATTAATACTGAGAGAATCTTTGCGTTCGACTTCATTCGACTGGGTATACTGTGTCTCCTTCAGGTTGGATTTTTTGCCACCGTACGGATGAAAGATGTACACATTGAAATCGGCCAAACAACCCGTCATGCTAACAGAAGTGATTGAAATTAAATTATCAACAGAGACACATACTTTGCGAATGCTTACCTCAAACCACCCGATGGTATTTTATCCTTGTCAGTTGCACCACTTTTATCCCCAGTGTGATGGTGCTGCTGCTGCTGTTGCTGTTGCTGAGTTGATTGTTCCTCATCTGCTGAACGTTTTGAACTGAAAACAATATCCAAACTGGGCAACTTCAGCATGCATTCAACACGTGAAACGGGCAGACATGAAAATCGAAATGTTGATGGTTGCATGTGGAAATATACAATAACATCAACCGGAAAAGAGGCATATGTCGCATAATTGGCCGGTAGAATATCCAAATTTACAGGATTTGCTGATGGTGTCTGTGCACCGCTACTCTCGGCAGTCTTGCTTGGGATGGGTTCGAGTGTTTGTTCCAAAAATTCCAATATATGCGGTGAGATGAGTGTCTCCTCAGGTATACTTTGTAGTGTCATCCAAGCAAAGAGTGAAGCGCGTTTATTACCTAAACGGCGAACTGGCACAACGCACTGTTGATGTTGATTGCTGCTACTGCTATTGGGGCCCAATCGCGTAGCAGTGTCCCCAGCATCGGGTATAGTGCGTGACTGATAGTGCAACTTCACATCGAGACCGGGTATATGGAATATTGTAAGATCCGACAGCATCGCAGTACTGGATGTATTGTAACGTAGTTTACTGCTTTTATCGCGATGCCTTCGCGATGGTGTTGGACTGCCCCAATCGTTGCCGAAACTGCGTTCACGTTTGTGCGTTTTTACCGAAGCAATCGGTCCGCTGGACGTATTCCGCTCATCCGTCGATTCTTTTGTGTGCAAAACGCATTTACCGGAATTGACAAGCACTTTAATGTCCAATTCGAAATCGATACTGGGCTCCTGCAGAAACAAATATGATGTTATTAGATGTTATTTACTTCATTTCTTAACTACCAACCTGTTGTTTTTGTTGATATCCATATTTACGACGCATCTCCACCGAAGTACCGTCGATATCAATTTCGTTTGGCGTACACTCACCACGACCTTCCTGCGAACGCCAATCCAAATCGTTGTCAGCCGTCTCCGTATCGGTATCTGCATTGGGCAGTGACGTCTGACGCATCGACTCAGAGAAAGTCACCCGATTAGCGGGACAAGTTCTCAGCGATGCACTGCGTGAGTGATTTGAAACCGGTGTACTCTGTAAACTTGATATTTCATCATTCGAGGCGATCGGATCTAAACGACGACCTGTCGAATATGGATTCACAACATCATCCATGGGCTCTCGACTCGATGAAGCACCAATAAAAGAATACGAACGATTCGATGTCTTATTGGTGCGTCTTATCGATGGGCGCTTCCATTTCTGAATCATGTCACGTCGGAAGTATTTGTAGCAAATCGCTTGTAACTCTTGCAGGCGACGTTCCTCGTGCACCACAGTATTGTGTGAGGCACCCAATGTACGCAAATCATTGATAATCTTCAGCTGCTCTGCCATTTCTTTCTCCATCATAAAGGAGCGTTTCTTCGAATCGATATTGGGATCGAAAACAAATGATGGCAAATTTTCAAACTCTCGGCGACGTACATAGGTGTCACGATAACTGTGATCGCCCTCATCACTGTCGGGCGATTCAATATTTGTATCCTCGTCCTCGAAACCAGTCAGCATTGTCAATGTATGTCCCAGCGCAGAGAGTTGTTTGCCAATATTTATATCCAAATGTATGTCGACACCCTCCATTTGCCATTTAACATTAAGCAACCATTTGGCATTTTCCATTTTCTTAGCTGCGGTCGTTCGCGAACACACCTCATATGTACCTTCGGATACAACGCATACATTCATGATGGGCTCATTTACATTCGGCTTCCAGTCGTCCAAATTAGTCTCGAAATCATCAGCAAAACGAAAACAGAGACCCTGAAATTTACCCTTGGACACAAGTGAGCCAGAATTGCAGGCTGAGATTATTGTATTTTCCAAAGTAATCACTACGGCACCCTTTGATTCAAACTCCTGATAGGAACGAGAACCACTCCAGGCCTGTGTAAGCGAGAGTAATTTAAAAATGTTACTAAATAATTGGCAATGAAAATCGTCAACATACATTAGCTTTGGGATTTAGTGGTAGACAAATGCCCATATCCTCCACTGTTAATTGCAGGAATAATGTAGATAAATTCGAGGCAGCAATATTGCTAATTGCACGATCAAATACCTAATGCAAATTGCAAACACAAGTCAAAACAGATATTTATAAAATAAATAAAAATTAACGTAGAAAATTCACTCTCACCGGTTGACATTGTTGTGGCTGTTCGTAATTCAAATTGGCACGCTTCTCGGCCCAATACTCATACGCATTTTTATAATTCAACCATACTAATATTGCCTTATCCACAGCTATCGGCTGAATGTATAACAGAGGCCGTTTCAACTTGAGCAACACCAATTCTTTGTCCTCATTGAGTAGCTCATCCTGAAATGCATTACGCAAACCGATAGTCGTATGAAAGAAGGCATATTGCTGAAATTCTGGTTCGGCTTCGTCAAATATTACATTGCGTATGATTTGGCCGAGTGACAAATTGAAATCGATGTGTGCTTTGCCAAACATTTTACGATCGTTGCTGTCGCACAGATTTTTCACACGATTCGACAAATGTAATTCCAATGTGCCCGTTTCAAAACGTACAGCCGAAGAGCAAGGCGTCGTCGCTGTCAGCTGAATACGTTTCATGGATATATTAATGGAGAAGAGTATACGTTTGAGGCTAGACTCCTGTACGCTACCACTGTCACTGTCCTCTGACCAGAGCGGCACCGGTTTCTCACCACCGTAGACCTTTTGCAAAACTTCATTGATCTCACGCATAAAAACCTTTTGCACAAATACCAAATGATTTAGCAAATCGGTGGTGAGACAACGCTCAAATTCACCAATCTCTGCCGAAGCATTCACATAGCCACCTTGACGCAAAACAATACCCTCGACACGTTCCGTTTCCTTTAAATAAGTATTATACACTTGCAGAAATTGCTATAAATTAAAGTCTTTCAAATATTTACCTGTTGCCTATGTTCTGGTATATATTCAGCACTAACATGTACCGGCGGTAAAGCTATACATGCCTCAGATGGCAAATTCATTTCATTCTACACCAAAAGAATACAAGATTTATGTTATGATTACGCCCACAATAATATACAAATATTTTTGAACCCACCCTGACTGGAATTTTCGTATTGAAACTCAATGTATGCGTCGGTAGCTCGATTACAAATTTTGCACGATTCCCTGTCACACCCGTCGAACTGACATGATTCATACGATATTGTGCTTGTAATGATGGCAACAATGCCGCATTTATCGATAGGCTCTGCAGCAAAATATTAAACTGCATCATTAGCGGCTGCAATAGACCATTCTGTTGTTGTGACACTGGCGCCTTCATTTGTGTACTCGATTTTCTATTTGGTTGTTGCACTTTCTCCTTGTTATCCGTTGCACTGCCTGAAGCACGCGAATGAAATGGTGATTCTGGTTCGTCGGGATTATGTTGCTGTTGCGTGCGCTGTTGCTGCATGCGTGCCGAATTGCGGCCCACACGTAATTCCTGCAATGTGGATGACAACTGTTTCGAACTGCGTGTCATCATGCCGTGCAAAACAACTGGATGTTGTGGTATCTCAATGTTTACTGGACCGATTGACAGTAAACCACTATTCTTGTCTTTGCCGCGTTTTGTTAGACTCGAGTAAAGGGTTTGGCTCTTGCCGATGGTCACCTTGACAACAGTTCTGAAAGTAAGCACATACATTATTTAGTTGCTTTAAATTTAAAACTCATCTGCGACTTACTGTTGATTGGGAGCAACACCCTCCAATAGTACAATCATAGCGCGACCCACTTGTCCAGTGAGCGAGCATTCCAATGAGACGGGTCGTGCTTTCTTACGCCATGTTGCACTGCTATTCAGTGTAGTAATTTCGGCTTCCAATTTTAAACCACTCAGGGTGGCCAACAACCGGGTCTTGTGAATTTTAGCCACACCAAAGACAATTAGGCGAGTCTTCTCCTGTGATATACTATCTGCTGAATACAAAAATTTAATCAAAATCAATTCTATGCGATTCGATTTGCTTCGATTTCAACATACCAAACAATTCACGGTGTTGTGGCAATGGTGTTGGTGCACTAGCAGCATCATCTTCATCGGTACGTGTCTCCTGTCGCATATAGGAGAACGGTGTCGCAGATGTTTTCTTGCGTTGTACGGTTTTTGTTTCCGGCATTGTGCCATACAATTCCAAAAGGTGAAAAATTGTCTTCCAACAATTTGGTGTCTCCAACAATGGTATCTTATGCGGTGACGACAACAGCAACGGTGGCAACGATGGCATTGCTGTATTATAACCATTTTTCGGCATGGTATTGTAATCACCACTCACACTATTGGCACACATGCCATTCAGTGAAGCCTTAGAACCATGAGATAGCTTAAACATATGCTGCTCACTGATGGATGTCGTTGGGCTATCACGTAATGGTGACGCAGTTGTCTCATTCAAATTGGTATAACCTGTGCATGTGATAATTATGAATGAGTAAATTCTAGTATTTATCATCGATGGCACCTACCTAATTTACCCTTGACTGATTTGCCAGTGGAGCGTAATTTTTGAGCAAAACTCTGTGGACGATTTCGTGCATTTGGTGATGGTGTCAACTGTATTATGGGTGCTATGCCACTCGAACGGGTTTTGCTATTTTAAAACCATTTACAAATCATCATTTGAATTCTACAATTATTCGAATTACTTTACCTGCCCATTGCATTCGTCGTTGACATGTATTCATTGAATTTATCATAACGTTCATCGGATGAATTCTCATTGTGAGTAAATCGATCTGAGACCGAACCGAATGGTATCATTAAGTCATTCGGTTCTGATGCTAAACTACATTCGTCTTTAGCATTGGATTTCTTGCTAATATCGGGCTGTTCATGGAATTCATTTTGTGCATCCTTAACATTTTGATACATATTTGTTATTTGATGCAACAAACGCAACAATGGCATATTAACCTACATAGAGAGAGAGAGAGAGAGAGAGAGAGAAAGAGAGAGAGGTCAATATACGATTAATCATATTGTTGTAAATCACCACAGACCTGTTGTGATATGAAGCGTATATTTAGACTAAAATTGATGACAGTGCTAGTGTGTTTCTTCAATTGGCGCCGTGACATATAGATCACATTTTGGCGTGCCTGATCCACCATACCGTCCGACATTTTCAATACTTCCAATTCGATACCAACGCGTTCACAAAGGAACAATGGTGTATCCATTAGAATAGTTTGGCGTCCATTACTTTTCTTATTCAATTTACTGGCTGTGTTTGGACCAACACCGCTACTATTACTCGCACCACCACCGCCACTATTGGATTTATTGATATTCTTTTTATCACCAGCTTCACTTACTACGATGTCAACGCGTATGGAATCAAAAGTACCAATTAATGATAAATTTGTTCCGAAATTTTCCAGAGATGATATATCTAGTGGATTAAATACAGATGTTACATCAACGCATACAAGTACTTGTATGTATATCCAACTCTCAATACCTGTATTTGAAAATTTATTAACCATTTGTTGTGGCATTACACCCAAACAGGTGAGTAATGGTTCAAAAATTAAATGAGCATCCAACAATTTAATTGAATCCTGTAAAATGCCGCCACGTGTCTGCACATGTTGTCCAGAAAATTTCATCGGAGCTGGATGTATTATTTCCTTTTCAATGGAATTCTCCTTTTTCTTATTACTTTCCTGTTGCTTAGCCATCCAAAAGTATAAATCCTCTTTTTGATTTTCCGGACCAAGCCAAAATTTATTCACCGAATTTGTGGAACTTAAGGAACCCTCCTGTAAAGCTCCATACTCTACAATAACAAAAAATTTAACGAAAATAAATAACGGATATAATTTTTTAATCTTTAATAGTAAAGCTGATTCGTAATTACGTAAGAAATTCTTTAGGAAAATATTTAAATTACAATTTCACACAAAACGTGAAAAATAACCTTACTTTACACATGTTTGTTTTTGTATTTTGGAAAAAACAAACAGTATATAACAGTATATAACAGTATAGTGGTATCTTGATTGTCTGTCAGTATCATAACTCCGCAGAGCGGAATGAATCGCTTTAGATCTGAACAACTTTGGGAGATATTGCAGACATATTTCCAAACAGAAGTATGAATCGCAAATAAATTTTGCAGAAATGAAGCACATAATATTTATACAAAATTTTCGTGAGATTGCTAAGTATGCAACACACACGGTTCGCGACGTCTTGCAGTGCGGATCGACGTGTGCTATTCAATCCAGTAGCATCGACACGTCATTGATCCCAATATTACCATGATTACTGACTTTTTGTTGGCTGAAATTGAAGATATGAGACATTCTCTGGTTTGCAATGGCGTGCAATGGCGTGCAATGTCATGCTGCTAATCGAGCAATCGATATTTTGAACTCGAAATTGGGCAATTCTATTATCAGCCACCTTGAAGATGTCAATTGGCTGCTTTGGAGCTTAAATTTTCCAGCAAAGCCAGGCAAGGCAGTGCTCTACAAATAATGCAAATATTTTCTGTTTGTAAGGAATCCATAATATACAGACAAAAATTGACTTGTATTTATTTCATTTTATTTTTTTTATTTATTTTATTTTATTTTTATTTTTAGGATGGCCATATGGTTTAGTAGAGCAACTTCATTTTAATTTTGTACATTTTGCACCCACCCCGGAATTGGTTTTCGGTGCCGATGTCAACTTGTAAATTATTAATGGAAGCTGAAGTCCGACTAAGCTACTTTTCAAATTCAATAGACTTGATACTAGAAGAACAATCGGTGTTCCAAACTGGTCATTGCCTTCTCGGTAGGCACGCCTCTAGACTAGAGGCACCGCATTATGATTATTGTAGGAGCTGTCAAGAGCAAGAAGAGGGAAAAACCGGAGAACATCTTCTCTGTGAGTGAGGTTCAACACGCTCGAAATCGACTCTCCCCCGATGGGCTCTTTGGCGGAGCTTCCCTTCCATTACTTTTGTGCGTGTTAAATTCTGGACAGTATTTGAAAGGACCTACTTATTTTAATCGATTTCGAATGGCACAACTCTTGCGACAACACTTTTTCTGAGCTTCTTCACAGAGCACAGCATTACTGAAATTACTAACATAAAATTAACAAATAAAATATAGTTTATTAAATCGTCAGTATGGTTAAGGGCGGCCCCAGTGAGTTAAGGATTAGTTCCCGTGGCATCACAATGGGTCATAACTGACCTATGTGTGTCATATAACAGCCACCATACCTGCATACCTATGTTATTAAGCACAAATATTGTAATTAATTTAATTCCAAGCAACTGTGATCTATACTCGTGCACTCGGAAGAGCATTTTTCTCATCATATACCGCTCTACAAGCTGAGCAATTTTGATTTCAATTTTTTTATTATTTTGTTTAACCCTTCTGTTTAATATTTATATGCTTACCTATTTCTGGTGCTTGTTTCTCGACTAAACCCGATATAATAGGCAACATTTGTATGCTGGAACGAGATGAATTGCCATGTGAGAAATTCGATCCTTTGCTATGATGTTTTCTATTCGCGCAGGCATATTAGAAGCAGACAAAGGAAGGAAAGAAATAAAATAAAAAAACAAGACGGCAACATGCGTTACAGCAACAATAACAATAAGAATAAAATTTACAAATTGATAGCATATTTACAGGGCAGCTTGCAAATACATACAAATACAATTGCTATAAGCTTAGCAAATCAACTTACCCTCGACGCGAAGAATGTATATTTGGTGATGTTGATGTTGATCGATGAAATCCTGTGTGTGGAACACCAGCTTCATTAGCATAGCCCATACCGTATTGTGTAGATTCTGTTTGTGTATGTAATATTGTAAATATATTCAATTTTTATGAAAATATTTCTTCAATTTGATATTAAAATTGGGCGCTAACAATTTTTTAGACATTTGCATCAACTCTTAGCGCAATGGATTTAAGATCCACAACACCAATAGTCTATAAGTTAGTTACAGTATGTACAATATTATACTATAACTACAAAAAATTTATATAATTTTGAGCATATTTCAGCTTTGGTCGAAATAAAAAATATATAGCAAGGACACAGAGAGAGATAAAAAAGTAACATAAATACGATAAACAAATCATAAAACATTTAAATACTCACATATACGTATTAAGTAGGGAAATTTTTAACGAGTGATATAGTAACAACAATAACAACAACAAAACAAACACTCACACACACAAGCCGTAACAAGAAATGAATTTTGATGGTGAATGAACATGTACACATCTATCAAGTATGTATATACTAATGAAGAAAAAATATTGTACAACAAAGTAAAAGCCTTTGAATAATCGAAATAAAAATGAAAAACTACACAAAAGCGCGTATTGCAATAAATATTTAACCAAAAGCTGAAATTTTCTATAATACACTATATAGGTGTATGTTGTATATGCTGCATATTAATAATTATTCAAATATATTGTAATAAGAAGCCAATAGCAAATGTAATAAAACTACAAAATAACTACAAAAATAACTGGTCTATTCTGAATTTCACTTTCGATCGTAATCAATCACAGTCGAAAATCAAATTCAAAACATTAATGATAAAGTAGCATAATACACCCTACATCCCACATGTAAAAGTGGATGTTGTTTTTTTAATGTACGATGTAGTATACACTCGCTCTCCATCATTGTTTTTTTTTTGTTTTTTTTTTTTTGGGCGAAATTCAAAGGCTGTGTTAATCATCAACGACAACAACAACGAAATAATACCAATATGAGTTCGATGATGATGATGCTGTTGTGCTTGTTGCCCAAGTAATAAAGCATTCTCACTCTCTTCTGGATTATCGCCGCCAACACCACCAGCATATGACCCACACATTAAAACATCCACATCACCTTCACATTCCGGATCATCGCATTCTTCTTCATTGGGCGGAAACGAAAAGGTCACATTAATCGGCCGTACTAGCTTATTCTTATACTGATGCTCAAATAGTATAGGATTATACAGTGTATTCTTCCATTGGCGACTCAGCACAATTATACCCTGTTTTATGAATTTACAAATTACATATGTGCATCCACAATAAAACCAAAAACACTTTGTTCGATTTAGCCCCACCTCTCTTAATGTATTCAATGGTGGTATATCGCCTTGTTTGAAAATTTTCTCCACCTTGAGAACACTCTCATCTAAAACAAGCTTCTGCATAATATAACACAATTGGCAGCTGGGATCTTCTTGCAGTGTTTTCGAAAGTAAGGTATAATTATTAGCATAGCGACTCTGTAAAAGTTGCCAATTATTATTAATATGCCGCATAATCAATCGTTGTGTGTAGTGAATACTGAATAAACCTTTTTAATTTTCGGATTCCGTTGTATTTTCTCATTCTCCAAAGCATCTGCCATTAGACAAGCCGCTATGGCAGTGTGTCGTGTATGCAATGCACGCATTAATGCAACAATTTTAATGGCCAAACGATTGCTAGGATTCATCCAAGCCGTAATTGCAGGTGATGCAGTACTCAGCAGATTCCAGTCCAATCTGAAACATGTAGACAACAAATACAGCAACAATATTTCGAGTATTAAGAATATTTTGTCTTAAACACGATTGATGTCCCTTACCACAAGTCTTGCATAACCCACACACACATTTGCAACTAACCTTGTCAGATCAATTTTACGTGTTATCGGCACACAGGGTGGCGCTGCAAAATTAAACCAAACCGATTTCAATTCAATAACACACGATGACGTTTTGTCTGTTCCCTTAACCGATGGTAAAATATCCTTGTTCTCAAATGCTTCCGGCTTCTTGCCATTCTTGTTGCCCTTCTCGCCATCTTCATCCAATTGTGGCTGTGGTTTCGGTGTCGATTTTCTATTTTCATTGCCACCCGACTCAATGCGATCATTAGACACAATAATATTTTCCAAAGCATTTTGAAATTTCTCCTTCGGTGTCTTTGGTGTTGGTGGCTTTTTCGTTATCAGTCGCCAAGCAGCTTCCGCCTTCGATGTGGTCGATACATCGAGTATTGCATTTGTAGCAGTTGTGCCGGTAATGTTTGCCCCAGCGACGAGATCATTTAAATTCAATGTGCGTGCAACGCCACCAACACCCACATCACCGGCAGCGCCCTCAGTCATTTTGGCGAGCTCTTCTTTTGTATTTTCCGATTTTTCAAAGTGCGACCGTTTGACGATTTTCACACCCACTCCTTCCAAACCGCACTCGAACATAATGTAGCCAATACTATCGATGCCAGTACTCTCGGGCATTTTCAGACATTCGAACAGCACTTTACTCTTATGCTCGGGAATGGCTGTAACAATTAGCGGTGATTCCTGACCGGCATTGCTCTCGGTTTTGAGACGACGCAATTGAGCATGTGCCCGCCCCACATCCAATGTAATCACCAGTTCTTCCAGTTGTTTCTCGGACGTTTCAATAAGTATAGGTTCACCTTGCACATTGTCCGGCCGCGATTGGGACGACAAATGGGCAAGCAATGCACGTGTTCCCTTCATGATGCCACCTTTCTTGTGACTATTGCCCGATTGTACCGTCTGTTGAATGTACACATTATGCATGGAGGCACGTGTTGTCTTACCCAAATGGAATTTCGTTGAGACACCCTCAATGTAGAAGGTTAACAGGGAAACACAACTGAGATCTTGCACATTATCCAAAGCGGCCACAGAGATCACCTCTTCAATTATCGATGATTGCAACATTGTTATACTGACTTTTGGTAAGACAATTAAACCTTGGGTCTTTGTGGAAATACTCTCTTCATAGACATCGCTTAAGAATGAATCACCAGGACCCTGCAAATTGCGTTCTGTTGTCGAACGCTTTGAATTTGAATGCACCTAGAAGAGACAAACACTTAAATATATAAACGAAGAGCAAGAGAGAGAGAGTGAGAAATAGAACATACCTGAGACCAATAACTTAAACTTTGATCACGTTTTAAAATATTATCATTTTTCACTTTAGCAATGCACGATGCGTGAATATAATTGATGACCGATAACAAATGCATCGATGATAATGTCGGTATAGCAGCTTCAACCATTCTACAAATGAGAAATAAAGATTTTTAATTTTTTTTTTTTTACATTTCAAAATTTCAAGTTTTATTTGTCAAAACAACAACAACATAATATGTGAGAAAATGTTTTCAATGAGAAAACCTTCAAGCAATGAAGTTTTATTTCATAATAATTGTGTTGGCAACTTTGCCATTAATATTCAATACTGCTAGCATCTATAATGGTCAACAATCAGATAATATGGTAAAGCGGTCTACATTTATAACTATTGACTATATTTATAACCTATTATTGATATGAATAGAAAACTTATCCAAGAAGAACTGATTTGACCGATGTAACGAATGGTTTAAGTGATGCTGATATCGATGCAGCATTAAATGATCTATCATTGTACGATCTCAATATGCTCAGTAAGCTAATAGATGCCACAAATGTGGCAGAATACGATTATAAAGAGAATGGGTGAGTGATCGAATGCTAAAGGAGTGTAAGTGATACTCTAAATAATATACTTTGAAATCCATAGCTTTTTGAATAGCATTGAAAAGTCGCATCCATTTGATGGTGATGGTATTAATCTGCGGCTTGATAATTCAGCCGCAGATGATATGAATTGTGATGAAAATAATTATAATGATTTCAATGAAAATGAACAGCAGGGCGCACAAAAATTTAATGTACCATCACGTGCCATCACAAATATGGACGACGACAATCAAATACGGGCAAAACGTGAAAATGTCAAACAAGAACAAGAGATCACTGTCGATGAAGAGTATATAAAAGAATTGGAAAACTCCTTTCCACGCGATCAGGATCAAAATAATAACGATTTCAATGAGGACAAAAAGGAGCATGTGCGTGTTAAACGCAATTAAATTAATCGAATATATTTCGAATATAAAAAAAAAATTGAATATGTATATGTATGCACATCAAATGGGTAAATAAAAAAAAACACACATAATGCATATATTTCTCACCTCTGTAAACCTTCCAATAGTAATGGTGTTAGAAATACATTCATTTGTCCCTTCAAACGTGCCACAACCGATGTACATGCCGCACCTTCGGCTTGCAAACTCATAAATTCACCATCATCAAAACCGTTTGTTGTTTTATCACTTTCCTCCTCCTTCAGCAGTACACTGGGATCCCAGGGATGCGATTTAGGGCCACCCATAAATGTCGCCGAACTATTGCTACCAGTTGCATTCTCATAGCGTGGCACAACTTTTATCTCACGCCAACATGAATACAAATCAAAATGTGGCAACATTTTACTACCAATATACGTTAGGCCGCCATCTTCGTTTTCATGAAAGAGCGGTGTCGAAAACACATCCGGTCCGGATGGAAACGAACATGCTGTCCAATTAAAACATTTCACTTGTGACAAATGATTCAGATAGCTTGCCATCAATAGTGGTGAATCAATAATTGGACGATTCACTTGTTGATGTAGATTAACTAGTGCCACATCTTCCTGTGATGACATTGCCGAAATGAAAGAATTCGATGATAGAGACGGTGTACCTGATGATGAACCACGTGAGTCGACCTTAAGTGAAGAAGCAGGACAGGATAAACATTAAAATAATAACAGTTATGACATAAATAATTCAAATATTTAATCTTCATTCATCTAAATGTGTAAATCATAATGCAAAAAAAAAAAATGCATATTTCTAATAACATTCGAAGCAAAAGAATTATGCAACAAGTACCGAATTACAGTGTCGAAGAGTGATACGATTTCTATACGCTTCTTGCCGCAAGTGTTCCAATATAATAAGAATCCCATATAGAACTGTTAGAACTGTTGAAAATTTGGAATTTTGTTTTTTTTTTTTCAGTAGCCATAATTTACTCAGTGATGGAGTGCAGTAGTGACATGCAAACGATACAAGTGAATCTATTTCTGGATTTCGTAGAATTGTAGCATTTTCAATCAAACAAATTATACGAGAATTTTTAGTGGTAAATAAGGTCAGTTCTCTAAATCGACAGTTTCTATGTCCACAGGTTATTGAAATACGAATCGCAAAAAATAAAAATAAAATATTCTGAAATTCTAAAAAAAAAATTCTGAAAATGCTAAAGACCAGCACGTGATCATCGAGAAGTCAATGCATCCTCAGAGAGTTACAGTTTGATGTGGATTTTGGAGCAGCGGTGGCATCATTGTCTCTTTTTTCTTTGAACATGTTGCTGAATGCCATTTCAACCAACGGTGAGCGTTACAAAGGCATAATTAACGATTTTTTGTTGCCGGAAACTGAAAACAGACTTGGAGAATCTTTAGTTTCAGTTTGCCACATCGGAGATGCGATTTGACGCCGTTACTCTTTTTTTTTTTGTGAGGTGCCGTGCAGGACCGATTTTATGCGAACAATTCATGAGCTAGAGCCAGAAACTATCACCAAGGTCTTGGAAAACTATTAATTAATTCGAATTAAGTCGTATTCCATAAATAATGGAAATGTTTACTTTTTCGAATAAACAAATAATGAATACTGAAAAAAATGTATTTTTGTTCATTCTTGTATATTTTTAAAAAGAAGCCTGGATATGATCCACCCTGTACATTGAAGCTATCGAATATTTATGAATATTTTTTCGTGTGCCTTATTTCGATTTCGTGAAACTTGAAATTGGATTTGAATTTGTATTTCACATGTGCGACAATCATCTGGAACATAGCAGAGATAATCTCGGTGCTCATTAGAGGTGAAACAAATGTTCTATATTAGGTTAGGTTAAGTTAGGTTAATCTGGCTGCTCGCTCTCTCTCTCCTCCTCCTCCTCACTCTCTCTCTATCTCTCCCTCTCTCTTTCCCTCTCTCTATCTCTCTCTCTGAGAACACACACATAGGCCAGAAACGCCCATTGTGATACCACCGTGCTTCTCTTTCAGTACTGTTGTGCGTGTGGAATTTGGACAGTATGAAAAGGGACCTACTTATATTAGCCGATTCCGAAGGGGTCATTAATAAATAAATAATATTCAGACGCCTTTTTTATACAAAATATTGTCAAAAAGTCAAAGTTGCGGCCCAAAATTGTTGTGTACAAAAAAATAAACACACTAAATGCTATGGTACGACAATCTTTAAGTGCATAAAAAATATATACACCGACTTAATACAAAGTATAGTAATAAATAAAAAAAAAAACAACAAACAAATGAAATTATTGGTATTTACAACACAGCTTTTACGAAAATAAACTATAAACAAAAGCTTATTGGATACCATCGATTACATTAATCAAAAATACTTTTTATAAGGAACTTACTATAAACATTCAATAAAAAATAAATACAGTAAATGTACATTTCGAAACACCTATATGTTTAAAGGATGTAAAGGATGCTTTTAGGAGCGTTACTTTCTTTGCTTTAACCTAATATTTTAATTCTAATCTTAAGTTAAACTTTGCCCAATTTACATGCAAATACGATTGTCAGTATATGTGAATAAAGCAAAATTAATAGCAACAATAAGTCAGCACTCAAGTAGTGTCGTGGTGGCCAATTTTAAATGATGTTCAGTGAAAACGAAAACATTTTGGCTGACAGATAGGCCCATAAAAACACCCTTTATACGAAAAACAATAAACAAACACACCGAAAATGAAACAACAACTGTAAATTAATCCAATAAAAACTTAATAAACAGAATTGCTATTGCAAGAATAGAATAATAGTTATGCAAGAATTTAGATTATAGCAGAAGTAATAGTAGCTAATAATACACGTAACTAGTAGTATAAGTAGAGGTAGTAGTAGTAGTAGTAGTAGTAGTAGTAAACCATTTTTTTTTTGTATACTAAATCTACTCACATCATGATGGATAAAATGTCGATACTCAGGTCTTGATGAAATATTTGTTAATTTTCTGATTGGTGTAGCAAGACCGTGAATACGTCTCACGTCTTCGTTCTATGAAATTTAATGGATTGGATTTGGAATATATACTCGTATGTATTTATATTATATGAATATAATTAGTAGTATATATATACGCCTATATATATTTATATAAATACATATGCAGTATGTATATATGTATATTTTGAAAATTATATACAACCAAAAATGATCATGCTTTAACGAATGAATGAATGAAGGAATGAATGAATGAATTGTTATGAAAAGAATTGAACTTTAAGTGAACAAAAATATCATAAAAATAGTGAAGTAGAATTGGGAAAAAATCTTTGAATTGAATTACCAACAAAAAATAAACGTATTATAACTTTGCTCTTTAGAAATGGCAGAAGAAGAAATACGAAACTTTTGTGTAATAAATAAATAATAACAAAATAAATATATTAAATACAAATTATCATCATTAAAAACCAAAAAATAAAAAGAAATTGTTAATAAAAAATATTCGACTAACCAATTCGGTTGTACTTTGTGGACGTTTTGGTAGATTTTTATTATTTTCCTGTGCATGTATCTCCAAATCACTTCGATATGTGGACAATGCTCCGCCAACGGCATTTTCATTCTGTGTGCCAATACTACAATGATATACAATATATGAGAAATGCAAAAAAAATGAACCCCTCCATACAGATTTCTACCTTAGATCAGAAGAAAAACGTTTCTTTCCAGAAAATACAATAGAACCATTGCGATTCTTAATCGAACCACCACCGGTACTGCCACCACCCTGTGAGAGCACATTTGAAATATCCTCCTCTGCGGAAAAGAACATTTCCGACGGATTCTCTGATGTTAACGAAATGGTACGTTGCACTTCACGTATCAGATGTTCACCATTGTTGAGATCAATTGGCAGTTGTTGTTGTTGTTGACATGAGGGCATTAATGAGATATCGGCTATTTCAAATTCCAAAGGATGTGAATGTGGTGCTGAATGTGACATTTCATCTGGTATCTATGGCATGAAGAGCAAAATATGAGAATTACTCCAATACAATACAACACCAACACTCACCTCCAGTTCATCTTCCACATCGGCTTCTCCCGTAAGCCGTGAATCGGAAATACTTGTTTTCGGTGGTGACACACGCAATGTGTGATTGTGTGCCGATCTATTCGAATCAGAGCCACGTCGAAATGAGACACCTTGTGATTCGACAGACTCCTGACGCAACACCTTCTTCGAGGGACTATCAAGTAAGCGTGCATATGGCACCTCGACTGATGTTTGCCTAGAAAATATCATATAATTGTATATTTTTTTCTCAGATAAATGCCATCACTTTAGCAGTAGGCACCTTGCTTGATATGAATACCGTTTGCTACGTCGTTCCAATGTGTTCGGCGAGCCAATACTTTCACGTGATATTCGTCCATTTATATCTGGCTTATCGATGGTTGTATTAATTTTCAGTTTAGGATTAATTTCCTTGCCGCCTACATCCGCTTTCTTGAGACTACCATTACGCAAATCCACTGGTGGACGATAAATTTTACCCTTTTTTGAAATAGAAACAGAAATAATTAAAAATAATTTATTATAAATCTCGGCCATACTTACTTTGCCGTTAAAATCGGCATTATCATGCAAAGATACCGAATGTAAACTGTATGGTGGTGTGTGAAATACCAATTGGCCCTGATGTAAAATACTCTCACCGAAACCATAATCCTTATTATTATTGATGATGCTGTCGGCGAATTTGTATTATTTTATATTAAAATTAAGGAATGATGGAAAAATCATATAAACTCACAAATAACGTGCTATATTATAATTATCTGCTATATCTTGTGCTGATGGCTTAAAGAATTTCAAGCCATTACGATTGCTGCCAAAGAATAAACAACCACCAATGCAGCCACAACGTGAGATCTCAGTACTGGTGGGTCCACTACTACTACTAGTATTATTATTGCTATTATTTGTCCATAGGAACCAAAGCCGTTTATACTTGGCATCATGTTCTCGTAAGAAACTAAAATTAAATCAACAATTATTGGAAATTATAACAACAACAGAACAACGTCCAGAACACTCACTTATGTTGCACCAAATGCAACTTGTGATCAGGTATCGGTAATGCTGATGCACCCTCTAATAGAATCGGTCCCAGCGATGTGCAGCCAACTTCAATCCAATTCTCATGTAGTTCAGTCTCAAAGACGCGACGACTTTCGGAGAAACTATCGCGCAGTTTACGTGAATTTTCCTCGCGTGAGTCACGTCGTTGTGAAAATGAATTCGAACTTCGTTTTGGCTTTTGCTGATGATAAGCCTCGGACTTGATCGAATCCTGTTCTTGCGGACGGCGTATTTTACCCGAACGATTACTACCCGTTGTGTTGGTGTTGAAAGAATTTGTCAAATTTGAAAATGTCCCCGAATTGAGCATAAACAGACGCACTAGTATGGATGGTAATAGACCAGAAATACCAGATTTCACGCGTTGACCATGCAAATTACAATTGGCCAATCGAATGGGTGACATCTATAAAGAAATGATGAGACAAAGTTGAATAATTTCTTATCAAAGTACTCTTCTTATACATACCCAAGCATGTAGAGCAGTTCCACTTTCAATTAAATAAACATCAATTGCATCTATGGACACTCTGGTCATTTTATATTTAATATCCTCTGCCGAGGGACATTTGTACTTATTCTCCTCCTTTGTGTGTGGACATTGATTGCTTGGCACACCATGATGACAATTGCGCACAGTCTTGGGCGATTTCAAACAATTCTCCGGATCAACAGCCAATAGTATGAGCGTTTCCAGACCAATTACAACGTTGCACAATTGTGGCAGTGTCAATTTACCTGATAATTTACCCAATTGTACTTCAACCAACCACGAATACTCCAAGGTATCCTCATCGAGAGCACAACCTTCATTGCTGAACATTGCATGACCACGTACCTATGGAAATATTGAAACTTATTTCAGTCAATTTCAGTCATTGGAAAGTGAACACGGAAGTCGTACCTGTACTGCTGATAAAAGGAGATGACCTTGATTAATATGTTTATCACGATTTAGACGCACCAACGTATCCGATGTAATTAGATATGATGGACTAACCAACACTTGCAGTATCGTCTCATGATAGCGTTTATTCATTTCGAAACCGAATCGTTCAATCAACACCACCGGACACGGTGGATCATTCTCATTACAATTCTTCATAATATGCGCCTGTATATCGTGTATAATAACCGAGACAATCACCTCGAGTGGACGATACAATCGCGGATCGAATGGCTTTTGTCGCTCTTCGGGCATAGTGACTTCCGAAATCGATTTGGTTAGAAAATCCTTATCCTTGGTTAGTATTTGATCTTTAGCATTTGTGAAATTTGTACTATTCGTAACCGTGCTGGTGGTAGTTGCATTGTTATTGTTCGCATTATTACTGGTCGTGCTGTTGCTCTCTTTGACTTTCACATTCGACTGTTCCATATCGGTGAAATTTTGATCTTCACCGAAAATGTTCTCTTTCAAATTGATGAAATTGCGCAACACATTGCCATAGCACATGAGCACCGATGAACCAATTTCCAATTCAACAGTAACTTGATCTGCTGGCAATGTGCCCGGATCGAATTTGTATTGTTCCGGCTGTTGCCAATTGGTTACAGGCGATTTGCGCAATTTCGGTATTCGCATAGGACTGAGCAATATTTCTTCTTTTTCAGGTGTGGTTATATCGGCCTGTGGATCAGGTCCTAACGGCGGCATCGGATGGTAGACATATTGTATAGAGAGCGCTACTATTGGCACCGTCCAGCAATCAATCCAACCAGCACTAGAAAGAAAAGAAAGAAGTTATATGTAGATGAAAAAATGTATATATTCACATTCTCGAGACACTCACGTTCTTTGGCATATTTTACGCCATTTCTTCGTGTATAATTCCGGACGGCTTTTCACTTTACCCCCACGTGTCAGCAATCGAGCATTTTCATCGATTGCCAACACAATTGGACGTGTCGACGATACTTCGGGCACATACAAACTTAAATCGAGACCCTCACCGTGTATCCAGAATTTCAGAGTGACCGTCTTTGGCAGAAAATCATCAAATGGCAAAGCAAAACTCATATCAAAGACATCACCGCAAAAAGCCAAATGATTATTCTCCTGATTGGCACTCGAACAATCGATCCAATTATATTCATTGCACAGTGTGAGTATCTCAAATTCATTGAGC
This sequence comes from Megamerina dolium, assembly GCA_963854835.1. Lineage (NCBI taxonomy): Eukaryota > Metazoa > Arthropoda > Insecta > Diptera > Megamerinidae > Megamerina > Megamerina dolium. The sequence continues at coordinate 52,046,431 of OY978529.1, forward strand.
AAAATATTAAATTTACATGTATACGGCACAAAAGAGAGTATATCGGGACGAGCCTTGCTCGCCCAATCTTCAATGAGATCCTGAAAGAAGCATTTATGTTTGTACACAATGTACGCGGTTGCTTTGCAGCCTGTCAACGCAATGCTCCAGTCTTGTGGCACATTCCACTTGGTGGGGTAATGTATACGCACTTTATACTCGAGCGACTCGAGTTCTGCCAAACTGCGATACTGTAACGATGTGGTAGCCTCCACATGAAACAACTGACCCTGTATTTTTGAGGTGTACCCATCGGAGAGTGTCACCCATGGCAGAGTCATCTCTACGTATGACGCCGGGCCGACCGTGATGTGCATGGCATTTGTCTCCTTCTCCTTGGAGAAGAGTATATCAATGGTCGCCTCATTGAGCACACAAAGTGTCACATCAAACGACTGATAGCTGCGCAGTTCTCCCGGTTGTGGATTTGGCGTCATTAGCATCTCTTTCCAATCGGATGGGTAGAAAAATTTAAACAAATGATCACGCTGACGATCCGCCCAAGGGCCATAGCTAAAATCGGTCCCCTTCAAGCACTTAATATTAATTCCCCAAACAGGTGGTGATGGTTCGACAATGTCGCCATTTGCTAATATGATATGCACTGGCTCTTCGGGCACAACACCCGGTTCATCCATATAGAAATATAATTCCATTTGATTTGACATCATCACAACAAATCCCTCGCCCATATAACGCGGTGGTTCGTCAACCAAACCAGTATACTTAGGACTGGGTGCAAACATTACTTTGGCATTCTCTATTTTCGCTTTAACAAAATGCATAAAATGATCCAAACGACAAACAGCAGGTTTGGTACTGTATGTACAGTGTGCTTCCTCCATTGAAATCGATAGTGTTGTGGGTGTTAATCGATTTCCGAACACAAAACGTCCCGAACATATATCCATTTTAATCACTGGTATCAGATCACGCCATGTAGTCGCTTTCATTGCCTCAGAATGTGTAACACTTTGTCCTTTGCTTTGACGAGTATTCTCCAAGTTCATGGTATGCTCCTTCAATTTGGTACGTTCTTCAGTAGAGATGCTATCAGTCTAGAAGGAGTGACGAGTAAGTAAATAATGTGAATCGAAATTATATGTTATTCATTCTACCGGTATTAACAATGATGGTTTCAGACCAAATGTCTTTTCAAGCTGATCATATAGATCAGAACGATTATAAATATGCAGTTCAAAACCATTTAATTGTACAGAGAGACGTGTATCGGAATGGGAGAGATCTGAAAATAATATAAATTTGCATCAATCAAATTAATTGCATATGCATTTATGTATACCTTCAGAAACATCTTTGGGAACATAGGAGCGCCACCAGCGAAATATAAAATAACCATCCTGTACGCGCACCGAGTAATCATATGTGATGTAAACAAAATCACGAAACATAATTTTACCAGCCAATGGATTTAATGCCACTGAACCTAAATGTGGGGCAGAAACAATGAATGTATGTATGTATCAAAATAATATACACCTTTTTTTTCGAATAAGAATCACAATACCTATTTTGAAATAAGCACCCTTTATGAACCAACGATTGGCAATTTTTGTTATCAGCATACCAACTAGACGTGAATTGTAGAATGTTATATAGGTGACCCATGTTATTGATGTCAATAGAGAGCATAACAGCCATATCTATAAAAACCAAACGAAAGAGTAAATAAATTAAATGAACCATAAAAAGAATTGGTAGTACACATTTTTCACCATACACTGTAAACTAAAACATGTCACATTCACAGCAACATATGTATATATGTACGTAAACTTATATATGCACAAGCTATAAAGACCGCATTTACTTTCACCGCATATTTAAATGCGTTTATGCGCACGCCAAACACACACAAGCAAGTTTATTGAACTTGAACTTGTCATGTAAATAAACAAAAAATAATTCGTAGCAACAAGTTGTTTTGCATATAAACAAATATCTTCTTCTTATTTGAGAGAAAAAAAATTTATAAAAAAGAAGTCGTCAGCCTATCAGCTGTAGATGAAACTCAAACTGTGTTTAATGTACATAAGCGCATTTTATCAGCTGATCATAAAATGTCAACAATTTAAATAGAAGAACAAGAGTGTCAGATGTATCTCTCTTCCCCAAAAACACTTCATAGAGAATATTTGCATACTTGTTGTTGTTTGATTGTACACAAAAAATCAAAACATTTGCATAACACTACTGAATAAATAAATAGGTACACAACATACATAGGAATATTATACGAGTATTTGAAAACTTCTCATGAATATTAAATGTTCGATATTTGATAATATAACTATAATTAGATATATATAATGATAATTATATTATTTAGTACTTGCAATTTTTCAAATTATATCAAATACAGCTTCGTGTAAAATACCCGGGCCAACTGATTATAAACGTTTTATTTTTTTTTCTATAGCTTTCCTTGCTAAGACAATTCATTGTGGAAAATTCTACGCAATTATGTGCATTTTAATTCTTAATTAATATTTTGCGATACCCCACGCAATTTAGTACATCATACTGGAAAACACACTGCAATTGTTACAGCAGCACCTCATATTCGCACAATAGTGTATAGTTTAAATTTCATGTAAGGTATAGGTATGTATTTATCAAATGATTATTTTCTTTTCTATTCTGATAAGGATGTGTTTCTTTTTTATTTTCCTTAGCTGTAGATACGTATTGTAAATAGATTTCAATACATATAAGCTAAAACACAATCACGTAGTAAAGCATCATTTGACATTAAGCGTTATATCGTAAATACGATCAAAGCATTTGCTTTGATCGTATTGACATTTTGACAGTTCAACTGTGTGTAACTGTTATTAGGAATTGTAGAAATATGTTGATAGGTATCGCTCGTTATTCTTAAATATTAATTTTTTCAGAAGTGGCAAAATATACAAAGCAACTCCATATTGTGTTTTAAAAATAAAAAAGATCAAGGGTTAAGGCGAAAACGGCATAAAACGAAGGAATGTTATATCAAAGAAATATTCTTTTTATCTGACAAACAATGACTTTTCTGACGAAAACATCTCTTGTTTTTTGTTAAATATTATACAATAAGTGAAAGTGCTATGACATTATCTAAGTTAATTAGTAAATATCGTTTTGATTATTGTCACGAAACTGATACCGATCTAAAAAAAACTACGGTTGTTAGTTGAGAAATATCAAAGAGGAATAAATAAATATATTAAAGCAATTTTTAAATAACAATAGTGCATAATTGTCTTTAAAAAAGTGTTTGGGCGTCCTTGAATCACACAATATCGACATTTGCATTAATAAACTTCAGTTGATACTGCAAATGCATTTATCATTCAGACAATTTTAAATACACAGGAAATACTGTGCCAGTGAACTTTTATGCATAAATACATAATTGAAAGAGGAATTAATTATAATCAGACTAAGGAAATCAATATAGCATTGATGTACATACAGTCAGCTAAATGTGTCGAAACTAATGAAAAGCTGCTATTATCACAATGAAAAATACTTTGTGTAACACGATAAGCAAAGTTAGCTGATAACAAGCTAATGAATGAAGCAAATAGTCAAACAACAAATAATTGAAACAAGCAATTAGAGATAACAAATGAATCAAACAAATTGTTCTGTAATGAATAAGACGAGTATCAATTGAAAACTCATTTAGAGTAGTAAAAAAAATGAGGAACGTAGAGTTAAATCTAATGATAAGGTATGGCGCACACATACACACACACACTTGCATACAAACTGACCCAGAAGTACACTATGATCGATGTCAATGAGATATCAACAATAACAACAACAGATAAATGAATCATTGTAGCAAAAGCAGTAACACAAAGATTAACATTTTTGTGCATGAATAATGAACAGGGCGCCTTGACTTTTGCGAAATGTTTAATAATTAAAACAAAGAAACAAAGACAATTCACTTAAAATTAATTCACTCATCATTATTTCATTCCTCCTATTTCTTGTTCCTCAATAATAAAAAATAAATATATCTATTCATATGTACGTATATATTACCATTGGTGCATCGATTTTCATGTTTTCCAATTTAATTTGGTTGGTGCTATTCCAGGTACCCGCTTCGGGGAAACCGAAGTTGCTATCACTCTCTTCCATATCCATTTTGATATTAGTAGTATGGAATGTGATTATTCTTACTTAAGTATTATTGAACGAAATAATTAAATTAGAATGTAAAAAAAAAATAAACAAAAAAGCAACCAAAACTACGAGTTAACTAATTAGTTCTATTGCACTTAGTTTCTGACATTTTAACACACAACTCTTGTCTATCCTTTGCTAGAATGCTTTTCACTTATTTCTTATTCAATTTGAGAATAAATTCACAGAAATTATGTTTAATTTTGCACTGAAATTAATGCGTGAAGAATTGCTACTACTGCTGCTGCTGCTGCGATTCGATTTTTCACACAAATGTTGGGTTGGGCTCAACACAATAACAACAATAATTGCATTGAACTTTGCTATGTACTCCGATCACTCTCGGTGACACCCACTTGCTACGCTGTTAGCTATTCTATTTGTTTGCACTTATACACAAATAATAATTAGATTTATTTTTATATTTAATTTCATTTTAAATTAAATTAAATCAATTGAATAACAATCTCTTCCGAATTTTTCCTTCACGGTTTGACGACATGTTGCGAAAATTTTCACTGCAATTTCTTCCAATCGTCATAAGTGTCAAAATATTTGACATACGTGATACAGCGAAAGCGGATTTATTACAGGTGGTAGTATTTTAACAATAACATACTTGTTGTAGTTAGTTGTCGACAATACATTTCTTATTTGTAAACACTCATTTTCTTGTGGCGTAGTGGACAACCTGCCTTATCAAATTGTGTACGGGTAAATACCCAAATCATATCGTAAACTAAAGTAACGTTGGAAACCTGCGACGAGTAGGTTTTTGATACAAATAATAAATAAAAACATTTTTTTAAGTAAAAACAAAAAAATTTTGGTAAAAATATTTGCATGGCGATGTATTCAATGTTTTCCCTGAACCCAAATGAAATACATAAAAATGAGAAATGGACGACGAAAGCGCTAATGGAATCGTATCCAGAAATTGAAATCAAATTTAGCCCATTGAATAAAGTACAATAACGAAAGAAAGTTATATAGCAATCTATAGCTAAGGAGTTAGAATCTATTGCTTAATTTATGTATGCGTCACTCAGTCAACAGCTGATTTCTATTGCAGCCTACGATTTGCCTAAGCGTTATATTGTCTACATTAACTTTATGGGTTATGCCGACAGTTATGTTATGTTATTCGCTCGAAAAGACCTGTCAAAATGCAAATTGTGAATGCATATTGTGCAATTCATAGCTTCTGCATATGTTACAAAAATAATCATCCCAATCGAAGTGGAAGCTGCCATTGAGCCAAATGATAAAGATATGACGATTAAGAACTTTCTGCAGCAGCAGCTGCACAGAACACAAATAGCAAACACTTTATAACGAAATTTTAATTCCTCTAAAACAACACATTTTTATTCGCAGAATTCATCACATTTAATTGTAATGGAAATAAGGAGTGCCTCTTGCCAAGTCTGGATTTTCCTCCAATTCTTTTGCTAGCACATCAAACTGAGCACTGGTAGCCTTTTTCAATATTATAAACACTGTAAAAAATATTAAACAATTCAATTTATTAATATGCTTGAATCATCTATTTTATCAGCTCACACGATTACAATAGCTTTTTCGTTTGATTTTGACAGTTTTCTTCTTCATCTTAATTTATGAATTCACATTTGTTACGTTTTCGGTTAATAAAAATCAACTGCTATCGACTAGTTATCACTAAGAAACAGAATTCGTATTAGGGAATACACGCACAAACGTTTCTTTGGACGAGACAAATGTTATTTTGGATTAGAGAGACATGGCGAAAAATTTGAGAAAAATCTCAGACAATCATGAAACGGATGCGCATTAAAGTAAAAAAATTGTCTAGTTCAAGAAAAGTGTCTTTTCTGAGTTGCTTTTTACCACCAACAATTACAATAAAATTTACAACGTATAAAGTATTCAATGAGTTTCGTCCATAAAATGCAAAACCGCACGTATGATAATAAAGAAAATAAAATAAATATAAATTAAGCATAACAGCTGCCTGATCTGCAATTATATGACTGTCTGCATAACAGCGGACTTAGTTAAATAATTTTAAAATTATATATCACTTAATTTACCTCCGTCGTGTTGCGAGTCATAAGCCAAATCAAGATGTGTAAATCGATATGCTATTAAGCAGTACATCTTATAATTCTAATTTTGGGTTTCAGTCATTTTCGGACAGCAGTGACCCTATTCCAATTCACTTTGTCTCTCTTAAACTCCATCTTCTTCGCTTAAGCTGTGTCCAGCTCCTAACCCATTAACAACGTATATTATATACAATATATGAAATACTAGCATACTGTTTCAATTTAGCCATTTTATATTCATTTTATTTCATATAGCATATACGTCTTCTTGTTACATATATGTAACAGGTGGTCCGCCTACGTCGGCGAAAGTTTTTCTTTTTTGTTACAATTGTGTTTCTATGTCCTATCATAACTTTACTTCGAAATTTAGGGTATCGTCATTAATGAGTTAAGAAGAAGACAAATTCCATGCAAAATTACTTTTGAATCAGTTTAGAATTCAACTTAAAAAAGTAATAGATTTTATTCCAATTTGCACAACTGCAACATTTCAAGCAGAATAAATATAATTTCCGACAGAAACAAATATAATTTTATTTTTTCTGCAAGGGTAGCAAACCTTTTTTTCAGTAGAGCTGGATAGTTCGCACTATCGATAATTTTCGATGCTATCGATAGCGAAATTATAAAATTAAAAGACGTAAATATGGATTTAAACACTAAAGTTTGATATTTAATCTTGGCTTCGGTAGCATAGATTTATAGTTCGGCTGCCGGCAACGTGCTACAAGTGGTAAAATAAAATATTTAACAAGACGTTAGCCCAGTCGTTAGCCAAGCTTTGCGGAAAACACGCTCAGATTCCACTGACGAGGTCGGGATACACAAATATTTCTTTGCCAACTCTCCAAGGACTTCGATTTGTTTAGCACTTTTTTTAAATATGTTATATATCATATAATAACATAGAACATAGCTAACTTTCTAGTATAGTAATAGATTGGTATTTCCATCACAATTTTCACTCTACAGATATTGTCTTTTGATTATAATTGCATCCACATTTCCGTCGATTTTTTCGTTGCTATTTCTCTTTACCGCTTCTTCGGCGTCTAAGCATGCATCTAAGCATGGTGTTAATTTGGTGACAGTTTTGATGAAATAAAGTTCACAATAGCTTTTCCTTCCTCCGTAGCCTCCGTAGATTGATGAGGGACACGGCAATGGGTTTTGAACATGAATCTTCTCTCGTGGCATCTTGGAAATGTTTCAGTGCCAGCAGTAAATAATAAAACAGTTTAAATATTCGCACAAATTCGTAATCAAAATTGGAAGTGTTCAAAAGTAAACGTCTACACGTCACAACATTTTTTAAAAGTGCAAAATATATCATTTGCTTCGATAGTTCGATAGGCTCATCGATATTATGAAACCATCGATAGTGATGGCGATCAGTATCAATAGTTTTCCAGCTCTAGCTTTCTAGATTTTTAGAGAGTTTTAGCAGGAAATTTGAATTGTAATAGGAAAATAAGTGAATTAGCAGAATTTGGCAATTTATCCAAATTACGAAAGTGGCTATTAAAATGAGAAAAGCGAAGCGAAAATAAGAGAAATAAAGCAGTTAGAATCGCAGTAACCTCTTAATTTTGCTAAAATTGATTATGAGGATTTTAGCGAAAGAGCTTAAGCGAAAAACTGACTTCGAATAATGCTATTGATGCTCTTTCGCATCCCGTTGCTTATAGTATGTTTACACATACGGGATTATCTTCATTTTTGAGATTATCACTCAAATCTAGTTTCAAACAAGCAGATTTCCCATATAAAATCGAAGATTTTGTGCAAATCCCGATAACTTTGTTAGATTTCCTGTATGCAACTCTGTTTTTGATCGATTATTTCATGAAAAAGGAAGTAAAATCAAAGTTGGCGTTGGTTTGGCGTTGGATTTTCTTAGATAGATAGATTTTCGTAATTTAGTTGTGGTAATCTCTATATGTAAACATACTATTACACCCATCGTTTGGGAACAAATTTTACTTTTAAAGACGAATTAACGCTCGATATAAAAAATTATAATCGCTTACACATGCATATATATATTTCTCATTTTATTTAAAATTGAAACATTTCAAATTGGCCACGTTGGTTTTATTTATGCTAAAATTATTTATATTTGCAATTGTTACTTTTAGCTGATGATGGAATGATGCATGTGTATATCACAAAATGTGATAACAATACAATTAAACAATTTGTTTAAAAATTTCCATTTAAATTTTCTTTTGCCATAGTTGTCATTTTTAATTTAATCTATTACAATTTTGTTTACTCATTCTATAACAGGGTTGTTCATTTTCATTCTTATACATTTAGTAATTTCTTTCAAAACATATATTTATAGAATGTCGCAAAAACTATATTGTGTCCTATATTATTCGATATTGTATCGTATTTTAGTTATAAATTTTTAATTAAAAAATATAAAAACGTAATCTTTTACAAAATTGTAAAAAAGGACGCTGAATTAGTTCAGTAGATTTCTAGCAGTTTCATGACAAAGCAGCTGTCATCTCTGACAGCAATTTCATTCATTCGCACACAAATGCAAACACATAGCAAACAGCAAATAAGCGGTAAAAGAGGAAACCAGAAAAAGAGTAAAATTTCACAAGATTTCACGCAAATTTAAACAAAGCAGCTTGAACGCTCTTATAAAAGGTATTTAGCAAACCAAAATAATTCGAATATAATGTTTAAAGAAGTTTAATTCTCAGTGCAAACGATTTTTTTTTACAGCAACGTGCAATTATAGGAAGTGTGCGCCGCGCCCCCCTAAGCGATTTTAGTATAATTGTGTCGATGAAGATAATCGAATAAAATACAGAAAAATAAGCAGCTGAAAACAACCACTACCAATACAACAGCGTACACAATAATTACTAATATATTTTTGCAGAACAAAAAAAGAACTTGAAAAATGTCTGGCATTGCAATTACACGCTTGGGTGAGGAACGTAAAGCGTGGCGTAAAGATCATCCATTTGGTTTTGTAGCACGCCCCGCTAAGAATCCTGATGGCACATTGAATCTTATGATCTGGGAATGTGCGATTCCCGGAAAAAAAGGAACTCCATGGGAAGGTGGCCTTTACAAATTGCGTATGATTTTCAAGGATGATTATCCAACATCGCCACCAAAGTGCAAATTCGAACCACCACTTTTCCATCCGAATGTGTACCCATCGGGTACTGTGTGTCTCTCATTGCTGGATGAAGAGAAGGATTGGCGTCCCGCAATTACCATCAAGCAAATTTTGCTGGGCATTCAAGATTTGCTGAACGAACCGAACATTAAGGATCCCGCACAGGCAGAGGCATATACAATCTATTGTCAGAATCGTTTGGAATATGAGAAACGTGTTCGTGCTCAAGCACGTGCTATGGCCGCAACTGAATAAGTGGATGCATATATTTTTGAGTGTAACTACACAGAGATGGGAGGTAACACAGAAAGCCTTGTGTTTTGCCAACCACGGATATTTTTAAGTGATTCATTAAATATATATACATACAAACATAAATACGGAGAAGTGGCACTTCTCTTATACAGAGCTATTTGTCAAATGTAACTTTAAAACTAAACTAAAAACACTATTTTTGTTCACACCACACACATTTACAAAACACCATTCTCCCTTATTGTATAATTTAATTGTATTTTAATATACTTTATTAAATGGAAAAAAGAAAAATATGAAACAAACAAACAAATATAACAATTTTTAATAACATTTGAATAACATCAACAACAACAAAACAAAATGAAAGAAAATTTAAAAACAATGGTATATGAATAGCTCAGTTTATTTGGTTCTCATCTGAAATTCTTATTTGCGCTTTTTTTCTCTGATGTGAAAATGGAATATAATATCTAAAAACAAAATTCAAATTTTACATTATATTAAGCGATCAATTGAAATAAAAGAATATAGAATATTATTCTATTGAAAATCAATAAGTGTCTTGCAGTTTCAATAAAATTGTACGGATTGGTATGAATACGTATACGATGCTAGGAGGAATTCAATTAAATCGAAGATTAAAAAAGGAAAGTACATTTTGGATTTAAAATTATTATAGTAAAAACTCAAAGTAGTGAAATAGCATGTTTTTCTCGAAACATCCATTCTGTGTATGTATACTATGAAGGTCACTGCGCTCATGAGTCATCACTTTATGTATGTTGATCGAACCACCACATGCGTGCATATGTATGCATTTTATAGTGAAAAATGACTAGTCTAAATTCAGTGAATACGTGGTTGGAAAAACCACTACTACCTAACTACCTAGCGATATTGTACAAAATGGCGGCTTTAAGTTTGTTCGCGTACATGTGAGAAATGTATACAGAAAGTACTCGGAAATTTACAAATTGACAGCTGGATATTTTTTTCAATGATGTAAAGTGATGGCAAAAATTTTACTGTCACAAACTATAAGCTCTCTTTAATTTTGACGCTCTCATTTTTGGATGATGTGTCACATACATAAATCGAGTACACGGATGCTATCTTGTTGCAAGTTGACAGTTAGCGAACAAACCACACATATATCAAATTTCCATTAAAGTAGGACTAGTGTGTATGATATTAGTTACATTTAAAAAATTAATTAATTTAAATTGAATTAATCTGTTCTTCTTGAACAGATTGGGTGACTTCCTTAATGCATATTGCTTTGAAGTAATACATTGCAACTTGTTCCTATAGACAACCCTTAAAATGTTGATAATGCATTCTATTCCCAAATGCATCACTGTTGTTATCGATACGCAGAGAAAAGCAAACAGTGCATCCAAACAAAATTTAAAAGTAAGCAAAGAAAATGTTCCAACTCAACCTAAGTATTATTCTGTAGGAAATTGTGCCTTCTTTGACTACTGGGTATTCGTTAATAAAATGGCGTTCATGCGATACTTCACCTACTTTTAAATATTCTTTTATTTATTTATATTTTTAATATGAATTAATATGAATTTATTTTTTTTTTTATAATTATATATATATTTCTGTTATTATGAATCATAGTGTAATAAACAATGTCCTAGTACAATTGACATTGACGTAAGAACGTTTTAGGAACGTCCTGAACATTTAATATTTCTAAACGCGTTTATGGAGGTAAAACGGCAATTCAGCGCTGTTTATGCTTTGACCGAATTATTTGGCCGCATGATATGCTTCAGAAGATATTCCTCATTGTGCTTATCATTGGATTCAACGAAATCTCTTTTGGATGCCTTTTAGAGCTCTTTTAGAGCACAAACAATTAATTGGAAAAGTCTCTTTTCAGAAAACTATTTAGAGCTTTTTCTGATGAACCAGTTTAGTAGAAAAAGTCCTTCACTTCTCAAGGTTTTCGTTTGCATATGGTTTGCTGAATTTTGTTACACCCTGATCTGTAACCACTGTAACCCACTTGAAAGCAGCTGCGGAGATATAGAAAGTTATATATAGATATTCCTGATCAGTGGAAATCAAATGAATAATCTTCCGGGAAATGGGTGAACCACATCCACTATAAAACTTTGCTCCAATACAAAGACACGGCTAGACACTGTTATGATTAGCTCAACGATATCGTTATATGCTACTGATAATAAGTGTGTGGCAGACATATAGGTTTATTAAAAAATAATTATTAATAAGATATTATCCTAAAATTGACAAATATATTCAACCACAAATTTTCAATTATTCAAACAAGAATTTTATGAGAATTTGACAAGACATGTAATTTGTATACCATCGATGACGTTTTGACATAAAAATTTTGAAATTTGAGATTGTGGACGTCAATTTCTCTATCAGTCTGTTTATTATTCCGCTATGAATATTTGAAAGCAAGTAGTAGTGAAAGATTTGAATATTTGGCATTTAGCGCTACCGCCATATTGAAATGGTTGTTTAAAAAAATGCACAAAAAATGTGAAACGGAAATACTGAAATAAGAAAATATAATAATAATAATAATAATAATAATAATAATATCTCTAAAATAAGGTTATGTCGAAACATGATGATGTCACATCATGTGTGTATGTAGTGATCTGAATAGCGGATTGCATAATCAATATTCTATATTTAATTCATGGACAACTCAAAAGTTATTTCATTTATTTATTAATCACTTACCTTCTCTTAGCTCATACACATCAATTCATTTACCTTCCCTCCTGTACACATACGTAATGCATACCAATATGACGTAATAATATATGCAATATTAATTAATAATATTTTTATATTGCTGATTTATGCGATTAATTTATTGTTAGGAGAATAATATATTTCATTTTGTTTTTTTTTTTAATCATAAATATGTTTGTAGATAGTGTATGTAAATTTCATTATACATATATGAATGTAAATATATACACATTTGTATATTCTTCTTTTTATTACTCAACATCGTCATCTTCAATAGTATATTTAGTAAATTTATTTTCAAATAAATTATTATTGTCACATCTTAGAGAGTATATTCTTAAAATTATATATATATTTGTTTAATTATTTGTATGCCACAAATTGTATTCTCTAGGTAGTATTTAACTAAAGAAACAATTAAAAAAAAAATAATAAAAAATAAAAATAAGTAATAATAACAAGTGATGAACACAAAAAATACAATATTAAATGTTAAGCATCGTATATTCGAAATTGAAAATAAAATTATAAGTATAGTAGGTAATTAGAATTAATTACATTAATTTACATAGGATCCTAACTATCATGCTGAATAATCGACTTGAATGAATATTGAAATATTATTGTATATTTGGAACATTACATTTTATCGGTAGTTATTTTGAATTAATTAATTTGATTATTATGATTATTATCTATACCATTTTATTTATATGTGGCATCTATGAATGTATGTTGTATTTTGAATGTAGGAATTTCATAAATTTTTTTTCGATTTATTTTACGCATCATTCATCGAATAGTTTTCGTCGCTAAAATTAAAACTTATTATTAAAATTATTATTTTCATTTGTTTTCAATTAAATTTTAACTTTGGCATACATTTTATGTCATATTTTTTTAAATTTATATTTAATTTAATTTATACATATTTTGATATTTCCATTTTCATGTATTTATTTGTAATAATTTTTTTTTTTTCATTTCCAAGTTTAATATAAGAAATAAGAAATAAACCAAAAAATATTTATGCAAGCTGCGAATTGCATTTTCGATCAAAATTCATCTGATAATTTAAGTTTAAATTGTGAGAATTTCAGACTTTGACTTTGATATAAAAAATTGTAATTTTGTTAACAAAACTTACACGCTCGATAAAAGGCAATACACACGGAAGAGAATATCACAATCTACTGAAATCAATCAATCAATCTACTTAGAGGAATCATGGATGCCTGGAGTATTACTTATGGTAATCAAGTAGGTTACAAGTCTATGCGGATGACACTTTGTAATTTGGAAGGTAAAATATATGCCGCACTATTACTCCTATAGTTTCAAAATGATTACAAAGGGCAATTATTAATGTCTTAGAATATAATTTTTTCATGAGTACTTTTTGTGAACATTTTTAACCGCAGCACATTGGTTTGCTTTACGTTTAAAAAACCATCTTGAATTTTTGACGATTCCGATCGAAAATGTAATTCAACATTTGTATGGAAAAATCAAATTATTTACAGAGATTCAAAATTATAAGAAGAAAAAAAAAACAATTATGTATATAGAAAAAGGAAAACAACAACAAATTACAAATTTATGTGTAGCTATTGCTCTTCTATACTATGTATTCACACTATATATCGGTTCTTAGAAACACTTATAATACCATTCCCATGGTCTTTGTGATGCTTCTACGGCTGCTGTTGCGGCTGCAGCATGCCACCACCACAAATCTGGATTCTATCAAATGGCCGCCTCTTGCTGTTGATGTTGTTGCATGTTCTCTTTATTTTTTTGCAGCACCAACATTGTATTGGCATTTGGTGATTGCATCGACGACACGCGATTCACATTTGTGCCTGCACCATCCGTAGCGGGTGTTGGTACGGGTGACAATGTTTCGGGTCGCCTTGCCTTATTTTTACAATAGAATTGTTTATGTGCTAAAAAGGTTTTCATATAATTGAATGAGATGTCACAGGCCGAACAGTATTTCTGATTGACAGCGACATCAGTCACATTTGTTGTATTCTCATCATTGCCAGTGGTATTCAGCGGTGGTGGTGGTGCTTGTGGTACTTGTGCTGGTGACGTTGTAATTGGTGCAGTTATGCTTGTGCCCAGGCTTGGTGAGCCGAGCATTGGCAATGATGACAAGAGTGGTGGTGGCGGTGGTGGTGCTGCCACTGGTTGTGTTAGTGGTGGCGTTGATGTTGCTGACTCCATACTTATATCCATCGGTTCGGATTTAATATGCGTCATTAGATCATTACTGATGGCATTCATTGGTGTTGTCGTTGGAGTTGGTCGCAGTAGCGTTAGTGGTGTTGTTGTTGCTGTTATTGGCGAATCATGACTTGCTGCAGATATATGTGATCCGACGGCGGCTGTAGAGTTATGATCCAATGGCTCAGATTTAATGATGAAGCTGGAGGTGGAGACAAAATAGTGAATAGTGATCACAAGGATTACGCTAGAAATATGTTTTTCCTAAATTACCTTTGAGCACCGTTATCACCGTTAAAACTATTACTTAGCTGTGATGTTGCATCGCTAACGTCCAGTTCACCAACAAGTACACCACCGGTATTAGATTCTGGTGAAATCGATGGTGATAAAGACAATGCCATTTGTGGATGTACTATCTTCATGTGGCGCAACTGTCGAAAAAAGAAGAAGAAGAAAACAAGTAGAGAAATGAAGACCCCCTATGCAACCGCTTCACTAGCACCACTTACCACATTGCCCTTGTATGTGGACGAATAATTGCATATATCACAATTATAGACTTGTTGTTGTTGCAATGATTGATGCTGCTGCTGCTGCTGTTGCATACCTGCAGCCGCCGCTGCTGCTACAGCGGCCGCTTGCTGTAGTTGCTGTTGTTGCTGAACAATTGCTGCGCTCGGTATTTCAGTAGATTCATCCTCCAAAATGCAAGACATGTAATGTTCCTCATTGAAATCGGATGATTTCTTATCGAAATGCATTCGAATATGTGTACGCATACCACTGTAATGGATGGATGGATTGATTATTTGATCATATTCGTCGTTGAGAAAACCTACCGTAATGTATTGCCTTTGTATCGACATATGCTGCAGCGAAACGCCTTTACGGCTCCGTGTGTCTCCTCCATATGTTTGCGACTCTCATTCGCTGTCAAACTAATTGCATCACAAACGGGACATTTATAAACGTTCTGATGACCACCGTTATTATTTCCAGAGCCCGCATTGATTAATGATAAGTGTTGCAGGGGTTGCTGCTGTTGCTGTTGTTGCTGCAGTACAGCAGATGGTGGTGGGCATGGTAAACCAATTTCATGAGTCGACTTGCATTTGGAACACTTTTCTTTTGGCAAAGCATGCTAAAGGAATGAGCCAAATGAAACCGGTTAGAGCACTAGTTTAAAAAAGACTGTAAAACATTATACTCTTACCTGACCAATGTCGGTGGCAGTACTCGCAACTGCTGAACTATTTGTTGCCGTAGTTGTGGCGGCGGCAGCAGCAGCAACGACGGACCCACCGGTTGTACCGCCACCGGCGCCACCTCCCTTGGGACAGTAGTAGTTCTGATGGGCTCGTAAATTATCCAACGACGTATACTTTATACCGCAAGCGGCACAAATCAGTTGTTGATACGCAATCGGTGTAGTCTCTGCTGTTGAGCCGCTGGCATTTGCAATCGGTGGAGTATTTGACATTTTCGCATCACCATCTCCGCTGATATCGGAATTTCGTGCAGAACAATAGTGCTGTTTGTGCGCCAAATAATTTTCGTACTTACAGAATACAATATTGCATTCCTTACACTTCGAAACGCCCTGTTTCACATAGATTTGGGGTTGTGTTGGTTGCGTTGCGGCAGTTCCGCTCCCTGCAGTCGTTCCTTGGAGGACGGGCAAACCGAGCAGGGAAGATTTGCCTGCCGCCGCCGCAGCAGCAACTGCTGCAGCTGCTGCCAATTCTGCTGGCGATGTAGCACCTGATACCGCAGACATTTTCAATGCCAACTCCAGATTTTGTTTGGTCAACAGTGGATTTAAAATATTCGATTCGGTTAGTTTCAACGCAATATCGGCGGGTAACATCGAACGCAATGGCAGATTATCAAGTAAGTTATTGGCGGCTGCAGCGGCGGCTAAACATGCCGAAGACACATTGGCCGGTGGTGACATCGACGAGCTGCTACCGGCGCCAGAACTGCGAGGACTTATTGTGCGTCGTTTGGGCGATGGACTTAATGAGGGACTGCTGGGCAATGAAGGTGCACACACTATTTGCTCCGGCGTAATGTTACCACCATCCTCAAGTGAGAGATTCTCTTTGCCTGCCTCTAGCAAATTTTCCATATCAACTAAACGCTGCTGTTCAGCGCCCAAAAATGCTGAAGCCGAACGTAATCGTTGACGTTGCAGCAGAGCAGTGATAGGAGAACGTCGAAGTGACAAATCCAAAGGCGCTGATTCTCTAAGCAATTTCACAACCATAACTTATATTAGAAATCATTATTAGCAAAGAGCACTAATAGCACTTACCTCATGCTACCTTCCTTTCGTTTTTGTGGGGCTTCACTCTGTTCCATGTTGCGTGCAGCATTTTTCTCTGTCAATAAAGACTCATTTGTCGCACTGGCCGTCATTTGATGCTGATGCTGATGATGTTGACGTCCCGCCCCACCATCTGGCTGTGCAGAAGCAGCAGTAGTTATTGTATTAGCATTTTGACTGCTACCACTCGCTGTTGCTGTATTCGAACTGAGACCACTTAGATTAATAACTGTTGCTATCGGCTTTAAGGAGCCATTCTCCAGTGCAAAACAAGTTGCCTCCGGATTAGCAATACCCGAATTGGCACTAGTTCTACATGGTTAAAAAACAATGAGGCAATTAAATTTATTATTGTGCAATAAAGACTGAATAGACTCACAGTGGTCCTGGCACCAAACTAGCTGAACGTAACAATGCATAAGGAATAATTAGAATTGGATTCGTTGGTAAGGCCAAAAAAGGTTGGGGTGGTGGTGGAGGCTGTTGCAAAGCGGCGGCGGCGGCGGCGGCAGCTGCTGCAGCAGCCACCATCGCTGGTGTAGGAGTTTTAGTACGCGGTGTCTGTGGACTAACCGCACTGCCCGCCAAGACAGTTGGTGTTTTTGCAGAGCTGGCAGTGCTTACTTCAAGTTTTGGTGTCAGTTGTCTAACATGGAATTAATGAAATAGTAATGTAAATGTATTTAATTGACAAAGTGTGCGCTCTTACCCTTCAGTTCGTCGTGAACTACAATAATGTAGCTTATGGGCACGATAAGTCTTAACATTGTTGAATCTAATATCACAATCGCTGCAGTAACGATCAATTTGCTATGAAATCAAATGTAAATGTTTATTTATTTTTCTTAAAACACTCGAGATTATATTGGGTGATTGTTTTTAGAGTGCTGCACTCATCGATTGTCGAACAAATTAGATTTTGAACGGCATAAATATTGTTATAAATTATCTATCGAACAAAGTCTAAATTTTGGCGCTTTTCGATAGTGCAAGACCCTTTAAAAACAACACCATTTATTAAGGTAATTATTCAAAGAGCATAGTAGGTACTTATTATATTCAACCAACAAGTGACTCACTTGACTAGAAGAATTCTCATCATGTGATCCAATACCAATACCACCGCTGCCGATAACTGCGGCGCCATTGGAGTTGTTCGAACTGGTGGCCGGTGATGCTTGATGCATACGCATGTGCCGATTTAATGAGACTTTCTTATCTGCACTGTAGGAACACTGTGAACAGGCATACTGTTTGCCAGTCTTGAGGGATTTTGATGGTGGTTCTATGTGAACACTGGACGATGGGCAACCAGTTCCGGTTTTACTAATCGCTGAACCAGCATTCATTGTGGAAGTTTTATCGGTAATCACAGAGGCCAATGATGCTCCACTGCCGCCACCTTCTTCGTCGACATCCTTATTACTGCAAACATAGGGTATTTTGGTCAATTTGGTAATTTGATATAATACTTATCAGAAGATCACTTACCGATGAGAACAATAATATGCCTGATGCGCTTCCAATGTGGATGGTGAACTAAAGCCAATCCCACATGGTAGGCACATGAAAACTTTCATACGTTGTGGCATTTCCTGCACTGCAGTTGATACTGCCGCTGATTTTAATACTCCACCAGCACCACCTCCTGACGTATCCACCGGTTGGTCGTCATGCTGCTTTGTCAGTAATGGAGGTGGCGCCGGCGGTACTGTTTGCGATAATTGTGAAAGGCGATTTTGATTTTGTGTCTCCTCGTGTATGGCCTTCAAATCTTTGGCATCCGGTTTTAAAGCCGGATCTGAGGCTAGCAATGCGTTCAAGCGCAATTTTGGCAATATATTCGATGCCGGTGATGATGATGATGATGTCATCACATCATCGCATGGTATTGCTTTATCGGGGCTTGACAGACGACTTTGTACATCTTCCGATCGTGGTGATGATCGTTCTGCTGTTATTTGCTGATCATCATAATTTCGATCTCTCTGCGATTCGATTTCGATTGGTTCCGACTTAGGTTCTGGTCGATGTTGGTGTTGTTGTTGTACGCTTATATGATTCTCAGTTGATTCCATCGAATTATGTTGTATTGTTTCATCATCATCCATCGGATCAGATTCATTGGAATTGAGAGCACTCGTCGGACGATTTTGATCATTGTCAGGCGATCCCATTTTTCTCGTATTCGTTAATGTTGTTGCTATTGCTGTTGCCTCTGTTTTTGGTGTTGGTGTTGTTGTTGTTGCTTCATTTGCTAATTCTCCATCTTCTCGAATGGAATCCTCAGTAATTTCAGCATCACAATCTGTATCATTGTGATGTGCTGTGTGTGACGTATCATGCGTTGAACTTTCGTCATCATCTTTTAAATCGTTTAGGCTAATATCTTTGGAATCTATAAATAGAGAGAGAGATAGAGAGAGAGAGAGAGATAGAATAAGAATTTCAATTTTCAAAATATCTACTTATATTATACAAGATTATATGAAAAGTTGCCATAAATTCTTTTATCATGAATCCTTTTTCTTTTTTTCATTTCCTTCGATTCCTATCAACATATCTTGAGTAATCGTTTATCAAGGAAAACACAAATTTATATTTCTTCTTCTACTTCTTCGTATTTTCTTATCTTATACATATAAACATTATGTTATCCAACATATGCAATTTCGAATGAAGATTGCTTTTACGACTAAAATCTGAATATTGAAATGAATTTTTATCTACACCATAAAATCTACTTCGACATTTTTGAACCCTTTTCAAAAAATATCTCTCTTTTATCGGAATAATCATTATCATCATCATTATCATGGTCACACAGAGAGCCAAAACAGACGGATGGCAATATTAAATACTCGTATCTGCATGAGTGCAAGTATGTAGGTACGAATATATAAAGGGTGGTTTTTAAAGCTCCTATAATGTTGAATCTGGTGAATATGGAGATTGTTTGAAGGTCATAATGTGAATTTTTGTCAAAAAGTCACTTACAAGTGTCGATCGCTGTTGTGGCGCGTTATTGTGCCAACAGACGCCAACTTCCTTCTTTCTTAATGCACCAGCCGTTTCAAAAGTGCAACTTAAAACACAGCATCACCATTTTGGCGAGGTGGAATGAATTCTCTTAGAATCGTAAAAACAAATCAACATTGTCTACACTTTTGACATTTTCAAGCGATTTTTTTTCAAATTCGGCTCGTTTGGGTGTTTCCGTCCTTCGCACTTTGGCGCTTAGTTTCAGGATCGTATTGAAAACACCACATTTCGTCGCCGGTTACAATATTGAATAACAAGCTTGGGTCTTTTTTCTCCTCTTTAACGTCTTTCATCTTCGAATGTTGAATTCTGAGTTTTTGGTCGTTCCATCGTCTTTCTTGTACCGACACTGTAAACATACTGATATTTTTCTACTTCTGATCTATCCAATTGTCATAACATTTTGATGGGATGTAAAAGAAAGATGTTTCTTTTAAACGAAGTCTCCCATCAATTGATGGTCCCACTAGAAAGGCACATTTTTGAAGAGTCCTGTTTATTTTGGGACACACCTTGTACATGCTTTAAATCTAAACTATAGGCAATTTCGATTTGTGGTAGCAGCAAAAATGGGTTAAGTTAATCCAAATTCAGCGTTTCAGCTGGGAAAATGCTATGATCTGAAATAAGCGACTGATAAAAGCATCGAAAAAAGCACAAATGATGTCAAAATGTTGAAGATGCCAATCTTAATTTCATTTCCAAAATTAAGGCACTTATTGAAGATTTTAATAATGCAACCATTAAACATTTCATTTGTAAAATTATATAATCTTGTTCACAATTTATTTGATTTCCTTTTTGACGATGTACGAAGTACTGAACCGTAAAAAAAGGCCCTTTATGTCCATAGCTATTGCCATATTTGCCATCAATGATAAGGCGGGAATTCTTTGAATAAGTATTGCATACATACATAGCAATTCTACAACTACAAATTTCATAAGAATTGGCACCATCGTCACTATATCCAATTTACACACACAAACACACACACATACACATGTGAGCCATAAACTACTCGCACGTTTATATACAATATGTGTCAAATTGACCAAAAACAATAACCAACTAAAGCACCAACAACAACAACAACAACAACAACAGAAAAGGTTAACAATTATTATCGTCGAACAAATTGTCAGCCAAATGCCGCATTGCATAGCCCCCCTTCGAATATAAAAATATATAAAAAAAGAAAAATCAAAGATTAACAAGGATATGCTTGAGTAGAAAGCCAATTGGTGGATAACTACATGCATTGAATTGCAAAAAATTCAGTTAAATTGTTTATATGGATTTACAAAAAAAAAAACAACAATAATAAACACAAAGTAAAGTGTCCATAAGTCTGGTCGAAAATGGTATTCGGTTCTTGGTTTTTTTTTTTTTTTGCTTTTTATCATTTTTATCCTCTTGTTAAATCTACTTGTTGTCGTTGTTGTTGTTGTTGTTGTTGTAAGTGTTGATATAATTCACAGATTTTTGTTAGCAGTTTGTAAACAGTGACAGTGACGAACGAGTGACCCATACATGTACGAGTAGTAAGTACTTGTTGGCAAACAGGAGAATCATGTCAAAATATTCGAATAATGATTAGAAATAGGTATGATTATGAAGAAGGTTGTAACGAAAAACAAAAACGAACAAAAAAAAGAAGAAGAAGCACCAACTACACAAAATTGTAAACATGTAGCGTAAATTTGACATCTGATTGCATGTAGGTATAAATGTACAAATAAATGCAACATACTGAAAATATTGTTATAACGACAATACTCGTACTTAGATGATGCTCAAGATAATATGAATCACTCACTCTCTCATACAAGCTTACATAAACGTGCACTTAATGCAAACGCAACGCGAATGATGTGACAGCTTTGATAAAACAAACACACACACAGACACACACACACATATACTTGAATAATATGACAGACAGTCAAGACAAACATAAGTAATAGACAATATTGAAGTTTTGTATTCTAATCAATATTCTTATGTATCGTTGAGCAAAAGAGCGGCATAAAGAGATGAAGACGAGTTTTCTAAGTATTAACTATCTTGTATCATATGACGAAATAGGAAATAAGATACTCGTATATGTACATACATTCATACCTATACTAATGATGCCAATCCCGGTAATCCTCGTCTTAAATTTTGTAGCGAAAATTAGACAATTAACAGCGATAAATTTAGAACTTTTTGGTTTTTTTTTTATTTTCAAACCTACAATAGTAAAAATTTCACAACGGTTTTTAATCTGAAAAAATATGTGCAGGGCACATTGTGTGCATATCACAATTTTTCCGATTTTGATAGTAACATTTTAAACGGTATTCGAGTTAAATTGGTATAATACTGAAATCTCACTTTTCATAATGTTTGGTGAAATATAGCGAATTTATTCCAGCCAAATAGCATGTTTTAAAAATAAAGAAATATTTTTTTCACTGATTTCTAAAAATATTAGTATGATTTTAGCTAATATTGTGATAAACATCTATTTTTTCTATTTTTTTTTTCTAAGTGGCAATAAGTATCATCCCCAAGAAATCTCAAAATTTTCATATTTTGCGTATAGAAGAACATTTCTCAGTTAATAATGATGGCAAACTATGCTAAATACAACAATATCATCGCATGCGATATGTGCAAAATAGCAGCTTATTTGAAATCTGATCTGATCTGATTCTTATTACATATATTTACATTTGAGAAGGTCACTTAAAGCAAAAATTGATAATTTTTGTTGAAGTTGGGCGCTTTTAACTTATTTTACAAGTTTTTGAAAATTTAATAATGAAAAATGGTTCAGTGCTTCTTCTTCGTTTTGAACCGTTATGAGTTTATTATAGGATTTAGATAAGAATTTTCAAATATCTGGCTTTTTGATTCATAACTATTTATGTTCATCGAACTGAATTGTGATAATTTTGAAATTCGTATCAATGTGGCACATTATTTGTTTTTGCTTTGTAATAGTATAAAAATATTGAATAATATTTTGTTGATTTTATAAATAGAGTAGTTAAAATAAGTATTGCTAAGCTCCCTGTAATTTCGACACTAATCGCAAAAACCAGGGCTCAGCAAAAGTCCCGAATATTGGTATCCCTAAGATATAAAAACATAAGAGATTAATAATTACAGTTAGATAGCAATGAGGGGGCAAGACAGCAACTTAACGATCTACACGTATTTACCTACCTTTCAGCCTACCTAATTCAACTTGATCTACCTTACATAGAGATATTTTTCTAAGAAATACACATGCAAACGTATATGCACATACATACACACTGCTGCTAATGCTGTATGACGAAAAACGACGAAAATGGAAAACAAAAGCTCAATGCAAATCGAAAAGTAAAACGGCATCTTTACGCTTGCGCGTTAAGCTGTCAATTCAATGCTATTGAAATGTCAGCACTTTACATTAATCGAACATGAGAAATAAAAAATAAGAAGAAAATCAGTTACAACAATAACGATATCGACAACAATAACAACAACAACAACGAAGACATCGACAACATCTTTACAAAAGTGCATCAAGGTAGAATAACATGTTACATTTGTAAGTAGGTGCATATAATATAGATCAGTAGACACCAAGACTAGTGATGAACTGATTCGGAATCAGTTCTATCTTGATACCTTTTATCCACTTAAAGTCTATGCTAATACCACAAAATGATACTATGATTTCCCACAACTGCAAAATATTATAATTAATTGCACTAAAACCATATCACGATTATATTTCAAAATTCAAGAGTATTTTGTATTTTTCGTGATTCTCTCTCTTGGTCTACTATCTCCTCAATTCAGTACATTATTCTAGTCTAACAATTTAGAATAACAGAGCTGCGTCTTGTCTAGTCCGCTGGTCACGAATATAATAGGTGTACAAATAAATTGTGTCATGTGTTGGTTGCATTAAAAAACATACGCATCCATTTCGCCCGTTATTTGTAGCTTAGTCATTGTTGTTTATATGACATAAGTTTCAGTCGATTAGAAGCTGTCATTCAGTGTGTATCTGTTTTATAGAACACAGATGTCGATAAGTAACATTCACTCCATTGTATTCTATTCTGGTTTCGAATGAAAAAAAAGTACTGCTGAAGCTGTACTGGATTTGGGTGAAAATTATGTGAATCTTAGAACAGTACAAAGATGGTTTGCAAGATTTCGTGACAATAATTTTTGCCTTGAGGATGATTCACGTATCGTTGCTCCAAGAAAGGTTATGGACGTAGAAATTCAAATTTAGATTGATGAAAATCCATGTCAAACCGTCACAGCTGAAAGTTATCAACAACAAATGATCAAATTAAGTAATGCTGTGGGGGGAAAAATACCATTTACTGGCCAAGAAAGTCGAAAAGTGATGTTGCTGCATGACATCGCTCGTCCACATACAGCAAAATCAACTCAGGAGCTTAGCTTCACCTTCGGCTGGGAAGTCCTCCAGCATGCGGCGAATTCTCCAGACTTGGCACCTTCCGTCTTCCACTTATTCATATCAATGCAGTCTTATTTAGCTGACCAGCGATTCTCCAAAGTTGAAGATGTGCAAAAATGGCTCGATAAATATTTTGCCTCGAAACCACCAAGATTCTATCGCGAGTGTATCCATCATCTACCCGATAAATATGAAATTCATGAAAAACATGACAGAATTTATTTGTACACATATTACATATATATTAATGTACTATTCGAATTAATTTATAATTTTCGAATATATCCAGAGATTAGCTAGCTTATTGAAAGCTTTATCAGTATTGTTATAGAATGGATTACATTAGCAACATTTCAAACTAATCAAGTAACTAGTTATTTGGATACTGATTTCGAAATTTCTCCGTGGGAAATTTTCAAAACGAAAATCATTTGGTAGTTTCGCTATACAAAGTATATAAATACATGTACATATACTCTTGTATATGTATAGGAATATACTAAGTATATAATACATATACCAACAACAAATGACCGAATGCTCCCATCTTGGATAAATATGTATTTATGCATATTCCAAACACTTGATGGACATATCAACAGTAATGAAGGAGTTTGTTTCTCCTTCATATTGTTGTTGTTGCCATTTTAACCAATTGTGTGGTGTATGTAGCCGCCTTGTAATACCATATTTGTACAAATTGTTAACCTTCAAGTGTACATGCGTAACTATTGCAATAGTACAACAAACTCATGTATGCTCATATACTTGTATGTATGATCAGTATAATGATCAACACAACGATCAATTCAGCAGTAAATCAGTGACAATGCATTTGCTTGTTACCACAATAAGGTAACAAGTAATTGCTCTGAGTTTGTACTAAGTTGATAAATTTTTTGTTTTTTTTTTTTTTTGTTTTTTGAAAATATTTAATGATAACCATCATTGTTATAATTGTGTTTTTGTAGTTATGACCAAAATACGATGTTTTTTTTTGTTTGATGTCATACTCGTACATGCATCTGTATGACAATTTTTTTTTCTTGCGAAGCTCAACGATACTTACATGTAAGCTTATGATATAATGATTGCAGATAGACAATTATTTTTATACTTTCTTGTGTAATATTTGTGATTTAGTATTGCAACAATATTACAAATCTTAGTATTTATTTCATAAGTCACTTTACATATATGTACCTACAATGCATAAGTCGGTACTCATGGGAATTGAGCATTTTCTAGTATTCTAGTCTATATTAAGCATACACACATCAAAGCTGTAAGAAAAGCTCGGACCAGCTTTTTATGATCTTATTGCGATAAATTTATGTATATCCAATATGAATACATTTCTAAAATTTATTATCGAATTTTATAATAGATATGTGATTATTTGAAGAAAATATTTTCAGGCATCCGATCTAAAAATTCCATATCTACCTCTTCTGTAGTCATTGAATTTGATGCAGGGTTGGTTTAACCAGGTCACGTCGGCTGAGAAATAATTTACCGTGCTTCTTCTCCTCATTTGTCGATAACAACCGATGATCGATTTAGGCCGAACATATAATGCGGCGCCAGTCTGTCTGTTTTCAGTTCTTCGCTTGCTGGCGCCAATTAGATATTCCAAGTGCCGCCAGGTTACCCAAAACTTGGTCCTTTCAACGGAGGTTTGGTTTTTCTCTTCTTCTACGACCTCCAGCGGATGCTGAATTAAATACCCTCTTCGCTGGAGCGTCTTCTTCCATACGATCGACATGACGCAGCCAGCGCAGTCGCTGGATTTTGATTCACTTAACTATGTCAATGTCAGCGTATACCTCATACAGCGCATCGTTGTACCTCATTCGGTACTGGCCATCAACACAAATAGGTCCGACGATCCTGCGCGGAACTTTTCTCTCGCGAAACTCCAAGCATCCTCTCGTCAGTGTTGGAAATTGTCCAGGCTTCTGTGCCATATGTTAGCACAGGAATAATGTGGGACTTGTAGAGTGTGATTTGCGATCTTCGAGAGAGGGCTCGACTACTCAATTGCTTACACAGCTCAAAGTACCACCTGTTAGTAAGAGTTATCCAACGCATGACCTGCAGGCTGACGTCATTACAGTTGTTGATGCTGGTTCCAAGATAGACGAAGTCCTTCACCACCATGAAAGTGTAATTGTCAACAGTGACGTGTTGTCCAAGATGCAGGGACTCTTTGTTTGTAGACACTAGGTACTTCGTTTTGCCCTCGTTCACCGTAAGATCCATTTGACGTGACTTTCGTTCCAATTCAGAGAATGCTGCACTGACTGCTAGCGAGTTTGTTCAATTTACCGTTACATAAACTATTTCTGCTTCGATAAAACTTCCTTATAGAAGTCAGGGAATGAAACTACGAAAGTGCAGCAGTCAGTCCTGACTAAAAACTTTATTTTCATTGAAAAAAGGTTATTGTTTTCGAATTTCTATGGGTAATGCAGAATATTATGAAATTGTTATCAAAGGAAAATAGCAATTATTCGTACATTTTCTTTGAAATTAGCCTGGGTAGAGCAAAATGTTGTTCACAGAAGTTGTTTGGCTTGATGCGAGTTTTAATTCAATCAATATAGATTGCAGAATTTTTCGATCATTTTGAAACAATTACCTCAAAAATATATTTATTTAAGATGTTTTCGCCAGCAGATTTTTTATTTTTATTGTTGTTGTAAAAACAGTTTTCTTTTCCCCCTTGTCTCTTATAAACAGGATGATTTAATTAATAATTAAGTAATTCATATTTATCTGATTTTTGTTTCTCCCACATTTACCTAAATTGTTGAACCATTTGTTATTCTCTTACACAAGTACAACTACCATATGTCCTAGTATAGAAGCTTCTGCTGTACACACACGAGAATGTACATAACACTGCATACAAATTAAAACTCGGTAAGCATGTAATTACACAAAACTTACCAGCACCTATTATTACAATAACAACAACAACACCAACAACTACAATGTCAAGAATCACTTGTTTCACCATCAATTGCCACCAACTAAATATTATACACTTGTTAAAAAAACAAACAAACAAAAATCTACGTACCTGCCTACATACATTTGTATACATATAACCATTGGCTCGTACATAGGCACTACTCGCATTTATAATAAGCGTGTAAAAAACATAATAGGCATGTTCGTACATATAAACATACATTTACATGCATACACAAAGTTGTATACTGCCACTTTTGCTAACAAGACGCACGTACCAAAAGTCAAAAAGAACAATATCAACAACGACAGCAACAGCAGCAATAAGAAGAACAACAACAACAACGGCAGTAATAACATACATACATCTCGTTCAATATGTCAATAAAAAATGTTTCTTTAACAAGCCTCCAACGATGGTTCACATAACATACTCGTTCATACACGCAAATACGTCCATATGCACACACACACTCACACACACCTATATGCATATGTGTATGCGTATAAAACCATACTTAAAACACATCATTACCTAACCAATTAGGCTAAAGAAGTGATCGAAATGTACAACAATAATAAAAGCAAAAGCAACGATGAGCTACAATAAGAAAGCCGCTTAAAATGCGAAAGAAAGAATATCAAGTGAAGCAACAATGCATATATGAGCACCAGGCATACGTACAAGGTGATGATGGTGACGACGACGTGTGATGGTAGTGGTAACTGCGAACAAACAAGTAATACGTGCCACAACCACACAATTGTTACAACAATATGGCATGGGATTTTCGTTGGTGGTAGACTATACATGCACAACAACAACAATAGCCAAGAGATATACACCCATGTGTGTGTTTGTTTGTGTGTGTCAGCTTTTAGTAGAAAGGATTTGCTTTGTGGAATAAATTCACTTTGTATACATGATGCTGCTGCTGTTGTGGTTCATCGTCTGTTGCGTCTTCTTCTGCCTTGCACTTTTGATTAAGGTGGGCTTGGTTGGCGATGGTTATTTCTTTTTTATACCCTACGCTCAAAGGGTTTAGATTTGCACATGCATTTGTAACGCAGCCATGAGGAGGAGTGCTAGTTATGAAAAGGTATATATTATTGATCAGAATCACTATTTGAATCGATTTAGTCATATCTCTTTGTACGTTAACTACCGCAAATATACAACAAAAGAGCTGAAAATCGCTATATATTATTATTTTGATCATCGAACTGTTAGATTCGCGAATGGATGTAATCGGATGAAAACTACACCTACTCCCCATAGAAAAGTATGTTTTGGAATGTACACAAATTTTATGTACTTTTGCATGTACATGCAAAGCTATCAAACTCAAATTCGGTATATAAGACTATTTTTAACAACTAACTAACATATTTGAAAATTGATTGTAGTCACATGAAAGCAACATCTATCTGTCATATAAAAGTAGAGTTTTTGAACGAATGTTTTCGGTTAGGTAGATAGATAATATGAAGCTACAACGCTGAAATTTTGTGGGACCGATTATTTTGATCAACATTTTGTTTTACTTGAGAATGAATGCAATCGGACGAAAACCACGCCCACCTCCCATACAAAAGTATCGTTTCCGGATGAATATTTTATATCTTTTGTACGTACATACAAAGAAATTAAGCTAAAATTCGATGCAGAAGATCATTTTAATCAAGGAATTGAAAATTTTTGAGAATGAACATAATCGAATACAAACCACGCCTACCTCTCATAGAAAATTAAGCTTTTAAACCGATGTTTTTGAATTTTGCACAGGTTAATTTAAGAGCTATCAAGCTAAAAGTCGTTATCTAAGATTATTTCTACCAGCAACTGGATAAAAACTACTCCTACTTCCTATGGAAAAATTGTTTGTGAAATGTACGTTTTTATAGTCGTCTTGGAAATATAAAGCTGATGAATCTTGCATTTGTCATAATACAGGGTATCTACTAGTCGGTATTACCAAAGTTAATTCCTTTTTAAGTTGAAAAATTATTTTTTTCTTGTTGTTGTTGTAGCAAGCTGTTGTGCGAAACGGTTGCTGCTTGCTGCTGAATATTACACATTAAAGTAATGATACCGAAAAAATTACCACCATGACAAGAGCGAATATCAGAACAGAGGCAGGAGCAGCATACCCTGCAAGCAGCATCATCAGTACGTATGATAGGTACGGTACCCTACTTATGCATGTACCTATGAAGCAATAATGTTAATGATGTGTTGCAGTATATACTATTGCTACGGTAGCAATAACAACAACAATAAATGATTTGTTGCATATTTCAAGTTGATCATTATGATATTAATTACGATGTTGTTGTTGTTGTTGTTACTTTAGTTGTTGTTGTTGTTGCTATTAATGCTGATGATATGTTTGAAGAGTAGGCAACTGTAAGCTAAGTGATTTTTATGCAAAATTACTTGGTGTTGTTGTTGTTGCTGTTGCTCTTTTGATGATTTAATGAAGCGATGACATTGATAATGTTGATGAGTTAAAACAACTGCCTACCTTTGGTTTCTCTTCTTCTTCCTCATATTCTTCATATTAAGTTTCTTTCAATTGTTGACATAATGTGTTTACTTGCTTTGAGTTGAGATTGTTTAATTTAATTTTCATTTATGTTTTACATAGATTCTTAATCATTTTGTTTGGATGTATGTATGTACAAGAAGGTATATGTGTACAATATATGTTATACATATAATATGTAAATCATTATTCGTGCATCAAATTGTTGTTGCATCTAATGATTGTTGTTGTTGTGTATATATTGTATATGAACATACATTCCTAATTTGAAATGAAAAAAAAAAAATGTAATTTGATCAATTTTCCAATATACATACAAAGTAGTCTTGGACAAATATCGACTAAGAGCTTACATTATCGGTCAGTTTCCCATTGTTCATTAGAACTGATAGATAATAAACAAATACACAAATTTGAAGCACAATGAGAAGAAGTAAGTAAGGGCTTTCAACTATCGGATAGCATTCGGTTTTCTATCATTTTACAGCCTAGCCTCTCTTTCATGTATACAAAGAGGAGTGAAATAAAAAGTATGAAAAAATGTTTGGATTTATAAGCGAAAATATAAATTTTCCCCCAACTATTTTGCACATCCAAGTGATAATTCAAAATCGAAACCACTAAACCATGTGGTATTCCTAAGGCCTCTAAAATATTGTGCTCCTTCCATTTCCAATTGACCAACACCATATCGAGGATTTTTTCATTTATTTCTGGTGTGGTGACTTCAATGGAGCACCCAAAATGTTCTGCCTTGCTCATGCAAATGTCTGACTGCAAAGAAATTTAGTAAATCACTCTTTGACCATTGAAATTGAAACTGCAGGTTTCTCATAGTATTGCTTTGATTGACCGATGTTTAATTTTCGCTAAAAATCTCACGTGATGTGAACATTAAATTCACTTTTTTCTGTTTACAAAATTCACTATATAACCTACTTCCATCAGATGCACTAGCTATATGACACAGCTTGCCCAAAAATTTGACAGTACCTAGTCTACTGACAGATGCTAGTTAATGTGAACAGGGTTGCATTTAAAATTATAATATGGTAAATTGAAAAATTCGTTTCGCTTTTGTTGTTTCACTTTTTTCTGTTTACAAAATTCACTACGTTACCTACTTCCATCAGATACACTAACTAAATGACACAGCTTGTCCAAAAATTTGACAGTACCTAGTCTACTGACAGATGCTGGTTAATATGAACAGGGTTGCATTTGAAATTATAATATGGTAAATTGAAAAATTCGTTTCTCTTTTGCTTTTCTATTGCTAACACAATAATCTCAAAGTATGTGGGTTCATTTTCCAATACAATAGCTCTGAAAATCATTATTTTAGAATTGATCCATTACGAAAACATTCACATAGCTTACTACAGGCTACTTTTTTGTAGCAAAGCATAATACAAATGTTCCTGATACTATGTATAATAAATACATACTAGATTTAAACGTCTCATTGTTTTCACTGTTCACTGTGTTCGTTGACGACTACACGCTAAACGTCGATTAACAGAAAATGAAGTGCAAATTTGCTTCTTCAATGTATTGTTTAATTCAACTTGCCTGATAAACACATCAATGTCATCATCAACGACACCGTAGCAACGGCTCAGCTGCCTTCGTCATCAGTATCATGATGATCATCACAGCATTATAATGATCGTCATCAACCGTAGGGAACTAAAGTTAAAGGAATAAAATAAAATGGAAGAGCAAAAATCTGACGACTGAACGATGTTAAGCGCTGAAGTTAACACAATAAATGTGCAAAAATGTGTTGAAGAAAAAATAAAATAAAATAAACAAAACCAAATGCTACAAAAAAAAAAAAAAAAAAATGAAGAGAAAAAATGAAGACAACAGACACGTTTTATATTTGTAGATTATTATTATTGTTGTTGTTGTTGTTGTGTTGTGTTTAGTATATACTTGTATGTATGTATTTTGTCGCTGCAATCAAATAAAATTCGCAATGAAGAGCTTATAACAAGACAGTAACACTACATAATATGATACAACAAATAAGCAAGTAGAGTACAAGCAAAAAAATGTTTCAATGAAGCAAAGAAGACATCATCATTGCCGTCATCGTCATAGTCATCATCATCATTATCATCATCATCTTCATCATCATCATTATCACTTCAGACATCACTACATACATCCATTCGTAGGTAATCATCACGAATTTGTTGTAAGCAACAGTAAAATACAAAATGTTACAAGCAGAGATAATTTTGAATGCGGGTGTTGTTTCTGTGTACTCAGAGGGTAAGAGAGTACGAGGATTAATGCTTTTATTAAGTTAAATCATTTTCGTTCTGCTTTTTATTGTACGTACATACCTTCCTACTATGTATGTTGTAGAGTTAATGTTTATGAAAACATTTGATTTGATGGAATATTGATTGAATTTCATTCTTGATGATTTAGGTACAATACACGTACTTATGAAGCAGAGTAAGAAGATAGGTATAGAAAGAGTTAATTTGAGAATGACATAGTGAATAAGTGAATATTCAAAATCATTGACTTGGTCATGATTTTTCGATTCTTTAAGGAATGTACATAGATGTTGTGACATTAGATTATGAGAATAGAAACACTAAACAATAGCAAAAAAAAAAAAAAACTTCTATTACCATACATAGCTATTACTAGTTCTACTATTACTACTATTATTACTACTACTAGCAGTAGTAAGTATTACTATTATTATCCATTATTGAGTTACATTTAATTAATTAATCTACTTATATGGTTGCTTTTAATGGGAAAAATTAAAATGAATAAACTTTGCATGTGTTAATATGCAAATGACCAACTCTGGTAACAGATCAACATTTTGTAATATTAACGAGATTAGACAATTGTTGTATGATAGATACCTAGCCATGGAATCGAATACGACATTAGTAATAATGCACAATATAAAAAAAAAACTATACATTTTATAGTTGTAATCTTGAAATATATACAGGACCACTTGCATGCCCAACTTACCCGCGGACATATACGCTTATTGCATTAGATGGCTGAATTAAAAATCAATAGCAAAAGCAATTACGTTAAAAATTTTAATTTTTTCTAATATCAATTTTAGTATTGATTTCAAATACTTTGAGCGTGATCCTTTAAATATTCAAAGTGCTATATTAGAAATAATGATCAATCAATGGGAAATAAGTGAATAAAAGTGCTAACTCTCTCTTTCTCTCTCTCTATTTTCAGTTGTCAGTTCTCTTGGTAGTGAAAGACGTCCAAGTTTTTGAAATGATGGCTCAACACTGAAAATTATTAAAAATATCTACGAAGATTTAATGTATGATATTAGGTAGGCAGGTAGGTTGAGTCTCTGTCTGTCGGCGCACTTAGATCTATTAAAGGCCCATTGAGATACCACTGGAGTTTTATCCCTTACCCAACTGGGTCCTCTTTGAGCCAATATGTGGTTTTTATAAATGACACTATCATTTGTTAGTTTTTTTTCCCCAACCTCTGAGACGCCACCAAGAAAAGCCGTTTCGAATGCAGTGAACCTTCTTCTGCCCAGAACCTGGCATCCGCACATGAGATGATCAATTGTTTCTTCTTCCTGCATATCTTGGCAGCTTCTGCAGTAGTAGTAAAAAGGTGCCCCTAGTCTATTCGCGTGTCTTCCAAGAAGGCAATGACCTGTTAGAACCCCAATTGTTATTCTAATGTCCTGTCTGTTCAGTTTCAAAAGTACTTTAGTTCGAGCTAAGTTCCATTTCGGCCACATAAGCCGACTATTTAAACAGCTTCCTGTCTGTCTCCAAAGTGAATCTGTCTATCATTAATTTACAAGTTGCTAGTGGCAATGTCACCGATGCTTTCTCCGGGTGGAGTGTTAATGTTGTGCCATGCTTTGCTAGTTCATCCGCGCTACCGTTGTCTTTGATGTCTCTGTGTCCTGATACCCAAATAAGGTGGATGTTAAAGTATCTAGTGTGTTCTATTAGTAGTTCGTGACAGTTTATCACCGTCTTTGATGATTGCCTACTCATTTGCAGCGATTTTAGTGCCGCCTGACTATCAGAATAGATATAAATTTCTCTTGTACTCACAACACCTTTTTTGACAATAGAGAGTGCCTCTTTTATGGCTATAATTTCAGCCTGAAATACACTGCAATGATCTGGTAGACGGAAGGCTACCAGATCATAGTTTGATATCTCCAAAACTCTGAAAAATTATTCTAAACTAAAGAAACGAGAATATTGTTGAGCTAAGCGCCTATTTTGAAGAGGGGTTGTAGGAAATCGCCTTATTCAAAGGAGATGAAGAGGACCTTTTTCCCTGGTCGAAGCTAGATACATATTGTACAGTAGCAGCTACAACATACCATTAGTTATTCTACTTTATTCTACTATAGCACAATGCACGCGAATAAAAGATATAAAAATAACATTGAAAAATATTGAACTAAAAATTATAGAATTTGTTTTTATCATATAAATATTTGCGATTAAATGACATTGAACATTGGACATCAATTTGGACGACTAGTTTATTATTTAGTCGATAGGATTAAATTGAATTAATGATAAAATATGAAAATTATTGTATGTCATTCAGCTGGAATTATTCGCTTAGAAAATAATTGTAAAATAATTTGATGGAGAATTTCAAATAAGCAGCAATTACTTTAAAAATAATCTGACAGTTGCATGTTTACAGACTATACATCAGTAATTCTGTATCTGTAGAAAATGTACAAAATTTGGTGGTTACAACAACAAAACTATATACATACAATATTAACAACCTTTCGTATGAAGTGGAAGATCAATACATTTATGCAAGTATAAATGTATAATATATCGTATCCATTATGGGTGTAGAGTGGTGACAATTGGAACTGGTATTGAGAGTGCTCAAATGAAATAGCAAAAAAGTTTATGTTTTAAATTAACATACAACTAAACAACAACAACAACAACACAAACACTGAATATGCATACGAATATTTGCTATTATCAATATCAGTAGAAGAACATCCGATTGTGAGGGACTGTGTAGAACGAGAGGCAATCCTACATAACAATATAAAGGCTACAAATACAAAACAACAAGCAACAACAGCAATCAGTTAAATCAATTGCTCAACATTGAACTCCAAATGTTGTTGCAAAGCGAGCGAAAGAGTGTGTCACATTTACGTGTACACCACTGTTTGCATGTGAGTGTATGTTTGATATCAGTTTTTGAAGATTTCGTTTATTTTTTTAATTAAGACATCAACAACAGAAAAAAGATTTTGTTTTGTGTACGAAACGATTTCGTAGAATTTTATAAGAAGCAGTAAGAGTAACTGCCTTGGTTATTCATTTTTTGTGTTTTTTCATTTTTGGTTCTGCACACGATTTTACTACAAACAAAATTGCAATACTCGTACAAACTTTCCATACAACATTAACTGAGATTTGTAGATATAAATAGAATAATTTTTTTTTTTGATTTACAATTTTGATTTTTTTTACTATTTTTTTAATTTTTTTTAGCAATTTTATGGCATCAAATTAGTTGAGGACAAAGTTTAACTCTTGTATCTACAATTATCTGAAGACTCGCAACTAGTACAAGTATTCTCTTGTTTATTTGGAACATTTCTAATTGATCATAGACTTGGATAGTTCCTCTGAAGATTTATGTGTGTATGATCATTGGTTCATAGATTCATCATGTTTTGCCGATTAATACATTCCACCGAGATGTGTTGAAAGATCTTCATTTCAAACAACAACAACGGGGCGAAAATATGGTCAAGGAAAGAAAACTAATGTTGTAATTATTTTCTGATCTTCTCTGCATATTGTCCCCAGTTGGAATACCAATTCTCAGGATGTTCAACATTTATTCTTCTAATCCCTTTTCCGACACTAAAAAATCGTCATGAAAAGGTTTCTGTAAAAGCCCTGCGATGAGGTTTACTAAAACTAGTCCCACAAGAGCTCTGCTATTCGAAATTGGCAAACATTAGCCAGTCCGTTTCTAGTTTAAATTTAACACGCCCTACAAAAGAAAATCTGCTCCTAGATATTTCAGTATGTGTGATACGTTAAAAATCTGACAAAAACTGCTGGAACTCCTACAGAATTTAGGATATTTCAATAACCTAAACCTAATAATCGAATATCGATTTAGGTCGAATATAACATGCTTTGCCAGCCATCTCTGTTTTTCGCTAGCTGGCGTCAGTTAAAAATTCCAAGCGCCGTCAGATTCTCCAGTACTTGGTCTTTCCACCGAAGGTTAGGTCTTCCTCTTCTGGGTCGTCCTCCAGCGGGTTCCGAATATAACACCTTCTTAGCTGGAGCGTGTTTTTCCATTCGCTCGACAAGACCTAGACAGCGCAGCCGCTGGATTTTGATGCCCTTTACTATGTCAATATCGGCATACCGATCGTACAGCTCATGGTTGTACCTTATTCGCTACTCGCCACCAACGCAAATAGGTCCAAAGATCTTGCGTAGGACTTTTCTCCCGAAAATCCCAAGCATTCGCTCATCTGAGGTGGAAATTGTCCAGGCTTAAGCGCCATATGTAAGGACGGGCATGATGAGAGACTTGTAGAGTTTAGTTTGCGTTCTTCGAGAGAAGGCTCGACTTCTCAATTTCTTACTTTGCCCAAAGTATCACCTGTTTGCAAGAGTGATCCTTCGCAATATCTCCAAGGTGACGTCATTACTGCTGTTAATGCTGGTTCCAAGATAGACAAAGTCCCTTACTACTTCACAGACGCCGGGACTCTTTGTTTGTGGATACTAGGTACTTCATCTTGCCTTCGTTCACCGTAAAACCCATTCGACGTGACTCTCGTTCCAATTCCGAGAATGCTGCACTGACTGCTCGCGTGTTCATGCCGATTATGTCAATATAGCCGGCATACGCCAACAGCATGACACTTTTGTTGAACATAGTGCCACTATGTCGTAGATCAGCAGCTCGTATTATTTTCTCCATAATAAGATTGAGAAAGTCGCATGATAACGAATCACCTGGTCTGAAACCCCGGTCGGTATTAAACGGTGCGGAGAGGTCCTTCCCAATTTTCACTGCACAACGGGAGTTATGCGACAGACCAGTCCATCCATCACCGGCTACAAAACCGAATATCCATGGTTTCGAGTTCAAGCTTTTTGTGTTAGGTGGGTTCAGCTAAGTGCAGTGTAATATGAGCTGCTTAAGACCAATCAAACCATTACGGAAGGTCGCTACAATTGATGCGTTTGGATTGACTTTTGAAGATAAATTTAAAAAAAAATCGAGAATCGCAAAAATGTAATTTTCAATTCATGTGAAAACAGACAACATACTCAAGTATCCTATAATTCCCAAGTATGTACCAGCATAATTATTATTTCTTTTTTGTTTGCAAATATTCAGCTTTGGGAATTTCTCTAATTGAGAATATTGATAGCTTTTATCAAATTTGATTTATTAATGAAATAATTTTCACAACACAAAATTGCAAAATTTTGTACTAAAAATTAGTACAAAAGATTTGTCAAAATCGGTCAGTGTCAGCACTGAGATCAATCATCATTTAGTAAGTTGGTATAATTTAGAAATTTTCTGTATTTAAAATTTGAACAATTTAGTGTTTTACTCTTAGTTCGTAGTTCTTTGTGTGTCTGTTCGAATGTCTTGGAACGGAAGTTCAAAAATATCGTAATGAGGCGTCCAAAGGATCATAAACAATACCCATAAACATTCTCGAATATTGGGGGAAAATCCTACATTCAACTTCTATGATTATTTGCAAAATAAATTGTACACATTATTGCACTTTCATAATAATAATAATAATAATAATAATAATAATAATAATTAAACAAATTAGATACCAAAACCGATTACATAGTTGTATATAAATACACACTCGTATTTACATTTATATATGCACGATCATATTTAAGAGTGCAGACTTAAAACAAAAAAAAAAAAAAACAAAAAAAAAAGGAATAAAACTATAAACTAAATAAAAAAAATAAAAAAATTCTTAAAACGTGAGTTTATTTTCTTCAAATCCACACCACGACTACGGTGATTCGATCATCATCTTCATTTTTGCAGCCATAAGATTGCAGCTGCTGCTATTGCTATTATTGTTGTCCACTTGCTGTACTGCTGCTTTTGCTGATTACTTTTGTTTGGTTTTTTTTCGCGCGTAGTATTTTTTTTACATTAAAAAAAACATTTTTTTTGTTCGTTCAACCTTGCCAAACAGCAGCTAGCTGGCGAAACACCAGCAACTTTCATTTACTAAACTTGACTCTATGGTATGTAGGTATTGTGTGGTACTACCACCAGAATACTCATACCGTACCTATATTATCATTTGTTATTAATCAAGAAAATAAGATAAAGTTAAGCAAAAGAAAACCAAATAAAACATAACAAAATATCCACACTTTTAATTTAACAAGTTCAAAATGCTAAAATAATTTTTGCATTCGAAATTCACACTTTTAGAGCTCTTTTGTTTTAACACTAAAGAAAACTAGCGATCAAAAAAGTACTTCTTGACTAAATATCACAGTCTCTTTCTTATGTAACACCAATAAGAAATATATGGTAAGCAAGGTTTTTATATTGTACATATCTTTTGCCAACAGCATGTGTTAATCTACGATGATTTTCTACTACTGCCTCTACAGCAAAACAAATCTGAGAATTCGTGATTTACTTATTGTATGTATTGTATATTCAAATATTAGAGCACATTTTTGTTGATTAACGTTCAAATAAGGAATTGCAATTATTAATTTTATTGCAATTGTTTTTTGTTTTTTACATAAACACAATAACAAGAAAACTTACATTCATCTATACTAGCAGTTTCAACTAATAGACTGAGGTTTTTCACCGGTCAATTTAAAAAGACCATTTCGATTGTCATGGCAAATTTTTGTCACTGAAGTATTTGGCAATTATTTCTCTAAAGGTGGTAACCGTTAAATAACCTTGAAAAAGTGTTCGCGCTTGTCCTTCAAATCTCATGCTTAGAAGACGAAGGCATTAAGGACCTTATTAGATCTCTAATTTAGATTTTTATATGGACATTTCTCACCAGTATGAACCTTAGGTTGGGGATGGATTTTCTTTTTCCCCTAACCTGAATTTTGATATACTCGTATGTATTTGAATTCAAAATTATGTAATTTGTTTATTTTTATTTTTTTGGGGATTTTTTTTAAAAACAATTTAAAATCCATCAAGTGCTTTCGCATTAAAATTTAAAAAGGAATTCAAAATGTAGAGTTAATTGATTTGGCAAGTGAAGCATTCAATTATCTCGAGCCTTCTCTACTTTATGTTGGACATTGCTAGATCTGTGATAATTTAGATGATAATTTGGATGGAAAATTAGTATCAGTATAAATATTAGTTTGGGAATGGATTTCTTTTTCACCAACCTGATTTTTAAAATATTTGGATTAAACCACAAAGTTCTCTCGTGGGTGCCGTAGCTCAGTGGTTAGTGCGTTGGCCATCTGATCTATAGGTCGTGGGTTCGATACCCGGATGAAATATAAAGTTAATATCGAAAATATTTTTTTTTTGTCGAACGGTACGCATCTGTCGGCAAACAATTGGCAATATTTTCGGTAGTAATAATTTGCCATGGAAAAGCTTCTAAAAGAACTCTGTGATAAAGCTCAGGAAAAGTGATGTCACAAGGGTTCTGTCGTTCAGAACCGGTTTAAGTAAGTAGGTCCCTTCTAATACTGTGCAAAATTTAACACGCACAATAGTACTGGAAGGGAAGCTCGGTTAAAGAGCCATTCGGAGCTTAAAGTGCCACATACGAAAGCTACTATTTATACACTAATGTCAATTGCTCAAATCTGGCAACACCATAATAAAGTTTGACATTTTTTTTTAGGAAAAACGTGCTCACAACGTCTTGATAAGTGCTATTTGTTTCGTTTACAGTTAGTTAAGAAAATCAATTTGGCCAAAAAATGAAAATTTCCAGAGAAGGTTTTCAATGGAGGTCGATGAACTCAGTTCGTTGTATGGCGATAGAGCAAAATCAAAAACCACAGTATTTCGCTGGTATTGTAAATTCGTCGGCGACCGAACTACGACCACGAGTCGTTTGGTCGCCTACGAATTTCGTGATGGTAAACCAAAATCGGTTGTTTTGCCACAAAACAACTATGCAGTGCAATACAGAACAGTTAGTTGTAAAAAAATTTGCAGTTGTCGGATACCCCATAATTTATCAATAGCTCAAATAAAGGGTTGGGGTCGATTAGTGTAAGGAAATGGTTCCAAGACGAGCCAAATCCAACAAAAATTGTTCGGGCCCACAGCACATCGAAGGAAACAGTCGCCTGTTTCTTCGGCCGAATGGGTCATGTGGCCACTGTTCCCGCTTGAGCAACGCAGGACGGTCATTTCTGAGTGGTACACGACCATTTGTTTGTCGGAAGTCTTCAGAGAAATTCGCAAAACCAACCACCAAAGACGAATCAGTCAAAACATCGAATTTACCATCATTTACCATACATTTCTGATTTGGCACCCAATCAACGCTAAAGAAGCAGTTGGAGCGTTTAAAGACCATCTTTTGGAAGTGTCTCAAGAGGAATGAAAAAACTGCTATGATAAATGGTTTGAACGAATAATATAATACGAATAGCTAGAAAAGACATTATATTTAGGTATTTAATTTAATATACATTATATTGGATTGGAAGTTATTTTTAGGCTTTAGGTGCGTGTATATGATTGGTTTTAGCATTTCTACCTGCAACAAATAAAGCAGCAACCCATACAACACGTTTATGGAATGACTTTACCATTTAAAGCATACGATGAAATATCGTCTTATTAGATATTTAATTAATTAATTAAAAATACGAATTTCACATACTCCTGACTTCTTGCAATCATATGAAAATATACTCCATTATAGCTTTTATATACAGGAGTATATACCTGCTATTCATACAACATGAACACATGTATTCCGTCTTGGAACTCAC
Source organism: Megamerina dolium (assembly GCA_963854835.1). Lineage (NCBI taxonomy): Eukaryota > Metazoa > Arthropoda > Insecta > Diptera > Megamerinidae > Megamerina > Megamerina dolium. The sequence continues at coordinate 52,087,549 of OY978529.1, forward strand.
TATTGCCAGACAAACTGGCGACTTTAAAAATTGTTCATTACATTTGTTACAACACCAGATTTTATTTTTAATACAGCTGAACTCATAGAAGAAAAAGCTTCAAATCAATGCGTATGTGTGTGTGTGTGTGTGGTGGACAATGCCACAAAAGTGCAAGTTGCATGCGAAATTATCATAACCAAGAGATCTGTGCGAATATTGCAAAACACTGTACACTGTATACTAAGAATTCACTACCTCAGGGTCCCTCACTTCGTTCATTATCTCTCTTGTTATATTTCCCTTTTCCCCTTCAAAAACACCAACACTAAGGGTATTATAAAGGTTGAAACTGTTGAATACGATATCACTATGAAATGACCTAACTAGCGATTAATGGTTACATGCAAAAGTAACCATGCAATTGGTTTTGCGTAGGGGAGAAAAGTGACTAATCATATGCTCTATGTATATGTATTGTACTCATACCATATATTGTGTGTGAGACAATTGCCAATTGCCAATTTCTGCGGGATGATCAACCAAATTATTCGATTGTCTATTGCATTTTATATTGCAGTGGGTGTTCAAAAGACGAAATGAGACACAGAGAGAGAGAGAGAGAGAGAGAGAGAGAGTGAGAGTGAGAGTACGGGCAGCGCTAAACAACACACTCATACAAGACACATGTGCTTATCTTTTTAATACAATAACAACAACAACAACAACCATAAGAACAAGTACATACAATCGTAATAATAACAATAACAGCAACAAACAAGAAAATAACAATTGCTTTGGTAAGCGACCAAGCAATCGACCCATGATCCTTTTTGCTGTAACAAGCATGAAAACGATGATGATGACGACGACGACGACGACAACAACATAACCTCTCATTATCAATAACAATCAATGACGTTAAGCACAACAACAATACCAATAATGCATCAATTGTTAACGCTGTTATTGCTGCTGCCACCATCACTGATTCGAACAAATTGATAAACAATTGTGTTGCTGCAGCAGCAGCAGCACTAATACTATCGAGTGTAGATGTATGTATGTTTGTAAGTATTGTGGCAGCAAGATTTGCCTGCTGCTGGCAATACAATACAATGAGTTTTCTGAGTATGGTATTGTAAATAAAGGGTGTTTTTTTAGTTACATTTTTTCATTTTCGATTACCAATTTTATTGAGCCTTTTTGTTGAGAAACACATGGAGGATCATAACATCTTTCGAGATGAGCTGACAATATTGACATATTGATGAAGTATCTAAATTTATTCGAATTCTTTGAGAAAATCTGTACTCGATTTACCGTCTGGCTGAATATAAATGACACTTCGGTTGCGTGATGGACTTCTTAGCGTTTCATTGTTATCGAAAAAATAAGGCACTCTAATAAATCACCCTTTATTTTTTTTATAAATACATATATATATATATATATATATATATATATATATATATATATATATATATATATATATATAATATTTTTTTTTTTGTCGAACTGAATGTACTCATATACATAACGACGAATTGAACAATTTTATTGTGAATTTGCAACACATAACGCACATTTGTGACTATAGTGGCATATGTATTTATATGGTGTTGTTGTTGTTGTTGCTATTTTACAATGAGATCGGCAAAGTTAAACGCAATCTTAAAAATATGTATGTAGCTAGGTACAATACAATTGATATCTACCTCTGACGTACTAACAACACTACTGCCACAACTACCACCACCACCACCACCATCGCCATCACCATCATAATAATCATAAGGAGCAACAGAAGCAGCATCACAACAACAAGCAGAAGCAATTTGGAAAAAAGTCTTTTGTTCTTTGGTGTGTCTACTATATTTGTATGTCTGATTGTTTGTAACTACAATCTGTCTGACCATTTGTTTGTTTGGCTGTTTCTTTGTTGATATCTGACACGTAGGGATTGTCGTTGTAGCCCTCCAAAATACCTGCCAAAAGTTAGTGAGTATTTTTGCTTTTATTTTTCCTTTTCACATTTGGTTTTGTTTGTTTGTATTATGTCTCTTCATCTTTTGCCTCCACTTTTTGGTTTTTGTCAGTGCTTATATTGATACAATACATACTACCATGTTCATATAGTGAGAGACATGGGGTGGTATCAACCAGAGGCCTATATACACACACATACATCCATACATATGTTACGTGCATATAAATTTGTGAATGTTGCACACTTTTACGTGTGCTGCTTGCTGTTTCAATTTTTATCGCTTTACGATCGAAGGCAATAAATATCTTACAAATAAGCAGAATGTGCTGGAATGCAGGCTGTACAGACAATGGTCAGAGGGAATGTATGTATAAATGCAAAAACAAAACAAAAAAAAAAAACAAAAAACATAACACAACAACATAAACACTAACAATAACAATAACAAAAGAGAAAACAATAATGCAATTTGTGTGAAGTCATACAAATCACACATACAATCATTGCCAGTCTTGCAGTGGTTATCATGTAGGTATTGGGCTTTATTTTTCTATTCCTCAATTTTTATTTTATTAATTTGAATATATTTTTTAAAGAAATTTTAATTTTTTAAAAATTTGTTTTCAGTTATGCAAAAAACCAAGGATTTTTCCTAGTAGGCGCTACATTGCTTCGCTGCAGAGTTGTTATCGATGGAGCTGGTGCAAAATGATAGCATTCTAGTGCACAGTCTGGATTGATCTAATGAACTGCATATTCTAAACTAGCTAGATCGTTTATAATCTCATTTCCATCAATTCAACTTTAAAGCGGGCAAACTTAAAGCACTCTGCTATCAGATTTGAACAAAAGCTCCGAGAAAAAAGACACTCGACTAGGAATTAAGATATTTGGTGGCGTTGATATTCAAACCAAATATCAGTACCGCCTTTTATCTCAGGCCCGCCTGTGTTCTAATCGACTGAAAGCATTTATGAGTGACAGAAGACTTTCTCATTCATGGCTTACTGGAAAAGAGATTGAATTCCCTGTCAATTCGAAAAACCCTAGTCATTTGATTCGTCACTGTGTGTGTGCCAAGATATTAGGCATTCCACTGGGGAATTTTAAATTATAGAATAGAATGATCGGTAGATGTAAGACATTCGATTAGGAGCCAAAATACTAGCGCCATCGTCCATCTTAGAGCCGTCAGTGTACCAAACAACTGAATGCATTTATGGGTGATAGAGGAGCTTCTCATTCATATCCTTTTTATAAGGTGACTGAATTCCATGCCAATTCGAAGAACCCTAGTCGTTCGATCCGCCACTGTGCGTTTCGAGTGTTTAGGTATCTAATTGAGTAATTTTGAATGATGTCATTCCTAGTACAAATATATGCATGTTTTTGCACGATTTGGGCAAAATATTATTTGTCTATTAGCAAACCCTCTAAATCGGATTTAAAATACATTCCTATATATTAGTTTGACATTAGTTTAAAAATATTTTTTTATTTTTCACATACAAACATATCAAAAAGTTTTCAAATAACCTAGCACATTTAATATTATTTAATGTCACATTTTCAGCTAAATCACACAATAGTATGTATGAATATGCAGCATATGAGATTGCTTGCGTGATCTATGTACATTAGGGTGTCTCAACACCAACAAAAAATGTTACTGTTTTTACAAACGATGCAGGCAATTTGGGTTTAAGAAACAGTCGTTAGTGTATGCTAATTAGATTTCAAAAAAATTCCAAAAATTGAGTTTTTAATGAAAATTTTGGTATTTCTAAAAATGATGTCAGATGCAAAAAACTTAATTATTAGAGGTTTTTCAACAAGGCTTAGCTCACGATCAGTTTTCACCTGAACCAAAATATTTTGGTGGTCGTAATAAGACAAATAATGGTAAAAATTGAAAATTTTACTTTTTGTTTGGAGGGTGAAGCACCTCAATGAACACTACTTTGGGTCGGTCTCGAACAAGATTTTAATCCGTTCAGTTCTCAAGTCTTACCTTGAAAAAGTTTCAAGCTTATGCAGTCATTTATTTGTATTTTCCTGTGAAATTTTTGACTTTAGGAGTATTTCATTTTATTAAAAAAAAAAAAAACAGCAAAAACAAAATTGTAGACAAATTCAGGTTAATCAAACGTGAGGAATAAAATATAATATTTAATGACACTTTACAAAGAACATTTCATATTTGGAGATCGTTTATGAAATAAAAAAATTTTTTGTTTGGCTTCTGGAGAAACACTCGTGACTTAAACTTTCAAAATATATGCAAACTTTTTTTTTTGTTTTTTTCTGACTCTATCTAATGTACATATATATGTATAATGAATCTACTTATATACTTATAGCATGTATAATGAAATGTGAAACAGAAAATTATCTCCACATACAAACTCAAAAATCCATTAATTTTTATCGCAAACAGTTATCGTCCCACAAAATATACTCAGTGTATGAAATGCTGATGCCAAGAACAAAAAAAAAAAAAAAAAGAAGAGAGAAATTATTTTTTTATAAACACACATACACACATACATATGTGTATGGGTTTGTAACGACAAACCGACACACACACACACACACACACATACACATAAATGTGCAAACGCACACATTAATACATGCCTTATCAAAATAAAATCACAACGCAGCACACTTCTTCTATACTCCATATGTACGGCGTGAGTGTATATGCATAATTGTATCTGCGAAGATGTGTTTATGCGTGTGTAAATAAAAATTCATACTTATTTAATAATAAATTACATTAAACTTACTTACTAGACGAAACCAAAAACCAAACCAAACAAAACACACCAGAAAAATAGACAAGCGATAAAACGGATATGACCACAAACACAAACATATTATATATCGTTATCAACAAGGAAGAACGTAAACGCACGCCTTTATAACGCCATCGTCGCCACTAGTCATACACATACACACACACACACACATTACATATTCATATAAAACAAGTGCCAAGTAGTCGTAACCCTTTCGTTTTACGATGCTATTAGTTTAAAATATGAAATATCCTTTTTTTTGCGCCAAAATCTTATCATTGTTGGAAAATCTCACAAAATGGCGTTGGTGTCGGTTGACTGACTGAGGCCACATTGAGGAAAATGAGTTCAGATGAAGATGATGATGATGAGTTCGACTACTAGTATTATAAAATAAGCCAAGGAAGTTGCCATATATGTATGTGTGTGTGTGTGTGTCTATGTATATAAATCGAGCAACAGGACGATGGATAGATAGATTCTACTTTACTGTGACAATACCACATATTCGTACATGTACATACACACGCACGTATTCTAGTATTTTGTATGTATAAATGTTGGTCATATTTATGCACACATTTACTTGAATACATATTTGAAAATTTGATTCATACGAGCGTTACACACACACACATACACCTTACCTCCTCCACCATTAGTATGTTCTCATGCTTGCAATCATTTCTTGAACATCCTTTCATTCAGTCAATCCGTTGGATAAATTTTCTTATCTATGTCGACCAGACAACGATATTATAATACAATTTTATGTTTTATGCGACAATGATGGCAATGAAGAAAAAGAAGCATCATCAACAAAAGCGGCAGCAGCAGCAACTCAAGAAGAAAAGTTCAAATAAAGTCCTGTATGTGTGTGTGTGTGTGTGTAAATTTGTATATTGGTATATGTGTCATAAAAGAATAAATATGATTTGTTTTTCTTGTTGTTGTTGTTGTTGCATAATAAAGTATCCCCAATGAAGGATGATAATATGTATTAAAATTTTGAATTATATATTGCGAAAAACATGCAGCCAAGTATGGACAGTGAGCGATAAAAATGTTAAGTAATTTTTAAAATGAAGTATAACCAATTTAACCCTCTTCTGCCATGTAAATAGATATTATCATTTTTTTTTTTGTCGTATTTTGAATTATAGAATAGCAATATAAATGAGTTGCAAATGAGCTTTTCGATTTGTCATATAAATCAACTATTAATTAGTGAATAGTGAATAAAAGTCGATTTGAAATTTTCATTAAAAATTGGGTATTTTGTCTAATATTCGAAAATTCATGATTTTTTGCATCAATTCGATTCTGGTATTTTAAGACAGTATCTGATGGAATCTAATCTATAATTTTTAACACTTTTTAGCACAGAAATAATTTTATAAATATGTATATTACCCTTAATATTTTTATACCCTTTCAGTCTTAATACTAAAAGCTAAATGAGAATACTTCAATAGAGGGTTAAATTTGAGTACACAAAAAAATCATATAATTTTATGATTTATATCACACATAAAAATCTACAAAGTGCAACTTATCACGTTTTTGTTGTAATATTCCTTTGACAACAATCTATTCAAACACATTGACTGTACTCTTTGTTGAGTAATCAACATAAAACGGTTTCAATAGAAGAAGCTTCTCAATTTATAGCATAGTAATTTCTAGAAAAATTATCGAGAGCGAAAGATTTGATAATGCACGATATACATAGTTGGCAGTATAACCTTGGAAGAACCATAGACGCGCTTCTCTTTCATTATTGTTGTATGTGTTAAAGTTGGATAGTATTTTAACTATATATTGGCCGATTCCGAATAGGTAAATAATTATGACAATATTTTTTGTGATATTTGTCATAAAGGGCCATTGAATAGAGTTAACTAACGGTTTTGCCACTGAGAATTGTGCGTTAACTCTATTCTATGAGTTCACTTGCTATTGTGAAAATGGCCATAACACTTTCAGATGTCATTTCATGGGAAATTATTACACGAGAAAAAATTGTCTGATGTTTGACGAGGCACTATTTGAATAGAAGGTTTAGTTTAGTGGGGACTTCGGAATTTTCATAAACCATAAACAAGTTTTCTCTATTACTGTATTTTATCTTTATTTCTACACCTCATTTATCATTTGTGAAGAATCACAACACTTTCACCCAATTAATACGTAGCCTGTACGACTTCATACACTACACATAAGCATACTACTACATATATAAATACTGAAAACCAACTACTCCTTATTTTCTCACATACTCGCCACCATGACATGAATGACTAACCCCAAATTAAAACAAGAAGAAGGACCAATAACCTCATAAAAAAAAAAACAAATGCACACATATGAAAATGTGATAACAACGATTTGCAGACATTTTGCAATCCATAATTTCATATACCCATATCATGATATGATGATAATGGACAAAGTCGGGGCTCATCTTCACTCATATTGACGTGACATTGGTTAAGTCGCTGTGGCTGTAGAAGCATGGTGATACATTCGTGACATAGCAAATATTTTATCAAAATTTTGCCATAATACGAAATATATGATGTATTCAACAAAAATGATTCAACAATTTTTAATGTTAACTTACTGTCTTCACAATACGTGTAAGTATCAAATGGAATGTGTCAAATGATTTCCAAACAAATATCCTTTTATCCCATCACTCCACTTAATATGTTTGAAGTTAAGTATTGTGAATTATTTGATTGAATAAATATGAAGAATGGCAATCCGAATAATAACAACTATAATAGCTAACAAATAAGGACATGAAGGCATGATCATAGATGCCGTTTATAAGACTATACGATATATGAAGTTACCATACCATAGTTGTTGAATAACTAAACATGATTCGCATAATTTTATGCAACATATGAATGACAAAGGCAGAGCGAGAGATAGAGAGCGAAAGAGAATCCCAATGGCAAAAGCAAATGCGATTATGTACACATTATTCTATCGTGACCATACATGAGCTCATATAATTGGCAATTGTCAGTTAAACGTCTTCAATTTTCATCTCCTTCTTTCGGTTTTTCTTCTATTCTATGCTCTATCGTTTTCACTTTTTCTATCTATTTGTAGCTACATACATGATTGACATATTGACATTTTCTTCTTTTTATGAAAAAATATCAAAAAGAAAACAAGCAAACACCAATGCAGTGCATAGGAGTACTTGTATGGCTTGTTACTGATGTTTGAATTGACATCTTTTATGTACAATGTGGAAAAAGTTGCATTTACGCAAAATCAAATATTCCATTTTCGTATCGGTAATATTTGTCAATTACTTTTACATTATGCCTACTAAGAATAAGTTTGAAGAGCATTCAACCACTATGATCGACAGATCACCCATTAATTAAATCACTCAGTTATTGTTTAAGCGGATTCTTTCATCGTTCATTTAATTGGTAACTATCAGCTTTAGCCGTTAGAAGCAATGCATCCGAATTGTAAATCCATTCAAAGTCAAAGTTCTTACTGAATTGGAAGAAAACCTGACCGAAATTACAATTTTTTTATATTATGTAGGAATTATGTAGGTATATTGGGTATGAACATGACTTTTCAATATTGATACATTAGCATACCCCACCTCTTCCCGATTGTATGAGGAAGGAGCCACTGCTAGAGATATTGACTAGAGTATGTTTGACCCGAAACATTGTTTCCCATACAAAATTGACGATTTTATAAAAATCACTCCAATCGCTTTCAGGGTGTTTGTAAAGGGGTAGATCATACGAGTGACCCCCATTTATTTTTGTTATTCAACTTTTTTTCCGCCTATATTTACCTACCTCCCTGTAGGAGGCTCTCCTACAAATGTAAAAAATGGAAAAATCTTAAAAATTGCGACAATTTTCTATAGCAACACAAAATTCGCTTTGAGAGGGGTACGATGTAGGCCGATCCCCATTAATTTCTCCTCCGCAACTTTTTAACAAACTCACCGTTACCGGCAGTAACAATAGGAATTATTTAATTTAATTTTAATGAAGTTTCGGTCACATTTAATGTGCCATAATCAGACATTTATTTTACAATGTATGCAATGATGTTTATAATTATATCATAAACGACATGAATTCGCTGATATTTCTTTAGAACGGGTGCCGTAGCTCAGTGGTTAGTGCGTTGTCATTCTGATCTGTAGGTCGAGGGTTTAATCCCCGGCAGAAGCATAACAAAATATATTATCGAAAAGATTTTTCTTTCGAAAGGTACCCACATGTCGGCACAATGGGCCTTTCTGGCTTAAGTGTGTCCTCTCAGACAGAGGGCAGCCACATGACCTAATCTAACCTACCTTGGAATGATTTAAAAATAATAATAATTTTTTCCTTCGACTTATTTTTCGACTTCTCCGATAAGAACTACTGAACTTTTGGTTGTGTTGCGAAGAAAATGCACAGATTATTGATGAACAACCATTAAATTCACCTAAACTGACTGTTTGATGTGATTTTTTGGTTAGGTGGAATCATCGGGCCGTTATTCTTTCAAAATGAAGAATGGTGACACCGCCTCTGCCAATGAAGAGCGATATAGATCGATAATAATCAAATTTTTATGGTCGTAATTGAGAGAAGTTTACCTTAACAATATCTGATCTCAACAAGACGGGGCTACGTACCGTACATCACATTAAATAATCGAATTCTTACAAGAAAAGTTTAGCGATTCAATTATTTCAAGAAATTGTAACATTGAATGCCTTCCAAAAAGTTGTGATTTATCACCATTGGACTACTTCTATTGAGGTTATTTGAATTTGAACGGTCTATGGAAATAATTTTCTTCGTGCTTTAAAAGCCAATATTCGATGTACTATTCATGACATACGATCAGATTTAGTGGAAAAGTGCTTTAAAATTCAGTAAATTCCTTCCTCCAAAAGAAGCTGTGAAGGCCATTTGAGTGATGTTGTACTCAAAATTTAATCGTATCGATTGTATTTCATATTGTACAAAAAACATTTAAATTTGCTCATCACTTAGTCTGGTTTTTTTTTTCAAAAGAAATCATATCAGGCTTAATGCAAAACCCTTTATTATAATATTTTTTAGGAGGCCGAAATCTATAAATGATTGTTATTATTATGTTTATTTTATTTTATTATTATTTTTTTTTTTTGGCAAGTAATGTAGACAGACTGATTACTGATTGTATCATAATACTGAATCACACATAACATTTATATTAATTACTGTGTGGAAGCTTATCATAATGAAAATGATTAGTAAATATCGCTCATTTGCTGCAAGACCGGCATAAATCAAAAAACGTGATTTTTGAGTTAATGCTGCAGAATTGTTCGTTATATCATACTTCATGTTGAGTGAAAAATTCATATGAATACCTCTTATATGCTTGAGAAGAGAATTTTTTCCGTGTTTTCCGTGTACGGTTGGAGTCAGTTGAAAACTTCTAACGCGTTTTATGGAAAATCGATTTTTTTGACTTATGCCGGTCTTGCAGCAAATGAGCGATATGTATGAAACAAATATTGGAGATTTAAATTCTATATAATTCATATCAGTAATGTAATCGTATGAGAAATATATTGTACTATAGCATGCATATATGTATGTACTTTCCGATAGTATTCACGATAAGTAATAACATTACAACACTAAATTACTTGGATTTTTTAAAGTAATAAGACCATTTAGAAACATTTTATGTATAGCAATATCTAAAATTTACTAATAATAAATATCTACATTCTATGCACATACTACTACAGACATATTTGAACTTTATTACTTTATCGTCAAACTCGTTGCTCATTTCTTTTATTTTTTTCTGCCTTTTTACTTCGTTGAAAAAGTACACGATAGCAGATATACATACAAGTATACTACCTTACTCATAAGCTTACAGACATTTTTCATTTAAATTAATAATCTTCAATGATTAATTATAAAAGAAACAACAACAACAACAACAATATTTACTACCACAAGCACAAAAAAGTGTCTATGAAAGATAGAAAAAGGAGGAGATTGAAAATAATGTTGTAAGTTATGTGCGGGTTGTACGTGTGTGTCTGTATTTGAGTGTTTGAGTGTGTCATTAAAAAGCAAACATAATAAAAAATTATCCAAAAGATAAAATACCATTAAAGCAAGAAAGAATGCCATCAGCAATCAGCAAGTGAAATGATGATGGGGCGGCAAAAAATAGGAGGGCAAGGTAATAAGTAACTAATAACAACAAACAGAATGAATGAAGCCACCAAACAAACAAAAAATGCCAACAGTAATAGTAACACAGTACAGCAACCGTATCAGCAGCAGCAGCAGCTACCAATCCACCCAAAAACAATCAGTAACTTGTATGAGCACCAACAGTACATCATACCTCAAAAAAAAAAAAAAAAAAGAAATAGAATAGAATCATCTGCAGTAAGTATGCAGTTCGTTGTCGTGTACGTGTGTGTGTGTGTGTATGTCTGCGTCTGTGTCTGTGCAAGTGTACAAAGATAAGCGGAGCATTCATGAATTTCATAGATAGCGCCATACAGCGCATTTTTAAACAACAACAACAATGACAACTAATAGAAATAGTAAAATTGAATAAAGGCGAATTACATACAACACAATACACAGACAACAACAGTAGTAGCATTAACAAAAAAGGATATCTGAATGACTGGAAACAATAAGGCGGAGATATTGAATATATCTAACAGCACCACAAGCAGCAGAGCAAGAGAAGAGAGAGAGAGAGAGAGAGAAGAGCAATAGACGACGAAAAACGAAACTGAATTGAATACAAATAAAACCACTAAAATATTTTTGGTCCGCTAGAGTGTCAACAGTAGATAAAGATTAAAATAATCATACAAACCAACCAACTAACCAACCAACTAACCAACCAACCAACCAACCAGCCAACAAACACACAGCGCCATGCCATCATACCAACAATTCTTCACTATCATTATTACCATTAGCAATATAACCTGCAACATCAACTTGTCGCTATGCGCCCACTCGACTTTGAATATATACATTATGAACTTGACACAAACACACACACACACACACACACACACACATACACATGCGTTGGTTGGTACATAGCTGAACGCAATAACAACGGCAAATTCGCAAATTTGGTCTCGAAAATTAATGATGAGAAAAATCTGCACACACACACACACACAAATATCAATGCTGCGGTTTTTTTTGTCACTGTGCTGGCTGCCGATGAACTATTGAAAATTGTGTGAATGTGTAAAAGCAAAAAAAAAGTATTAAAATTAAATTCGATGATATTGCGATTATTCGCATGTGTGTTAGATGCCCCAAGAGAAATGTGTACATTGCGTGTGCGTTACAAGAGTAACGATTAATACTGACTACCTACGAACTACCCGTCCTGACATATAGATGGCGGCAGTAGTTTGGAAAAAATTACTACTTTGGTAAAAAGTGACAACCATTGAAATTAAGGACCTCAGTGAATTTGTAAACATGGAAAAAATTGATCACCGTTATGTAATTTAATACTTTCATTTGAATGGCCTCAGTCCAACGAATATTAAAGCTGAACTAGATTCTACTCTGGGGAAGTTTGCTTTTTTGTTTAAATAAATAAATAAATATGTGGCACTTAAAGCCCCAAAGGACTCATTGGCCGAGCTTCTCTTTCATTACTGTTGTGCGTCTTAAATTTGGACAGTATTAGAAGGGACCTACTTATTTTAGCCGGTTCCGAACGGCAGAACACTTGCGACATCACTTTTTCTGAGCTTTGTCACAGAGTTCTTTAAGAAGCTTTTTCATGGCAAGTTGTTACTGTCGGAAGAATTGCCAATTGCTTGCCGACAGGTGGGTACCATTCGAAAGAAAAATCTTTTCGATATTAAATTTGTTATGCATCAGCCGGGGATTGAACCCACGACCTACAGATCAGAAGGCGAACACACTAACCACTGAGCTACGGCACCCACGGCTTTTTTGTTTACGACCATAAAATATTGGGTGGCAGAGTTTAAACGAGGTCGTACGAGCTGCAAAGACGAACACCGTAGTGGTCGACCAATTGAGGTGACCACGCTAGAAACGGTTAAGGAAATCCACAAAATGGTATTGGATGATCGCCAGCTAAAGGTGCGTGAGCTAGGTGAAATTACAGGCATTTCAAAAAGTGCTATACATTGTATATTGACCGAAAATTTGGAGATGAAAAAGCTGTGTGCAAGATGGGTGCCGCATTTGCTCACAATAGAACAAAAACAACGTCGTGAAGATGTTTCTATCGAGTGTTTGGCGATGTTTCACAGTAATAAAGCCGAGTTTATGCGTCGATTCGTAACCATGGATGAGACATGGGTCCACCACTTCAAATCTGAGACAAACGAGCTGTCAAAGCAGTGTACTGAAAGGGGAGAATTGTGTCCAAAGAAGGCGAAGGCAGTTCCATCTGCAGGCAAGGTTATGGCGTCTGTTTTTTTGAGATGCACGTGGGATAATTTTTATTGATTATCTTCAAAAAGAGAAAACAATCAAAATCAACGGCGTGTATTATGCTAATTTTTTGCAGCATTTAAGTGATGAAATTAAAAGACCATATTTGGCGAAAAAGAAAGTGTTGTCTCATCAAGACAATGCGCTTGTTCACGCATCCGCTATTGCGATGGCCAAAATCAATGAGTTAAAGCTCGAATTGCTTCAGCATGCACCTTATTTGCCAGATTTAGCTCCTTTGGATTATTTTCTATTTCCAAATTTTGTAAAAATGGCTTGTGGTAGAAGATTTGCAAACAATGAAGAGGTAGAGTCTGTAGTAGATGGCTATTTTAATGAGAGCTAGACAGTTCATACTATAAACATGGTATCGAAGTTATAGAATATCGCTGGGAAAAGTGTATAGAGCTAAAATGAGATTATGCTGAGAAATAAAGAAAAATTTGCCCAAATTGGTAGTTTTCTTTGTTAGGTCGGGTAGTTCTGGGACCGCCTATTTGAATGAAATTTGAACAGAAGTATAATACAGAAATATGTCGATAACAAAAACAATATTATTCGCAGTTTTAGGGAAACATTCGTTTACCATGTTGGCTTAATTTTGTAGAAAAATTATTATCTTTTTCGGAAGGCTTATTATATATATTCGCAATAAAAATCACCAAGCTGCCGGATCGAGTAGTGATTTTTAATGTTTTAATGTTAATGATTTTTAATGTTTGGTTTTATCTTCAATATTCACAATATTCACAATATATTCGAAATATGGAATTTCGGAATTCGGAACATGTTCTGTACAGAAATATATTGAAAAAGTATTAAATATTCAAAACTAAAGCTTCATGTATAAACAATAACAAATATGCGATTGTTATAAAATATAGATTTTCTCACGACTCCAACCCTTGCTTTCACAAGTTTATGTTTTGTGAATAGAAATGAAACTAAATAGTAGAACACTGTATTTTGATCGGATTATCCAATTTGAATGATAAAATTTTCATTATTCCTATTGGCTCATTTCTTTCACATGTAAATATTATAGATGTACACGCAAATAAGCTGTTGTGTCATTGATAAGAAATGAAATTATATGTATAAACACCCCTTAAAAGTGAACGTACAAATAAGATGAATATCATTGAAAACTGTCAAATCTCATTTAATATTCAAAAGTCAGTTAATTGTAACATGTGAACCCTTAATATGATACAACTGCTAAAAAACACAAACAAACGAATATAAATTCAATCATACATTTAAAGATTCTTTGCAAAAAAACTGGGGTGCACTAATCCAAATACTTACATTGATATACGAGTATATGTATGTATGCAACAGTTTGTTAATAAGTTAACCCCAAATAATACAATATGATTGACTTTAGTGGTCTTGTATGTTACATTAGATTACCAAAATGTATGTTTATGTGATTGCTAATGAAAACGAACATGATGATGATGATGGTTGTGATCTAACATGTTGATGCCATTTAAATCACATCATACGCATCAACACTAATGATGATCATTCGAGTTAAGAAGGGTTTAGCTTTTATGTTACATATGAAATCATTGAATAAAGATAGCAAAAAAATAATTCATAGTCATCATTTCAACAATGATGACAGACAGTATGATGATGAAAAGGGTTGTCATATAGTACATATGTATATATGTAATATTGCTCATTCCAAATTAGGTAGTTATGTGCGATTATAATTGTATGTATACGTTTGTATGATGACCAGTGATAACATACGTATATGACATAGTACTCGTATTTTATAGAAATTCAATCAACCAAAAGTCTATAAGTATTTATATGAAATGTTTGAAAATTATATATTTAGATAAAATGACAAGCTGCACTGAATGAGTTACATTGTATTGGTTAGGTCAACAGCATCAGAATAAAATAAAAGTTAACCTCTAGAGGACAGCTTCGAAGAGATTAAATTTTTTATTAGTAAATAGCTTTATATCGTATTATATGCTGTTGGTATACACACTGATTGCATTTGTTACACCTCGCTAAAATCGAAGAAAAAAAAAACAAAATCATACATTTATTTGCCATTTAAGATGGGAGACATGAGTGTGTGTGTTTGAGAGTACAGGAATATGAGTATGTTAAGAATGATCAAATGCATGATGCATACAAACGTTGGTGATAAAATGAAAATTTAGGGGTATTTTTCATCGCATCGTATTAGTGGAATGAGCTTTTTATCTTTTGCTTAACACACGCGACATTTACTGGACACTTCTTACTTTGTGTGTGTGTGTGCGTGTTAGTGAGTGAGTGAGAGTGTGTAATTTAAGCCTTTTTTTTATTTCGTTAATACCTTTCGACTATCACTGTTGTCAGCTTCGTTCTTTTTTTTATTGATTGATTTTTATGAACGGTATCGGTTAGTACCTACATTCATACATACATACCTACTCGTATACACGTATGCTTCACATGCGATATTTTCCATTTAGTGGAATTTATGTGATATTTTGATTTTTATTTTACACTTCTGACATACTATGATACTTGAATGTTATTCTCATGATATTGCGTTAACTGGTGAATATACACATTTCATAGGTTAGAAGCGTGAAATGATGAGATTATTTTATTAATTTATTTGAGTCAATCTGATTCAGAAATGTAAAAGAATGCAATCTTTATTTGAAGTCACTAGGAATAAAAATAGCATAAATTAAAAAAACATGAACATGCTGCACGTAATGTAGAAGGGTACTTAGGTCAGGTTATATGGCTGTCCTCTCTCTAAGAGGACACACTTAGGTCAGAAAGGTTGATTGTGATACCACCACCACAGGACATAATCCTTGTTCATAAAGTGGACCACGCGAAACCAGACAAAGGTCAACGAGATCTTTTCTACCCAAGCCCGTTTACGACACTATAATCTCCTCTACCTTTTAAATGAAGGATAGAATTGATCTTGTCGCACTTTTGATGATTGAAGCTGGTGTTTGGAAACT
Source organism: Megamerina dolium (assembly GCA_963854835.1). Classification (NCBI taxonomy): domain Eukaryota; kingdom Metazoa; phylum Arthropoda; class Insecta; order Diptera; family Megamerinidae; genus Megamerina; species Megamerina dolium. The sequence goes on from OY978529.1 coordinate 52,103,843, forward strand.
CAGCTGAAAGTGTTTGATGCGTCGTCTAGCCAGGGCCGGATATTCGTAAAGTATGTGGATTGATGTTTCATCCTCCTCCAGATAGAGTCTACACTCCGTGTCAGAGGATAGTCCCATTTTGTGGAGGTGGTATTTTAACCAGTTATGTCCTGAGAGATAGCCGATTATTAGGCGTAGGTTTGTTCTGCTAAGTCTAATTCTGTCAAAAGCTGCATTAGAACTGATGAGAGCTTTCGCTTGGCGAAGACCCGTCGAATTTGTCCATTGTAGAAGGTATTTGTCGTGGTAATGTTTTTCTATCATAGCTTTGGCCGATGCCCAGCTTATACCGCAGAAATGTTCTGGGCCCATCAGTGGAAAAGACGAGCCAGCTCACGCTAGTTCGTCCGCCACTTTATTGACCTCAATTCCTTTGTACCCCGGCACCCAACACAATGTGGCCTTGATTCGCATAGAGAGTTTTTGTAGAATAAGGAAGCATTCGGTGACTAGTTTTGAGGAGAATCCCATGAGGAGAGAGATTTGATGGCAGCTTGACTGTCTGAGCAAATAAAAATGCGCAATCCTTTAAACCCTTTGGCATGTATATGACGTGCACAAAGTTCTATGTCATGTATTTCTGTTTGAAAGACAGTTGGCCACAAGCCCATTGCGACATATATGCGGGTATTAGGACCGTATGTCTTCGATCCGTTCGATGTTCGAAAGAAAATTCTTTTCGATATGAAAGTTACCTCGATCGACCTATGACCTATGATTCAGAAGACCAATACACTAACCACTGATATACGGCACTCAATATGACATTAATGAACAAAATGGAAATGGAATGCATTATTTTATTGCTCTGATCTGGTTGACAATCCACTTGAAATAGTTCACTCATATCATGTTCAATAGGTCTAGATATTGGAGGGCTCTAAGCAAAAACTATACTACTTCAAGGGGCAAGAACAAATCGTCTGACAAGAACTCCTTTGTGAGACTGAAACAAATCATTTCAGTGATGTCAAAAAACGATGTGGAAGAAAAAACATTTCGAATTTAAGATTCGTTTTAGATATTCGATGCGAAGGAATACAAAATACCTCAATAGAAAAAATATTACAAAATGAATGCAAAATTGATAAAGGCTATGAACTAAATGCATTTTTTATTGAATTCATTTTTAATTTTCTATGGACTGAAAGCGAGGACATATTCTCTAGCAATTAAGGGGGATCGGATTTCGTCTTTGTCGACGTGATATGGTTTTCAAATGAATATTTTCTTTCCTAGACTTAGTTTTCAAATTCGTAAAATTTGTCATCAAAGCAAATAGTTCTAAAAACTTTAGGTTTCTTTCAAAAATTTAAACTTAAAACTCTTTTAACAACAGTTTTGACTAAATTGGAGTGGGAATAATTTTGAAAGATTTATAAGCTGATGGACCCAGTTCGAAAGAATAAACTTTTATTTTACTGAACAATAGCACACTGTGCTATATCTTATTTTTCAACATTATGATTTTAAAAAATTATTTGTATTTTTATTTAGGGATTTTCATTCAATATTATTTACTTTAATTTAATTTGACATTTTTTAAATACACACATACATACCTCTACTATCTACAGTCATCTCTTCTGTGGTATCTGAACAATCACCTGAAAAGAATATAAAAATAAAAATGATTGTAATCGCAGCTGTCTAATGGATATTTTCTGTTTTATAGTACGTACTTATCTACAATTTTTTACAGAGAAATGGGGCAGACATGACTTAATTGTAAAATAATTAGAAGTTAGAAGCCCGTCAATCTTACTAATGTGTTAGGTACCTCTTACTTTTATTCTGAGTTTTCATTACAAATTGCCTCTATTAGTGAATATTTATACAATTCTTAATCTATACTAAAATAATGAATATAATAAATGAAATAATAATATATATATACATACATATACTTTACTAATCAAATTAACAATGGGAATAATAATTTCCACCACAAATGGTGTAAAAAGAAAAAATATATGAAAAATTAATGTAAATATATTCAGAGCGTTTATTTCAACTTCATTATATGCAACACTTTAAATCATAATAATAATATTACAACAACATTTACTTCAATAGAACAACAACAACAACAACAAAACAATAATAATAATAATTCCAGCTCTATAAGTATTATTGTTGCTGATAAGCATCAAGTGAGCAACATTTTTTGTGTGTGTTTATTTCATTGTGCTTTTGTGAACTCCATTAAACTCACTACTCACTCAGTCACTCACTCACTTGTGTACGATTTATATCTATCTATCTGTATGTCTATATGTGTGCGCGTACTAAAGTATTAGTATTTGTTCAATTTCATATACATATTGTATCAGTGTTTCTTAACGAAATTATGATTGCGTGATTATCTTGGATCATTTTTAGCAGTACTTTCGAAGGAAACTTACTTTTTCAGTTTTTCTATAAAATCATAAATTTAGGTGATTCGGGCAGCTATTGTAGATTTTTGCATGTTTTTTCGTTACTTTTTATAGGAGTTCTTTCAAGGGGTGGTAATATGAATTAAGTAAATTCAGGGGAAATATTGAGGAGGAAAAAATAATGAAGGTCAATCATGTATTACATCACTTTTGAGGCGATTCTTGTTTAGTTATTTGAGGATTTTCAAATGTTTTACATTCATTTTGTATGGGAGTGTACTTAAGGGATAGAAAAAAAAGGTAATAGATGGAGTAAATGTTGGAAAGGACAAATTAATGGGAGTCGATTGTATATATATCACCGTTCTAGAGACGATTCCTCGGGTTTGTCAATATACGAAACACAGCAAAATAGTCAAATAGTCCCATTGTTGTCCAGCAGTCCCCTTTAAAGGTGTAAAAATTATGGACGAACTCCTTTCAGTCTTCATCTGCACCTGTATATACTGTATCTTCATATACCTTAAGGCAAGTGGAAATCTCCACTCCAGACAAAATTGAAAACCACTCGATAATTGACTATATGTAGGTGCAATTCAAAAAGGTTAACGAACACTGAAAAAATGTGATTATATATATATATATATATATATATATATATATATATATATATATATATATATGTATGGGTGATTCTGTGTGTGTGTGTGTGTGTACATTTGTAAACGTGTATTATTGTATTTGTATCCTAAGGGAATAATAATTGTTTCAAGTGAAACAATGTTTGTTTCTACGTTTGCTTGTTCCTCTTCATTATCGTCTTTAGGTGGATTTCGTTTCTTTACTTTTAAATAAATGTATCTTGCGATTACGTATGTACTTGTATACATATAAATCTACATATGTGCGAGCGTCAGAAGTGTTTTTATATATTATATTTTTTGCTTGTTTTTGTTTTTTTTATTTTTTGTTGCTCTCTGTTCTTATTTCTACATTTTTCTTTTGTTGAAAATTTTCATGATTAAATTCTGCTGATATTCACTTCAAGGAATTATAATAACAATAATAACTACAATCTGCAGAATTCTTTTTGTTTTGTTTTAAGATTTCAGATATCATATGAATATATGTATGTATGTACTCTTATATAAGTGCACACAAACTCACACGACACTCGTACGTGTAAATTCATTCATATGTGTACGCGCAAGTGTGCTTACTTGTAAATAAATAATATACATATACAATACGTGTAGTCATACGAATATGTATTTTTATAAATGAATGTATCCAATAGATAGCATTTGAGATAATGATAAGAAATCCCAACTAAGTTGGAGTAGTCAGTCAGTCAGTCAATAAACCCACAGCAACAGCAACAACAACAACAACAAGAAAAGACACAATCAAAGGAGTTGCACCACGCATGTAGGCAGGAAATTATACATATATACACACACACGAATGCATTCTCCATCGTACATACATATGTACAATACAATATATACATCAGATCGTACTGGTAACTAAGCATAATCATATTCTTCAATTGCACAACTAAAAAGGCGTATAAAATGAATGCAATTCATGTTGATCGAATTCGTGAGTAAGTAAATAATCATAAGTAGTCATTTGAATTCGATTATATTTATTGGTATCAACTATTGTGAATTTCGGTATTTTTCCACTCCACACATGATAGTCTCTGAAATGACATTTCTAACCTTTCTGACCTTTGTTACAGTTTCTTCTGATCATGCTGTTAAATTTGAGCCTAAGCTATGGTTACACATCGTCGTCTATACTTCGTTCTAGTGAGTTGGGCTAATACGAAGGAGCAGACTTCCCCAGAGTAGAATCTAGTTCGTTGGACTGATACCTTTCAAATGAAAGTATTGAATTACATAACGGTGACCAATTTTTTCCATGTTTACAAATTCTCTGAGGTCGTTAACTTTCCAAAAAAATACTAAACAACGTGACGCCTGGAAACTTAAAACATATATATTATAAGGTTGCCACTTTTCACCAAAGTAATTTTTTTCAAACTACTGCCGCCATCTATATGTAAGATCGGGTAGTTTTGGGACCGCCCTCGTAATCTGTAGATCGTGGATTCAATATACGGCTGACTTTAATATTAAAAAGATTTTTCTTTCGAACGGTATCCACCTCTCGGCAAGCAATTGGCAATTTTTCCGGCAGTAGCAATTTGCCATGAAAATGCTTCTAAAACAGCTCTGTGACAAAACTCAGAAAAAGTGACGTCACAAGAATTTTGTCATTCCCAACCGGCTAATATAAGTAGGTCCCTTCTAAGACTGTTTTAAATTTAGCACGCACAACAGTACTGTAAGAGAAGTTGAGCGAAAAGCCCTATGTTTCAGCGAGGAGCGAGTGAATGCCGGTTTGGTCGCTCAATGTGGCGGCACACTTGTCTTTAGGTATTTGGATGTACAGCTGACTTTGACTGTGGGAGTCGTTGTTGTGGCAACACAAAACACTTCTTTTTCATTTTTATATATTTATTGTATATATTTAAAGAATGTTTAGCACTTAATTTAAATTCTTATTTAAAAGTAAATCTATTTAGTATAATTAAAGGGAATCGAGATATGGGAAATTGGGTTCTAATTTAATGTTTCGTTTATAAAGATCGCGCACTGCTTTTTTGATTAACAATAATAATAAGTAAATAAATCGAAAAGTGATGAAAAAAGGTAAGCAGAATAGTTGAAGAAAACGGGAGAGAGAGAGAGAGAGGTAGAAAGAATGAGATCGAAAAATAGCTGAACGAATAGAATTATATTAGAGTTGCTAACTTTATTCGGGTAGTGCGCGACACACGTCTTCTGGAATAGACACCCTATAAGTGTCACATAAAAAATAACTCAGTTTTATGCTTAGGAAAAGGTCCAAATATTATTGAGAAGAATCTTTTTGAATTCTAAGTTAAGACATATAGCGCATGTCTTGCTATTATCTTTCTAATAATTAATACCTTCGTCAAATTTTATAACACGTATTCACTTAAGATGGACATAGTCACAAAACTTTCATAATTAGTTAATCCGATGATTTTCATAACCACTTCATATATGTAGAGCAATGCCGGCCACACGAATACTAAAACATTTGTCAAAGACAGTACGTGAACATGCGCAACAGTTTTGCTTCGTCAAAAGTTAAACAGCAACTGAGAAACGAAAGCATAACATCATGCTTACACATCGTTATCGTTGGTGTGAAAACACGAAGGCAAACTGCACATTGTGCAACTCTTGGCCGGCTAAGATGTAGAGCACGAATACCTTTGCACCTTTGCATAACTGTGTGTGCCAAACCGAGTGCGTGCTTGTACAGTGGCTATATAAAAACTATAAACTGTGAAATGCTGAGCAAGCATTGCAGCATATTGTCATTTGTACATAGTTAACGATCAAAACACATGAACACAATGTACACGTTGTGGCCGGCACTGATATAGAGTATCAATAACTTCTTCTTTCAAGGATTCAATGGCAACAAAAGCGGAAACAAATGGATAATACAATACACATTTTAGCTGTTAAGGCATTGACGAAGAAAATTGTTGCACCATTTTTAAGCTTTCTTACACTTTGTGAGTTGCAGTTGACCTTGTAATTGTATAGAATATTCTATAACTTAATTTATTTCAATTAGAATATATATGATACTTCAAAGTTCAATTTGAAGTTGTCGCTAAGCTATTATACGGGATTAGGCCCTTAATTGACTGATTGAATAAAACCATGCAACAGATCGACGTGAAATTTCACATGCATTCACGTGCAAAAAAAAGTGAATGAGTTTAATACAGGCTGGTTTTTATTAGAGCAATAGTTGAAAGACTAACCTTCTGACAAATTAACAACAATCATTAGAGCAACCACATTTAATAAGATAATTTTTTTAATTATCTCATACGTAAAATTCATTAAATATTCAAGTTGACTATCTAAAATATTAAATATAAATATATAATAAAAATTATTTACCCAACATATTCATTATCCAACACTGGCGATATAAGGTATAAAAAAAAATTACAAAAAAAAGTAAAATAAGTAATCACCAATCACAGTAACAACAATGAAAATCACACAATGCCGCCTGTAAACCACAATAACAACAACAACAACAATAGTAATACTAATAACAATAATAATAATAATAATAATAATAATAAGCAACAATGTTTGCGATGATCATGATGATATTAATGCTTCTGCTCTACTGCTGTTGCTGTTGCTGTTGCTACTGATGATGATGGTGATAGTGATGGTGATTTATTTCTTTTTGTTTGTTTTTTGTTTTTTTTTTCCTCTGTCATATGTAGATTCTTATCAATAAATATTATAATTAGAATTTTTTAAAACAATTTTTCCATAAATAATAAAAATTTGTTTAAACACAAATGCTTTGCATGTGTTTGAATTCACTTTAATTGAATATCTTCATTGAGAAATATTATTTTCATTTCACTAATTCATTTTGAATTGATTTTTAGTAAACATTTTTTTTTGCACAATTTGTTTGAAACAACAACATTTAAAAGTGGCTAGATTTAACCGGCGCACATTGTTTTTACCAATACCTGTGCATATGGCAAAGGTGACGATATAAACACATACGTACATATAGTACACTGCCAAGAGAGTGGTAGGAATTTGTATATTTTGCCATCGACATTAGATGCGCTACGTCACATCACATTAAATTGCACACTAGACGGTTGTCGTATTGACTATATACAACAATATCTACGATTATGTCGATTGAATGTATGTTCATATGTAGTGGTAGGTAGTTGGATGTGTAATAGCTTCACTGTTATATTCACTGTTGTTCGCTCCACGTTCTGCAGTAAACTGAATCAAGCGACAAGTAATGAAATTTTTACGGCGAGATACAAAGATACGACCGATACGAGCGGCCACTATAACGACGATGATGACGACGACGACGACGACGACGATGGCTCAATGGAAGCAACAACGATATGACAACAATGAGAGCGAACGGATTCGTATATGCAGCGCATATACACAGCTGATTTTTAATGATAATAATAATAATAATCATAATAATGATGATAACGATGATGATAATAATGATGATGGTTGTGGTGGTAGTTTTATCATTGTTGTTGTTGTTGGTGCACCGCTTCTTCTTCATCCTCCTCGTCGTATCTATATTATTTTTGTTTATCTTTCAGTCTGCAGTTGTATGTAGTTGTGTATCTGCTTTGCTTGGTTGGTTACTTACTTGCTTCCTTGGTTCACTGGCTGGTTGCCTGACTAGCTAGCTGGTTGGTTGGTTGGTTGGTTGCTTGAAATAAGATATCTTTCCACTTCAGTCCGTTTCTCCCAACCGCACTGTCTCTATATGCTCTTCTTCACACTCTTGGCTTCCTTTGTCGAAGTACATACATCCGTATGCTCGTACTTGCTTGCTGGTACATTTTGAATGAACGAACGAACGAACGAACAAACGTAAAACTGATAAAGTACTGATAAGCGTGCAGCGCACAGTTAGATAACATCAACCAACGGCAATAGCAAAACAACAACAACAACAACAACGACAACACACTGACAGACAGGCAGACAAACAGATAAATAAATAGATAAACATACAACTAATACAAATGCACATACAGTCATACAGAAAAACGGATACGGATACACTAACAGACTGACTAACTACAAACTGACTGACTCATTGCATTCGTCGCCGGTGTGTGTATGTGTGTGTGTGTGTTTTGTCGATTAGTAAGCAGCCAATGAGTGAGTCAGTCTATTAGTCAGTCAGTCAGTCAGTCAGTCAGTTAGTCTCACTGTACTGTCAATATATATAAGTTCTGTCGCAACACATCCATCCATCTACATATCTGATGTACGCTTATCCATTCATTCATCTAGCCCAATGCCAGCCAGTCAGCCAGCCAACAGCCAGCAGTTTAGTCGCTTCAAAATTGAGCGAGATGCTTTGTGCGATAGCTCGTCTACAGCTAATGGAATTCTGATTATTGTATTGCGATAAGAGACTATGGTTCTATGTAATTGTATCTGTGTATCTGACGGATACCGTACAAAAGATATTAACTATTATATATATAGAAAACCAAAGAGAAAGAGAATGAGAACTAGCAGAGACAGTGAGAGAGAGAGATATAGAGATTACGCTACTGAGCGCCTTACATCATTCATTGCACATAAGTATACAGGGAGTGTACGAATTCTAAGCGATATTTTAAAAAATATTTTAAACACATAAAATTTAGGTACTTGGATTTTCTGTGAATTTTTTCTTTTGATTTGAAATAAAAGAAATTAATCTTTTTAAAATTATAGTAAATTTTAATTTTTCTTCAAATAATTTTTGACTTGCTTACAAATATAGATCAACCTTGAGTTTTTGGTTAAAAACATTTTTTCTTTCATCGCCGCCGTAGAAGTGAGTGTGCTGGGGGACCCAAATTTGACACAGTTCTCCTCAACAACTCGATCGCTAATCATACACTACAAGGAAGATTTAAAAAAAAAAACAAATAATTCAGAAAGTTAAACTATATTTTTACCATGATATCTTCTTTAAGTCGTGCGTTCAATCCCCGACTAAAGCAGAACTTTCATATTTAAAAGATTTTTCTTACGAACGGTACCCACCTGTCGGCAGGCAATTGGCAATTCTTCCAGCAGTAATAGCTTGCTATGAAAACGCTTTTAAAAGTGATGTCACAAAGGTTCTGCCGTTCGAAATCGGCTAAAATAAGTAGATCCCTTCGAATTCTATTCAAAATTTAACACACATAACAGTACTGGAAGGGAAGCTCGGCCAAAGGGAACTTCGGCACATATAAGTGCCACATATTTATTTATTTCTATCTTCTTTAGCGGTGTGGCTCATTTCTAACCTAATGGGATATGCGAATAAACAAACTTGTCGTAATTGGAGTAAGAATAATTTTCTCAAAACACTCGACACCCCAGGGGATCCGGAAAAATTACTATTTAGTGTGTCTTGCTAAGACTAATGCAGTGTAACATGCCGTATTGCACATAAAACCAATGAGAACGATATTTTGACTATGGTGACTGAATCATTCCAGGAAATGATAGTTGGCCTACTGCTTTGGACTACACTTTGGGGCGACTGTAAAGTCCTCAAATTTGGCGTTTTTTTTATCTAAATAAGGTCGATTATGCTGGAAAAAATGGTACAAAATGGGATCGGTCTAAGTAGTCAGAAACGCTCGCGTAAACTGACTGACCTTAACAGAAAAGATATCTCGACCTATGTTGGAGTGGTTACCGGCCACTGCCTCATAGGACCACACGCAGCGAGAATGGGCTTAGGCCATCTCGTGAATGACTACTGCAGAAGCTGCAGAGATGAGGAGGAACTCGAGACCGTCTCACATCTCCTGGGTACCCTCCCTGCTTTGTTCAAGAGACGCAACAAATTTATGGGATATTACGAGTTGAATGACTTAGCTCCTCTATCAGTGGTTGATATTAGCAACCTTCTAAATTTCGTCAAAAGTTCTGGTTGGTTCGACGTAGTAGAGTAGGAATATTCGCGTGGTACCACAATGGGCCTTTCTCTGACCTACGTGTACCCTCCTTTTGAGGGCGAAGCCACTCTAACCTAACCTAACCTAAGTAGTCATAAGCACAAAATTATTCATAAATAAGTGTGTTTTATTTGAAACTTCAAATATTTACAAAATAATCATTATTATCGATTTTAATCGTAGAAATAAGGCTATAAGTACACTCTAATCCATTTTTATTGGTCCCTGTATACATAAATAGATAGATTGTTCGTTCGATTGTAGCTTGCATTTATCATCACACTATGATCTATTTTTTTTTTTTAATGTCAGTCTGTATTTGTGATGTAAGTGAGTGTGTGTGTATATATAATATATCTTTGTTATCTACAAATTTTGCATTTTCTTCAAAAAATACAAATATCTACAATACTTGATGTAGGTACCCACTCCAACTATTGCATACCTATGTACATATATATATGGCTATGCATACACGTAGTATATGCGATAAACTCTCTTGTACTGTTTTACTACTCCTTTCAAACAGCTGACAGTTTGTATGTTGCGCATGCGTCCCATTTGATACATAATAATAATAATAATAATAATAATAATTTTATTATATCGTATCGTATACTCGTATTTGACAGCTCAAAGCATTCCCTTCTCACACAGTCACCACAATCATTTTTAGAAGCCTTTATGTGTAATCTGCACCCTTCTCATTGCTGTTGTCGATGTTGTTGATGTTGTTGGCGTTGTGGTTGTGTTTTTATTCAAGTAGTGTTGACTTTTAATTAAATTCATTTTGGATTTACATTTTTAGGGTTAATTCTACTATATAGTCGTATGTGTGTTTGTTGTTACTTTGTGGATTTTGCATTTGTTTTTTTTTTTTGTTAATTTTGCCACTTTTACGATAAACACTTCATGCATATCTGTTTCATTATGATAAATTTCTTATTGCTACTGCCATTGCTGTTAATATTATATATACACAGTGGCGATTAAGAGTTGAATACCAGAGTATGATAATAATGATTGTGAGAATTGTGAGTATCAAAATTGAATTTGTACATTTTCATTCGTAATGGGGTTACAGTGTGCAACATAAATTTACAAATAAGTCGGAAAATAATAAGATTACAATCTTGGCTTGGTTCTATTTAATTTAAGAAAGATAAAATGTCATTTTTATTTGGTTATCTAAACTTTGATTCTCTTTCACTCGATTTATTTCAGATTGAATAATAAATTATGTCCGAAATACGAGTATATTCAACCCCAGAAAGACATGATGGCATACATATACATATTTTGTATAGCTAATCGAATAAGTTAAAGCTGTGAAAATTGGATTTATAATAAAAAAAAAAAATTGTGTTATTTTTCTTGTTTTTAATGATAAATGTACTAAAGAATTGAATGCAATCGATGCTCCGAGATGTTGGTGCGTTTGAAAAATGACGTTACCAATTTGATGTATGTATATAGTAACCACTTTGGGGCTTTAAAGAGCATCGTTGTTCGCGCTTTTTTTTCGTCAGTACCCCTACGGATGTTAAATGTGCACAGTAGCGGGGTGGAACCTATTTTCCATATTTTGCTGTGAGTAATTGTGACCCATCCGATTGTTACTTTCAAAAAATAAAATTGTCTGATAAACATAGCATTTACCTATAATTTTGTAGTACACTGTACGTGTAGGTGTAACCTTCTATTTCACATACATACGAGTATTGTAGGTATATGTGTGTATGAAGATAATATCATTTTATACGAGTGTACATGTACGTACGTATGTGTATGTAGATATGTACAAATGTGTTTATATGAATGTGAATAAACATTAAAATTGATCTGCGATGATAAGCAATGGAAATAAAATATGCCAGCCAAAGTATTGAAAATGCAAGCAGCAAGTTTGCTGCGATAAATGCTATTTTTTTTTTTGTTTGTTAGTAAATGCAAACATTCATACGTGTACATGCATATGTACTATATGGATGTATATACATATATACACGTGCGCATGGTTAGCGGACACAACCATTACTAGTACTACCACACTCACACTCAATATAACACCAACGCAACAAATTTCATACAGTGCTTTTCAATAAGAGCAAGCAGAGAATGTAAGCTCTATAAAAATGGCAGTGTTTCAAACTGTATGTATTCAAGTTTAGATATTATTATTGAAAGACCCTATAAGTAGAGTAGTAGCGAAGCAGCGAAGCAGCGAAGCAGCAGCAATAGCAATGGCACAATAATAAAAGTACGCACGCGGTCTTCGTTGTGGAGAGATTGTTAACGATGATTAGATCCTGGCGCTGATAATACATTTAATTTTTTTTTCATTCGTTTCTTGTTGTTGTTGTTGATTTTAATGTTATTTTACGTTGTTTTTGATATTATTATTATTTTTAGTATTATCTCTCTTTACCGCTGCTCCTGCTGCTGCTGTTAATATTGCTATTGCTGTTGCCTGCTATTGTTGCTACTACATCGCTATATTGTATATAATATTCGTTGCTGCTTTTGTTGTATTGCTAGTGTGATATGCGGTGGAGATATGCATTTGAGGCAAAAACAAATATAAAAAAAAAACACAATTCAGAAAAATATAATGAAAACAGCAGAATATTTATCACAAAATAAATCTACTATAAATTGTTGTTGCAATTGTTATTGTAACTTGAAACGTTTAATTCGATATACATATGTATGTGTATCTGTGTGTGTGTGTAAATTTACACATATATAAATGCATAACTTTTATAAATTGTTAGTTTTTTTATTTGTCATACTTTGTGAATTAATGCATACAGTTGTTGTTGTTTTTGTCATTTGAAAGTGTTAATAATTAAATTAATTAATTAAAACACTAAAAACTAGAATATTTCTAATTTAATTTGATGGTTTTAATTTCGATTGTTTTTTTTAGAGATTTAGAATTTTTATTTTCATATTCATTGGTTTTATTAGCTTGGAAATTTCATGAAATTTAGCACTTTTAAATAATTTCATTAATAATTTGGTGCCTGGGAATTATAAAACCGCTAGTCTAGTTTTGTATCACTTTGTCAAACATAAATGATATTGTCTCGCCAAATATTGGATTCCAAGTAATCAATCATAGCTGTTTGATGGGTACAGCCCAGCATTTTTTTTTTTTGTAACAATAAGATATCAAGCGCAGCACTCAGACATTTATTGGTCCATTGTACTGCGCTCAAAGTTCCATTTTATTGTGTTTTAAATGTACCCGTTCTCCGAAGAAATCGGAGTAGATCCTGTGGTGCCAAGAGTGCCAAAGACCACAAACCTGATTCGAGCGAAAGCAGGGCAGACACATAAAAAGTGGTCCGCCGTCTAATTTTCTTCTTCACAGGCTGGGTAAAGTGCACTGCCTCCTAGTCCTACCTTTTCCTTTTGCTAGGCTTATAGAAAGTGGCCTGTTATCAAGCCGGCTAGCATTCTGCAATCATCTCTACAGTCCAGTAACTTTACGGCAGACCAATTTCTTGAAATGATTAATTAACAAAAATTCGTTCGAAAAAAGTGATAAAAATGATAAAAGAATAGTTCTCGCGGTATCAAAACGAGCCATAACTGAGCTAAGTGCGTTATACCTACCTACCTAAGTGATAAAGGGCACCGTCCTGGTATTGATGAGGAATACCCCCCCGAAAATCCGTGACGTAATTGCGTGTAGCGCTCACCATTGACCGTAGCGTTAGTTTCATCTTCGGTTTTGGAAAAGTATGGATAAATTATGCCCTCAGCATGGCTCTAGAATGTCGTGAGGATTGTTCTCACGATTCCTATTAAGCCAAAAATTCTCTCTAAAGATTATTTCACGTCAACATAACTACCAGTTGATTTTCAGCTCATTGGCTCAACTTATGACACAAATGATGGTTTTAATCCGTCACCAGTGGTATTTTATATGAATGTAGGATAATATGATATTTCTTGCAAATCTTCCACAGGAGTGACATCACAATTCTATCCAGTACTATGTATAATCAAAGCCTCAGCTAATCCATTTCGAATTATATTAGCATATTAAGATTGGAATAGATGCTCAGCTGTGATACTTCTCAGGTGCTGGTAGGAAATACGTTTGAAATTTTTTTGGCATTTTATATGATTCGAAAATGTATTATTCCCATATTATCGTACATGATTTTAATGGCACACCTAGCAAATACATAAATTTAATTTACACTAATCTATATTAATAAAAGAACAATCTTGCAGCACCTCTTACTATTTAAATATTCACTCACACATATATAAAAATGGAAATAAAATTAAAAGCCAAAACAATAATCAACCCCAAACATCGTCAAAAGCACTGAACTGTGTAAAAATATTAACCGGTAATTTTAAAAACAAAAATGAATCGTGAGTACGAGTATACTATATTTCATTATTATTTTTTCTTTTTTCTTATTTTTTAAATTTTTTAGCGCAGTTTCAATTTTCTTTTTTTTTCGTATTCCTCATTATTGCATTTACAATTTTATTACAAAACTTGAATAAACGTGAATTAAGGAAGAGGGTGAATAAATAAATGTAAATACACACCATAAGTACAACAGCCGTAAACCCATTAAAATAAAATAACAGCAACAACAACAACAACAAGAGGGACAGCAAAATTCTTTTATATATTTAATCTTGAGTTAACTGCTCTCTCAAATCAGTGGCCGGATTTTTATCATCAATGCCATAAAGATATGTTATTATTATTGTTGTTGTTGTTGTAGCTATCGCTTCTGCTTTTCATCTTATTTAATGGTCAAAAATGTACATATACATACATATACTAGGGCAGAATAAATTTTTGGATGACGAAGGCTAAAACCAAATATTACTTTAACATCCCGATTCTTAGAAAAATTAACGATAAAATCATAGTCCAAAAGTAAATAAATTAAATTAACAAATTTAATTCGCTCATAATCATTTGTATATTCGTTGCTGCTGAACGCTTTATTAATGCGCCTAATTTCTCGCAAATAATTTGATCGACCTTAACTTGTATGTGTATAAAGTAAATGGTCGAACACTGGTTAAAAATGAAAAATCGAAATGAAAAATGCTATATTTAATGGTAATAAAGACACTTTAAATAACATTATTTTTATCTGAATGCCAGAAATAAATTTTCTACACAAACATAAAGTCTTATAAAGTAGATCAGAAAAAAAAAATAAGCTCAATAAAATTTTGTTTCGGATTGCTACCTCGCGATTTTCTGTTTTAGTTTCAAAATTATATTTAAAGATTAGATATGTTTTTCTAGATAAGCATTAAAAAACAAAAAAAAAAATCACCTTTTCGGGGAAAAAAATTCCAAACGGGAATAAAAATTCCCCAGGAGGGAAATTTTCTTTTGACCATGTATTTTATCTTAAAATCCTCAAGTTAACAAAAAGTTGTTAAAATCAGCCGATTTATAATTCTAATATCATTTAAATATGTGATGTCTCAAAACAATAATGTCTTTGCGCAATTTTCTTTGGTTTCCCATTTTTTAAGAAATTTCTTTGAAGAAAAACGTCAACCAATTTTGATGTTGGATCCAAAAGAGGCGTTAACTTATTTACATTTAGGAACCGGATCGGAAATAATATGTCTAGTGAATTTCTTTTTTACTATACACTGAATACCAAAAACACCCACACACAAAACAGCGTTCTCTTCAAATGTTTGAGAAAAATTTTATCCTGCTTAAAAATATAGTAAAAATTAACCGATTTTGATTTTTAATAGCTTGTTCGAAAGGTCTTTCAAAACCTTCTTCACGAAAATGGGGGAGATTTCTACCGAAATAATACGTCAAAACCCATAAAAATGGTCAATATTATATGTCTTTAACACCAATATAGAAAGTCACGAGGCGACAACCTTAAGCATCATTTTGTTTCAGCTGATTTTTTTTTTCTATCTTCTTTATAGAACACCTGCATAGGTTATGCCTATGTAGAAACTTTTTGTTTTGAAAATCGATACACCCGAATGTGCATATATACCTTATATAGAGATATACATAAGTACCCCTCTCTAATGAATTTATTTTTTAAACGAAATACCCGAGTATACGAGTATCATCGTAATTATTAACAATTTTTATAAGAAATATTCTACTCTTAAAAGAGAGTTTTGACTCTATATGTTGACTTTCTATGTTAATGATGTGAGTTCGAAACCCGATGGCTGTCAATTCAATATAGTTTTTTTTTTCAGAAACACAAAAATATTTTCTTAGTTCGGAAAAAAGCTTTTGAAAATATTCTATGACAAAGCTAAGAAGAAATGTGATTATAGAAAGAGAAGAGAAGCTCCGCCAAAAGGTTTTTCTGAGCCTTTAAATGTCAACGTCAACGTCACCGGCAAATATTTCGCTGATCTTCAGACAATTTTGTTAATGACATTAGCATGTTTCGTCCAAATAAAATGCGACTGACTTGATAAAGCCGAAAGTATTAGTACAATTGTACCAAAAACTTTTTTTGGATATCAATGAAAACATTGAAGAGAGAGAGAGAGAGAGAATAAACACAGGAAACCAATGATGGCAGAATATTGAGCATGTGATAAAGCACTTTGATCTAGATAAAGCATGAAATATTTAGATGTATATTTGAACAAAGGGAGCGAGAGATATAGAGCAATGTTTAAATCAGTGTAATAAAACAAAACAAAATACAAGCCGTCTGCAAAAAATTTCATTAGTGAATCTAATGAATGAATGAATGAACTAAACACGCGTCACCGTTCACTCACCTTTCAATAGATTCATGTGTATGTATGGTATGATAACATAGATTTTTTTTGTTTCTCACTAAATTGTACTAAATATACGAGTAGTACTCCACTCGCCACTTCACGTCGACCATCGATCTCTACTACTCTACTACTAGTTATGCATTCTCGCAATTAGATATTTCATTTCGATTCCCACACTCTTTATAGCGATAAGTAGCGATATTCATGTGACTTTATTGTTTGGGGGAATTTTTATACCCCACACCATTGAGTTGATTACGTCATGGATTTTCTACGAATCACCTCTGGGTTAGTCCACAGTGTTAGTGTTTGTTGGTGGGCTGGGCTGCATTGAGCTGTATGTAAATATGTGTATACTTATTGTTAAATGATTACTTATATCGAAATTCACCTTTATTACCACCATGAACTCACATGACTATGTACTATTTGTACTTTTTTGATATTTGAATATACATATTTACATCGTTTTTTTATTTTATTTTATTTTTATTGTTATTATTTATTTTTTGCTTATTCTTGTCAAATGGTATTTTGAGCGATAAATATGGAAAATTTTCTATGTACATACATACATATATCCACTGATATGAAATGTTATGTGTTATTAATAAATTGTAAGTTTTATACACAGCAATCATAATGAGCAGCAACAACTCTTATTCTACATAACATAATTACTTGATTCATGATAATTATGAAATAAAAGCTTTATACATTGAATACGATTACGATTGGTATGCCATTACGTAAGAGTGAATAAGTAGGTATTGTGTTATATGGCTGACCAATTCAAAATTTGTATTGCAACTGTACAAGCATGGGTCATATGTTTTGGAAGGAATACAATTACGAGAATAGATTTAAATTCCACATTACCATATCGATTAATATGTTATTTTAGGTCACAATCTTTCTAAATAATTGTAATCAATTAAAGAAAAATATATATGTATGTATATCAGAAAAAGAAATTAAGTAAAGAAACATAAATCGACACCATTTCCATTGATATCAAGATAAATATCAAAGTTGCTTATCATGAAAATAAGTGAATTCATCAAATGGAAAAATATCAAATTTCCAACAAACTAAAAGCTATATAATAAGATAAATTGTAAATACATTTATTCATTCGATATAATGGATTGTAATGGGTACATAGTACTACACATTTAAAAATACTCGTACCCAAACAAATAAATGTATTGATCGATTGATTAGTAAATTTAACAAGAAATTGGAGATTACAAAATAGAGATTAATGAGACAAATGGAATATAACCAAAGGTTGCTTATCATTGAAAATAGGCAAATGTAAGCAGAGATCGAGAGATAAAGTGAAATTTGTTAATTCTGTGATGCACTAAAGTAAGTGAATTTAAGCATTTTGACTTAAATGTTGATCGAAATCGATGAAATCGAATGTTACAATCCAACAAAGAAAAAGTTGATGCTAAATTAAAAAGAATTTCTAAACTAAACGATATTCAAATGATTTTTCGTTAAATTGTTGTGTCAATAAAATTGTCCCTTCAAATTAAAACATTCTTAAATTACCGTAATATGAAGTGTTATTTATTTATTTACTTTTGTGGATATTACAACCAAATAACGGTTTAGGCCGAATTTAGCATTCTTCGCTAGCCATTCATTTTCTTCGCTTGCTGGCACCAGTTAGAAATTCCGAGCACTATCAAGTTCTCCAGTACTTAGTCTTTACACCGAAGGTTAGGTCTGTCTCTTCTGCTTCGTCCACCAGCGGGTACCGAATGTAACAACTTCGTAGCTGGAGTGTATTCTTCGCTGGACATGATCTAACTAGCGCACCCGTTGAATATTGATGCGCGTTACAATGTTCATGTCGACATGCAGCTCATACAGGTCATGGTTGTACCTTATTCGATACTCGCTGCCAGCCCATATAGATCCAAAGATATTGCGCAGGACTTTTCTCTCGAAAACTACGAGCATTTTCTCATCCGAGATGTAAAAGAGGGGGCTCTGTTTGTTCGTAATATCTCCAGACTGACGCCTTTTCTGGTTACTCTTTGTTTGTTAACACAACATACTTTGTCTTGCCATCGTGCACCGTAAGACCCATTCGACTCGACTCACGTTCCCAGCATTGTGTGATGACGTATTCATACAGCATGACACATTTGTTGAAGATAGTGCCATTATGTCGTAGATCAGCAGCTCGTTTTATTATCTCCACAATAAGGTCAAAAAGAAAGTCACACGATAACGAATCACCTTGACTGAACCCTCATTCGGTATTAAACGGCGGGTCGAGGTTCCTGTCAATTTTCACTGCACAACGGAAGCTATACAGTGTTATTCTGCAAAGACTACTGACTATCACAGGAATACCGAACGCAGACATTGTTGTACAGAAGCACAGTCCCTTACTGGACTGTCGAAAGCGGCTTTATAATTAACAAATAGATGGCGTGTGTTGATCTCTTTCCCTTGGGCCTGCTCCAGAATTTGGCGTAGTTTTAAAATCTGATTGATAGGCGATTTACCAGGTGTGAAGCCACATTGCTATGATCCAATCAGGCTTCAATCCTTCACACAATACGTTCGATAGCACCTTGTATGCGATGCTAACAAGATTTATACTACGATAGTTGGTGCAATTTGTGGGGTCTCCTTTCTTCTATATGAGACAGAAAACTGTGAGCCTCCAATCATCCCGTATACTTTCATCCGACCATATTCTGCCGAGCTGCTCACCAGCTCATCGCATCCGGTCTAAAACAACTCGGCAGGCGGGCCATCAGCACCCGCATCTTTTTCAGCCTATAAATGTCATTTCTGATCTCGTCATGGTCAGGTATTGGAATATCTACATCATCACCCATGACTGAGGAGTTCGGGAAATCTTCTCTACTGTAGGAATTGTTCGAGGCGTTGCTGTTCAATAACATAGAGATAACATATAGGCACTTATATGATATTAAAATATATAAAAAAAAATATCTATACACAAATATATGTAGTTCTTGCATACAAAAGACTTATGAGCACATAAGGTACAATATTATATTCGTCCATACCAATATATTGAGTAACTCAATTGTCGCTTCTCAATATGAATATCTAAATTCAGTATCAGTACATTCCTTCCGGTGTAACAGACAATTATCTCCATGCAAGTACATCCCTACGCCCAGAGATGCTTACAAGTACCCTGTTGTGAGAAATGAGAGCCAATTACCCTACCCATTGTACGTTGTTTTAAAGTCAATTACAATAGTAAAAAAATCTCCTTACAGTCGGCTGGGGCCGACCAAATTATACCCTGCATATGTAGAGGTATATATAAAAAGTTTGCTCGTATATCCATCCTTTTCTTCCACTACTTTGAATAGGACCTACATTAAGAAGCAGGCGTACCTCACCAATTTTGGAGGATCAATTTCTGACTATAATACTAAATTACATAGGTTGCAATGGGTTGACCTAGACGTATTAATTAGTAAGTTATGGTTGTTTTAATGTTTAAGATAAATCCGAGACTTTGTACGGAAGCTATATAAAAAGTGGGCGTGACGTATCTCTTTCTGGTATATCTAATTAATTTTTCAATATCAATCCACACCTTAAATTTGGTTGTCCTACGCTAAATGGTTTGTAAGTTATGGAGCTTAAAAGTTTTAGTTTAATTCCCTCGACTTTGTATGGGAGACCTATGAAGGAGTGGGCGTGGCACACTGATTTTCTGCCAGATTATTTCCGACTACGATATTAATCTAAGTGTCAATTATGGTTATTCTAGTCAGAAGATTGCCGAAGTTACAGCTGTTTCAATTTAAAATTTGTATGGGGGCTACGATAAACAGTGGACGTGGCGGACCCATTTTCTATGAGCCTAGTTGCTCGTACAATACTAATCCACACCTTAAATCTCGTTGTCCTACGCTAAATGGTTTGTAAGTTATGGAGCTTAAAAGTTTTAGTTTAATTCCCTTGACTTTGTATGGGAGACTCATGAAGGAGTGGGCGTGGCACACTGATTTTCTGCCAGATTTTTACCGACTACGATATTAATCTAAGTGTCAATTATGGTTATTCTAGACAGAGGATTGCCGAAGTTACAGCTGTTTCAATTTAAAATTTGTATGGGGGCTACGATAAACAGTGGGCGTGGTGCGCCCATTTTCTGTGAGCCTAGTTGCTCGTACAATACTAATCCACACCTTAAATCTCGTTATTCTACGCTGAATAGTTTGCAAGGTTTGCAATAACCGGTAACATTTTTTTAATTTCCGCAACTTTGTATGGGAGACCCAAAAAGGAGTTGGCGTGGAACACTGATTTTCTGCCATATTATTTCTCACTGCCATGTTAATCTAAGTGTCAATTATGGTTATTCTGGACAGAAGATTGTAGAAGTTACAGCTGTTTCAATTTAAAAGAAGTACAGACACTTTGTATGAGAGCTACGCTAAAAAGTAGGCGTGGCTCAACCACTTTTGGCAAGGTTATATAATAGTATAATATAAGTCTATGTGCCAAATATTGTTGTCCAAAGTGGTATATTATGTGAGTTATAGCAAGTTAAAGATTTTGAAAATTTCGAGGTTAGTCGCTTTGAATGCTTGGTGTGGGCGTGGTTATTGACCGATCATGCCCAATATCAATCCCCTCCGTATCCTTGGATCATAGATTACTTATGCCAAATTTCATCGAAATAGCTCAATATTTACTCAAGTTATCGTGCGAACCAGCCAGGTGACAGACAGACGGACGGACGGACGGACGGACATCGTTAAATCGAAAATTTAATCGACGCTGATCACAAATATATATCTATGTCTATATCTCCGGAGATTTCTTCAAGTGGACACAAACATCTGACCGAAATGAATATACCTTGCATATTGCATTATGCAGGGTATAATGATAGTTTACATTAGGAAAATTATAAATAAGAATCAGTTGAGAATATAGGCCTGAATATGTTATCAGTAATTGTAGCACAAAATTATCGGAAGATGTGATCTGAATTGTTTGAAACTACTTTATCACTGGTTACAGGTAATGCAAGAGGAAACAGTTGTGCGAATGCATGAATATTGAGGGCTTATTTCGAATGGTTGTGATAGTGACAGGAATCACAGTGAAATATATGAAATTATAATCTAAGCAATAATGTCTAAGCGATTCTAAAAGAACTAGTGATACTACCATTGTTTGATACACTTAAGAAGAGAACAATTTTCGATAGATACCAATGTACATATATAAAAACATACATATGTACATAAATGAAAAGCATAAGGTAAGAAGAGTAGATATTATATGTATGTAGTAAAATATTTTTTTATTGCACTTTCCTTTTTAATGGTTGCTTTTCCGGTTGCGATAAACGATTGTCAAATGTAGGTGTATTACGATATAGAGCAGAATGCTCATATATAGCAATGTATGTAAATGTATTTATCTGATATATACGAGTACATACGTTGGTACTATACATACGAGTATATGTATAACCACAAATGACGACAATAATATCACTCGACAGTCAGCAGCAATTGCATCTTTTCCACTTGATCAGTGAAAATGATGACAGAATGGGAACGAGTGATGCACTCAGCAATCAACGATGTAACAAACAAAAAAGGGAATATAAAAAGTAGTCATCTAAAGTAGAAAGCAAATATTCAACTGAGAAGCTAAAATAAAGAGTGCAAACTTCATCAACATTACATTTAAATATCCCAACACGAAATGGTACCATTCCATATGCTACAATATCTACTAAAACACTTGAAGCTTCATTTATTACATGTGAACTTTTTTACATTTTAATATTGTAGCTTTAATTTTGGTGACTATACTTGCTTGCTTTTTTTTAATCTAATCCATACAGAGAACTCCATATGAAATGGTATAATAATAGTTCAAAATGTATACATCATGGAGTAGAGTAGTATAGACCAATTGCCACACAATTTTGTACAAGGATTGCTAAAAAATTGAGTTTCCCCTAATACAATACATATGATAACAACAGTGAGAAAACAGCAAGGTGACGCGTCATAGTCGTAGTCGTCGTTGTCGCCATTATCAATGCGTGCCGACACCAATGTTATACATACATTATGTCGTCGAACGTCAAAAATCAGACACGTGATTTTGTTGATGTTGATACCTATCTGGTAAAATGGTTGTCATTCTTCTCATCTTTTGTCAATTATCTTTGTCATCGTTTTGTTTTTTCCCTTTTTTTGTTTCGTTTTTGTTGTTGCTGCAGTTCATTAGGGTCCTTGACAATTGCCCATTACTGTTGCAATTGCTACCAATTGTCTGAGACAAAATATTATTTCATATATACTTAAGTGTAGATATATTTTTCACATTAATAAGCCATAAACCGGTTAGCTACTTGCTACATATTGCTCATTCACATTCATTTTGTGCTATATCTGTATCTTAGCAAATATGATTTGTTTGATGATTGTCTTCTTTTGAGTGTGTCGTTTGATATTTTTATTTTACCTGATTTACTTTTTTTATAGTTCACTTTATCAATTCACTTTTTTTTTGCTTCGCCACTTATTTACAAGCTGCCTACAATGCTAAATTATAAAATTATACACTAATGTGGCAGTTGAATGGCACAATAATATATGCAGATAGACCGATATTCATATGAGAAGGGCAGCAAGACAAAAAGGATCAATAAATTATGAGACATTTATTGTTTTATGACTCATTTACGATGGTTTTATAGTATTTATAAAGTATGAATGTATGTATGTACATATACACATAGAATACAAATATCATACAAGTGATTGGTTTTAGTAAGGTCATATTATATTACGATATGATATGCAGACTTTTAGGAAGAAGATATTGACGCGATTATTATGATTGGCGCCAATTGTATACCAATATGATTAATTTGTTATAATTTAACGCATTTGCACTTGTTTTAATCCAATAAAATAAAGAAATATGTGATTTGGATTACAGACATCCAGATAGAGTGCACTATTTTGCAAACATTGATTATATGGCAGCCGGAAGTTTATGTAACATCATTTGTGTTTGATATCAGCCAGCACACTGTGGCAATTTCAGAATGCATTTGTTTTGCTCCATAAACCATTAACCATTGCAACCGAAAATTAATGTATTCGCAGAGTATTTCGCGAGTCGTCTCTGTTTTTCTGTCACTGGTGTCAGTTTGAAATTCCAAGCGGTCTCCAGTACTTGATCTTCTATCGAAGGTTGGGTCTTTCTCTTCGCTGGTGTCCTTGAAAGCGAGATGAATACAACAGCTACTTTACTGTAGAATGTCGTTCTCTCATCTCAATATGACTGAGCCAGCACTATCGATTGATTCTAAGCTATTTTAATCCTACATAGACTATGGGAAAAATGGCCTGCAGGAATGATCGATCACCAGTTCACTATTTCCTGAATAACACCTAGTCGACAGCCTGTCGCGCAAGTGCTTAATTCAAGGGGGGCTCCATACACGATACCACAGGATATGTTAATAAGTATTCCTCACAACATTATCCTCAAATACATATATTACCGCTTTCACACTCACTATTTTTTTGTTTTTCACGAAAAGAATGTTTTCAATGACTAGTAGTCACAATAATGGTGAGATAAACCTCCCTTATGGTATTAGTCTACTGACATCTTTAGTTCGAATTGCTTTACCTTAGCTCATGATATATATTATTCTTGATTTGTCTCTATTCATTTCTTAAGATCCCTTTTAACCCTGATTATAGTGAGAAAAAACTTTCAACATTATTCAATGACCATTATAACACTAATAAAAACAATATTAAGTACTATTAACCCAAAGGACTCATTGGCCGAGCTTCTCTTCCATTACTGTTGTGCGTCTTAAATTTGGACAGTATTAGAAGGGACCTACTTATTTTAGCCGGTTCCGAACGGCAGAACACTTGTGACATCACTTTTTCTGAGCTTTGTCACAGAGTTCTTTAAGAAGCTTTTTCATGGCAAGTTGTTACTGTCGGAAGAATTGCCAATTGCTTGCCGACAGGTGGGTACCATTCGAAAGAAAAATCTTTTCGATATTAAATTTGTTATGCATCAGCCGGGGATTGAACCCACGACCTACAGATCAGAAGGCGAACACACTAACCACTGAGCTACGGCACCCACTAACCACTATGAAACTAAATATCATATTTATCGTTATGTGTTATTGTTGAATAATTTGTTAAGCGCAACAGTTTTTGTACAAAACAAAAAAAAAAAAAGAATAAAAGATACGTAAATCTATATATGTATGTTTATCTAAACCATGAAACAGTAGAAACACGTCTGTAGAGCACGCATATCTTATGAGTATCTAGACACACATACAAATATATATTTATATATATATACATATATGTTGGGAAATATAAATACAGATACATATGTACATACATATAACAATTGACCATGTACATACCTAAATATGTATGTACATTACATACAAATATACATACATATATTTTGTCCATTGTAAGATTTTATCACACACACACACACATCACATGTACTACCAAAACAAAAAGGAAAAAATAAAAAATAAAACCAAACCATTTAGTGTGTGGCACACAATAGTGACCATTTTTATGTAATTTAGGGTTGTACGTTATGTGGTTGAATTAGAAACACACAAACAAACAAAAATATCATGAAAAAAAGCATATAAATAGGTTAAAGGATAATAACACTTATGTGGTCATTTACAAATTGGCTCAATATATTAACATGACATGTAGAGTCACCAACCGCATGAATGAGTAAATATTAAAGTAGCTATGAAAAATTAAAATAATATTGAATGGATTCAATTTTTAAATATGTCAAAATGTTTATACAATTTAAAAAATGCACAAATTATCTCTAATGATCTATAAGAAAAAATTCTAAAAAGAGCTAATATATAATTTTAAAGACAATCCATTTTATCATTGAGCAGAAAAAAAAACCCAAATACAAGTACAGTAGTTTAAAAATAATTAATACAAAATGTTGAAAAAACAAAAAACACAAAAACAAAATAAATTACATTACACAATAGCTTTTAGAGCAAAATACATACCATAAATTCTTATCATAGTTATGCATTCCAATGATAAATGAGAGACGCAATGACAAAATGCATAAAGCCATCATCTATCTATCCCCCAGATACTATCCTCCCGTCCATACTCTGACTTCAGAGACTACAGAGTGTAAAGAGAGCCAAAACAAAAACAGAATACACTGAATATACATATACTCGTAAGTATACTTTTGTCGATATACCAAGTGTCTACTATGATACTTAATAATATCCAGTAATGTGAGAGAGGGTAAAAATTTTGCAAAAAGCGCAACGCTACCTACTTATGGGGTGAAAAAAAAGACATAATGTATATGGTACATATAGGAAATAATAATAATAATGATAAATAATATATTCATAAACAATACACAAGCATATATTAAATATACAAAAATATATAAAATACACTGAAAAACTAAGTATGAAAGTAGTGCTCATTCATTCAAGTCAAGCTATAATTTGGCAATACTGATGCAGATCGTTAAAGAGTGTAGAGGTCCATCTCTGGATATAATCTTGCTGTCCGAGGACACTATCATCAATAAATCAAATATGACATGTGGCACCATCCTGCGACGTACTTTTGGGGAAAACAAATTTTTTTGTACGTGCTTCTACCATCATTTTTAAAAAAGTGTGGCCTGTTTATGCGCCCGATCCATAAACCGCATGAATATTGCTCCAAATATGACAATTCTCCTCAGTCGTAAATTCACTGAAATGAGACTCATCACAGAATTCAAGCACTCAAGTACTGAACGATCTAACGCTGAAAGCGATGTTTCATTGGCATTCATGACAACTTTGATTTGATTTTTTTTATAAAAAAAAAAATATTTAGACTATTTAGAAGATGATTTTCTTACAGTGTATTTAATTTGTGTGTGTGTGTGTTTTTTTTTTCAACTGAAACAGCCAAGTAACGAAGCAAGAAAGTAAATAAAACAAAACGAAACAAAAACAAAAAGAGAATTAAGTGTATGAACAAACCCACAAAAAGGACATTCCTCAGAATGCACGCTGCTATATTTTATATTTTACATTTTTATCGCAAACTCTCACTCAACCATTCAAACCAGCAGCAACGGCGACTGCGATTGTGAGCTTGAAACTAACAACAGCACCAGCAGAAGCAGCAGCATACGAAAAAAATTACATACAAATATTGTGATATGTACATATAAAGGAATCAACTCGACAGAACTGATAACACCCTCGCTAATGGCACCAAATACAATACAATGGCATACAGCATACACTACACTACATACCTACATATGTATGTACGTACAAATGTAATGGAGGTGAATGGAAGGAAGAACCACGAAAGTGAATGAGGACGAAATGAAACGATGATATACAAACGATACGACATTCAGACACTAACATATATAAATATATATATAGAAGCGAGCGACAAGCGGACGAACAAAATGCACGAACGAATGGCGCGCAAACGCTCACTTATCTATGGCCATCAATCAGACGTAGTAGCAGCGATAAGTAAAAAGATTTCAAATGGAATGAGTAAGCTGAGCGGGTGTGCAAGCAAATAAGTTTTGCGACATGACTGATGAAGCAGGCAGGCAGGCTTGTGTATGTAAGTGTATGTAAGTGGTGTACTGTGTGTGTGAATGTGTGCTATACAGAATGCAGCAGCAGCAGCATTAATAGGAGCCATCCTATAACATTATATAAGTATGTAATAGTGAATGGCAAGGTGACCAGTTGACTATTGTGAGTGGAAATGTGTGTGTGTGTGTGTTACTACCATATGATCGTATAAATTTTGAAGAAAAAAAAAATATAATAATAATAATAATAAAAGGTGAAAGAAAAATCCAAGAAGGATAGTATAAGAGATGACGTCAAATATGTTGCTATTGTAGCAACGAATTGCATTGTTTTAGAAAATATTTTCATTCAATAAATGATGATGACGATGCTGGTGGTAGTGGTATTGTTGTTATACACAAACAAACATTGCAAAAATTGATGACAATGCAATACACAATACAATTCATTGTTTTATTAAAATTCACAAAAGGATTCACCTACTCACGCTCATACTTTCCGATATACCAAAAAACAAAAAAATCAGAAACTATCACTTGAGAGGAGTAGGTGGCTAAAACCACCACCCTCTCAAATACAAAATAAACAAAAATAAAACCTTAGTGACAGCAGCAACAATGCGATAACAATATAACACACACAAACACATACATAAGCATATGTATATGTACATATGTACCTACGTACATAGATTATGCATTTGTGTATGTGTGAAAATGCGAATTTCATTGAATCAAATTGCAATGAATGCGATGCACAGATGTAGAATGTGAAAAATAAAAAGTAAATAGATACTTACAGACAATTCGTACACATGTATTAAGTTATTGTTGTTGTTGTAACTGTTTGGTGTTGATTGTGTCAAAATGTCTATTGTCCTCTCACATACTACATATATAAGCTTCGTTTTACTCACATGTCGGTATATACCATACATACATAAATGAATATGTATGTGTATGTGTATGTTATCCTGACATTTCACTATGTACGAATGAGTTATTATCACTTGTTGGATTGTTTTTTGTTATTGGTATTTTCATTATGTAATTTATTTATTTAATCACAATGTTTGTTCCATGAGCTTTTCAATCACATGCTCAATGATATCATAGGTATATGGTACGTACACATATATGAGTTTATTCAAGTTTTCTATTTTATGCCATTGTTCGGTGTTTTTGTTTTGGTTTGTTTTTCATAGAACCTTCCACATGGCTCGTAAACGTATGGAAATGGCTTGTTGAGTAACACCTAACTGTTCGGCAAGCATTTTTTGTGATTGGGTGTCGTCCTCATCCAAAAGAGCCTGCAAGTCATGGTCCTCAACTTTTCTGAGTCTATTTTCACGCTTCTTGTCACTCAAGTCAAAATGACCTTCTTTGAAACGACGAAACCAGTCTCTGCAAGTGGTTTCCGATAGCGCACTGTCACCATAGGCCTCCACAAGCATTCGATGCGACTCAGCAGCAGATTTCTTCAAATTGAAGCAAAAAAGTAGAGCTTCCCGCATATGGTCTTTTTCTGGCACGAAACTAGACATGATTATACTAGGAAAAATGTATGTTGTTGTATGAAATCACTGATGATGTTTACTAATTGATGTAAACAACTCATAAAAAAAAGGATGCAGAGTCGATAATAGCTCAATATGCTCACTAACGCCATCTACGAGCAAACAGCGGATTTAACCTTGTAAACGTGGTATATGTATTCGTTCTACATTCAAATATATGTGAAAGAGCTCTCACCGTGCTTCAATCTTCGGTTCAGTATAATTTTTTTCACTTCTGTGATAAATTGATTAGAAAAGGTCACTTTCAGTAATTTTGCTCACTCACAATCGCACTCACAATCGTACTCACAATCGCACTCACAATCGCACTCACAATCGATTTCTAATGAACAATTTACATATGTTAAAGAGAAGAACACTGTTTAAGGAACACCCTTTATAATTATCGTTATCACTAAAACAAGTTTTGAAACACACCCTGCAAAAAAAAACAAATAACATTAAATTCTTATCTCGTATTATCCTTGCTACTCATATCTAATATATGTGTGTGTAAGGATTATAAGCACATACGTATGGGTGTGAATATGTGTGAAGGGTACGAAATAGAAGGTGCACAGTGTCACCGTCTCATATAAAATGTGTATAAAAATATGAAGTGTGATATGTATGCAATTAATTTTGATAAAATTTGAGCCTCAATAGAAGCCCCTAGTTATGCCAAGAAATAATAATAATAGTCATCGCATTATTTTGATAATCAAAATTTTTTAGCAATTAGTTACTTTCAATTTACTTTGTTGAGGAATTTAATTTCATTTAGAATAATTATTTTTGTTAAATGACAATATTGCATTTTTACCATTTTTGACCAGGAGAGACACACTGTATGGTGTATAATGATGTATGCTCGAATAGTTTATTTACAATTTATATAGGTATATGCATATAGATCTATATATATATCCATACAAATAATGGTGATTTTTGCAGTAATGCATTTTCAATGTTAACCATTGGAACTATGTCGTTATTACGCTTACCAATACTATTACGTGATATTTACCGATACCTTCCTATACAAATATAAATAATATGTACCTACATATCATATATATTGCAAGCACTACCCATTACCAACATTTACGAGTATAACTATTCACATACTTACATACACACACACACACAGAGACACATCCACCCACCCAAAAACCAACTAACACAAATACACAACTCACTTAACTATCTGTATGTCTCTTTTGGCTTATCTTGCAGCGTGCCATGCCATTCATTTTCAACGATATGCCAAAATAGATAAGCAAAAAGAGTTTTGAGTTTTGTGTTGTATTCCAAGGGCGTGTATGTGACTCTGTGTGTGTATATTTGTATAGGTATACGTAAATGTATTTGTTATTTGTATTGTGTATCTAGGTGATACATACAAACGATATGCATGCTGATGCATACACACACTCATTGTTAATGGCAAAAAGGATAATAAAAGAAAGCACACCTACACATTTATAAACACACAAACACACACACACACGTAGAGACGCACTATTCATGCCGAATTCGAGTGCACAACTAAAGCACTGATACCAATGGTGCAGTCGTAATGATATCGGCTGAGACTACACTGAGAGTACACACTGCTGGTAAAAGTGTGATAATACTTTGCAATCGCAATGTTGGTATAAATTGGGTGGTGGTTGTAGGTCGAATAAGATATACATACATACTTATATACAGGTACGAGAATGAGCTATGTATGTATGCTAACTGTAGAAGCATGTTAAGTTAGCAATAGTTTAATGTACATATTATCTAGAGTATATGAAACTATCCATACAAACGCCTTACTTACGAATACGATTGTGTTGCAAAATGGAAGCAATGGAAGCTACTACTATTGTCGGTGTATAAAACTATGAACGTCATCAAGGATAACAGGCAGACAGAATGTTGTGATAGTGGATAGGATAACAAAATAAAACAACAACAATAATAACAACACAACAGCATGAGTAGCTGCACTTGTATAGAAGAAGATGTAGTGCCATGTCTATGCATACGAATGTATATAGACATACAATCATATCTGATGCTTAATATGCTCAGGTATCGTACATATAGAAGAAATAATGATTTCAAAAAAGATTTACAGTTTTTTGATTAAAAAATTTCAAAAAATCTCCACTATATATATCATTTGTTCAGTTTTATAATTTTATATTTATTTAGTTTGAGAATGATGTCACTTTTAGTATGTAAACTTCATAGAAAAACATGTCATAATCTTTATATGGCATGATACAAATAAGGATATTTGTTGCTCACACCAATAATAATGCGCATTGTCAAGCGCATTTTTTTTGTGACTTATTTTATTCGTGACTCACATTAATGATGTAATACAAATATATATATATGTGTATGTTAAATATTTAAATAATATTTATAATTGTTATACAATGACAATACAACACAAGTTTTGCACTCGAATGCTAACACTGATGATAAGGCTCACGCTTTCCTCTTAAAAAGGTATGCCGTCTCGATTCGGCTTCGTTGCACTACAACTTTACATATAAATGATGTTAGATAAGAGCATAAGCATTCAGCAGCTGAATGAGCTTTCAAATTCTATCATTTTTTTGACCTTAATATGCATTCCCTACATTACAACTACAGTACAATGATATCATTAATTAAGTTGAAGGCACGTGAGACCCCGCTGACCTTATATGATTCTCTGAGTTGTTAATGCCATCATAATTATAGCTCTGAGGGATTCTTTTCCTTTAGATATAATATTTTATATATCTATCAATTCTATTATCGCATTACTATAACTACTTAAGAGATTTTGCGATTTCAATATTCACAATTACTCATACGCCCGGTTGATTATATAATATTTTCAAAAGCATAAATAATAAATAGTTTTCTATTATTTGGAGCATTACACAATGGAAATGATCAAATAATTTTACATAGAATTTATCATTCATATCATTAAAATAAAAAAAAAAAAAACAATATTAACATTTTTACATTAAGCACTAAGTTAGTTATGTAAATACTACAGAAATTTTATATGACAAAATTTATTTATATTAATTACATATTAGAATATCCATAAAAACGGATCGACAGGCAACACTTGGCTATAGTGTAATACAAGTAAAATTAAAGTGATGATGCAAACAATTTCGTTTCATCAATAACTTTCGAAATCCAGATAGGGCATTACTCCGATAGAGCTCTTTATTTTAAGTCCTCAAGGACAATTTTTGACTCTCGGCAATTTTCGAAAAATTTAGCAATATTTTACAATAGGAGTAATATGCCTAGACCTTTTTAAATTTACGTGTAAGTCAAAAATTTATTAAGCCTGCATATAAATGTTTTCATAGATATTGCTATGGGCTAAATCAACTAGAATAACATTAAGTATAAAGATATATTTAGCCATGGTGTTAAATTTGGATTATTATCCTCTTGACATTATCTCTTTTTTAAAACAAGAATACAAGCAATCCATCTTAGATATAAGCATAACTTTCTCCACATATACATACCAGCATATATCGTATGAAGTATACATACCAAAGCAATTGCTAAGTGTCAATAATGCTCACTATATAAATGTCAGTGCGTATAGAAGATTTTATGATAAGGATACTGAGAGTTTGTTTTTTTCATGATTCTTATCACATAGAATTTTACTACAACTATGTAAGTATTAAAATATACTTATATTCATATAAGGACTAAGACCACTAGAAAATTGTGCTACATAAAAAAATTTTTATTAAAATCAATCAATAAAAAAAAAATGTATGAAATTCATATATTTAAATTGAACACATTTTCAATATTTCAATGATTTCACATTTTGATTGCATGATTTAAATAAACAAATACAAAATGCTATTTTTTGAAAGTTGTTTATGAGACCAGCTATCAATTTTATGTAGTTATTGATGAACGATGAAATGTAAAATGTAAATACCACAATAGATATATATATATATAAATACATACATAAATGAAAAACAAATAAAAAAATTAAAAACAGAGTGATGCAGATGTGTAGTAATCAACAAATAAATCTATATAAAAAAAAGAAAAACAAAAATCTGAGTGAAAAATATGTAAATCATTTGGCAACCACAAAAACGACAGAAAAAAAAACAAAATATAAAAAGAAAAATATACACACACACATGTAGAAAAAAAATAGTAGCAGCTTATCAATTAAATCACTTTTACATTAAAAATATAGTCGTATAACAACGTCCCGGACAAATAGACAACCCACCCACCCATCAGAATTACGATTGACTTTTAAATCAAAAAGGTAATAGAACAACAACAACAACAAATTAAGATGAAACAAGTAAAACCGCTAATATAAATGCTCAAAGCAAAACAAATCGATTTTGGGATAAAAATCAAAAGAGAAACAAAGCATTTTTATTGAACAACAAAAATGAGATTTTTTGCACTGATTATATCA
The DNA here is from genome assembly GCA_963854835.1 of Megamerina dolium. Taxonomy (NCBI): domain Eukaryota; kingdom Metazoa; phylum Arthropoda; class Insecta; order Diptera; family Megamerinidae; genus Megamerina; species Megamerina dolium. Next base: position 52,137,374 of record OY978529.1, read on the forward strand.
TTGAATGTGTTTTTTAATGTGGTCAGTATTGTTGTAGAAGAAAAGAAAAAAGAAAAAAGATAAATAAATATACGTACGATATATACAATATATAGCTGATAAAATAATAAAAAATGAGAAAATTAAACATTTTAAATTGCAGAGCATGAATAATGTTGATGTCTACTTTATTTATCTTTATTGTATTATTGTTTCATATTTATTATTTTTTTTTTTGCGATAAAATAATGAATTCTCAAAGTTTCTATGGTCGGGTGTAGATGGAGGTTTTTTTTTTTATTGTTTTCTTTCTTTTGTACAGAACATAAATTTGCAGAGTTTAACTTCAGATAATATCGTAGCTTTGGTACCCTACATCGGGGCACCTTTATACTGCGATTATGCCTATTTTCAATGATATAGGAGATTGGCGTGGTTTTTATCGGACTTTACCATATTCAGGAATTCATCAGTTCGTTGGTCATAAATATGGCATTTAGCGACCATAGATGTGAGTCGGATTAGCAAGACATTTTTCGTGCGCTTCTGTTATTTATTCAAAAAGAAAAAAGTGTGTTCAAATAAATATATTCATGAGATTGAAATGACTTGCCCACGGTCCATTAAATTGAATTCTATTAAGATTGAATTTTATTTAGTCTTCAATCACATTTCGCATTGCACAAATATACAAAAATTGTTATTTAAATAAAATCTAAACGAATATTAATGCATAAGAGACACTGTGAAGAAATCGATCAAAATAAACTCGTTCTAGTTATAAGCATATGTGTGCATATGTAGTAGATATGTATATTATAAGTGTGTGTATGTAAATAAATTTAAAACGTAAGTATTTCAATTACGCTCTCTATCTGACTCGAATGATTTATCGAAGCTTTGAATTGTATTTATTTGCTATTTAATTCTTGTATTTTTTTTTTTTTGCTTCTAATAAATTAGATAATGAAAAATCCAATAGATATGTGAATGTGTGAATTAGTAACCGGCCTTTTTTAGTGCTGAAAAAATCATTTATTTTTAAGAATTCTGTTAAAAACATGTCATTCAAAGTCTTGTCCATCAGAAACTGTGACATTTCCCCACCTTTCTGGCAATTTATGGATTCCATCACAAAAGAACTTCGCCGGCTTGGCGGCCAAAAACGAATCAAGCCAATTATTAATTATCGGTGACTGAAGTGAAGCGTATTCCATATTAAGGGTGTTCTGCATGGACCGGAACAAGTGGTAATTTGAAGGCGCTAGGTCTGGACTATAAGACGGGTGGGGTAAAACTTCCCATATTTTTTGACCGGAATGGCAATTTGTGGCCGTGCGTTGTCATGGTTAAAAATTACCGACTCGTATCTGGTCGCATATTCCGGCTGTTTCTCGATCATTGCTCTCTTCAACCGCATCAATTGTTTGCGGTACAGCTCTCCTGTAATGGTTCGACCAGGTCTTGGTCGAGTAATGTCTTCAAACTTTTTCGGCTGTCCAGAGCATTTTTCACTCACTCCTTATACTGTGTATTGGATAGAGAATTGTCGCCATACAATTCCACAAGCAAACGATGACTTTCAGCTGCACTTTTCTTTGCAAAAAAGTAACTTAACAAAACTTCCCGCAAATGCTGTCCTTTTCGCCAATTCTCAAAATTCTCCATCTTGAATTGAAAACTTTTGACTAATTTTGACAGCAAGTGAATTGACATTTATAATGACATTTCGAACAATAATGTACGACATTGCGCACTCGCGTGGCGCCATATAACGTAAAAGGCTGGTTACTAATTCACACACACACACACCCAATATATGGATGAAATAAGTTCTAGTTGGATGACATATACGACATACTAAAAGAGCGTAAATAAGCTATTAAATCACATTAATTCTGACTTAATAAGAAAATATATTTTTATTATAACCTGTTTCACCATACCTACGTCGAAGTTGTTTGAAATTTTTTTTTTATCAATTTTATCAATCTTTATTAATCACAAAAGAAGATCGAAAAAATGCAAAAATTGAAAAGCACATGGAATAAAGATTACAATCTCATACAACTCATGCATATACACAATACAATATACAAAATAGAATCTATCAAAAGAAGGTGTGTTCTTAAAACATAAGCAACACCACATTAAGGTTAACTACTATTTTTCTTGTGAAAAATTTGTTTTTCCTTATTCAGTATTTTTAAATAAATTTATGTATTTGTAGAAATCGATATGTCAGAATGTGCACATGTACACATGTATATTTATATAAACTTGTTTAGACTATGGTAAATATCAGTCTCAATTTAGATAGTCTATTTGCAAGGTGATAATATAGAGGAGGGAAGATTGGGATATTACATTAGTAATAGCAACATAAATATACACAATTCTGTACACACACACAAAGAAATTTTTATTTTATTTTATAGTACAAATGACAGTCAATTGCCCCTTTGTAGTTAGGTACAGAATCAGTCACAAAAATAAAGTGATACTTTAATTTAGAAAATCAGCTTTTACTTATCAAACTTATCTAAAGACTCGACCAATTCATAGGTGGCTAAAGTTAATGCAGCGAGGGGCAGTTAAACGAATGATTGAATATTGATAAGTTCTTTATGCCTAACCAAATCTTGTGTGCAAAAATTTTAATTAAAAAAAAATTTAACGTTGTCAGAAAAAAGTATACGAAACTCAAGATTCTGGTTACAGGTAATGCAGAGAGTGGTTAAAAGGAGTAAATAATGAAATGTATGTAATGAAATAATTTAATAATTTATCGTCTTTATACAATATATAATTTATTACTACAGATTATTTTATCTTCCAATATTCAAAATATTCCCAAAATGCCCTTAAAAGAGCTCTATAATAAAACTCAAGAATAATAATATTACGAAATCGATTACTATCAACTTAAGAGCAAAACTCTTATTAACAAGTGACGTCATTAAACACATATATCAAACATATCAAATACCACAAATACATAGCGTACGCCAAAGCTGCAGAGATCTCATAGAAATTTTCAAAAAAAAAAATGTTTAACAAATTACTTGTAATAAAATATCAAATTCAAATCAATCATTGATGTTAACGACTACTTGTAGTTGTGATGGTTAATGTTGCTACATATCTCACAATGATCAATGATGGCAGTAATGATGAAAATAATTAATATTTGTCATATAACTTTCAAACGACTAGTGTCAAATGGCTACCAACCAGTATAAATGCAAAAAATATATAAATATGTATTGCACTCGTAATTAATGGAATTAAATTAGAATAGGAAAAAATATATAAAACATATTTATAGCATAATTCTATAATGAAATTTATGGGACTTCTTAAATCTACATAACTTCAGATATCGTTATGCACCTAAAATGGATCACCTAACTCACAGAAGATTTTTAAGAATCCAAAGTGGTGAAACCCTGTGGCCCTTTGCTCCTCCTTGGAACTATAGGATTTATATATAAAGTGGTGAAGGATTGAAATTGTTAAGAGAAACTTCGTACGCAATACCTTTAGATACATTTGTGGCTGAGTTCCGATTAAGGTACAATTATGAACTATATGTTGATTTTAACAATGTCAAGAGCCGATATGAATTCCTATACCAAATATCGATGAAAAATATGAATGGCAGATCTGGCAGAAGCATAGAATTCAACTAAGTATGTAATTATTTGTGATTTTAATTCAATAGGTTGTCGATTAGAAATTTTATATAAAATTTCGTAAATACTTCTTATTGGAATTTATGACATATGCAACATTTATTTTAACGTGAACATAAACATGTGATATAAATAATTTCAGACACATTATACGATACGTACATACAATACATTCGAGTATAACTTTGTATGTGTGGGTAAGTGAAATACGATAACCCTTTGATGTCGCGACTGGCGTCTTCATAATCGCACTTAGATAATATGCTCTTGAAAGTTCGTGTATATCAATGGACGTTTCAGGTCGCCGACATTGTCGTCGTCATTATTATAGTATGACGGCATGGTGGCGATAACAGTTTATGTCATGAATTTATTATTAAATTGGCATTTATCGATGTCGTTGATTTTTCCAAATTTTTTTTTTTTTAATTTTTTTTTTTGTTGAATTTATAGTATGCTATATATATGTAAGTATGTAGGTATCATCGTTGATAAGTTAATTGGTAGTCGTTTATAAATTTATAATTAATAGTTTTCTTATTATATTAATCCACTTGAATTACATGTAACTACATTAAGGTGGGTTTAATTTGTTGGTAGCCAAATTTTGAGAATTTCAAGCATTTCTTCAAAAAAAAAAGCATAAAGAAATTGCTGATTTGGAACCCGATCACTTTTTCAGTTTTTTCACAAAACCATCAATTTTGTATGTAAGTCCTCTTAAGGGATAGAAATAGGTAGCTAGGAATGAGTATGTTATGGAGAAAAAAAAAAAACGAATGGCAATTCGTTATACATTTGACTGCACTACACTAAATATTTTTTCTAAATATTCTTCGGCCATATCGCCCCTACAAAATTGGTGCTGTCATAATGGCCTTTAGAACTAAAAACTAGGTGGCTCCATATCAGAAATGTTTCCCTGGGGAAAAATATGCTTGAAATAATCCAAATTTTGTATTTTCGCTGAATCAATCTATTTAAAAATTTAACTGGACTTAATATAAGTACAAATTAATATTTTACTTATCTTGGGCAATAAGGGAATTTTTGAAAGTTACCCTTTTTATTTTATATATTTTTGTAGCAACAAATTTATATACAAATTGGAATTTTGTATTTAATATGCCAATATCCAAAAATTGCTATAAAAATAGATTTTTATTTTGCATAATAAAATTCAGCCAAAATAAATAAACATATATATTTACATAAAATCTCTACAAGCCATGTGTACACAAATTGAGTTTTACACCCCATTCTCGTAATAATGGCTAGCTAGCTATACATAACTGATATCTATGATATGATGTTCGAATATATCGTATATTGTGAATAATAGTAAACAAAAAAGAAATACAAAAACTTTTACTAAACTTTTAATAAGCTAAAATTGCATATTCAGCTAATTTTCAAATCATAAATATCATAAATATTTTTGTGTATATCAGAGATATATGTATGCACATAGTATATATGTGTATGTCTATACAAAACAAAAACAACAAAATAAATTTATGAAACACAAGAGATACATATGTATAGATGGATACATATGACTATGTATAGTGTATATAGGTATAGTGTATTTATATGCTGAAAGCAAAAACAACACAAAAAAAGGGCAAACCAAAAATCTCAAAAAAAAAAATCTCAAACAAAATGCTGACGATAGTATGTAGTAACAATAAAATATATTTAATGACAACAATAGAAAAAATGTTTGTACATACATACGTACACGCAAGTGTATCTTTAAAGTACGGGTGAACCAATTTCATATACAGTGAGCTACAAAAATTACAAAAATATACAAAAAAAAAAACATATTATTTAGCAATTATCATTTAGGCAAACAAAATCAATACAATACATCTTAAGCTTATATTAAAGAGAGTTGTGCTTATCAAGATTTTCGATATGGCAGCACTGTTAATGAATTATATCCCAATAAATTTTCTTTAATGGTAATTTATCCAAAAACACATATCCAAATGACCATATCAGAGCCTTGGCAATATTTATGTAATTGCATTTTAGTTGATACAGAATAATCTTAGTCGAACATCATCTTAATCTAACCTTTCCTTTATGAACGGTTACAAAAATAAATAAATAATTTATTTTTTCCGAGTAAATTAAATACTTAACTTAAATACTTGCAGATTTTACAAGTAATTTTTAATGGTAAATAGTGGAATAAAGTGATAATAGCAAATTTTGAATTGATAATTCACTCATTGACATTATCAGAACAATATCTTAGTAAGAGAAATGATAGCAGTAATAATTGCACTATGAAGGCTGTTGATATTTGATAATTATAGCTACATACAAATTAACATCGTAGTTATAATGGCAGAAATTAAGACTAAAGGTAATCAGTAGCAGAAACATAATCTGTAACACTATTAAGAACCGCAACCACTGCAATAACAATAAGAATAATGATAAAAAGGACATTGCAAGCAGTAGCAAGACAACTCACATACTACAAACCATAGTAGCACTCTGCAGTATGTACATAGTTAGACTGAAAATCTATAGCGCCAAAAGGCATTGGTATCAATTCTCAAAAATACTCATAATACAAGAGGTGTGATAATTGTCAAGCAACAATATGTGGTATACCTAAACAGATCTACGAAAATAGAAATATTCTATGAGAAAACAACTGATGGTCACAACGAACAGTAATGTGGATAGGGTGAGATACGCATGTATATGGAAAACCCATGTGACATATAAAATATTAACTAAAAATGAATGAAAATAAATACAACCTAATACCAAACACACAAAACAAAGCAAAAAAAAAAAAAACAAACAAACAAACAAACTATTTCATATACACACACACACACACATAATATGTGTTGTTTGTATATTTATTCAATTGTGTTGTTATAATTTTGTTGGAATTTGTGTTTGTGGTAGAACAGGCGCACAGCAATGAAAATTCAATGAAACATACTGAAACTGAAACACGCTCACATTTCTTATAGAATTACCGAATAAAAACCAACAATATATTGTACTTATGCGCACATACATTCGCACATACATATGGACACCCATTCATCCATTCAAACAAACATACGTAACAATAACAACAACTGAAAAGAATCATATAAACAACAACAACAACAAAACAACTATAATACATCTGTTAAACTAAATACAAACAAACAACAAACTGTTAGAAGGGTAAGAGTGAGTGAGAGAAAGCGAGAGAGAGTGCAAGAACAGCAACGAGAAAAACAAGAAGGATATCAAACGAGTAGAGCTAAAATTCCAAAACAAAAAAAAAATTACGCATTCACACTTACCCATATACAAACGTATGTACATACACACCTCAAAAATTACACACAAATAAATGACGTTGCGGCACGCAATGAAGTCTAATGAAGTGGTGGTAGAGTAGTGAGTGAACAACGAAGGCTGTATGAAGGACATTGCATGAAACACAAATGAGAGCAGAATATGTGTGTATGAACAACACTTTATATACCTGATATATACACAGACAGTTGCATATATTGCGTTTTGTTAAAATGTGATTTTGATTCATGCACAATTTCTAATCAATTATGGCATGGCAAATTATTTAAATTATTTAGCAAGAAATTATCGTTTTAATTTCAAAATAAAGATAATCCATTAAAAATACATTAAAATATGAAAAAAAAGTTCGATAAAAAAATCGATAGACCTTAAAAATATATTTCTGTTTTTTACATAGAGTTGCTTACAAAGAAAGGCAGGTATTATTAAAGAAAATCTATGGAAAATGCAATTATGTGAAAATATTGAAATTTAAATTCGGGGTGGGTGGTTGAGGGTTGTGTAGTCATATAAATGGTGCCGAAATCGGGTAAAAGTAAAAAAAAATATCCCAACAGCTTCCCAGAAGTCACCTTTGGAGGGGTGAAATGTAAATTATTACCGACTCGTATTCATTTTTCCAGATCGTGCTTATTAAATATCTTCAGTTCTTCGAGGAAATGGCCTTCAAAAATTAAGTTTTTAAAAATTTTGCCTCCACCGTTCCTAAGGTGCCTCTAATATAGTAAAGTTATGGCTGATCGTCATTCATTTCTGTTATTCAACACTTCTTATGAACGTCTTTACCTTTTATTTCCAACGCTCAGGGGCCTCCACTACAAATTGAATCTAATATCATCTGAAAATCGACAAAAATCCCCATAGCTGCCCAGGAATCATCTCTGGAGGGGTATAATGACCAGCTCCAATCGTTTGTTCTCTTCAGCATTTTCTGGGACATATTTACTTCCTACACTCACGCTTTAAGAGGGTTTCTCTATAAAATTAATGTTGTTTTCTGAGTACAATATAAAGGCCACAGCATAAAATCTGGCTGCTTGTCAATAGCCGTTTGCCAATAGCAATATAAAGAATTTTGACACTCTGCTTGGCTACAGCAAAATTCGTCCTCTCCAGCACCATGTAATGATGTCCTGAGCGACGAAAAATGTCTCAATTTGACACTTCAACTTCAAATTTTCAACAGTGCTGATGATCATCAATCAAAAGAGAGCGTGAAGTTGGAGCAAGGACATAATCTTTGTTCATCAAGTGGACCACGCGAAACCAGACCGAGGCCTGTTAGAGGGTATGAGCCCTACGGCTGATACCTCTGAAGGCCAACCATAAGCGACCAAATGAGATCTTTTGTACCCAAGCCCGTCTACCACATTAGAATCTCCTCTATCTTTTTAGTGAAAGATATAATTGATCTTGTCGAACTTTTGATGATTGAAGCTGGTGTTGGGAAACTCAGCTGAGAGGGTTTGAGGCAAAGCCTGGCCAAGGCCGGACATTCGCAAAAGATGTGGATCGATGTATCATCCTCCTCCAGACAGAGTCTACACTCCGTGTCAGAGGATAGTCCTATTTTGTGGAGGTGGTATTTTAACCAGTTATGTCCTGAGCGATAGCCGGTTTTTAAGCGTAAATTTTTTCTGCTAAGACTAATTCTGTCAAAAGCTGCATCGAAGCTGATCAGGGTTTTCGCTTGGCGGAGACCTGTCGAATTTGTCCATTGTAGTCGTTTTGAGGAGAACTCTCACGAGGAGAGAGATTTGATGGCAGCTTGACTGTCTGAGTAAAAAAGAATGCGCGCTCCTTTCAGCCCTTTGGCATGCAGGTGACGCGCACGAGTAGTCTGGAAATAGAAGTCACCCTTGGTAGAATCAGATTGCCAAAGGAAGCCTAGCTTAAAACAGAAGGGCGGCAGGTATTCTGAGTTCGCATATTAATTACACTCACGGCCATGCATCTATCGGCATATGCTGTTCCACCTTACATTTGGGTGTTTGACTAGGGTAGCCGCGGGATTGTCACACCCGTCACCTGTCACCGTATATTATAACAAATAAATATGAGTTCAAATATTTGAACTATCCTAGAACCTTCCTATACAAAAAAAAATCTAAACTGAAAAAAAAATATTATGGAAAGGAAATATAAACATTCCTCAAAGTAGCTTGCTTTGTGGTTGAAGGTACAAATTTAATTGTATTTCATACATCGCCACATACACTATTCTAAATATTATAGCTAATACCATTTATTTTGATGGTATCGTTCGTCCAATATTCAGTTCAGTTCGTTTGTTGTGAGAGTGCTTCAGAAATGCTCTCATTTATTTGCTTAAATACTACAATGCTCTCTCTTTCTCAATCTCTCTCTCACTCTCAGCACGGTTTTAGCATTATACTCATATGCTCATGTGCTTTATGTTTGCTGATGATTCGTTTGCAGGTATACACATATACATACACACACATACATGCAAGTGTACATATATATTGCTCAAGTGTCCTGTGAAACTGATAAACATTATTTTGTCTACGCAAGCAGCTGATAAATCATCCTTAAAGTTATGTGGGGATAATTTTCTGTAAATGTGTGTGTCTTCGTGTGTGTGTTGTTGTAGATATGCATGTGCCATCTATCTGTGTGCACATCTGTACATATTTTACTGTCGTATAGTACCTATGTATGAATTTATGTACGTATGGTATATGGAAAATCATATCTATATTCATTTGAAGTGAAATGACACTGATAAGTAAATTTATATTCGACTATTGTATTGAATTATTTTATGAGTTTTACTTTTAAAATTAAAATTATGCACTCATGTTAATTTTTGGATACCCTACAGCTAAGCATCAAAGGTATGCTATATTTTGTAATTTCGTTTGTAACACGTACTGGAAGGCATATGAGATATGGCGAAAAAAAAACCGAGGCCAAAATTAAAGAAATAATAATGAGAAATATTTGCTTATATGTGTAATGAGATGAAAAGTACATTCCTCGAAATATGCATTTGCTTCGATTTCCCTTGTTTCACTTCCAATGTCTTTTAAATGAAAAATCCACAATGAATTTGTATATAATTTTGGAAAGTATTGATTGGCTTCAAGAGATGAATGTGATACATATTTAATATCACTAGCGTCAGCTGCCTTCGAAAACCGGGACTTATTCATTACTCCACATATACGGATCAATTATTGCGGCAATAAGGGCGAATATTTTTTCAGTATATAGAAAATTATTCGACATTAATGTAAAACATGGTCTGTACTACTATTCCCAATATGCGATGAAGTTTTCTTTACATTCAAAGATCTCTAAGTTTGAATTGTGGTATCCAAATTAGATATAAAATAATAATATATCCATTTGGATGGGTGTCTATGGAGACTAAAAAAAAAACTGTACATATTTCAATATGTTTCCAAATAAAATATTAGTAGTCTGCAGAAGTCACATATGAGGAAAATAATATAATATACATATAATACAACCATGTAAGCAAACAAGACCCATATCTTCGTAGTACAATACATACATATACTCACTTATACCATACTACAGTATACTACAGCAAAAAAGCAACAAATGTAGACATTTTATTTTTTTATAATAAATGACTTTTATCAGAAAAACACGATGCAATTTTATTACCCAAAAATTTTATGAAACGTAAAACTTAAGATATCCCTCAAACTATCGGGAATATGCAACAACAACAACGATCAACAAGAATAACTTAAAAGGATAAATGTGCATATATGGATGTATGATACAATATGTATGTAAATATGTGAGCATACATTATATACATATGTATGTATGTGTGTGTGTGTATCACCAATGTGTATATAAGTTTATTGCATGCATCATTATTACAAGCAACTTACTACTTACTATATGTATCATACAATACATGTAACATTATAATAATATCCGTTGATAGTCTTTGCATATCAATATTTTGCACCCTATTTTAGTGATGCTGATGACTGCATTATAATTCAGTGAATGCATTTTTTTTTTGTAATGTAAATCTAGATTGAAAACTCAATACCGAAAGAGATTAATTTAATGGCTAAACATAGAAAGAAATGATGAATAAATGTGACTTTTTAAAAATTTGTCAAAAAAAAAAAAAAACTAAGTGACTCAGTGATAGTTGTTAATTCTGATTAATTTACATTAATTTTCGTATTACACAAGAAGAGATAAATATATATGGTCACCTTGCAGGAGTATTCCAAAAGCATTAAGGTCATTTTTGACATGTAAGAGTTCGTTTTAACAAAATATACAAGTACTTATGTACCTATATATGAGGAAAGACATATGTATCTGTGCGATAACATAATCACATTATAAACGCCCACTAAAATAAACGCCCATTACAAATTTATGTGATTTTTTTTTGTTGTGTGTGCTTATCATCTAACAAAAAGTTTTTCAACAAATGCATTAGTGTGATAAACGAATGAATATCTATTTAAGTTTATATGTATGTATATATGTTTAACTATTTTCGCGTTATTACCCGCTAGAATCAAGGACTATGTAGTTAGTACTGAATTCCACATGATAATGAACAAGATGAATAAATGAATGATTGACGATTGAGGGATTGAAATTGATCAAAAATTATTATCCATATTTTTTATTAATATCTCATTCGGTAAATAGAAAGAATTTGCCATGGAAAAGCTTCAGAAAGGTATCTGTGACAAAATTCATAAAAAGTGATAATAAAATTGATCTACGAATTCGAAACTGGTAAATGGAAACATAACTCTTCCAATGTTTCTAGGAAATAGAAACAAATTATTTTGATTAACACAAATTCCACAAAGTCTGAAGTAAGTGGAAGTCAAACAAATTATGGAATGGTCTCAACAATTGATTTATTACAACTTCTCTGCTAAGAATTATTTTGTCTTTCCATGTCCAGCTTTATACAACCATTTTTAAACTTTTCAATAGAAAAATATTTAAATATTCAGAGCGAAGTCGAAAAAAGATGCACGAGATTCTTAGCCATATTAAAATAGAGTACTTCATCCAAACTATAAATTCTCTATTTTATAAAATTTTAAATAACGAGGGCGGTCCCAGAACTACCCGACCTAACAAAGAAAACAACAAATTTGGGAAAATTTTTCTTTATTTCTCAACATAATCTCCATTTAGCTCTCTACACTTTTCTCAGCGATATTCTATAACTTCGATACCCTGTTTATAGAATGAACTGTCTAGCTCATTAAAATAGCCATCTACCTACCGCAGACTCCACCTCTTCGTTGTTTGCAAATCTTCTACCACTAAGCCATTTTTCCATATTTTGAAATAGACGAAAATCCAAAGGAGCTAAATCTAGCGAATAAGGTGTGTGCTGAAGCAATTCGAGCTTTACCTTATCGATTTTGGCCATCGCAATAGCGGATGTGTGAACTGGTGCATTGTCTTGATGAAACAACAACAACAACATCAGCCGGCGATCATCCAATACCATTTTGTGAACTTTCTTAACCGTTTCTGGTCGCCCACTACGGTGTTCGTCTTGGCAGCTCGTGCGATATCGTTTAAACTCTGCCACCCAATATTTTATGGTCGTGAACAAAGGAGCAGACTACCTCAGAGAAGAATTTAGTTCGGCTTTAGTATTCGTTGGACTGAGACCTTTCAAATGAAAGCATTCAATTACATAACGGTGACAAATTGTTCCCATGTTTACAAATTCAATGAGGTCATTAACTTTCGATGGCTCCAAAAAAATACTAAACAACGTAGCGCCTTGAAACTTAAAATATATGTTTTATAAAGTTGCCACTTTGCACCAAAGTAATTTTTTCAAACTACTGCCGCCATCTATATGTCAGGTCGGGTAGTTCTGGGACCGCCCTCGTATGTATGTTATTACCATCACTACATACTTTTATATAAATGTTTCTTTTCGAAGCAATCATATAAAATCTAAATCTAAATTAAATATATTGATTTAAATTTTCGCCAATAATCAAGATCTAGTACAATAGGTAACTAGAGCGCTAAATTTACTACTGGCCATGAATGCAATCGTGCATACTCACACTACATCTAAATATGTGAGCATCATATTGATTCATATGAGTACATGTAAAAGTGTTGGTGGCAAAAAGTGCAACGTGATCTTTGTAGATTTGTCACTAACATTACAATGTACATACTATATACATATGATGTATATATCTGCTTATGTACTTGTACAATAAATGTACAACAAAAAAAAGGGATATAAAATGCTTGCAAGTAGCTGATAATTTTCTATGATATTTCTTTTGTATTTATTTCCTATACGAGTTCGTTCGTATACGTATGTGCATCCATACATATACATACTTGTGTGCATATATTGGCTTTTTGCTGTTTTTTTATTATTATATGATACTTGTACGTGTCTCATACGGCATCATGCGCAAGAAACGATAAATGTATGTACACTTTATATCATCTAGTTACATAGATATCCTCGTAAGGATGAGTACACATTGAAGATGGAAAAACGGAAATAGAACTTCATTACTTCAAGTTTATACTTTGCAATATGTACATAATCGTTTCATATACAAGTATGTGCAGTCGAGCGACATGTGCTTTTGGCGGTAGCTGTGTAGTGATGGAAAAAAGATGTCAATTATTATATCATGAGTATGTATGTATACGTTTTTGCAGCTATTTTCTTCAATGCATTTTTGGTATGAATGTACAATATGTAGTATGATACATATATTCATATGAATTATATCTCTCGCCGAGCAGAGCATAAACTTATAAACGCGTTAATACATATTTATGTTAACGCATTTCTTTTAAGCATTGTACGAGTATATTCATATGTGTAATACTTTGTAGATAAAATTACTTTTGTATCACGTTTAATGTCTTTTTAAACTTGTGTAAGTACAAACATAATCATATAGTAATATACATATGTGTATTGCCATCGATATGAATCTTAATTTTTAATTTAAAACTTTTATATAATATCTTTTATATAATGTTTGTTCTTATAGATTTAAATAATCTATGATACAATAAAACGTTTAATAATGAAGTTAGATAATTTCAATGGATCTTAGAAATAAGCAAAATTTAACTTGTGTGTATTATAAATGAACACATGATGGCAATTCCTAATAGAAAAATGACTATTGCTAATTAAACGAAAGCAATAGGTTTTACTACCAACTATTAGTCCTCTCAGCCAGAGCTGCTGCTACAATTAATTTTAATGTATGACTAAAAAATACACAAATAAGTGCTATTTATAAATAAAATATTTAAATATTTATAACTTTTCAAATACAAAAACAAAAATTCAATGATTTCTATTCAAATGCTTCAAATTTCCATTATAATCTTACCATATTAATGCCATTTAAGATGTTTCGTATAGAGTTACCCTTAAGCTCACCTAAAAACAAAAAAGAAATGAATTACCAAATATTGTATTTAATATTAAACTATTATTTATTTATTATTAAATGCAAAATATATTCATAGAATCAAATACCTATATTCAAGCAATAGTAATAATAACATCATTATTCTATTGCATTTATTACTGATTGCAAAAAAAAAAAATTTTACTTTTGAGTCATACATTGTATGTCATATATATTGTATATATGAACATGTTTATATGTATAGATATGCATAGATTCAATTAGTTCAAATAATAATATCACAAATAACCACAATAGGTATGAACACAATTATTGGAAAAAAATTGTATATATAATTAACTGATATTTATCATTTCAAATATAAATGAATTGAATTCAATATAAAATAACAATATCTTTACAATATTCATATTAAAGTGTTTGTATGCAAAACCGGCAATACCGAAGCTTGGGTACCCTATACTTGTATTATGGCAAAGATACAAACATACTTTTATTTATTTATTTATTATTCAATTTTCAAACAGACACTCTCCTTGATAAAAAAATAATGGTATATGCTGAATCTTAGTCGTAGAGCTTTACCTGTTGGTGTACAAAGTTGAAAAATATACACTTTATAACATAATTTTGTATGGCAGGTAGGCGTGGTTTTTATTTAATTACGTTCATTTTAATATTTTCCCATATATTATCCAATAGAATCATGAATACCGCGTTTCAAGTTGTTAGCTTCACATTTTCATGTACATATGGAAACATAAGTTTGTATGGCATTTATGGAATATGGGATGCATTTTTAAATATATCCATTCTGTGATGGGACCAACATTACTTACCGCATTTTAGCTTCATGGGTTTACATTTATGTACAAATAAATTGTTTTTAAATATGCTCTAAATATACTTTTGTATGGGAGTTAGGTGTGATTTTGCTCCGATTTCGCGCGTTCACGAATTCATACCTTAATCTTAAGTACCGATTTTCAGCTAGACCTCTCTATAATACCATGCAAACAGACAGGCAAGCTGTGAAATATATACCCACATGGCTAAATCGACTCAGATCTTGATTCTGATCAACACTAGCCATATATTATTCGACAAAACGCTATCTTTATGCCAATAAAACGACATAGATGCTAAGTGTCCTAAACAGAGTTGATTTGATTTTTATTTTAAATTAAAAATGTCAAATAGAACAAATTCTGATGAATTAATTAATAAAATGTTTTAAAAATAAAAATGTTTTGTGGAAAATTAAAAAAAAAATATCGTTTAAATAAAAAAAATATCGGTAAGCATTGTAACATTTTCGTACAGTTAAAGTTGTTGAAGGTTAGCACCGTTGTTGTTGTATTGCCACATATGTCATCTGCCATACATTGTCATAATACGAGTGTCGAATATAAGACAGCTAATTTATAGTTACAATATACGTATAATATTCTATATCTGTCAAACTTAATACACCTACCCTTTAGCCTTTGAGAGTAGGGTATAAAAATAAAAAATTAAACAAGTTAAGATAAACTGTACAAAAATTTTGTATCATTTTAAAATTTAAATTTGATTTGATTATCATCACGTTAGCTATTACTAAAACTTTGTGAATAATCGTCACACAGCCCCAGAGTTATAGTATTACATTAAAGCCTTTTACTCAAAATTTACAATCCTTAGAAGAGGAAAAAATGTGCTCCCTCTAATCATAGTACTTACATATAAATTGACATAAGCAGTCAAATTTACTATGTTATTATATTCTTTTTTTTTTTACTTTGCCTCACCTTTCATGATAAGATATTTGCATTGGCAGTGAACTCGACGCTATTGTAAATTTGTATAAAAATGATAGTGCGTCTTAACTCAGTAGTTAGTATTTATATTGGTCTTTTATGCAAAAAGTCACCGCTTCGATACTCGGTTCAAAAAATTAATACTTTTGAAGTAATAGTCAACTGAAAAATCTTCTACACAAAAGTATCTGACATTCTGAATCAACATTGTAAATGCCCTCTTAGATTATCAAGTTTAAATACGTAAGCTTATATATCCGATGTACTTAACTCAAATTTATGGCTTATTTTTCATATACCTAACAAATATATTTCCTCTGGCACATAGTAAAAAGTCAACGAAAAAATTGTAAAATTTCATAATTGAATATTATACAATATGTACATAAAAGGTACATATGTTATATCTATAAATACTTATATACACACATTGGATAATTTATTATTGAACGTAGGTATGTATTTTCATCGTCATTAGCATCATCATCATCATCAGCATCATCATCATCAGCATCATCGTCATCCCCATCACAATCATCATGGCTATAATCAATGATGCAATTAAAATGCATTGATGTGTAAACTTTAAAATTGCGATAATATTGTTGAAAATTTTTAATTTACTCCAGCAACACCAATTACAGCAACAACAACAGCAGCAACATCATGCAATATTGATGACAATAATTGTTCGCATTTGATGTTGCAAAATGTAAGGAAATAAAAATCGAACAAAAAAAAAAAAAACGACCAACAAATTTCACATAAACGAACAACTGTCGTCAATGCAACCATAACACCGTTGCCACAATCTACATACATATATATAGCATGCGACGAAAGGATTGTGTTCTTGCTGTTGTCGCTGTTTGTGTAAGTATTGTTGTTATTGTTGTTGAATTTAACTGCAAAATTAAAAATGCCAACAAAAAACCGGAAAAAAGAAAAAGGTAAAAAATACATATACACAACACACATACAAAGAAACCAGCCAATTCAATAATAAAATCAATTTTGCACAATTTTCGTTGAAACAAGTGAATGCAAAATATTTGTACATACATATGTATGTGCAACAATACGTTATGTTATTACTCATGATGTGTCTGCTGCATTTCATTTAAATGAAATTGCAGTTCAAGTTCAACGATTTTACACTTATGCACCTTTCCATTTGCATGTGAATATATATAAATAGGCATAGATGAACATACGAGTATTTACCTACCCAGTGAGAAAGTAAGTATTGCATTGTCAATTACCATAAGAAATGTTTAATGAACATTTCTGCATTATCTTGTAGGTGAACGAGAGCACAGTGAATGTGAAGGAATTAAAAGATTTCTCTTCTATTATTTGATACCATTCGCGTATACCTAATATGAAAATTCATTGAAGGTGGAATTTTCCGACTGGGCAGAATATGCTCTTACATGTGTAAATGACACGAAAAGGATTCAATGTATATGTATTGCAACAAAGTTATATGAAAACTAAATAAATACGTATGTAGATTAAGTTAGGTTATGTGGTTGCCCTCTCTCTGAGAGGACACACTTAGGCCAGAAAGGCCCATTGTGATACTGTTGTGCGTGTTAAATTTGGACAGCATCAGAAGGGACCTACTTATGCCGTTCGAAAGAAAAATCTTTTCAATAGTAAATATTGTTATGCTTCAGCCGGGGTTTGAACCCATGGCCTACAGACCAGAAGGCCAAAGCACTAACCACTGATCTACGGCACCCACAAACTACGTATGTAAGTACATAAAAAGATACATATGTGGCACTTATAGGTCACATTTATAGAAATAACCTACTTATGTGAATCGTTCCGAACGACAGAACCCTTGTGACATCACTTTTTCTGAGCTTTGTCTTAGAGCTCTTTTTCGAGGCTTTTTCATGGCATATTGTTACTGCCGACAGGTGAGTACAGTGCAAAAGAAAAATCTTTTCGATATTAAAGTTGTGCTAAATAAATAAATATGTGTCACTCAAAGCCGCAAAGGGCACATTGGCCGAGCTTCTAAAGTTGTGCTTCAGAAGAAAAAAAGTTCAATATATGTTACATTTGAATTGATAATTGGACTGACTAGTGAACTAGTGAAATGTAGTAGTCACAAAGTAGTCACATTCGATGAATTTTGAATAGCTCGGATTTCCGCTATCAAACTCACGATTCTTTCTATGATTTATGGAAACTTTTTTTCGGAGTCTTTAGCTTTAGCTTTACTGAAGCCATGTATTTTGTATCATACCTTGTATCGATATATTTTTGATCATTTTCATCGTCGGATGTCACACTTCGTAATAGAGCAACAATAAAATTTTAATTTTATTGGAGGCTGATTATACGTAAGCTATAGAAAAACCCTATAATAAGTCATGAGTGTTCGACTTACAATAATATTATTAAAGAACCATACAATTTTCGTATTTGTTTAAACATGCCAAAATGGCCATGTTAGCTTTTCCAAGGATATTCTTCTCACAGAAAATTTTATCAACTCTAACGAGAACTTCAATGGTTTCGACAACGGTGATTATGATATGTGTATGACTATGTGATCTTCTTATTATATGTTATATTTGTCAGAAAACTTCATGTATGAATAATCCTTGACTCCGCGATTACTTGCCTCAAATCGGTGTTTCATAAGCCATAAATTACCTTCCGTAACAGTGCGATAGTGATATAACTCGCTTCGTTAGTACTCGTGATTATTTCACTGGGACACATTTGATAAAAAAACAAGTAAACATGCAGCACAAATTTATAAGAGATTTCGTCTGCCGCTTGTAAAACATAAACAAACAACTGTCAAAATATCACTTGACGAATCAGGACGACAGTTTGAAAACAACTGTTATGTTGGTGGTTATATTAACTAATAAATAGACCATGCAGTTCCTCGTTTGTATCACTTGTGTCACAAATCTCAAAACTGTTAGAAAAGCTGACTATCAATCGCTTAAAACTAATCGTAACCTTTTTATACCTTCACACCAATTTGGATTTTGCTGCAATCACTCTACTATAGACCAGGTACATAGAATCACATAACAGAAAAATAATTTGAGGAAAAAAAAAACGTTTGCTCAGCAGTCTTCTTGGACGTAGCACAAGCTTTCGACAAGATATGGCATGAAGGCCTACCCAATAAATAAAATTCTTGCCTTCCACTTCAATACACTTTCGCGTGAAACAAGGAAACGAGTATTCCAATTGAGAAGAAATAAGTGCTGGTGTGCCGCAAGAAAGCATCCTTGGTCCTCTTCTGTATTTCCTGAATTTCCTGACACAGCCACCCTTGCAACATAAAAAATTGCAGAAGCAGCGGCAGCTAAACTACAAATCGCTATAGACGAAGTACAAGAGTGGACGAAAACTTGGCGAATAAAATTAAACAACAGCAAATCAATTTATGTGAATTTCACATAATGCTACTGGGTGCTCCAACCACATATGCAAACACCGTAGAATACCTTGGTATAACTAAAAATAATCAAAATTGACTGGCTCATTAGACGTAGATCAAAACTCTCCATATACGATAAAATCACAATATATAAACAAATTTTAAAACCAGTGTGGTCATATGGCGCACAAATTTGGGGCTCCGCCAGTCAAAACAACGTAAATATAATTCAATGACTCCAAAATAAAGTCCTTAGAAATATTGTCAACGCACCTTGGTACGTTCGCAACATTGACATTCGCCGTGACCCCAGCATTAATATGGCCGCTGGCTCTATAAGGCTCCAGAGGCACGTAATTGAAGAAACCAGCAAGCTTCTAAATACCATAGGCCTAACCCGACGACTCCAACGGAAAAAGTCGCATGACTTTATTGAATGTTAATCTAAAGGAGGGGTTTTTAAAAAAGACTTTCTTCATAAATTTATCAAAATCAAATTCTTGTTAGTTTCTTGTAACTAGCTGTTTGTTACTATGTTTGTAATAAACAAAAAAATGTGATCTTATGGAATTCACTACAAAACAAATTACAAATCATTAACATTTAAGTTGCTATATCTTTCGAATATAAAAACTTTTTATCAAATATCAAGTAGACATTTTCAGTCTACATATATTTACAAGAGATGTGCATTCTGAAAAGTCAATAAAAATCAGACTTTTGAAATGGAAATTTTATCATAACATTCCAGGGAGTCACAATGATTATTTTCAATATATCAAAACTATAAATCAATAACAAAATCGATCAAATAGATCCCACCGACGGCAATAAACACATTAAAACAATCACACTAGCTTAACATACAATTATGGGTATGTACAGATTTGTGCGGTTGGCCAACTATACACATATCGTACATATACATAGATGTTTGTTTGTGTGTGTGTGTGTGTATTTAACTACATTTTTGTCTACAATAACCCACCTGCAACACTAATACATTAACAATACATGTATACACATACATGCATGCATAGAAAAGCCATACCTCAAAAGGCAAAACATAAGAAAAGTAAAAAAGAAATAATGACAAAACCATGTGACAGACGCTCTCATGACTAGCTGCTGCCACACTATTGCTGACAATATTGATCAGTATTCAGACAGTGAAGAGAAGAGAGCTTGAGCTAAAATGGAAGATAATACAAGATAAGTGGCTTGACACATACACATACACTAGCCTACAAACATACATACACTAGCCTACAAACACACATACACACATGGATATGTATTTAAAAAGATAAACCTACTCGTATGTAAGGTATATAACGACCAAATCAAGAAAAAAAAAAGTGCTTATGATGATGAAGAATACAGCGGTGGAGGAGGTGAAGGAGGCGAGAAACAACTCAGTAAAAACCAGATATGGGCGGCGCCATACCAAACACTTTTGGACCAATCAGAGTGTTTTGTTGTTATTGATATTGTTGGCAGCATAGCCATACATACATACTTAGTACGTAGTTAGGCTATGTTGTGATAGTTGTTACCGTTGTTGTTACGTATTATTCTTGCATGTAGTTGCATTTAGATTATATTTCATTTTGTTGCATTTCTATCGTGATAGGTATAAGATATGGTAGCATATTGCAACATTATTGAAAACGCTAGTCGTTGCCATTAAACTCAAAGTTGAACTATAATTTGAATTTAAAAACTATTTTGTTAACATTTTTTTTTAATATAGCAATGCTAATCTGACTATTTAAATGCTTAACTTATATTATAGAAAACAAAAGATTCAACCGAATTATGTAAAATGAAAATATGTGGCGCGTCACTTTGATTCGTTTGCATATTGTTTTCGTATTAAAAAAAGAAATTTTTTTTCTTAACACCCGAATAAATATTTCTAAGTGCCTGTATCATTCAGGTGTACATTAATTAATAGGGGTCAGGAAAAATACGACACTATTTTACTGTAGTGCCCAAAAACTACCTAAGCTCTATTGCTCGGAGGCACAAGACCTAATAGACCAAGTAGACTTAATTACTATCTGATGTGGTAGAAATAGGGGCTCAGTGCTCAGTCAGTTGGTACCGTAGCTCAGTGGTTAGTGCGTTGGCCTTCTAATTTGTAGGACATGGGTTCAATGACCAGCTGATGATTTCGAAAAGGTTTTTCTTTCGAACGTTATCCATCTGTCGGCAAGCAACACTCTATTCTTCCAACAGTAGCAATTTGCCATTAAAACGCTTCTAAAAGAGCTTCTATACGATCCTATTTTACTGTAGTGCCCAAAAACGACTTTATCTCTAATGCTCGGAGGCACAAGACCTAATAGACCAAGTAGACTTAATTACTATATGATGTGGTAGAAATAGGGGCTCAGTGATCAGTCAGTTGGTGCCATAGCTCAGTGGTTAGTGCGATGGCCTTCTACTTTCTAGGGCATGGGTTCAATGATCAGCTGAAGTTTTCTGTCGGCAAGCAATTGGCAATTCTTCCAACAGTAACAATTTGCCATGAAAAATCTTTTAAGAGAGCTCTGTGAATTAGAGTTCAGGAAAACTGATGTCACAAGGGTCACCAACATGGGCTGAGCATATTGTAGACTTGCTAAAGAAAGTTTCGAATATCCACCCCCTTACTTGGATACTTAGTTAGAGGCCATTTCGCTACTATTCAAAGTTTCTGAATTGCACTTTGCGAAAAAGAGCTAAAACGATCTTTTTATCACGATCTTTGTATTTTTGGCATTTGCTTCCTAGACATTATTGACCTCCGAGGTTAGATTCGGTTAGTGGTCTAAGTAACTCAGAGCTGTATGCTCTTGACATTTTTGATATAATACATCGTATTAGAAGCCTTGTTTTGGCTATACAAAAACTTAAAATTTTAAAGTTTTTAAAAAATCCAAATGTTCTAAATTTTCCCGGTTGGCAACCCTGTGGAAAAAATCATTGTATTTCAATTTAACCAAGAGTTTAAATATTTGCTCCTTTTCATACACATCCAGACATATACATTTATCTTTCTCTCTCTCTCTCTCTCTCTCTCTCTCTCATTCTCTCTCGTCCTTACATTATATTTATTATTTGTTATCGCAGATTTTTCCAAGACTGCACCATCATGATTTTTCCATTTCGCCAACATTGAATGCGCATCTTTAGGCCGTTAACAGCCGCCACAAGTTGCTGCGTTAACAAACTGGTTTGTGCTTTATCTTTACTAGTCCATATGAACATACTTGTATGTATGCATGCATGTATGCGTGTGTACTAGAACTAATAATGTGCATATATATGTTTAGTGTGTGATGTGTAATGCATTCACATCATCATCATCATCATCATCAACATCATCATTAGCATTATAATAATCATTGTTGTCATTAGCTGTTGTATGTATATATGTACATATTGCAATATGTTATCATTGCAACAAATCGTTAAAAAGAACAAAATGTGCATTTTACCCTATGAGTATATGCATGTAGGTACTAATGCTGCTCTTACGTGTGCTTTATACTCACATATACATATGTATGAATGTGTTTGTGTAAGTGCCAGTTATCATCAGCGTCATTTATGTCGCTCTTTTTGTTTTTTCTTTGTGTGCGTGTATGAATGGGTTGGTGCGCTGGTGATATTTAGGGTAAAAGTGTTACCGCCTACACTTGATGGCATCTTCAAATGGAATCTCATCATATTTAACTTGCCTATTCATACATAAATATGTCTTTTATGTGTTATTGCTCTCTCAATTGAAATTCTAATTATTTACTATTTGCATATTGGCGACCCGTCGGTTTTTACACGTGATAATTTTGAATATTTTATGCGAATTATGTATGTATTATGATTAACCAAAATTCTGATTAATTTAATACTTTCAATTTTGAGTAACAAAAATTATGATTATTCGAATAATTTTTTAAAACTCTTATTAAACGGCGGAGAGAGGTCCCTCCCAATTTTCACTGCACAACGGGAGCTATACACTGTGATTCTGCAAAGACGTATGAGCTTCACATTCACATACCGAACTCAGACATCGTTGTGTAGATGGTGTGTGTCGAACTGTTTTTTTTTTGGGTCTTCTCCAGGAACGGTGTGAAAATCTGGTCGATGGTAGATTTACCAGGCCTGAAACCACACTGATAAGTTCCAATTAGGTTGTTACGCAGAGGCTTCAATCTTTCACACAGTACACTCGATAGAACCTTGTATGCGATGCTAAGAAGACTTATTCCACGGTAATTGGCGCAAATTGTGGAGTCCCTTTCTTATGCACGGAACAAAAAATACTAAGTCTCCAATCGTAGAGCGTGCTTTCATACGACTATATTCTGCTTTTACCAATACTTTTAGCCGAGGCAATTCTTCCGAGCATAGAAATGTGCCATGCAAATGTCGGAGCTTAACAGAGTTAAATCACAATAGTTCTATCATCTAGAATCGTTTAATAACAATAGTAAGTATAATCTATAGTCTTAAAATTTAACATACATAGCAAGACTGGAAGAGAATTTAGGCGAAGAACCCTCAGTGATATTGGAGCCAAATATTTAACTAAATTAAAGTCATATTAATAATAAAACGTACTGTTGGTTTATCATTAGTTCTGGTTATGCTTAAGAAAATGCTTATCAAGTAAACTTTTCAGTATATATATACCGAATCTTTTGATATTGGGAACTACGAAATTATATAAAAATAGATTAGGATAGATGATTAAAGTGCTTATGGGTTCATGGAATTCCATTCCGGTGTTATGGTTATGCGTGTTTAATTTTGATTAACTTTGAAGATAACTATTGGGCGTATAAATAAGTCCGTGTGAATTTGATAACAGATGTTGCTACTAGTTTATTGTTCCACTGTATCATCTGGCAACACCTTCATTTTGAAGTGTAATCATTAGGCTTTCCTTTTCAGTATATGTCATTTCGCTGTAGTGTAATCAACATAGTTTCTGTGTGCTCCGAAAATGTAAACTTTAATTTGCAATTTTTATTTGGAAGCACCACCAAAGTTGAAGATGAAGAAGTTGAAGGCAAGGCTCGATGAAGATATATCACAAACTTATGATGAACTCGCAAAATCACTTGCAGTCACTCAGCCAACCATTTGCCATCGTTTAAACGCAATAAGAATGATCCGAAAGGTAGGAAATCGGGTGCCTCATGCAGTCAAGAAACGTTGAACGCCATTTTTTCACGTATGACGAATTGCTCCAATGGTAAAAAAGAAAGCGGTGTTTGCATTGAATTGTGACTGATGATGAAAAGTGGATCCATTACGATCATTCAAAACGTTGGGCAACGTATAGATACCCCGGCCATGCCTCATCATCGGTGGACAAGCTCGGCCACATGTTGCTGCGCCCGTTAAAATGTACTTAGAAACGCTCAAATGGGAAGTCCTACCACGGAGAAGCTCACAATTAGTTCGATTCATGGATTGCCTCAAATAATGTCGACTTCTTTCGACGCGCAAGCGACGGACAATAGTTTGAACATTGAATGTATAACCAATTTTTCACAATAACATTTAAATTTTCGAAAATAAACCGCACGGACTTGTTTCTACTTCCAATATGTTTAGTGATTTTGCTTTTATCATAAAGTTTTTAAAGGTATTAACCCTGCAGGGTTTATAAATTTTTGCATTAAATATATACATTTAAGATGCTCTCTCGCTGCTATTAGTAATCAAAAAGCTTGAAAAGCTACTGATAGAACTCTAGTGTTTCGAATAGGTCGTAACGTTAAATCTAACCCAAAGTTGATTTTATATCAGAGTATGTAACATGTATTTGTTGACTATATGAGTTAATGTCGAAAAATTTCTTCGTTACCGTGAAAAGAATTTTCCAAAAATCACAAATATTTTTGTCATATTTTGTCGATTAGAAAATGTATCAACAAGTCTTAATGTTACGACGTTATAGCAACATTAACGACAGTACGTAAATTTTTACATACCTACATCTCCAATATTTGTTCTCACTCACTATGTCTGATTAACACCCTGTATATGTATGTATGAATATTTATATATTTTGTAATCAAAATTAATTTATACGAGTATGATATTTATGCATTACCTGCTAACATACAATCTGAACAAATTATAACAAAAATGTGTAGGTACTTAAAAATTTTCAACTAATATTTGTTGTATAATCAAAACTTGTTCTCCAGCTACCAACTGGTATACTTTGCACATCGAAGTAGATATTAATAAAAAATATAAAGATTGTGCGTTTTTGATTTCTTTGAGTTTTTTTTTTCTGTTGTTTAGCGTCAATTAAGTCAAATTAATACATTTCAAGCAAAACCAGAAAATAAATCAGTTAATTTGCCTTAAGCCGCAAAAATATAAAATGTTACTCATTCGATACTACTTTAGTGGAACATTTGAAAAAGTCATAAATTATGACTAAGATTGCAAAAATTAAAACGAAATAAAATAAAAAAAAAAACAAAGCTAAAAGTTAAGAAATGTTTAAGCAACGCAAGAAACAGACAAAAGAATTGATAATGCTTATCATTATTAGCAATCTAAGAAATTATTATCTTTGAGCAAAAAAAATACAATAACAAAAATGAAACAAGTCAGTTTTGAAACAAAGAAATCCTAAAGTTTTGTCAAACTTAAAGATAAATACATACATATCACATACGAGTACTTATCGTATATATTAGAGGTATGCAAAAATCACATCAACAACATCATTGGGGAATTTACGGATAAAATATTTTCAAGATAAGCTCAAATATTTGTGCTTAATGGATTTTCATAAACAATATACAAATCTATATAGAATTGTAAGTATTTGCATATTTACATATAAATAAAAGATTATATACATGTGTGTGTATATAGAAAAATATACAGGGTGATCTTGTAATATTAATATATTCTAAACTACATTATTACGAAATAATTCGAATGTGACTTTATTTCAAGTTACATATTAGGGTATGATAAGGTAATAAGTAGGTGATTATTATTTATCACATTACTGGTTAGCACCTTTTGGTCAATTGACAATCATACAGTCACGCATTACCCTGTATATTTAATATCACATATAAATTTATGTACGTGCTTTAGTATAATTTTGAATTGAATTTATCTGAAATATTTTTCCTGCTCATACCTACACTTGCATGTATGTAGATTATAAAATATTATTAATACAAAAGAATATTATATTTGGAATTATCAACAAATTAGTCAATACATAGATATTTATTTATCAAGATTATAATTTTTATAATTTTGTTTAATACTTCTTGTTACTATGATTACAATAATTCTTGTGTTAAATATTGAAAAATATTTTAAAACTATTGATAATTTTTGTAATTACTTTTATATGATCATTTTGTCGCAACTTTCAATGAAGATTATTCTTCATATTATTACATTAAATGAAGAAAACATTGTCATTAATTAAAATTAGTCAATTTAAAAATTTAAAGCATCAGTGTTAATTCAAACCATCCCATTACAGCGGTTAATTAGAAGTAGTCATCTTAAAAACAGAAATCTACAAGTTTCAAGAAAATTAACTACATATTACATTCTGAAAATATCAATTTAATTTAGCCTTTTTTACTTTGATTTTATAAAATGAAAAATTTTACTATTTCGATTGAATTAAATTCCAAAAGTGTAAAATTATTTACTCTCAAAAATCAAAATTAATAATATATTGTATAAAATATATAGTGTAAATGTTGTTTATTTAATTGTATAGTTAATAAAAAAATTTTAATTCACTCCCAAATACGTCAGAATAATTGTTTATCAAGATTATAATTTTTATAATTTTGTTTAATACTTCTTGTTACTATGATTACAATAATTCTTGTGTTAAATATTGAAAAATATTTTAAAACTATTGATAATTTTTGTAATTACTTTTATATGAACATTTTGTCGCAACTTTCAATGAAGATTATTCATATTATTATTACTTAAAAATAGTCAATTTAAAAATATAAAGCATCAGCGTTAATTCAGAACATCACACTACAGCGGTTAATTAGAAGTAGTCATCTTAATAACAGAAATCTACAATTTTCAAAAAAATTATCTACATATTACATTCTGAAAATATCAATTTAATTTAGCCTTTTTTACTTTGATTTTATAAAATGAAAAATTTTACTATTTAGATTGAATTAAATTCCAAAAGTGTAAAATTATTTACTCTCAAAAATCAAAATTAATAATATATTGTATAAAATATATAGTGTAAATGTTGTTTATTTAATTGTATAGTTAATAAAAAAATTTTAATTCACTCCCAAATACGTCAGAATAATTGTTTGATTTCAAGCTGATTATTATTTTTCTAACCAAATTATATAGTACAAGTACATGAATGCATGTATTCGGGTACAAAAACATGTTTTCGCTTGCAGATAATTGATTATATTGATTATCTAAATAAAAAATTATATATAAAAAATGCGAAATTGTTTTAGCAAAAAAAAAAAAATAAAATAAAAATAATAATAAAAAAAATAAAAAATTAACAAAAAAAGAATAAGCAAAATGACACAATATTCAAAGCAAATCATTCTACAAACTATAGCATTTACTTTACAATTAATAGAAAACAATTTTTGATAAAATCACTATTAAAAAGCTGTCATCAAATTGCAAAAAACATAGCACATAGCACATAAATTGCATGTTACGTAAATTATAATAAATATTCATGGAGAAATATTTATTTATATTAGACGGATTCGATAAAAATTTTTTTTGGAAATGTCTATGTCTTGATTGGAAGCTTGCCTTGAGAGTACCTCAGTATTATTTCAACACTGCAATATTTTGCAAAACATTATATTGAGGATGGTCCAAAAAAGAGTAAAGATAGAAATTACCATATATTTTTTATTTATATTGGCAACAGTAAATAAATTTAAATAAAAAATATGAGAATAATGTCATATCTAGAGATTAGAAAAAGTGTCATGCTTAGTGAGATGCTTAAATAGGATTTGCCATATTATTAATGATAGTTACAAGTCGAATGGAAATTGTCAACGTAAAACATACAATTGAAGCAAGAATTGTATGTTGCTGCAACAACCAATGCACAACAGGTGTATCATATGCAGAAAAGGCCAACAACAAAAATATGAGCTGATGTTTTTTTTATCGTCTTCCTATTGCGTATACTAACAGGTAGTTCATCATCATTCATTGTCAGAAATGGCATCTGTTTGTTTCCGGCGTATTTTTAAATGCAGTTTTAGAACGTGGTAAATCATAACAGCTCTCTGCATCATGCATCATGAGAATAATCGTATAAAACTATGTACAGATAGGTAAGTATACATATATTTTATATACAAAACGTGTATGAAAAAATACGATATGATAATAAAGACTTTTTTTTTTATTTTTTTAAATCAAAATTAAAATATAACATTTTGGGTACAATATTAAACAAGAATATTTAATAATGTATATAAATTAAAAGGTTACAATTAATCAGAAGTATTTAAAATATTTATAAGAAAAATAAAATTTGTAAACTACCGCCATTTTTAAGTAAAAACATAAATTAAATCAAATATCGGATATGTTATCAGTATCATTAAAATAAGGAAAATACTACATACTATATATCCGTACATGTACTTACAGTGTTTTTTTAACAACGCCCACAAATTACATTTCGAAATTTTTCAATGATAAACATTTATATCGTAATCGACGAGGAAACAAAGTAAATTATCGCCATTAATGTAAGTTTATTGCTTTCAAGTATTCCATATGGCATATACATATAGTTACAAGAATGTAAATGGCATATACATAAGCTACATACGTTTTTGTTGGATAAAATACCTACGTACGTACCTACAAATACATCTCCGTTGTTTATTACGTCCAGTGTTATCATGATTAAAACAAAAATAGTCCATATAAAATAAAAATGGTGGCGATACGCATTATTATTGGTGTAAAAGCTTGAATGCTATGATATCTCTTATTGATAAGTTGACGAAAAACAACAAAAATGAAGATAGCTGAGTTTATGTACCAGCTGTTTTAAATTGCATGTTTTTCTGTAATTTAAATATGGTATCACGCTCGATGACCTTAAGACAAAATATACCCGTAATACCATATTTCAATGTATGATAAATAAGAGAAAATATGTAATTCGCCTACCACTATCGGAAAAGAAACTCGGCCAAAGGGTTCTTCGGAGCCTACCAGCTACTTAATAAATGTAATTGTGTGAAACTTAAATTGGGTATACACGTACACCCATTTTAATAGGGTGCCATCGTGTAATTTGTGTTGCTTTGTATGTGATGGCGACTTTATTTTCAATGGGGTTCCTCCAAGTGGCGGCTACCGGTCAACATGTTTTCGTCTTCCTGGCACCCGATGGGAGACTGCTGAAGTGAGTGGTGAAAAGATGGTCAGATATTGTGTGTTGGCCTATAGACTTTCTACATAAAAACGCTCTCCCAATGAAAAATTTTAACATGCCTCGCAAATGGACTGTCTCTTCTGCTGATGACTTTTTCAAAGGAAATCAAGACCACGATTTACGATGTACCTGGATGTCCGATCTCTTTGTAATAAAGTTGTCTCCTATCCTCTAGCCGTTCATGTCTTCGATAAATACAAAGCTGATATCACCACTTTTCAGAAATTTTGATGAGCAGACCAGAGCGTTTTTGCCATGCGCACAGGGAGTCTCATAGTTCTCACCAACTGGCAACTAGAGGTTGATTTTTTAGCAACTTTCTTTTTGGCAACACTGTTTTTGTCGGCTCAGCTATTTTTCGTGTAACATATTACTGTCAAACATGTTCAGTTTGGTCTATAATTTAATCATAAATCGACTTACAAACGAACAACGCTTGCAATTATTGAATTTTATTATAAAAATTCATGCTCGGTTGAGAAAGTGCATCGTGCACTTCTTCCATTTTATGGTCAGTTTGGGCGACCTTCTGAGGTAGAACCTTGTGAATAAATTTCGCATCAAATTTACATTATTGGACATTAAACCACCAACACATATACGTAAAGTGCGGATAGTGGAAAATATCGCAGCTGTATCCGTCAGTCTTGTTGATGACCGTGAATTATCGATTCGGCGCCGTTCGCAGCAATTGGGCCTCTCTTACTCCACTACGTGTAAAGCCAATACTGAAGAATTTATTCGTGAGATACCGCCCGATATGTTGGAGAGAGTCAACATTTACATCAAATCATCTTTAAACATTGAGTTATCGTTCTATCGACTCAGATAAAGATTTCATATATTTCTGTAAATTTTATATGTTTTTTTTAATCAAATCCGAAGACTCTTAAAAAATCACGGCAGCTACGATGCGTACACGCTTATGTGTCGCAAAAACAAGTAGGCAACCACATAAAAGGCTTGACTGACTTGAGAATATTGACATAATTGTCCCGGCATTTTAGACAACACGTCACTGTTGACAACTACGCTTTTGATGCTGTAAAGGACTTTTGAAAACAACATTAACACCACCCTAGAGATGTTGCAAAGGATCACTCTCGAAATCAGATACTAAAAGGTATTTTTTTGTTGCATGAGTTCTTTCGGAAGTGATATTTATGGTTTGACAGATTAGAATTATCAAACGGTGTAAAATTTGCCATTTCATCATGAATCGTTTAACGCCAGAACAATGCTTTCAAATTGTGAAAATTTTATTTAACAAAAAAAAAAAAAAAACTTTGGCCTAAATAAGCAATTCACAAATCGAGCCCTCTCTCGACGAATAAAAACAAAACTGTGTGTCATCATGCCTGTCCTTATATATTCATATATGTACACATGTCGAGCGAATGGAAGGCTATGTTTCAGCTAAGAAGGTGTTGTATTCGAAACCCATTGCTGGACGATGCAAAAGTGACAGACCTAACCTCCGCCGATTTCAGTACTTCGCTCGAAGCATGCTAAATACGGCTTAAATCGGTTTTCAATTGTAATGGTCACATAAGTAAGTAAGTAAGTAAATATTAACAGCTTTATTTATTTTTTTTTTTTGTCGTTACATATAGAAATATTGTCATATTTATCATTTATATATACATTTTATTGTCATTTTTAATAAATTACATGATCAATTAAGACTAAACAAGCTAAACTGCCTATTTAAGGTGGCATGTGGTACATACAAACTTACTTACATTCGCGTTGATGGTAGTTAATTTGAATTTTTATTTTTTGCATCTGTATTTAACTACATGCACACACACACACACTGGCATTCGCATTTGTACATTGATTTGAAATTATCTAAGATTCATATTTTTTGTTTTGAAAATATTGTAGGTAGGTAGGTACCTAGGATACATGTTTATATACATTTGAATACTGAATGTTGATTTTGCTAAACAACTCTTTAATAAAAATCGCGTGCAAAACATAGATTACAGCAACAACGGCAGTTACAATAAAAATGCACACATACGAAAAAGTAGTGCTAGAAGAAGAGTAGAAGTAGAAT
Source organism: Megamerina dolium (assembly GCA_963854835.1). Lineage (NCBI taxonomy): Eukaryota > Metazoa > Arthropoda > Insecta > Diptera > Megamerinidae > Megamerina > Megamerina dolium. The sequence goes on from OY978529.1 coordinate 52,169,609, forward strand.
ATGTTAACAGCATCATTTGGCGCGAAACGTGTTTCAATGTAAACGATTTTTGTTGCTTGCTTGCTTTGCTTTTCACATGCCTTTAAAATAAAAATCACAAAGAAACGAAACGAAAATGTTCATATCAGCATTTGGACCAATCGTGTTAAGAAATAAAAACTGCACCATTTACATTCGCATATACAACCTGAACATACACCTATAGGCTTGTGCATATGTATGTACAATTCTACAGATATCTCAGTACAATGCAGAGAGATGGCTGACTTAATGGATGGCTGATGACTTACTGGCTGATTACGTACTAGTTATTCGGTAAAGGTGTTTATGTCCGTATGTGTGTGTTTCAACATTCAGCAAGATATTTTGATGAAGATTGAGCTCACATATACTCAATACTCAACAAATGTTTGTCCATTTCAAATATGCGAAATGATAATGATGCATTATTAATAGCATGTACTTTATTTGAAGTCATAATCCACATCACGATCACCATCAATGATGATGATGATGATAATTATGATGATCACCAACATCATTACTATCATTCAAAACATTCAAAGCAACTCGTAATGAGCATCATCATCATTATCACGATCATCACGATCAGTACAATATTTAGAATGCTTTTGGCAATATGGCGTAGGCTCTTAAAAATTCAACTGATCGATATACTTAATACTCGTTCAATACAAACATAGATTTTGTTGTGTGTACGTAGTTACATTTCATGGCTCAACGAGCCGTGAAAGTGTTATAATGCACCTTCGTTTCGCTTCATTTTCAAACGATCGATACACGTAGTTGATGCAGTATTGCCGTTGTTTATTCTCATCGTCCGAGTACAGCGATGGCAAGCCAATCCAAGGAGATCACAAAAAAGTGGGTGTTTGTAGGTTGGTTTTATTTCTGATACAATAATATTTGGTTTAGCTTTTAGTTCTGCTCTTCTGGTGGTTCTGCTGGTTAACAAGAACGTAAGCTTACAAAAACACTGCCAATTGATCGGTGATCTTGATTTTATGTTTCTGTTTTCTTTTCACCACCCAACAAATGTGGCCATCTCTTTCTCACGTATATGATATGTATGTATGTATGTATTGTTAGTGATGATCATAAATATGATATGCACTCGTACGTACTTGTTAACTAGAATTATGAACTAAAAGATGTTTTATGTCGGTACCTACATACTACATAAATTCAATATCTACATATCTATTGCTCTTCTTTACATTTCCTCGCTTAGTCCTTCTACGACTTCTTGTTGTGATTTTATGTATTTTATAATATATAACAAAATATATTTCTAAACAACTTGCTGATACGTACTTGCTTGTATTTATGTTAATTTAGTCAGTACTTGCATATGTAAATCTTATACACACTTTCATACTATATATTTATGCATATGCATATACATATAGTGTAATTAAATTTTATATGATATTTACAATATAACTAAAGGCTAAGTATGTTTGATAGCTTTTAATCTTAATCTTATGGCAGTGCAATAGGCAATGCAACATGACCATTAAATTGTTATTTTTAGCAGATGTACTATGTAAATTATCAAATGTTTGAAATCATCGATTAATGATCATTAGAAAGTCTTTAATTTATAGGGTGTAATTTTAAGAGTCCACAACATGAAGTTCGATAATTGGGTGCCATATGAATTAATTCGTTTTTGGAAGCGAATGATTACTGGTGATGAAAAATGGATTAAATACGTCATAAATGTGCGAAAGAAATCGGAGAGGAAGCGGTGCGAAATTTTCCAAAATGCCAGGATAGACGCCAAGAAAATTAATGCTGAGTATTTGGTGGAATTGGAGAAGAATAGTGCATTATGAGACGCTACCGGCTGACCAAACGATTGATTCTGATGAACCAAGTGATTAAGTTAAAGTGGGCACAATTGATCAAAAGAAGGATCACACCCATCAAGAGAAAGATCACACGCATTCTGGATGACCCGCCAGATCCTAAGAGACATTGGCTGGCAAGTTTTTACGTACAAACCATATAGCCCAAATCTTGCACCCTCAGATTGTCAACAGGTCTGGTTTCTCTAGAATGCTTTAATAAAAATAAATAATTAATTCTCGCAGACACATGCATAAAGGACTTAACCAGTTTTTTTTATCGAAAAACCCCGAACATCTGATGGGATAATGGTGTTACAAAGACAGTCGTACTTATTTTAATAAAACTTATTTAATATATATGAAGAACTTATTGTAAAATTAGCAACAAATCATTAAAAACCCAAAATATAGATGGATTATACACAAATATTGTTGACAAATATTCATTGACTTCCCTAATTCCAGTAGTTTTAGTTCGCAATACTTGACATTTGGGTTAAATAACGATATTCAAGTACTGCTAGTGCCGCTAGGTAAAGTTCAAATTGTAATTTTAAACCGTATTTTAAAGGCAAAAGTTCCAATAATTTTTGAGGACATTAATATAATTAATAGCTGTAATAATAATTACAGCTATAAAAGGGACCTACTTATATTAGCCGATTCCTAACGGCAGAACCCTTGTGACATCACTTTAGCTGAGTTTTATTACAGAGCTCTTTTTTAAGAAGCATTTTTAGCAAATAGTTACTGCCGAAAAAATTGCCAATTCTTGCCGGCAGTTGAGTACCGTTCAAAAGAAAAAGCTATTCGATATTAAATTTTGTTATGCGTCAGCCGGGGATTGAACTCACGACCCACAGATCAGAAGGCCAACGCACTAACCACTGAGCTACGGCAGCCACCCCATACAATAGGTACAATAATTTGGGTCGTTAATATCAAAGGCAATTCGGCAGTTTGTCACTAAAATTTTTCGAACCTCGCGAAAAACATCCAAAATGGCCAATTTATCATAACTTTTTCACTTAATGGCCAATTTGCAAATATTATATCACACAAAATTTCTTGATGAACACTGGATTTGTTTCCAGACTTCATTGAACTTAGAGGTCAGATTTGGCTAAAAGCCTTAGCAGCTTCAAGTTGCGGCAGTTATCGTGCGAACAGACGGAAGGACAGAAAGAGGGTAATTATTTCAAATAAAGCAATTGCATTTAGATTTGTCCCTATGTGTTTAGCTGCTACCATTACATAAGAATACTTTAATCAACAAACCAACCAGTTCGCCAATAGGATCGTAATGGAATGAAAACCACGCTTAACTTTCATATGGAGTTATATTTTAAAATCAATGTTTTTCGGCTTCGTGCACGGAATTTTGTTATAAAGCGATCAAATTGAAACATTCAACTATTTCGCTCAACATAAAATGAATTCAAACTAATAATGATAATGTACATAATAGGCAATCGTCATTCTACTCAATTCAAATGTAAGAATTTCAGATTTATTCTAAACAACTTCCTCCCAAAATTTACCTTGAAGGTTTATTGGTTTGTTGTTATATACAAATATACATTTTCTTATTATCGTTCGATTGTTAAAGAGGTTAATATCTATATTAATATGATTGTGGCTTGATTCATTAACACATATCGATTGTATAAATTCTAGGAATTAAATTGATATGGCTTATCTAATTGGAATTTACAAAGAAATAGATAGATACATTCTCCAATTATTATCATAACATGATATTTTCGAGAATGGCTAATTAATTTGCGATATCAACAATGTTTCAACAATGGCAAATCGTTAATAGGGGTTTCTCCTAGATATACATACAAGTATATACAAATTGTAATTAAAATGTTCTAAATAAATACAATTTCCTATAGATATGGGTATCACAAGAAACCGTTAACATAAACGTGAACAAGATTTTGTTAAAAGTTAAATTTGTTGTTAATACTGAAAAGTAAAAGGATCACAAATACTCAGAAGATCATTAAAATAAAACAAAAATGTTTACACAAGAGCTGAAACAGAAAAAACAATTAAAAAGTATAAAAGTAAGTGGCCCAACAAAACCAACTAAAGATATAAAGTTAAATGTATGTAACATATATTCGTACTTTAGCGCCAAGAATATCAAAACCGACAAATACAAAAATAAATTAAAATAAAAAGAAAGTCCAAAATAAATGCAAAATACAAATACCAATTGAATTGAAAATAAATATGTATATGCTCATTCACTCATTCACCGCGCGAACAGCTGCTTAATTTGTTCATGTTACCATTTGAATTCATACAAATTGTTTGACTGTTGTCGATGGTCGTTTCTTTTGTTGGTGCTGGTGGTGGTCAGATTGGGATTGGCTAAATTCATTTCAACAATAAGACTGAGCAATGCGATTGTATACAGACAGCAAGACAGTCAGTCTGTCTGTCTATCTATCTGGCTAACTACCTACCATAAGCTTCTCATTGCCATCCACCATCACTACATCAGTACTCGTATAGTACTGACTCCTGAGTGACCTTTGCGAACTGACACGCTTGTGCTTGTGGTAATAACGTAGCAAAATATTTAAGTCAAGAAAATTAACACCTTTGTTGAGATTTTACATTTCAGATTCAACACATACACATACACATACATAAGACGCTATCAACAGTCGACAAACGACCAACAAACATACTACATACAACAACAGTAATGCCGCAGTAGACAAAACTTTAGAAATTTGACTTACACACAGTTGCAAAGTTGTGGGAGAATATGGAAGTGTTTTTGTGGTTGTTGTTGTTTTTCTTCTTCTTCTTCTTCTTCTACTATTGGTTAATTGGTATGCTTTACAATTCGATTTACATGATTTTTGTCTACATAGTTAACAGAGAACCTATGCAAAAATATATATAAATACGATATAATAATATTACAGACCTATGTCAACAACAATTCGAATGTGAAACCAAAAAATCATAGATAAAGTGAGAGAAAGAGAGAGTGTGAGTTTTCTGCAAGTTAACTGCATTGTTAGTTAGTTTAAAGATTCGAACATATAATATCTCAAACATTAAGCAACAAACCTCACCACAATTCGTATCAGTGTTCTTTTTTTTTCTTCACTTTTATTATTTGTGTTCCCAGCTGCTGCTGTTGCCGATGATGTCGATGATGATGATGATGATGGCGATCTTTGAGGGCGTTTGCATTTCATGGTAAGGTACCTGTACACTATTATTAGCTTTAAATGCATTGAATAGGTGAAGTAATAAGAACAACAACAACAAGAACCAAAAATGGAGAGTGAGAAAAACAATAGCTTATCACACTCAACGATATTATTCACGAAACAATTGGCTTATTTCATTTATACTCGCATATATATCTCGGTATGCATGTGTATTATTCGTTTTATTTTTTACTCCCTCTTTTTTTCAGACTTTTTTTTTTTTGCTTTTTTGTTAAACAAGATCTTTATGCGATTACAAGAGTCTAAGTTGTATGCGTGTATTTTCTTTGCTTCTTCTGATGCTAAGACTTCTTAGAAGTTTGTTTCGGCTAAGATAGAATACTTTGTTAGAGATGTTGAAGGTGGTGGTGTGATGATGTTGATGACGATGATGATGATGATGATGATGATGATGATTATGACGATGATGATGAAGATGATGATGATAATAAAAGTGGTATATTTTGAAATAATGTTGCAAAGTGGTAAAGTGTTGAAGAGCCAACACTTCAATTTTTATTTTATGTGTTTTTCTTCTTGTTGCGATTTAATAGTTGTTAGACTGTGTGCAAGTGATAAGGACATATGATTTTGTTGTTGTTGTGTTTTGCACAATCTCTTGAAAATTCTCCAACACAGTGGATCGAGGAAGCGTAATGGTATGACACCGTATGACACTCATATTTGAGTGATCTTTAGGCCACACTCCCTACTAAAATCTTGGAATGGCCTTCCCAAATCTCTTAACGAAATGACAGAATGCATAATACACTTCTATGTTATATACACCTGGTTAAAATAGAGCACAAATAAAGATGACAAATTTTTAGATGTCCCTATAGGGTTAGGTTTGATTATGTGGATGCCCTCTCTCTCTGACCTACTAAAATGCAACATGGGAAAAGACGATATCTTCGGACGCTTGAAATGACTCGCAATTTTGTGTATCGTGCTGTGAAGTTGTTTGAGAGGATACTGGTGGAGTAAGAGGCCATCACTGATCCGACCGTCCGCACATTGGGAGAACTCCGAAAGAACCGCTGCGAAAACAGAAAATCTTGTCGCGGGAAATGCAAATTTCGGAAAAATCCATGTCCATGAAGATTTTGGACACACTGGACACCTGCTCACGGCCGCATTGGAGGGAAAACGCAAGCGAAAATCGAAGGCGTTACGCAAGCGGTACGCTCACAGACAAATTCTGTTTACTGACGAGAAAATCTTCACCGTAGAAGAATCGTTCAATAAACAGAACGATCGTGTGTATGCTGGGTCATCCATAGAAGCATCCCAACTTATCCCGAGGATCCAAAGAGGCCTCTACTCCAACTCACAAGACAAAAACGACTCAACTGTGGCTAAAAAACCAACATTCCGAACTTCATATCAACGGATGATTGGCCAGATTGATGATTGGTAGTCCAGACCTCAACCTGTTGGATTACAAGTTGTGGTCCGTATTAAAGGGCATGGCTTGCTCTACTCGACACCCAAATATTGAGTCGTTGAAGCGAGCCCTTGTCCGTGCAGTGGACAATTTCCCCATGCATGAAGTGCGTCACGTGATCGTTGAGTGGCCAGATCGTCTCAAGTCGTGCTGGAAAGCAAATAGAAATCATTTCGAATAAGTTGTTCTAAGATTTGTTGCCATTGAATAACCCAAGAAAGAAAAAATGTTTTCAAAAATATTAATTCGTTTGCATTTGGCGTCGATTTTTCTGTGTACCAATATTCATGACTTGACCAATGAATATTTTCTTCTAATACATATTGGGAATAATAGCGCAATAGCTCAATAGCTCAATTGTTAAAACTTTGGCTGTGGATTTAATCTTCGGTTCCGCAACAGTACTCTTTCAGCGACGGAGGAGGTGGGCCATTTATCGAAATTAAATTCGCAATTTTCGCGACAGTAACATTCTGCAACGGAATGGAAAAGAAACATCAATGGATAAGAAACTTGGGTTAGGTTTTTCTAAGGTTACCCGTTACTTAAAAGCTAAAAGAAAATTGGATGTTTCTAATACAAGAAATCGTTTCGCATATCTGCAACTAAAAATCATATTCATTACACACAGACCTACATATACATATATTTCCAATTTATATGTACATATATATTCTTCATTCCAAAAATATAATCTTAACGCAACCCGTATATCAACATTCGAACCATGTCAATAATCTTTAACCTAACCTAACGCCTTCAACCAACCATATTGATGAGAGTATGAGCATTCAATGCTTCAATCGACATCACCACCACCACCATCACTTGCTTAATGCATTTTAGAGATGCCAACAAGACATCGATATGCTCACTTAAAATGGTCTACAACATTACTCATTGGCAATTTGTACTTACGAGTTCATATATACATACATACATACTCGTACGATATTATAGGAGCATTTATGGAATGTGTTTCTATATATATGCTCAAATATATATACATATGCACATATAAGGAAGCAAACAAGCAACAACAACAACAACAAAATAAGTAAATATTTCTCATAACAGTCATGCCATACAATCGAAATACAATAATAATAATAATAACAACAACAACAATCTCAATGTGGTATAAACGCCAAGTAAGGATATTACAAACACCATCTGAAAGGCGAAATCTTCACAGATTCCAAACAAATGAGTTTGCCAATCGACCAACAACAACAACAACAACAACAATATCGACGGCAGCAACGAAAGCGACAATGATGACGACGGCAAGTCAACAGTAAAGTCAACGGGCGAACAAATAGTTAATATACCGCCACCGACGCCAACCTCACAGCAATAAGAACAACAGTGGAGGGCAGCCAAAAACGCGAACCTCACACAAAACGAATAAGATATACGAGGGCAGACATACAGACAGCAGCAGCAGCAGCCAAGCACGATTAAATACTACGAGTAGTATAGCAAGGGGTATGGTATGGCAAGAATTGTGAAAATCGAGAAAAAATGTTTGCAGATTCGAATTGTATTGAAATAAAAGGAATATAGGGACAATGACGAAAGAGAGAAAGAGGATGATAATGTAAGAGGAAGCAGCGAGATGGTTGAGAAGGCGAATGGTTGCTTGCTTGCTTGCTAAGTCAGTTTAAGTAGTCAGTTAGTTGAGTGCTTAGGCAGGGTGTTGCTGCTTGGTTTATGGTTTGCTTGAGTGGTGGTACGAAAAGGTGTCGTTGCTGCTGCTAGTGCCGCTGCTGCTGCTGCAATATAATGTGCATTAGACACGATTCGTGATTTATGAGGTGCGAATTGCACTAAAATATTTATTATTCTTTTTTTTAATTTTTTTGGCTTATTATTTTTTCGATTTTCTTTTAATTTTTTTTGTTTTTCATTTCATATTATATTTTTTGGAGGATTTATTAAATTGATGTGCAGTGATTTGCTGCATATAGCGATCACCAATACCATACTTGCCACATACTTGCTATATTGGTTAATCTGCATGGATTTATTGGATATTTGCTATTGTTGGTGTTGCTTTTTTAGTAGGTAGTAGGTATTATTTCCGCTGCAGATGCTGACTATTAAATTGCTTATTATTTGTAGTTGCCATGTAGTTACAATATAGCTGCTGCTGCTGTTGTTCCCATTGTTAGTATTGTACTATTATTGTCGCTGTTGTTGCTATTGCTATTGATGTTGAGCTGCCGATGTCTGATAAATAATTTGTACATATTCATTGTTATTGTATTTATTATTATTGGCAATATTTTGTTGCTATTGTTGTTGTTGTTGTTGTTATTGTTATTATTCTTATTATTATTCGTATTTTATTTGACTACAATTTCTGCTAACGATGATTTCTTTTAGATATGATTTTGTTATTTTGTTCATTTTGTTGTTGTGTGTTTATTTTAATATCTATGCTGAAAGAAGTGTAAATTATTATGGTCGCCATTTTCAGTATCATTTTTTTTTTTTGTAGCTTTTTGTCGTAGGATTTATTTTTCAGACCTTTGCTTTGTTGTATTCATTTCATTTTAGCCCTACTTTGTCTAATGATAGCTTTCATATGGAATGTTGAGGCAATTCTTAATATTCTTTACAACATTATAACAATTTCATATTAAATGCAATTGGAAAAAAGAAACAACAACAACAATAAAGCAAAACATCAAAAGTGATGCTGTTTTGTTTATTGTTTTCCATATACAAATTGATTGCTACTGCTAGACTATTCAATGTAAGTGGCTCAAAACAAAAATCTCCGATTTTTTGTGAGTCGCAATTCTTTTTAAATACTTAATAATGATCCATTTATAACCTTTAAATATCATAATAAGATGCGCCTTAATAAAAACCGTTTATACGGTTTTCATCGGTTGATTGGTTGTCCACGAGCCGCTAGTTCGTGCTCTGGATCGAAATTAAGTTTTTTTTTTATTATTATTTATTTATTTATTTATTTATTTACAATTTCTCACTAAGAATCCTATGTTCATAATTGATCAAAATGCCTTCCAACATTAGCCAAATTTAGAAATCATGGATACAAATTATTGCCACGTAATATTAATTGATTACACCTGAATATTATAAAGTGAATTCTGCAACACTAATACTTGGAATTATTAGTAAATATGTGATAAGCAAAATTGAAAAAACAACAATAAAAATTATTCAAATACAATATATTGCAAGATCTGAGTGATGACAGCGACAAGAATGACTAGAGCAAGGAACAAAATGTTAAAATGAACAAAATAAAGTCACAAACACTTGCACACATTCTACCCACACAAACAAACTCACATAGACAAGATGTATAAATGGACAAACTAGCACAACCAACTTCATCACAACCATCATCTTCATCATCAGTACCAGCAGCAGCAACAGTGTATCGTCTCTTTAGCGACTGCAATAATGATCATTAAAATGCAAATATCAACAACAACAATAAGTTAAAGAAATTACAACATATATCTAAATCGTAAGCAGAGTTATAATGTTTTGGTTTTAGTCCATGTACTTGCATCAATACAAGTACGTCTGTATATAAATTGATATGAGCCCACCACCATCATCATCAGTATCAACCGCCAACATCACAACTACCATATATATGTAACATACATCTAGCTACCACAACATATCATCATCACAACAATATACTCATATGTAGTACATAGTATATGTAAAACAACAACCTGGAGACAATGTTGATGATATTAACATCGTAATGCAACAAACAACATTGGCTTGAATGCAACCATATTCATATGGTATATGCATATGATAAATATTTACATACTTTGCTAGTATTACCAACTAAGTAAGTAAGAGCGTTTATCTTTACGCTGCACTCCAGCTAATCTACGGGAATTATCATCGAGTAGTCAGTTATATATGACTGCACACAACATATACATATATAGTCGTAGTAGATACGTATGTATATCTCAAGTGTATGCATTTTGTTTATTAAATATACATAAATGTATGCAAGGATATGAGCGAATTTTTATTTCATTATTACTTGTCTTTGAGTGAGTATGTGTATGTGTGTGTGTGATATTGTCAACAGTGTCTGATTTTTCTTTCAAAAAAATGAGTCATTTCAATTCAAAGTGCCTTAAATAGATAGAGGTTGTTTTCCAACCAACCACCAACGCCGCTAGCCTTAAATTCCTTAATGTGCTTCTCTATCAGTCATTCACTTCTTGCATTTCTTATTGTAATTTCTATCGTAAAGGTGCATATTAAAAATGGTCTTCAGATTCATTACAAACTATATACTATCTACACCTGTCTCCAGGAGCGCATCCAAGGGTGAACGAAGACTTAGAAGAGCGCTTTGCTTTGGTCGTGATCCACACTTTAGATATCGATTTTCGATATTCACTACTACCGTTGTCCACAATTTGCGATATACAGTAAAATTATCCTTCTTTTAAATATTGTCTGTATACAGATTTGTATTTATAATACTTTGTCGTATTGGAATATCGATGATAGAATCAGTCCAAATATGTCGTGAAATTATAGAAACGTACTTTCTAGGTACTTTCCCACATCGAATCAATAATTCCAAAATACGAAACATTTAATACTTAAATTCTGTGATCTTAGTAGTGATGGAGTTAGATCATTTGGCGCCTGATGCAAACAATAATTTGTATTAGCAATTGTATATAATTGTTTCGATAATGAAGACAAACAGATTGCCAAAAACTAGAATAAAAATAATTTTTAAAAACTTAAAATGACTCCCACTGATCGCAGAAATTATTACAAATATTGATGATTTTGATGTGCCATTTTTCTTTATTAAATCACTTCAATTCACTTGCTACCTTTCCCTTATCTAATTTGATTCAGCACATATACGAGGTCGGTCCCAGAACTACCCGACCTAACATATAAGTAGATGGCGGCAGTAGTTTGAAAAAAATTACTTTAGTGAAAAGTAGATTCTACTCTGGGATTGTCTGCTCCTTCGTTTACGACCATAAAATATTGGGTGGCAGAGTTTAAACGAGGTCGTACGAGCTGCCAAGGCGAACACCGTTGTTGTCGATCAATTGAGATGGCCACGCCAGAAACGATCAAGAAAATCCACAAAATTGTATTGTATGATCGCCGGCTGAAGGTGCGTGAGCTAGGTGAAATTACAGACATTTCAAAAAGTGTTATACATCGTATATTGAACGAAAATTTGGAGATGAAAAGCTGTGTATAAAATGGGTGCCGCGTTTGCTCACAATGGAACAAAAACACCAGTTCACACATCCGCTATTGCGATGGCCAAAATCAATGAGTTAAAGCTCGAATTGCTTCAGGACGCACCTTATTCGCCAGATTTAGCTCCTTCAGATTATTTTCTATTTCCAAATTTGAAAAAATGGCTTGGTGGTAGAAGATTTGCAAACAATCAAGAGGTGGAGTCTGCGGTAGTTGGCTATTTTAATGAGCTAGACACTTCATACTATAAACAGGGTATCGAAACGATAGAATATCGCTGGAAAAAGTATATAGAGCTAAAAATTTTCCCAAATTTGTTGTTTTCTTTATTAGGTCGGGTAGGTCTGGGACCGCCCTCGTGTTTTTATGCTTATAAAATTGTATAAAGGGAAAAAATATCATTTCATTTACTTTTTTTCTGCTGTATACGAAAATACAATACTTAACTGGCGCTTCGCTATCATAATACAAAATATAATATAGTTTATTATATACTAAATATACCCCACAACGACAACTGATTTATCTATCTCTCTCTCTCTCTCTCTCTGATTCTATCTTTTATTTTTTTTTACATTTTTGTCTTTTGCATCTTCATCTTAATTCTACAATGCAGTTTACTGATTAACTTTTTATCTTGCACTTGGCTACGTCAGTCAACCGATCAGCCAGACAGCCAGCCAATTGACTAAGTATATAAGATATTTTACGTTACATGCACTAATGAATGTTTCCAACGAGCTTAATATCATAAGAATAGTTGCATATATACAGACATACATATATGAGGGCCTTGAGTTATTAACAATGATATGGTATAGACATACATGCTCACATTATGACTCATAACAGGTGACTGATAGCGAGGGCTTTATGCATATCACTAAAGTCTCTATTACTACACTTGCAGCATGTTATGTTATTCTGGAATTTTTATTTGTTCTCCCTTTCTGTCTCTCTCTCTCTCTCTCTCTCTCTCTTTGTTTCTTTCTCTCTATCTCTCTTTCTTGTATTGATCTTTTAAGTTTTTGATTCTATTATATCAGATTTTTAAATCTATCCGCAGAGTGCGATGGTGCCATATTTCCGTCGGAATTTGATGGTTTTTTCGGCATTTTTGTTTCTTTTCATTTCATTTTATTATTGTTTTTCTTTTCAAATTATCGATTTTATTAGAGACACGGCATTGACAAGTGGCTTGCTTGTGGCTTTTAAATTTATATCACCAATAGTATGATAAGGATTTTATATATTAATTTTTTCATTTCATTGATGTTGTGTGGATGTGTAGGCATATATGTGATATTAATAATTGGTACAAATCAATAATTACTACTTAATTGGTTTTATTATTTTTTTGTTGTTGTTCTAGTTTTAGTTTATATTATGTATTTTTAATTTAATTAAACACTTTCGAGTGTTGTTAATAAATTTTTTGGTGAATATAATAGAAAAATAGATAAGAAGAACTGAGAAACTTGAATTTATATTATTAAGTAGGTGGGAAAATAAAATACTTACGAATTGTGTGTATGAAGAATTAGTAGAAGAACAATGATGTGCAGAACTAACCTGAAAATAAAGAAAATTCGTTTTAATTATTCATAAGGTGTTTGTAGAAAAAACATAAGCTTATGAAATAATTCATGTTCATACAATGGTGTTATATGGGCAAAAGTAGTAAAGAACATGTGTAAATAATTTTTTTGTTTGTGCATAATTTTCAACAACCTTTCTGTTTATTAACTTCATACACATTGTGTACATTTACATGCGAATTCTTAAAGCTGTAACAGATCGATAATAATAATGAACAATTTTATAAAATAATATAATAAAAAATGGAACGACCTTAGATGATAAATATTGAAAATTTTTATAAAATAAAATAATCGAAAAAGGAGCGATATTAGATGATCATATATATGTAGCTATCCACATATACGCCCACAATATAATAAGCTCGTCCCAATATCAATGGTTAGAATTTTCAAATAAAATTAAATCATAATTCTATAACTATTTCAAAATAATATAAATCATATTTATCATTAATATAACAGAGTCATAACATCTGTTTAAATATTCTGATTTACGATTGCTGATTTCACGATTCGTGATTGTCTCCCCTAAAAGAAAATAATAATAACAATAAAATATTATCTAAAACATATACGAGTGGGCATACATGTATGTATTATGCCTTTCCTTATTTGATAATATGATGCTCATTAATGAATCTATTTCCATCGATACGCATATATAATACATATAAATGTCTAAATTACAAATCTCTACCGGTTACAAATAATTATTGGAGATATGAATATACCCGCACATGGCAAAAATGAAGAGATCAGAGCAAAAATGAAACATATAATTTGCTAATAGAAAAATGAACTGCTCATTTTTTCTTTCGTAAGAACAAAACACAAATTTATTTGCTATGTATTTGATTGAATAAAGTTGCGAAATATTAATGCAACTTTGTTTATATGTTTTTGTGTGTTTCAGCAACATTCAATGTATCAGAATACATCTTAGTTGTGTTGTAAACAATTGAAATGTATGAAAATATAAATTCCTTATATGTATTATTCGACTTTCATTAGAAACAAAACTTATAATTATTAAATAAAAATTCAATTATAAATGTTTTTAATTACATTATATCCAAACAAAAATATAATACTCTACATACAATTTCGAACAACCTTTTGTCAAAGACGTAAATAAACATGAAACACATTGTTGGTATACAACAATAAAAAAATGGCATCAAATTTGATGTTAGTGAGGATCGTTTGGCCATCAACATAAGCTCGCCCTTAACAGTAGTATAAGCATTAGTACTTTTGTAACTAGTTATGCTTGATTTTACCTTAAGGGCTTATTACAATATGATTACTTCATGCTTATACGCACATACGCCCTATAATTATACAATTGCATATGTACATTCAAAATTCAATGTGACAACATTAAGAAAAATAAATCATGAAATTATCAAAATTTATAAACGGATGCTTTTGCTTATGTATAGAAATTAACATTTTCATGTGATTATATGATTTCTCTAATTGATGTTAATAAATACTACATACATAGAGTCATATATGTACTATGTATGTATATATGTATAGCCATACTTGTAATAGCATTTGCCATCAACATTAAGCACAATACGAGTTTCTTGCAAGATGATATTCTCATTTGATTAGATTATAGGCTACTGATGATAAAAGCATAATAAATAGCAAATAGACGACAGGCAACAGAAATATTATGATTTTTATACTGCTCTCTCTCTCTCTCTCTCTCTCTCTCTGTGTGTGAATATTCATGGCATCGATATCAGGAAAGCAGCTATTGTATATAGCAACATATTACAACTACATATGCGTTGAACTATGATATTTTGTTCATATCTACAAATTACTATCGATCAAGTTTATTTATATTTTTGCTCATATGCTTGCAACTTTCCCATGCTACTCTAAATCAGGGATGCTGAAGAAGAAATAACTTACATTTCAGACTTGTAATGCTCACATATTCGACGATATGTGAAACATCCGGTGCGAATGGACAACGACAAACAAATGATCACAATGCGATGATGCAATATGTAATCGAAAAATATTTACAAGTTAGTCGGAAATTGTAAAATTTTCGAAGATTAACAATTTTCACGCAAGTCTCAGAGCAAAAGGAGCATGTAATGCCAATTTCATTGCTCAATTATGTATGTGCAACTTTGTTGGACCAATACTCAAACTAACTATTCATATGTACATATTAAGAAAATATAATTTTATTCACTATTACGATATTTTCTTCGTATTATGAAGTTCATCTTTTGTTTCGTCTTCTTCTTCATCTTCTGCTATAATTCCTCTTTGCGATGAGTGTGAGAAATTGTAATTATCATGTGTATGGCTGTCATAAATATTGTACAATATTTATTCTTTTCTCGTTTGCTCAAATCAATCGATAGATCAATAATAAAATAATATTACTTTTATAGACATAGCACATATTACGCATGTGTATGTGCGTAATTGTACATAGATGGTAGATAATTGCTGTTATTGCTGCTGCTGTTCCATTGATTTCTACAAGTATTGCAGAAGTAAGAAGTCATTTGAAAGTATATACTATATGTAGTATATTGGAATTGTGTGTGTGTGTGTGTGTGAGTGTGTGTGATTTGTGATTATTGTGTTGGCAAAGAATCGAATAGAAAAGCAATAGGAAATGAAGTAGGAAGAAAATATTCATATTTCATGTTGTTTTGAGATAGTGCTTATCGGTAGAAAGTTAATTTCTGTATTACATGAATAATATTCTTTTGATTTCTAATTTCTTGGTTTGGTTTTTTTTCGTTTTTTTTTTTTGTGCGTATAGATGAGTTCAATGCTTTATTAAAAGTGTGTAGATAGCTTGAAGATTGTTCAAATATGTAAGTAGCATACATACATTAAGGTTAGTGTAAGGAGCATTTTATGAGATTTCTGAAGAGATAAGTAAATGTGTATGTGATGTGTACGTGTGTACACTGGAAATGTACTTCGCTCTTTATATAGATTTTATAATGATGTCGGTTTGTTTTTGCTACTTCAGTATTTGCTTTGAGAATATTAGACTTTTCTTTAGCATAATTTTGTTGTTGTTGTTCTTGTGTTACTTATGATACAAGAATATTAATGAATATCGTGAGAAAATAATCTAGCGAATTTTTTTTTTTTTTTAACAAATGATCGCTCAAGTAGTGGTTATACTACAACATCACTATGCCTACCTACTTCAAATTTAAAATAACGCTTTCATTTATAAATATGTATAACCCTTTCATCTTACAGAATAAAAGCTCAATAATTTTTTTTTTTTTGTTAGCGAAACGTCTGATGGCATTGAGCTTTCATATTGCAATAGTGCGAAAATTTTGAAATTTCTCTTCATATCGATGAATGTTACCAAACTGTATTAACAATGTCCTGTGCTTTGATGAATTTGAACTTGCGTTATGCTTTTGGATTTAATTCCTGTGTTGGCTGCAAAAGGTTAAGATCATGCAATTTGAAATATCACTTGGGAACACAATGGAAAATATGAGCCTCATAATTCGTCCTTGAAGTATACCAACCTTGATGTATACTACTTATGTGTGAAAATGCAGCATCTTTTTTTTTTGTTCTCTGGAAGTCCTTGTACTATGCTTGAAACAAGCAATACACATAACTTAAACCTTAGTACGTCTAGGATTTGTCGAAAGACTTTGCGATGATCCAGGTTAACAATCTGCAAATTACTGCTTCTCCTTAGAAACCAAAACAAGAGAGAAGCAGCGTTTCTCTTAACATTAGGAAGTAAAGATCATCGAACTATTGTCGGATATACTCCATGGGGACATCTACAAATAGGCATCGTCGATAGTTCAAATTGAATTTGCTGCCTAGAGGAAGACAAAGATTAAAAAGTCAAAGAAGTATGAAAAGAAGTTAATTTCTGTTCACTTTCATCATCTTTCATTTTCTCTTCATTTCTGTTGCATCATGTATTTGGTACAATTGGTATCACTACCCTGAGTGCCTAGCGAGGTTCCCTCTTCCGGTGGTTTCCGACATATTCACTTCTATCTAAATATCTATCAGCCATTGCGATTTTTTTTTACCACCCTTAAAATAGCCTAACCGGTTTTTTAACGTAATGGCCGAGTTGCATGAATTATATATTGATAAAAAGACAGTGTTCGAAATGAAGATGATATGATGCCTAGATACTCTTAAAGTAATATTTTTTAGATTCAATTTCAGATTCAATATACCAATATATACTTGTACATCAAAATCCTTAATATTATTACTAATTTACATGCAAATTTGTCAGTGCATATTTCATAATAAAAACAATCCTCAATCATCTCAATAAAATTAAAGAAGATGAAAAAGACAAATATTTAAGCATATGCACAATTATAACATGTGTATGTGTTCAACAGCAACAACACCAAAAAGAACAACAACAACAACGATAACATAACCATAAAGAAATGCCAACACCTTGTTACACGCACGAACAAACACACTCATATTTAAACGCAAGCAGTAATTAAAATGTTTTTTCGCTTCATTTTGTTGTTTTGTTTCCCCCCAACTCATTTGTTGTTGTTTTTGTTGTTGTGTTAAAGTTAATGCCCAACATTTGTTTGCCAACAACACACATTAAACACGTAGTACACACGCACACACACACACGCACACACACACACACACACACACACTTGTGAATACAGCAGCCACTAATATTGCCGACAAACAGACAATGGCCCTTACAAAATACAACAACGGAATATAATGCACGCGTTCCCAAACAAATTCAAATATGTACATACACATACGCATCTGTATGTATACGACGGTGTATGCGCATACATGACTGCATGTTGATCAGAAACCATACGTAGCAGACACGAATGACAACATCAAGGCGAACGCACAAATAGCGCCATCCGCTACATCGACCACAATAACCTTAAGCAGCATAATGATGATGATGATGATGATCCTTTCGAACACGTGAAGTGAAACCTACATACAAGAACATGTTGTTAACATAACAGCTACAACAACAACAACAACAAGAATGACGACAGTGGCAGTGTTAGTATTGATGCTCTGGCGGTGGTGCTGATGTTGATGTACACGCATTAATGATGGTAGCAATTATGTTAAATTGAACAAACAATGCCGCTGCAGTATGCGCGTCAGGATCACTTCAATGGGAGCAACACCAGCTACAACAACAACAACAACATGTATGGCAATAAAAAACTGGTTCAACCAACAACATCAAAATTTTATTGCGTGTATGCGCATGACTATACAAAGAACGAGTAGCTATGCATTGTAGATAGAGAAGAATTTCTCGCATGCGATAATTTCGTCTTATACTATGATCATCATTATTAGTGAGTGTCATTATCGTTTGCTATGTAAATTATTTTGTTTGTTAATTTTTGATTTTATTACATTTAATATTGTTGTAATTGCATTCCCCAGCATCATCATTATCATCATCATCATCACCATTGTAGTCATCGTAATCTTAGCCGTCAGCAGTCATCCATCCATACAACCAACCAGCCAGCCAGCCAGCCAACCGCCACTACTCTCATTACCTCCCTTTGCCGCAACTCTCTATTGCCTCTTTTAACCCTTTTGTCCCTCCTTGCCACTCATCCTACTCTCAGCATTAAATACATGAAATAAGTGGTCGCACGTAAAAAAAGTAGGTATTCTATAACACGTAGTGAAGCAAAGTGAAGTGAAGTGCAGTGAAGTGGTACAGACTGACTGACTGATAAGAGAGTCATACTATAATATCAACAATGCCAAACAACAACAATAAACAGCAACAACCAAAGCAAAATGCATTGGCGACATTCGATTACTTTTGAGATTTCTTTTGTTGGACTCCCTATCTTTGTATCATAATGGAAAACGAGACTGTGAGGCTGGCATTTAGATAAGAATGTAATTTTTATTGAACAACAAATACACAGCTACACATCAACACACAGCTACACACACACGCTCCATTGATATTGATGACAGAGGTGGTTTGATAGTTTGTTTGCTGGATTAGTAATATGCACAAACATACAAACATGTTGTATACATGCACTGGTAGTGGCGTTGTGCATATACGAAATCATATTACATACAAATTTGTACAACAACACTTTATACTTAGTTACGATATTATTATTATTATTATTATAGACGTTGATGATGATGATCATGATGATCATTATTCTTATTGGATGGCTTAACACATGGTTTTACGCAGGTAAACTTGAACAAATTTACACCACTTAATCGTTATTCTTCTTGTAGTATTGTTGTTGCTGCTACTATGTACATAGTACTATCCTAATAGATGGTACTGCATTACTTGTTGCAATGTATTGAATATCATTTAAGTTGTTCATTTTTAAGTGCAGTGGTGTTAAAATGATTTGTAATGGCAAAACAAAAAAATCAATTTACTATAAGAATAACATGCATTTAGTATGTACTTTGTTACTATGCTGGATAGCTCCTGCATATTCAGGCTTGCACAAAGTGTGATTGCATAAATATTTAACATTAAATTAGGAATCGTAATCATTATAAACAACATTTAAAAATCGAAATTTACTAATTATTTTGTGATTTTAATTTTTGCGTTCAGCGATTGTTTGTTGCCAGATTTTTATTATTTTCTTCAAAAATCAAAATAAGTTTTTGAGTTTTTTTATTTCACCAAAAAAAAAAAAATAAATTAAATTAAATTCAAAAATAAATATAATTTATTTAGTTAAATTTCTTTTCTCAGCAACAAAAATTAGTCCTTTTTATTGGGAATAAAAATTTATTTTTGAGATTTTGTTTTTCAAAGAAAAGGTAAAACTTAAAAAATAACTGTTATTCTTGAAGAAAAAAATACAAATCAATTATTGATTTTTTTGGTAGAGGCAAAAAATAAAAATCAAACAATAATTTTGATTAAAGATCAGAAAAAAAAAAATCTGTAAATAATAATTAGTTATGATTTTTTCGCTTAACCCTCAAAAAATAAAAATGTTTGCTGGTTGCAATAGATTGTCCAATAACTATCATTTTAAAAAAGATTTAAAAGATTTAAAAGATTTTTATAAAACGTATACTATAGATGATGAGTGCCGTAGCTCAGTGGTTAGTGTGTTGGTTTTCTGATCTGTAGATCGTGGGTTCAATCCCCGGCGGAAGTATAAATTTCATACTGAAAAGATTTTTCTTTCGAATGGTACCCTTCTGTCGGCAAGCAATTGGCAATTCTTCCGGCAGTAACAATTTGCCATGGAAAAACTTCTAAAAAAAGAACTCTGTGACAAAGCTCAGAAAGAGTGATGTCAGAAAATTTTTGGAACCGACTAAAGTAAGTAAGTCCCTTCTAATACTGTCCAAAATTTAACACGTACAATGGTACTGGAAGAGAAGCTCGGTCGAAGAGCCTTTTGGGTCTTATAAGTGTGACATGTAAATTCTTTTTATACTATAGATTTCAATAGGTGAGAAAATACTACTATTTGTCATATTGTTTGTATACATAAACTGTCTTACTTTACCTTTGTAGAATTTGCGTATATTACTGGAACAATCATGCGAAAAGTCTGATATGAAATTTGAAATATGAATTTCGAAATTACAATTTCATTTCGACATTATTACAAAAGTTTTTACAATTATGCCGAACATCAGTTTCACACTACTTAACTGAAATTCTTACCGGTAATTCCAGGGTTAATATTGTATTTGTATTTTATAAAAAAAAACACTTATTTATTAATTTTGTTCACTCGAATTATAAAAAAAAAATCAATTCTAATTGCTTGAAAAATAATTAGAAAATGTTCTTAATATGTAATATGATAAAGTAATCAACACATTGAATTTATCAAAATTAATCATCTCTGATTAAAGACAAATTTTTTCTAATTATTCTCGTGGCACTGTAATGTATAATGTTTTAAAAAAAATTAAAAATATGTTCTTTCACATTTTTCTTGATAATCATACAGAGTACATCTATCTTCAATTAAAAGTATGCGACAACAAGCATAATAATAGTAAGTAATCACATAATGGGGGACTATTTAAAACAGTCCATATTTAAAGTGCATCGATTAATTTAGCTTATCAATGAAATTACGCAAACAAACATAAGAACAATAATAATAACAACCACAACAACAACAGTAACGATGCAATTTGAGGAAAGATGTTAATTTTTCCATACCCAATTTTTATCATATGTACTCCATACACCCCCATAAAAACATTTATCATTATAGATAAGGAATAAGTTTGAAAACCTGCATTCATACTACTTATACAGAAGCTATATCATATGTTATATCTAATACGTGCTATTGATATTGGTTTTTTAAAACAAAATTAAGAAACAAATAAAAGTAAATATGTGTAGATATGGAAGAGAAGATTCACCACAAGCAGAAGTACAGAAATAATTACATATATATATTCTAACTTACTGAAAAAGACAACACCTTGATAGTCATGCATAGACATATGTATGAGAGCGCAAGCAAGTGGGTATTAGTAGCAACACCTCAAACATGTGCTTCAAACATGAGCCTATACATATGTATGTATAGATACATCTCTCTATATACAAAGGAAAATACTCTGCAAATTAGTAACGTCAACTTCCTTAAAATACTATTAAATAAATGCTTGTCTGCTTTTATTTATACAGACACCTAGATTATGAGAATGATCAAGAATTTCAAGAAAAGTATTCACCATAATGTCTGCGACAAATTTGAATATATAAGCCAATGCAAGCTATTCTGTAAGAGGAGTGAAAAATAAACTTCGTGTGTCTTTCGATTAATTTACATACATCAATTCATTTCATCCATTGATATCAATTGAAATTCCTCATACTACCATATGTTATTATGAATATATTCTTATTTTATTGATCGTCAGTCGTCCTAAAATGGCAAATTTATATCTAATAAATAGATACAATAGATACAAAATGGAAAGCATAATAACAATGTGATATTCAACTTGAGTTATGAGAACAATCTTAGACAATTGCACTTTAGCTATGAGTAGCACTAAACAAAATCATAGAAGCTGTAATACTCAAATTTTGAATAAATTGTGACTCAAGATCTATAAGTTAAAAAAAGCACCTTTTAATTTATATAAATTTCAATTGTTCACATTATGATTATGATAATGTTGATGATAATGATGAATCGTATTGATAACAAACTCAAAGTTCAAAAGGCTTCGTCTTCGTCTAAATTTAAGAATATGATGTCTATACTTGTATGTACTTTGTATCGTTATCTTCAGCCAAAAAGAAAGAAATATACATATATGAACGCAATCCATATAATTCTATATACTTATTTTACACAAATACTAAATTCTAATAATATTCAGGCAATCAACCAAATTGTTTATATTTTTATACATAAGTACCTACAAAAAATGAGCCTAATTGAAATACAGTTCACTCACGATAATATGAATTATTTAAAACCAGAATTGTTGACGCTTGCGAAAATGACTACGATAGAATATTTTAGGCTATGTATTTATCTCAAAATGAACCCATACTCTTACGAACAGTAATAAATAATCATAATCTACCGAACTTATGCTAATAGAGAAATTTTGCTGATAATTTTAATTTTAAAAATTACCTACTGATTTTTTAATTTTTGATTATTTATTAATTTTTTTTTTCTTAGTCATTTTGATTAGTATAAATTTTCCGAATCGTTGAATATTTTTTTGTTTAAAGCGAATAGATTTTTAGTAAAAAATTACCTACTGATTTTTTAATTTTTTTTTTTTTTCTTAGTCATTTTGATTAGTATAAATTTTCCGAATCTTTGAATATTTTTTTGTTTAACGCGAACAGATTTTTAGTAAAAAGGAATCATACAATGCGGCCTTAAAATTACTTTATTATTACGCAATAGTGCAACAAGAATATGAACATTGTCGAATTCCAAATATAAATACATTGAATTACTTACTTTTGAAGCTGGTTCATGCTTAGGAACTGTCATAGTAAAATAAGATACACAAGTTATCGCGAGTGCACTGTATCCGTATATGTACATACGAGTACATGGTTACAATACGAAATAAAAAAAACGAGTGGAGTGGAGTGGAATGAAAAAGACAAACAAATCAAAGATTAAAAACGAATCATTCATGTCAATTTTTTTTTACCGAATTTATCAGTTGTTGCCATCACAAACAGCAGCAACAGTAAAAGTCACAACAGTAGCTCATTAGCTGTTTTTAAATATAATTCACATATATGTTCAAATATATACGTATACACATGTACAAGTAATATATATGGGGTTATGTTATCGAATTATCGTTTTTGTGGTAAAAGAATCATATTACGAAATAAAACGAAAAAAACAAAGAATAAATAACAATAATATAATTTACCAATATTAGTATCATAGATTTTATTTCAAGATTTGCGTTTATGTTCGTGTTATAAAAAAAAAGGCATTAGCAATTCTACAAACAAAAACAAAAAATTCCTAATCACTGAAGAACCAACAAAAATGGTTTTTTTGGAAAACTAATAAAAGAGACCTTAAACAACAGCTAGATATAGTACATAATCAAGAGCTATAAAATTAAATCAAATCAAAGAAATAATCATAAATAATTAGCATAATTTTAGGTGTCGCTAAATTGTATTTAAATTTTTTTTCCCTTAATACCTCCATCTATCCATTTCATCGAAAATATAAAATTACTAATGAATTATTTATCAAATGAATATACTTGACTTAAATAAAGTGTAAAACTGAGAGATCATAACATTAATTAAAAACGATGATAATATGAAGCGATTTTTGCTTCTATAACAGATTGATTAAAACATTAAACTGAAATTCGATATATGAAATTATTTTTACTAACGAAAAAAATGAATTCATGAATGGGCGAAATCTGGTAAAAAACCACACCCACTTCCTACTAAAACTTTTACATCGTTAAAAAAGTCACTGAATACATAGATGTATTTACAAGAGTTTTGGATAGAGCTTTGTCATAAATTTTTTCCAATCTTATTTCGTTATACTTGTATTTACTAGCTCTTTATTCTTAATTGTGAGAATCTATTTTGTATTCCACCATCAGTCTTTCTTACAGTTCAAGAAGAGGATTATTCCGAAATATATGTACGTAAATCAATGATAAAAATATACTTTAGCTATTAAATATAGCTATAATGCTACGTTCTGCAACATGTATACAGGGTTAGGCGATTGAAGTGTTACCTATTCGAGCGACCATATCTTCTTTGTGTGAAATTATTGTTTATTGATTCAGATTACAAAAATTGTGGAAATAATAAACATTTCAAATTCCATTCACTCTAGCTCGATGTGGCCACCTTTTGCCTTGACTATGGCCTTCAAACGGTTAAAAAATGAGTTTCATGCTTTACGAATGTGATCATCCGGTATTTTGGACCATTCACAAACAATGGCTTTCTTCAACGCATCCATGCTGGCATATTTTTTAGTCCTCACTTTGCTCTCCGAAATGGTCCAGATGGAATAGTGCGTGCCCACAGCTCTAAAACAACTTCCAAAATATTTTCCCGATGATAAGTCGCATTGACTTTTATCGCATTGACTTTGGCTCGATGAAAACGATAGGAGAGCGTCTATCGGCGGTCACAGCTGCAAATGCCATTACTTGAGATGGAAAATTACTTCAGGTGGCCATTCGTAGTCTAAAATTTTCGGAAGTGCGTTCAGTTAAGTAAACTCGATCATTTTCAGAGTTTATGAACTGCTCAGTAGGGAAACTTTTCTTATCAGAGAACACAATGTTTGGAAATTCTCCACGTTCGTGCAAACGTAACAAGTTCTTTGCTCTTTCGAGTCTAACTTTTAGTTGCTTGGGTGTGAGATCGTGTGCCTTTTGGAACAGGTAAGGCTTTACCTTGAGCCTACACTTTCTGAACCATTTCAGGTGATGTTGCTATATTTTTTTTTTTCGTCCACCACCATAGCGTTTGGCAATGCTACATGTACCATTGTAACGATTTATGGTACGATACGCAAACATTTCATTCACTTTGAGGTGTTTGAGCTCACGAACAATAGCTGGTTGTGATTTTTCACTCAAATATAACGCAATCACACTATTATATTTGAATTTCATTTCAAATAAATTTTGTTCTATAAAACTTAAACTCAAATGTTTGTGGTAATTTGTAATATAAACAGCTGTTATTGGTGTGAATTTCACGTAGTTGGCAATATCGGTTTGACAGATATACTTGTATGTAGTTGGTAACACTTCAATCGCCTAACCCTGTATATGGAATTAAATTCATAAAGTCACAGTTCATATTATTGCCCACTTACTATCTCTTTTTCATCAGAACTTCTTTGTTGAATTAAAAAAAAATAAATAAATTGTTCAAAAAAATTCTAAATTCGATAGCATTTTCTTTCTGTTACTTTTGAAAATAAATTTAGCAATCGCTCTTTAAATTTGAAGTTAAAACAATATCCAATGATAATAATCAACGTGAATACATGTAATAGCCAATCATACTCATATACACGGAGGTAGAACAGCATCAACACACACACTCGTAAAGGAATTCAAGCTTAATGTTATTGTTGTAGAGAAGATGATACTTTGATACTTCTAGAAGCTCCTGTTCGGTATTATGATAATCTTACAATAAGATCATTGCTTAATCTAACCTGGCGCACCCTCTTGCTTCTCAACCACGCCTGCCCTTTCTACACATATTGATTTCAGTTGTCCATCTTTAGCAAATTATCGCGTTGCTGTCTTATTGTTGTTAATTAAGACTAAGAACAGAGACTCCTTCGTTTTGTACGTATGTAAGTATGTATGTATGTATGTACATATACTCGTACTATTATAAATACGAGTACGATTAAAAAAAAAAAATATTTTAAATTAAAATATAAATGAAAAATTAAAATAAAAAAGATGAATTTTAAAACGATGATGATGATGATGATGATCATGATGATGATGATGAAGCAGAAAAATTAAAACAAGATCAGTTCAATTGTTGTAGTTGCTGTGTTCTTGTTTTTTTTTTTGTATTTAGAATCTTTGTGCTTTTATCAATCTTTATTTTTTCTCGCTTATCTCTTTAACTGAACAAAAACCAAAAAATAAAACAGTTCATGAGGTCTATATTATCTGTTTCATGCGATCAGTACGGTTTAATTGACCAGAAAAGCGAGAGAGCAAGCAGTAAGGCAGGCAGGCAGGCAAACAAAAGTACATACATACATAATAGCGACTACAGTATCACCACAATCATCATCACCAGCATCATCACCATCACTACCACCACCATCATCATAAACTACAACATATGCCTGTCTACATCGATGTCTGTCTACATATATATGACTGTCTGTCCATCTATCCCGTAAAGCGTTTATATTTCTGTCTTTTCATATTGTACATACAAACGCGAATGTCCATCAGCGATTAAGTCAGGAGCTTTGTCTCGTCGTTGTTTTGTTTTTGGTTTTTGAATTTAGCAATAGCAACAAGCTTCACTTTTACTTAAGTATGTATGTATATAAATGAACACATATATTTATATAAAAGTATGAGATAATAATCAAACAACAGCAGAAACAATAATAATAAGTAACAGCAAAAATAAAATCCACAAAGTTCAGTTGAACTCGATCATTAGATATGATTGTTTTTATAGGTACATAACTAATATGTATATACTTACATGAATATGTCTACTTATTGAAATAACAGATTCCGAAAAAAATACGAATTTTTGACAGTAGTTATCATTATAAGTAGAATATAGAATATACATACAAAGTAGAGTCTTCGGTAATTTGTACTTGTACCCTTATTAAGTGGGTACTAAGTGGGTGCCGTAGCTCAGTGGTTAGTGTGTTGGCCTTCTGATCTGTAGGTCGTGAGTTCAATACCCGGCTGAAACAAATTTAATATCGAAAAAAAATTTTCTTTCGAACGGTACCCACCTGTCGGCAAGCAATTGGCAGTTCTTCCGGCAGTAACAATTTGCCATGAAAAAGCTTCTAATAAAACTCTGTGATAAAGCTCAAAAAAGTGATGTCGCAAGAGTTCTGCCATTCGGAACCGGAAAAATAATACACAACAGTAATGAAAGAGAAACTCGGCCTAAGAACCCTTCGGGGCTTTAAGTGTCACATAATTATTTATTTTTTACTCTTATTAAGAAGCGTGATGAAACGTTGGCTGATATTGAATAACTTCAAATGAACTCAAGAATAAAATATTCTTCTTTCAAACGGAACCCATCTTTCGGCAATTGACAATTGCAATTGACAATGAATTTTTGTACTGATGTTCCCAAAATATGGCTGCATTGTTGGTAATGGGCTCATATACTTATAAATAGTCGCTTAATCATGAAGATTGTCGCTCTCATGTATTACTAGTCGCTTCCTCAATACTACACCGTGTGCACAAAAATTGGGACTTTAACGCAAGATTAATTTAATTCATTAATTTTCTTACCAAATCGTGGGACCTATGAAGGCTGACATTGATTTAATAGAAGCTCTGAAATACCTAGAAAATGAATTCGATCATAAGATGATGCTTCAATTCTGTGTAAACATTTGAATTAACTACGAAAAAGGATAATTTTAATTTAGTCCTGCCGTATAATCATTAAAATATTACTAGATTCTGCATCCTATTGAATTGCCATAATATTTGGAATAATCATTAAGAAAAAAACCAAATAAATAATTTTTATATGAGACATAAGACACCTTAATATATTATATATACGAATATTGAATAATATAATACTTGAAATTATTTAATAATTAAATAAAAATATCACATGCAAAATACACACATTATTTGCACGGTATGTTTATAAATTAAATATTAAATAATCATGATAATTCTTATTATGTGAATACATAACATACATACATACATACATACATACATACATATATGTAGAACGCTAAATATAGCAGCTATCAATATTGATTAAAAATACAGACATTATCAAAGCTACTTATTTCAATAGATCGTTTGCTTGATAATGTGTTGTCGAATTTAGAACATTCACAGGAGATTTTTCATTAACGATTACACATCTCAAAGGTTACTATTTACGAGTACGAGCATGTACGGTAGCATACGTACATACTTATACTCATATTGTATATCGCGCCGTATGCATTCTAGTCAGTGTTATCTAACCTATGATATTGATCGATTAAATAAAAAAGTATTACATTTGACGGCGGCAAAATATAATATTTAATTTGACAAAGATTTATATGATTTCCTCGATTCGGTTATCTTTAGAAGAAAAAAAAAGGTATTTGCGAGTGAATGAATGATATTATCTTTGATGACATTGTTATGATTCAGACCGGGAAAAAAATAGCAATCATGTTTTTAAAAAAAAAAAAAAAAATTGATAAAAAAAACAAAATTCCACAAATTGATAAAATTGTAATTTAATATAAATTTAGTCTGAGAACTTTATTATAGATCGCATATGTTGATTAAATAGAAATGTACGATTACTAGATAGGTAAGGTATGTATAAAAAAGGCAATAAAGTGCATACTGTTCCCAGTATATAATTTTAAAATCATTATTTAAAAATATAATTTAGAAAAGACACACAAAAAATAAAATATAAATGAAAGAAATCCATTTCTTCCATTTCAATTGTACTATACCTACCTACCTAATATAATATTTCTCACTGAACTCTTGAAATTATTACGATCACTTCAAGTAGATATAAAATGTTTATTTAAATTATAGCATTTCAATTATTACAACTACTACAACAACAACAACAACAACAACAACAATAATGAGAATACCAGCAACAATAATCAAGAGAATAGTGTCCGTACTACTCATATTACGAGTATAATGAAATCAACAATAATTATTGATGCCAATCACTTAAAATCGCAGCTATACGTACGTAGATATTTACAATACGATCATATACGTATGATAATATAGAAATGTATATTTTTATATTTTTAACCAATGCGTGCGTATTGAGCCACATACGCTACATTACATTTTATACTCAATTGCCCAAGAAATATATTTTTGAAGCCAAATAACAACAACAATAAGGTTGATGACAATAAAGCAGCGCTCACAAAGCTTCTTATGATTTCTAATGCTTATATACTCACTCCTTAAGGCTTCCAATACACCTCAAAGCATCGAATTGTTTCGATAAAGCCTTCTATAGACACTCATCTACCTGCCTGCGCCATAAAAGTAACCGCATGAAAGTAACAAATTCTCTGGCTATGCGAGACAAGTAAAATTATATAGAAAATGTCTAAAAACCCAAAAATGTTCATCCATTAAATGTTATAGTTTGAAAATTCGAGTTCTGCCCCTACCAATTTTCTGGCTCATCATAAAAGAGTCCGAAAACAATAGTTGGTTTGGCAATAATACAATAGCAAACCGTGATTGCTAGTTTTACAAAAATACTATTTTATGTTTGTTCTTCAGTTTTAGTTTTTGTGTTTCTTGCAAAAAGTCAAAAGAGCCAATTTTGGCTGCTGATTGATCATAGCATTACTTTTTACAATACACAATTTGTTCATTTTCGATTATCAATGAATAAGATCTTGGTTTTGTTTTATTAGTAAAAAGCTATACATAGCATCATATCGTCATCATGAAGATTATGATCATCAATTATTATTATTATTATTATTTGTTTTTTTTTTTTTTGTTATTAAATATATTCGAATTTTTTAACATAAGCCATAATTTATCTTACAATCAACAAAAAAATAATAATTTTTTAAATATTATAACTCAACA
Organism: Megamerina dolium; assembly: GCA_963854835.1. Lineage (NCBI taxonomy): Eukaryota > Metazoa > Arthropoda > Insecta > Diptera > Megamerinidae > Megamerina > Megamerina dolium. Next base: position 52,199,913 of record OY978529.1, read on the forward strand.
ATTTATTTAATCTGATTATGAATGATACCAAATATACAAACAAAACAAAAATGAAATAAATTAAATTGAATTTGTTGTTGTTATATTCTCGTACTATGTATTTTTCATAAAAATGTATACATATATTTACCATTCACCATTCACCATATCAAATCAATAATTCGCATCAATGTTATTAATGATCATCATCATCATCATCAGCAACAGCAGCAACAACATCATCAATAGATCATTGCAGTGATAATATAATTTTATAAAATAATTAATATTGAGTGAGTGTAAAGCAATGTCAACTCGCGTTTAAATAGTTGCAAAAACAAAATTAATTATATATTGTAGATAGTCGTACTCGTATATATTTAAGTATGTGTATAATAATTTAATAGTTTAATCATTTGTTAATCAGTTGATTAAATCGCTAATTAAATATTACAACCTATTTACGTTGCATTGCATTGTTTATTTTTGATTTATTTTAATTACTTTGTATTTTATCATTTTTTTTTTTAATAGTCGATTTTCCATTCCATTAATATGTTGTAATAGTATTTACATATACATGTATATTGTTGTGCACATGTATTAATCATTGTAATTTTTTTTATATTTGCGTTGTTTGTTTATTCTCTCATAATCATACCAACTAATCGAAAGTTATAATGTAGATATAACAATTTCAAGTGTTATTCAACTTTTTTTTTTTTTGGTTTTCTTTCTCGCAATCATCTGTAGTATCATCTGTTTAATGTATATATTTTATATATGCAAGCATATACGTATGTATAACACATTGGCATAAGCCTCGTTCGTATGTATGTATGTAGATCATCATAAATATGAACGCCGCAATCACATTCTATTTTATGCAAATCAGTTTTTGAAAAGTATTTCAAATTATTATAGTATGATACGATACTATGTATATAAGAACTCTTTATCTTTGACATTTCCTGAAACAAACCAACCAACTGACCAAACGTTCATTCAACCAACCAACAATCATTCTAAATATAACCATATCCAATATCATATTCATTTATTTTGTAGTGTTCATATATTTTCTCTTTTCCTGCTTCAAGTTTTGATTAGTGATTATTATAACTAAATAGTATATATTAATGCTGTAAATGCTGTTCTACAGTCATTCTAGTTTCTTTGCTAATCATTCATTTAATTTATTATTTTCATGCGATTATTTCTCATGATATTACTTAATACATGTGTATGTATTATAACTATATAAATATCATTATTATTAAGTACTCATATATGTGTAAGTAGGTACATGCAATTGATAGAAATTAGTTTTATTCTTTATCAATCTTCATCAAGTCAACTTAGTACTGATTGTACTATTGATTGATTGGGATAGTGTTATAAAGCACTCAAATTGATTGAGATATGGCAACTCTTAATCACTCGTACTTAGAGCCGAATCCATAATCATTAGCTAAACCATTAGTTAACTCGAATGTTGGGAGATGTTTAGCAAATGCTGCAGTGTTTTGATTAACTAACTGCAAACAACATCGAAGAAGAGAAAATAACGGCAGAACCTCAAAATTTGTAAATTGTACAAGTGTAACCTATTGCAAAACTATGTATTTCCTATATTTGAGCAACACCAACTGTTTAACTAATAGTTAACCAATGGTATCAGAGAGTTTAACAAATGGTAACACCAAAAATAAAATTTTATTTTTTTAACTGTTATCAAAAGGTAATCAATTAGTTAGATTTTAACCCTAAGTAGAAAATGCTGTCGATTGAGTGTTAATTTTATCAGGTTAGTCCATAAGTTCGAGCGTTTTTCTTAGGTGGTTTTAAAATAAATAAAAAATAAGTTTTCAGTATTTATTAATCAATAATATATTTTCCTGCATTATTTACAATGTCTTCCCAACGTTTAGGCAAATTTTGAATTCCCTGCTCAAAAAATTGTTTGTCCTTGGAGCCAAAATACGCATCGATATCCATTTTTATAGCTGCTTTTGCGGTGTAGTTCTTATTACTTAAATGGGACTGAATTATGATGGAGAGTATGATGGATGCGGCATTAGCTCCCATCCGAGCTCGTTCAGCTTACCTAAGGTCTGTTTTGCGGTATGCGGTCTTGCGTTGTCGTGGTGAAACAAATCTTTGCGTCTATTGACTAAAGACGGTCGATTTTTTTCCAGTGCTTCATTCAGTTTGGATAGTTGAAGGCAATAATAATCAGCTGTGATCGTCTGGTTTGGTTCCAGCGGATCACAAATAAATGATACGAGCCATATCCCACCAACAGAAGCCCATCCCTGGGGGTTGGCTCTGATGTTTCATCTTTATCTAACCACTGGCGTTTGTGAACAGGATTATTGCAAAGGACTCATTTTTCGTCCGCAGTAATAATACGGTTCAAAAAACTCTCGTTTTTAAGCTGAGATCACACATTCACTCTCTGCTGAAGGTTTGCGGCGGAAAGTTTATGCGGAACCCATTTTCCCAGCTTTAGAACCTTGCTCAATTGAACCAGGTGACTGTAAACTGACCCATGTGATGAATTTAACCTTCCAGCCATCATATCGACTGTCAAACTTGGCTCAGCTTTCACGAGTTCCAGCAAGGCGTCGGAGTTAAAGACCTCAGGACGACCAGGGCATCCTCAACGTCACAGCTAAAACCACTTTTGTGTAGTTCTTACACTCACGGTATTCTCCCCATGAGTTGCATTTGTGTCTGCAGCAACAATTGTTGTATTTTTTCCACTATTATAAAAAAAAATACAGAATATGCCTCAAACACTCGTTCGAAGGTACCATTTTATTTTTTAACAACGCGTACTTCTATCCGCAATTATAATCATTTGTTGAATGTACAGTAAATCAGAGAAAATTAAAATAATTCCTTTATCTTCTACGAATCATTTTTTGTACACAAAAAGCGCCTACTGTGAAACTATTGAAAAAATAACGCACAAACTTATGGACTGACCTGATATTACTAATCAGTAAGAATGTGTTTTTTTTTTCAACATAATAAAAACGAAAAAAATTTATAATAAAAACTATTTTTAGTGTGTGTCTTAGTCTTAGCCTTAGGCTTAGTCGTTAGATCGTTAGCCTTGTGATCCGTAGGTCGTGGATTCAATCCCCGACTGTGACAATGATTTCCAAAAGATATTTCTTTCGGACTGTGTCCTCCCGTTGGCAAGCAATTGACTATTCTTCCGGAAATTACACTTTTCCATAAAAAGCTTCTGAAAAAAGAGCTTTCTGACAAAGATTTCTTGCCTGATAAGATCCATTAAAGTCATTTGGGCAGCAATAAAGCTATTATTTTCGATTTTATCTAAATTGACTCGATTGTAAAAGAATTATGATTGCGACCGTTTTATCTTCAACCGAATACTATCAGTCGTGGACAATAGTATCAGTCGGGGGTAGACTAAAATCTGAATTGAGTTTTGTGGCTTCTTTTCATTTTTAACTTTTATACACCACTAATATGAATATTATTTACGGAGATTTCTTGAATCAATATGTATTTATTTTGAAATATGTATATAATTTTATAAAAAGCTAAATTTGGAAATGCCTATTAATGTTCTATGACAGAAAGAAAACGAAAAAGATTTAAAAAAAATGGGGAATTGTCATAAAATTAATAAGCCCATATTCGGATATCATCATCACCCTGTTTAAGGTGTGTTTTTGTTCGTAAACACGTCTAAAGGTTAAACAGTTTTTAGATATGCTCAATTTTTCCCCAATGATATTTCAACTGCACAATATTATTTAACAGCCGATTTGAAGTTTAATAAATGATGCCTGTTTAGTTTAAATATTATCACACTTATCGAAACTGAAAAATTTTTCAATATAGTACACATATTTAAGCATATGCATAACATATGTGTCACAACACTATGTACGTAAGTTAATATATTTGTTGGTAATGTATGTGTAATGTGGATATATTTTGTATATATTTCTCATATATCATTAGGGTAAATTTTATGCGGTTTCAAATATGAATAGTAAGTTGTATGTTGTATTTGTTGTTATTGTTGCTAATTTGCCTTATCGACAAGCGAAGTCAATTATTTCTTTACACACCAGCACGTTTCCATTTACTGATATTATATGTAAGTACATACGTACAATGTGTACGTGTGTATGTATGCACTCGTAAGTACTTACATATCGACAATAGTTTTAATGTTTCTTTTTTATATAACTATATATACATTTTTTTTTTTTTGTTATACTAAATATTTATATACACGAAACTGAAATATAAAGCAACACAAATGATCAAGTAAGCAAGCAAGCAAGAAAATAGATTACAATTGTATAACGATATCATACGATAAATTAACGCCCTATCTATGCACTTTGGCAAAAATACAGAATACAACAAAAACAAAATAAAACAAAAATACAATATTAAAATAAAGAACTTTGCATATTATCGCTATAGAATGCGCACAAATATTGCGCGTTTTGTATTGCAAGCTGAATTGAGTGAGAACAACAACAACACCAACAACAACAGCAACAATAATAAAGTTAAAAGATAAATTTTTATCAGTTCACTGTGAAATGAATTAAATTTAAATTTAAAACAAAAGCAATGTGTTGAATAGTTTAAATAAAACAACATACCCACACACACACACACACACCAACCATTGGCACTACTCTACTAAGTTTAACCAACCACCAGCGCCTCAAAATAAGCTTAACTCAATTGGATAAGCAAAGCAGGCAACAATTCTTTTGTCCCTGAATAATATCGGCATTGTTGTTATTATTATGTGGTGTTTAAAACACACACACACACACACAGAGACACCACATCTACTCACATACTCGATAACATACATTTAACTTGCGTTTATAATTTTTAATTACTTTTTATCATCACTAATTTTTATGTTAATTACTCAGCACTCAACTTTTTGTTGTTCTTACTTATTTTGTTTTTTTTTTTTTTATTTCTACCTACTATACTATGATTATTATTATAACTATTGCGTATGTATGTATGCATATACGTTAGTAATACGATGGCAACAATGCTGGTTATGGCCATTACATACCATCATCATCATCATTATCATCATCACCATGAACGTCATTATTATTATTGTTAATATTATTACTATCAGTTTGGTTATTATTGTTATTACATATTATCATTATCAATAGCAACATTGTATCCACATGCATATTTCTGTTGGTGTGTAGAAGAATATCTAGCAGTTGTGCTACCATATGCTGCTTATACAACACGTAGCAACCAGCAACTATAGCAACAATAGTGGATTGAAATTATGATGTTTTTAAAACAACTACAACAAATACAAAAGTGCTTATTATCAGTTTTAGAAATACTTATTCGAGTAATATCATTTTTATTGTTGCTAGCATTAGGCAAAATTTAATATCTCTACACTATTCTATTGGTAGAGCTGTTGCATTTACGATTATTTATTATACAAAAAATTTTTTCTAATTTTTCAATTGATAAATAATTATTTCATATGTTCGATAGATAGTGCATATTGTACGTGATTTTCCAAAAATTTTATACCAATACATATACATAAATATAATATCTTCCTAGCAAACCATAAATGTCAAAAATAATTTATTCAGATTCTTCTTTCAAGAATTGTTCGCTTCAAAACATTAAGCCCCATTACGTATTCAGATTCCGCCATACAATGAGACTAGCCTGGTCCATCGGGAGTCCTACTTTCTTTTGGATTGTCGCCAACATTTGCCAATTGGGTGCTTGAACCGCAGCGAATCATTGGCATCCTTAGAAAATGACGAAGGTGCACCGCCCCTGTCAATTCTCATCGATGCAGCCAAATTATTACCAATTATTTTGTCTCAAATCGAAGATATAAATGTGGTCCACATGTGATTCGAACAAGTCTTTGCCACATCTCACACAATACGACCCTAACCGAGTGGTACAAAAGGTCCGTCAATGATATTTGAATGATTTTGTATCATATTTCATACATATACAATAATATGCAACATACTACAATATTGAAAGTGTGATGGAAATTTCAATCAGAAGTGTGTTTTATTTAAATAATAAGACTAATGATCAATTAAATGAATGAAATTATATAAAATATAGAATATGGATGTGATGACATAGTTCTATGATTGAATATTGCCTTTGATCTTTGCAACGATATATATACAACGATCAGTATCGCCACTCTAGACGTCCATTATACACACTGAATCATGAGCGTTTCAGTATCAGTAATTATTATAGTTCTGTTGAATATCTAATATTGAAAACCACAGATTATTTAGGTACTTCTCCATCACAACTAATATCAATTTTATTAATATGATCATAATTATTTTTAAATGCAAACTATATAATACTACTCGTATTTCATCTGACCAAATATGGTAAATATGTATATGATATAGAAAAGGAAGTAATACGATATGATATATACTTTTATCACAATATCCGTTGTTATCGTACAAATATTATTGCATTAAATGATTTCATCATTATATTGTGAGTGTCCCACTTGGTGGTTTTTTTCATATTTATATGTGTATGTATGTTCACGTGTTTTTGTATATAATAATTTATTTAATTATAATCTTGCGATTTCTTCATTTTTTTGTTTTGTTTTTTTGCTTATCTTTTATTTTATTTATTTTTTACGTTTTACTCATATTTTATTTTCTTCTTAATTATTATCTTCTTATATAAGTCGTTTAGTATGAGTCAGTAAGAACGTGTGTTTTAAGCATATATACATATACATATTATTTGTTCATAAAAATATAAAAATTGGACTTTTTATGCATATTTATATATACTCTTATCTATTTGCCATATATATATACTCGTATATATTACAATGTACTTTAAAGGGATGACAAATCTAAAAATACAATTTTTTTATTTCCAATTTAAAATTGCGATAATTAATTATTCGCAGTAAGGCTTAAATGAAGATTTATATTTGATCTTTTGTATGTCATAATAATAACAATCATAATCATATCTCTCATTCCAATAATTCTCACACTTCAGTAACACATAAAATTATTTCCGAGAGAAAAAAAATTATAATATCTACACCGAATAAACATCCTGACAATCCGTGCATGAGAAAATATTTTTTCAGTCAAATTTAAATGCCTAATTAAATTTAGGACCTTTTTTTGACATTTGGTGATTTCGTAAAAAAATTGCAATGCAATTATTATGTTAATATTTAAATTAGATTCATCAGTAATTCTTTTATGGATTAGAAAACCAGATTAAAAAAAAAAAGATAAAACAACCAAAAATGGATCTTGTGTGTGACTGATGGTATAATAGGAACAAAAATCTAATCTTCAATCGACTGATTACGAGAAGTTCAATAAATTCAACATTTTTATACACGAACTTTGTATAGAGACTTTATGAATATGGCCACACTTTACTTTATTAGGACCTGCTTTTGGTTGTTGTAGATTCTATTTTGATGCAAAATTTTAGGCAGATTAGATTATTAGTAATTAGTAATAACGAATTGTACACTGCTCATCCCTAAAGTTATCCCTAATACTTTAGGAAAAAAAAAATTATCCACATATCTGGCTACCCTGGTACAGTAGTGAGTAGAATTTTCATTTCCGATTTTTTTGTTTACACCTATAAGAAAAATGCGAAAATTTTATATAACCAAATTTACTAATCAAAGATATTATCGAAGCTCAGTACTTTTCAATGATATCTATATTATTTCTGAAGACTGGACATTAAATAATAGCAATTTTTTGAATTTCGAGAAGCAAAAAAAGCAATATTATTCATAACACTGTGACAAAGCTCAGAAAAAGTGATGTCACAAGGGTTCTGCCGTTCGGAACCGGCTACAATAAGTGGGTTCCTTCTAATACTGTCCAAAATTTAACACGTGCAACAGTAATGGAGGAGAAGCTCAGCCAATGAGCCCTTCGGGGCTTTAAGTGCCACATATTTATTATATTTTTTCAAGGAAACTTGCCAAATAGGGGCGTATAGACATATATGTCTACTGATAAGGTAAATTTTGTATATTATGGACATTTTAATTTTACCTTAAATTCCATTAAATTAAACAATTTTCTTTTACTCATCTTTCAACATGTGTCCACCCGCATCGTTTAAAATAGTTGAAGCATAAATTGAACAACTCTTAACACTTTATTTACATTATACCTTTGTGCTTAATTTGTACTAATGTTGATGAGAAATAACATCACCATAATATTCACTACTATTTCCGTTGGTTGGTTTTTTTTTTTGTACAATTATAGTAATGTTGCCTGTTGCATGAGCAATAACTGTGTATGTTGGTTACTATACATACATTATATTGTCGTTAAGGTAATTATGCCTCTATCTACTGGTGCACATGTAAATATACACTTATTCATAAGACTTTCAATACCAAATCTACTGACCAGTACAAAAAAGGACAAACAGAGAATATTGTAAACATTTGCAGTTGTTATTATTATAAATGTTCGTATGTGCATACTCGTACATAAGCATGTACACACAAAAGAGAATAAAGAAAAAATGAATGAATGCTAAATTCAAATAAATGCTTTCTTAACCTGCTTATTATTTAAGACAAGCTTATATGTATTATTGATTCAATGCATTCAATGCTATTGCTATTGGCGCAATCTTATGCTGATACCATGCTGGACACACCTTCACAATTAATTACTTTTTCTTGTACATGTACATATGAGTAAATCACAAAAAAAAAAAATCTGCAACAATATATATGTTATTATTGAAATCGGTTCGCCAATGTGGTGATATGTTATGTTTATTTAATTGCAGCGTGAAAAGGAAAAATTATTTAGATATAAGTATTTTATTATATGTATACTACTCGTACTCGTACATAATACCTTCCACGATGCGGTACGGAACAAAAATTCTTCAAATACTATTTCATATGATGAAATCAATAAATTCAAAAAATAAAAACGTGCTTCAAAGGTGTTTTTATACGTACGTAAGAATTCATTCGATTTCACTTAATCGTTTTGTTACATAATTACATGCGTATAAATAATATAAAATATAGGTAATTTTTAGTACTTTAGTATTTTGCTAATGCTTTGATAAGAAATAGCGAGTAACAATTGATAATCATACAGTATGAGTAGCACGTGCAATATTACGATTACTCGTATTATACTGGCATTATCAGGTGTTTGCTAGCACTGTATAATTTTCGCTTGTAAGAGCATTGACCACTTTAATTCAATTTACTTACTTATTTCATTCACTCAATTTAACCTTACGATATTCTAAACGCATTATGACAATGCAAGTCCAAATTATATTGCCACATTGACATCATAAACATCAAATTTTTTTTACACCACATCTAATAGCCTAGACAGACGGCAGCGTTAGTCCGGATTACCGGCGCACTTAATCCGAATAAAATAATAACCTGACTGCAGTATTGCGGATTAACTAAACGGCTGATTGCTGTTTTATTAGGTCTGCTCACTTACATTACTATCACTATCAATTTCTGTCATCTGTCACTCTCGATATGAGAAAATCTACAAGTGGTACATGAACTGAAAACTATCAAAACCTTGTAAATTGACATTCAGAGTTCGTAATTGACAGCTGGATTTATCTGTTCGTCAACGCTTTTCATGTTGAAAACTGTTAACAATTGTTCAAAGTTTTTTGTTAGCGGATACACCTAATATTTTGTAAAATGGATCGAGAAAAATTCACAATAGACAATGCCCTAATCCTCTTTTATTTTGAGAATTAACTCATAGACTTAATGCGGCTTAGCTGCAGTTAATGCCCGAGTTAATCCGGAATTAGGCTGCCGTTTGTCTAGGCTATAAGAGATCACTCATTAAGAGTACAAAAGAAGGGGGGTCGTACATGAAGAGGGATAACAATCATCATCTTAATAGATTTAGCCATCACAAATACAAAAATATGAAAACGAAACTGAAGAAGTAATGAATAATGTAATCGGATGAAAACCACGCCGAGCACCCACACACAAGAGGTACACTCTGAATATATACAAGGAAATAGAAAAGTATTCAAGCGAAACTCGATACTTGAGATTATTTTAACGAATGAACAGTAAAAGTCGTTAGTGGTATTAATTAAATGAAAGGAACATCCTTTTTCCATACGAGTGTATTTCAAAAGTATGTTGTATACCATACATGGAGCCAATGTTTCAGCGCTATAAAACATAATTGCTTTTATGCTCACGTGTTTGCAAATAATGTTGATCACTTTTTTTGATTTCGATGTATTTACTCCTAACTTCAACTTAAATATTAAAGAAATCAAATGACAATTTCTGTATTAAAAAGAAATAATTCCGAGAACTACATTTACAGAGAATTAATTCAACAATTCACAATAGATTTTAGTTGTCAAACTATTGGCGGAGAAAATATTGAACATTTATTTTAACTTAAACCCATTGATATTTCAGTATCAACTGCAACTTCAACAGTAAAGAATGCATCTGACAATTTCAGCATCAAAACCAAATGAATCCGAAAATATCGCTTACAGAAAGAAAACAATTGACAATAGATTTTAGTGTACAGAAGTATTAACGGATAGATAAATTTAACATCTCTTAATAGCCAAAGCCCAAAGTACCCTTTATACATTGTACGCCAAAGTATAAATCATACGCTGACGGGTTATGAAGAAAAAACTGACCAAATGAATAATTTGTTAATGTTAGAGTACGTCCAAGGTAAAAGTTGGTCCTTCTTTTTACGTTGTGCTCAAATATATAAAGTGATTGGGTATCACTTCATACATGTGCATTTATTTGAACTCCGTTATCAATGATATATGACAGATTGGCGTATATAAAGGCTTCGTCTATAACTTGCTGATGCTTTGCTACGTCGATATTGGGCATTACAAGTGACTTACGTCAGTTCACAGTCATAGGTATATATAGCTTACTAAATACCACATTGAATCCTTACAGGTTGCAGTTCAAGTTGGCATTCAGGTACATGTTCGAACAAATATATTTTTTTAATATATTTTTTTTTATTAACTCTCATATAAATGATCTGAATATCAGCGTCGGCAATTCTGATGGCGAATTTTTATTGAATGTTCAACACCACATAATCTGTTGCATCGTTATTATATTGTACAAAAACCTACCTTTATTTAACGGCTTCGGATTTAATTGTTTACGTCGTGACATTGTATGTTGTCCAGAATACACGGACATCCGGTTGTTTTATTGAAGAGTGTGAGATAAATGTTGAAAAATGGCGCCTTAGCTGCTGCTATTGCTGCTGCTGCTGCTGCTGCTACAAGAATTCCATTCATTCATCAAAAAGCGGCGTTGTATATTTGTGTGTGTGTGCGTGAACGCAATTATGTGTGGTAATGTGTAATTTGAAGAAATTCGCGTGCTATTTATTTATATTTATATACATGTAGGTATTTTAATGTACAATATTTAGAATGAATCACAACACATTTCCATTGCGTATGTATGTTAAATCTCAGAAGAAGAAAAATAAACCACAACAACAAAAATACATACAATAACATTCACTTTCATATGCTTTTTAAGCATTATATTATTTACACTTGTCTAGTTTCACTGTGATTCGATGCAATTCTATGAAATAATTAATTATTGTTTTCTTCTATTCAATTTAAATCTGTCTCTCCGCGAGTGTGTGTGCATGTGTATGTGCTTATGTGATTGTGTATTAAATGATTAAAAACAAATTAAAATTCTATTAGTTAATTATTCTTCTTATTTAATTCATTGCTGCAATCACAATAAGAATTGTATAAATTCAATTGTTTGATTCTTATCAGTGGCGATAATGCACGCCAATAACAATAGCAATGGCAACAGCACCACTACCAACAGCTAAAGCTGCAGTAACACCACCATCAACACGATCACTTGTCAAATTTATACACATTATTTATATTGTGTACATACACCAACAATAATCGCCAATAACAATATAATAATTTCAAAAAAGAATAAAATTAATAAAAATGATATAAATATGAATTTTTATAGTTATTCCAATATACGATAGCAGTCAGTACATACAGCAATTGTTAAAATAGCATCAACAATTAAATTGTTATGTGTATGTATGTATCGAACAAATCAAATTGCGAAAAATAACGTCCAAACAGCGCGGCGAATTACTCACAACTAAAGTCATTCCGATAGCCATGCATTCACATTCATATATTACACACATGGTAATAAAGCTGCTTCTTAGTACATACATACATACATATATATATACATACATACAATGGTATGGACACCAACACCACACCAACAACAACAACAACAACAGATATAAAAACAGCATTAACAACAATAAGAACGAAACGAGTGGCAACAGTGTCAGCAGCAGCAGCAGCAGCGACAAAAAGACCAAAACAAGAAAAGAAGAGCGCGATAAAGCAATGGAGAGAAATGTCAAGAGAAATAGCACATTTACACATGACGTGGTATATGCATTGGCACAATTGTTTGTGGCCAACAAACAAATGAGCAAAATATTTAATAGTAATAGTCACATAGAGCAGTAGTAACAACAACAACAACACAACATCAAGTATACACCGGAACCGGATTTATGCTACAGAACACGTCTCTCTCATTCGTCATAGTAGTGGTAGCGGTAGTGAGTGTTGTTTTTGTACTTCATTGAATTTTTGACATTTATCACCATATGATAGTTGCGTTCAGTGTTGTTAACTCAACACTTTAGTGAGATTCTTCAATTCGGGCAATACGAAAGGTAGACTATTTTTTTTTTGCAATGGGTAAAATTGCCTATTGCTTGCCAACAGGTGAACATCGTTTCAAAGCATATTCTTCCTTAGCCAAAACGAAAGTTGCACTACCCAATTTATGAAGGCAAGACCTGTCTAGACATCCTTCTGAAATTTGTTAGAAGAAACTATGGTATTTAAAAAAAGCCAGTTGTATTAGGTAAATTTAGGATCATCTTAAAATTAGAATTGGTGTTTTGACAGATTTTTGTATGGGAAGTATGTCAAACAAGACGATCTCAACTTTACCTATAACTACAGAAAAAAGAGCGTAACGATATTGATATACAATGCTTATAAAATAATATGTACGTATCCCAAACTTATGGACTTAGCGTTTATTAATTTTTTTTTTAACATTCAGGAGCTTGCAAGCAATATATAAGCAAAATACTTTAAATCTCATGTTTGTCATATATTGTACATCCAAATATCATTGAATAAATTATACCATGATTATATTCTTACAGTAAAAACTTACTTGTATACATTTATAAGAAGTAGGCATAACCGCTTACAACAATGAAACCGTGAAAAGCTGAATTCCTACGCTCCAATTATCACTTTCAAGTAATAACTCTAGAAAAAAGTGCTAGTGAGCTACCAAAGAGTTAATTATTCTAAAATAGCACTTACTTCTCTCCAATATTGTATTTTTAACAAATTAATTTTAACAAATTGCTCGTATTGATATAACTTCTAGATTACGGACACTTGCTATTAATGCAGGCATTTTATATGAAAATTGTTCCTTAATTAAAAGAATTAACGAGCCAAAATGCCATGGAGAAATATGAAAGTGATGTTATTTGAATAGTATCACTTTTTTACATCACTACTTTTGTATTTATTTGTATATTTTTTCGATCACCGTGCCCAAACTCAATAAATGCAGCTTTTACAATATTGTTGTTGTTGTCAAAGTGCTACCACCTCTAATAAGTATACCTTAGAGCATACTCTTGAATAAATTTTTTTTTACTTGACATTCTGCCTTTTTTTTCGACACACATTATTTCATATTTTTCACGTTATATGGTTTTCCACTCTGTTCGATGAGAATCAAAACAAAATGAAAAATTACTTACATTCTGGTATGGAATGAAAGAACACGGAATAAGTGACTGATAAGCACAGATGAACTGATTTCAAATTCCATTAGACAACATTGATATCGGATTTGAAAAATATAAAATTCACATTATTACACTAATCTTTAGTGAACATTACTTCTGCGAGTCAGGACTGATTGCTAATTTTATCGTATTGAAATTTAAAAATCATTTTACTAAATGTAAATCCGCACAAATCATCCACTTACAATGCAAATAGCACAAACAATGACTACAACAACAATAACAATGTGAACGTAACTGTTTGTTTTTATTTCTTTATTATTTCCTTTTCACCATAATCGAAGCACGAAAAAAGAAGGAAATAAACGAGCGATATAAGCAAAAGCTGATTCCTCTAAAATCTTTTCACTTTAAACAAGTCAAACTTAGGTTGTTGTCTTTGCTAAATGCCATTTGATGGAAATTTTAAGTCCATACTTTACGATAGATGGCGCTCAAATATTTGAAAAATCGTTTTTAATCAAAGAAAGACAATATTTTTGCCTTTACTATTGAATATGTATAAAAAGGAATATATGTATACTCATATTCATATGCTCGTTAATTTATCGTACACCAAAAACAGAATAGGAAGATTTGGTGAAATTTTTACTATACACGACGGAAATTACATTGCATTTTCATTTATTATATTGCTCCTATTATTATGCACACAAATCTCTTCCACTTAACTTAATACTACAATTTATGCATTTATATCCGTTTACAATTTTTTCCATATTCACACTAATTTGTACATTTTTTTTTTCATTTATTATTTTGTGTCTACATGAAGAATGGCAGAAGACCCTCTTTGTCATTTGCAAATTCTATGTACCTATATAGAGAAAATGTAGTCCGTATGCATGCGTATATTCTAAAATAAGAGAAAAATTCTTTCAAATACTACTCACATAATATTTAATTTTATTCATATTACGAAAATAAAAAACCGTTGACATAAACGGAAATAAAGTACATCCGGTCCAGTAGAACCATCCATTTATTTTCAAATTTACACTAAACCTTGTTGCAAACCAAATTAATATATTCCATGAAAAAAAAAACAATGAACCAATTTTGGGGTGTTAAAAGCGTTTCGTATTAGCAGAATTTGTAGCGAGGTACATATTCGTACATACACATGAATATTTTAATGCATAAATATGTACATATACACATGAATAAAATCCTCAAATGCAAGTAATTCTTGTTGAAAACATATGACTTTGTAGATTATTGCCGCGGTTAGCTTTTATTTATTTCATACCTCTTAATATAGGTATATATAATTTCCGAAGTCCATGCATTTCTTATTGCAGACACATTTGAGAAAATTACATTATTCCATGCATCCATAAAAGATGCACCAATGCTTGTGTGTAGATGTATGTAGATTTACATACATAACACAATGTAATTGCAATAATTGATGGCGTATGGATATGTATTCGCAGTTACTCTATGAAAATATTTAAAATTACAATCATCACACGCTAATTACAAATGACAATTTAATTTTTGTTTTAATGTCTCGTTACGTAAAGAGAATGCAAATGATATTTGTACTATAGCTACATATGTCAATTTAAAATATATACATACATATATGAATACAAAAAATTTAATTAATTGGAATAATTGATATTACAATAACTCTCTCTCTCTCTCTCTCTATCTATCTCTCTTATATTGAGTTTTATTGTAAAATTTTCTGTATGCACTGCGATCAGATCAACAGAACAGCGCTTTATCCACAAATAGTAGCTAAGAAACCGCAAAAATGTTCATATTTCATATTTATTCAAAATATAAATGGTAAACAATTTAGTTACTCGATTCGACTAGTCGAATTGATCAACATCAATCTGTAGTATGGTAGCTGTATATGATTACATATACACAATGTAGTACAACAAATGCATACCATATCGTTGCTAAATTAACTATGATTGAAAACAGAAATCTTATTTGCGATGGAATGAAAGTACGACCATAATATAGTAACAACTTCAATAGGGTTTGTAAAATTAATGACCCAGGAAATTTTTTGTCGGTAGTTGCTATCGAAAAAGAACGTTTGAATACGATTAATACACAACGATCGCCTCGAATAACTCCATCTTTGTAGATTGCATAGTCAATGATCTAGAATAAATTTTAAACCTCGATAATGTTTGTGCATCGATGTACTAATATTACTCATACGACCAGTTCTCTGTTCGAACTATAAATTACAATTAGATTCAATTGTTTACAGCATTACCAATATACAAGTTAAACTGCTTCTTGGAAATATTATTAAGACTTACAATACTATAAAAATATTGTTGCAAATAAATTCATAAAACTTACTTATCAGATGCATAAATGCTCTGAAGAAAACATATACAAGAGTTGTTGATTCTTAGGGTAATCAACATATTACAAAGGATTAACATTCAGCTGTCAAATTTAACATTTATCGATTAATCCATATACGTAATTGTTAAAATTTATTTTATCTATTAATATTATATTTGTTTTGCTCAGTGTATAAATGCTATTTTTGCCGTTGACCTCGTTTACAACAACAACAACAACGTTAGCATCAACAATTAATACGAAATAACAAACTTTAATGCTTATTCGTTGATAATCACGTTTAATAACAACAACAACAACAACAACAACAACAACAATGACAACGATAACAGCTCAGGTGAAAAGTTTCTTATACATGTATTAAACATACATGTACTTCCCTTTCCACTGCTTCTATCTCTTCTACTTCTTTTTCGTTTTGTTCGCTTTCATCTTTACCATCGAAACATCTTTCTTTGTTAATAAATGTAGCAGTTAATAATTGAAATAAATAATTTAATATACATATATACAACAACAACAACAACAACACATATATTAATAATAATAATAATAATAATAAAGAATTTTCTGATGAAATATGCAAGCTGCTTGACATAAGGCACACTTAGATATGAATATGGACAAATATGGTCACATACATACATATGTAAATATGCACGTAGGTCCATATATGTAGAAATTTTGTTGATTGCTCATTTATTTAAAATAAGGATATTGCGTGATGCGTTTTTGCATATTTGCATAATAAAGCGTAAAATTGCGGAATAAAATGCATACTTTTATTACAATTGCATTTCAGTTTTTCTTTTTTTTTTTGTATTTCTTCTCATTTTTTGTAATCTTAATATGTACATATGTATGAAGATACATGTATATTATATTTGCATATGTATATATACTCTTTATTTTAATTTATTGTATTTTTATTATTCATCTTTTTTTTTTATATTTTTGTATTCATTCCCCCTTTTGTACGCCCACAATTTATTATCACTTTTGTTGCTCGCATTATTTTATTGTATGTATTATTAATGCGGTACAAAGTCCATAATTAGTGGGCAAATGATTTCTATGCCTCTTGTGTACCTGTTATAGAGGTGGGTGTGTGTGTGAGTGAGTACCAATAATTATTAAAACACGCAAATAGCAATGGAGATTAATAGAAATGCAATTCTATAAAAAAATAAAAAAAAATGCAATTCTATATTGTTACTAAATAATGTTATACAATATTATTCAGATTTCAGCTTTCTTTGGCTCAAATATATGTACGTTTCCATGCATGCGTTTGAATATGTATGTACTATGGAATATATTTATTCTCCCTCATTAAATAGAAAATAATCGTCTGGATTTGTAATTTATTAGCTTTACTATGAACAGAGTGACTAGATGGTAATTAATTATATTAGAATCAGTAGAAAAACGAAATATAATAATTATCATATCTTCGTTATAAGAAAATGTATTCTCAAAGAGCAATGTGGTAGTCTTTGTGAGTTGACTAAATGAATTGAGTCGAACAACTCAACACATGTTAAATTGCAATTAACAATTATTTCGATAGTAAAATTCAAATTGTAAAGCTCAGATAGAATAAAATAACAAAATTTTGGTTGATTTGTTCAAATGGTAGTTCGTCTCACGATTTTAATTATTCTGGTTTATACTGCGGTGTGTCCAAACAATTCATATCCATTTTATTTGATTTAAATATGTACCTAGTTCAGTAGGTCATTGACATTTATCAATATCTAAGATATCAGCATATTGAGGTCGAGCTATATCTTCTTCACCTTCACCACTATTTATATTGATTTCTATTAAATTCAACACTTAGTTCAGAAAAATAAAATTGAATAAAAAAAAAAACACATACATTTGGTCTAAGATGACCTGTTCTATAATTTCCATTTTTTTTTTTTCAATTGTTCATAGTCTGTTCATACCCTACACCCAAAGGAGAGAGTATATTCGTTTTATATATATTTGCATATATTTATCACTCAAACGAGTGTGTGGATGTATTGAAAAGTATACTTCTATATAGAGTCATCCAGCGTTATCTTCTGAATCAATTTAATCGACCGAATCGACTGTCTATCAAAGAGTCCAACTTCTTTACTGTTTCTTATAGGACAACCATATTCAGTATATGCAATATTACTTAATGCTTAATTACTTAAATTCACTGCAGCAATAACACTAAGAGAGCCATATTAATGGTTAAATATTGTAATGAAAATATTTTATATATACCTCAAACTAAATCCATATTTTGATGTCGCTATATGTCGCCCATTTAGATCCCATACGAGTATTATTTGCGTGATCGGCCCACTTTTTATGTACTACCTCATCATACACACCTTTTTCAGATGTAGCATATAAATATGATGACTTATTTTACTCCATTTTTCTTCTTCTTCTTCTTCTTCTTATTTTCAAATATTTTATAACAATAAAAACAAAAAACAAACCCAAAACTGATTATTTAAAACAATTCTTATCAGTGCAAATTGCTTACATACACAAGTAGTACTTACATATGTTATGTGCTTGTAGATGTGCTAAAATAAATTATTTTTAAATTTTATACGATAAGTTTTATTGCGTTGTCTGGACGAAAAATATCAACTAAATGAACAACAATGAAAAATAGGCGTGTACCTATAAATTTTTCTATAGTATATCCAAATAAGTAATTAAAACCATTTCATATCATTAAGTAGCACTGAATAAGACTATACACATAATAATAGCAATAATAATAATTTAAAACAATTAAAAATGTAAACATTGATAACTGAAGTGTGGAATATTCTACAATGTTGCAATTTATATTGTAATCGGTATTACTTAACCATATGATGAGCTATTTGAATACAAAAACCGATTAATTGAAATCGAATGAAGTATAGCATGGTTGAATTAGTTGAAGAATTGAATTAATTAGGATCAATGTTATTTGAATTAAGTAGATACTGCTATTTATTATTAATTTATCATATCGTTACTAATTAATAAATACCCAAAGTTATAAGAATGCTTATCTCCTTTATATCATAGTATAAATTTTGTAAAATTTTTTTTTGCGGACATTTAAAAGTTTTTTATTTTGATCAAATACTCATTTGAAATTACTCATAATCTTATTTTATGATAATTTTCTAGGTTGAAATGTGATAAAAGAAAAAATCACGAAAGCACAACAAATACATTATCAATAGTGATGAAAATAAATGTTAATATTAAAATTTGATTTCAATTAACCGGTTAATCGATTAATTTCGATTTTATTATCTGACATATTTGCAAAATTATAGATTTTATGCAAAATAAAAGTTAAAATATAAATATAAATATAATACGAATTGATGAAAAATCATTGAAATAATTTCGACACTCAAATCTTAAATGTAGAAAGACACATTCTTTGTTAGTTTAAACTGCGTCATATTTATTATTGGTGCTAATAATGTTAGCATTAAATTGTATATTACTATCAGCATAACTGAACGTTGTCATTATTTCGAAATAAATGCTAATGTCCCTCAATGTAAAAAAATAATTTAAAAGACAACGTGGGTTCACCATTACATTCTTTGACGAGTCCATCGTAAATTTTTTGATATTTCACCTATGACAATAGCATATTAATCACGCCAAAACTTTTAATATATCGTATCATATACTGCCTAGGCGTCTGCAGTTTGTCCTCGTTGGTATCAAACACCTTGCTATTGTCGTATTCTATCCTGTGTCAAGTCAACGAGATCAACAGGAGAAAAGAAGATACAACATGGCAGTATTCGATAATCGATTCTTTGAAAATAACGAACAATTGAAAACTCTTGTTACAATATTGTAAATAATATTTTGAACGGCATCATTGATTATTACATCACTTTATTTGTCGAAATATTTCATTTAAAAAATAAATTGAAAAAAGCCATTTCATACATTAATAGAACTCGCAAACATGAAAAATCACAACACAAAGATATTGTAATTGTTATCATAATGGATGCCGATAAATGATCATATGTATTTTCTCTTCAACTGCCCACACATCTACGCTCTCTCTCTCTCCCACTCTCTCTCGCTCTATGTTTCTTTCTCTGCGTGTGTCTGTCTGTCTGATTTGATTATTTTTCTGCCAGATTTTATAATTTTCGGACATCTTAATATTTCATAAACAAATGATTTGATTTCTATGCTAAATGACATCATTCCAAAGTTCATATTTATTTATTTTTTTCTTTTTCGTACACACACATACACACACACACGCGGATGCTTACACTTAGGTACAATTAAAATACTGTTTATTTATTTTTTCCTTAATTTTTTTCACGTAGTAAATAAATATTTTTATTATTATTATTATTACTATTAATATTAATTAATTATTTTATTTCCTTTTGTATATTTTGTTTATTTTTTTATTTATTTATTTATTTACTATTTAATTTCTTTTGCCATTTGCATATGAATGTATTTATTTATTTACAAATATGCGTTACGCTTCAAGGTTATACCCCTTACGGGTTCAATGTTTTGTATTTTCGTGACCTTTGTTACATTTGTTTGCAATATCGTTGTTTTCAACATGTACTTTTACGCATAATTGGGGGAAAAAAAATAAGTTCCTAAACTAAAAAGTATATACGCAAAAACGAAGCATGTATAATAAATAATACTTTAAATAGGATAATTACAAAAAAAAAAAAACAAAACGCAATATACAAAACACACGCAAAAATAGTGCATTTTATTTTTAAATTATCATATTTTTCTCTTGCTTATATTTTATGTGTTGTTAAAATTAATGGAAAATTTTTCGATTTGCTAAAAATACACAATTTCATGTACCAAATTCCTCTATACATACTTAAACAATCATAGATACTCATGTGTATATATATATTTTTTTTTCGTAATTTCATATCAAACCTTGCATAGTATACATGTGATCAGCAACATTACAATCAAGCAGCATACGATATTTATAACATCATCGACATCATCATCATCATCATCATGATCGTCGTCGTCATGATTAGAGTCCATCGTCCAATTACCAAATATTTGCCAACGATAGCAACATAAATAACATAAAATAAATAAATAAATAAAAAACGAAATTAAAAATTCGACTATTTTGCCAAAAGAAATCAAAGCATAGAGCATACAACTACAAACTACAAACGTCACAACATCAAATTGACAAGGCCATTTGAACTCACAACATTCAATTACTCAAAACTGAGTGACATAGAGATACAGAGGGAGAGAGACAAAAGAAAAAAAAAAAGAGAGTGCCAATTAATGATAAAGAATGTTGCCAGAGATACCAAGTCTATTCATCAAACGTCTGCCCTTTATTATTTCATTTATTTATTATTATTTCGAATCTGACACTTTGCGGAGTCGATTATTTTTCGAGAGAACTGAGTACCTGCGTTCGTTTTTAGTCGTATTGCTATCTTGGCATCACTGTTTCATAATACTTATATTCTTTCACCCTGTTGCACAACAGCAAATTATTGCAATTAAGACATCACTGTTTCTCTTTCCGATTCATTGTCATCAAGATGAAAGATCCAATAGTTTTTTAATATGGTTTTTTAATAATAACTTCAACAAATACAACAAATTTAAAGAAGCAATTACATAAATTTCTATTTCCACCGTAGCGTTTAATGCCAATTTAACGCAATTGAGAACTTGTGTTATGTAAAGAAGAAATTATTCAAATGGTATTTTTGAAATAGGTTAAAAAGTTTTTCGAATTAAAACGCAAAAAAGTAAATGAATAAAATCTATCTTATTAATGGCAGGTCCACTTCCAATGTACAAATATCAATATGATACTGAAACTAGAGCGTTTTTGAATACTTACTTGAATACTTTTGAGTAGTTTTGAGTCCAAGGGTAACAAATTCCAAAAGTAACATTGTAAATTCCATTGGAAATGTTTGTTTTTGGCACAAATTTATTGGTACAGTGAATCGAAACTGAATTTGCTGAATTCGCTACAAATTTATTATATCTTTTTTTATTCGTTTATCTTTACAGTAATTATAATAATTAATTATAATTACTGTAATTTATTATAATTTATCATTTTGTATATAATTTGTTCAAATTATCTTTTAGTATGGTCAGAAAAGCATAAGAAATAGTAGGTCAAAACCACTACCACTATTTGCTCAAAAAGACATGGGTCTTAAAACAATTTTCAGGAATGAGTATCACTTTCCAACAACAATTTTTGTCAATTTAGAACCTTGAACAAAAATACTTAGAATCATAGGTAGTTTCTCTTTTTGCTATACAATTTATGGGCAAGAAATTTGAGACGCCCTAATATGCAAAAGTACCATATAATTAATTATAATATTTTAATTACGCATTTTCAAAATACATAAGTGTGTTGCTTTATACTCGTTTCTCCTTCTCGAATACGTTTAATTAATTTTCAAATAATTTTTTATTTTGCCAATCGAATAAACGTATGTAAGAAAAATAGTAAAATGAAAAAATATCATACAAGTATCTGTTGTACACATAACTCAATAATCTTAAAAATAATATTTATTTTATATTTATTTAAATATGTTTTATTGATTATATCTGAAGATGTATTATGTAATAAAAAAAAATATTACAAAATATGCGATACTGATATTATTAATTACAGATAATATTGAAAAAAAAAAATTCAACTCAAATGAAAGTACGTGATAAAAAGCATTTGTAATGGCAAAAATTAATAACCAAATGAATTTTTTTTTTTTTCATATCAGAAAAGAGAGCTGACTATGACTATGACTTTTAGATCTGTGGGAGGACACACTTAGACCAGAAAAGCCCGTTGTTGTGATATCATCGAGCTTCTCTTTCAGTACTGTTGTACTCTTTCAGAAGATTTCCTATGGCAAATTGAGACTTCCGGAAGAATTTCCATTTGCATTAAGCTTACACTGCATATTATTGAAACAATATTACTAAAGAATTTTTACCAATTGTTAAAATGATATTAAATTTTTTTTTTTTTTTTTTTGCAAATTATCACAATGTTTTTCGTCCAAAATTGAAAAAATTATATAACAGTTAATTGAAAATTACATTTAGCTGCCTTTGATAAAAATAAAATAAAAAGAAAGGTTGTTCGTAATGAATTTTAAGCCTCAACTGGCCTAGAAGCTTTATTATCATGTTTAGCCTCTATAGATTTTGACCGATGTATTATATTCATTGTGAAACATCAAACCAAACATCAAGCAAACACAACCTTTTAACTTTAAAATTGCGTTCACTTCAACGTATTGACGAAAGTAAGTCCTATCCTATGTACTGTGCCAACCTACGAACGTTTCGCCTACATAAACCGGCTTACCATACATGCATATATATCGTATATATTGAGGTACGAAAAACACTTGTTGCTTCGCTTTAGCGCGAAATCAAACACACATACTTATGTATCTATGTAATTTTCATATATATATATATTGTACCTAATTGCAAGTGCCTTCAAATATACTTGAGTACATCAGTTCTAATTTATCGGGACACACCCATAACGAATAAAATTTTCGCTTATAAAAACAACATTATATACATATGCATATATGTATATGTGCACAAATATATTGTATTTATAAGTACACAAATAGGTATGGTGTATATAAATTAACACATTTTCTATGCAATTGAATAATTGTTTAACAACAGCAATATAAAAAAAAATATAGGATGTATTTTACAAAAAAAAAGATAGCCAAAATATTATAAATCAAATAATCTTGCGGGACCATTATGGATGTACGATTATATCGACGATAAAGTGGATGTTGCCTATGGGAATTTTTGCGAACTTAACCATGATTTTCATTATAAATTTGTAAAATTCAAAAATCTATTTCTTATGAAATGTCCGACGAAACTGAGGACAAATCACATTTTAGCTATCAAATTGACTGTTGCTATAAAAAAAAAAGTTGCAAAAAAAAAACAAATAAAAACACCCTATATATGTAATCTTCATAAGTTTTTATATAATGAAGTGTTTATTAACAACAACAACAAAATTAACAAGCCGTTACAATCACGTGTTTAATTCTTAATGCTGTTAAATTATCTGCAAATGCTGCACATATGTACACCATGCACAAATGCAGTGAATATGTGTGTGTAAAATAGAGGAAAATTTAATTAAAAATTCAATTTCAGAAATAAATGAAATTATGACGAATACTATAAAATACAACAAGCGAAATATTATGGGCACGCTCACTTCACGTGCAACTGACGATAATGATAATACCTACTATATATACTATATACCTCGTCTTTTCATAAATATTGATACAATTTTAAACTCAATTATTTTTAAATCAACTGAATGCTTACAATGGGCATTAAACTTGAAAAATTTTCGTGAAAAATAAAATATATTGTCGAATGAGATTTCATCTTTCGAGCTCTCAAACCATTATGAATTTTACGGCAACATATGTATCTTTATCTGTTAAGGAATTCATAGAAATCTCAGTCAGTCATGAAGTGTTACAACACCAGAATCGATCGATCCCAATGTGCAAACAGGAAATTTTCTCCCAGAAAATGAAATCATTAAAGCAATCAATATTGATAACATCAACTAATATTTATCAAAAAAATATCCTAGAGAATGTTGTGAAAAATCTTAATAGCATTTTATTTGCAAGTTACGGCTTCGTTTAATAATTTCATAATTCCATTCATTGGAAAATATACAATGATTTATATTTTGCAGCCAAAATGTACATATATTGCAATATTTATGAGAAGATTAAGTTTGTCAAACGCACACCTACGTGTTTGTAAATACTCCTATGTTTATGACACATTTCGGTTATTTTCCTTTATTGAAATTTTGTTGTTTCTTTTTTTTTTTTTTGATATTTTTTGTTCTTGTGAAATTCATATCAAACGTAAATTTATCAGTTTTCCTTGACTATTTATTACATATACCTTTTCAATTATGCAATTTATTAATTTTTACACAATATTTATAAATATATATTCTATATAAGTTTATTTGTATATATGTGTATGTATTTGGTTAGAATAATAGTGTAATTGTTTAATATTTTCCTTGCTATTTATATCTTATTACTTACATATATATGGACTGATTCTTTGTACTTATGTACTCGAATATACAAAATATTTACATATATATATCTTGAAGATCAGTTCAATAAAAATGCATGTCACGGTCGCATGCTTAATATAAATAGTACAATATCTGCATACGTATGAACCAGAAAGTATGACGTAAAATTTACCTATGTAAATATTCATATTGTATTGTTCTGTTAATATTTGTAGAAATA
Source organism: Megamerina dolium (assembly GCA_963854835.1). Classification (NCBI taxonomy): domain Eukaryota; kingdom Metazoa; phylum Arthropoda; class Insecta; order Diptera; family Megamerinidae; genus Megamerina; species Megamerina dolium. Next base: position 52,225,669 of record OY978529.1, read on the forward strand.
TAAAATGAAGTTTCATTTTTAAAAACAATTCACTTCATTAGTTATACTCATAAAATTGGCTGATGTGTTTTCCCATCAAAGAAGAAAAACTATTTTAATAAACTAAACTACTTTTCACATTTTGGAAAATTAATCAAATTTTATTTATTTATACTCAATTAGAATTGCATTAAAAACGATGAGTAAACTCGTTTGCAAATGTTATTTTTGTTTTTTTGTTTCATTTAATATGGCGCCCCTTAGAGCGTGTAGTTCGAGGGTAGTAAGTCAGGTGACATATTGAGGTTAAAAAATAAATGTAGCGTTGATAACATATTCATCACCCTTAGGTGTCTCCCAGCAGCAGTGGATAGATTAATTTGATTTGATTTTTGTCAATTTTGAGATATTTTTGCGTTCATTTTGTATGCCAGCCCCCTTAAGATGTGGATAGATGAGAAACATTAAAAAGGTAAAACTAATACGGGCAGGTGTTACATTTAATCCACCTAGAGATCATTTCTGTGAAGCTATAGTTTTATTTCTCGATTTTCAGGCACTTTTAAGCTAGTTTTGTATGGGTGCTCCTTTAAGGATGCCTATAGAGGGTAGGCATCTTTGGAGGAATTATTATGATAAAGAAAAAAATGTTCATATTTTTTACAACTCTAGGGGCACCCTTGCAGTGTTAAGAGTGTTAAAAGTAAAAATGAAGCGTAATGGCAACTGTATACAAATTTTCCGTGTCTACTTTGCTTTACTTCTAACGTAATTCATCATAGTTGCATTGCTTATATTGTACCGTTTTAACTTTGTATATACAATATTTTGTTCATTCGTAATAAAAATCTCTACTGTTGAATTCGGAAGTAGCTGTTGTTTTCTTTCTTTCGTGATTCTCGAAAGTTCTAGCAAAGAGTCCATTTTATAAAAATTTCAATTTTGTAGATGGGTCTCTAAATGCAGAAATGTTGGGTAGGAAAAATTAATGGCAGTCGATCTTACATTTTGACCCCTGTAGAAGCAAGATATTATTGCTGAATATTGAAAACAAAGTGATGAAAAATTATTTACATTTCAGGAGTGATTTATAAAATTTTACCAATCGGGACGAAACTTTTTATTTTGTAGTTTTTTATCAAATCAAATATTTCTAGCCTATGAAATCAAGGAAAAAACACTGTTCAAAATAACGGCTATTTCAATTCATCCTATAGCTACAGTAAAAATTTTACAAATCTTTATATTAGTCGATGACCGTAAGCAAAAGTGCTCAGTATCATATTTATCACGACTTAGATTTGCATTAAGTAATCATCTTTTAGTGCTCAGTGCTCAGTAGTTAATGCGTTAGGCTTCTAATCTATAAATCGTGGGTTCAATCCTCGGCTGAAGCGCAATTTTAATTTAGAAAAATTTTTTCTTTCGAACGGTACCCACCTTTCGGCAAGCAATTGGCAATTCTTCCGCCAGTAATAATTTGCCATTAAAAAACCTTCTAAAAGTGCTCTGTGATAAAGATTAGAACAAGTAATGACACAGGGTTCTGCCGTTCGGAACCGACTAATATAATTAGGTCCCTTTTAATACTGTCCAAATATTTAACACGCACAACAGTACTGGAAGAGAAGCTCGGCCAAAGGTCCCTTCGTACTTTCGGTCTTATAAGTGCCACATATTTATTTTTTATTTATTATCACCTTTGGTTAACGTGCTTATATTCCGAATAATTTGGCCTACCCTAGTATTCGTATATATGGAAATTTATACATACCTTTTCACTATTAATAAGACTGCACCAAAATGATAAAAATAAACAATAGTAAATATTTATTCAAAATATCATATACGAGATGCATATCTCAGGCAGGCAGAAAAATGAGTCTAAATATAATTTTGCGTGATAATTAAATTAAATTTGTTTTTGTATGTATGTGTATGTGTGTGTGTATGTGTTAATAAAAAATGTATACATACAGAATGCTATAATTTTTACTTATTAAGTACATATTTACTTCAACGAAATGGAAATATTTTCACAATATGATAATCAGTTTAGAGTTACTTTCTAAAAAAAAAAAAAAAACAAACACAAAAGCTACAAGAAAATGCTTATCTTCCAATTAATAATGTTTAAAGGGAAAATTCGAATTAAATAGATTGCTTATAAAACATGTATGACGCGAATCGTATTTACAATATAATGATTCTACACTTTCCATGCCATCAAATTTGTTCTAGCCACATGTTCTGAGCATGGTCATACATACATACATATATGTATACACATGTAAACATAATTCATTTTAAAATAAAAATTTTCCGTAACGCATAAATAAGCTGTAATAAACTCAAAATTACAGTTAAATTCAAGGCACGTACTATTATATATGTAAGTAAGTATATTACAATAAACGTACATATAGGTATTGTGTTAACTATGGTGTATGTACATATGTATGTATATACATATTATACATATGCCTATATATGTAGGTACAATAGAATAAAATAAAAAATAAAAAAGATAGTAAATGATTACAAGTTTTACAGTAACAACAAACTTCTAGAAAAGAAAACAATTAACAAATTATGAGTACCCTGTTTGCCTCACCCACTTTAGCAAGTACATAAGTATGTACATATATTTGTACGAACAAATCACTAATAAATAGATAAACTTGACTCTACAAAAATGGCTGGGTTATTTTATTTGTTGTTACTTACTTAAATAACTATAATAGAATTATATCGTGTATTGGAGTAGAAATATTTGTTACACATAAATTATTAGTACCTACTGATTATCTCTAAATGTAAATACTACAGAACTTCTATATGATATCTCTTCTGAAATTTACTTTATAAAAATATTATTTTCATGAAATACTTATACTTACTTACTTACTTACTTATGTGGCCATAACAACCGAATATCGATTTAGGCCGAAAATAACATGCTTCGCCAGCCATCTCTGTTCTTCGCTAGCTGACACCAGTTAGAAATTCCAAGCGCCGTCAGGTTCTCCAGTACTTGGTCTTTCCACCGGAGGTTTGGTCTTCCTCTTTTGCGTCGTCCTCCAGCGGGTTCCGAATATAACACCTTCTTAGCTGGAGCGTGTTCTTCCATTCGCTCGACATGACCTAGCCAGCGCAGCCGCTGGATTTTGATGCGCTTTACTATGTCAATATCGGCATACAGCTCGTACAGCTCATGGTTGTACCTTATTCGGTACTCGCCACCAACGCAAATAGGTCCAAAGATCTTGCGTAGGACTTTTCTCTCGAAAACTCCAAGTATTCGCTCATCCGAGGTGGAAATTGTCCAGGCTTCAGCGCCATATGTTAGGACAGGCATGATGAGAGACTTGTAGAGTGTAGTTTTCGTTCTTCGAGAGAGGGCTCGACTTCTCAATTGCTTACTCAGCCCAAAGTAACACCTGTTAGCAAGAGTTATCCTATGCATGATCTCCAAGCTGACGTCATTACTGCTGTTAATGCTGGTTCCAAGATAGACAAAGTCCCTTACTACTTCAAAAGCGTAGTTGTCAACAGTGACGTGCTGTCCAAGACGCCGGGACTCTTTGTTTGTTGACACTAGATACTTCGTCTTGCCCTCGTTCACCGTGAGACCCATCCGACGCGACTCTCTTTCCAACTCTGAGAATGCTGCACTGACTGCTCGCGTGTTCATGCCGATTATGTCAATATCGTCGGCATACGCTAACAGCATGACACTTTTGTTGAAGATAGTGCCATTATGTCGTAGATCAGCAGCTCGTATTATTTTCTTCATAATAAGATTGAAGAAGTCGCACGATAACGAATCACCTTGTCTGAAACCCCGTTCGGTATTAAACGGTGCGGAGAGGTCCTTCCCAATTTTCACTGCATAACAGGAGTTATGCAGTGTCATTCTACAAAGTCGAATGAGCTTTGCAGGAATACCGAACTCAGACATTGTTGCATAGAGGTAATCCCTTACCGGACTGTCGAAAGCGGCTTTATAATCAACAAATAGGTGGTGTGTGTCGATCTGTTTTTCTTGGGTCTTCTCCAGGATTTGGCGCAGTGTGAAAATCTGGTCGATGGTGGATTTACCAGGTCTGAAGCCACACTGATAAGGTCCAATCAGGTTGCTGAGCATAGGCACACAGTACGCTCGATAGAACCTTGTACGCGATGCTCAGGAGACTTATTCCACGGTAGTTGGCGCAAATTGTGGGGTCTCCTTTTTTATGTACAGGACAGAGAACAATGAGCCTCCAATCATCAGGCATGCTTTCATCCGACCATATTCTGCTTATGAGCTGGTGCATGCGGGTGAGCAGCTCATCGCCTCCGGTCTTAAACAACTCGGCAGGCAGGCCATCAGCACCTGCAGCTTTGTTGTTCTTCAGCCTTAAAATGGCCGTTTCAACCTCGTCATAGTCGGGTGGTGGAACATCAACACCATCATCTGTAATTGGGGTTATCGGGCATTCTCCTCCACTGGCGGAATTGTTCGTAGCATCGCCATTCAGTAACGTGGAGAAGTGTTCCCTCCATAGGCTCAGTACACTCTGGACATCCGTAACCAGATTCCCATTTCCATCACGACAAGAAGAGGCTCCGGGATTTAAACCTCCACTCAGGCGCTTGATCTTTTCAAAGAATTTTCGAGCCTCATTCTTGTCGGTACACATCTCTATCTCCTCACACTCGCGTCTTTCCAACTCCCTCTTCTTGCGCCTGAAAAGACGTCTCTCTGCACTCCTTTTCTCTCTATACCGCTCCTTAACAGCTCGCGTTACGCCTGCACGCAGGGTTTTTCTGTAGGCGGCGTCTTTCTCTGCGGTAGCGTCGCGACACTCCTGATCATACCACTCATTCCTCAGAGGCCGGTAGTAACCGATTACCTCCTCGGCAGCAGTAGTCATGGAGTGGGATATATGTGTCCACCGTGCGCATGTCATGAAATACTTATATACTTCACATTTCAATTATACAGAGATACGACATGGCTATGCAAATATGAACGTGCTAATATAGCCAAATAAAATTCTTGCAAACTTAATAATATTTTTAGAAGAGTTTTGCAAAATTAGCTACACAGGAAATTATTTGTACTTAAAATTTTTTGTTTTAATTCTCCATTTGCTTTAATCCTTCAATAATGTTCAATTGTATAAATTTGAAATCTTAAATAGTCCCACTAGTAAAACTCTTTCATTATCAGTTTATTTGTACGCACCTAGGGACATGTATTTGTTGATCTTGTATATTACATAAGTAAACGAGCGTTCATTGACTATACACTCACTCACACATAGATCACTTGTGATAACACCAGTCTTGTCTAGTGCTCTTTATCATAACTGTAATTCTGTATTGCCTTGTTTGCCTTGCATATTTTATCTTTTCTTTTTCGTATAATAATTTTAGTTTGTTTGTTCATTTGACGTCATCATTTTGCTTATTTCTATTTTTTTTTATTAGTCATGTGCTAAATAGATAGTATAAATGAAATATATACCTTACATATATAAAGGTAAATATGCAGATATGTACATATATATGTATGTATGTGTATGTAAGTGCTTACAGGCAGGCACATATATTTCCTTTTTGAATCTAATATATGTATGTGGATTTCCAATTTTACTCAATTGCAATTTGTTGCTCTAGACATAATAAAGTTAATCAGGTGACAGCAATAAATTAATCAAAAGTTGCTATCACCTGGGCAATTCCATTACGCATTACAATCAAGTATCTATCTACATATAATAATGACAAATTAATAACCTTGATGCTGTATATCTTCTACAATATTTGAGGCAGAAATTTTTAATATTGCTGGTATTTGGAAGCACAGTCCACTATCGATATTCGAACATACAAAATTTTACAAAATTTTTAGTGAATTTATATTTGTGTAAAACTTAATTTTAATAATAATTTGACCAAAAATCCAATTCTTAATAAAATTGGTACTCCGTCAACTTTATATAGCTTTTTGGTTAACTATAATTTTTCTAAAAAAAAAAATAAATATCAGTAATAACATTCCCTTAATACGTGAATGGTTGTCATGAAATTGACTTTTTTTACAAATTTTTTAAATGCTTAAAATATAATTTGAAACAAATTCTCCCAATGAGTGGCTCTTGTGCGTGAAACAAATCAGCAGATACATATATGGCTAAAATAATAAGTGTGTTTATTTGCCTTGCTTTGTTTTAAATCAAAATGAAAGATTAATTGATAAACTTTGCACATTAATTGAACACCAATGGGCCGAAAACCTATCTTCCGAATGCCGAAACGAATGGAAAAAATTATTGAAAATAATAATAAAATTTGGATTCAATTCAATATTTTGAAATTATTTTACAAGCACGTAGGTACTACTATTATTTTGTCCATCTATGTAAATTTTTCTACTTTGTTGCCATGTCGATATGATTAAGTTTAGTCGTACGTTTAAATATTCCCTAATTGTATTCACTGTTTAATAATTTCACAATATGATTTTATTTTTGTTGCTCATACAATATTTGTTTACGCTTTTATTAATTCCGAAGTGAAATACCTACTTACATGTCCATTCAAGTACATAATATGCGTATAGTATATGTGAGATAAGAGATTTTCGTCATTCTCATTTAATATATGATATAAATCCAAAAATAAGATTTTATAAGCTCCTTTGCACTGTCGACTATTATTAAAAAAATGTCTACAAAACAAATGAAATTAAAAAAGAAATGTGTCAGTTGCAAATGTTAACGATGCGCGGAAATAAGAACGGCATCGGTTTACCAGAACGGGAATATACGTACCTAGCTACACATATATTTTTTATCATCATTAACATCATCAATGCATCATCTTTACGTCAAACAAAAGCATAATACCGAAGTTCGCACGCGTTTGCGCAAGCAAACACATACAGAGTCGTCCTAGGATTTACCGCCTGCTGTTACCTACTATGTATAGATTTGCACTTAACCTTTATCGTTCATGCTTTTATATATGTATGTATGTATGGATATGTTGAAATACACCTATGTACTTAAAAATAGGTCCGTACATACATACATATGTACATGGTGCATGTGTATGTTGAAAAGAAATTTTAAAATAACACAGTCAACAACAAATACATGACGTCATTGCATCCTACATAATATTATACGTTGACGCAAAAACAATATTTGATTTTTTTTTCATTTTATATATATTTTTTTTTTTTTTTTTTTATTTACATCTGACCTTTTCATAATCGTTCTTATGACTCAATTGAATGCATGCAAATGTACCTACGTGTAAATTAAATGAAATAATTTATTAACGATGTTGCAATCATAAGGAAATACTGGAATAAATATATAATAGTAAAATGTCCTCAAGTAACCTTTTCAATATATTAACCTTAAAAATAATTCCACTCACATACAGGGTGATTCAATCATTAATGAAATCTTCGAAAAACCGAAAAAAAAAACATTTATAAAAATTGTCGAAAAATATTTTTGATAAACTTTAACTAATTTAACAATAAATTGTGTTTATGTTATGCAACGATTAAATTAAGGATTTCTACCTTATTTGAGCTAACCTCGAAAAAAAAACCAAAGAGATTGACATTGTAGTGTTATTAATAACATAATTACTAGTTGATACAATTCATTGGAGCGTTTGTGAATCGAACTCGTTTCGAATGTGTTAATTTCTTCATTATCGATTTCGTTACAAATATTTTACGGCATTCATTTCTGTAATTTTTTTTTAAGTATGTCAAAAATTCAATCATAGACACACTCTGAATTCAGCGGGTATTGCGTTTCAAATGACATAGACTAAATAATATGATGAAATAAACTATAAATCAATTTGACATGCAAAAAACAAAACAAAACGAATTAAGTAATTGGTGGTCATATTGATTCACCCCCTGTATTGCAGCTGAGGAAGAGAAAATATACGAAAAAATACGAAGAATCCTGATGAAGTGTATAGAAGTCAAGGTTAACTGGTGTATGAATGGGAGTATATATGTATATATGTATGTACATAAAATTTACATATTTATCTACATACTACATATACATAATGATGTACAATTTAATATAAATACATACATATTTATATACTTGTACAATATATACATATGTTTGTTGTTGTTTTCTTTTTTATAATTTAGCAGTTTTAGTATTTATGATTATATATCGACGACGGCTACGAATATGTATGACTATGACAACGTGAATAACAATAGCAATATGCAATAAAATTCGTTTCACTCTCGCAATCTGTAGTAAATATTAAATATATGCAAACATATAGCAGCTAAAAATTTCGCACACCCACCTACAGTGCTACCATCTACAGTCCCACATGACTGATCACGCATACAGTAGTATTACTTAGTTAGTATTAGTTGAAGTATTAGAATGAGTTGAAGAGCACAACATGAAGCCCACAATGTGCGTGAATAGCTTATTTATAATTGTCCAAAATTGATTGAAACTCCAGAAGGCAAATAAGAGGACTGATCCATTTTTAATCGAGCTTAAAATATTTGACTATTGATTACCTTAAAATTAATATTAATAATAAATAAAAGTCAGTATTAAAGGCGTTTACTGTATACAAAAGCCATATAACAACGGATTTGAAATCTATATGTATGAATGTGGGCACAATACAACAATACAACAATATGTACTTGAACACACTCTTTTTCTTGACCAATAGTAGGTATCCACTGCAATTACAATAATTTGTATAATGGCATACATATGTACGTCTGTATACTCAAATAGCCTTTCATAACGTAATCAAATGTATTAATAACATGATACACACCCCAAGTGTGTTTAACAGCACATACCTACAATTATTTGCGAAAGTGATGCAAAGATGAAGAAAATAATGAATTAATCAAAGTAAAAAGAGAAAAAAATAATGCCAACACCAATGCAATGTGAGTAACAAAGCCCAGTTTCATTATTACAAACGGCCAGATACACAAACACAACTTTGAATGCTCAAATCCCAGAATTCTAATAAACATTACAATAATACAAAAACAATGCGACTGTCAACAAGCGCACAATACCACTACTTACAAGAGAAAAATTCATCAACAATAACAACCGCCAGACTAACATACTTAAGTACATACAGTGGCTCCCAGCTTATTTCGTACAGTGACAGTTTAAAAATTGCTGCAGTCGTAATTCCTAATATAGCAAAAATTTGAACAAAATATAAATGCCATTTTTGAAAGGAAGGTTTGTTTTTTATTTTCCAAAATTTACTTTTTCAAAATTTTAGTGTTTGACACTATAAAAAAATAAAATAAGAAAAAAATAGGAAAATTCATGTCACAGCTTATTTCGTACAGTCTCTTTAAGTTCAAACTAAAAACAAAGTAAGTTGATTTTAATATTTAGTATGACATCCCTTAGCGTTAATGACAGCCTGGAGTCTACTTGGCATTGAATCCACCAATTTTTGAGTGATGTCTGGTGTGATTTTTTTCCATTCCTCCATCAGTACCTTCTTTAGGTCTTGCTTATTAGAAATCTTGTGTGTTCTTATTTTATTGTCCAAAATAGACCAAAGATTTTCAATCACATTCATGTCAGGTGACTGTGGTGGTAGAGACATCAAGTGTGGGCAGTTCCAAATAAGCCAAGATTGCACAATCCCAGATTTATGTTTTGGGTCATTATCTTGGTAGTACCGAAATTCTTCCCGCAAATCCAGTTTGTCTGCACTTTGAAGTAAATTGTTTTTCAGAATCTCGAGGTACTTCATTTTGTCCATTGTCCCCTCAATAAAAACCAATTCACCTACTCCGGCTGCTGACATACAGGCCCAAACCATCACGCTACCGCCACCATGCTTCACTGTGGGCTTAAGGTTCTCCTTGTTTAGCTCGGTATTCGCTTTACGCCAAACATATGACATTCCGTCCGAACCAAAAATATTAAACTTAGACTCATCCGCGAAAATAACGGTATTCCAGAACGCAGGAGTCTTAATAATATGCTCTTTGGCGGAGTCAAGTCGGCGTTGTATATTCATTTTTGAAATGAATGGTTTCTTTCGTGCTACTCGACCGTTCAAGTCATGATTGCGCAGCACACGTCGGACAGTTTCAGCACTGGATGATTTCCTATTTCACGCTGAACCTCTGCAGCCAACTTCGGAGCGGATAACTTTGGATTTTTCTTAATTTTTCGTACAATATAACGCTCGTCTGATGCGTTGAAAATCTTATTAGGTGCTTCTCTGCCCTTGTTCTCCAACCGATTTTCGCGAATGAAGCGTTGAATGATGTATTGGACAGTTGAGGCACTTAAATTTGTCATTTCAGCAATTTTTCGCACACTCTGACCTTTCCTAAAATGGTTAATTACCAGTTTACGCTGTTCCATCGTTGTACGACGACCCATAACGCTAAATGTTTAATTTACAGCACTTTAACTATTTAAAATAAGAATAATAAAAATAGTTATAATAGTTAAAAAATTCCAAAAACTCATACAATTCAAAAAAACTTTGTAACTGCGCGGCAGAATGAAACTTACTTACATTGAAGTTTGTGTACGAAATAAGATGTGAGCTGAAAATCAGCTGATCAATAGTTTTTCTCTCTTGCATGACAAAAAGAACAATTTTTGGGGTTCCCCGTTTTCTTATTAGGTTTACTAAACACATACACAGACATCTACATTCAAAACTTATCGATAAGTTTTTTAGTTTCGATGTTACAGCCATTTACATAAAAATATATACACTGTACGAAATAAGCTGTGAGCCACTGTATGTACATATGTAAATATATATGTATGAAAGAATTCTAAAAATATCAAATTATACATTTCTATCCATACCCACTCGTATAAACATACATATGTATATATGTACGTAGATTTGTATGACTATACGCACGTTTGCACGTCTCTACTTCACAATACTTGATATCAATATTACCAGCATTATAAACACATACTCTTCCACCTACCTACATACATATATAAAATATTCACATCTACAAATGCCAACAATACGTATACATACACTAGAAGACAACACAACACAGACCAGACGTAGGTATACACAATAAATGTAGATAGAGTATACACAAGTATTATTGCGTATAAGAGACGACCGACCCTTGAACAGTATTTTGCTGTTCACGTGAACATTTCGTGATATCATGAGGTCAACGCGTGAACAGCTAAAGCAAAACCAGCCACAAACAAGCAACACAAGCCCGTGTGTGTGTGTGTGCATGTGTATACATGAATGAGTATAAAACAATGCAACAGTAACAACGTGCTAGTTTTCTACGGTGTTATTATTGTTCTTCATTCTCTCATGTTGCTATACATACTACTCTTTTTCTCTGATGCTCTCTCATTGAATCTTACTCATCACAGTTACCTTGACGTTGATTGGTTAGCAAACAGAAACGAGCCCCTTTTCAATGAATAATAAATATATTGAATATACTATAAAGACAAGAATTATATTGCCAGTTTGAAATTGTGAAAAAACTTGTATTTATTTAAATTTCTAATCAAATTGAATTCGCAGACTATATAAATGTTTAAAACGAATTTATCAATTTGACATTTGAATTGTATTTAAACGAAATTGAATATAATTAAATAATATATTTATTTTCAAAATTTTGTGCGGAATTTTCCACTATAGAATTTATAAATATGAAAAAATATTCCTACGAAAAAAAAAATTTTTTTTCTTGTTATAGCTCAAAGGTTTTGTACATAAAATTGCCGATTTCATTCCCAGTTCTGCTAACTCAACACAGGTACTTTCGAAAGTCTAAAAATTTTAGCTACAAACAGCACCCGTTGGTCGTCAAGTGATTGGGAATTCTTTCGGAAACTTGATTTTTAAAACACTCCTGAAATAACTCTGTTCCAAAACTTAACGAGTGTGATGTAACAAGAGCTCTACCTTTCGAACACTGTCCAAAAAGAACAAACGAACATTCATAAGCAATAAATAAATTTTTTGAATGGAAAAATTGTTGCTGGCAATGCCATTTACTATTTTCAATGCTCACAACACACCTTTTCTCTCTCATATGCTATAATTACATTAAACAAACTCATTGTGCCATATCCTATAGTAAGTACACACAAATAAATATTACAGCGATGGCATTCGAGTTTGTGGTTCGGTTTTGTACTTGAAATTTTTGTTTTTCATTGGAATAAATATATATTTACGTGTATATCTAGAAGAAAGCTACATGAGAAACATAACAAAAATATATGCAAAATTCCTACGAAATACTTGATTGTCAAAATATATGTGTAGTAAGCCTTCCAACTCTAACGAACTCTTAGAAAAGCTAAATCGAAACAGAACTGTGGCATAGTCTTGAACCCATGGTACAATTTAGAATGACTATAATTTACTATATTTCACATGATATTCCTTACAAATGAAGTAACCAGCTCCGCAATCAACCATATTGCTTATGACAGTCATATCAAATTTGGAACGTTGCATCATTTTCAAAACTCTCTCATATATACATAGCTGAAGCAAAGGGATGAAGCCACGCTACATCGATATCTAGTATTCAAAATTAAATTTGGCTCTGCATAGAATAACTCCAGGACAAATTTTAATTAGACGTTCATGACTTTGTACAAAATTCAGTCTTCATTAAAATTCCGTCAAATATTAAAAGAGAACAAAATCACATTGAAACCAAAGGTCAACTGAATTAATTTAGATGCGCAATACAATTGAAGCGCAATAAGATTGTAAAAAAAAAAAAAAAAAATATGTGGCACTTAAAGCCCCAAAGGACTCATTGGCCGAGCTTCTCTTCCATTACTGTTGTGCGTCTTAAATTTGGACAGTATTAGAAGGGACCTACTTATTTTAGCCGGTTCCGAACGGCAGAACACTTGTGACATCACTTTTTCTGAGCTTTGTCACAGAGTTCTTTAAGAAGCTTTTTCATGGCAAGTTGTTACTGTCGGAAGAATTGCCAATTGCTTGCCGACAGGTGGGTACCATTCGAAAGAAAAATCTTTTCGATATTAAATTTGTTATGCATCAGCCGGGGATTGAACCCACGACCTACAGATCAGAAGGCGAACACACTAACCACTGAGCTACGGCACCCACCCAATAAGATTGTAAACAAATAATAAAAAAAGATTGTAAACAAATAATAAAAAAAAAACAATGATAAATTCCAGTACAATTATATGAAGAAAAAAAACACCATTTTGAATGTTACAATCCCATTAGCTTGACGGCGAAAAAATATTTCAAACACACGACACATTATTCAAGGGTCAAAATTATGATCATCTTAAATATTGTATCGGCTTTATTACAGATTTTCATATAAGAAATAGAGATTTTAACTTTGACTATACAAAGGATTCAATTTAAGTATCCATTTGATTCATAAACATTTTCTACGGTTTTGAAAAATATATTTGCAAACTATAATTTAGAATTTAAAAACTTTTGATCAAAAATGCCATTACTGAAATTTTATGAATGTACTCTTCTCACATTCAATTTAAAGAATCAACAGTTTAGCGCATGTACAGCAAATCCACGCAGTATGCCTACGGTCCTACATTCAATACCTATTGCAAATCCACGCCAAAAGGCGATGCATTCATGTGCAATTATAAAATATCGTTGTGTGAGAATATGCCATAGGCACTATAGAAACATAAACGCGAAAGAAAAATACAATCAACCTAGTTTCCATTAATAAATATTATTTAGATTTCAATGCAAATACTTTACATATTTATGTATTTATGTAAATTGAAAGAACAGGAAAAATTTAACTAATAGGTATTTAAGTAAATATGTGAAATGATTTTCTCATATACATTTTCTTAATAAATCTATGTTAATATTGTTGTTCTTATTTACTTTGTTTGTATGTACACACATTTTTTTTATTTTTTTAATCATTAAATGTATTTCCGTAGTCGCATTAAATGAAATATGTGCTAGTTAGTCTTTGTGTTAGACTAAACGACTGGTGTCGTTGATAATCAACATCGATGATGATGATGATGATGAAATTGGTGGGTATATGATATCACGCATGCTTAGCGTGATATTTTTCTGACATGTCTAAATGCTCATACATTGTACATAAATACATTCTGATTAAATCAGAAGAAATATTTATACTTAGCTAATGACAATGCTGAATATGATTGTTAATGCTTAAGATATATACATATGTATGTACGTTGCTAATGGGTGACCAATCAATATTTAATAAATTAATTTTTGAATTTACAAATGCACTTCATACACTTCAAATAACAAATTAATCTATGAGAAAAATCCCTATGAACAGGTTTTAAAATTTTTTAGATATGTATATAGATATATACATTCATTTTTTATTTGCACAAATGACCTTGTGCCTCCATCATCACATTCACATTAATAATAATTAATTCCACACGTACACAGACACACACACAGCCACGCAACACCTCACAATCACACTTGGACATTTAGCAAAAAATGGTGTCGATATTGTAAAAACCCCAACATTTCGACACACCCCATCTCCGATTGATGGCTTTCATACCACATTAAAACGTAATAACAATGGCAACATTAGCAGCAGCAGCAACAACACTAACTAAAAACTATGACAAATATAAAGTTGAAATGAAATAATGAAAAAATAAAAAATAAAAAAATAAAATGAAAACGAATAAAGTAAGAACAACAACATTTAAAATATTGTATTATGAAGCAGGGGCACGGCATTTGCGATGATACGAGTAAATGTTTATATGCTGTGCATGCATGCCCATCTACTTGTACCTACATATATGTATGGACGTTCATTTGTATGCACATGTAGATGAGACAGTGCAGTCATTGAAAACTGTTTTACGAGGATATATTGTACATATTAAATTAGAAAGTTCGTTTGGGTTTTTCTATATAAATTCAAAGGAAAGATCATGCCCCTTTTGAATCTATCGACAGGCTTCATACAATAATAGGTAATAGGCAAAGAAGTGAACGATTTAGCATTCCACGAATATATGATGAAGCAAAGATCACAGCCAATTTTGACATATTGCTGGGAGAAATGTGTGTGTTTCTCCCGCATTTCCGCAGTGGAAGCAATTCCTTCCCTATTCACTAGTGCTGGTGAGTTATCGTGAAATCATCAAATTGTCGACGGTCAGACATCAGAATCAACGACATGGTTTCTTGGTAGAAGTTTATAAAAACAACAATATTTCGACTAGTTTGACACTGCTTGGCTTGAATTATCGATTTTAAAATGACGTAGTCAATCTCCATTGCTCTACAGTTGCCTAGCTAATGTCACATTAGTGCCTTTTTCTTTAAATAAAAATACAAAATATATCAAAAATGCCACTTTGAATTCTCAATTTTTTTAAATGTAGCGACAAATACCAAATACATACATTTGCACAATCTTTAGTTTCTTTTTATGGCTAAAGTGTCTCTTGGGGGAAAAAAAAACCCCGAACGATATACTTTAACAATCCAACTACATATTATTAATTTTTATTTCTTAAAAAAATTATATTAAAAAAATATTTGCCCCACTTGAGACATCAGTGCGGCTATGAACATTCATTTTTCATATTATTTGCAATAGCTGCTACCAGTATTGTATGTATTTATTATTTAAATATTTTATTTGATATACCAAATGTTGTTTGGCTTGTTTTTCTTTTGCAACATGCATTTGTGTACAAATTTAGGAAAGTCGACTGGGTTTTTCTATCAACTTTTGTCGTCTTGAATTCGAAATGTATATTTGTATAAGTGTATAGTAGAAACTTCCTAGTAGTTTATTAAACCCACGAGAAACATCGCAAATACACCTGAAATGGATGTATTAGCATACCAAAAAAACATTCCTCTCTCTCTCTCTCACTCTTTCTCTCGATGCTTCGATGACCCACAACATTTTTGAGCAAACACTGGCTCACTCTCCCGTTTGTTCATGCTTCGTCATTGAATGCTCCAAATATTTGAAAAGATAAAACAACAACAATAATCTGCTGTGGCGTACATATATATATATATATATATATATATATGTATGTACATGTATGTCATACAACGTAATGATTTCTTATGATGACGATTACAATGGTTATAACTGCTGTCTCTACCACACTCTGCTATTACGTACTTTGGACATATTATTTGTAATATTTGGAATATGAATAACATTTTCCCATATGTACCTATTCCAAAAAGAAAATTATGTACTGAATGATAAATACATAGGTAGATAGGTAGGTAGGTAGGTACAATCAAATAATATTGTTACTGCAGTAGGCGAATATGGAACCCACACACACACAACTTCAGGTTGATAGTTAACTGTTGAAAGCTCTACATAATTCGATTTTTCGATTTTATATATACATATATATATATTTTTTTTTTTTTCAATAAGAAATTTCATGCATGGGACTTTTTTTTTCCTTCTGAGGTCATACTAGCATGCCTACATATACACAAACATCCATACGTAGGTAGAGCATGTATACGTATATGGGGCTTGACACTGCATGCTATCACTGTCACTACCACAACATTTCTTATTGTTGTTGTTGTTGTTGCGTATGCATGTGCTCAACATACATACTCTGTTGACTTGTTGGCTGATGTTAGCTGGCTGGCTGGCTCACTGGCTGGTGCTGTTGCTGCTTTCGCAGTGTTTTTCATTCGTTTGTTGAATTTCGAACGGAACGGTACTATTTTGAGCTTGAGTGCTCTTTAGAAAAATTGCAGAAAAAAAGTATTTTTTACATAAAAATTTGAAATTATTCATCGCATAAAAGAGCAAAACTAAATTGAATTTATTGTGAATCAGTTGAAAAATTTGCAAAAAGAAAAAAAAATAAGATTTTCTTGCAAAAAAAATCAATAACTGTTTGTGAAAGAATAAACTAATATTTAATTAAACAATTCAATTGAATTGAACAAAAGCAAAATGGATATAACATTATTACCATCGCCGCCAGCAACACCGCCATTGTGTGACAACAAAGAGGAAAATGTAAGTTAAATTTTATTCAAAAAAAAAAACTATTTTCTTTTCTTTTATGCATTTTATAATATTTTCATTGTTCGGGAAGAAAAAAAAAATCAAATATAGTTTTAGTGTCGAATATCAAGCAAAAAAAAAAAAATAAATAACCAAATTGTTTAAACAATTCACATTAACCAAATAAAAACCTTCCCTAAAAATTCAACAACACTCACTATACACTCCCCTTTTGTGTGTAGGTACGTGCATGAGTGTGTGTCTGTGTGTGTGTTTATGTGATTTGTATAATTATTCGATGAATAATCATACCTACTTATGTGTAAAATACTTGTAGATTTTAAATGATTTTTCAAAAGCATAAGTAAAATACAACTTATACACACCTTCTTCGTCATCACGTATATATAAAATCGGAAAAAGAAGAAGAGGAAAAGTGCTACCACCATACTTTTGAATGCATAATAAAATTCATATATAAAAAAAATAAAAAATAAAAGAGGAACAACTACAATAACAGCAACCATGAGCCATGTTTATATAGAATAATGAAGGTAGACGTCGTAGTAGGTAACTACATACATACATGCATACATATGCTATAGCAGCAGCAGCAACAATGTCTACTACTATCGCACACATCATCATCGTCATCATCATCATCACCATCATCCTCATTATCAAATTCAATTCAATTCAAACCACATTAATGTATACTGCCTTTGCATTTGCTCTTGTGAAATTTGTAAAAACAAACGTCTTCCATCGTATTCACACTCATTGCTCACTATTTCGATCACGCATTGTACACTCTAGTATCAGCTGGTGTTCACGTGAACATTGCATGGGCATTCACAAACAACAACTATATATGTACATATGTACATTCATATATATATACATACGACAACAACGAATCATACATTGGACTAACGACTAACTCTATGCATGTATATATATATATATATAGAAACACACAGATACGAATAGACGTATACCCAGAAGAAAAAGTGGTGCTTCCATTTCAACAATTCATGCCTTACGATAGAATGTCCTATATTTAGTATGAAAAATAAAAACATATATATATATATATATATATATATATATATATATTCATTTTTACAAAGATCAATAAAGAAAGTAGTACCATAGCAAGTACTCAGTATGTAGTCAATTACACTGAGTATAATTCAGGTTTCACTACTAAAAGTTATTATTGTTTTCTTAACACATTACGTAGTTTCTCACTAGGCATGCATTGGTATGTTTCAGTTGTTTAACGTATACTAGCTTGCCCGTCTGGATGATGTTGTTGTTTGGTTTCCTCTTCTGCTGATATACATATTTTCATCTACATACACATCTACTCATTTATAAATACGAGTACATTTTTGGGGTGTGTATGTACATTTGTATGTGTTCATATCGATTAGAGAGCAAACACGCTAATAATACGTGAGTGAGTTATGACTGAACTGACGTGGTTAACTAGTTTACGTTGTATTTTGTTTTGAATGTTATTGCTTGATAGTTAGATAAGCAAAAAAAAACAATAGATACCTAAATGTTTTTTTTTACAATAATTCTCACTCTTGCCCACCTTTAAAAATATACACTTGTTGTTAACCGTCCCTAATATATTTCAATACAATTTATGAATAAATTTTTATTTTTATTATGTGCTGCAAAACAAACAAAAAATTGTATATTTTTATTTGCACACAAATGTTTGATTTTTTTCTCAATTTGCTCTTTGCTCTTAATGTAGCACAAAATACCTAACGCAAATAACAAATCATCACCCACCTACTATGCTAACGATATCGCTTCGTGGTATTTATAATGACGTATTTGTGCCTATTATTCTTGTGTTGTTGTTGTTGTGGTTGTTATTTTATGTGTACATGCATTGAACGCGTGCTAAATATGGTGTATATATATATATATATATATATATATATATATATATATATATATATATATATATATATATATATATATATAGTATATGTACATATACTTAAATAAATTTGTTGTTATTTCTTTCATGAGATGGCGTGCCTATTTTTCCACACAACACACTTATTTATTTGCTCATTCGCTCTTAATGTGCTGTAGTATATTGTATACATGTGTGTGAGTGTGGTTTGAACATTTGCTATATTTATGCGCGCCTATTTAATCACGTACGAACTATACATTTTGAAAATTATTAAAAATCACTGACATAGGTACACTACATTACCTTCACGTTGAATGACCCGTTTTAAAACAATCAAGCACGCCTCACATAACCACGTACATACACACACACACACAGTGTGAAGCTAAAGTAAATATATTTCATAAATCAAATATTTTTATATTAGTGTACTTTGTTATTGTCTCTTTTTTTTAATTTTGTTTAATGATTTTGGGTAAGCTAAAAAAAAATATAATACCGAGGCATTTTTGTATGTAGGTACATAAACAGTTTTACGCAAAAAAATTTATTTTTAAATTCCGCCGGGCTTTAAATGAATTCTTATGAGAAATTCCATTCCAATATCTCTCAAACTATGACTAGCGACTTTGCTTTTCTACTTCTAAATTCCATGCCCATATGTGAGATTCCTCGCTGTATCGATAACATAACATTTGCTCTTAATCTTCATATTTGATAAAAAAAAACAATATTTTTTCACAGCATTGCTACATACTCTTAAATTTCTTCAAAGTTTATAGTATTATGTTGGGAAGCAATTGACATCTATATTCTCAAAATACATTGCATTTCTTGTTTGTTTTGCATTTAAATATATACACAAGCGATCAAAAAAACAATACATTAAATAATCACAATAATTTATAGTGTACAGTTCAAAAAACTTTACACGACGTAACATAACCTCAGCACTCTCACCTTCATGCAAATGCATTGCAATAAAAATAAAACAATAAATACAAAGAAAATTATTAACTTCATGTGAGAAGCCTTTGAAAAAATACAATACCAACAATACCAGCAAACAATCATGTCCCCATGATGAGCACAATGACTTTAGTACTTGACTCTGTTCACTGGCCTCAACCACACACGACATGCAATTGATGGCTGCCGCCGCCGTTGCCGCCTGACTTATGGCAACACAACAACAACAATAACAACAAAAGAGTTGAAAATCATTTTTTTGTTTTTTGGGGCTAAGATGGTAATAACCTTGTTTGCAAATTCACGCGGCACGCAATGCAAAAGCAAATAAAAACAATAAATATAATAAAACGTATTAAATAAAAAACAAACAAAAAAACAAAAAAATTAACGCGCTTGCTTGCTAATGACTTAGGAAGGACAATAACATTAATATGTACATATAGCTCTACCTATATACAGAGCAAACGAATGAATGCGTACCATATTTTAGGTCATTCAACATATGGCTGCAACGTTATTATATTCGAGAAAACAACACTTGCTTCACTGATCAATCAACCCGAAGTACATGTTTAATTTGCAAAATGCATGCATATACATATGTTACTGATGTTGTTGTTGTTGTTGATTTTAGTGCACATCGCTGATGAGGTTATTGCGCTTCCGAGGTCTTTACGCCTTTTTCAATAACATGTGTATACCTCTGTATGCACTTTCAAGAGCCTCTTCCCTACTGCGTGAGATTTATTTTTTTGTTGTTTCTTTTCTTTTCTCTGCTTTGGTGAAAAAGCACAAAACAAGTTTGATTCAAAAAAAAAATAAAAAATACAAGAATACAAATAGTGTAGACAATAAGGCGACAGTATAGTACGTATATATCTACTATAAATTACATATACAATATTCATGAGCAACATTGACAAGAAAACACAAAATTCTTTATGCATACGTAATTCCATTCAAAAATATGTAGTTAACATTTCTATGTTAACCTTCTAACAGAGTTTTGTACAACTTGACAGACTACAGTCAGATTTTTTGAAGCATACTATTAGGAGCTCTTAGTGCTATTTATTCCATATATCTACAAATTTCTGTATTTAAATGTATAAAATTACCAAATTTTAATTTGATTTTCCTTTTTGTTCTTCTGCTTTTAGATATTACATCAACATCAACAGCAGCATTTAGATGAGAAGCTGTTAAAGGCTAAACTACAATTGCAATTGAAACAGCAACAGCAACACCAACAACAGATATGCCCACAACAAAATTTACAACAACAATACCAGCAGACCCAAGAACAACAACAACAACAGCAGCAGCAGCAGCACAATCAATGTGCTGTATTCACACCAAATCCATCAGATACGGAAGATGATGCAGAGGTGCCGCCATGCAAGAAACAACGTTTGGATTTATTTGTGGAACCAGTTTCAGTGTTAACACCACCACCTGAACAACAAAAGCAACTGCTGCAACAACAACAACAACAGCAACGTGCCAGCGTTATAATGCATGTAAACAGTTCCGGTATTTGTTCAACCCTAGATGATAGTTCCTGCTCATCCACAATATCAGCATTATCAACTGCCACCACCACCATCGCACCATCAATAGCAACACCGCCAATATATACCACCAACAGCTTTTCGTCCTTCATTTCATCGGATGATGATTGCACACAGACAAATGTATGGCGTAGTTTGAAATTTAAAATGAATCGTAAACGTAATATAACACCAGAGCAACAATGCCAGCAGCAGCAACAGCAACAGCAGCCATTGGCACAATTGGAGCAATCATCATCACCATCATCATCATCAACGTCACAATCACAATCTCACGAACAACAACAACAACAACAACAACAATATAGTTTCAATTTGCCTACAACCACACTGGCAACATCAACTCCCATATTGCCAGCACCAGCAGCAGAAGCACCACCAACAACAACTCATACACAATATCACTTAATTGCACCGAAAAATATTTTTATCACAGCAACAGCCACAGCGCCGTCATCAAATAATATTGTGGCATCGCCGCAACACCAGCAGCAATCGCAACAACAGACTACTACAACATTAATTCCTGCGCAATTGCTTGTATTGAACACAACCAACACTGCTAGTCTATTACAAAATCTAACAACGGCGTCAACGAGTGTTGCTGCTTCTCCAGCACCCATAGCACCCGCATCATCTGTCGCTACAGAAACAACAACAACCGCCGCCGCTACAACACAAAAATTGACAGCCACACAAATTGCAGCGGAACGCAGGCGCGTCTACGAATGTCATCACCCGAATTGTGGTAAAAACTATTTCAAATCCAGCCATCTTAAGGCACACCAACGTGTCCATACCGGTGAGCGTCCGTTCATATGCAAATGGGAGAATTGTGATAAACGTTTCTCACGTTCGGATGAGTTGTCGCGTCACAAACGCACTCATACCGGTGAGAAGAAATTCGTCTGTAGCGTATGCCAGAAGAAATTCATGCGTAGCGATCATCTGTCGAAACATGTGAAACGTCATGGCAAAGATAAGGCGAATGGTGTTAATCGGCATGCTGCTACGACTGTAACTAACGTCAACAACAATAGCAACAGCAGCAGCAGCAGTAGTATTGGAAATGCCTCTACAATAAAACATGGTAATAATAATGGCAGCTGTACTACCAACACCAGCAACAACAACAACAATATGTTAATAGGCAATCAAATTCAAAATACATCTGCTGCTACTCCCAATACAAATATTGTGCATTTGCGACCAATTGCACCAGCTACTGGTGCAATCAAACAGCAATCATCTGCGGCTAACGGTGTACATGTGCAATTTTGTAATGCAAATGATTTGTTGCGTTTGCATCATGTGGCAAATTTTACAAATTTTCTTACCACCACACCACCCGCAGTTGCAGTACATCATCAGCTTTAAATCGGTTGGAATTGATAATCTCATACAAAAGTCGAGAATATTCACGCAATACAAAAATGCCGATGGAATTGTTCTATTTGGAATTTTTAAAACACACGAACATACACCCACACACACACACATCATTCCAATTGAATTTCTGTGCTTAACACATGCATTCACTGCACAATCACACAATTGCTGTAGAATAATGTCACTAGAATATAGATTATGCATTATAGCAATATCTCAGTGGAAAAATGTGTAATGCAATGAAAAAATTAAGCAAACTATTTCTTTGCTTACCATGTTGATTAACTATGCATACACACATTTTCCCAATGAGCATTTTCGCTGTGTATTTAATTAATTTATAGTCACCTTTATTTTCATATTTTATGCACTTTTTCCACTTTCTGTCCTTTATAATAGTGTACAAATATTGCACATACAATAGCATATATCAGAATATTCAATATATATAGTACATATGTACATACAATAACTATGGACTTCATTCTATGTAAAAAGTTTGAACAAATAATTTGTATTAATTCAAACAATTTTAGAATCTTCTTATATTATTATATTACAACTACTAAACAAACAAAAAAATTTAAACTCTGTGATATTTAAGTTTTCTTCTTAGGACAAATAATATTAAATTTAAAATATGTGTATATATATAATTTATTTATTTTTTAATTATCATCATTTATGTAAATATAAATATGTATGTAATCTTATAGTAATGCTTTTATGATACTTGTAAATAGTCTATTTATCAATAATACATCAATTTTGAAAACATGCAAACTCTACTAAATATACTAAATATAAAGGGCGAGGCAAAAGAAAAAAATACTACCAAAAAAACAGAACAAAAAAAAAATTTTTTTCAAAATACAGATATTTTAAAAAATTCAAATTTTCATTGTTTTTATTTTCAAATACCATTCAAATAAATTCCTTTACAATACCCATATAGCTTCATGATCACAGAGTGATCTGATTGGAATATATGGATCCTATAGATTTGTCATCTGACATTGCTCGTTATAACAAAAAAAAAAACGTTAAAGTCCATAAAGACGCCAAAAATCAGTTGTTTTCTGAGTTCGAAGTTATACTCTGTTCGTCCCATTTTTAGAAAAATAAAGTTGTGAAAAAA
The DNA here is from genome assembly GCA_963854835.1 of Megamerina dolium. Lineage (NCBI taxonomy): Eukaryota > Metazoa > Arthropoda > Insecta > Diptera > Megamerinidae > Megamerina > Megamerina dolium. The sequence goes on from OY978529.1 coordinate 52,249,758, forward strand.
CATTGTCACAAAAATGGCGATCTACCCTTAAATTTTTATGCAAACAAATATATAAATATTCCTATCATCAAAATAACAGCTCAAAAACGAATTTCATTGTTGTCAAAATACAATAAAGTGCAAAAGCCTCAGAACAAAATAAGCAGCCAGTAATGAGATCCAAATGTTTATTGTTATGACAGCGCCGCCTGACGATATTACAATCCACCTTTTCTGAAAATATTCACTTAATGTAAGTGTCATGGAGTAATAATGTGATGTCTTCCACAATGATATTCTTAATGAAAAAACGGCCATCCAAATAATCTCTCAATCAATCAATCTCTCAAATATAAAAATTCATATTCATTAGATTCATATTCGTCAGATATTTTTGATCAAATTGATTGATTGGGATTTAAATGGTTTCAAAAGTAAAAACAAACGCAATTTGATTTCTACATTTATTCTAGCAATAGATCAATAATGATCTCATTATTTTTGCATTTCGACAATTTAAATTCGAAACATTGTCAAGAGCAAATTTTTGCAAATTGTCAAATCAATCGAAAGTGAAATTGAGAAAATAACTATATAAAGTACTTAATTGATTCTCTCGTCCACTTCCACTATTGACATAATTCGAATACACATTTTTATCAATTTATTCATTTGCATTTGCAGGATACTGGTACATAAAGAATACTATATGTTTAATAACTTAGATATCATCTTAATTATGATCTTGTATAATTGTAATTGCTCGATTACTTTCAATAGCTGTAAACGGCAACAAAGTCCAAAGGTGGTTTTGATGTCGGCGAACATGCCTGTCGCACTGCCATTTCCCATGTGTCCAATAGATGTGATAGTGAATAGAGTTTTGGCAATTTGGCAATACGTGCGACAAAAGCATTTTGTACTGCCTGCAAAAATGGCGTAGCAGTATAATCTTGTGTGGCCAGCCAACATTCAGGTGAAGTCCATGGATAATCTTCGGGTATGCTTGCACTAATTGGTGGTACACATGGTAAACGTTTATCATCTAAGCAACACAATAATTTAATCGATTTCGTATTATATTGCGCAGTACTATCGAGTGTCACTTTGAATTTCTGATCTAAACGTGCTATTTCACCTTGTAGCACATGTGGTATTTCGTATTCGAATTGTGAGGAAGAACCACTTTTTTCCGGAGTGGTACGTTGTATCTTCGGCGATGATGGTGCACTGTGAATGTTGAAAAGAAGAAATTCTCTTTGATTTTAACATACAAATTATATGTTATAATAAAATATGAAATTACCATATATCTGTGCCAAAGAGGAGTTCCAAACTGGGTCGAAATGTGCGATATAGTGTATGATTTCCGATGGGGCTTTGTAATGTGGTATTAATGACATCCATTAATGGATTTGATGATTTCTAAACACGATTAATAATAATACCAATAGTACATTAAATGAAAGCTAAATTGTATGCCGAAAGAAAATTAATTATTTACCCCTACACAAAATTGCTGCCCCGAATACTGTACAATGTCCATTTTTTCCAAGGCTTTCTCACATTTCAGTAACGTTTCCAAAGGCACACGTTGTGCGGGATTACATAGAATCTCCAAAAGTTTGCTCATTTTTGTTATTTTCTCCGTATCTTCAGGAAATAGGAAGTAATGAAAGCGATTTATACAATTTCTCATCCATATTGATGCTTTAAAAAGAGTATGATGTACTAACACTTACTTGTTCCATCATTACCAATTTTGGCAACCATTCGTTTCAACGGCTCAATATATTTGGTCAACTGTTTGTATTTTTCACGATACAAATGTTCCTCCTGTGGATTGAATGGACTATTGCTGGCCACTTGGCCGGGTGTGTTGAGTGGTGCACTAGGTGATTGTCGCATATTGCGTTGATTGCCTTGCATTAAATTTGACATTTGTGGACTGGAAGATGGTACTAATGCCGGACTTGGTATCATTTGAGGATTTGGCAATTGTGGTGGTTGAGTTTGTTGTTGATTTGGACCTACTTGCTGCTGTTGCTGTTGTTGTTGCTGCTGCTGCTGTTGTTGTTGTTGCAATTGCTGCTGTTGCGCCGAATTCATACCAACTGGCGACGGAACAGTACTCGGTGATGGACTTTGTCTCAAATATTGCTGCTGTCCACCAACACCCCGATTAACGGAGAACATTTGTCCACCTTGTCCCATAGGCATATTAGGCTTTTGTTGCATATTTGATGGTATATTGAGCATTTGATTGAGATTGCCTACGATTGTAAAATACTGTATACAATATCAGCGGTTATATCTACAAATAAGTTTCTTACTTGGTTGACCCGTATTTGGTGGAATTCCCGCAACTCCGCCCACTTGTTGTCCTTGCGGACCACCAACAACATTACTTGGGTGTATGGGTCCACCTTGTGTTTGCTGTAGATTTGACGGCATACCCTGCATACCCTGCTGTGTTGCGTTTTGGCCCACATTCATTGGACCCCCCTGATTCATGCGAGCATTCATCATTTGATTGAGCTGTGGATGATTCATGCCCATCTATAAAAATGTGACAAATTAAAGATACTTCTATTCACATCAAATATAATAATTAAAGAAAGCACATACGGCCATTTGATTTTGATTAAGCTGTTGCATTTGAGCCATTTGTTGTACATTCATGGAACCACCACTTTGCATTTGTCCAGCATTTAATTGCATTTGTGGATTGCCACCTGGTGGTCCGCCAGGACCACCAACACCAGCTGCGTTGCCAGGACCAACGCCACTACCACCTGGAACACCCATTTGATTAAGTTGTCCCTGCATGCCACCCATCTGTTGAGCATTTCCAACCAATTGCGCCTGTTGAGCGCCACCCATTACGTTCATTTGCATTCCAGGTCCCATGCCACCGCCCATCTGAGATACCATCTGTTGTCCAGGACCAATATTTTGACCCTGCCCTGGACCAGTCACATTTCCACCACCCATTGGCATTTGGCCACGTATACCTTGCATTTGCTGCATTTGTTGACCGGGTCGCTGTTGATTCAGTGTTTGAAGTAAGTTTGAAGCAGCAACACCTGCACCACCTGGTCCCCCCATTTGACCAGGATTTGGACCACCAGGTATAGACATCATCTGAGGATTACGATTACCCTGACTGGCCAAATTTTGCAATGCATTCAATGGATCCTGCATCATATTCTGTTGACTCATCTCAGCATTTGGTGGCGGTGGTTGCTGCGGTTTTCCTGTGTGTATATATAGAAATTATTGGCATTAATGTCGAATTCGATACTTTAAAGAAAAAAATAGTAACATTGAATTGCATCGTGAAGAACTTTTTTTGGGAACATAACAAACCAAAAGAAACAATTTGTTGTTTTTTTTTTTGGAAAGTTGACACAAAACTTACGCTGCGACAAATCCTTAAAGTGCATATACAGTTTAGCCACCAAACCCAAATATTCATCTTTATTTCGTGATTTTTTGAATATATGACTCTCCATAAGACTTGCACTTTTTGTTGGGTCTTGCCCAGAACTTTGCAACAGCTCATTGCTAGAGTTTAACAAAAGAAAACATTTCAGATCAATACCAGCAGCTTTAAAAAACAATTACTTTACTCGAACTTACATCTTAGCAATTACATTTTGACGAAATTTCTGACTTTGCCAATCATCACCCATTTTTCGTTTTTGGAAATAGATTTATCAGTGAATAATAATTACTTTCAACAAATTTTCGACACACTTCCAGCACTTTGATACGATTTTGTAAAGCAACAAATTACTAAACCATGCCACATGTGGAAAGTGATGCCAATCTTCCTTAAAACACCAATGTTGCAATACTGATAGCGAAAACACATTTATAAAGATGTAAGCAGATGGACTGCAGCAGCAGCATAACAACTGTCAAAACTACAAATGTGGTTCTTTATAATAAATTACACTGAATGTTTTACTGAATTGAATTGTTCTGAAAAAAACAAACAAGAGAGGATTGAACAAATCACATGAAAACTTTATTTGATGATGAAACGGACTTGCATCACGTCACATAAAGTAGAGTTACTTTGGCAGGGTCGAAGATATTTAATTGAAATAATGTATTGTAATTGTATTAGTATTGAGAGTTGCTCAGTCTCTAGCGGATAATTAAAATAAATGAAAAGAGATAACATAAATTAAAATATTGACTAGTGAATAAAATTTTTAAATTGGACAGTAAAACGCTGGAAGTGTAATATTGGTATTGGTGAGTCGTGAATGTCCATCTATTTCTATTTGATTATTAACAAAATGAAACAAAAGGCAACACTGAAACAATTACTTAGCTTCTCTCATTTTTCTTTTGCTAAATGAAAGTTATGCTATGTCTTGACCAGCTTTTCTACACTAAACATGCTTTTATAAACCAAGGCTGTCTTCACTAGTGAATCCTTATTTTCGTTTGTTAAAAAGCTTTTTTGTTTACACAAAAAAAAATAATAAAATATACGACGCACAAGCGCATATTTGAATATAATTGTAGCAGTACCAGGTAAAGAGATCTGAAAGAAAAGCTATGTGTCGTAAAGTCAAACAAACGAAGTAGAAATAAAAAAAAAACAATTATACAAAAAGATGGAGAATTAGTAAAGATCAAAACAACGCACACGATTTCGACGCTATTGTTACGTTTTTATTTTGTGAGCGTTTAATTCTACTCGAATCAACCCTGTTCAATCACTGGATTCTGTCAATAATAATACAACACTTATTTTGTACTAACAAAACAATAACATTTTATTTAATTAACTATTTATAATGACTTTAATTTAACTTGCAATCGTGTGATGCTGCCTCGACACATGTTGATGTTACGTTGCCTGTATCACTTTCGGAGTCAAATTGATGTAACTCACAACAACTGGCCCTATTTGTACGCTGTGGCAATACTCCAGAATATTTCTTTAACGTAGTCGAGTTTCTTCTGTTTCTTTCTCGTTCTTTCAGTTTCTTTCTGGCTTGTTATGGTTATCGCCTATTTCTTTTTGTTGACATTCTTTTCGATACTACCATTATTCGTGCCTTTCACAATTAGTCGTGCATAACCAACCATCGATTCTCGTTACACTATATTAGTTGCCTTCTTTTGCACGCGAGTTGCAAAAGAACACTCGCTTTTTTATAGAATTGCATGAAAAGCAACAACAAAAATAAGCGACCTCCCTTATTTTGAGTTCAATTGAACTTTTTAGTACAAGATTAAACTAGGTTTAAACTAAGTTTACGTAAATGGAGTTTGAATTTTAATTTATTTTAAACCGTAGCAAGTACTGGAGTGCAAGAACAGATACCTGAACAACTTATAGGTTAACCTTAGTTTAACCCAGCTAAATTGGGCGTTTAAACTTGGTTTAAACTACCTTGAAATTTGACTGAAAAACTGCAAATCGAGTTTAAGCTTAGTAGTTAAACTGTCAACATTTTTCTGTCCTTAACGTGAAAATCTGCTGTAGATAGAATTCTACGATACTTTTCCATATCTGACATTGTTTTATTACGATACTGCCAGATAAGAACATTTTCGTCATTTTTCGGAATTTCCATTTTCATAAGGAAAATTTGTTGTGATTTTATTGGGTAATCTAAAAAGTCTCCGCGTTTTGTTGTTAGTAGAAGGCCGGTATTGGGCAACACCGATTGTTTCAAACTAACATGTGTTTGAAACGTGAAATGTCAGGCTACATTTTTGTGAATACAGTTCTGTAATTCGTTGCTCATGTAAAAAGTTATATAGGTTTTTTACTATAAAAAGGTAAAACCGCTCCAAAAACATGACGAAAATTTTGTACGGCTTACTATAATACAGGAGTGGTTTCCTCGATTCCGTTCCGGAAATTTCGATGTCAACATGCACCTCGCTCTGGTCGGCCAGTCACTGAATAAGTCGATGAAATTTGAATCTAGTGGAACAAGATAGACAGGATGCTGTCAGGAGATAGCGGAGGCACTAAGCATCTACACCGTGACAGTTTGGAATCATCTAAAAAAAAGCAGGTTACGCAAAGACGCTCGATATTTAGATACCACATAAATTAACGCCAAGAAATTTGATCGAACCATTTTTGAAGCGAATCATTTCGGCCGATGAAAAATGAATTACATACGAGAATATCAAATGTAATCGATCATGGACAAAGCCCGGCGACTTCAAATGATTTCAAAGCCTGGATTGACAGCAAACAAGCAAAACTAGAAAAATTCGCAAAATAAAAATTTCTTGATTTAATTATTTATCTTCTCACAATAAACGGGTCACTTGAAAGGTTCTAGCCTGACACATACATAGCACTAGTGGACCTTATGTTCAATGTATGATTTCATCTTTTGTATGAACACGTGTAAAGTTTCAAATCAACCTGGCAACTCATTCCTTGTTTAACAGCTGCTTGAAGTTGACTTGTCGCAGTGTTTTTTTTTTAATGGAGAAAACTAAAAATCTCCATTATTGAGTATTTTTTTAAAAAAGGTTTATCTGGTCAAGAAATCCATACCGATATGGTAAATGTCTTAGGTGAATTTGCTCCTTCATATGCAACAGTAAGAAATTAATTGCACGCACTGGACGTCTAAAAAGTGCATCGATAGATTCTTAAGCGTTATATGATTTATTTATTTATTATTTATTTTAAATTTATGGTTTATTGATTGATTTTAAATGAAAATGTAAGTGATTTTATTTAGTTTTTAATAGTATTGCTGTAAAACCAGTTTTAAAAATAAAATGTTTACGTTTTTGAAATGATCCCACAATGAATTTTGATTATTTATAGGTTTTTAACATATACCCTTGCAAAAATCTTCCAAAGAGCCGATTCTAAGATGATTAAAATTGATATATGTATATTTTTGCTATCACAACAAAATATCTAAGAATATGGTAAAGTCGTTTGCTCTAATTCTAAAGCTACCGAGAAGTTTGAACAAATTTTATAATATTATATATTATGCATATTTCCACAATGTAATATTTGCAATATAAAGTTATTTATAGTTACTTTTTGGTTGATTTTAAAAAAATTACAATCATTACATATACATATGTATGTAAGGGAATTTGTGGAGTATGCGTACAAAAGTACAACTTTGTGCAAAGTTTTTCTAATTATAAACGCTTTGAATTGAATTGAATTTTTAAAAAGTTTTTAAAGTATCTTTTAATCGAAAAGTTTACATTTTAACGATTAAAAATTAAATTAACAATTAAAAATAATATAGAAAATAGTTATGTATATATATAAACATTCGGGACATATTCAAATAATGGCAATTTTCTGTTTCTAATATTATTTTTATAGCATTATCACATCATCATCATTGTCGATTGGCTCTTCAACCTCCAAATCAATTTCGTCTTCCTCCATATCACTCTCACTGCTTAATATCATATAAACTGTATCTCTTTTATTTGGATTGTTCAATATTGTATAATTAGGTATATCAGCATCTTCTCTTGGTTGAGGAATTTGTGATGGATTTGAAAATTGTCGATGTAAGTTATATGCGCTAGACGTGTTTTTGTCAATTTTTTTCGGAACTCCTATTTCATTATCATAATCTCGATAAAAGTAATCAAAAACTAATGGCGCATCATGTACGTATGGATAACTAAAGCGTGTATATGTGGACATCGGTTCTGTATGAAAGCCTGAAATTTTAGAGGACATTATAATATAGTTCAATATATAGAGAGCACATGCGTTTGCTCTATATATGTATGTACATACATGCTTCAAAGTGTGGATATATGCCATGCATCAATAGAAAATGTTTCATGCTTCGTATATGCTGATCCACTTCATATTTATTCATCCGTTTTTTAGCAAAGCCTACACCCAATTTCTTTATCCCAAGGACAGCTGGTAATATTAGACGATTAGGAATTTTGGCAATTTCCAATTTTGATGATCCTAGTACATAGTACATACCATATGTGTATTATGAAGAGTTTAATAAAATTATAGCATTGAAACTTACTATGAGATTTCTGCATGGCGTAATTAATCATTTGTTTTGACATTAATTCATAATCAACACAATCAAGAGCTTTATGAATAATTCTTCTTTCTAATACCATTGCATCTCTAGGCGCATCCGGTCCTACCGGTAAATATGATAATCTAAAAATAATATATGTATATGTATACTTGCTAATTGCAGTAAATATCGTAGTTTTAACGCATTCTTCTTTACATACAATTTTGCAATAGTTATAAAGCGCATTTCATCTGTGATTTTTAAGAGTTCTTCATGTTCTTCCATGGTTATTTGGTAACTGCTTATGATCCTTTATAATGTGCGCTAAAAAATAGAGGTACTTGATATTTGTACTTTATTTGGCATACTGTTATATGCATTTAGATAAAACGAATCAAAGGTTTATTATCAATTAATTAACGTATTAACTGCAACAAAAATGTCAAATATCAATACATTGCGGTAATGAGTATTTAAATCTTTTACTATTTAAATATGCATAATAAAGGTCCGACTATAATTATGATATGTAAACGTATGCGCATCCTCGACTGAGCGCACAAATATCAAAATCACAATTCATTCCACTCTTGATTGTTTCGACATGGTCGTCGGTATTGTGACATTTGGAGATTTTCCTAGAAAGAAATGAATTACCTCAAGTAGTGTTAATGTGTAATATATTGTATTACAAGCAAACTTCAATTTATAGAAAACCGTAAAGAACTTGGAAGAAAATGTCGGGCTAAAAAATGAAATAAAGCGTTCTTTACTAGCATTTAAAATTCTATTGACCTTTGAGACTGTATACTGCCGATCACTGTTAACATACAAAAATGGTCACACTCACTTTTTGAACAAGCGGAATGTATATGTTCATTATTTATAAAAGCGTCATTTTATCCCAATTCGGAATATCTATTTATTCGATTCGTTGGTTGTGACATATTTCATATGTAAAACAAAGGTCCTTTCAAACGGATATTTGAAAATAAATATATCATTTTGATATAACAAGTTATTAGAAAGCAAATATTATTTCAATTAATTTTTATTTCATTTACAAACATCAAGTTAGGTATGTGAAAAATTAAATTGTTGCAATTAATTCAATTAATACGATTGCCATTCACCTTTTCCTTACAATATTTCTACAAAAATATTTATCCCGTATTTTCATATCTTAGCAAAATGTACACATAAAATCAACTTGTAAACACCTGTAAAAATTGTTAATTTTCTTGTATTTGTCCCCAGCTTAATTATTCCCTTTTCGCATACGATTTTTCTACGATGTGTAAAATATTTTTAAAGCAATTTTTCAAAAAATATTATAATTAGAGATTAAAATGTTCGCCATTTCTTTTTTTGGCTGGTGAAACCCTCATCGTTCATCGCAATGTCATGTGTAATAAATAAGTTGCCAACAAAAAATTTCCATAAACCACTCAAGTTAACATCACTGTTACTGATAACACCACCTATATCACCTATGGGAGCGAGCCCCACGATGAACGATGTTTTGTTTCTCTCGTTTGCAGTTGTCATTCGCGTTTCGTGTTCTTTGCTGCGCACTACACATATTGAGATGTCGCGCTTTTCTTCTACTTTTTTTTTGGTTTTCTCCACACAACAAAAACAATAATAATTAGAACTCGTAGTGTTGTTCGTCGTTTCGATTATTTCGGCCTATATGAGATTTCGTTCCATTTGCTTCTATACATGTGTGCGCGTGTGTGATTACGAACAATTCTTTTTTTTTTTTTTTTGTTTTTTATTTTTTTTTCGTTGCTTTGTGTTGCCGTTTTTTTGCTGACGTTTAGAAATTCTAATTTGAAGTGAAAAAAGAAAAGAAAAAAAAAACAAAATGTATTAATTTCTCTTTCTCCCCAAATGAAAAACAAAATAAAATTTCTGCGAAAATAGTTTTTATCATTTGTTTATGTAAATATACTATATGCCTAAGTATTTATTCTTACGGACAAAATTTATTACCTTGAGCTTTTTGTTGATGTAATAATTTATTGCGAACAAAGTGCGTATAAGAGAGGACAAAATAAAAAAGTTTAGTTGTAATCGACGTAAATGAAAAAGAAGAAGAAGAGTATACATAAGTAGAAAAAAGATAAAAGCACCTGAGAGCAGAATAAGAGATATGTATATAGTATATGTGCAAGTGTTTTTAATAGTGATACACATACATACATATGATGTTGCTGATATTGCAAAAGTGTAAAGTATGATAGATCGAGAGAGAGAGAGAGAGAGAAAGAGAGAGTACCTACAAGAACAATAATATTGTATTTATTATTGCCCGTTTGCCGTTTACAGCGAATAATAATCAAAATATCAACAAAGTGTATAGCGTGTCGTGTAAGTGCACATATTTTCAATTTCTATGCCATCAAATTGTTGATAAATTTATATTAAAATCATATACATAGGTATATAAACCAAAACCGATTACGTTATTAAAAGCCACATGTACATATGTATGTACGTACGATAATATATCTACCATAATAACACTACGTATTGTGTGTGTAATTGACATATGCAAAATACATACCTACAAGTCTGAATATAAACATACGTACATACATATGTAGATATGCGCTCATATGATATTTTTATAGTCGTCTGTATATGCGTACATATGTATCTAACTACATACTTACATAGTTTCATTGTTTGGTTGATTGAATACAACTCCGTTTCATCATTCCCTACCCAGAGCTCTTCACTTGTACCCTTACTCTCTACACACACACACATCATGACAATCAGCATTTTATCTCATCGCTGTCTGTCTCTTCTTCATTTCATTCGTTGTGACTTATTGCTCTTGTTGTTACTGTTCGCGTTGTTGTTGTTGTTGTTGTTGGTGGTGTTGTTTTTGCGGCTGTTATTGCTATCACTGTTGTTGTCGTCGTAACTATCATCGCTGCCGTTGTCGTTGTCGTTTCGTTTTGTTGCTTGCTACCTTGATTGGTGTATATGTTTATTACTGCTACCGCTGCTCCACTTTTCCACCATCCAACCCAACCAACCCCCCAGTTTTGCTCTCTTGTAGTTTTCTTTCTCGTCGTTGTCGTGTTTGTCGTGTTCGTCACCACTGTCGTGTGCTCAATCTGTGATGACATTTACAATTTTTTTTTACTCACCATTTTGTTTTTATTTTTCCGTGTTGTGTATTTTGTTATTATTATTTATTATTATTATTTTTTACTATTGTTTGCATTTAAAATTTTTCAACCCATGTATGTACATATATATGTATCTATGTATAATTTACATAAAACCATATACTACTGATATATTGGTATATACAAATATACATACATGTATTTACTATTCGTATCTACTGATTGATACCTCGTTGGAAATTTCGCTGCTGATACCTTACTTATGTATGTCATATTATTCATCAAAATCCGCACTGAGTGTTCTATTAAAAAAAAAAAAAATAAATATGTGGCACTTAAAGCCCGAAAGGGCTCATTGGCCGAGCTTATCTTCCATTACTGTTGTGCATGTTCTATTAATGCATCTTAAATAGAGGGAGATTTTTTAAGAGCCTTCGGATTTGATTAAAGAAAACAAAAAATTTAAAGAAATATATGAAATCTGTATTTGAGTCGATAGAATGATCTATATAATTCAATGTTTAAAGATGATTTCATGTAAATATTGACCGCGGCTGCGCCTCAAATGGTTCTTACGCTGGGTCCAATTTTGGCATACTCTCTTCAACATATCGGCCGGAGTCTCACGAATAAATCGATAATTCACGATCATCAACAACACTGGCGGATACAGCTGCGATATTTTCCTCTGTCCGCACTCTACGTATGCGTGTTGGGTGGTTTAATGTCCACTAATGTAAATTTGGTGTGAAATTTAGTCACAAGATTCCGATTAGCCGCCTCAGAAGGTCGCCCAAACTGACCATAAAATGAATGAATGAATGAATGATAATAAAATTCAATAATCTGCAAGCGTTGTTGGTTTTAAAGTCGATTCATGGTTAAATTATAGACCAAACTGAACATGTTTGACAGTAACATGTTACACGAAAACAGCTGAGCTGCCAAAAACAGTGTTGCCAAGAAGAAAGTTGCTAAAAAAATCACTCGATATTTGAAGTAACATAACTGTGGCGCAAATAATACGACTGTTTATGTAAAATAGTGGGTGTTATGGTAAATTTTCAGTTAACCAATATGTCTTCATTTTAATTATATGACAGTTTTACACTTCTATTTGTAGAGTTATATACAGTTGTCTTGGGCGAAAGACCATATATGTTATGGAGGTTCAAAGACAACCATATTTAACCACTTTGTAAGGGAACTACATTAAATAGCATACTAAATAGGATAACTGCATTAAGTAACATACATAATTACGTGCAAAATTATATCTCCCAATAATATTTATCTGGTGGTTATTTTGATTTTCTAGGTATTAATACACAGAATTAATGAAAAAAATCAAATCATATAATTATTATATTTATCTGTTGGTTATTTTATTTTCTAGGAGTTAATACACAGAATTATAAAATGAAAAAAATCAAAGCTATATCTGAATTACCATTGGGTATATTGCTTACATACCGTATCACCTTCCTTCAACTTTTTTTTTTTTTATTTACATACATTTATGTTACTGTTTATTCGAATTTTCTTTTACTCTACTTTATGTTCTTTGATAGATAGATACATGCTAATAATATATTCCTATACATATATGCGTGACTTATGTCTATGTCATATTGACATTATTTACATAAGTTGGTACATACTTTAGCGACATGTGATTATTTTTATTTTTCAACGGGTTACATTAGGTACCTAGCTATTATTGCTGTTTGTTAGACAGACTGTCCTTTATGATGTATACATTGTTTCTCTACATAACATAGAGTTAGATGGTATGCATTTCTTTGCCACTGTATTTTTGATTGATATTTTTTGTCATTTTTCGTTTACTCTAGTTGTTTTTATTTTTACTTTGACTATTTTGGGTTTTGTGGGTGGCGTATTATTCCTTCTTATTTTATTTTTTCTATACTTGTACCATATATATCGTAACTATATTTGTTTTATTATATTATTAGTAATATCGATAGATACGAAGAGTAAAGAAAGTAAAAAAAAGTAAAGACCCCCTGACCCCTAGGGCTGTCACTGGGGCCTATCGTTGCCACGACGAAAAGAATGCATTGTAATCTTCGATTACCTTCGTATGTTTTAGGCTACGTATATGCCATTGTCTAACAAAAGCATGTAGTCATTTAGTCATTTTCGAAGTTTTGTCAATTTTTCGAAGATTTATTTCGAACAATTTCTTACGTTGTCCTGGACAAGATGATGTTGAACCGAAAACGTTGTAAATTTAAGCTGCGATATCCCGTAAATGGGCTGATAGAATTGGCTATATAGATGGTTCTTAAGGTCTCACAATTATTATCGAGTTATCATGAATTATTATTATTATTTATGAATATTATAATTTCTTCATATATTGATTGTATTCAAAACGATTGTATTTATATTGTTCAAATAGTTGTCAATGGTAAATACCCGGGTGAAATATCATCACTAGCCATAAGACATTCCATATTCATATTCGTATGTACACATACTTATACTATATACTATCCTTTTATATTCTATATCTTACATAGCCACACACACAAACATAAGCAGAGACAGACACATTTGTTTCCCTATGTAACGGTAATTCTATTTTAGTGTACTTAAGTTGCACCACCCTCTCGAGCGCCACGGCAACCACTTGTTTTCCGAAGCAAAACAATCGTTACGTTTTGTTTGCAGTTGATTATTGTTGCTGACGTTGTTGTCATTTCTGCTGCTGCTGTTGCTGCTGCTGTTGCTGCTGCTGCTGCGGCTGTTGCTGTTACTGGTGCCAACGATGCCAGATTTTCTTTATACCTTATGCACAATTTTTCTCACAATTGAAACCCAGCATTTTTAAATTTTCTAGCTATAACCACAAACGATCAGTGTACTTTAATAAATTACTATAGAAAATTATGTGTCAAAATTTACGCAGAGTATGGTTAAACTTAATATGCCTCATTATTAGCTTTACTTGAAACGCGAATGACAATGTGATTTCAAAAATCGACTTAAGAAAGATGAGAAAAAGTCAGCTTGAGAAATTAAACTCCTTTGAAATGCCTAAACTTATCCCCAAATAAATGTATAAATCCGTAAAATGGGACAAAATCCCCATATCTAACACCAGTGGCTGGTTCTGGTGTTATTGCTCATTATTATTTTTCATTTTTCTCTATGTGTACTCTTTCTCATTTTCACCCCATTCACCATATCAGATTTACATTAGTATACACACACACACACATCCATCTATGCCTCTATGTGTAAGTTTGTTTGCATGAACGCTTAGCATGCTTGTGTGATAGTTATATGTACTATGTACTATATATACATTCTTTTACTTGTCAATTGGAATATTTACTCGTATTTGGCGTGGCTTATGGCATATGGTGGTGACTGACAACAGTTAACAGACAGCAAGCAAGCATCATTTGTTTTTTAACAGTATAGCAGCGCGTAAGTGGAGTATGGAAAATTTGAAACAATCATTCTAATAAACGTAACTTTTTTTTGTTGTTGTTGTTTCCTATTGTACTTTGGGAAATTTCATATGTTGTGTGTTCTATTGACGGCGGAAATACTACCCGTACGTTGACATATTGTGAAATATAATTTGAATCAAAATGAAAAATCACATACTCGTATGTATGAAAGCATAAATAAATAATCTACTTAATTTAATAATTTGTGTGCATTCTGATTCTTGTGTTTTTTTTTGTGTTCGCTCTCATATGGAAATGAATTGAAACATATGTGTGCGCTTTGAGTGCGATATAAATAAACATAACTTTGCATAAAGTGATAATTTACTATTAAATATACGAAACTATTTAAAATTCTACTAAAAAGAAAAAATATATATAAAAGAGACAAAGGCAAACAAAAAAGAAAGAAGTAAGTAATTCGATCAAAAGTGCATGAACAATATGTATCAGTGAATAAATTACAAAATAAAAATTGAACAGAAAGAATTCAGCATTGCTAGTAGGTAGCATATGTCATGCCGAGTTTCCAGGAAAAAGTTAAATATTATGGAGTTGCTGATTTCATTAAAAATTTCATTTACAAAACAAAACTTTTTGTATTTCATTTTTATTAATTTTTTTTTTTTTTTTGCTTATTTTTGGTTCAATCAATGTCCACAAGTTGTTGCTTTATTTATTTTTAGTACTTCAGTATATGTATATCTACCTTTATTGTATTATTGTTATTGTTTTCTAAATTATGCTGACACGTGCTCTTTTTATGACTCGCCAAAGAATACATATATTGTATTTTGTATATCTATGTACATATATGAGTATAGGTGTCTGTATACATAAAAAAGAAACAACAACAACAACAAACGCAAATTAAAAAAATACAACCAGTAGCGCTTGAACATGCAAATGTGTATAGCGATTGCTTCAACAATATATTGTATACACGAATTGTATGTAATTGTTTTGTTTTTTTATATATAAAATAATATAAAAATTAGGTTTTAAAACTCGAAAAATTATGTACTGAAGTTTATAATGGTGATTATGATAGTGTAGTGTTTTCCGATGATTATAAAAAAAAATTGAATTAAATTGAAACGAATTTTGAATAAAAATGTCTTTCAAAAGATAGTCCATAGAAGAGATAGCTATTTAAAAGACATACAGCATATGTTACGGTTGTAATTTCAATTTTTGCCAAACATTCTTAATCAAATACAGGTTATTTTGAATAATTCATTTTTCATTTTCATTTTTTCATATCGTTTTTCATTTCTATGAAAATATTTTGAATTCGAAGACGGTTTTAGAAAATTGTTTATCTTAACGAAAAGTTTAAAAAGAAGTAAACAAAACTTATTTGCTGTCATTTTTATCAGTGACAGTCGCAATAATATGGGATTTTTCATATTTTTTGCGCCCTATCAAAAATGGTGCCCTGATGAAAATAAATTGCAGATTCCTCGTTTCCAAACATCTGCTCCAAAACAATAGGCTAACTAGGAAAGTCAAATATACATTGAAGCAAAAGTTTAAACGTGAAATATAGCATCAATTAATAAGTACATTGATGAGGGAGTAAAAACAGCAAAATATTGAAAGTATAATATGCTCTCTAAGGCGTGGTCATATACCTTACCACATCACAACATTGGTGGCAACAATAAGCTCCTTAACTTAGCCGTATTTTATTCGACAACTCGCTATATTGGCGCCAATAAAACGACAAAGATGCTTATTTTCCTAAATAGAGTATATTTAATCGATAAAATATTTCAATAATAGTTAAATCATTTTTTTTTTAACTTAAGCAACAACTAACAACTATACCTAGAGCCTATGCGCATAATGTGTGGCATTTGATAGTTGCTTTGCCATATATGTACCATAGTTAACACTGCTAGCTAAACAAGAGTGTCGATTAAAAAGACGTTAGTATAATGTGTTCTGCTTAACGTTATATATATGCATCATTCCTACTATTACCGATCGAAGCCGGTCAACATGCTACTACATATCATACCATTAAAATGGTTTTAACTATATTCCATTGAGAAGAGTGTTTAAAAATTTTAGTGACTATGCAATAAAAAAAATTTTATATCATATAAAATATCTTTGTGCAACATTCGTTATTTAATTTTAAAACAAAAACATCATAAAAATTTTTTGGTAAAATCATTTTATCATTTCAAATCAAACAATTAAATAGCTATTACTCTATAATTTTCATAAATAAAAATTCCATTTGTTTTCGTGTTATTTTCGTTTATCATCAAGATCATCTAGATATTAATAGAACCATCCAAATATAACTCACAACATTTTTGAGAAAAAATGTCCCTTAATAACCATGAAAGTTAGCGGGATAAAATGTTTTAAGCTGTTGTACAATTTGTATAGGGATATGCGAACATAACCAGTACCAAGTGCATGAAAATACGTTTTTTTTTTAACAAAATATGCTTTGTAATCCTACAACTCCTTTGAGAGTCCTATTTAATAGCACTACTAATATAATAGAAATAATCATTAAAAATTAGATAATTTTTGTAGTCCGACATATTGTCAATTATTTGTTTATACGTTAAAAAAAAAAGAACCATTTTTTTAATTCAAATTGTGTTTGCATTAGATTTTTAGATTAGAATTGTAATATATGAACAATATAATGCATTTTACGATACAATAGCATGAATAAAACTAATTTGTCTATTTTTGCTTCCATATATATATTTTTTTTGAGGCCATCGCTAATATGAATACTCGTAGATCTACTTTAAAATTAAAGAATAACAACAACAACAACAACAACAACAAAATGTATATTAGAGTAGTCCTTAGATCTACCGGCAGTAATGGTTTCTCTAGCCATTTAAGACCCACTGTGCCCAACATTTCATAGAAGAATATTGAAATTAGAATAAGCTCGTCTTTGGCGTAAAGTTTTCAAATCCAAAGTACATAAAAGAAGTATAGAGAGTTGTGCTTGTATCGTATGAATTCAAAAGTTGCTGGATAAGGACTACTGTAATGTATATACATATGTATGTACATATATATAACAGTAAGTAAATAAATGATATAGCTATGGAAGGTGGTATTGTTCGTCCTAATAGTTGCTCTTTTCATTCTGTTATACAGTAGTGGTAGGGAAATTATATTTTCAATATATCAATCAATATATAAATATTTAGTAAGTCAGTTTAAATATGCGCAGTTAAACCAAGGATTTAATAATTCATAATCTTATGTAGTTCATATCGTGACATAATTTATAAGTTGCAGTGTCATCGTAAATTCTCTCTCTCTCTCTCTCTCTCTCTCTCTCTATCTCTCTCTCTGGTTATATGAATAAAATTATTGTTACACCGAAGAACACGAACTGATATAATGCGATCTCTCCGAATACAAATTTACGAGCTCATGCTATAAATTAATTTAAAATTCTGATTAGGATGTGTTTTTATTACTTCCCTTAACTGGAATGAATTAATGAAGTTATTATTTTGATGACTGATCGTCTGACAAACTAGTTTACTCGTTAAGCCTTGTATTTTGACTATTTGAACTTTGACATAAAATTAAATCAAATAGTTCACATTGTCGAATGAATATTTAACGTTGTTGTTGTTTTTATAATGAGATGCCTCTCCATTTGAGCAGTTAAAAATAAACATCTCCCCATTAAAGTTTGAACTTGCAACAAGTTGATTTGTTTTTAATGTTGGAAAATATGTTTTAGTACAACAATCAAAAGTACTAAAGTACTAAATTATGAGGGGAAACACTACTTACAGCCGAAATACATATGAGCAACAATCAAAAATTGTTTATACGGAATAATTTTCCAATAAAATTTTAACACTCTTGTAAACACAATAATTACCTTAAAATTATTGTACTTGATAGGTTAGAGATGTTCGAATAGAATGTGTGATTTTCACATTTGAACTCTTTTAATACAAATATTTTTGTGATATTACGCAACTCACATGAATGTGAAGTTTGAATATTGATTAGACATTTTGAAGATTCTTCTAGAAAGGCACCGATCTATTTTTTGCTACTGAAAAAATAAAAACACCTTACCTTGGTTTCTAAATTGCGGTAAAAAAAATATATGTATATTGTATATAAATTTTTTAACCTAATTATTTTTTTTTTTTGGCGGCATCTCTAATGTACATAGTGAAGTGTTCTGGGAGTAGTAGGGGTTAACATATTGTGATATGCGCTACAATAACAACAACAACAACAACAACATGACGACATTAACGACAGCAAAGATAATAATAATAGTAATAATAATAATAATACCTAAGTGACCTAGAGTAGCAGGTTGTATGCACATTCAGTCATACATATGTACAATACATATGTGTATAGCTATCTCGCTTTATACATACTCGTACGAATGCATATGAGTATATGTGTGATATGTGGTTCAATGCGCGATGTATTTTTGTTGATTACATGATGGTGTACATTCATACGTACATATGTATACATGTACCTGCCTATCTGCTTGTACATTGCTGACGGTTGCACGATTATCATGTGCCCCTTATTGGGATTTTCCATGTGTATATCTGTATGCAACTATAGTACATACTATAGATATATATATATATATATATATATATATATATATATATATATATATATATATATATATATATATATATATATATATATATATATATTGGCGTGAGCTTTACAGAAGGCTATGCATAAGTAGCAATATAGGTAACAGCAGTTAGTGTCACAAAACATCAACGAAAGTAAAAGGCAAAGAATTGACCAACAAAAATGACAGTAAATCGTTAATATTTAATGAACATTTTAGTATATGATGGCGTATTTGTAACAATAAATTCATATATATATATGTACATATTTACGAGTATATAAATGTCTGTTGTCACATATATGAACAAGAACCCACAAGGAAAAGGATACATTCGTCTTTGAAGATGTCTATATAGCTGGACATGGCAGTATCAGTTCGATTAAGTCGATTTTCAATTCAGAGTTTTCCACCTCTTATGATATTATGCCACGTTGAGCACCAATATACCATAAAGAACTCATATTGATTTCATGTCATAGTGGTATTTATGAGCAAACAACTCTGAAAATATGATGCCATAACGTCTTCGAAGACATCGTTGATATGTTATAACTTGTGAGTTAATTTACATTCAACTTTGTATTGATGTGTATGTGTACACACACACACACACATATATACACATAGGTAGTAGTATCTTTATGCATGAATGGATTTATTATTGTAATATTTCAGTATGTTGTTATTATTGCTGTGGCAGTTATTATTATGATTGGTTTGAAGGAATGGCGTATGCATGCATAACTAGTATATTTGAATTGTGGTTTTTCATTTCAATTGAAATTTTCCCCATAACCAATCAGCCGCCAACCAAGCAACAACAACAACAACCCACAATTGATTTTCTCACTTTTTGTATTAATGATTCACAATATCTTCCAATATCCTAATTGAATTTTCCAATTTCAATACATAACGATTACTAACACTTATATTTTTTTCTCTCTCTCTCTTTCTCTTTTCATATAATTTTAATTTGTAGCTATAATTTTATTATTTTTTTTTTTTGGTTTGTTTGTTTTTTTGCTCAACGCCATATGTATCGCAACGTACGTTTTTCCTATGACAGAACGTAGAAAGTCGCATATCTAATCATAATAATTTAACCAAATGGATGCAACAACAGTAGCAACTGCAATTGTCGGTAGCAATAGTAGCAGTAGCAGTAGCAGCAGCATCAGTAGTAATCAGAGCAGCACCAGCAGTGGTTATGGCAGTGCTGCTGGTACACCAACTCAAACGAATCATGCTATAGCAGCAAGCTGTGGCAGCACAAGTACCAGTACGACTAGTGGCAGCAACAATAATTATGAAGCGCATTCAATTGCTGTTGCAGAATCCACCACCACGCCATCGACAATTGCAACCGTAGCCACCGTGACACCATTCTACAATGAAGCTGCAATAGAGAAACAACGTCAGCCGTACTATCATCAGCAATCGTCTTATGCTTCTTATTCTGCAACAGCAGGTAATGGTCAAATGCAAACGACGACGTTACCGCCACAATATGGCTTTTATGATTCTTACATAAATAGTGCTGGTGTTGGTGTTGGTGGTGGTGCTGGTGCTGGAGCTGGTGGTGGTGGTGGTACTACAATTGGTGGCAGCATCAACAGCAATACTGGCAGTAGTAGCAATTATCACTATGGTGCTAATATTGAACATAACAGCATTCGACATGCCACACATTCACAACCACATGCTGAAAAGCAAATACCATCGAATGCACGATTATCACCGAATATGCTAATGCATGCTCATGCTGCAATGCCTGTCAGTAGTTCGGGCAACAATGTATACAAAAATGTTGCTGGAACGCCAACCAGCGTAACAACTAAACCACAAGCAGCAGCTACACCCTTCTATGCTCAACCGATTCACACATCAGCACCCATCGGTGTTGGCAGCTATTTCGATCCATATAAATACCAAACACCGCCTTCAAAGCTGCCAAACCCATCACCGGCCGACTATCACAGCAATTACAGCAATCATATGCATAGTGCCACAGCAACATATCATCAGCAGCAGCAATATTATGCTGCTGCCAAGTCGCAATTGCAAGATGCTGCCGCATATGGGTCGGGCGCCAGTGTAAAATCGTCGAATATGTCGTCGCGTCAATTCGCAAATTCCTATTACTATGGCAGCGGCGGTGGTGGCGGCAGCAGCAGTGCTCTAGCTGCTGGTCTAAATGGCAATGGCAGTGCTAGTGTTGTTTCTCCGAACGCTGGTGCATATTTTGATAAATACGAAAAGTATATGTATAATACGGCGGTACCTTCACAAGCAGCAGCCGCCGCAGCACTCAATCCCGCCATTGCCACTGCAACATATCCGCCACAACAACATCACCCACCACATTTTGCCGCAGCAGAAGCATTGACTGATACATACCGGAACAAATCGACTGCCTGGCATTGGAGCATGGAATATCCGGCCGGAAATTGTCGTTCGCTACCACCGCCACCACCATCACACCCAACAGCACCGACTGGCCTACCTACAGCAGCAGTGGCGCCAACAAATGCAGCTTATTTGCCACAGACGAATCCAGTGCGTGATTCGTATTATACACACGATAAATATGTGGGAAAATACGAAAACAAATACAATCCCTATTATCATCATTACCATCAACAACAACAGCAGCAGCATCAACAGCAGCAGCAGCATCAACAACAACAGCAGCAGCAACAGCACTATCAACAACAACAGCAATATATGCCCACGGCATCGCGTAGTATATGGCCTAGTTCACACACGCACTTGACTTCACCACCACAACCAATAGCACAACCTCTGCCACAATCACTACCACCACCACCACCATCTGCACATCATTATACGGCACCTGTTGCTGCCGGTTCCAGTGTCGTCAATGTACGTCAGAATTGCTGCCCACAAACGTTTCAACAACAAAGTTGTTATTATGCTCGTGCTCCCCCACATTCAGTGAGCACCAAATACGGTGGCATTGTTGACTATTCACCCGCACCACCGCCTCTGCATTCAAATAAAATCAAGTCATCCAATGATCTCTACGTTGCATCTCCTTATGATAATGCAGCACATCTGAATTTCAATTATGCAACGCCCTCAGCACCTATAGCATCTAGTCCAACGTCGCGTTACTCCACCACTAATGCCGCTCCACATCAACCATCTGATGGTGGCTCTGCCGCTGTGGCCGCCGCAGCCGTAGCCGCTGCCGCCTACTATAACGATCTCAACCATTTGCAAGCCTCATATGATAATTATGCGACAACAGTACAACATCAATTACAATCACAACATCAGCAACAATCAACTGCTCGCAGTCAATATACAGCGTATGCTCCTTCTTCGAATCATTCCAAGTCGTCTTTATTGGATTACCGTAAACAACAATCCACTGCAGCAACGATACCACCCGCAACGACTTCAACTAGAGACTGTTATATGACACAATCGCCAGTCAGCAATTTACAAGAGCACGAAGCGGTTGCACTCAATTATGCCAACTATGATATTGCAGAAGGAGTTGCGGGGCCTGTTGCGGGTACACTTTATGAGCACGACAACAATGTTAATGATGACAATATAAACGACAAACAGCAAAATGCATCTAAAATTTTAAGTTTACGCGATTTTCTCAGCACTTGGAATGAGGATGAGGAGGAGTATGCTGTCGCTGATGGATTAAATTTCATTCAGACAGAAT
This sequence comes from Megamerina dolium, assembly GCA_963854835.1. Taxonomy (NCBI): domain Eukaryota; kingdom Metazoa; phylum Arthropoda; class Insecta; order Diptera; family Megamerinidae; genus Megamerina; species Megamerina dolium. Next base: position 52,272,740 of record OY978529.1, read on the forward strand.
GTCAGTCCATGGCACAGTCAACAGAACATGTGGTAGATGGTACAGTGTACGTGCAGGAAAATACCACGTTATCCACCTTGCCGCCATCGACGCCTCAAGCACCAACACAACCAGAACAAAACACTGCTGTATCATCGCTAATACAAATGCCAACCTCCTCATGTTCCAGCACTGCGTCTGCGATGACAACGCCAAAAATAGCACAACAAATTGTTGAGAATCATTTACAATTTAAGGGTTCCTTCAATACGGTGCCCAAGATTCATGTTGGCATTACTCTCGACAGCACCGTTGATGTAGAAGCAAATCAATACATCAATTTGCCCGACATTGTAATCGATATTGAAAAGAGCAACACCAATGTGGCGGCGCAAACGTCAATATCATCACCACCGCCAGCACCTCAACCACTGGCAAAGATAACGGAGACAAAAGAAAGCAATTTAGAAGAGTTCGATGTTGAAAAGGAGTTGGATGAGCTGCAAATAAGAAAATCAAAAGTTGTCATAGAAAAATGTCCCCCTAGTGGTGCTAGGAAATACAAAGACGTACCAGAACATGTTGAAGAATCTGAACTCGATGAGAAAGCAACTCCTGAGAGAACGGCAAATAGTTTAAGACACTTTAAAATTATTGATAGACCAACTTCTGAAAATGCAGTCGAACAATTGCAGTTAGAGAAAACTGATATTATGAAACGTTCCGTGTCGAACACTAGAACCGTCCAAGATGAAGCAATTAATCTATTTACAGAAAATCCAGAACAACTAATCAGAGATATTGATGTATACGATAATACAAGTCATTCGAATGAGTCAACATTCGAAAAGGAATATGAAACGTTTATTAATAAAATCGGTGGCAGTGATATTAGTGCGAGTAACACAACAACGGCTACAGATAATTCAATCGATTTGAGTATGAAGAAAATTCAGAAGGAGGAAGTGCTTGACACTTCATCAAATTCAGAGCATAGTAATCAAGACGATGATGTCCAAGATTTTTCGAAATTCAATAAAAAGAAACGTAAAATTATGGAAAATAATACAAGTCAAATTTGTTCAGCTGCATCAGTAGTGACAACTGCAGCAGCATCAGAAACAACAACAACATCTGTTGACTCTGTGAAAAAGCTTAAAATGATATCGACATTGACAACAAGTGACTCCAATGATAAGACAAACGAATTGATAACAATAACAACCAACAAAACACATAAAATGCATAGTTCTTTAGAAACTTTGAGGGCAAAATACAAAAGAAGCCTCAAAGTGATCAACTCGAATGTCAAACGATCATCATTATTGGTATATTATCGCAAGCTATTGCACACTTTGAGACATTATAATTGGCGCAAAATCAATCGAACGAATCGAACAACGTTGGCAAAACGTCAAATAGCAATCCTTAAAGAGAGACATTTGCCCTTAATCAAGAGGCAGTCTATTAAAAGATACACTGAAGTTGATCAATTGCATTTCAATCCAAAAACCCTAAAATCTCTTAGTGTATCCGTTGTAAATACAGACGATTTTCGCCAAAGACTTTTGAAGGAACAATATGTAATCGAGCAATCCATAGGCATACAGAAAAATTATACGCCAAGTTCATTAAAATCAAATATCGATGATGAAACTGTCACCAGTGTTGATCAGAATGATCAAAGTCCAATGCTTGCAAATGCTTTGCATGCATTAAATAATCCATCCGCCGTCGATAATATCGAGGACACTAAAATTGAAGTGATACCGAAAGCTGTTAGTACAAATTCAAAGCAAACAAGCGCTTTCGAAGCAAACGATGTATTAAATAATCCGACCATGGAAATTGATAATCGTGAAGATGCCACAACGAAAGAGCAAACAGCAGATATTACAAATTCAAACCAATCAAACGATTTCGAAATGAAGGAGGTGTTAGATATGCCATCCCCAATCGATAATCATGTTGAACATGAAAGCAATGAAAAGCAAACCGAAGCCGGTGCTGATAATAATCCGCGAAATTTAACGCCAACGAATATTTTAGACACTAACATCGATAAAATTAAGGATGTCGCATCGGAAGAGCAATCGAAAGCTGTCACCAGTGGTGGTCCAAATCTAATAAACACTTTCCAAATGGAGGGTGCATTAAATGAGCAATCCACGATCGAAGACAATGCTGATGCTGCTAGCATGAAAGAGGAAACATCAGATGACGATCATGTTCGAAATGCAAGGCTGACAAGTGAGTTCGACACAAAGGATGCGTTACATCAGGCCACGACCATTGATAAATGTAATCTGATTGACGGTACTAATGATGATCATCCAAACAAGATCGATAATAAGGTCGAAAATGCCAACGCAAAAGAGAAAACGGAAACGTTCAATGTAAACGATGTTGACACTATAAAATTACCTGATGAAGATGACGATATACGTGATGAATACTTGGAACTGAGCAATATATATTCGAAGAATAATCATTTAAAAAACGATCATTCGATGAAGAGGAATGAGTCAAATGCAAAAATTCATTTAAATAAAATTAAGAGACGTACTATAACATCGCCTATAGATTTCAATGAAGATTCATGTTCATGTACATCATCTTGCTCATCCTCGTCCTTTTCATCATCATCACCGTCATCGCCGTCGTCGTCGTTGTCATCGTCATCAACATCATCAGCGCCAGCATCACCGGCCTCATCATCGTCGTCATCATCATCATCGACGTCAAGATCGTTAGTGGCACCGCGGTCAGAATGTTCAAGTAGTAAAAAATTAAGGCTGAATGCCATCGATAAGAAAAAAACTAAGAAAAATTCAACGGCATCATCGTCATCGACAGAGTCATCATTGCAATCGTCAGATTCCGCTTCTGATGCTGACTCTGATGCTGAGGTGGTAGTAAAAAGAACAGTATTACCAGCAGAAACATCACCGCGAGTAACAGCAGCCACAGCGGAAATCGCTGTCACTGAAAAAAGCACAACAACAACAGAGAATGATTTCAATGAAATGGAAGCATTGGAAAAGGAATTGTCACAACACGAATGCTCACAACATTTGGAAGAAGGAGGTGTGCAAAGCAGTGATGTTGTTGTTATAAATATCGATGACAGCGACGATAACGTTGCCGAATCGAACATGACAGTTGGCAATGGTACAAGTGCTGATAATAAAATCATAACCAATAATGATATTGCAAATTTGAAAAAAATCCTAGAAAGCGATAGTGATGAACATGATGATAAACAAGTTGATGTTGTAAATCAAGTACAAGGTACATGTAATGATAAGGAGAACATGGGAGGTGCTCTGGAGAGTAGATTGGTGGTAGAAGTAGGCGATGATATGGTATTGGTGGTGAATAATGTAGAACAAGCCGTTGATAAAGCAGAACTTAGTGAAAATGACGCGCTGGCAGCGAGAGTGTACAATAGAAGAAAGCAGCCCCGGGGCGATGAAAATAATACTACGAAAGTATCATTGGAAAAGCGACGAAAAAAACGTGACTCGCGGCTAATAACTAAATGCAAAGGTAAACAGTTGAAAGAACTCAGAAATGAAACTGTAATAAATCATGAAGATTATGAAGATGATGAAACGAGCAGCAGCAGCAGCAGTAGCAGCAGTAGCACCAGCAGTAGCAGCAGTAGTAGTAGTAGCTGCAGTAGTAGAATTGGTAATATTAATAGTAGTTGTAATGATAGTGGTAAGAGTGGTATTTGTAGTAACAATCCTAAAAGTCTTAAAATTCTAATCAAACAATATATACATACCAATGCAAGTCTAATAGAAGCCAATCAAATAGGGCAACAACAAAAAGAAAAAGATATTCACCATGATAATAATGATAATGATGATGATGATGATGATGGTCATGATGGTGATGATGTATCTCATTCCATAAGTAAACAGATTGAAAACAGGCAATCTGATGAACATGAACATAATAATGATGTAGTAAATGTCGAAAAAGTAGTAACAGAGACGATCGTAGAAAATGCTAATGAAAATAATTGTAAATGTACATTTGAAATAATACCAAAGTTAAGTGACCTTTGTAAAATTGCCTTAAATAAGTGTAGCAATAGCAGTAGTGATCATTCGCATACTAACAGCTGCACTGAATTATTAATTATTAATCGAGATGATATTGAAACAGCTACTAATATAACTACAACAACAACAGCAACAACAAGTGGCAGTCATAATGAACCCCCTCATGAATATGAGTTAAGCGTTGAAGAAGCTTTAGCTGAAATGTATCGACAAGCTGGCGTTCTAACATCAGAATCCGAAGATATGGAAACGGATGAACATAACAATGACAATGATGGTAATGCAATCGATAAAGAGAGTCAAGATGTTTTACTTATTAATTTAGAAGAAATTCTAGATAGTGATAGTAGCGATGTATTTGTTTTACAATGTGATATGAATGAGAATATTCTAAGTGTTGTTGCGCATTCAACCCATACAACTACAAGTGATGATTATAATAATCACATTGAAGAGCGACTCGAAGAAGGAGAGCAGCAACAACAACAAGACGAGCATATTGCTTTGAATACAGTACGATTAGTTGAAATATTAAATGCGAGCGATGATGATATAATTGTAATAAATGAAAATGAAAATGAAATATCAACTAATACAACAGCAACATCATCATCATTATCAGCAACAAATAATGACATTGATGTTGACGATGCTTGTGATGATGATGCGGACAGCCTTTTATTAGAGACACAATTTGATATGCCCATAACCGATTTGCATCATGAAGAAATCGTACCTGATAATTATAATCAATTTGTAAAGGAGAAATTTCGAAAATATTTAAATGAAAAATATGTACAAAAGAATATATCCAAATATTATCATGCAAATCGTATATTGAAAAAATATAAGAGACGTTTTTTAAAACAATAGCATGATCTATAATTTACATATGTTTCATGTATGTACAATGAGCCATTAGACTTTTACATATGTGTATGCAAATACTTATTTAAATATTTCAATATTCTACGGAAATGACCATAATCAATATGTCCCGACGATTTGTATATTATCTGAATGAAAACATCTATAAATTTGTCACTGTTATTTGCTGCTGCTGTTGGTTTTTGTTTTTAAAAAATAATTTTTAAATAACACAAATGATAACTATCGTAATATTAACAACAGCAGCAACAACAACAACAACAACAGCAACAATTATATCATCCATTATCTTGATCATCATCACCATTAATGTATATGTACATTGTACATGACAAACATTGTGAAATATATTCCATTTCCTACCTAGCATGTTCCTACGATTCACTTATGTACATACATATTACAGAATATGTATCTAATAATAATAATAATAATAATAATAATGGTATATGCCTTTTTCTTTTCTATTTAAATCATTACTAAGTACTAGTATACTTATCATTAGGGATATGATTATTTTTAGGTTTCATTCATTCATTCATTCATTTGTCACTAAAATACTTAGTGACAATATATATGTATGTACGAGTACATGTACATAGTATAAAAATTCGAATCTCATTAAAATACGAATTTTTTTTGTTGTTGTTGATTGTTGATTTTATATTGAATCTCCATTTATAAAATACCTACTGGAAAAAACGAAAACAAAAAATAAGCAAGAACCAATAATGAGGCAATATTTTTTTTTGCAATTTATCAAAAATAGCTTTTATTGTGTACACATAAACACATACATACATACATACATGCATATTTATTTAGTACATATGGAGTATATATTTTTGTTAGACTTTACATTTATTTTAGAATCATTTCGCATATTTATCAGTGGAATTTATATATTTCTACATACCTACCTACCTAGATACAATATACAATATGTAATTCTATTTTTTGTTTTTATTTTTAATTATAATTGTTTTTTAAATACCTCCCACACTATCAATATATTATATTGTTTTGTGCACGCGTATCTGGATGTGTCTGTGTGTGTGTTGTTGTTGTTTTAAGTTGTTCCAGTTATAGTTACTGTTTTATCTGTAGGTAGGTAGGTAGGTACCTACTTACATATTAATGTATATATAACAACACGAACATGCCTCATTACGTTATTTTTCCCTCTACTATTTGAATTTACCAAATTTTCAATTTTTTCATTTAAATGACAAATTTTAAATATCAGCGGAGTATGTATGTACAAATTAAACTTCTGCACGATTACTACTTTGTGCGATAATCTTCATATATTTTCTATTACATTATTTCACTTCATTTTCCATTATGAAAAAAAAAAAAATATCCATACATAACATCGAAATCATCATCGCAATCTACAGATTCCATTTTTGATGATGATTCTGATAAAGATGTAATAAAAATAACTGCATTATCAATAGAAAGATTATCGCGAGTATCAAGATGTCGCATATTTGGTTCACGATCAGTCGAAAGACTAATGTTGTTATTATAAATATCGACTACAGCAATGATGTATGATGTAAATGTAGTATGGGGTACATTTACTGCCCGTATGAATGTTGTCGAACATGCAACAAAAAAGTAGTAGTCGTATAGAATGTAATAAACAGTACAGTAAATACCATATAGTCATTTATCCTATTCCTATAGTGTAGTGTAAAATTTTTTTAAAAATTTTACTTTCTTTCATAATCCAGTTTATAAACTCTTTTTTCACTCCATCCTTTCATTTTAATGTTATAATTTTTTAATTTTATATGTAGAATGTTAGCAATTTTAATGTGTTTACTTATGCACAGTTGCACTCTATATTTGAAATGTTTTAGTTTTGATGTTAATAGCCCACTAAACACTCGATCATTCCTTACAGTGATTTTGTACGCTGCAGTTTATCATGCGTTTTAATTGAAACGTTGAATGTGCTCTAAGTGAAATTAATTAGAGGTACTTTAACACAAAAAAAAAACAGAATAGATCGATTGCATGAAGTAGAAAAGTATCAAATACACACACAAGTACATCAAAACCCTCTTCGCAGGTTAATCAAGAATGTTGCATGAAAAATTGCACCATATATACCTAATTGAGACCCACTATTTAAATATGAATATATTTTATTAAATAGTAACAAAAAATAATTGTTCTTGATTTTTGTTTTTTGTTTTTTGTGTTTTTTGTTTGTTTCTTGATTGATATCATTTAATTAATTCATTGTAAATTGCACTAGTTGTATATATATATAATAATAACACACACACACACATACACGTAAATGTATTAAAAAATAATTAAAACGGGGAAAAAGCTTTTAAATATTTATCAAATTGGCAAAAAAATAAAAAAATAACAACATCAAAAACCAATATCGAAGATATGCATACACACATACACATATTTAAACATATAAATACATATAGGTATACTATTAAATATATATTTCTCACAACTATGAGTGTTGTCATTATTTATCGTTTTAAAAAAAGTATGTAGAAGAAAATCTAAATAAAAGACATATACACATTCATATTTACATATAAGGATATACACATATACATACATATATATATATATAGGTACTAAATTAATCATTATAAATAAATATGTCTTTACTAAAGATATTATTATGAATATTATAATTGTAATTATTATTATTATTATTATTATTATTATTATTATTATTATTATTATTATTATTATTAATATACCCTAATTGCTGAGGGCATATTTTAAAATGCAATTTTTTATTAAAATTTATATTTAATATGTATAAGTAGTAGTAGAGTAGAGAGCAACTTAGCCAATTGCTACCCTGAAAATAAATATTAGACCAAATTTATTATTGAAATCAAGAAATGAGTTAAACATTGTAGCTACATATTCATACATACATTATATACATATTTATATACATAAATGTTTGCCTTTGATTGGTATAATGTAATAATAAGTAATATACATATACATATATATAAATATTGATACATAGAATGCCCTCTAGCTACAATACATATGCATTGTAGTATATGTTTTCATTGGAATATTATATAGTTGGCGGTGTTTTTCTTTTTGTTTTTGCCTTGTTTTCTTTTTTCATTTTTTTTTTTTTTGTCTATTGTTGGCTATTGTAACGCATTCCAAAGTAAAGGACCAATTTATACAATTTCTTTTTATTATTGTTGTTTATATATAAATAAATACATACATACATACATACATACACATGTAGTAAAATTGTTAAATGTTGTTTGCTTAAATGAAAATATTATAAAATAAATTTTTAAAATGGTATACTTATATACATAGTACATATATATAATGAATTTAAGATTGGGTCGATGGAAAAAGTTTGAAATGTTCACCATTTTATTGAAAACTTACCTTCAGAGCAGTTATATATGTATATTGTATATACTTGAAGATTTGTATGCTGCTAACTTTAATATTTTTGTTTATACACATCATGTGAAAACATTTGTTTGGCTACATTTATTTTTATTCTTCAATATACACCTAGAGACATGTTTCAGCAATATCCTTCTAGTTTGATACAAAAGTTGTTCATTGAAGTCATTTTTTCAGATTTGAAAACAAAAAAATAATCGCACGTCGTATCGTAATTCATGTTGCAGATGCATTATCTTGATGATAAATAAGTTGTTTATATACTAAACGATGACTTTTTACTTTGATTTCTTCATTCCAAAAATGATGAATAATATTGCCCTGATATTGTCTTAATTTTTTCCAGATAGTCGAATATTAGAATTCCTTGTATATAAAAAAAAAGAAAATTATAGTCAAAACTTGCCCAGCGAGATTGTTGTGTGTATTTAAACACTTTGGTAAACTTTTACCAGGTCCAATATATTGCCTATTTATTTACAAAATTTCATGTGAAACATATCGTACACTTTTCATTTAGTTCATGAATTATTTATAGAATTCATGGAATGGAAATTTAAAAATATTACACTTTTCTTTGCAATAATTTCCGCGCCATCTCTGTGTAAGACATACAGATATTATTTATTTGGACTTTCAACTACAATCCGTTCTAGAATTGTTGTTTATGAATAAACTGAAACATTTCTAAGGAAAATTGTTCAAAAAAAATGTTCAGGGCTTTAATTTTATGAACAAAAATATTAAGTGTATGATTTTATTATCTTTCTATAAATTCGGAGATATTTTCAACGATATGCATATGTACTTTTGCAAACTTCAAAGTTGCAAGGTGTGATTTCAACTAAGAGGTGAACATTTAAAGCTGATTTTTTCTTTAATTATTTTTTTTTTGTATATGTAACGACCCATCTTAATAGGGATAATTATAAAAAAAAAATACATACATACATTAATACGCTTAATTTTAGTACAAAGAAAATGTTAATAAAAAATGATTTTATCGATGTATTCATATATACATGACTACTAAAAATAAAAATTATTGATTTTTTATTTTTTTTTTGGGTATTGTTTTTAATGATTTTTAATGAACGTATAATAATGAATAATAATCTTAAAGAAACTGAAGAAAATCCAAAATATCGTATAATTGAAAATATCAAATTTTATATAAAAATTTTACATTCTTAAATACATATATATTTGGCGCGAAAATACATACAAACATATATATACATATACTAAAATACATATACATATATAAAAAGAAATATTAAAATGAAATAGATGTCCTTTTCGTACCTTGAAATTTACAAATGAACGTAAATTATAATAAATTACTCTAACTATCGATAAAGTAAGAGTGATTAACATTTCTTTGGTTTTTATTTATTTTAATTGCAATATAATCGATTTTTTCAAAAAAAAAAAATATATACGTATAATTATATGTATATTTAATTGTTAAAAGGGAATAAAAAAAATTAAAAATTTACAAATTTATGCAAAAGAAAAGAAATTGAAAAATTTTTAAGACTCTTGTCTCGATTTTTTCGGCTAAATATGAAATTTTATATGAATGTATACAAACGTGAATTTCTTTTTTTTTTGGAATTTAAAAAATCTAAATTTTTTAATACATACGAGTACACAAATTTTTTCTTTTTTCCTTCGCTAAACAAATATTTAATATTTCTTCTCATATTGTATTGAACTATTATTAAAATATTAAGTATACTCATCGGTTTTTAGACAAAAAAATAGAAAAATATAAATCAACAAGGAAATATTTATTACACAATAATTGTAATATTACTCTGTATTGATTGTCGGATAGTATTTGTTGTAATTGTGCGTAAAATTGTACATTAAGACATATTATGAAAGTATGAGTATAAGAGTTGATATTAATATTAAATGCACCCACTGATATATTATAAAAGGATAACGAATGATATATTTATATATAAAAACGAATACAACTCAAATACTCGTACAATAATTGATATTTGGAAAAAAAAACAAAGAAAAATTCTAGTGGGTGGAGGGGATAAATAGAGTGGTAAAATTTATAAATAAGTACGATTATTTATTTATTTATTGTACCTAATAATAATAATTTTTATATAATTTTTAATTAATTCTGTATATACGTAATGTAATTGAATTTTAAAAGGTTAGCCACATATTAAGCGTAACACAGTATAAACAACAATGTAAACCCCTACTATTATTCTGCCTGCCTGTTAGTATGAATCCATAATGTAATTGTTTTGTTCTATTTTTAATAAAAAATGTTTAATAATAAGTTTATTTTTTTATTTTTTTATTAATTATAAATATGTATATACAGAATGTGTACACTGTACAGTGTGGATACACTTACATTCTCATATATATGCTATATAAGTATATTTTATATATATATATATATATATATATATATATATATATATATATATATATATATATATATATATATTTTCTTTTTTTTTTTCTTTTACTAGATGTGCCTAAAATGCCCCATTTGATGTACATACTGTGCTACACTCAATTTGAGACTAGCCTTAAACCGTTATTTGTATGTTTGTTGAATTTCTAAAATATCTTCATAAGTACATCATATATACACATTATTGGCATTAATGTATGTATACGTATGCACTAAGTTGATTGTAATTAAAGTGTCGTATTGTATTAAAATGATAATATCGAAGATATACGAAGAGAAGAAAACAAAAAAAAAGAAAAACAAAAAAAAAACCCAAAAGAAGAAAATAAATGTTTTGTGTTGCGTAAATGTTATGAAAAAAGTGATCATTTCGTCTTTTAATTATAAGTACATACATATGTACGTACGTACTAGTTATATTCCAATAATAGTTGGTTCATTTAAAAGGTAAGTTGATGCATTACGACATTTGAGTTTGTAAGAACGTACAAGGTGATGTTTTAAGAGCCTTCGGATTTGATTTAAAAAAAAACACATAAAATTTAGAGAAATGTATAAAATCTTCATTTGAGTCGATAGAACGATCTATAGAATTCAATATTTAAAGATGATTTCATGTAAATATTAACCGCGACTGCGCCTCAAATGGTTCATACGCTGGGTCCAATTTTGGGATACTCTCTCCAACATATCGGCCGGTATCTCACGAATAAATCGATAATTCACTGCCATCAACAACACTGGCGGATACAGCTGCGATATTTTCTTCTGTCCGCACTCTACGTATGCGTGTTGGCGGTTTAATGTCCAATAATGAAAATTTGGTGCGAAATTTAGTCACAAGATTTCAAATAGCCGCCGGAGAAGATCGCCCAAACTTACCATAAAATGAATGAACCGAGTATGAATTTTGATAATAAAATTCAATAATCTGCAAGCGTTGTTCGTTTGTAAGTCGATTCATGATTAAATTATAGATCAAATTAAACATATTTGACAGTAACATGTTACACGAAAAGAGCTGAGCTGCCAAAAACAGTGTTGCCAAAAATAATGAATGGGTAGGTTCTTGCTTAGAAATGTCCTCAGTTCCACATGCAATATCCTGACAGCATTTTTATTTCGCATTTATATTTGAAATATTTCGAATTAGTCTGGAATATAGGTACATACATATACACCTAAAAACTAAACTGGAAAAACAAAATATGATCACAGAAACATTTATATTAGAGGCGAATATTATAATTTTAGAAATTGTAAAATCTAAGAGCTTTTTAGGCATGAAAATGTAGTAATGTAATAAAATGCATATTTAGAAATCCAAAAGGTTACGTTAAAACAAAATTTGGAGGTAAACACGTTTTATAAGACTAACTGATAACAAACAATGCATATCCACTATTGTGGAAGTGATCACTTACCGCTTCCTCATAGGCACTCTTTGGGAGAATGTATCCCAGAATATGTTGCTAAATAAATATATAGACTTCTAAGCCCTCTTAGGCAATGATTTGAATGATAAATTTTACAAATAAATTCTATTCTGTCACTAATGCAGAGGGACTTAGTACCAAATTGAGAGTTGGCCAAATAAATAAAGCTTTTGCCATATTGAACTTTTTGCATTTTCTTCCTTAAGATATAACTCAAATGTTTGGTACTATTGGCGAAGGATAGTGACGGCCAATCAGCAACAGAAAACTCAATTGACTGAAACCATGAAAATAGTGAAAGCTTTGAGTTGTAAAGTAAAGTGACTGTCTGGCGTCTGTTACAAAAAATAGTATAATAAAATATAAGAATTATCGCGCATTGATATACCTATTGAAAAAAAACTTACATTATTTTGTGAAAGAGTATTTTTCTTCGTGAAAAATACAACTCTGCGGATCAGTAGAATTTTGACCGAACTTACTGGCCCATGGTATTGAATCAAAGGACAATTTTGCTGCAGGTATCATAGAGAAAATTCTAAAATCAATTTGTTCTTTTCTTTTTATTAATAAGAATTAAATATAATATACATATTTCATTTTTAATAATTTAGCCTCGTTTACAATTGTTGCTTATATATTCGTAATATGTAATAAAAAGAAAAGAAATTCTAAAAAAAAAACAATACTCCTTTACACATTTATTTCAGTGTTAATCCATTCTGTGTTAATGGTCGATACTTCATTTTTTTTTTCATATTAGTACATTATACACCATTTTCCATAGTTTCATAGTTTAGCATACGAAAATAATTGTTCACCTAATTATTCGTATTTTTCAAAGAAACGCCTCTTCAAATCAGGCGGATAGGTCACATATATATAATGCTCATTCTGACCAACTTCATTCTGTATTATATCATGTGTCGAGGATGAAGAGCGTAATAGAGATTGTTGTGAGGCACCCGTATGACGATGATGGGCATCCAATTGGCGAGGATGTGTATTATAATGTGTATGGCCAGTACCAATGCCACCAACACTACCAACGCCAATGCCACCTGCGACACCACTAACAATCTCGTTTGTATCGCAATCTCTCATACTGACTGCACCACCAACACCACCACCACCACCACTAGCACCACTAGCACCACCCATTGGTGAGGATGTTGGATTTGTGGTGACATTCGTATTTGGTCCTCTATTGCTACCGCCACCGCCGCTACTATTTTGGCTTGTGACAGCAGTTGTAGCTATGGGTCGTCCACTACTACCACTACTATTACTTGTATAATCGGTTCGGTCTAAAATGTCCTGTGGGTAAGCCAAATTCATCTGCTGTTGTTGCTGATGGTGGGTAGGGGGATGCGAATGATGTTGATGATGATGCGGATGCAATGTGGGTGTTGTTGATTGTTGCGGTGTACGGTTGCCAACCGGCGGACGCTGATCGTCGATGTAACGTTGTGGGCTGTGATGATGATGATGATAATCGTATTGTACTTGTTCGGGGTATAAATCGTGTGTTGTTTGTGGCAGTTGTTGTTGTTGCTGCTGCTGTTGTTGTTGCTGCTGCTGCTGCTGTTGTTGTTGTTGATAATAGTAGTTTTGTTGTTGCGATTGTGGTGTGTTTAAGAGGCCATGTACCCCGGATATAGGGTATCCTACTGATTGCTGATAAATCGATTGCTGATGATGCGCCTGCTGATGATGTTGCATATAAATGTTGTGTTGCCGCTGTTGTTGCTGGTGCAGCTGCTGCTGATGATGATGATTGGCATTGATTGTCGTCTCTTCGGAGCTGAAATAGATGACTTTGGTTTGATCAAAATGTACTCAAATTAGTTCGTACAGCATGTAGGTATATGAATGCATATACAAATATGTATATAATCACCTAAGCGTCTCACTATCTAATCAATTCATGCATTAATCAACTTACTCAAATAGTATCCATATGATATAGTAACAAAAGCATATGCCAATTGATAATATAAATATTAGAACCAATATTAAGAACCAAGGAAAGGCACGTGGTTCCAATGGGCCATCCTCCCAATAACGATCACACGATAAATACCAACAAACTGCTTTATTCATATCCTCTGGAAAATAAAAATCAAAAAACAACAAAACAAATATATAATTTCACACAAAATATATATTGAATAGCTAGTGCAAACCTTCCATTTCCTTAAAGGCTTGATTTGACATTGACAATAGCAAGCTGCCAATGCAGCTACGTACTAAATGTTCACATTTCACCTTTAATCTATTCAGTTCTTCAGCTTTGCAATTAATACGACTTTTCTGCATATTATTGCCATTGCTATCAGTTTCATCATTTTGTGTTTGATCATTAACTTCATCACCATTACTATGCTCATCAATATCATCGTCATTTTCAACACCATTCTCATCGTCATCATCGTCATCGTCATCATCATCCTTATCGTTGGTCATATTATTGCCATTTTTCAGTGTTTTATTTGGCGAATTGGTGGTTTTATTCTTTAATGATTTTTCCAAAGTTTGCTTATTCAATTTTGGTTTAGTCGTTGATGTGGTGCTGCTGCTGCTGCTGCTGCCGCTGCTACTTCCGTCTTTATGTACATTCTTCTTCGCTGAGACATTCTTGATTTTCGATTTTTCTGCAGTCTCTGCATTTTTAGCTATATGTTTTGTTAAAAATAAAATAGCCTCATATTATCGTGAAATTATGATTCTTGCAACATCCAACAGAAAATCAATATAATTATTGCGCGTATTGAGACGACAGATCATCATAATATCTTTAGCAGGTTGTTAATTTTAAGCTGAAATGCCCTTTCACATTCAAGAGCAGCTTCCTTTGCTGACTTAATGTCCACAATGTGGCATCAAGTTGGAAAAGGCAATATCTATTTTAGCACTTTCTCCGTTCAAAGTGGGTTGCACTTGAAACCATCGATGGAATCGTATCCGCTACGAATTCTTTCGCCACAAATTTAATATTCTCATATTAGCGTTAATTTTCGAGTGAACGTAAAACAATGACATTTCTTTCCATTGCAACGATAATTTCAGGACAATTTTAGACAGAGTCGTGCCAAAACAGTTTCTCAGCTCGTATCTACCATTAAGAACAACTTAAAACTCATGTCTAACTTAAAAATATTTGCTTCAGAATGGTCCCTAAACACAGCCAAGAAACATTGTTATGGAAAAAGAACCTGAGTATGCCATTTGACACTTCTATGAGTGACTATAATTTATAAAAAAAAAAAACCGATTCAGTGATTCACTGAGCAGATCACTGATGTCATGATACTGGAGGTTTTTTTTATGTGAAGCTGTTGTTGAACTCACAGCGCCCTGTGAAGCAACCATCGAAAGCAATAATGATTGAATATTATTCTTAACTTATTGAACCATTTTGGACAACATTTTTTAAAGGAAAAACGTTAGCAATTGGCGCAGAAAAAGGTTATGCTTCAAATACATGCCACAATTCTATTATTTAGAATATGAATTGCTACCTTTTTACTATATTCTCTCGGTACAGTCGCCGCTGTTATATATTTTTGGTTTTGCAACATGAGAAAATGGACTTTGACTTTGCAGAATTTGAGAAAAAGTAAGTATATTTAAACGGAGGTTATGGAAAATAAATTATGTTTTGTCTAAAAAAAAATTATTTTTACTCTAGCCTAGGTGCATATTTATAGAATTCTCGTGGTAAGTTGAAAATATTTTAGAATTTCTGATTATTAGTTGATTTTCTAAGTAAGTTGATTTTCTGTGGAACATCACTTCTTGCAATCGTATTAAATATACTATTTTGTGCATTGTGCTATCTTACCAGTATTCTTAAGTTTATTACTATTTTGGCCAATTTGATCCTGACATAATTGACGACTTTGTACTTTTGTAGCACGCGATGCAACCATAGCGGAAGTTCTGCTGGAATATGTATATAAACAAACAAAAAACACAAAACATAATGACAATATGTATATAATTAAATCAAAATAATTATTCTTAAAATATAATACCTTAATGGTATTAAACTCAAATAGGCTGCATTCGCTTTAGCCAATGCAGAATTTTGTCCCAATGAATCGCCCCAAACTTCAATATCAGTTATCACATGTTGATCACCGGTTTTAAGGCTAGACGATTCTTCCGTTTGAAATACATCACAACGCATTATATCGCAAAAGTCAGCCAAACAAACAGCATCTTCAACCTATCAATTGAAAAATGGACTATACATGGAGCTTACATGGTATGGAATGGTATGGTATACTATTTACATCATTTACTGTCGATCGATGTCGTGTCTCAAAATGTAGATCTAAAAATTTCTCTTGATAGAAACTTTTGCCACATAAGCGACATGTCCATTGTGTAGGTCGATCACGTTTTTTGGCATCTTGACGTGGCGAGAAGACATCACGAAATGGATGTAATGGGCACGCTAAAGGAAAACTAACCTATTTGGTTAATAACGAAAAAGAAAAAACAAATCAGTTAATTAGAATTGCTTAATAATATAATATTATTAACAATAGACCTGATATTTTTCCAAAATAGGTGTCCATTTGGAGCGTACAATTTTACGCACCAGACGACTGTTATCTTTGGAACACAGCAATTTGATGACTTGTTGATGCGGCCATGGTATGAGCAATAAAAAATAGATAAGTATTATCTGAAATAGAAAAAAAAAAAAAGTATGAAGTAAAAATAATTATCTTAAGCATGTACGCTTAGATAAACTTATATAGGTACAATATATCGTATATATATATTTTTTTTTATATCAAAGGAAATCAGAATTCTATACGTTCTTATCGGGGTAGATTGGAGAGATTGGTTTGAATAAAAAAGATCTCATAAGTGGACGAGTCGAGTGAAACAATCAATCGAATAAGTATGTATTAATCATTATAAATTATCTATAAGAAATTGTGTCGTCACAGTTTCTCAATATAAATGTCAAAGCAAAGCAATGAAGCAACAAGTGACTTGATACTTAAATTTAAAATATTTCAAAAAATTAAATAAATCAAGTTTTCGTAAATTGAAAACTCCATGAATTTTTTTTTTTTTTAAATAATTGATTTATCTTATTTGTCTGAACTTAAAAAATCGTGTAAATTTATTGAATAAAGAAAAAAGTATTATAAAAAAAAACCCATTCTCATTTGAGTATGTTTGCCATTTCCAAAAAAATTTTATTTTTAAATTAATGAGAAACTTGCGTTTTCTAATGCAAAAATTTCCAAGTTTTTTAGAAACGGTCAAACTTTCGAATCAAAACCACTATATTCCGGAGCTCTTCCATCAAGCATATAGTATGTTTTATAGTTTAAGGGACAAAATGAAAACTCTTTAAAGCTGATTTTTCTCCACATAATTTGCAATTCCTTACTATAATATAGAATTAATGTTTTTTTAATAAACACTCATGCCATCTTGATCAAAAAGTTCCCGGAATAACCACCGAGTGGACTCCCATCATTCCAATTTTAGTTCTGTTTTTTTTTTTTGTTAAGGTGGTAAATCTGTTGTTGATATTCTCTCTAAATCTTAGCGTCATAGCTTGACATTTGCAAATTGGAACGATGGGAGCGCCACACGGTGGTTATTCCGGTAACTTTTTGATCAATGTAGCATTCCTCTACGCAGTATGTAAATAACCCTTTCGCCTAATACTCATTTACTCAATTATAAGTTATAATTGCTTTTTAACCATTTGGCAGTGGAAATTAAGGAAACGAAAATGAGAATCAGTACGCAAAAGAGTTGCAATAATATATTTTGCATGAACAGGAAATCAACAATAACCTCTTCTTAATAATATGTCGCGTGCTACTTATCTATCACCTTCCCATCTCAAAAACAGTAAAATGGCTAATAGTGAAATGGTTAGAAAATAATACATACAAATACAATACAATACAAATATATAGCATATTGTGCATATGTCACAATTATGCAAATTTCAAGTAAAAGTGGTATTGTATGCAAATGCATGAAACTGTGTAAAAACATGCCGTATTTAATTATACGACTATACTACCCAGAAGTATACATGCATGCAGAATGTATGTAAATAAATATTCAATGTGTCCTAATGTCAATTAAAGTAAAAGTAAAGTTATTACTACCAACCCCCCAAAGCTATACTGCAACATGCCTACATACAATACATATGAATACGATAGGAACACGCTAACACATATTCTCTGGCATGTCCTTAAAACGCGTCAAGTTATTTATGTATGTAAAATATACATATATTTATATAGAATTTTTTTTTATGTATGTACATATACATATATTTATATAGAATGAAAAAATATTACAAAAGTCGCTGTCGCAGCAATTTATTTGAATGGTATGGTCGCCAATACTACTATGGCGTTCTAGTCAACAATTTAACACAAGCAGAGTAGAGTAAAATACATATCTATGTATATTAGTGTGGTCTATAATTGAATGTGTGCTCGCCGATATAGATTTTATGTAAAATCTCTGAACTATGGGTAAAACTCTCACAATTTCTAGATAAAACTTCATATTCGAAATCTTCAACAGAACAAACGCTTTGGTTCACATTTTTTTTTTATTTTTATTAGAAATATTGGATACAAAATTTATTACAATATTTATATTATTTTATTTGAAATTTTTTAAAAATATATAATAGCACTGGCTACTGCAGAGTTCTTGGAAATAATCACATTTACGTTCATTCCATGTGCTTTAAATTAACTGTCGATAGAAATTATCGATCATTCCACTCTGCATCTTCAGGTGTGTTCTTCAAGAATTCAATTCTTCGGGGTAAGGACAATAAATAAAATAAAATTTATTTGATTTGTGGGAGAACTTCAGAACTTTAGCATCATAAAGCATTTTTTGCTATATCAAGAATAAAATATAACATTTAATAGATGTAAAACTGGAACTTGAATGACATGTATCACTTTTAAATTGTTTTTTTTTTTTTTGGAAATTCGTAATTTTTATTTTTTACCAATATTATTAGTAGATAAAAAATAATACACCAAAACTTTCTTTTTTAATTTTGAATCACACTAATGTGCTAACTAACTTGCCTTTTTTTATTTGTCAATTCTATTATATTGTTTTTTTCTTTGAAAAGTATTGAATGAAGTACATCATCCATAGTAGTATTACAAGCATAAGTACATCGTTAGATTTGTTGATTGGATGGTACCATCATTGAGTAAAGGAAATTATAGCCGTACACACAAACACTAATCCATAAATGTATTTCTGTACGACAACAAAAAAAAATCGATAACATATTTTATGGATGGCAGCAAGCATTGAGGCGCTGATATACATTCGTACACGGTCAAAAAGGATTTTTATCACTTTCCTTTATTTTATAGATTAACTGTAACATGTGTGTGTATTTTGGTGGTATTAATTCTCTGCGTTTATATTTTTATGAAAAATAAAATCGAAAATCATTCAAAGAACAAAAGCATATTCACAGAAATTAGACTTGCCTCAAAATTCAACAATTTCGGCGACATTCATAATATTTATGTTGAAAAAATTGAATTTTTAATTAATTTCTTTTTATTATTTTTTATTATGTATGCCCGTCGTATGTAGTTGCTCCGTTAAGGTTAGAATTTTTTCGTTTTCTCTCACTTGTTTTTTGAAAGGCCTTGTTACCCTTCTTACTTTTGAGAAAGTATAAAATGAAAAATGTTAATTAA
This sequence comes from Megamerina dolium, assembly GCA_963854835.1. NCBI lineage: Eukaryota > Metazoa > Arthropoda > Insecta > Diptera > Megamerinidae > Megamerina > Megamerina dolium. The sequence goes on from OY978529.1 coordinate 52,292,763, forward strand.
ATTCGTTATTTATTATATTTTTTATTATACACTGTACTACAAAAAATCATTAAGATTTTATATCATTTGGAATTATGTATAAACAAAAAAACAAACACGTCTCCACTTATGAACATATCTTCATCTTCTGAAAAAGACGTTTCCTTTTGCTTCATATCCTTTTCTCATTATTGTTCATATTCTCTCTCTCTCTCTCTCGTTCTCAGTGCTTATGACGGTGCTCTCACTGAATGAACTTTGATTTTACAACAAAATTTGATTACTTACTGAAGAGAGCCATTTATAATGTTCCTATTTCAATACATTTTGGTAATAACAAACTATGCACATTTATTAAGTAGGTAAAATGCGATAAAAGCATGTTTGTGGTGTTAAAATAAACGTGCATATGAACTTTCTATTTACTGCAAATGTGAAGGGAAGGATGTACGAAGTACCACATCATTTCACCGGCTATATTTGACAAGTGCGAAAAAATAGTACCTTTGAGGTTTGTGTCTACGCTAAACCAATTCCATCGATTGGTTGAATTCCATTTTGTCAAATGACTGAAAATTCGAGACTAATAAATACTTTGTATTTTAAACTTATTGCTCCATTTCAATAATTGAAAAACAATTGCGCTGTTTTGCATTCTCGGCTAAATTGTAAAATTAATTTCAATCAAAAGCGAAAATCAGAACATTCCTGGTACTTACATATAATTGTACTGGCACGTATTAAAATATATTTTGAGTATCATCATTATTATTATTTTTACTTAGCAGTTCTTCTAGGATAGGTCTTCATTACATTGTAGTTACATATATGTTTGGTAATTTAATACAAACTTAAAAATCAAAATTAATTTACAAAATAGGTACATACTATTCGTATATGTGTGATATTTTCAAATTGTGTAGAACATAATAATTTTTACGCTAATAAAAATAATGTATGGACAAGTCTTCAAACGGCTTTCACAGTGTGAGAATATATATATGTTTAATATAATGGAAAACCAAAATAATGTAAATACACAAATGTAGAAATAAATGTATTTTAGGCCTTGGTATAATTGCTGCTGCACATTGATAGACACATGGTGTTGTTATTATTGTTGTCACTAATGCTGCTGCTACTGCTGTTCACAGTCCATTGTATATTCGATTAACTGAGGCCTGTTCAAGTATTTTTTTAAGTTCTGTAAATACAAAAAAATATACAATGATTGATATTATAAGGCACACGTAATATTAACGCCCCTAAAAATAAATGAGTATAAGCAGCACGTATATTCTACTCACCTTCTTTTTCAGTATCATTCAAATCTTTCTTCGGAAATTCCACATCAAAAGTAATGTACATGTTGCCATGTAAATTGTTATTATCATAATTGGGCATACCTTCGCCCTTCTTGCGTATACGTGCACCAGGCCAGGTTATTTTCTCACGTGTAATTGGTACTTTGTGACCATCCAAATGTATTATGTCCATTGTAAAACCAATGAGAGCATCCTAATAAGAATATATTCCGTCATAAAAATTGTATTTGATATTTTAACAGACAAAATGTTACCTGCAAACTTATTGTAACATTAGTGTATAAATCATCTCCTTTGCGTTGGAAACGTGCATGTGGTACTTGTAGTATTTTTATAATGAGATCACCAGGATCACCATCCATGTGTGGTTCACCTTCGGCAACAAAACGTGTCTCTTGTCCATCGATCATGCCAGCTTCTACTTCGATTTCTAGTGTGCGTTCTTCATTCACAAGTTTCACATTCGGACACTCATCACACACTGTCTGTTGCATCATTTGGAAGCGACCAGGTCCCAAATTACGAGTTACCATCTCTTGTCGACAATTGCACTTGCGAACTCCACTAGCAGGCTTCAGAACCGGTTTGTTGCGGACAATCTCGACAAAATTACCCGAATATAGTTCCTCCAAAGTGACATACATATCCATTACGATATTGGCACCACGTGCTGCATCATGATGGTGTGCGTCACCATTGCCAAAATGAAAACCAAAATCACCAAAGAAACTGGCAAATGGATCGCCACCATGATCCATCATACCATCCTTCTTGAGACAATCCTCCCCGCAACGGTCATACGTTTTGCGCTTATCCGCATCAGACAGCACTTCATATGCAGCACCAAGATCCTGGAACTTCGTTGACGCGTCAGGGTCGTCTTTATTTTTGTCCGGATGCAATTCTTTTGCCAATTTGCGATATGCTTTCTTTATTTCATTTGTCGATGCCGACTTGCGTACATTCAGAATTTTATAGAAATCTCTTCCGGCTAAAATTGGTGCTAACAGACAGAGCACAATTTGTATAAGCAGCACTAACCCAAAATAATTCATTTTACTGTTAATGATTTCTCTCACAACGTTTATAACTAAATTTATAATTAACTATTTCTTCACTAAAAAACTTATAATTCAAACAGCCATCACTATTGAATATTTCCTTTCTTATATATTTTCGGAAAATCTTATATGATTTCCTTTGCACCCAATCTCCTGTTAAACGTTGATTTGTTATATGCGTGGTCTACGGTGATTGGTTGCCAAACTATATGTAAATTGTTCAATTCATCAGCTGTGTAGTGTCAAAAAGTATAGAAGAATTGTAACATCTCTCTTTCTGGTTAATTCTGACATATGCAAACAAACTAAAACATAGAATTGTGAATTGCCAACTACAACAAAAAGGAATTATTATTTATTTTAAATTGCCTTTAATTCAATTGACGCTCAATTTATTGGAAGAATTCTAATTCTTATTGATGATAAGATTTGAAGTCTGCTGACAACAAAGACTGTAAAAGTACGAAGAAATTTACTGTATTTCTTCGTAAACTTTTTACTTTGAAATCCACCCTAGCTATTTTTTAAACGGTGGAGAAAAGGCTTCTGCTGCACTCTAGTTTGAATTAATTTAAATCGTGTTTAAATGAAAGTTGTATAAAATTAATTTAATGGAAATTCACCAAAATAACACCTTCGCAAATTGCAACTTACAACGCTATTTGCCGACATATTTCAATTAGTTTCTTGTTTTTGGATGAAAGATCTTGCTGATACTGATCGAACTTCGTTTGGTAACCTTGCGTTTAGGTTAGTATATGGTTGGCAACACTATAACTGAGGGAAAGTGTCCATCAATGTTTTACGTTGAATTATCTCTCCTTTAAACAAAATTTAACTTTTCCAATTATCCCTACGAAAAAAATTATTTAGATTGATCGTGATTACAATTATAATGAAGATGGTAGAATAGCTAAACTTCTTACGTTCTTTTCCTCTACACCAAAATTAGTGTACACGAGAATTTTAGTTTTTGTGAAAAATTAGAAAAACAAATGTACGTGTGGAAACAGAAACCATCGTGACTACTAAGCTTTTAACAACCCTGATAAAAATTATTTTGCAAATCAGCTGATTTTCTAAACGTCACACACACTCGCGCGCACAATCATTCCTTCCATGTGCATACAATGAAATCAACTTTTTGCAATGCATTCACTTTATGAAAAACATTGTTTGTGGAGTGTTTCATTTGTGTGGTTGATAAAACATAAACTAGTTGTTTCAACATTTGTTCTTGCTACAAATAACAAATAGTTAAAACAGTGATAAAATATTAGGAAATTTATTATTAATAAAATGTGCGTAATTAATTGAGAGATAATTCGACAAGAGATTAATGAAATCAATCGAATATTGTGAATTTTTGGTGACCTTCGTTATGTGCCTTTCCAATTGATAACAAACTGTAAATAGTTCAAGACAATTTTATATGTTTTTTTTTTTAAATTGAATATCAAATAAAACAAGTATTTTGAAATTATTTAAGCATTTTTTATGGTATACGAAAACATCATTACAAATAGGATATTGTAACAAATACTGCCTGCCAACCTTGCCATTAAAAGAACACTTTTAAATGCCAACTAAGATGTTAATGTGTAATTAATGCTGAAGTTCGAAGTTTTATTGTTGTGTTGACATCAGTACTGAGAGGCTAATAGTACATATTGCTGAAAACGTTTTGATTGTCGAAGTCAAGGCTTACATACTCGAAACATAACTTACTTGCCTATTGTCATACTACAAATCAGCAAGAACAAATAAAATCAAAAGTAATAAAAACTCTGTGAGTAACATTAAGTAAATACATATGTAAAACCAGTTTAATGAACATACATACACGATGGCAATAGAATAGAATATGTATATAGTATCATATATTCTCAATATACGCAATCTTACATACATATGTATGTAATCGAATATATAAATACCTACTGAATAGCATTTGTTCATCGTTTCATTTGCTTATTTATTTATTTTCAACCATTAATTACTCATATAAAATTCCTAATTCCCTCTTTTGTTTCAATCATTATATTGCGAGTTTGTTTTTGAACTTTTGTACATAAACGAAATGTAATATCATATAGTACATATGGGTTATTGTACATATTTGTGTATGCATGTGGATACTATTGAATAGATATTGACTTGTTTGTAAATACAAGATTTATATTATACTATATAAGCCAAATAAATTCCGACTATATAATTTTGAGGCGCATTTGCATTTGCCTTTATTGCAAATTAATATATATATTAAATTTGTTTCAATTTCTTATAAATATATTTCTAGAATTAATTCTATATATATATATATATAGAGGTATATACATACATACATATATATTTTTTCCATTTGCATTCTTGTCTGATCATACATATAACAAATGGCAAAAGTAAGATATCCACCAAAATGTGAAGGTAAACTTCGTATCTACGCTAAATTTATATCTTTCCTGTATCTTTGGATGTGGTTATGTTAATATACGAGCAACATTAACTATATTTCGATTTGATTATACAATATTCATAAATTGTTAGTTCAAAATTATGTTTACATATTTATTCACGCTAAAAATAATAAAAGTATTGTATAATTCGTATGTTAAATCAATTCATTTCTCTGAGTGATTTGTACATTTTGCATCTTTTCAAATTTATTGGTCCCTTACACATACATATGTGAATTAAACAAAAACAATTAAGCGCTGTACTTTTAAAAACTAATTCATACACTGTACATCAGTGCACATCTCATCTGGCATCTGGAAGTGGACTTAACACTTAGATGATAGATAAAATGTACACTATATTAATTACATATAAACTAGATGAATCCACTATAACGAAAAACCTTCCAAGGAGGGGTACTTTGCCCTGATTCATGTTAATGAACTACTGGGGTAAACAGAATGAATGGGGTGCAGAGTGATAGCATGATAGTATTTCCAACAGGGATGATTGGTATATGATGTGTATATACATATGTTTACATAGAATACATGCCAGTATATGATAATAGGTACATTATTCAAATGAGTCATTTAATAGCGAGATAAACTCAAGTTGTAGTTCTAAGAATACGTAAGAATATACGAGGACAACAAATTTTTGACTTTATATTATAATTTAAAAGTCACAGTGGCAAAGTACAGATTTTGTATTAAGCCGATACATGCTTATGCGCAAAACAAATGCTAAATATACAAAAATAATCACTACAATATTATATCTAATTAAATAGCAACACTGTGCAACAAATTTTAGGTCATTGCCGAATGAAGGCATTAGACTATTAACATTGTATAGTATGACATAACCCCCTAAAGCAATTTGACGATCTACTGTTAAATGTTATGGCCCCATGAAATGTATTTATTTATATTCAAAGCTTGTTTGAAATAAATGTTAAAATGTTTATGTGAGGTGTAGCGCGAGAGATTACTATGTTGCACTTTAGCGCATGATTCGAATCATCCATTGCCAGAAACATTGTTGTATAGTGTAGTTTATCAAAAGCAATATTAGCAATAATGTTTTTTTTATCAAATGTGAAGTCATATATTTTATTGTGGAACATAAATAAAATAAATTAGTTGCAACCTATTTATATACTATATATTATATATATAACAAATAGGGTAGTTATAAGCAATTTCGAGATAGTTATTAAAGTACACAGTGGGACAAAATTCGATTGATTTATCAAATTTTTTTTTTTTTTTGGGATATCACCCCCTAAAGTCCTGACAGTTGGGAATTCTGTTTTGATTTCTTCCAAAAAGTCCATCTAAACAGTACAGCGTTCAAAATTGCTTGTTTCAAAACATTTTTAGATTGTTATACTATCGAAATAGCAGCGAAAAACAGATTTTTTTTATTCTTTTCTATTAATTACTGTCCTATCTTTGGTCGAAGTGTACCACCCTAAGAGAGCGGCCGTATAATTTTGATGCTGTTATCCATTTCTTCGTCCGGATTTGGCAGCACTGTTTGAGTGACATCTCTCAGACAGAACTTTCATTCAAGGCATCACTCAACGATTGGGTGCTTGAACAACAGCGTTTGGATGATGATTTTTCGTATCGAACTTTCTTCAGCGTTAGTAGGTAGAATTGTCGAATCTGGGGCAGTGAAAACCCACGATTAATTGCTGTGATACCATTACATCTGCAAAATGTCACCGTCTGGCATGCCATTAGCTCATTTTTAATTTTTTTTTTTTTTTAATTTGACAAACCGTAAATTTTTGTCGCTATAGCCAACTGATTACCGATTTTTTGGCATAAAATTGAAGATATGGACCTAGAGAAGATGTGGTTCCAACGAGACGGTGCCACGAGCCACACAACACTACCCGTGGTGGCTTTATTGCAAGAGAAATTTCCAGGCGATGTGAATTGGCCATCAAGATCGTGTGATTTATCAGCGTTGGAGTTTTTTTTATGGGGCTACGCAAAGGACCGTGTTTATTTGGATAATCCTCATATCCTATATCAATTTCATTTTCAATTTTATATATAAATAATGTATGATTGCACAACAAATGTAAGACGTAAAATAAGTAAGATTTCTATAAATGTGCGTATTCCTTGATAAAAAAAAAATTTATAGTATGTACTCGTACATGATATTAGAATAAAATACAGTATAAATTGGGTCGTACTAAGCGATAAAGCTGTGATAAAATTTTCTATTCTCAACAAAAAATAACAATAAAGAAATTTTTGTGATAAAGATAAACAATAAATGTAATGTAATACAGTTGTATGCATTACTACATGTTGGTCACATATATGAGGGAGGGCAATTAGATAAGTCAGCGGCTTTTTTATATTTTTCTTGGCAAAACAGTATTTTATTTCTCAACATAGTCTCATTTTAACTCGATACATTTAATCCATTATTTTTCAATTTTTGATTATTCCTTTCAAATAATATATTTTCCCACGTTTGTTTCATCGATAACCTCTTTATTCGACCCAAAATCTCTAAACGTCGATCCATTTTTTCAGGTTTGGAGACAGGAAATAGAGAATAATTCGTAACCGAATTCATTCAATTTTGGCATTGCAACTCTTCCACCATTCGTTTTCAGGATAGAATCAATGAAATCAATTGCGTAGTAAATATTATTCACCGTTGATCGTTTTACCCTTTACAAGGTATTCGTTGTGAATAACACCGCATGCATTCGAAAAAATGGTCGCCATAAGCTTATTGGCCGACAGACCCACTTGGCCTTCTTTCTGTGATCAAACGCGGCACCCATCTTGCGGATAGCTCTTTCATGTCCAAATATTAACGTAAAATGTAATGTACCCACTTGAGGCTACAGCCCCATTTTTCGTTCGTCCAATATCATTCCGTGACGAACTCTTTTGAGCGTCACTTGTACTAACACGATCACAACGGAATTCATTACACCACTTCTTAACTATTGAAATAAAAAAATAATGCTTGATAATCACACGAAATTCATCTTTTTCCAATTTTCGTCAAAATTTTCGAGGTTGCTTGCTTTCAATGACTGTCAAACATAAACTAAATGACACAGTTTGCTCAACACAGTTTGTTTGACACTAGTGTACTAACAGATGGTAGTTGATAGGAGCAATGTTGCATTTGAAATTCAAAATGTCGCTGACTTATCTAAATGCCCTCGCACTATCTCGATATAAGTATATTCCAATAACAAATAGAAGCTCTTCTATTATTCTAAAATAAAACAATAATATCTCATATCAATAAATTACTTTTAGAATTCGCATTTCTATATGTTATCTATGTTCAGTAAAATGGGTTAATCTACATGAGCCCAGAAAAAATATGAATTTTGGAGAATTTCAAGCATTTCTTCTCGAGGAAGCATTAAGAAATTTCTTATTTGGACCTTTCTTATATTATATTGCTTTTTCAATTTATTACAAAACCATAAATTAGGCGAAAATTGAACAAAATAACAGAAGTCTCTATTCGGGATTTTCGAATAGAACCGGCTTGCAAGGCCGATTTATTGAACCAAAAATGGTGCAACAAACGTATGAGGATATTTTTCTGGGTGTGCCATATTTTGACATAATATAAAAAAGCAATTCTTTTCCGAGAAAAATTTCCCCCCATTAATAGAAACAACGTAATCTCAAGCACATGATTCAATTGGTTATCAAAGGGCAGCTATTGAGAAGTCCCAGGAGTAAAGATAAATATTCAAATTGTGGAAAAGCTTTAGAAAAGGAAAAGTTGAAGCTTGGTAGCAATTCGTGTTCAATGACTGATCATTACAAAGAATTGAGCAAGTATAATGATTTTGTCACAAATTAATTTTTTTGAAGTCGAATAACTATTTTTCCTGTAAAAAAACACATCTAATTAATATGCAATGGTTGGATAAACTAAACAAACAATGCCATTCTCTGGAGCATCTAAATACACTATATTTCGTCATATTTATAAACGTTGTATTTTCATATAAATTTTTATGAAAATTTTAAATTGCAATTTTAAGATGTCATCAAAATTAAATTTCAATCACTATATTTGCTTGGTGATTTACACAAAATAATGATAATGAGTCAACAATAAAAAATAAAGCAAACAAAAAACCATAATTGCATATGTAAGCACACAGTCAGCTTTTGTGTGTGTTTTAACCCTTTTTATGAAACGTGTTTGCATTGGATTCTTATCTCAATACCATGATGATCGCATATAATGAATTTTTCTAGAACTAAGACATTTGTAAATTTCTTATGTTCAGCCATATTCTGAAATTCATTTTCAATCGCAATCGCATCGCAATGGTTTTTTAACCAACTGCTCAAATATATTAAAATATTGTATATTTCAAATGATTATATATAAAATATGTAAATCATCAGATGGTCAGCTCACCCACAGTCATATGAAAAATTTCTAGCCGAACCTAAAGAAAAATGATGAGCTCTCATAGTTTCTTATTGATTTAAGTAATGTCATAAAATTAATTGCAAAACAAGGTAATCAAAACATTATTCTATACTGTGTATATTTGCCAAGCTCGATCGATATAAGTATTGCATCAAATTCATTATTTATTTAATTATATTTATATCGTTTGCATTTATATATAAATGTCAGCAATCAGCAATTTCCTTAAATAACTTTTAACAATTGATTTTAATTTAATTAAGATGTGACATATTATGTACATATTGGCTTGAGGCATGAGTAGCGTTGTTAGATTGTTTAAATGTGAGTATCTATTTCCATTGCCAGACCTTTGGAAGACTTGGAACAACTGCCAAACATCAGACACCAATGTCATTCGTCTTTAGTGGTTAATTTTTTGTTCCCAAGGCATGAATGTGGAACTTCTCCTAATATATTTATTTATCTACAGATATTAAAGTAAATGCAAAATAATAAATTTATTTATTTCTTTAATATTATTCCTGTCCTGCAGTAAATTAAGCCAAGCCATTTTCGGTTTAAATTGCCAACTTTCATTTATTTTTATTTCAATTTGTGTTCTTATTATTTTATTATAAAAAGGGTAGCTCTTTAGCACGTAGAATGATAAATGAGATTTCACTTGATTATTTATTTATTTATGTATGTGCAATTGGAGTATACCAGATTATAGTTTATAGGCATTCTGTATTGAATTTCACATCAATCGAATAGCTCTCCCTGAAAGCTTAAACTCTAACCAGATATTCTTTATGAAAGAGTGTTCAATATCAATTTCCAATAATAAACAAAATAAAGTATAATGATAGGAAAACTATTTGTGGAATTTTTCCAATTTTTCTTTGTCACTAAAAATAAATCAAAATTATAATAAAACACCCTTTCTGTAGTGTTTGCTGTTTTTTGCATTTTTTCCCCAATGAACAAAAAAAAAAAAAACAGCAGATTAAACACATGTGAACCAAATAAAAATTGCTGATAAAGAAATTAAAAACTTTTATTTTATTTGCACATCTGTGATATATATTATACTATTGTATTAAGTCTCATATATTATTATACTTGATTAAAAAATACGCAATAATGCACAAAAATGTTATTAATAAATTAAATTTTTGCATTTTAGTACTTTTTATTAGATAGGCTCTTATGTATATAATGCTTTAATACAGGGTGGGCTATTAGAATTGGATTATTAGAAAGATGTTACTTTTTCATTTAAGAATGAAACACATTAATGGGAAGCCGGATAGGGACAAGTGTTACGCTAACCCTACAGAGATGACTAAGGCCATAAAACATGAAATCGAGGTAGCCATTCATGAGATTGAAGCCTAAACAATCGCAAATGTACTGAAAATTTAGGTTAATTTTATGAGGTACTGTAAAGTCAGCCACAGCAGTCATTTGAATGATGTTGTATTTCATTCTATCAATCTTTCAATATTTCATTTCAATAATAAACTAATAAACTCATAATTTGGAAAATATTCATTGGTTTTTTTGTATAGCTAATTCTAATTCCAAACATTAAATGGCGCACCCTGTATATATTCACAATATTCATGCATGCTTGTATATACAGAGAATACATTCATATAACTATCAAAAATCTATGAATGAAAGATATATTAAAATTGATATTGTTTACTTACTTACTTGTATTTCCATTGAAATCTTTTATTTTGAATTTATTAATTTAATTTCCTTCGATAACTAATCTAACCTTTATGGGGTTAATTTGTTGATTTAAATGTCTCATTCATAAGATTACATTTTTTTCGATAAGTTTAATCATTTTATAATCAATCAATCAATATTTACTTATACCAAATGGAAACAGTTTAATAATTATATTAAATATTTATTTCTTGTTTTACAGATTCATTCATCTGAATGCACATTCCCAAATAGGTGTTACGAATAAACAATTGCTATCAAATCAAATTTCAATTCTCAAATTCAAAATGTGTTGTGAATGCTGCAGTGAAAAACAACGTAAAATTTGGGTGTACGGTTTGGGCACATTTTTTGCAACCCTAGGCACTGTGCTATTGATCATTTGGTCTGATTTAGCATTAAAATTGATGCATAATGTAAGTAAGAATAAATAGTTTTTCAAATGAAAAATTTAATGAGGGTTTAAATAAAAATGAAATAGTCAATATTAATCGATATTGACCTTTCCATTTGTCCATCTGTCTGACAGTCATGTAGAAGAAAATTCTCTTTGATTTGTTGTTATATTTCCTTGCAGAGTCTAATACTGAAAGAAGGCACTGAAGGCTACAATAATTGGATAGAAGCACCGATTCCAATTTATTTGGAATTTCATTTATTCAATTGGACAAATCCGCAAGAGATACGAAATCCAAATGTGAAACCGCATTTTGTCGAAATGGGACCATATGTATTTTTGGAGAAACATTTCAAACAGAATTTAACATTTTATCAAAATGATACGGTTTCATATTATGAAAAACGTACATGGTTCTTTGATGCACAACGTTCAAATGGTACATTAGATGATATGGTGACGGCTGCACATGTTATAACAGCGGTAAGTTATACGTATAAGTACATACAATTCATGCAAAAGTAAATAGTAAGTACATAAATAATTGATTAATCCTATTAATTTATTTCCAGACGGTTGCAGATACTACACGACACAGAAATAAATTCATTAAGAAAGTCGTCAATTTTATGTTAAATCATGAGGGTGGTGAAATGTATACAACACAACGAGCAGGTGATTGGATTTTTAACGGCTACCAAGATAGACTTATTGATTTTCTGAAATTATTCAATACAACCAAAATTGATATGCCATATAAACGTTTTGGTTGGATGGTCGATCGTAATGCTTCCGCTGAATATGATGGTCTCTTCCTCATACACACTGGTGTCGATGATGTCATGAATTTGGGTTTACTTACCCATTGGAATGGTAAATGGAATACTGGCTTCTATAGTCCACCATGTGATATCGTTAATGGTACTGTTGGTGATATATTTCCACCACATTTGAATCCCGATCAAGAATTAACCATTTATGCAACGGATGCATGTCGTTTTATGAACCTATCACCGACGGACACTGTTGAACACTACGGTGTAAAGGGCATAAGTTGGGCAGGCACCAATGAGACACTGGACTCGGGTGAAAACTATCCAATACAGAAATGTTTCTGCAATCCCAAAGAGGAGGAATGTCCCAAAACGGGTGTAATCGAATGTAGAAAGTGTCGTAATAATGCACCGATTTATGCTTCATTTCCACATTTCTATTTGGCCGATGAATCGTATGTGAATGCAGTCTCTGGTATAGAACCGGATGAGGAGAAACATAAATTCACATTGGCCGTAGAACCTTTTACTGGTATACCGTTGCAGGTGAAGGCTCGCTTACAAATCAATATGATGATTCAACCGGATAATGATTATGAGTAAGTTCTCATTGTGCTACGATATACGATACTGAGATTTAATTCTATTTAATTTAATTTTGCAGTATTTATCGTAATGTCAATAAGGTTCTAATGCCGATGTTTTGGTTCGAACAAAAGGCTGAATTGGACAGTAAATTGGCTAGCAGAGCAAAAGTATATACTTGCAAAACCCATATTAAGTACTAAAAAAATTAACTCAAATTCTTTTCTCCTCCCAGATGGCAATTAATTTGAAAGATTATGGACGCTATACCGGTGTTGCCTTAATTACAATCGGTTGCCTCTTCTATCTTGCTGCGCTAATATTAACTGTAACAAAACGTTGGAAACGTATACCGGCTGATGATGAGGATATGTTGACCACATAAGGATTTTTGTTGCATTTAACACAAACTTAAATAACCTCAAAAAAACAAAAAAAAAAGAAAACAACAAGCAATCATATACATTCACACATAATTCACACATCACATCATCACTATATTAGTAGTACATACATCTTTAGCCAAATGTGCCAAAAATTAGATTTTATATTTAAAAAGCAAAGCATTTTTTCTACAAAATAAATAAATATATATAAATTGATTATTTTTTGTTATCTTAGATATGTATTTTGAAATGCAGTAATTATGAATTTTTTTTTAAAATGCCTCATAAAATTGTTAATAGTTTTTAGAAGTAGCTATTAGTTTTATAATTGGTGCATTATTTGCTTTTAAGCTATATTGTACACTACTCCATTTGATTGATCTTCTATTATACTATTGAATTTATACATATGTACATTAAACATACGTGAATGTTTAGAAAACATAATGCTTATGGAGCAAACTAAGCGATATCTACAGTCGATACGTATAACGAATAAGTCTTGAACAGTTAGAGTACGAATATTGTAGAATTTTTTTTTTATTTTTTTTATTTTAAATAACATATTTCTATAAACTTTTATTGGTATAATAAGTAGGTGCATTTTAAAGATGTTAACATAATATTTTTACTAGTTTTTTTACTTTTACATAATATAAGCATTTTTATGAAAATGCCAATATATGATTTATGAATAAATAAAAAAAAAACGAATTGTCTGTTGATATTTTAATTGTTTATAGCTATTTGTTAATATATTGTAAGTTCTAACAAGGATCCTTTAAATAATTCAGAAAGCTGGAATACTACATTTCGGTCGTATGCAGCCTTTTAAAATCATTTATATATTTATTTATTTTTGTGAAAATTTATACTAACAAAATGCAGCCCATTTATTGATGTTCACAAAATATTTGCCTGTAAGCGAAATATTTAATTTATAACCTGTAATATGTTATAACGTGATTTTCGACTTCAAACACCTACCAGTTTGAAAAACAAAAACATAAAATTTTTATACTGATCAAAGTTATCGAAGTTGCCATTTTTTGTTCTAGAGATTTCAATGTAGAAAATGTTCCTTGCTCGGAGACTTTGAGACTTTAAATGATGTGCTCGAAGCCAGCCCGCGAAAACCCTCAAAATATTCCAAGTCGGTGTAATGAACTAATTACATATGCTTGATTTCATCAATAAACTCAACTTGTCTGGTATGATAGCTGAGAAACTAGTTCAAACACGTTTTATAGCTCTACATGTGCAGGGTATAAATCGGCCTACTATAAAGGCATTTTTTGTTTGCTTTGACTAAAATCAAATATATAACATATGTATATTTTCGTAAAATTCTTTTTATTTAAACAATTGCTTATAATTTTTGTTGTTTTAGTATTTTAAATGGGAATGTTATTTTTTTTTTTTTATTATTTTATTTTGATATACTATGTATGTATAATATAATAAAAATAATGTAGCATAATTATTATTATGATATTTTTTTTATTTTATATATATATTTAGTAGTTACAAAATAACAATAGAATATATATTAATATTTTATATTTTATTAATTTATCATATTATAAAATCATAATAATTGAAATAATAATAAAGAAAAAAGTTTAAAACAATAATTCTTAATTTTTCAATTTTTCAATTTTTTTCTTATCGTATACGAAAGAAATTATTCATTTGATTATTTAATTGAAATTTATAATTTATTATTTTTTTTTTTTGTTTTATTTTAATTTTACAATTATCAATTATTTTGAAATTAATGCAACTATTGTAGGTTGCAACTCAACTTTGATGCATTGCCTGTTTCGATGCCTTCGCGTAAGTTATCGATTGTTATCGATTATTATCGATAATACGAATTTGCTGTCACTGTGGTGGTGGCTTCTTAGACAACACAACTAAATTGAGTTGCGAATCGTAATAGATGCATGAAATTTATTTAAAATTTTCTGTTTTTTGTTTAGATATTCTAATAAAAATAATAAATGCAACATTTTTATATGTACTCATGTATTTGTATAATAATTGTTTGTGGTGAAAATATGGCAAAAAAACTATTTATATATAAATTTTTTTTCTTTTTTCTTTTGATTCTTTTTATTTTTGTAATCACAATTTTGTCATTTAGCTATAGATTTTTAACCAAAGAAAAATCTATGCAAATTATTGTGAATAGAAGCACAAAAATTAAAAAAAAAACAAATTGGTAAATGTTCTTGATATTTTTCACACTCTTTTTTCTCAGTATAAGTAATGTTGCTTTTACTTTTTGTTTTTGTTTGTTTTTTTATGCTTTTTTTTCCTTTTCTTTTTTTTTTCGTCTTTTGTTCATACAATCCAATTCTGCAAATATCAATGCAATAAGAGTAATAAATAAATAATTACTTAATTCATCTCATACGCAACGTACGGTGGGGCAAGTTTAGGCAAATTATTAAATATATATATATATATATATATATATATATATATATATATATATATATATATATATATATATATATATATATATATATATATATATATATATATATATATGTATAGATGTATGTATGTGTACGCAAATGTATGCATTTAATGAAATTTCATTAAGCATAAATTCCAATACTTGTTGTTGTTGTTGTTTTGTTGCAATATAGACAAACAAATTATAAATACTTAAGAAGGAGGAAATACATACTACCTATATATTTCTAAATAAGTAACATAGTGTTAAATGCATGGTTTGTTCGTTAGTTGCTTAAAAGATAAATATCCTTTTAGAGTTATCGAGAGAGCATGTACGAGTATATTAAGGCTTAACTGCTATATGCACTGTATTTAATAACATTTGCAGTTATTCATTAGTTTCGGTTATTGTTGTTGTTATTATTTTTGTGTAAATAATCTTAAAAAATCGATCACAGTTGTTTTGGGCGGAATTCATACAAGTTTAAATTAAAATGTGACTGTGTGCATGTGTAGAGAGAGTATGAGCGTGCGAGTATGTTACGTGCATAGTATCGTACATAATGAGTAATGAATATATTTATAAGTAAAAAAAAATTATACGCTTATACTTGTGTATAACACAAGTTCGAAAAGAAATGAAACGAAATGAAAATAAACAAATTAAAACAATCCGTATTTTATACTTGAGTATTGTTGTTGGTATTATATTAGTACTACTATTCTCAACCTTAATTTATATTGTATGTGTAGTAAGTATGTACTCGTATGTATGTATGTATGTATGTATGTATTATTTTAATTTTATACCGTTTCATCCTAAAAGTGACTAGCTTTCGTTTTACTTTAATTACGCATAAAGTGAGGTTAGATTGAATGATTTTTCTTCGTCTTTATTTTCTATTATCGTTCTTCTTCTTCTTCTCCCCATTTCACATTCCGTGTTTTTTTTTTCTTCTCTCATTTTGTTTAATTGTAATTATTATTGTGACTTGGCTTTATCGTCTAGATATGCCATTTTCTTTGAACGGATTTTTATCATATTATTCTGGATAGAGTAAGTACGAGAATTGAAACTAAACAAAAAATAATAGACATTTTGAAGAAAACTCAGTATTGCAATAATTATGAGGAATATTTCAAAAAATTCAAATGTTCATAAATATTAATATTAATTTTGTATTAGTTAGTGGTTATGTTAGCAAAAAAAAAAATCGCAATCAACCTAAAAGTGTGCTCTAAATATATTATTTAGAACATGTTGATTTCTTCTTTGTCACCACTTTTTCTTCTTATCATTATTTTTAATCCCTGTATTTTGGCATATACTTGAAGTTTATGGTATACATGAGTGTGTTGTATCGCGAATGAATAGAATAGTGAGTGTAGTAGTAGTAGTAGTAGTATAATAATAATACTGATTCATACATGAACATACCAAAGTATGAAGCAATGCATGAAGTAATTTATATACATGTGTTGATAGTATCAAGATGGAAAGCTTGAATATTTGCAAAATGCAAAATTAGTGAACGATCATAGAATCGATTAAGTACAAACTACTCGTATTTAGCAACTGCAGCACCAGCACCATTAACACCATTAAGAAATCCTACCGCAACACTGTGATAGACTCATTAATATCATCATTTTTCAATCGGAACAAATTTCAAATGCAATTCGATTCGAAATCAAATGCAAATTTGTGCTGTTTAAAAGTCTTAATACACTTACTTACTGTGCCATGCATCTCATGGAAGCAAACCTTTTATTTAAACTTTTGTTTCCTCTCTCTTCTGGTGTTGATGTTGTGTTGTTGTTGTTGTTGTTGTTGTTGTGTGATTGCAAAACAATTACAATAATACATTTGATTGAACCTAATCTATCGCCCAGTGATGTCAGTGGTGTTGTTGGTGATCTACTTTCCCGGCTCACCTACATTGGTGAATTGAACGATTTATGATGCTTTAGTACAGCCGGATCCATGACATAGTTGTTGGCTTCAGCAAATTGTTGCATTGGCAATGGCGGCAACTTATCATTCGGATGACGATGACTTATGGAGGTTTTGCGCGGCTTACTGCCACCACCGCTCAAACCTGCCGTTGTCGTCGTTGTAGTCGTTGGCGTTGTTGTTGGCATCGTGAGTGAGGCATGTTTATTGCTCACAATCGTCGCCGTTACCGTTGCGGTCGCATTAACTGCTGCCGCTGTACTAATTATTGTTGCCGCCATTGACGTCAATGCTGCTGATGTTGCTGTTGTTGTTATAGTTGTTGCTACAGCAGTCGTTCCAGCACTTGCAGCTGCTGCTGCTGCTGCTACTGCTGATGATGCTGACGCTGATGACGAAGATGATGACGATAATGTTGCAGAATTTTGCTTCGGATTGACAAACACCTTTGTTTGCTTGAGCAACGATCGATCATTGCATAGTGCCGATATGAGTGGCAGATCCAAGTGTCTACTTTTTTCACGCAGCAAAGCAATATCGAGAGCATTGGCTGCAGCAGCTGCAGCACTTAGTGTTGTACTGTGGCCACTTGCGGTGCCTGCTGCACTCTTTTTTGTGGTAGCTCTTGCAGCCGCCTTTCGATTTGCTTCCGCTGCAACGGATGCTTGCAAATGCGCCAAAATGCTGCTGCTATTGCTGCTGCGGCCTAACCCTGAATCCGGTTTGGGTCGCTCGCCAGCCCACTGTGCTCCACTTGAAGTTTTCGTCATGTGACTTGCACTGCGTTTAGTGTTCAACTGATTCAAAGTGGGTTGTATCGATTTGCGTGGCGGTGTCGGTAATTGACTGCGTGCAGACAATTGGGATGCTGTGTTGTTCAAGCAGGACGCTGGTTTTGAAGGAACTACAAATTGAAGGGTGGAAGAGTGAGAGAATTACTCAACTGAACATTGATTTTATGCTGCATTTTGTTGTTGGTACTCACTTGGTGGTGGTTTTTCG
This sequence comes from Megamerina dolium, assembly GCA_963854835.1. Classification (NCBI taxonomy): domain Eukaryota; kingdom Metazoa; phylum Arthropoda; class Insecta; order Diptera; family Megamerinidae; genus Megamerina; species Megamerina dolium. The sequence goes on from OY978529.1 coordinate 52,311,331, forward strand.
CTTGGCATCGGCATTGGTGGTTTCTTCAGCCGCCTATTGACGTAGGGTGGTGGCGCTGGAGGCGGTGGCGGCGGCGGTAAACGTTTCACTTTCGGCAACGAGTCGAGCGAATTCAGAATATTGTCGTCTGATCGTGATCGTGCGAATAGATTTGACGTATTGACCGCAGCAGCTGCCAAAGCCGCTGGATGTAATGGTGGCGGCGGCGGTGGCTCATACGATGAGCAAAGGCTGGCCGCCATTGAGGCTACCGAAGCACCGCTATACAATGGTGAATAGGCGCTCGGTAACTGAACGTATGTATCCGAAAGGTTTTGTGTGGACGCATAACGGGAATGTGTTGAAAGCGCCAGCGGCAAATACGGTGTACTGCGATATATTGCATGACCCTTGCAAGTATCTGCCCAAGTGCTGGCGGTATGTGCATTGGTTGAATGATGATGGTGATGATGATGATAGGCCAGGTATGGATGTGGGGGAGGCGGCGTCTGTGCCATAGCCGCAAGTATTGAACCCTGTTTGGCGTCAAGATATTCTTGCTGACTAACGGCCGGGTCTTGTATTGGATAGATGACATAGTCCACATCGCTGTACAGCTGTTGTTGGTACAGTTCGATTTGTTTTCGGGCAAGTGGATTTGTGTACATGGTGGCCAATTGCTGCGCTGGTGGCGGCGGCGGCGGTGGTTGACGCGGCAGGTTCGGTGGTGGTGGCGGTAAGAATTGTCTAGATTTAATCACTGGCAAAAGGACACAGGTGCGAGTTTGCGCCGCTTGTGCCGCTTTCATGTCTGGGTATGGCGGAGGTGGTGGTGGCGGCTGTTGGTGCAGTGACGACATGCTCTTGTGGGCACCATGCAAACTATAAGGAACTATCGGTATGCCAATGGAGCTTGGTATAACACCAGCTCCGGCAGCAGCAGCGGCTGCAGCATGCGCCACTGCAGCAGCAGATAGCGGTGTTGAGGCTGTTGGTACGGCATGATGATGATGATGACTAAGGCTCAGAGAACTTTGGGACCCACCAAAATGATAATGCGAGTTTTGCACAGAATGTGAATGTGACAAATGATGCTGGCTCGGTATGTGGTGAAGTGGGGTCGAGATGTTTGAGGAGCCAGACACTGAGGATACCGGTGAGTAGTTAGTTGGTGCCGCATAACTGGGTTTTGGGTTGTCATTTACGAAACTTGTGTGCGCTTTCAGAATGCTTATCTGGGGACGTGTTGTGATGAAACGTGCTGGAACTTCCTCAGATGCCTTTAGTGAGGTTAACGAACCGCCGATGGCAGTGCTAGAATTTATCGTGTTGTTATTATTGAGAGAGGAAGATGTCGACGATGCGGCCGACACTGAAGCTATCGAAGTCGGACGAGGTTTAGCCGTTGATGGATATGGTGGTGGATCTCGTCGCCGTATGGCAGCTGTGCTCACACTTGATGGCGGTAGTGGAGGCGGCGAAGTTGCTTTGCTAAGAGTGGATGTCATATTAGCACAGTGTGTTTCGCATGTACTGGTAGCAGTACTCGCTGCAATAGTAGCAGTAACAGCAGCAACAACGCCAGCTGTTTTGGCGGATAAAGTGGTACGCACAGGTGGTCCACGGAGACCAGTTTTCTCATGACGCGCATTGTATGGAGGCGGAGAACGCATGCGTATATTACTCAAACTAACTAAATTCATATGATTCAATCCGTTGCTATCGATACGTTGGGGTGGAGCTGGTGGATCGGTTGGCAACAAATCGTTCATTATATCCTCCACATGATCTTCAGTTGGCGCTGTATCCTGATGGCCCTGTATATACGATTCGCCTTCCATTGGTAATGGCAGCGTAACATAATCACAATCTGAATCGAGTGTGCTCGACACTGTCTTCCGGTTGGGATAGGTGCCACGTCCCACAATCAAATCTGTCAACTCTTCTGCCGAGAGCAGAGCATGTTTCTTGTCCGTCGGATCGCTGCCATCACCACGAAACGAGCCGCTTGTGCTGACATTCGAATCGGAACGTAAGCGGAACTCTTCGCTTTTAAGACGCTTGCCACGATAATTGCCACCATCCACGGAATCTGAATTAGAATGTGCGGTACGCATATCGTGTTCATTACGTATGATCATCTCGCTCTTCGACGGTTGGAATATTCCATAGTGTGAGCTCTTTTCCGATTCGGCCATTTCCGACGATTGTCCCGTCATCTCACTACTGTTCATGGTGTAGACACCGGAGGTCTCAGTTGGCGGTGCACCATGCTCCAGAGTGTATACACCAGAAACACTTTCAGTTTCACCATCCTGTGTCGATGGTATCGTGAAATCGTGCTCAATGCAAGTCGACTCTGCATCACTCAGTGTCGAGTTTTGTGCTGTATGACTAAAACCGAGCTCTAGACTGCTGGAAGTGGAATTTTGTCGTCGTTGTGAGTGACTGGAATTGATACTCGAATGTACCGTTAGCGATGTCAATGCATTGGCTGTAGTCGAATCAGACGGCGACGCAACCACGACTGTGCTGCATGTGGATGAACACTGTGAGCCAATATTGTGCTGTGAACTCGGCGAATCGGTAGCTATCGATGAGTCTGCAGTGCGTTGTGACGATGTTGGATTCGAGCCGCTACTTGATGAATTACCAGCCGATGATGTATTACTTAATTCTGTTGGCGATTCACCGCCACCAATAACACCTCCACCAGCCGTACCGCCACTGCCACCACCACCACAACCGCCAGCACTGCCGGAATGATTGGAATGACGTTTTTGAGCTTGCCTAACCGACAGGGCAGCCAACTGTTCCTCCAAGTCCTTCAGTGATACCTGTCCCACCGATGACGTTTGCCGACTAACACTTGGGCGATGATCTAGTAAGTGTGCCAATGCTAAACTTTCCGTTGAGGGTGCGGCGATCGGTACTGGCGGTGTATTGATCATAATCTCTAGTTCATCTTCAGAGTGCACACGATCGCTGACAATGCCGGATGTTGTATTCGAACTAGTGCTAGATATCACCGATATGCGTTGATCGTTCTTATTCTTGTATGGGAGATGCAGTGAACGCGAATAAATGTAGCAGGCATGCAAGCAATTATTCTCTTCCTCCTCGCGCTTAATAACCTCCTTCAGACGGGCCGCTATCTTCATGCTGAACTGATGTGTCTCCTTGCAGAGGGTTAACAGCATTTTATTTTTATCATCCGATGTGGCGAACAATATGATTTTACTTTCGCCTGAACGAATTTCAAATTTTTTACGTTCAAACGATAACTTTGTTATGTTTGGCCAAAGGAATGTAATCTGTTGAGGTTGCCCTTGGTGGGTTTGCTGCTGCTGCTGCTGTTGCTGTTGTTGTTGAAGGGCATTCTCACCGAAACCATTAAAGATTTTAATACCCTTGGCATAAACAATGAACCATGTATTGCCCGGACCATTTTCATTCTTGGTCATACGCATGCGAAACGTATGCGCATTGATGCTCTCATGCACAATGCACGCGTGCTGTATGTAATGGAGCTCTGCATCTGCTGTCGACAAGCCACGATTTTCGCGGTGGCAAGCGCGCAATGCACTCGCCGCCCATGCGGTACGCAATCCAGCTGGCAGATAGTCTTCCAAACGAAAATAATCACCTGCTGTCGTGGTTGCGGTTGCGGTTGCACTACTACTTGTTGCTGCTGTAACTGATGCTGATGCTGTTGTGGTAGTTGCATTACGATTTAGTGATGATGATGATGATAGGCTTGCGGCAACAGCACCTAAGCTACGTTTGAGACTGCCACTTATTGGAAAAACCGACGATGATGCTGATGATGACGTTGACGCTGATGTTGTTACTGTGGCAGGTGTCGTTGCGGCAGCGTATGTGGATAAACGTAGCACCCTCTCACTAGCACTGCTCATTCTTTTATTGATCTTTGGCAATGTTGTCGTTGTCGCTGCTGCTACTTTTACTGTTGGTTTTGCTGCAGACCTCGTTACCGATTCCGCTGAGGAGGATGGCATTATATCATCATTAACAACACCATCTACAGTACAAACACCACCACCACCACCACCATCGACATCAGCTTTAGGCGAATGATTTTTTGCTGCTGCTACTGCCGCTGCTGCTGCTGCCGATGAACTGGATGATGATGCTGATAATGATGCTGTTGTTGTTCCCAGAGGTGCATCACCCAAATCGGCTTGCAATGCTAAGCCCGCCAATAATATCATCGATTGTTCGGAATATTCCCTCGATGGTATATCCCGATGTAGGACATTGTATTTTAATTGTAAATAATAATTATGCCTGGACGTCTCATCTTTCAATATGAACGGACTCTCGATGTAGAATTGCACACGAAAGTGTAATTCTAAGAGGGGTCGTCCATTGGCATCCAGACCCTAAATAATGAAAAAAAAAAACATTATATTGATGTTATCGAACATCGTGATAGAAAAACTTACATGCGTGTGCGATGATCGCCAACTTTTTGGACCATATTTGGAGAGTTTGCTCTCTGGGTCTGCAAACATGTATTCGCCATCTGCAAAAACAAAAAAAAAAACAAGAAATCAATAATATTAAATAACAATCATTTCATGTACATACAACAATAGCAATAAAGATAAAATATAATTTTATAACAACTTGATAATAAATTCGATTGATGCCATAATAAAAATATGTCAACAAGTTGACAGATCAAGTTAACCAACGTCATACGTATATTAAATCTACATCATCATGACGATTATCATCGTCGTCGTCGTCGTTGTCGTGATCATGATTAACAACAACGAAAAGATTTAAGTGATTAGTGTCTGTCAGACAAAATTCCATTTCATAATGTGAAATAAATTTATTTCTTTTTGCTTTCCTTCGTCTATGTATTTTATTGGTTATTATATGATGGTCGACATCAACATCTCAAGGGCATAAACGATTTTTAGGATTTGATATTTTTATTTCATCTTTCTTCAATATACAATATTACAATAATAAATATAAGAATTTATTTTATAATTTGATATTGATTGCTTGGATTTTTATGATCGCTTTTAAAAACAGCTAACAACATTCTAAGTAAATTTTTTAGAAAAATAGAGAGAGGTAATAGGTAATACCGAATCTTAGATAACCGATATTATATTTTAGAGTTGGAAACATCAAACATACTTTGATAAATTAAAATAATTATCAAATGTGCCGAGTTTCAGTGCTATGGTCAGTCCACAAGTTCGTGCGCTTTTCTTAGGTAGTTTAAAATAAATAAAAAAAAATTGTTCAGTATTTATTAATTAATAAAATATTTTTCTGCATTATGTGCAATATCTTCCCAACGTTTAGGCAAATTTCTAATACCCTGCTCACAAAATGGTTTGTCGTCAAATACGGACGTCAAATACGTATCGATATCCCTTTTTATAGCTTCTGTGCAGGTGTATGTAGTTCTTATTACTTAAATGGGACTGAAGCCCGCGGAAAAAGTGATAATCGTAAGGTGCAATATCCGGAGAGTATGATGGATGCGGCATTAGCTCCCATCCGAACTCATTCAGCTTGCCTAAGGTCTGTTTTGCGGTATGCGATCTTGCGTTGTCGTGGTGAAACAAAACTTTACGTCTACTGACTAAAGACGGACGATTTCGTTTGATTTGGTTCCAGCAGATCAAAATAAATGATACAGGGCATATCCCACCAACAAGAGGCCATCACTGGGGTTGGTTCTGATGTTTCATCCTAATCTAACCTCTGGCGTTTGCGAACAAGATTATTGTAAAGGACCCATTTTTCGTCCCCAGTAACAATACGGTTCAAAAAACTCTCATTTTCAAGCTGAGAACACACATTCACTATCTACTGAAGGTTTGCCACCGAAAATTTATGCGGAACCCATTTACCCAGCTTTGGAACCTTGCTCAATTGAACCAGGTACCTGTAAACTGTTCCATGCGATGAATTTAACCTTCCAACCATCATATCGACTGTCAAACTTGGCTCAACTTCCACGAGATCCAGCAAGGCGTCAGAGTTAGAGACCTCAGGACGACCAGAGCGTGGGGCATCCTCAACGTCACAATCACCACTTCGAAATTTGGAAAACCACTTTTGCGCAGTCCTTACACTCACGGTATTCTCCCCATGAGTTGCGTTTATTTCTGCAGCAGAAGTTGTTGCATTTTTTCCACTTTTTTTATTTAATGCGATTTTAATGCAATTACACCCATTTTCTAGCACGTCAAGTTTCGAAGACGAAAATTCCTTTTTTATAATTTGACTACATTTCTTCAGAACGAATAGAAGGAAATTTAAAAAAAAAATTGACTCGTCTAATAGTATTAACTCCATTTCAATACTGTTCAGTTATAATACGAATAACAATTCTGAAAGAATAAAAAAAAAAAATTAATAAATATGCGACACTTAAACCCCCGAAAGGCTCTTTGGCCGAGCTTCTCTTCCATTATTGTTATGCGTGTTAAATTTTGGACAGTATTAGAAGAGACCTACTTATTTTAGCCGACTCTGAATGGCAGACCTCTTGCGACATCACTTTTTCAGACCTTTGTCACAGAGTTCTTTTAGCAGCTTTTCCATGGCAAATTGTTACTGCCGGAAGAATTGCCAATTGCTTGCCGACAGGTAGGTACCGTTCGAAAGAAAAATCGCTTCGATATTAAATGAAATATTTTAATTAATTCTAGAAGAATAGAGCTCGAAAAAAGGTATTCAGATATACCAAATATTTAATGATATTTATTGCAACTTAAAAAGCGCAAGCCTTTAAAATTCACCCTGTATATCAATGTATTTGAAAAAACAATAAATACTCAAGTCAGACTTCCACAAGGTCATCAGAATACGTTTAAAAAAATTTATTTCTTCTTCTTTTTCTTATAACTCTTACCAAATTAATGGACACACTGTACTCATATGTAGGTATGGTTTATATTTCAACATTCTTTCTTTAATATCGATAGCATTTGATGAGATGAATATCAATTGGATATGTATTATATGTAAAATTGAAAAAAAAAAAAAAAACAATTTCAAACGTAAGCAAGAAGAAAACAAAACCCAAACAAAAAAGGGTTGATTCGTTAAATGAGAATAGGAAAAAAAATACAGGTAGAAAAAAAATAACCATCACTTAGACACACTCGCGCATACACATTTATTCCTTCCAAAAAAAAAAAACCTGCCGTTGCGATTGGATAATGTCAAGATTTTTAGCTGCTGCTAAATTATGTTTTTTGTTGTTGTTGTTGTTGCATAGCAATTGTGTTTCAAGATGAGAGCAACAAACAAGAAAAAAATACCGGAATTTTACTACATACATATCGTACATGAAGATGGTAGTCGAGTTAGGTCTGTCTGCATACGTTCGTGAATGCGTCGATGCTTGCGTGAGTGCATGCGTGCGTATTAATGTTGCTACTACAACGAAATAACAACAACAACTACTGCTATTACTATTACTATGACAACATAGAAATTAAAAAATTGTTCAGATTTTTTCCCTTTTTTATTTCCTCGAGCAATAACAATAACAACAACAGCAGCAACAAAACGCAACTTTAGTGTAAAGAAAAGAAGCAGGTGTGATGGATATTTTTTAATACTTATTTTTCTCCATTTTTATTTTTTGTCTTTAGTGTTTTCTTTCTTTGTTTCATTTTTTCCAAAATTTAATCTTTTTTTTTTATTGCGTTTGTTCTTGTTCTTAGAGTATATTGTATTTTACATGGATTTTGAAGCAGCAATGCAGCTTTTGCTGTGCTATGGTATAATAACCGGCAACCAGTAAACTACAATATTTCATGAAGATTCCACAATTATTCGAACGCAAGTCAGTGTTCAGATTCTTTTGGTTTGTATGGGTCGGGTGTGTACTAAGTAACTATTTATTAAAGATGCTCTGCAAAGGTATGCATTTATGTATATTGTATATATGCACCTATCATATCATCACAAAAGCAGTAGCAGTTAGCAGAAGCCAATGTAATTGTTGTTATATATTAGGGTTCTTGTACACATTTGTAATGGCTTCTGTTTGTTGCTGCTAAACTATATATTACACATAGATTGCATAACATCTTTTTGACATTGTCTTCTTTCTTTGTTTTTCCCCCATTATCTTTAATGCGTTTATTTTATTTATTTATTTACTTTTTGTTATTAAGTATTATATTTATTTTTTTGTAATTAAGTATTATATATTTATTATAATTATTATTATTTTTATTCGTATTAACATCAGGGGCCCAACGTAGCATAAGCGAAATGTTCCGAAAGCTGGAAACAGACGAAATTATTAGCATCGGTCCAAAGGACACAGTCCTGAGAGGAACTTCATCATAACCTGACTTATAGCGGATACGAAAAGTATTGGCAAATCAGATGACAATTGAAACAAGTGTAACCGACATGGATGAGATAAAAATAGCAGGTCTATCAGATTTAACCGAAAAATGGAATACGGAATTCAGAGGGAAATGGATATTGAACGAGTGGGAGGCGTTGCCGGTGAGCTCCAACGTCAGCTGAAACACCTCTTGTTGCTTTGTTGTGAATTATGGTGTAATTGAATGGTGTTGTTGATGAAATCGCTGTTGCTGATGAGACTGCTGCTGATGCATATGATGATGACGTTGCCGACTCTTTTAATATGAAAAATGTTAAGAATAGCAAAACGTATTCCATAAGCTAATTATGGGATTTTATGTTTGAAGATTCATCACAATTACAATCTTCATGACGAAATTTCTTTCTGGACTCGAATACTTCCGGAACTACATTTACTAAATGAGAAAAGCGAGTTATCAAAGGTACCAACATATAAATTGGAGCCGCTGTAGAACAGAAAATATTCATGTGTCATCAAATAACGGCAAAGAGATGTTGATATTGCGAATCGGTCTTCTAATCGTGGATAGTAGTAATCGCTTATTATCAAAAATTGCCAGTAATGAGGGGAGTAATATTTGTGGAACACATTTTACGAAAAGAGAAGTAGGACTTGGATGCAGATTAAAATGTGTCATATTTGACTAATACTAATGTGGAGCCAGCCATTAAATATTGCTACCGCAGTTCCGAGGTAAGTTCTAGATACCCTGAACTCTCAAAATAGCCTGGTCAGAGATTAGAATATTTATATATTTTATAGAATCCAAGTATTGTAGCTTGCAAGTCATGTATACCTTATGAATGCTATGACGAGATGCTAATTCAAAAATACATTTTTTTCATCTATATATTTGCCTCAACATTAATGATTGTTTTAGACTGTTGCACAGAATTAAGCAGCTCACTTCTTCCAGCTCGCGCTCTGTAGGATTTGCAGAAGAGGTGAATAACCATTTCTTTAGCAATAATAGTTGTGAGATATGATCATTCTAATACTAGACGTTTGTAAATACCAAAAATTCTATGATATTCTTTTTCATTTTTTTAGACATTCGTCAAAGAAACATTTCAACAATTGTTGATTGCAAATAATTTAAAAAATTGAAGTCATTCTGCAATATTGTCATTAAAAAAGTAAAAGCACTAAACTCTAAAGTATGGTAATTCATTTTAGTATAAGTATAATTATTTATTTTTATTTTTTATTTTCAATATTAAATTTTCTTTGACATGTATTCAATAAATTTATCAGAATCTCTCATTGTAAATGTGTACGAATCTATATATTATATTTATATAGATATATATTCATGTGTAAGTACATACAAATAACTACTAAATATGTTTAATGGCAAAATATTGACCCTGTCTCCCTGTGAAAATACTGAAGTACCTAGATGCGTTTTACAAACGCATATGTATTTGTATGTATACTGATCGCAGTAAATGTAAGTTATGCAAATGTATATTTGTACGTCATAAAATACTTTAGGCACTTTGTTGCTGTTGCTGCTGTTACTGCTGCTGCTGCTGCTGCATTTTAAAATCTTTTATAAAAATGAAAATCGAAAAATTCCACATTGTTAAATTTTTTTTTCCTGCTGCTGTTGCTGTTGTTCATTTGCTTTCGTCGTCGTCGTTTTATTTATGTTCAAAGTTACTTTCATGCCTTTGCTATAATTGTTGTTGTTGTTATTGTTGTTTGCTGCCTCTGGGGCTTGTGTTGCGTTTATTATTGTTTTGTGTTTTTTAAATTTTGTATTTTTTTTACCTTAACTGCCATAAACTTTTCGTTGTTGGCATCGTCGTCATCGTCGTTATCATCATCATCATCGTCGTCGTCGCCATTGTTATTATTGTGGCAATAGATTGGTATTTTGTTATTTTCTGGTTGCTTCTGTATTACTGATACGTTATGATTATGTATAATAATTATAATGCATTTGCTGTTTGCTCAGCCTCTTGCAATGTTATATACCTACTATAATATATGTATATGTATGTATGCTTATACATACAAATTGTACAGTAAAGAGAAAAAATGTGCTGGTGCTGATGACAGTGCTGCTTGCGATAACAATAAAGACAATAAATAATGCTGTTGGTGTTAATGATATTACATTTGCTAAGTATTGATTATATAATGTTGTATAAAGTGTTATAATGTTTTGTTTTTTTAAAGAAATTTTTCTTTCATTTTTGTATGCAGGTATAAGCAAGGACTTTAATAAATATGTATGTTAGCTACATTTGATAAAAGCAACATTGAATTATGTTACAATTATGGAATTTCTTAGTACACATTGAGATTTCGTTGAATAGCTGACAGAAAATACTTTTAAGCAAACTATTCGATGACGAAATTTGTTGCTTCGTCCAACAAATGTCCTAATTAGAAAATTTCTAGCTTAAAAATCACACATTCCGTAGTCAAAAATTACAACTAAATGCTCTAAATTTACTTTATTCTGGATTCAAATTTCCAATACACTAATAATAATCCACTACTGGCGTCATTATGTTCTACTACAAAAGTCAACGATTATCATTGTTCAAAAGTCGAATAAGAAAAGATCAGAAAAAGTCCATCGTAAAATTGACAAAAAAAAAAAGCCATCAGAAGATAGCTTACGTAACATTGCTATGACCTTGGACCGACTGTGATACCATGGGGATACTCCTGTCACCTTATCTAGTCATCAACCCAACCTGAAATCATGACGAACTTCATTAGGCTACCGATATCAGCCTTTGATAGTGAGGCTATGCTATTAATGACTCAGACATTTTTTTTGTCAATTTTTGCATAGGGCAAGGAAGCCCTGTTATCTGTGAGACAGTGATCCGTTACCACCTCTACATAAGTCGAAATCTCATGTTTCATGAAGTCAGTAAGATTTCGTATCGATTATTGAGTGCAAGCACAGTATTTTGTTGAGTTATTAGTGGATGAGTCTGTAATTTGGAAAAGATTAACAGTGATTGGCAGTTAATTTTGCTTATAGCATTAGAGATCTCTACTATCAAATGTAATTGCTCAATTTCATTTAATAAGTGAATCGAATTTAAGTCACCAAAGCCAAACGAACTGACGTACGACATCCACTAATGCCAAATTAACAATTTAGAATTTATGCTCTTACGAGTACATAGTAAATATATTTAATATTAACCCAAATTGACCTAGAATTTATTTTTATTTTTATAATTTTTGAAATATAGATAAATTGCATTTAAAACATGTCTATTTTGTTCAAAATCATCTATTGCCATATGTGGCAACATGGGTGCAATGTGCGTTAATGCAGAAGTTCTTCTGTATATAGACAAATTCCACACTTTACAAAAAAAAAGAATTCTTCTTTAAATATTTTAGTGATTTTTCAGATGCGCAGTAGACTTCTTTCTCTCTTTGTTGATGTCAGCTGCACTTTTTATTTAACCTTCGGATTAAGTATGTGAATTGTTTTGAAGATTCGTTGCTGTTGTTGTTGTTGTTATTGTTATTGTTGGATTTTATTGTTCTTATTTATTTGAAAAAGGCCACTCGAGACGTCGTCGTCGATGTTGTTGTTGTTGTAATCACAATATTCATCTTGAATATAAAAAAAATGTTTTCTTCTTTTTTTGGATTTGAATGTGAATGGTTCATAATCATTATAGCGACAACGTAGGCAGCAAAACAACAACAACAATAACAACAATAGTGATACGTAAACATGCATCAATATATACACACATATATACATACAGGTATTGCAAGTAGGCATGGAAGCGTAGCTCAAGCGTCTGCTCAGCAACATAGTGTTTGGTGCATTTGTGCTGCCGTTGCTGCATTCAACAGATAAACATCGGAAATTAAAATTCTTTTCGTTTCATCATTATTGTTGTTGTGTTCGTTCAATGGCACGTAAGGTTGTTCATTGTTGTTCTTGTGAGATTCATAACATCATTTGGTAGCGTTGCTTCAATTTTCTGATACTCGCGTGTACGCTTCTGAGTGTTCATGATGTATTTGTAGCATTAACTACATATAAGTATATCTTGAACACAAGCGCAGCTGTCTTGGCATATTTTTAAGAATTTCTTTATTCCACTTTTTCGTCGCCATCGTCATCTACTACTACTTGTTCTTCTTCTTCGTCTTCTTCTTAAATATTATTATCATTTTTTGATTTGTAATATGTATTGCTTTAGAGGCAATATATTCTTATTGAGGAGGGTATACAGGCAGGCAGACAGACAGACATATTTGAGTAATTTGAGGTGAATCTTTTTGTCTGATATTTTTGTGCGTGTGTGTGTGTGTGTGTATATGCGTGAGTGTTTAAAATATTTGTTGTTTTTGTTTTTTTTTTTTTTGTAATAAAATGAAGATTTATATTGTGTTTTTTAATTATATAGTACCTACTACATATTAATACTAACATATATACATATGTGTAGACAGTATTTGGACTGGCTCGGCTGGCTGACTCTTGTCGATTGTTGGCTTAGTGTGGTAAATTGGTATTATGCTAATTATTAGGATTAAACACGAAAAAAAAAAATTTCAAATCAACATTTGTTGTTGCTCTTAGCAATTTGTACATACATATGTAATGTGTAGTTGTGGAATTTCAAAAATGTGTATTTCAAGCTACATTGTTTATCTTCGCGATGAATAATGGGCTATTATTATTCTATTGACCATAGTTATGTGATTTATCAGAGAATTAAATGCGTATGCATTTTGTATTTAAAACATTTTTGTTATGGTCATTAAACATATCGACGTATAAATGTATTTTAATTTACGGCGTGTTTAAAAAGTTAAAATATGTTGTTTTCTGAATTTAGAATAGAACATATAGATAAATATCTATGTATACAAAAAATTATTTACTGCGCATATTAACATGAACGCAATTTAAATGAAATTATACGAATACTATTATCAAATTTCGTCGATTTCCATTAAATTTCATACACAGAGCTATTTGATTGAAATTAGCTTTCGGGTATAGAATTTATTTAATATATAGGTTCTTAAAATAAAAATTCAGATACATATTTCTAATAATTTCTTTTGGTCAAGTTGCCCAATTTCTTCTGATAATTTAGATGACTGAAATTCTTGCACTCTGAGCATAAATCTACCCAGACTTCGAGTTATTATTTGCTTTTTATTTTTCGTTCCTGATTTATTTAGATATTTCAAATTTGCATAATGGCATTTATATTATTTTGATTTTGATCTGGCATATATGTATATTAGGTTCGAGTTAGCTTCCTCATTGTCGCGACACCATTTAAAATGCCATATTTGCCAAAGGTAAAAGTCAATCAATCTAAATTCACATTGTTGCAGTTTACCTATATAGATATTGTGAAACTATTCCCAAATAATAGGAGGCAATAAAGAAAAAAACGAATAAACAAAAAAAAAAAACATTTTTTAATTAATAAATTGAAAATAAAGAAAACATAAACTGACAGCATCTGCCAAGATGATAGTCATCATATGTTTAATGTTGATTTCTGGAAGAGTTTAATTCAAAAATTCGACCCGAAACAATAAAGAAAAATTCTTTTTCGCTTTTTATTGAAAATAAAATATATATCAAAATAATTATAAATTGCCAAATATATATTTACAAATATAGCATACATGTTTACTCTTTGCCATGCCAACAACAAAAATTTTCAAACTGTCATCATTCCTAACAATTTACTTTCATACGAGTATGTATGTACATATATGTAAACAACAAAATGACTCTGATAATACCGCACGACTGTATACAATGTTGCTTTTATATTACTATGTTGTGCAACAAGAAGATCATTGGAATTTAAGTTTAATAATGAATATATACATATGTATACAGACAATGTGTACTAAAATGCCACATATGTATCTTACGTATGGTATATACATGTATACCTATATTAAAGTTGCATAAAAAGCAACAACACAATTAAAAAAAAAAAAAACAACATAGTAAGAACAGAACAAAAGCAATAGCTCGCAACATTAAAGACAATGTTGTTGAATGCTTGTTCTTGTTGGAACTTTTAACGAAGGTCATTTCATGTTTTTATTATTTTGGTTATTTTTTTTTTTGTGTTTTGTTGTCGTAATATCTTCTTCATTTTTTTTTTTATTATATATTTGAAGAGAATTTATTATGGTTGCTATTTAAATTAATTAAAATAAAACATTAAATTTTATATTAATTCATACGAAAGAAGAAACGAACGAGAGTGCATTTGAATGTATACAAACACTAAAGACTTAAGAAAAAAACTTGCTCTTGTAACCAGTAATATACATTGTATGTAGATGCCTACATATTTAGTTAGTACGTCATCAATGCTGCATACTCTGTGTGTGTCATCAATGTGCGTCATCTAGGCATTCTATTTTATTTTGGTATTTATACATAATTTTGAAACAGTGCCATCACACAGGTTTGCAGCGAAAGTTAAATCAATTTATATATTACTCAACCAATTATGACACATGACCACACTAGTCGAACTACGAGCACTTCTTTTTATCGTCTTTAAAATGTGACCTCTTGTGATTACATTATTTTGGAGAGAAGAATTTCCTTAAAGTATGACCATAGGTTTCATATATACATTTATACATGTTTATATTTCGAAGTTGCAGTATACATATACTATACTTCTTGTATCGATTTACAATTTAGTTTATGAATTATGCAAAATACAAATCTATTCTATTCTAGTCAAACATTAATATTATATATAATAGCGGATGTCATTAATATTGGAATTTCATTCATATCAAAATATATACACTAAAAGCAACTCTTTTTTTTTCTGATAGCTATAAGGATGGAATGTATATGAGGTGATATTAAATTCCTTAATGACTACGGTAATAGAAGTAATATTGTTATATCCTATAAAATGAGTTTACCATCGATTTCGCTCCAATGTTTAAAATATTTCTTCCTCAATCCTTCTTCTAGTATATAGTGTGCCCTTGAAGGACTGAACAAAATTTCACTAGTTATATTGGAAAAAACAGCGAAAATAATGCTGATGATATATCTTTAATTTGTATTCATTTTTTTATCATTTCTACATAATCAAAATTTAATATAGACCCCAAGTTTTTGAGCATAGTAACTAACCATTAAATGCCTATGTAGTAAAATACCTTTGACTTCCGAAATTGGTAAAAGACCATACATTAAATTAATATTTAATAATTTTAATGGTAACTACATAATTTAAATGTGCTTCAAAATTTATTAATTTAACTACATCTATAGTGTATATTGGTACAAATGTGTCTTTGTATATATACATAGTAGAAAACTATCATATCTATGCATTTTTCTATATGTTAGATATATTTTCAAGAAGAAGTGGTTTGAATGTAAGAAAGAAGTCATCGCAGCAATAGCAAGCTGGCAAGTATTACTAAATTTAACTTTCAAAAATAATTCCAAAAGCAGTTCTTCGCCTATATTGTATGTGCATATGTACATGTAATCATATAAGAACCTATCGAATGGAGAGTAAAAAACAAAAAAAAAACAACCTCAACAACAACACAACTAGAGAAAATGAAAAATTTCAACAACAACAACAGGGAGATTTTTTTTTTTTTGCTTGCTATAAAAATTTACGACAGCTTCAAGTTCGTTTTAGAATTTCATGAGATATACATGCCTCTGTATATACTTGTGCATACACCAAAGAATCTTCACAAATAGCAGCAGAGTGAGGGATAGATGGTACGAAGTAACCAATGTACAATACGATACAAGCCAACAAACATGCAAGCAATAATAATAACAACGATAGTACGAAAACAGCAATAGTCAGTTGATGCAAGCAAAAAGAAAGCAGCAGTAGAAGCAGCAGCATCAGCAGCGGCACCCAGCAACAACAACCGCAAACAACATTTTAGAATTTTTCACAGCGATAAGGTATGAAAAATAAAACTACAATAATAAACATAAACCAGTCTTAAATAACAACAACAACAATAAACTACATTAACAACACGAAATATTCTTTAGCTGCCGCTGCTGCTGCTGCTGCTGCTGCAGTTACAATTGATGCTGTTGTTGATCGGTTGGTTGGCTACATAGATGACTGCTTGAATAGCAGTTTGTTTGGTTCCTTTTTCGTTGTTTTTGTTATTGGTGTTTTTTTTTTCTTTTTTATTTTTTTATTATTATTTTTTTTTTGACTTTCATACCTTCATGATTGTGTGCCAACACATCAGAGATATTCATACTATGTATTGTATATTACATTTCTCTGTATGAAGTTGCTGTCTGAACGATCTGAGTGCATGTGCAAATGTTTCCATGTGTTTGTGTAGCATGCATGCAGGCAGAAGCATGCTGCTGTTTCTGCTGCTGCATTCATATACACAAACATGCTACATGTTGCAAAAATGAACATTACAACAATAACCAGCATCAGCACTAACAGCGTGTATGGCAGTAAAAATGCACTAAAAATATTTTTTTTTTAAATGCAGCAACAGCAAAATATATATATATATATATATGAAATAAAACCAGCTAAAGAAAACACCAAAAAGTTGAAAGAAAAAAAAAACCAAATATAATAATAAAAATAAGAAGAAGCAAACATTAGCAGCAGCAGCATAAAAAGTCGAAACACTATTAAACACTAGGGAAGAACTGAAAAGGCAGCAACAGCATACGAAAAAGGTATGC
The DNA here is from genome assembly GCA_963854835.1 of Megamerina dolium. NCBI lineage: Eukaryota > Metazoa > Arthropoda > Insecta > Diptera > Megamerinidae > Megamerina > Megamerina dolium. The sequence goes on from OY978529.1 coordinate 52,328,439, forward strand.
ACCTAACAAACATACCAACAAATAAACAATTTCAAACACACACACAGAGACATACAAACAAACGTTCACATTCAGACATTGGCATAACATAAAACAGACACAAGACGCGTGTTCAGTAATTCAGGTAGCAGTTGCGCGTTTGCTTTATATCACAACAACAACAACAACAACAACACAAGTATCAGATCGGCAAAATTCGAGAGAAAACCAGAGAGAGAGAGAGAGAGAGAGAGAGAAAAAGAAAAAAAATGGACAGAAATTAAAAAAAAAAATATAAAAAATAGAAATCAAGGAGGAAGCAGAAGAAGAAATCCCTAAAGCAAACAAGCGCAAACATGTAACTACTATAGTCGATATGTGTATATACATATAAAGTATAAATGTATATATACACATATAGGTGAAGGTAAGAAAGAGTGAAAAATAAAGACAAAAACAGGAGAGAACAATTGCCTAGGAATCTGTGCAGTAAAAAATGATCAAAATGATGATGATGATGATGATGATGATGATGATGATGATGTGGCATAACTGCTTACTAGCTTTCTTGTTTGAAATGTTAGTTCTATGAATAAATATTTTTGTTGTATGTATATTCCAAATGCATTATACAATCATCTCGCGATAATGTGTTTGAATGAGAAACGATCAACTATTTTCTATTAGATAATATACACAATTAGCATGTGATTAAAGGTGGAGCTTTGTTCCAACCTAACGTGTAATTATCTATATGCGTACGCGTATATGAAAACAAAAGACATAAGCGACAAACTTGATTTTTTATAAGAATTGAGTTGAACTCAATTTTGAGCTTATTTTTGAACTTCGAGTCACGAGTTAAAATTCGATTTGATTGTAAGAATTCATATTAAAAATAGATTAACTAATAGCTAAACTGACATTGACTCCTTCTAAGGGTTTTTTTCAGAAGATTATTTTAATCAGTAACATTAATCTGAATGCGTCAAGCCAGCGTGCCTTTCAAAGATAATATTTCATGCTACATTGCTTCAGAAAGAAGACAGTTTTATAATTCGTGTAAAAAGACACATTGGATTGGAATTGGAGTGAAATTTCGAAAGAAATATTCTCTATGATGCTTTTTTACTACAAAAAAGACAAAACGAGGCAAAACCATGCCAAAAAATGTTTGTACGGCTTGCAGAGAGAATACTAGTCCAACTCGATTCCACTCAATTACGTTTTCGATGCCAAAAATGCACCTCGCTCTGTTCGGCTAGTCATTGGAAAAGTCGATGAAATTTTGCAACCGGCAGAACTAACATAGATCCGCCATACACACTGGCAGAACATAGCAGAAGCACCAAACCTCAACCAGATGATAATTTGGAATAATTTCAAAAATGCTAACTACTCAAAAAAGCTCGATGATTGGGTGCACACAAAGTGAAGAGTACCTGAAACTCAACAAAATGGAACCATTTCTAAAACGAATGATAGCTTACGATGAGGAATGCATTAAATATTAAATAATATTATTAAAGAATATTAAACGCAAAAAGTCATGATCAAAGGCTGATGGCCCACCACAAACAACATTAAAACTTTGATTAATGGCATTTTTTGATGTTGGGAACGAAATATGAGACAAACTCTCCCAAATTTCAACAGAAATGTTTATTTCGTCTGGTTGACCTGATCTTCATTTCGTACGCCTGTGATATTTTTTATAAAAAATAATAATATAACAATGTACTCACCTATGAGGACAGCTAAACCGAATAATTCGGTATCTAGCATGCCTTGTGTGGCAAAATGTAGACATGTTTGTGTGTACACTTCTCTGACTCGACTCTTTGCATCGACTAGGAAGTATAAGGTTTTGGGTTGTTGATTGCCTAAAAGTCTATAATGAAAAAAAAAATTTAGAAGACAAAAAAAAAACAAAAATTCAGTGAAATGATAGAAATAAAGAGAACATATACATAAATCTATATAGAAAAAATTAGATAACAAACCTTAGAGCTAAAAAACGTGAACCCGGTGATAATTGTTCGGCCGATGACGCGCAGACTTCTAACGGCGCGCTGACAGTACAAAACGCTCGCATGCTGCATCATTACTTAAATGCAACAAGTCGGTCCGAAATATTTGTCTGTAAAAAAAAAAGGAAATTGAAAAAGAAATTAATATTAAAATATTCAAAATAAATTCACGGTATTCACTATTTGTAAATTATATTTTACATATATTCGCATTCACATTTACTGTACTTTTCTCTAGCAATTATATGTTAATTCTTTGCTATTATTATGCTTTGCTTTGCTTTGCTGCCACATAACACAAAGTATTTACTTAGAATTGAATTCAATATGTGATTAATAATAGTGGCAAAGATCACCATCATCATCATCATCATCATCATGATATTCTAGATAAATTATACTATTCTTTGGTGTTAATGTATTCAATTTGACAAAAGAATAAATGTTATGCTAATTTCTTAGATATATCTATGATCGTTATACTTTATGCTGGAATTGTGTTTTTTAAATCAAAATGAATAGTTTGGAAAAAAAATAGTATAATACATATATAGTATTAAATATCTACACAACTGTTATTTATCATATGATCAATCTTTGTCATAGATCAATACATGCGTGAGAATTACCTTAAACAAACAAAAAAAAAAAACAAAAAAAAAAAAATAAAAAATAAGTAAGTGTATAAATGTTTCTTAAATAGATTTCATTAATTTTCTTATTCATTTTATTTAGTTATTTTTTTTTTTCATTTTTTTGACATATTTGAATACCTAATTTATTGTTAATTAAATTTCTATTATTTTTTTTTTTTATCGTTGTTTGCTTAGATGAACAAACTCTAAAAAATTACAATGACAAAAGATATATCTGTCTTTCAAGTTTCTAAAGAAATACATACTACATATCAGTAATTTCAAACTTCAGGCAAGCCAATTTGAATTGGCGCCAACGATAGAATACCTGTTTCGGGAAAATGTCTGCTACAGGAAGATCAGCACATCTAAATCCAGTAACACAATAACAACACAATGATAGAAACGACTTCAGTCAATTTTCAATAGTAAAATTTAGAATGGCTAACTTGCGTTAACGCCTACAAAGTGCCTACAATTAATGCTTCAAATCGATTGTCGCTTATAATGACACCATTCGTCACATTGTTATATATCCCATATCTAATCTATATACTCGTAAGTATGCAAATACATATGCAAGCGAAAAAATGCAAACAAATAAAAAAATGTCAAAACTTTTACTGACCTTATTTTTCATTACGCATTCATAAATTTACAAATATATGTATGTATTTATGCAAAAGGCAAAACAAACAAACAAAAAACCAAAAGAATGTAACACAAACTCGCATATTGATATTCAACACTCATACACACGCACACATATTCATATATGAAATCGTTCATAAATGCCAACATAAATAAAGTCACAATATTAACAAAAGCATAGCTGAATTGACTGTACAATGTGCACATATCCATACAGAGTGTTTTATATAATGTATAAGTATAACCATCGTTTGACAGATGATTGGTAATACTTTTTTCAGATATTTCTATTGGTGAATTATTAAATGTTGCCACAAGAAATACTTCTGTGTATTAGACTCTAAGCTCATAAATGTCCACCATTGAATGAAAAAAACATTCGAAATTAAATCGAATTGATATCGAGATGAACATATCGCTCATTTGCTGCAAGACCGGCATAAGTCAAAAAAATCGATTTTCCATAAAACGCCTTAAAAATTTTTAACTGACTCCAACCGTACACGGAAAACACGGAAAAAATTCTCTTCTCAAGCGGAGCATATAAGAGGTATTCATATGAATTTTTCACTCAACATGAAGTATGATATAACGAACAATTCTGCAGCATTAACTCAAAAATCACGTTTTTTGATTTATGCCGGTCTTGCAGCAAATGAGAGATATGCAGAAGACTATTTTTAAAATCTAAACATAATTAACTGTTAGCTTGGAAACAAACTTTTTCGCAATTTTATTTCAATTTATAGCTCAGCGATACTAAAAAAAAACCCTTTATAAAATATGTACAAATAATCATTTCAATCAATGTAGGACATATATAGAAAATTATTTGATTAAAATTCTTCAGCAATAATATTAATAATAATAATAATAACAACAACAACAACAACAACAACATCAACAACAATTAATTACTATCAAATATAAATTGTATTGTAATAATGTATAAAAATCACCAAACACAGCCGTATTAGCAAACCAACCTATACATACCCACACTCATCAATTCATGAGTGTCTATATTTGTTTGTGAAAGTCATTACAATGCCACTTACACAGTTGTCTTTCTTTTTCTATCAATTTTCTTCTTCTTCTTCTTCTTCTTCTTCTTTGTTATTATAAATGTAAGCCAAATTTCATGTTTCAAGCCTAAAAGCCTAGAAACTTACCAGCTTATGAAATAATAAACATATAGGGTGGACCATATGCTACTCAACTTTAAGTTTTTTCCAAATTAAAATTTTTCATCAACATAACATATTATGAGTTATGCGAAAAACTATCTTCCAATAAATATAAAATATTTGTGTTCTCCAGTTGTAATGATGACGAGTCGTGACAATCATTTCAATGAAATTATTTTTTTTTTATAATTAATTGGAATGTTAATGACTTTCAACAATGTTTTCATTTCAATTAAAGTAAATTATAAATTGAAAAGAAACCAACCGATGGTATAGCTCTTTTTTATAAATAGACACCTTACAACATAACGACCATAGTTATTCATAACATTTACATATATTTATGTATGTTATTGGTATATTTGTGTGCCACATTACAACACAATGAAGCTACTATTATTATTAGCTAATGGTGAAAAGTGATCACACACACATATGTATATATCAACATATTTACATATATAAACATATGAAGTTTTTGATTTAAAATACATAGAGGGGCACATTTTGATGCATTCATTTGTTCATTTATCGTTTTGTATTTTTCGGTTGTTTTTTTGTTTCTCTAAATTAATTATTCCTTAATTTTATTGTTGTTGTTGTTGTTGTCGTTGTTAATAATCATGTATGCAGATACCACAAAAACGAACTGATTGATATATGTGTTCTTGGCTTTTCTTTTGACATCCCAACATAGTATTATGGCTTTATGCGTGCTTGGACGGCATTCTTTAAATTTAAATAAATCATTTTATGTTATTTTATGTTTTTCTATTTTTGTAAATAAATGTTAATAGTAGATACCTTATTTCATTTTCTACTTTAAGCTGTATTTAAAAGCGATAATAAATTATAGACATTTACATGTATCGCCGTACATTAAATGGTGTGGAAAAGTTAAACCAATACTGGTAAATAAGTATGTAAATAATAATTTCTTCACTCATGTCGTCGTTGGTGTAGCTTTTGTATTTTTCTTTTTTTGTCGAATTTTATTTATGATATTTGTTTTGTTGTTGTTGTTTTTATTTTCCACATTTTAAGACTAATTTATAACATATGTAACTTAATAAGTATATTTAGTTGAAACAATATCTATCTATATATGTAAATCATTGTTATTATGTGAGTATTAATATTATTCAGATTTTCTTAAATTCTATTCTCTTCTTATAATTTATACATATTTACATAATAGATAATTATATTTGATTTTCTTTGAAATAATTCAAAAATTGTCTATTAATATATTCAGAATTGTTATCATTTTATATTTATGCTTAAACTGATTTATTCCCATGTTGTAGAAATAATTTCTTATATTTTTGGACTCTGAGATGAAATATTGCACAGCGATGTTGAAAGAGAAAATAAATGATGCTAAAATTCTGAGACTGAAAAGTACGATAAACTCATCCCCTGAATAAATTCATATAAATTTCAATCTAATTTAATTTTAAAATAAAAATGTTACTATAATATCAGCCGGATGTTATCTCCGATGTCATGCAAATATTAACATATTTAATTGATCATGTTCACACAATTATAAAATCAATTGCGTTCGGTCATACTAAAAGTCATATATATGTTGTATACATGTAGTTAGTATTTCTCTCAATTACTCTGAGAGAAATTAAAATGTGTAAACACGCAACACAAATAAACAAACAATAAAAGTTGATTATAATTACATAGAAATATTTATATAGGTATGCCCATTCATACAAAATGTATTGTAGGTAATATTTTATTCATCAACAATTATCCGCATTCCAATCAAATTGATTTCCAGACAAAACAAAAGCAAAAGAATGCAATAAATAAATAAATAATTGACGAAACAACAACAAAATGTACCATTTTATTAATAATGGTGGACATTGTACAAGGCTTGTATGATATATACAAAGACTCGGCAACATATTATGTATATTATGTATGATATATACAAAGACTCTGCAACATATTATGTATATATACATATTTCGTATTTGTAATGCAATAGATCTTTAAATTTCCTTCTTTAAATATGAAAAAAAAGTTGTGAAAAAAGCTTGAATTAATTGAAATTTGAAACAATAATACAAGTCGATTGTCTACCACGGGGTCGCCTAAATTGACCAAATGTTTAGGAGCTTTCAAAATAAAATTTGTATATGACCAAGCAAGGCGATTGTGATGGTTGACAAAGTCATACGCATGTCATATAGGCAAATAAGTATGTACAAGTCGTGGAGCAAAATATTGCATCAACCCCTATATAAATCCGTACGATAAATTAATTAACTTCATTATGTATTTTATATCAATCGAGAACAAATATGAGAAACTATTTGACCTGTAAAAACCTATATATGTATGTCCAGCGCCAAATGACAGAGTAGATGGAAAATTCATTGCAAATATATGATTCGATGTTGGACGTATTATTCGATATTATCGTTTTAATAACACTCTGAAGGATATATATTCTCAATTTATGGACTTGTGAGTTAAAGCTGAAAGAATTTGGCAATCTGATCAATTCTATAGATTCAACCTTTTGCGATTATTTATTTCCTCTGTTTCAAATGTAAGAAGAAGGCGGAAGGCGTAATAGAAATAATCTCGCTATGATAATAAATTTAGCAAGGGAATTGAAAAAATGTGTAATAGAAACTTGGAAAAACGTAAAAAAGACATAATTATATTTTTTCTGCTCCAAGCCAGTTACATATCAGACAACCTTTCTATATGCGTGGTGAGTATTTCAATAAAATTAAATAAATGAAAAAAAAACAAATACAAAAAGTATAAAATATATAAATACCTGAATGAAGTCGTAAATCAAAGTAATATAAACGATATAATATACATTCTCATATAAACAATTATAAAAAATTACTAATTAATGATGCCAATGATGTAAGTATACACTACAATTTCTTTCAAATACAAAAGTGTATTAATATTTAATATTTCACTTGGAGGGGTTAAAAGTATATGCACCCATTTATCATAATTGCACATGGACCTAAATTTTATTCATTCTTCAACTACTGAATAGTTAGTTAATCCCTATTTAGTATTCTATAACAACAACAACAACAACAATAGTAATATATTGATGTAGTTGATTTATTCGATTTAAGTATGTAAAAATTGAACTCAATTGCACCCACTCGGATTTTGTTATCGTATGAATGAAAGAATGAGTTTACACATACTCACACACACATACAAAATTGTATAAATAATAAGAAAATAGCAACAATAACCGCACGATTGAGCTTTGTGAGCATAAATTAATAGCAGAAAACAAGAATAACAACAACAACAACAATTTAATTTAATTAATAAAACGACATGTTTATTCATTCACATACATATACGAGTATGCACCTACGAGCATGCATTTATGCATGCATATGTATATATAGTATGCATCAAATGGTATATGTGCAAGCATATGCGTTTACATTTTGCGGAGTGTTATAAATTAATTACCGCCATTAATCATAAGCTGGGACAGCAAAAAACAAAACAAACAACAACAACAACAACAAAAACAAAAATTAGCAGCAGAAATAAATGATATCACTTCTTGTAAGTAATAGTCAAAGAATTTATACTGACAATACCAGCATTAGCAGCAGCTCCAACAGCAATAACAACAGCAGCAGCAGCAGAATAAGTATGTTGATTGTGGTGGTATTGATGCTAAAACTGTGGTTAATGCGGCGGCACACTTGTATTTGCAACCAGATTTATACCGCACTACACTTCACAGTTAGTGGTTTGCTTAATTAATTCCATCTCTCTCTCTATCTCTACCTGTCTCTATCTGTTCCCACACTAACCACCATCATAATCATTATTATGATCATCATCAACATGGTCATTATCAACCTGGTTTACGCGCACACCATTTATCCATTCAATTGACACGTTGTTGACGTTGTTGCAATTGAAATGTGCATGCACACATACATATAATATTACAGTGTTATTGCACGTTCGCATACCAATGTACTTAGCTCATACCAAAGTAAGAAATAATGAATAAATACGAAAAATAAATTGAACATTGCAGAGTTGAAAAAATGTACGCGTTTGAATTTGTGTTTTTTAATTTTTCTTATAAATATAAGCATACAGCTCGTACAGCTTATGGTTGTTGCCTATTCAATATTCATTACCCATGCGAATGTGTGGAAAATCTTGCAGAGAACTTTTCACTCGAAAACTGCAATGAACCTCTGATTCGAGATTTCATCGCCATACATATATAAGAACAAGTAGGATGAGAGATTTGTAGATTGTGGTTTTTCTTCTTCTAGAGAGTGTTCGACTTTTCAATTGCCTACTTAGCCCAAAGTGACAAGAGCGAAACTTCAGATCTTTAGTAATCGGAAAGCATGTGAAAATAATAAATGGTATAAAATGCTTAGAATCTACATAATTTTGGATATTATTTTTGTGTTTTAGTTAATTTCGAAATTACGGAACCCAAAAAAAAAACTCTCTCATTTTTCGAAATTAATATATTTCTTCTATATCTTCTTGTTTTGCTAGAAGAGCTTGGCTAATTAGCTTACTCGCCAGAAACACTTATATGTACATACAAATTGCTCACTGGCTTTATAACTGCATAGCTGACAAGTTAATAAACTGGATTTTATTGAATAGATACCCGTATACACCATACACAGAATATATTGTCAACTATATGTACTATGAATGGTATATCAATCGTGTCTATACACGATACACGTAGTTGCTTTGGAATTTTTATATAAGCTTATAAAAACAAAACAACACAATACAAAAAAAAAACACAAAATGGGTGCAAATGTCCATAGACAAAATTTAAATGCAAATATGCAATTTTACAAAAAACAAAAAATAAAATAAAATAAAAATATTTACACAAATTAGCTAAATGCATTAATTTGACCAAACATCAAAATGGCTTGACATTAATTAATTGACAAAATGAATTAAAATTACATCGAAATTAAAGGGTGTGTATATCAGTATTTTATGCATTCTATAGATGTATTGTTGTTACATGTATGATTGTTTTCTTATTTTTAAACGCTTCAGTAATTATCTGCGGTATCAGGCGACACAAACACAAAGAGAAATAATGCATGCAATAGCAAATAACGTTTAAATAATTTGTTTGCTTACAGATTGGTCATAGTCTACTTGGTATGATTTTCACTATATGTAAATGTTGACTTATTTTCAATAGAATTCATTTGTTATTCATTACAATACCGTCAAACAACAATAGCATTCAACAATAAAAATTTAATAAGAAAAAAATAAAAATAAGGCAAAAATTTAGCAAATTATATCGTGAAAAAAATATTTTTTTTTTCTTTTTCAAAATTAGGTGCGACAGTGAAATAAGTAACTGAAAAATTGATAGAATTTTAATTTGTGAAATTAACAGAAATTGGTTCTTGGAGCATACGTTCAACAATACTAAATATTAATCGCTATGAAATAAAAATATCACCGAATAGTTAGTGTACAAATCATAGCATGAAAAATCTCCTTACAGTCGGCTGGGGCCGACCAAATTATACCCTGCATATGTAGATTTATATATAAAAAGTTTACTCGAATATCCATCTTTTTCTTTTATTTCCACTTTTTGAAAAACAATTTTTGCATATACTACTAATTTACACCCGAAATATGGTTGACATTGACGAAGTACTTTGTATGTTATGAGAGTTCTAAAAGGGATAATTTAAAGAAGGTTTTTAAGATAATTCCGAGACTTAGCATGGGAGCTATATTTTTTGCCAGATTATGACCAACTACCATATTAACCTAAGTATTAATTATGATTGTTCTAGACAGAAGATTGCAGAAGCTGCAGCTCCTCAATTTAAAAGAAATTCAGTCATCCTGTATGGGAGCCACTGTAAACAATGGACGTGGCTGGATCATTTCTTGTGAATATATTTGCTCTTACAATACTAATCCACACCTTCAATCTGGTTGTTCTACGCCGAATAGTTTGTAAGTTATGGCGGTTAAAATTTTTTTTAATTTCCTCAACTTTGTATGGGAGCCCCAATAAGAAGTGAGCGTGGCACAATGATTTTCTGCCAGATTATTTCCGACTACGATATTAATTTCACTGTCAATTATGGTTATTCTAGACAGAAGATTGCCGAAGTTACAGCTGTTTCAATTTAAAATTTGTATGGGGGCTACGATAAACAGAGGGCATGTCCAGTGGCCATTTCCTATGAGCCTAGTTGCTCGTACAATACTAATCCATACCTTAAATCTCGTTATTCTACGCTGAATGGTTTGTAAGTTATGGAGCGTAAAAGTTTTAGTTTAATTCCCTCGACTTTGTATGGGAGACCCATGAAGGAGTGGGCGTGGCACACTGATTTTCTGAGAGATTTTTTCCGACTACGATAATAAATTAAATATCAATTATGGTTATTCTAGACAGAAGATTGCCGAAGTTACAGCTGTTTCAATTTAAAATTTGTATGGGGGCTACGATAAACAGTGGGCGTGGCGCGCCCATTTCAAGTGAGTCTAGTTGCTTGTACAATACTTATCTATACCTTAAATCTCGTTATTCTACGCTGAATACTTTGCAAGTTATAACCGGTAACATTTTTTTTAATTTCCGCAACTTTGTATGGGAGACCCAAAAAGGAGTGGGCGTGGCACACTGATTTTCTGCCAGATTTTTGCCGACTATGGTATTAATCTAAGTGTCAATTACGGTTATTTTAGGCAGAAGATTGCCGAAGTTACAGCTGTTTCAAATTAAAATTTGTATGGGGGCTACAATAAAAAGTGGGCGTGGCGCGCCCATTTCAAGTGAGTCTAGTTGCTTGTACAATACTTATCCATACCTTAAATCTCGTTATTCTACGCTGAATACTTTGCAAGTTATAACCGGTAACATTTTTTTTAATTTCCGCAACTTTGTATGGGAGACCCAAAAAGGAGTGGACGTGGCACACTGATTTTCTGCCATATTATTTCCGACTACCATGTTAATCTAAGTGTCAATTATGGTTATTCTGGACAGAAGATTGTAGAAGTTACAGCTCTTTCAATTTAAAAGAAGTACAGACACTTTGTATGAGAGCTACGCTAAAAAGTAGGCGTGGCTCAACCACTTTTGGCGAGGTTATATAGTAGTGTAATAAAAGTCTATGTGCCAAATATTGTTGTCCCAGGTGTTATATTATGTGAGTTATAGCAACTTAAAGATTTTGAAAATTTCGAGGTTAGTCGCTTTGAATGCTTGGTGTGGGCGTGGTTATTGACCGATCATGCCCAATATCAATCCCCTCCGTACCCTTGGATCATAGATTACTTATGCCAAATTTCATCGAAATAGCTCAATATTTACTCAAGTTATCGTGCGAACCAGCCAGGTGACAGACAGACGGACGGACGGACGGACGGACGGACATCGTTAAATCGAAAATTTAATCGACGCTGATCACGAATATATATCTATGTCTATATCTCCGGAGATTCCTTCAAGTGGACACAAACATCTGACCGAAATGAATATACCATGCATATTGCATTATGCAGGGTATAAAAATGTTTAATTGCGTTAAAAATATGTACAAGAAATTTGGCTCAAAAAAATTTGGTAACTTTTTTTAAATGAAAACTTTGTTTTTCCACCTAAAAACCCAAATGGTATTAAGGTGCTTGTTCTTTAAAAGATCTTATAATAAACAATTCTAAAAAAACAAAAGCTTATAACAATTATCTTGTCTAAATTTTTATACAATATTATATATTGGAAGGAAAAAAGTTAGAGCACAATATATAAAAAATTTGACATAATCGACTGATCAATTTTGGGCTACCTTTCTCTAACTTTGTAGAAATAATTGAATTAAACTAATCAAAAGATGATGATTTATACATTACAATTGAAGAATTTCAAATAGCTACAATTTAAGAAATTTTTTCGCATATTACATTTATGTATTCACTACTTTTCTTGCATAAGCAATTACCAATCTACATATAAAAATATGTAAATATTTTTTACATTTATTGTCGTCTTTATACATACAACGCAATGGTTTACTATTCATTGCAAATAAACACTAAATAACTATAGTTTATTTATTATCATATTATGTGAACATATATAAACGTTGCAAATATTTGCCATTGTTATTATATGCATGACCATACATAGATATTATTGTCGCTATAAAGAGCATATATATATATGCTATATATAAATAGCATTAAACGCCTTCAAATTGTCATATGTACGTATGCATGCATACATAGATGTGCGTATATTGAAGATAATAACAGGTAATAACAAATACAAATACATCTCTAAACATATATGTGTTGATGTATGTAAATTGATTGGAATCTTGAACCAGCAGCAGCGACACACCGACACACCTATTAACGTATAATGAGAGCAGCAATAGCACCAATATGTTGCGCATGCTCAAAACTTATGAATATAAATATTGCATATAACTACATACAATACAATATACACATAAATACTGCTGCTTTGCAAAGAAAAAAAAAAGAGAAACTATTTAAGTACATACACACTCAAGCACAAACACGAAGAAAAAGAAGAATAAAGCACACATGCAAACAAACGACAAACATAGAATGTGTCATGCATTTAAATTAAACGTGCGAAACATTTGAAATCAACAAACAAATAAAATACATTAATACCACCATAACAACAACAACAATAATAAATATTTTACTACATAACAACGAGGGGGTGGATTGACAATTGCTTGGTTATGTACATTAAGATGGATTAAATTGTATAGAACAAAATTTTGACTGTCTGGCTTAGAGCATTTCTTTTCAAGGAAACATAAAGAAATTTCTGATTTGGATTTGAACTTTTGAATATTATCAACCACTATAAAAGTATCAATTTTGTTGGTGAGCCACCACTAAGAAGTAGAGATATAGTGTAAGTATATTGAGGAAATATGTTGAGAAGTAAAACTAATGGGGATCGATTATATTTTTCGTCCGTCTAGGGACGATTTGGTCACTTTGTATGGGAGTCACCTTAATGGGTGGATATAGCGGGTAAATATGTTTGGAGATCATGTTGAGGAGGATTCTTTTCCAGTTATGGGGTTATTTGACGATTTTCAGAGTTTTTTCCGTCATTTTATGTGGAAGACCCATGAACACTATACATAGGGAGTAATTATGTTTGAAGAAACCGAAATTGTGTTATTTGAAAATATTCCAAATAACTAAAAATTTACAAATAGCTCCATAGCTGAGCAGATTTCGCACCTAGAAGGGTGAACTATATGATCGATCTCTATTCAGTCTTTTTGCTCAATATTTTCTCCAAACACACTTATCTCTTATTTCGGCTGCTTAAGGTGACGTCCATATAAAATTACCGAAAAATAGCCTTAGGGCAGTCAAATGACAGACCGTACTCCATTAATATTTCCTCCTTAAGATATTCTCTGAACATGCTTACTCTACTTTTGCACTTCATAGGGAGTATAGATCCTTGGGAAGAAATGTTGGAAATTATCCAAATTTTATGTTTTACGCTGAACAAGAGAAACAACTCTTATCGTTTCTTTACAGACTAATGTTTTATTTAAGTCTGACAATTCTCATGATAATAAATAAACAACGATTATTATGGAGTTCATATGTACTCGCTAGATATTCTCTCTCTCGATCGATCTCTTCCATATGAATACTCGGTGCGAACGTACTCTTTGAAACCTACTCGTTCAATTATTCATTATACGAAATTATACCAGTATGTTATGATACATACATACTCACAAACAAATATACGTATGCGCACCGTATAATTATTGCGTGCGTTATACGACAAGGTGTGCGCATTTTTGTATGGATCTATTCACACGTAGTCTTTGCTGCGAAAAATTTTATTATACATCAAATGGTTATAAACTTGTTTCAAATATCAATGAGCATTATTGTTGCTGCTGCCGCCACTGTGATTGCTGTTGTTGTTGTTGTTGTTGTTGCTGTCATAAATTGTTTCATTTATTTATTTAATTTTTATTTCTTATTTCTCTCTTTCTGTTTCATTGTAGGTATTTATACATACACATGCATACGTATGTGTTTCTTTTTTGTTTTCTGTTGCTTTTTTTCCACTACCAAAAATGTTGTTGGCATGAGAAATTATTATTATTAATACTATTATAATTATTATTATTATTATTATTATTGTTGTTATTATTATTATTATTACTGTGTACTTGATTTGAATTTAATTAAATCATACAATATTACGAGCACAAGTATTGTTGTCATTTGCACGCTTGTACCACTTCTTTGAAATTGATTACAATTAAAATTCCAATTTCGTTGACAATTGTATGTGTTTATGTGGCATATTGGTATTTACATATAAATTTCATTTAGTTTTCGCTTCTTTCCCTCTCTTTCCCCCTCTTTCTCTTTATATCTCTCGAATATTGTATAATGTAGTTGCTGTTGAATAGTTTATAATAAGAAATAATTTTTTAAGGTTGGTCACACCAAATACTATATATATATATATATATATATATATATATATATACATCTATACATTTATACTCGTGCTGGACTTTGATTTAATAACTGTTTCTTTATTGGTTGATATTAATAATAGACATCGTATGGATAGTGTGTGATATTAACGATATTGTATTGCACATATTTGTATGCTTAAGGATGATGAAATTATCAGGTTTTACTCGATATTAAACTAAATCGTTTTATTTAATAGCTCGTTTGAATACCTATTAAACTTAAATTTACATGCATACTACATACGTATACAAGACAGGTTTAACGTTTTTATTATAATACTTAATTTTTTTTTTTCGTTTTTTATGTTTAACCATGTAATTACGGAAGTTGTAAAATGAGCAAAAATCCGTGGATTGAATACGTTTGTTTGTATGAAATTTTGATTATTATGATAATAGGTCAAAAGAATTCAAGTTTTATTTTTGTCCTCTAGAAATTGTGGTTTCTTTATTTATTTCAAGTAGTAAAATATTAAGTTGAATATTTAGTCGAATCATGATGATCTTGATTCTATTGGGAATTAGAGAAGAATTGTTATCGATTCAATTCAGAAATATTTCTTGTCAATTCTGCAAGCACAATCGGTTAAATAAAAATAGATTTCAGAATCATTATCTACTTTAATATTGTTGTTATATAAAACTATATTATAACAAGTAATATTAAATAATTTAATAATTAATTAAAATCTTTATCAATTCATATATATTTGAAAAAATTTTCTATAAATATATACAAATATATATATATATATATATATATATATATATATATATATATATATATATACATATGAATGTATTTAAATAATATCCAAGTACAAGATAATTTCAAATAGTCATCGAACAAAAGTCAAAGTCAAGGTTAACAATCGCGTTTTATTGTTTTCACTCTACCTCTGTACCATAATATGAACCATAGTGACGTTAACAATAATCATATAAAAAAATATCCATACGCATACTTAGTACTTATTCATACATACATATTTTCTTTTAAATTATATAGTATTATATGATATCTATTACAATAAATGCCATAACAACTTCAGCATGATATGCAATTAAATGACAAATCATAGTAACAACAATGACATTAGCTAAATGCTAAATCTTTAATTGTACAATATGTACAATAATTTACGCCCAGTTTTTAAAGAAGGCTAAAGTGTTGTTTATTTTAAATGACATTTTTATATATGCATATTCTCAATACTCTATAATCTGGTGAACAACAAATCAATTTTGTACAGAGTAAAATCACATATGAGCGATTTAATGTTTAAAGCGACACATTTTTTCATTTACAACAAATTACAATATTTCAATCATTTCAATCAGACAAATATAGTAAAAACTTCACTATACAATTAATTATAATACATTTGAATCAGCCAGATAGGAGATTACGTTACAAAATTGGTCAAACACACTAATAAAAGATGAGGCAATTTGGTTACAATAGTTTCTTCTTTTCTTGAAAAAAATTAATATTAGAAGGACTCCTAGACTTCAGAAATGAAATCCTGCTATATACATAAGGGTTGGTCGTGTAATGGTGGTATTTTTGCGGACAAAACTTTTAAATTTTAATATCATAAAGTTGTTTGGAATTTTTTATAATTGCATTTGTACACTGAAAGACCAATTTTCATTTCCTGAGGAAAAAAAAAACAATGTTGCCCTCAAATAATTCATCATTCAATATCTAAGCAGTTAAAAAGGCAATATTCATTTTTTTAATAGTACCATAGGGTCATAGTAAAATAGTAAAATAGAACATCTACCAAGAAACTGCTTAAAACTTTCGAGAAAAGAAAACGATTAAACGATTGACGGTAATCTTATTTTCTTATTAATTTGTTAATTATTTTCTCTAATTTAAAACTTTATAATATTCATTTCTTTTAGTTATTGCAGTGGTAAGCCAAATTGTATACAATCAAAGAATTTTATGATTCATTCCTCTTCGAAGACCAAGAAATTCGAGTACCTAAGCATATATAAAAATAAATATATGTAGGTCTTATTTTCAATTTTTTTTTTGGTTTTAATTTTTAAATTCTTCTAGCATAACCATTTGATGTAAAATTATACCACATTGTTGTTGCGGGATTATTTGACTTTTATATGCTTGTTATATGAGTTTTTTATTCGATTGGGAAATTGTGAAGGATCAATCAAGAACGATCATCATGAAAATATTGTACGCGAAAGATAGACTCGACGCTAAGAATGTTGAGTGCATTAATTAATTACAATATGAACAAAATGCCTGCATAAGGAAGCATACATTAATATACTGAATTGTCATGCATCATATAGTTTTGATTATATTAATTCTTTGGTTTATCTTGACAAACCAGCAGCAATATGTAATCAAGATAACTCATAATATTGACCAGATATGTCCACAATTACTTGAAAAAGTTATTAGGAGTAGGTAGAAAGTTATTTTCAAAAATTTAATTTCTTAATATTACCTTTTTAATAAAAATTAAAAATTGCTTGAAACTTTATTTACGTTTATTAAATTATTTAAAGTAAAGCTCGATCTTTAATTTAGTAAAGCTCTTTGTTATCATACATATTTATATAGGAGAATTGTCAAAAAGACGATATGACTTTAAGATAAAATATTATTTTGACTATTAATTCATGCCTATGTATTGTGTTTCAATTTGAAGTTTTATCACGCTTAAAAACCTCCTTCTATATTTAAAATCGAGTCAAATA
This sequence comes from Megamerina dolium, assembly GCA_963854835.1. NCBI lineage: Eukaryota > Metazoa > Arthropoda > Insecta > Diptera > Megamerinidae > Megamerina > Megamerina dolium. Next base: position 52,346,249 of record OY978529.1, read on the forward strand.
TAAAGTTTATATTAAGTTTGGATATAAATAAAATATATATAAAGTTTGGATTTCTCAAAAAAAATTAATTTTGAAAAAATTTATTATAATGAATATCATTAAAAACACATCTATATTTATATAGATTAACAATTTATAATATTTGAGAAAATAAATGTTCAATGTGTAAGGAATAAGAATAAAATTAGTTTAGTAAAAAATATTTAAAAAAAAAAATTGAATAGTATACACAAAAAAAAACGAAAAAAAGGATTACCTTCAAGTAAATTAAGCGTAAAATTTTAATTGTTTCTTATTTACATTATACACGTTGCGTTTACATATGTTGATACTGAAACTCACACTGGCATGCATGCTTCCATGGATATAAAAGAGAAAATATTCACATACTACACAACAACAGCAGTAATTATATGTACTATATGTAATCGAACATACATACATATGCATTATAGCATGAAGGAATTCGAAACCGATTTAAAACCACATAATGAATCTGACATTATGTCCATAAATAAGCAAGAGCTCGAAATAGTGTACATATATATATGTTATATTGTATTTATATATATTATATTGATAATATTGCATAAAGCTGAGAATATATGGTATGTACATATGTATGTGCACGTACATGCAGGTACCCCTCTGGTGATGTTCTTCTTATTGCATTCCTTTTTATGATGGAATGTCGAACAACAACAACAACAACAGCAGCAGCAGCAACAGCAACAATAGACCTTCTAGCCGACTGCTTGGCTTCAGTACACAACAACAACAACAGCAACATAAATATATATCTCTGACAGAGTTTATTGCTACATTGTAGGTGTACGCATGTGCGCATATCTACTCGTCAGTATGCATTTGTGTGAAGCAGATGAGGCACATAATTATTATATAGATAGATATACTATTTGTATGTATTCTTGACCTTTTTTGCTTTTTTTGTTGTCTACTTTGTATTTTATTTCACACACACATACCTACATACATGTACATTACGTGAAGGAATTTCAATAAAAAAAAATTGTAGTGTTGTCGTTATTTTTTCTTTTCCTAATATACTCGTACTCGTACATAACATATGTACGTACTATATATTGTATGTACGTATGTAGATACACACATGCAAGTATGTACGTACATCCATATGTGTATACCTTATGAACATTGAAAAAATGTTGTTGGTTACTTGATATTGTTGTTGATTTTGGTCTTTAGTTGTTTTCCTTTTATTTTTTCGTTTTTTTTTTTTTGCTTCTTTTATTTTGTTTAATTAAATTGTTTGTCTTTGACTAAGGTCAAGTTTAATTTTATGTACGCAAATACATGTGAATGTACACAAATATTTACAGATTGAAATCTTCAAATGTTATTGAATTGTGTATACATTACATATGTATGTATGTGTATTAAATAAATGATAACCATCCAATCAATAAAAATATGTGATCAATAATCACATATTAATAACTATGTACATTAGAGCGACTCAATTTTTCTGCCAATATCTGATATAGTAGGTCTTAAATAAATTTTAAGCTTCTGAAAATTCAAAGGCTCGAAATTTATTTTAGCCTTATGATTTCAGCATCTTTTTTCTCAATATCATCACTAAAAATTTATTTCACTGTACCATTTGACGATTAATTTTTTGTTTGACTAACTCTAACGTACATATATATATATATTTCTGTATTCATACATGCATACATATGTACATTTCATTCATTCACGTATCATATAAATATGGAATTGCTAATTTGTCATTTGACTTTACCATTTTCATACATGTAAATTTAATTGTCCATGAATATGCATATGCATACATCACATATATTGTAATTCAATACTTAAACATACTTATATATATTCACGATATACGCATATTATTTAAACAAAAATAAAAAACAGATTTATTGAGTCATCGAATTATGATGCCTTGTACAAATGTAACATATTCTACTTAATATGGATGTGTACACGCTCTTAGTCCAATGAAAAAAAATTTTATATCTGAGAGCGCATAAAAGTACATAAATATAAATTGAAAATATGAAATAACATATGATATAAAATGATTTCACAATAAAGAAGTTAACCATGAAAGTAAACCAAATGAAATGAACATAATGAAAAGAAGATGATTAAATGTCTTTATCAATTCCAGATATTAATTCGATATAACGTTTTCAGAGACCCCGAACGGATAAAAAAAACAATTTTTGGTGTAAGTGACGTGTAAGGGTAAGAATAAAAAAAATCAAATCATATTGAATATATTGTGTTGGTGTTGTGTTTCAATTATTATTTATTATTGCAAAATTTAATGCTCTACAGAATCTGCTTCCATTACTCCCAGAATAGTTCTGGAGATGTAATATATTAGGTGTAGTAAAAGGAAATCCATTACTTTTCCAATAGATGGTTTTAGTAATGTGTATCTCGCGTTGTATAAGTGCGATCGGGTTACCCTAGATGGCGTTAGAAAGATAGGATTTCGTACTAAATAAACTTTTCAGGCAGTTTTGCGATTGCTTGACTCAATATTGTTTGAGCACGCGTCAAAGATGGACACCAATTTAGAGAAAATACGCCATATTTTACAGTTTTTCTTCGATAAAGGCGAAAACGCAAGCCAGACGGCTGAAAATGTGAATAGTGTTTATGGTCCTGATACTGTAACAACCAATCACGTGCAATTTTGGTTTCATCGATTCCATTCCGATAATTTTGATGTCAAAGATGCAAGGCAAATTGACGAAAATATCAATAAAATAATGGAAATCGTCGAGTCTGACCCTAATGTAAACACTGTTTCTATTGCCCAAGAGCTAAATATTGCACAAAAAACCACTTGGAATCATTGAAATAAATAAAACCATCAATTTAATGCAAAAATAATGGATTTCCTTTTACTACACCTAATATAAGCCTGACCTCCATTCATTTGTTCCCCTAATAATTTTCCCGATCATTCTTTGCCTAAATTGTAATAAAATAAAAATAAAATGAACAGACTTTATCGAAAACACCAATATACGGATGATCTGAATTGTCAAGAAAGCGTTTAAGACGTTGCAGAACGTCCCATCCAACTAATTACATCAATTGATGAACAACAAGTCAATCAAATCAATATATTAGTGCTCCAAAAATTGCAGATTGACAGATAGAGACTTTACTGATATTGTTGAAAAATCAGCAAAAACAGTAAAAACCATTTGTGCCTGAGAAAACTCAAATCACTATTCCTTTACAAAGTCATCTCACACTAGGCTCGTCCTTTGACGATAAAAACTCAACGCATAACGTTACACAACCACCGTAGTCGCCTGATTTACCTTCGTGTGATTTCTGGTTACGTTAGCATGAGTACAATATCGGCTGGGGACTATTTTGAAGGTGGTGAAATTGATTTGGAAAAATAAATAAAGATTTTTAAGTATGGTTATTATTAACCGTTATTAAGAGTTTGTCATTTTTTTGGTAAAAACAAATTCATTTAGAATTTCGTTGTATTTTGTAAATTCCCCTATAAGCCCACTTCCATCGCTTTATATACGCTGATATCTTGCAATCAGTACTCAGTTTTTATCTGATGCTACAAAATAGTCAAAAATGTTTTATATTTTGGGCGTACAAATGTCACGTCCGTAACAAAGAAATTTCCCAAATAGCATCAGTCCATAAATTGTGTACAAAAAGTCGGAAATAGAAGCTCTTAACAGTAATTTTTCTCCAATTTCAAATTGTTAAGTGTTCAATCACAAAAATGATTCTCTTTATCAATACTATGCATTGTGAAATGTAGTATTTATTATGAATTTATGAAAAATAAAGAATAAGGATTCAAGATGAAACAATTTAAAGTATATGCGTACATGTAGATATGAAAAAATCGAAATACAGACATTAAAGTAGTAGGTTCACATGACCTAGTTTATTTTCTTTTTTTTTTTTTTTTGTCCCTCTCTTATAACATAAATTGAAACGTGTTTTCAATAAAGCTTCCTATAAATTTTACAAACACTTGCATGTAGGAATGCGTACGTAAGTAAATATCTGTTTATATACATATATGTATATAAGTATATATATAAATATATGTAATTGCAATTAACTCACCTTTAGCAGTGCTTACAAAAGACACTCCAGAGACATATATTCTTAAATCACGTACATTTTATCGTATGTAGTTACTCTACATACGACATGATTATTCACAAATGATAAACATTAACAATGAGCGTAAAACCTGAGAGTTTGTATGAGTATGTGTGTGTGTGTGTGTGTTTGTATGAATTTGCATATATACAATATTATTTATATATTACATATAATTGACGTTGTTTTTATGGTTATGGTCGATTATTAATCGAATCCGTATAATATGAGTAATTTTAACAATGACGACAATTGAAAACTGAACGTAAGCAAATATGTAAGTATGCAATGCGAAATCAGTTATTACATACATACATACGCACTACACGTGTTTCAAAACATTCAAGCAATAAACATTTACGATAATAAACACAGTTGTCGTTCCTATTTTATTGTTGTTATAATTATTATTGTGATAACCAATTGTACATCACTAATGGATAGTTAGATGGAACAGCAACATTATTGACGACAATAAGTAGTGAAGACTGCTAATACGAAAGGAATGCGGGCATCGATAGCAATATTGAACTTTTTGATGATTAATAATATGTCAGTATGGTTTTATGACCACAACAACAACGACACAATAGAGTATAATATGGAGAAATGTTCATATTTAGAATAAGCAAGAATATTAAAAATTTCAAATGGAGTTTATTTTAATTTTTTTTGCTGTTATAATATTCTGGATTTTGAATAAAAAAATATTTTTTGTGTGATAATTTATATTTTCCATATTACTTTATATGAATTTTCGATTGATTTAATGATGATTTATATTAATTACATATTAACATGATGGTAGTAATCCATCCAGTTTTGTCTCATTTGTTTAACATTTATCGAAAATATTGAATTTTAAAACATTCCAAATTACACACTTGCACATACAAACCTTTCGCACTTACTTTTCAAAACATCATTACAAATGTTTCATTTTAAAAGAGAACAAAGAGCGAAAAAATTCGAAGAGTGAATGTTCCAAATTTGAGAAATACACAAGTATGCAATTATTAGTTGAAAAAAAAATTGCATTTTATTATAGCGCATGTACATTCATACAAACATACATACATACATGCAAACACACTTGCATAATCGTTTGTGCCAATAAATGTATAATAGATCTGTTCAAGCTTTTCGAATATGTTATATTTTGTTTGCAAAAAAAAAAAAAATTGCAATCGTAACCTCTTATGATATTAAAAAGAATTTTTGATGGACATTCTACTACAATCCTCTATTAGAAGAAATGTATACGATATAGAAAACAACATAGGATAAACCAGCGATGGATTAGTTGAGTTTCAATTTGTTATACAACATTTAGAATAAAAAATTTAACTAGAATTTCTCCTAAAAAACACCATAACTAAATTTTATGCACTGTGAACATGAAAAAATTCGATCAAAATTTTTTAGGCATCTCCTAGAGAGAGCCGAGTAAATTTTCAGAAAAAATATCATTTTTAATACAGTTTCTTATATTTAATGCAGCTGACTACACTACATTACAACTTACTAATGAGAATGCTTCAATGCTTTTTCGTGAATATGTAAATTATGAAAATATCCCATAATTAATTATTTTGTATTCCCAATCAATTATATGGTTTCTGATTATAACTTTAGAGTTTTTTTATGACACAACTGGATTTGTCTTTATGAATTTACAAGTACTTGATATATTTCATTATAGCTATTCACGCTATATTAGAATATTTACACTTTTTCGTTATTGTTTAATAATTTTTCTTTGTTGCTTTGAAAAGTTGTAGTTTCTGAAATCAAATAAATTGTCATTTTTGTTTACTTCTGTTTTATAAAAGTACTTTGCAAAAACAAATTACTTGACCACATCTAATGTATACACTTAGCAACAACAACTTGTTGATCATTTCAATTTCAATTGATATCTGCTGAGTTTGCTTTTATTTAGACATTTGTATGTGTGCATGTGATGTACATATTATTGTTATTCTTCTGAACAATTAATTCACAAAAATTTGACGACATCATCGCGCACGTATGAGATTTACATATAAAAAAAATTGTTGGAATTTTTATAAATTTTTTTATTTTTTTTTAGTGGTGATAATAGTATTGTAATAATAAACTAATAACACGCAAATACACAATAATCATGGATAGGAATATTGAAGTCAAAAACAATCACAACTAATGATTTCGTATGACAGTAGTGATGGCTGACAACTGACAACTGACAAACGGCAAACGATGGAATATTTCAACAAGACAAACTATACACTAACACACGAAAATATGGGGGGGGGGAAATAATTTTGTTGACCTCTCCTTCTGCTGCTCCTTCACCACCACCGCACCTAACTTTCTAACTCTCTGAGGCATTCGAACCTGATCGTGTGCATTCCAATGAGTTCAGCGCTAAACAGCAACAATAACAATAATAACAACAACAACAATAACAACAACCAGACTATACCCCTAGATACTGGGTACTTTTGGAGTGTTTAATCAAAGTGGCGTGTTTATAGGAATAACATGGGCGCAATAGTTGCAGAGGGGCTAGAGAATGACCAAGAGAACGGAGATAAATATGTATGTATGTATGTATGTATGTATGTAAGTATGCATGCTTTTTCAATTTCATATCTTTTTGGTTTTTTTTCATTCGTTTACTCAATCGTTGACTCGTTCGTTTGCTCAATCGTTTATTCGATCGTTCGTCGTTAGGTTTTCGTTTACATGGTGTATTGTTGTTGGAAGAAAGAATGTTGTATATTCGGTTGTTGTTGTTGTTGTTATTGTTGTTGTTATAGCAGAGCGGTTTATCATACTTGTATATATACACATACAGACATATGTAGGTTTACCATATACATTTGGTTTGTTTTCTCCCCTTTATTTTCATATAAAATTTAAGTCACTGACGTATACCACCACACACATATAAATACCTAAATACATATATATGTAAGTATGATATTTAACAGGCAAAAAAGAAGCGCTGAGAAAAAGAGAGAGCGAGAGAGAGAGAAAACTAGAAAAAGATCATTGAGTATTCATATATAATGGCTGTCTATATTCACATGTATAATGGCATAATGGTATATGAAAACGCGTTTTCAGTATTGTGTTGATGCACTAGTATTGTGTATCTGTGTAATCTGTACAGTAACAGCAAAGTTACCAGGTTATAGGAAATTCCATAGAATAGAGAGACGAATTGAAATTATATTTTGCGTCTAGCAAGAGGATCATTCCGGTATTAACAATATTAAAGATCGAAAACATAGTTTTATATCCAAATCAGTAAAATTAGATAAATAGCAATCTTCTCAACAAGATGCTTATTTACTAAAATTTTATTGTGGGTAGGTATTTACTCTTTCCAAATATTGTCACAATTATCTATGACATCGATTACTGAGTAATTAAGTTAATAATTAGTGAACGTCAAAAAAGTTAATTTCTATATAAATTCTTTAAACAATTTAAAAGTAATTCAGATGAGCTCTGTAGAGCAAAATAACATTACCTGGTTACCTTGTAAATGATTTAAAAGTACAAAGGCAATTATGCCATTCGTATGAGTCTGGTGTGACCAGATTAGTATTTCAGCGAATTTAATAGCTTCTATCTATTATCTATTACTTAAAGTCTAATTGAAATTTCTCAAGTTTAATATGTGTAATATGTGAATATGAATTCTTAAATACATTAGCCCAACTAGAGAGAATCTTAAAATTCATTACACAATTGAAACAACCGTAAAAAATGAAGTAAATGGAGTAAAGTATCACAATATTTAACCTGAGTAGACCCATTCCACATATAGCAAAACAATAATAAATGTTGAATATTAGGACACATTTAATAGGCAAAATATTCCATATATCGGTCCAATTAATGAATTAATAAAATTGGTTACACATTTAACGTTAACATTTATTTTAAAAAATTAGAAATATGTGGCATTTATGAACCCCGAGAGGGCCGAGCTTCTGCTCCAGCACGGTTGTACAAGTTAAATTTTGGACAATTAACATTAATAGTGTCAACAAAAATGAAGACTAATTGACTTCTAGTCTAATTGCGTATATTAAATTACAAAATAATTAATTTTGAATTGCAATTACAATAAATTAAGAAACTATGTTAAATTATGTCACAATGCTTTTTTAAATAGTTCTCCATGGCTCAAGATCTCATCACAGTAACAATTTTTTTTTATTATACTATTATACAAGAAACTAGAAATCGTATATTTCACATTTTTTCCATAAAAAAAAAATAAATATGTGCTTCTCTTCCATTACTGTTATGCATTTAAATTTTGGACAGTATTAGAAGGGACCTACTTATTTTAGCCTGTACCAAACGGCAGAACCCTTGTGACATCAGTTTTTCTGATCTTTGTCACAGAGTTCTTTCGGAAGCTTTTTCATAGCAAATTGTTACTGCCGGAAGAATTGCCAATTGCTTGTCGACAGATGGGTACCGATCGAATGAAAAATCTTTTCGATATTAAATTTGTTATGCTTTAGACGGGGATTGAACACACGACCTACAGATCAGAAGGCCAACACACTAACCGTTAAGCTACGGTACATTTTTTTCCATATTCATATATGATTTTGAACTTGTAATATACAACAAGATGCCTTTTTTTCAGCAAAACACAAAGTTTGGTTTATTTTATAACATCAACCAGAATAGTTCGACTCAATAGAGAACCATTTATGAGTTAAAGAGTTTTGAAAAAGCCTCCAAAAATATAGTTTTCTATGAAAAAGTTTTTCAAAACGGTTTAACTCACGAATGGTATTCAAATGAACCAAAATATGTTTGGAAATGTCATGTAAAAATAAACCAAACTTCAAATTGCACCGGTAGAAACAGCAATTTGTGTTTTTTTTTTTTTTTGTGAAGCATCCTAATATATAATATATATTTTTAAAATACTCAAAATTCATGTATACAAATGTACCGGTGATTATGAAAGTGGCCGATGTCATATACTTTTCACACTGAAATATTCGAATTAATTGTGTTTGTACAGCTTAACAGCATTTCCTAAATCGACACAGCTTATTATTCTTATAATTTTATATAAAAAATAGTTTAGGTTATAAAAATATCACCTTCATAATTAATTATTTTTATATTAATTCTTACTTGATAATTGAAATATTTTGTTCCAATATTTATGGCATAATTTCATAATAGTATTCCATTCTGGGCACACTGAATTCGGGTCAAGTGCCAGCGTAAGATAGTGAGAAACACACGCACACACACACACACACTCACATGATAAGAGAAAAAATTTAGACAGAGAAGGCGAAAAATTGCTAGTCAGTGAGAACAACGTGGAGATTGTTTTGTTGGAAAAATAAATATTGAATTTTTGCGCTTGATTGTATAGCTAAGTATCGTATTTGTTGCTATCACTTATCATTTGAAAAATTGAAAATTTTTCCAATTTTAACTGTTGTCCGATTTTATTGAATTTGACGTTTATAGTGAAATACCAAAAAAAAAAAAGATACATATGAGATACACGCACACAAATCCAAATGCTTACTAGCATACATTCACAATTTAAATAGAGAAAAAAAAATAGTTTATTGCAAGCTAAAGTTGGTATCTTGGAGCAATATCTTTTGAGTAACTTTAGTAATCCATGTGGTCATAGGTATTGCTATAAATGCTATATACTCGTCTACACACTCGTATAGGTGCGTATTATTCCAAAAGTCGAATGCATGTTTTTTCATTAGCAACTATTTTTTAATTACATTTTTTTTTTTTTCACATTTACAAATATTTATTATAGCAGTGATCTTGTTTTTTTATTGTGTGCTTCACTGAAATAAAAATAAACAAATCGAAAAATATATATATGAACGATAAAACACTGAAGATTTTATACATTTTGAAGTTGGTAGTGGTTACTTTTGTATTTCTGTAGCAAATTTTATGTTTTTTCTTTATTTTATTTTTTATTTTTATTGATTAAATCATGCTCCAAATTATTTCAGTTTACAATAAATTCAGTTTTTTTCACATTCACATGTTTCGTTTTCATTTCGCAAATTGACATTAATTTCAATTTGTTTTAATTTTGTAGTTATTTACAATTCATCACTAAAATCGCTTTCTAAATGCTCACCTCAAACATAATTTGTTTTTTTTTTGTTGTTGCTGTTGATGTTTTTTTGTTATTATTATGTATTGAATTTTTATATTATTATTATTTTATTTATTTATTTATTTATTTATTTTGAATGCATTTAAATAAACATCTCCTTCGGCTCTTTACATTTTTTTTTTTTTATTATTTAACTCTTAACTACATACTACTATTACTAACTACTAAGTATCTTTCTTCTGATAATTCATGTGCTATTTTTTTATATTTCATTAGATTTTCTATTGAAAAAAAATTAGTCCGCTTCGCTCAGCACCGTAAACTAAACTAAACTTCATTTCGTTCACATTTACTGGCCGAACTCATACGGTGTACAGCTCGCAATTTTTCAGTTTTTGTATATTTTCAATAGCGCGTGTATATATATGTACATGTACATGTACATATATATCTGTCCGATTGACATCATTGTATTGGTGTATAGAGTATGTCTCCCACCACACGCCATATTTTGTATATTTTGTCTTTTCTTGTTTTCTTGATTGTGTACCTGCTGCCGCTTCAGCATTGTTGCACGTTGTCAGTGAGTACTCGTATAAATATATGCATGCATGTACTCGTATGTACATATGTCGTGCTGCTTTAGCTTGTTGGTGTGTACACGTATGTTGTATAGCTCGTCGTCCCATGCTTATACTGTGATTTAAGATTGGAATGCGCTATTTTATTGATAATTCATATGCATTCACATACAATACGTACGCACACATACAGATGTAAATATGAATATACGTTCGCGTGTATGTAGTTGTGAGAGGCTTTTACAAACTATACTCAAACAAGATCACTTTGTTCAATGGTATAGTAGTAGTAGGCACTATGATGGTACAGTGAATGGCATTGCCAGATTTAATTAATTCGAAAGAGAGAAAGAGACGTTGTTGATTCGGTGGGTTTAGTGGAAATTTCTTAAAATTGAACAAATTAAACATTATATTGTATTTATATGTACTTAATTTGATGATAACAAAGTCTAAAAGGGAAGATTCACTTTTGTTCAATGATAAACATTTGATGAACAAATCGTAATTGTAGTAATTGTCCGGTAATCGTAGCTGTATGTAGGTGATAGTATTTGAATAATCAAAATTTCATAATAATTTTATGATTTTTTATCCATAGTGGTAAAAAAATAGAAAGGAATGAAAACCATTTAAATGACTGCCTGTGTAACAACGCGTTCACGGCGGACCATTCACAGCAACAAGAACATTGTTGACTAATTAAATTTGTACAAAAACAAAACAACTTCTACGATATAGCAAAATTAAACAAGGATTTAAACGATAGTGAAACAAAACCACTTCTTCACTGTCACCAAAAAAATAAAATAAAAAATCTGAAATATTGGCCTATTCTTCTATTTAGTCAAAATTGAATTCCCATATAGATTTGGTATCGGCTCTTTGACAGAAATTTATAAAGGGAAATTTATCAAACAAATCGATATTAAATTTAATTTACAACATAATTTTGTAAGGGACATTCATTTTTAAGTCTAAGCAAAAATTTAAATTTAATTTCGGTCATATCAAAAAAATTATAGTTTTATACGAAAGGTAGGAATGGCATTTATCACATAATTTCTATTAATATTTCCATTTATTTGGTGTAGTTATCAACCATTATCGCCTATACTTAAAGTTATCTATTCAAATAACAAATATATCCTCGTATTTCGAATTTCGGCTCCATAATTTTGTCTTTTCATGAATAGAAATTACTTTAGAAAAATCTAAAAATTTTCAAAAAACACGAAATTATTCAAATTAAATTAAAGAATTTATATATGAAAAAATATTCATTTGGAGATAGTTAAAGCGGTAAACTTGGAAAAGTTTAAAACCCAAAAATTGATTATATACTTTCGAATCTAAAAAAATTACAATAATGAAACTTCAAATGAATTTCTTCTGTGCTAAGCTACTTGTTGTTATTCCTTAGAATTGCGAATTGAAGAACTAATATATTTATAAGCATGTACATACATAGGTATGTATGATAAAGAAAAACATTTTAAAATACTTGTCATGATAAAATCAAATAAACAAAAAAAAAGAAAATCAACTACATACATATAGAATAATATCATGCATATAAGATAGTCGTACTATGCATAAATAGCCAACTTAAATTTTGCAGTTTAAATCGAAACTTACCTAAGTTATATGTATGTGCCCATATATCTGCATACATATTACAAGTATACGACTATGAATCTACCTACCTACTATACATTATTATATCTGCAAGCTGGCAACAATAAAAAATAACGACTACGACAACAGAGGGGCTATGAATATACTCACTAGCGTATGCAGACAACTTCAAACGAGAATCCCAGTAGCAAAATAACGATTGTTAGTATATTGTATGTATGTATGTGTGTTTATGTATACATAAGTATTTGTTGAAATTCCGATCTTTTATTATAGTATTAGTATACATATCTGTATGATATGTATGTACATATTATGCATGAGAAGGAGAAGAAGAGAAATGAAGAAACGAAAATGGAATAAAAAAAAAACAAAAAACAAAATCAAACCAAATCAAATAAAGCCATGCCAAACTACAAGCCAAGCCAAGCCAAGAGGAGACAAGCTGAAATATGTAGCTACATATGGATGTATGTATGTATGTATATGAAAAAAAACCGAAAAAAAAACATAAGCAGCAGGCTTTTATAAAAAATACTACAACTACTACATCAACAACTGCCACAACAACAAATACAGCTTAAACAACGAACATGCATATATGCATGCATGTATGTACAAGTATGGATACTCTACATAAAGAAGACAAACCAAAGAGTGGTTTGTCATAAAGAGTGGTGGTGATGGTGGTGGTGGCTCAAGCTGCTAGCTGCTAGCTGTTGCTGTGCTACGATATCGTCACTTGGGCGCATTCCTTAGGATATAATGTGAGCAGCTTGATTTGCTGGATTTTTAGAAAACATTTGTATTCCCTCTGATTCTATCTGGCTCCTTCTTCTATTGATGTTCTCTCTCGTTCTCTCTCTCTCACCCTTGATCTATCACTCTCTTGCTGCATCTCTTCTTTTTAATATATATGTACATACACAATAGATCAGTTCCAGCAAATATTGTGCATAGTTTTCTTCTTCTTCTTCTTCTAGCACTTCTTGCAAATACTAAATTATTAAATCTAGAAAGTATTGGAAGGTAGTACATAGAGAAGCTATTTCATAGCGGAAAAAATCTTTTAACCAAACTGCAAACAGCGGAACAAACCTAATGTATGTATGTATGTTTCATGCAGAAGCTGGTTGAAAGTGGCCAAATGCAATTTGATTTTATATTTTTAATCTGAAGTTTCTGAACAAAAATTCCTTTCAGGCCGGTTTCACATGAGTCCAGAAGCTACTGATAGCTAATAAGTAATAAGTTTAATTGCTAACATTTAATAAAAGAAATTATTATTAAAGCCATTTTTTTTTTTGTTCTTTGCAAATACATTTTTAACACTTGAGCACATTGACTGTCACTCGACAAACGATATGTAGAATCTACTAGTACTCGTATGTAAGTATGGATCTCAATAGGACATGAATAGGAGTTTAGTAAGTTGCATCTTCGAAAGAAGACTGGTTTGATGATAAAGCTTCCATTGCTGATATGGCTGCAGGTTTTTATTGGTGGTGGTGCTTACATGCATACATATATGTTTTCTTGCCTTGTGATGATATAGTAAAATTCGCATAGTTCATCGGTGATCATGACAACAAAAGCAAGAACAACAACAACAATAACAATAACTTAAGTCAATTGAATTCCTTTATAGCGCGTCAGTCATAGCCAGAGCTTTACAATCGGGCAATATATTCCTCATGCTGCTCACTTTAAATGCATACTTAGACCTTCAAAGTTATAAAATTCTTCTTCTCTTACAGACGCTTGCAGACAAGTATGCTAGCATTAAGTTAACTGTGGAAAAGCCATGAGCTGTAAGCAGAGGTAAGGTGTTGTGTAAACCAAATAACTTGGCAATATTCGCTTGCTTATATTTATTTTATTAAATTTAAATTTTTTTCTTTTTTTTTCATTACAGAGATCTGCACATATGTGCAATACATTCATCATTACGTGTGTGTGTGTGTGTGTATTTATGTGCTTTGTATAGCTGAATGCTGATGCAAAAAGCAAAGAGCAGAATAATAAAAATAAAAAAACCCAATATCGCAAATAAATAAATAATAATAAAGCCTCATGTTTATTTTACTTTACAAGCATGCTTATGCCACAATTTGGCGCGCATTTTTCCCTCATTTTATTGAGACTGCTGCACGCGTCAGCTACTATATTATAATATGAGTATGTAGGCATGTATGTATTGTATGTATGTTTATATGTGTGTTTCAGAAAAAAATCAAATAAATATTATAATATAATTTTTAATCGTTTTAATATTAAAATCATTGATTGAAATGATGAAAAATGTCTCAATAAAAAAAATAACGATGTATGTATTTAATATATGGGATATGTATAATACATACATACTATTTATGTACCTACGCACTGTCTGCCTGAATGCTAAGAGTATAACAATTTCTATTTAATCGCCTAATAACTTTTATAATTTTATCACCGCTATTAGTATCATTATGAAATATAATACACACTCGTGTATATAACATATTTAAACGAATTGATTTTCTTTTATAAAATTCAACATTTTTGTTACATTTTAATAGTCCTACGATGAAAAAATACTGAACTAAAGAGCGATTCCGCCAGTGGAGGAGATTTTCCGAACTCCCCAATCACGGATGATGGTGTAGATGTTCCACCAATCGACCCTAACGAGATCAGAGAGACCATTTCTGAGCTGCCAAGTTGTTTAGGACCGGAGGCGATAAGCTGCTCACCAGCATGCACCAGTTCATAAGCAGAATATGGTCGGATGATAACATGCCCGATGTTTGGTGGCTCAGTATTATCTGTCCCGTACATACGAAAAGAGACCACATCATTTGAGCCAACTGCCGTGGAATAAGTCATCTTAGCATCGCGTACAAGGTTCTATCGAGCGTACTGTGTGAATGATTGAAGCCTATGCTCAACAACATGATTAGATTTTATCAGTGTGGCTTTAGACTTGGTAAATCTACCATCGAGTAGATAGTGTATATTGCGCCAAATTTTGGAGAAGACGCAAGAAAACCAGATCGATATACACCATCTATTTGTTGATTATAAAGGCGCTTTTGACAGCCCGGTAAGGGATTACTTACCTCTACACAACCATATCTGAGTTCAGTATTCCTGTGAAGCTCATTCGTCTTTGCAGAATGAGACTGTAGAACTCCTGTTGTGCGGTGAAAATTGGGAATGACCCGTCCGCCGCCGTTTAATACCGAACAGAGTTTAAGACAAGGTCATTCATTATCGTGCGACTTATTATGGAGAAAATAATACGAGCTGCTGATCTACGATATAAAGGCACGGCATGGTGTCATACTGTTGGCATATGCCGATGATATTGACATAATCGCCATGAACACGCGTACAGTCAGTGCAGCATTCTCGGTGTTGGAAAGAGAGTCGCGTCGAAAGGGTCTTACGGTGAACGAAGGCAAGACGAAGTACCAAGTGTCAAGAAATAAAGAGTTCCGGTTTCTTGGACAGCATATCACTGTTGATAACAACGCTTTTGAAGCAATAAAGGACTTTGTCAATTCTGGAACCAGCATTAACACCAATAATGACGTCATCCTGGAGATATTGAGAAGAATCACTCATGCTAACAGTTGCTACTTTGGACTAAGTAAGCCGGGAAAATGAAAACCACACTCTACAATTCTGTCATCCTACCTGACCTTACATATAGCGCCGATGCTGGAACAATTTCGACCTGAGATGAGAGAATGCTCGAAGTTAATGCGTTAAAATTCACCCGCTGCGCTGGATAAATCTAGGCGTCTAGGGTGTTATATTCGAAACCCGCTAGTGGACGACGCAGAACTAACGTTCGGTGGAAAGACCAAGTGCTGGAGAACTTGATTTTCTAAGTGGCGCCAGCTAGTTAAGCAAAGATTTTGCTGGCAAAGCATGCTAGATTCGGTCTTAATCGATTTTTGCATGTAATGGCCACACAGGTAAGTAAGTAAGTAAGATATTAGTGGTTAGTTGGTTAGTTTTATATCCAAAAAAATAAAAAATAAAATACACAGAACGATATTGTGAGGGCACACTGAGGACACACTTAGGCCAGAAAGGTCCATTATGATACCAACGAGCTTCTCTTCCAATACTGTTGTGCGTGTTAAATTTGGACAGCATCAGAAGGGACCTACTTATATTAGCCGGTTCCGACCGGCAGAAACCCTGTGACATCACTTTAACTTAGTTTTGTCGCAGAGCTCTTTTAAGAAGCATTTTTGGCAAATTGTTACTGCCGGAAAAATTGCCAAATCGTTTTCGATAGTGAATTTGTTTATGCTTCAGCAGGAAATTGAACCCACGACGTACAGATCAGATGGCTTGACTATTATTAATAATGTATTTGTTTAAAACTCTTAAGTATACCAATAACTAGTGAATAGCTTTCCAAAAAAATATGTTTTTATTTTTAAATAATAATTTTTGTTATTTGTAACGAGTGTAGATAAAATGTGTATGAATCCCTCCATACATTACATACAGAAACTTACGTTTACTGTCCCTATACTTATTATTCACCCATCGGTCCGGTCCGTTCGTTCGCTGCTTATTCCAGTCCATCTGTCGATCCATGCCAGGCATGTATGTAAGTTCAGGTATTAACATTAGTTTTTCCATTTTGGTTGCCCCGCTTTCAAGAATTCTGTATACGCTACTGATACATACCAATCCATACTATTTGCAATTTAAGAGCGGGCTTTTAAGCTATGCATATCCATGTTTTTATCTATAGCTATTTCTATTCTTTATTTTATTTTATTTTATTTATTTGTTTATTATTATTAATTTGGTATTTATTTTTTTTTATTTTGCTTTGTCATGTTATACCAATTGCTAAACATTATTACCCACGCTTAAAACGAGACGTATCGCTCTTGAAATTTTATTTATTCTCATTTATTTCATTTTCTTATATTTTTTTCTTGTATTTTTGCAGTGAAGAATGTAAAAAAATATATAAGTATATACACAATGTGGATTTAAAATACCGCCGCACCCAACAATGCTCATATGCAAGTAATTATATTGCTAGAGTGTACATATGTATGAGTGTGTGTGTGAGCATTAACAAGCCTCCAAAGCAATAGTTACAAATGTTTACAGAGTTTTACTATTAAACATTGTCGTTGTAGTATTAGTGACAAAGATGGAGGCGTTGGTGATGGCGGTGATGAAGGTGGTGGTTAGAGTGGTAGCAACAGCGTTGATATGGATAATTGTAATAGGGTTAGTATTTGATTGATTCATACATAGTTATTTTAGTGTTTTTGCCAAGTTTCCCGCTGACCACAATCAATCCACAATCACTGCTTATGCCAACAGCAATAATTGTGCTATAATGTCTCAGCAATCAACAGCTATCGCCATTCTGTTTTCATTCAGTCTCCATTGTATCCATGTATTTGGACATTCTCTCTCTGCATGTGATTGAATGGGTGTGTGTGTGTGTGTGTGTGTGTATGCATACAACATACCTATGTCGTTTGTCTATTTACAACAGAAATATATATATATGTTTAGATGTATGTTTATGTGTATGAATCCCTCCATACATTACATACACATACTTACGTGCAAATATTTTACTGTCCGTATAGTCATTATTCGCCCATCGGTCCGGTCCGGTCCGGTCCGTTCGTTCGCTGCTTATTCCAGTCCATCTGTCGATCCATGCCGAGCATGTATGTATGTAAGTTTGCATGTTTGGTTCGTTTGTAACCAACCATTCAACATTGCCAGCAGGTCTTACTGGTTTACAACATTATTGCCTTGGTATGCAACATTGTGTTTTGTTGTCTTGATTCTTCTCTTTTACATATATGAGTATAAGATATATATATATTTTTTTTCTTACTTTAGGACTTTTTTTCGTACTGGTTTTGGGGTATGTAAGAACGTCAACGTCAACCGATCATACGAAGATCTCTTAGGCAACCAGCAACCAAGTACAAATATGGATATGTATGTATGTATTTGCTTACTTGTTGCTTTTGGGAATCTAAAAGTTATGAGCATATTGTTTTTTTTTTTACAATAAATACTTATATGATATATTTTCTTCATCATTTAAAAAAATATGTACTTATATATTTTAACAATTATGCGCGCCAAAAATTCTTTAATACTTAAGGTGATACAATAAATAATAAAGATAGATAAAAATACAATTTTACACAGTATCTAGCCGGAGAGAACAATATAATATTGCATTGCATTGTATTTATATACAATATAAATCTCAACTTTGTTGCTACTGTTTCAGTTATGGTTTATCAGAAGCGCATGCGAGTACATACAGAAATTCATGAAATGAGCGAATTTTTAATATTTAAATTTAAGCAAATTTTGGTTAGATAGAATTTGCGCTGAAGCGACGTAGTCTGGTTATTGCTGATGTTGAATTTTGATTGGGTCGCAACGATTCATATCTATTACATACGTTTGGTTTAAATAGCTTATCAAAGTTATCGAGGATTAACTTGTCCAGTGTGGAGAGTTAGAAATAAGCAAGAAATATTACAATAGAAAGGCTTTATTATTCTTTCCAATATAGTCAAAATTTATACAAAAAAAACACGCTTTATGAGAAGTACCATATCACAAATCTCTATCTGAGCAGTGGAATATGTAGCTTGTATGGGTGACTGGTTGCAACAGCAATCAGTCCCCTAGGATACGTCAAGTTTGAATGCCGTGTGCGAACATATATTCACACTTCCACATGGAGGCATCTATTGCCCATTGTGATTGCCCTTGATTGCCGGAGGAGGCACGCTTTCCCAGAGTAACCAGTGTTCATATGTCATCCTTCTTGAACCATTTGATCTCTAGAACTCTCCCCTGAATTTGCAGAAAATAACTGAAAAATAAACGATTGCTGAATATGTACTATCAGCCGTACGGCAGCATACCAGATGTAGCCAAATCAAGAGTGGTAATACACCATAAAACTGTTCAGTCTATCCAGAAATATGAAAAGGAAGGTAAGAGCAGCATTTTTTTTATGATATATCTTTAACACATACCCCAGAATACTTGAATTAAACAACTTAACAAGTTATTTCAACAAAAAGGAGGATGAGGGGGCAATTCCACATCTAATCCACCAAATGGTACAGAGCCCGACAAAATGTATGCACCATAAATATGCGGATGGCTAATTTTAAATATATTTAGATTTAGATGATCGTTGAATCGAAACTAGAGTTTTTACTAAGACAGTGGAAATATCGTGGGAAATTTTTGAGAGTCTAAACTGGACCAAAACTGCATTTCCACACTACATTTTAATGACTCTATTTTACTAAGTGCGACTGGAATTAATTAACCACCTTGTATTAACCGAATTTGATCCCTAAGGTAAAAATTAAACTTTGAAAGAATGAAATAGAGAACAAAATCATCTCGCAGACAGTCACTAAATAAATATATAAACACAAATACAAATACAAATATAAAAATTGATAAGAAATTGGAACGGATCCATTTGAGTTTTTAAGGGTTTGTTTTAAGAAAAATTAATACATTATATGGCTTTTCGCTCTGCGGCCAAATTGTGTGTGGGGAAGCTATCTAAGCCGTATAGCGAGGTAAAAGTGTTTAGAGGTGCTTGCGTTAGATGGAATAAATGAGGCAGACATGTTAGCCGTAAAATACCTTTTCTCAAAGATCTGGTCGTAAGTTCGTTCAAGTTATTAATAAATTAAGGCAAATAATAAATAATAGTTATTAATAAATTAATTTTATTTCAACTCTTTATACCTTGTTGAATGTTTTCACTACGGAATATAGCGTACTAGCATACAGTTTATAGATCCCAAATATATTTTTGGTGCGCGATTGCAGATTTGTAAGTTATATTCGTTCGTAGAATTCTTTTAAAAGCATTTTTGGTTTTTCTTTTTTAATTTACATTAAAAAGAATTTTTCTTTTTTTCTTGCATATTTCATGCTGATATGATTTGACTCTTAGTTCTTGAACCAATGTATGCACTCGTTTTTATGTATATAGTATTTACATATATGTAAATAAATGCATCTCTGTTGGTATTCATTCCATATGCCATATAGTCAATGAGGGTATAAGCAATATATTTATGTTGTTGTTGTTGTAAATTTTGCATGGAATTTGCAATAGTGACAGGTCATATAAATAAGTTTGTTCATTCATTAAAATGTTCTCTCTTAAATTTACAATAACCGTTTTCATGTATGCAATATGGGTATATATGTACGTATGTATGCACCACCTTTATGATAATAAATTGTTTATTATTGTATTGAAAATCGAACAAAAGTCTAAAAACCCAAATTTCTCTTGCATACCAGGCTATGTATTGTTCATTGAAATGAAGTATGTATGTACCATAATTATAATGGAATATACAAATGCTAAGATATTAGGCGAGTTTATAAATACTCTAAATATTTATACATAATTTCATGCTACTGTGTGGATTTGTTATTCTAACTTTAATAATTGTTTTTGCCCATTCTATTGGCTATATATTTTTTAGACAAGTTTTTTTTGCCATCGCATTGACTAATAGAAAATTGCTAATGATGGGAATTTCCGTTTAAAATATTTGCTATTCAATAAATTCATATTATTGTCATTTGGTTTTTCTTCTTCTTCTTTTGAATGAAGTTTTTGTTAATTGATTTTACTCATAGCGAATTCTAGATATACCCAAATATAGTCAATAATCCTATTTGGATACAGACACAGTCAAATTAATATTAAAATTGATTGAAACAATCAAGTCTGATTTCAAAGCAAGTTGAAAATTAATAGTGTTCATAGTGTAAGAAAGTGTCACGCCATATTTGAAAAACTTAACAAATTTTATGAATTATTCAATATATTTAAAAACTGAATTATAGTAATTTTGCTTTTAGCATGCCTTTACGTAATATTCACAGATTCACAGATTGTTCTTCAATGAGTTTTATTCAAATTTGTAAAAGCGTTCCACGTCCACGGAGCGTTTCCCTGCAATTTGTGTTTTATAATTTCTTCAAATTGAATGATGCGTTTATCAAAATCCAAGACGCAGCTTTTTCGATTTAGCAATGTGATGCGATTCATAAAATTTTGCCTCTGGGCCGATATTTTCAATAAAGATCACAAAAAAGCTCTCTTCTAGCTGTTAAACAACGGCTTCGGAGCACCACAAATATAACATATAGTCAATCAAAACGAATGACTAATTTTCGTAGTCTCTCTACCATCGAATCAGCTCAATCATATAGATTGTGATCCTATTAAGCTCTTTGATAAAAGAATGGTTAAATTCGTGAATAAATGATTTTAGATAAAAATCAAGTTTACCTCTCATACAAAACTATGTTTTGCAATGTTGAAAATATATTTTCATACTTTGTTCACCATGGAAGCGGTTAGTGCGTTGGCCTTCTGATCTGTAGGTCGTGGGTTCAATCTCCGGCTGAAGCAAAATTTTAATATCGGAAGATTTTCCTTCCGAGCAATAGTCGCCTTTCGACAAGCAATTCCCAATTCTACTGAAAGTAACAATTTGTTATGAGAAAGCTTCTAAAAAGAGCTCTGTGACAAAGCCCAGAAAAAGTGATGTCACAAGGGTTCTGCCGTTCGGAACCGGTTAATACAAGTGGCTCCCTTCTAATACTGTCCAAAATTTAACACTAGCAACAGTACCCTTCGGGGCCTATAAGTGCCAAATTTTTTTTTTTTATTCAATGATCAAGGGCTGTGTTAATAACACAAAATTATCGCATTTGAAGCAACACAACATCGACAGGGTGCTCATCTACTACCGACACACCCCGAAAACCCACTATTTGGAGCCACGGTTTGTAAGCCAGAGTCATAATCGAAAAGACCTATAAATTCAACAGAATGTTGCTACATGCTATACTTTCCAATTTATTGAAGGAAGCATTCGGTTACAAGAATATCTTCATAAATGTGCTATTATTCGTAACATCTGGTTTCATAAGTTGAGTTGTACGCCTTCTTGTATATTATATATAATTTTTATAAATAATTAAATGTATTCTGTGAGATTATTTCTTGAAGTCTTCATTCTACGTGAACAAACCAATAATTATTGCATCTTTGGAAATCAACATGGCAGAACCCGACTTACTCATTCCTAAGAAGCTAAGTTTTCATCTCATCAACTTTTCAACACTATTAAATTCAATTTTGAGAGTATTTATTTGATGAGGGTTGCACCTAAATGAATTCAAAAAACGTTACTCATAGACCATTTCAATCTATTGTATATTGAAAGAAAGGAATATGAAATTAGAGTAGAAGAGCACAAAAAAAAAATCCTGATGATAAAAAGTCTAATAATCTTAACAATTGTAATCGATTGTAGAGAGAAAAGTCCTACGCAAGATCTTGGTGGAAAACCAAGTACTGGAGAACCTGACGGCGCTTGGAATTTCTAACTGGCGCCAGCTAGCGAAGAACAGAGATGGCTGGCGAAGCATGTTATATTCGGCCTAAATCGAAATTCGATTGTTATGGCCACAAAACGAAACGAAATCGATTGTATATAGAATGAATTTCGTAATATCTGTCATTGCACATGGCAACCACAACATGAGTGATTTTCAATTTACAATTATATGGTCAAAAAGTAATTTATATAATTATAAGAATTTTCTCCATATATGAAGAATATACATAAACATATATTCTAGTTTGGACCACATTTGCTATAGTGTTAATTTAGAGTAAAGCGAAACATTTGGTAAATAGATCACGAACTCGAATTTTTTCAATACATATCTAATTTCATATTTTTTTATCTAATTTCATAACAAAGTACAAATGCATATGTATGAATGTACTTATATGCATGCAATATTAATGAATATTATTACAAAATATGTAATATGTGTAGGTATGTACATATATTTTAGAATTGCGAATTGATAGAAGAAACATTTGAATTATTTCATATACAAAAAGGTTCTTATTGAAAATTGCAAAACAAAAAATTTAATAATAATGATACTTATTACAATATGCTTAATATTCATAGTCAATGTTATAATAACGACACTAACATCAGCAGCAGCAGCAGCAACAGCAGCAGCAGCATCAGCACCACCATCACCACCAACACCACTATTATAACCATCAGCAAAATCATCGCAACATTACTAACAAATAGTACATATACAATACGATTATAACAACAACTTGTATATGAAAACTTGTTTTTTTCGTAAAGTTGATTTTAAAGTGAAGTGGAGTATGAAGTGGTATGGAATGGAATGTGCTTGTTTATTGGTGACCAACGACCAAAAATACAAAATATCTTCGGGGCACAAAATTAAAAAATCAAAACAAAAACAAGCAAAAAAAAAAAAAAGCAAACAGCAGAAAAAAACTAAATAAATAAATGGAAAAAATGTAAAATAGTTTCTTTTTGTTTTTTTTAATTTTTTATTTTGCATCACATCATCATCATCATCACCATCATCATTACGAATAACGAATATAGCATGAATACTAGTTATGTATATAAATACATATATGCATGCTAGTGCTAGTGTATATACAAAAATTTGGCAGTTAAATAACGTTAAAATATGTAGAATGTATGTACATAAATTTGTCACAATCATTTACAGTAATTATAAACTATATGTTGCTGAATTTAAGAATAATGAATATAGATACATGCATAAAAGCTATTATGAATAAGGTACTATTATTATTATTCTATTTGGTTTTTTTTTTGCATTCATTGTGCCTCCATACATAGTTTAATTTTTAAAAGTGTTATGTATAGAACATAATACCAAAAATACCATTACTACTTATACACTACACTACTGGATATTTGCTTGCATTTCGTTACAAACACACACACACACACATGCATACATACGCATTCTCCAATGTACATGCATGCATACGCCACTGTGTAATCTGCCTACCCTACTTTCTCTCCAATACCAAATTATACCATACTATGGAGTATAGTATGCTACCATGCCATACCATTACGACGACATGCCATTCAATACATTTTTTTGGCCGGATATCTATAGCATCTTCTCTGAATCCGAAACGAAGTCAATAAGCGAAACAACGAAAAACAAACAACAACAACGAAAAACAATAATTTTTTTTCCCTCATATTATTTTCGTCGTTGTTCTTTTTTTCGTCGTTTTGATAATTCGCTACATTTTTGTTGTACTTTAAGCCATCTTAGACATGGACTGTTGGCATGCTGTATTATAAGGTCTTCTCTATCTCACTTGCACATAGTATGTTCGTTTAACTCTTTTGAGCTTCTCACATAATCATTTTATACATTTACAATATCTTTCATATTGGGGGATACAAATATATGTTGTACATGGATGTATGTGAATGTGTATGTGTGTATGTGTACTTTGATGCATATGTGTATGAGGTGAATTCTGCAGAATCTCTTCTGAAAAAAATTTAATACCTAGAATCCAGTAATGGCATTTTTGCTATATTGAAAAAAGGACATTGACAAAACCCTGTTGCACCGGTTTCATTTAAAGAAACGGGCCACAATGCTCAGAATTTGCTTGTTCTGAAATTTACCACGACATAAACGATGTATTTCGCGCCAAAAGAAATCTTTATGTTTTGATTAAATATCATCAAGACAATGACATTTTATATATCCTTGAAAGAAGTGAAGCCAATTCTCCGGATATGTATGACTGTAACATCTGGACAAATACATAGAAAAGTATAATTTATTGTCGATAGCAAGGGAATCTCTATGATAAAATATCACTAAACCACCACTATAATGGACAAAAAAAAACCCAAATGCCATAATTGCCATAGAATGTGACTTTTTATAGTACCTGCACTGTACACCTACAGCTTTATGCATCGTAGCATACATGTTTGTGAAGGTAATTTGGCAATATTACAATACCATCAAGTATCAAAACTTTTCAACCTACCTAATGATTCTGCTGCTACTGGTGCTGCTGCTGCTGCTGCTGCTGCTACAGTTCTTGTTTATTAACCATCATTTTAGTAGACGATCCAGTCCAACCCTTGTTCAACTCATTGCATGGCACCTTTTTGGCATCTGCAACCTTCCATCATGCTAAAAGTATTTAAAGCAATCGAGAATGTGTTCTAAATAAATTCCAATGAAATTCGACGACAACAAAAACAACAACAACAACAATTATAATAATAATAAGGCACACAAAAGAAAAACAACAACAACAAAAATTATGAAATTTTGCACACACAAAAAAATGTACATATGTATGTATAAAGTAGATGGTAGATCTGAAAGGTACAAACACATACATGTTCTCATACATACATACGTATTAGTACAAGCATCGATAGCAATCTTATAAATCTGCAAGCAAGACACAATACACAGCACAGCATATCATCCGCGAATGGTTACTACTACTACTACTACTACTACTAACGATGATGTTAATGATAATGATGATGATCATCATCATCATCATAATGATCATTATGATGTTGATTTTGATTTTGATGCTGTTTATGATGGAAGGTAACACGCGAACGCGTGCGCACTGATGCAATATGATGCGCACGTGTATATGATGAGAATACAATGTCGATGTTGCTTGGTATGTATTTTGCGAGTAGTGCGTATAAATAGCTATATATCTACATATATAAATATGTACATATATATATATATTTTTTTTCATGTACATATGTATGTATATTAGGGTGGTCCTTTAATAGCCATTTTCATTCAAAACAGGCGATGCTGTCTTGGGCTCAAAGTTGTTGAACCCATAAGATGTTTCTTATTTAATTTTTATTATGTGAACGAAGTAAATTCCTCAAAATGTACATTTTTATATATTTTTGACATTTTACTTAAGCCGCATATAGTTGAATTTACCTTCGCTGGTAGCATTGGTAGACCTTTGAACCGCAGAAAACAACTGTAAATATAATAAAAATAATTATGTAGTTTAAAAATGTAAAAAATTGAAATTTATACAATCAAAAATTATCCCAAGCAATTGAAAAAAATCATATTGATTTGCAAAACTTGCCAAATATTGCTAATGGTCCTTTGATGCAAAAAAAAAGCAAGCTTTACACTATTCTCCATTGAGCTAAACTACATATACACACAGACCTAATGTAATGTATTTTATGTAAGTACCTACATGTGTCCATGTTTGTTGTACTTTAATTCCTTTAGGTAAAAATACTGAAATTCTGCGCATACAGAACTACATGTTTCCTCCTTACCCCAATATCTCACCGGTAAACCAGAAAATAATAATAATAATAATAATAAAAATATAAAAAAAAAACGACCAATTTCTGCACAGTAGCACTTTTGTGTTGTTAATGCGCTGATATGGCAATGAATACTGCAACAACAACAACAACCACAACAACAAGAACAGTAACGACAACGACAACGCCAATAAGAATAACAACTTCAACAACAGTAGGATACTCACTCGTATGTACAACATTTCGCAAACCCAAAGCAACACAAACAACAACAACAATAAATGCTTCAGCACAGAAAAGAAACCTTTAGAAACTGAAAAGCTGTGTTGCTGTGGTATGCATTTTATGAACAACAAAAACAATAACAACAACAACAACAACAACAACACTAGCAACAAGAAGAAAAACAAATGACGTTATTTAGTGTATAAATGCATACATTCATAAATAGCTAGTTAGATATACATGAACAAATAATCTCTTGTATAAGGTCTAGTAAAAAGAAATCCATCATTTTTACATTAAATTGAAAGTTTTATTTAGCATAGTTATAATGATCCGATTTAGGTCAAATATGCACCGTTTTGTTCAATAACTTGTTGCCATTTTGAAGGTAATTTCAAAATGCCATTCTCATAGAAACCATCGTCCCTATTGGCAAAAAACTGGCACAGTCGATTTTCACAAGCATCTCTTGAGGCGAATTTTTCACCAACAAAATCATTCGCCATACACAGGAACAGGTAGTAATCACTTGGTGTCAGATCCGGACTATAAGATGGATGCATAAGAACCTTCCAACCAAGTTGCCGGAGCTTCTGGTGAGTCACTATCGATGTGTGCGGCCTTGCGTTGTCCTGATGGAACACAATTCCTCTTCTATTGGTCAAAGCTGGCCGCTTTTGGGCGATTGTCCAATTGTTGACAATAGAGGTCCGAATTAAGAGCTTAGCCGTAGGGGAACAGCTCATAGTAGATGATTCCCTGCCAATCCCACCAAACACATAGCAAAACCTTCCTGACCGTCAATCCTGGCTTGGCTTCAGAAATGGATCGTTTTTGTTGCGATTCAGCAGCGATTTGTAGATGGAAAAAAACCATGAGTTTTTTTTGCGTTAACTCGTGTGGCACCCATACATAGAGCTTACTTTTGTATCCAGCCTCATTAAAATGGTTCCAAACGGTTTTTTGTGCAATGTTTAGCTTCTGGGTAATAGAAACAGTGCTTACATGACGGTCAGATTCGACGATTTCAATTATGTTATCGATATTTTCGACAATTGGCCTTCCAGAGTCAATGATGCATCTTTGACATCAAAATTACCGGAACGGAATCGACAAAATCAAAATTGCACGTGATTGGCTATTGATTATTACACCTTATATATACAGAATTGTTGAGCAACCCAATTGGAAAAACTGAGCGAGACAATATCAGATTTCGATCAAGTTCTTGTGACATTGGTAGAGCGAAAATCTTTAAATTACAATAAGGACAAAATGCAATCGGTCTAGACGAACTTAATTATAGCTCTACACTCGAAGAGAATTGATTCTTGAACATTGGCATAACTTTTATTTCTTAAGGCGTCATCTTATGGTGCTTTTGTAAAGGGATTTGAAAATTTTGTTAACTTATTTCTTCTTTATTCTATATATTTCAGGAATAATTGATATTTGCCTTTAAAATGAGTGTCAAATCATTATGGAGGAACTAGGTATCGTTATTTACCTTCTTCGCTGAAGCAATTTCTTCCATTCATGAATTAGCCATATGGTCAGTGCTTTGTTGTGAGGCAACTTTAATATCAAAAAAATGTACAAACTCGAAGCAACAATAACACGTCTTGGTCTAAGTAAGTCCACGCAAGCGAATAGCTACTATCTACCACTTAAAGTAACATAAGAAAATTGAGTAATCCATTATCATCTGGAAAATGTACTCGTACATATAAATATTATATTATATGTGATAGTACCAGTATACCTGAACCGTCATATTAGAGTACCTATTATTTATCAACATATCAATACGCATATATACATACGTACTACTTATTACGTACGCCCTGACATCAAAGTGCTACTAGTCTTACCACGTTTACATATATGTAACACATCGTATGTACATATATACTCTCGTATGTAAATATGACGACGACGCATACTAGTAAATGGTAGAGAGCAGAAAATGAAGTAGAAGAACAAGAGAAACAACCAATTAAAGCTCCAACCAAAACCAGCACTTATGTAAAATTAAAGATAGAAATATGTTTGTTGACTTTTATTTAAATAAATATAACACGATAACCCTATCGTCAAGGTGAAAGTATATATATGTTTTTTGTTTGTTTTTGTATTTACATAAATATTTATATACATATATACACGTACATAAATATATAAGTATTTCTACCGTATGGATACATATATTTCTAGTAGGAAAACATTTCAAGAATTTTAGTTTTTATTAATACCATTTACATTTCAGCGACAACTATTTTATGAAATTTAATTTTGAAATAAAATCTTTAATATCTACACATAATTATGCACACATAAGATATAAGTAAGAGGAGACTAACAAAAGTTCGTTAAGCAGCATGAATAAAAGCAACCAAAAAAAATTATTAGTTTGTTATTTTTAGTCTTCAGTATTTTTTATGTTTTCTACATAAACACCATTAATTTCAATACATTTTTAAAATCTGTAGATCCACTGATCAAAGCAATCCTCAAGATCATATTTTTGTAGCTTGTTAAGTTCTACGTTAACCGCATTGATTATATCTGCATTGCTACCAAAGACTTTTCTCCTCAATTTTTTCTTAATGTTTGGAAATAAACAGAAAATACAAGGCTCCAGATCCGGGGAATATGATGACGGGCGAAATTCTTCGATGCCAGAAAGCGCAATAAAATTACTTGTTATTTCAGCAGTGTGAGCTGACGCATTATAGTTCCTCTTTGTTTCTGTTACTCAACAAATTTTGGAACACTTTTGGTAAGCAGTCTTCAGTATACCATTTCACAGTTATTGTCTGACAAGTATTTAGGGGAATAACAGCTACAAATTTTGCTATAATAAAGTAAACTGTAATCGTCACTTTCATTGCTGACTTTTGTTGCCTTGCTTTAACAGGTGGATTTGCTTCTTTTGAGCTCCATACCATTGACTGCTGTTTAGTTTCCGAGTCGTGCTTGTAAATGCAAGCTTTGACTCCTGTTTCGATAATAGTGAAGTTGCAAAGCTTTACGTTTTCGAATTTTCTTAGAAAATATTAAGCAAAAGGAACTCGAGCTTCTTTCTGACTATCATTCAACATTCGTCGGACCCATCGAGCAGATTTTTTCGTATATTGTCAATCATTCAGCAATATTCGCGATACAGCCATAGCACATTCAAGTGCAATTCCCTAGCTATCTTTTCTTGAGTGGTTCGTGAATCTAAGTCAATTTTTTTGCTTAAAAAGAACCACATTTATCTCGTCGGTCGAAGATTTTGACCTTCCTCCATGATGCTTTACAAGTGGTCTTAAGGGAAGGTGCGTTCGTTCCATATGCTTTTTGGAATTCACGAAAAATTTCTATAGGCTTAATTTGACATCGAAATTCGTAGTCAGTAATTTTACGTTTTCTCATCGCCATTCTTATCGATTTTTCTGAAATTTAGAATGAAATATAGGTAGATTACTACAAAACGTGTACTACTTTTTAATTCTTCAAAATCACATAAAATATCATCAATTTATCAAATTTTTGTTCGCCCCTCCGTACTATACTTGCACTTCTATACCCTGGTGGCAACTATACTGATAGTATACCGATAAATAACACTACTCAATAAAAAAACCCATTGATGCAACCAATACATTTTAATATTGTAGATTTGCGGACTCACAAATTCGAAAATTGCATTATGAAAAAAAAAAATTCTGTTGATATAATTTATTTTTCAAAGGAAATGTTTGTGAGTCTTTCTGTTTGGGCGATAACGGCCGTAATTATAAAGCTACCGTGATGAAAATTGGTAAACAAATGTATTTTCGATAACGAATGTATGAGTTCGTTAGCGAAAATTATATCTCGAAATTCCAATTATACATTGTATGAGTGTCACCACTTGAAGTAAGCTCTGAAGGCATAGAAAAGTATATATAATCTCTACATGGGTACAATGGTTATTTAACTGAGTGCCCTGATTTCTAAGTCGCCTAAATAGTCCATTTAACGATGTCCTTCTGGCGGTCCGTCTGTCTGTCTGCCGCGCCCACACAGAGCAATCAAGGTGAGTTGCTATAAAAAAACAATAGTGTGGCATTTAAAAGCCCCAAAGGGCTCTTTGGCTGAACTAATATTTCAGTACCATTGTGCATGCTATATTTTGGACAGTATTAAGAGGGACATCACTTTTTCTGAGTCTTGTCACAGAGTTCATTTAGAAGCTCTTCTATGGCAAATTGTTACTGGCGCAAGAATTGCCAATTGCTTGTCGACATGTGGGCACTATTCGAAAGAAACATTTTTTTTAATATTAAATTTGTGCGTCAGCCGTGGATTGAACCCACAACCTACGGATCAGAAGGCCACCGGCAAGGCAAATTGTTACTGGTGCAAGAATTGCCAATTGCTTGCCAACAGGTGGGCACCGTTCGAAAGAAATATCTTTGGATTGAACCCACGACGTACAGATCAGAATGCCAACGCACTAGCCACTGAGCTACTTTGCTATAATATATTTACCATCTAGAACAATAGCATTTGCCTTTTAGCTTGATGTTATACTGCCTAATTTTGCAAGAAATGGGCGAACCACGCCCACTGTATATACAAAGTGCCTGAATTTCTTTTAAATTTAACCCATTCGAACATGTAGTGTAGTTATCAAATCAAAGATGTTCGTACAGAGCTGTAGTCAGTATGTTAAATGTTCGTTTGGCTTTGCTTGTGCGCCCATACACATTCGTATGAACGTATGAATGTGCAAAGTACACATGTGAATTTATATTTTTCTCACTCGTTCATTGTGCTACTTTTTTTTTCTTTTTTTTTTGTACGCAAGTAATATGATAATGAAATCAAAATTACTTAAGTATTCTAGTTAATAAATATTTATCTTTTGCATATTTTTCTGATTAGTTCACCTCTTTTATACATATCTAGCTACTTAGACGTATACAATATCTACAGACTTAATAAAACACATGCAAATACACACATGAGTAGTGTATGAACATATGGACATTTATAATCATAAACTTAACTTACCGTCACATTTTAAATAAGCAACTAAAAGCGTAAATATTTGCACATATTTGTTGATTTTATTTTATCTATGAACGAACCATAATAACAAGCAGAAATAAGTCATGACTAATAATTAACAAAGCTATAGTATGCAATTAGTTAGGATCATCCGATCAGTCAATCAATTGAATTTAAGCAAGCAATTGATCTGAAAAACAATCAAATATTTTCATTTTATATACCTTCATATCGTCCGCCGTACATATCTACATAATTTGAATTAGGCAGGACTTGAATATTAAGTCATTGGCATCGTAGCCATATGCCATGTTTCATCCATTGTCATATATCGACGTTAAAATTCGGTTTTATTGCTGTTTAACAACGCTAAACACTCCGTTGAAGCATCGATACATTGTTGCTTTTGGTCCACTGTGAGCTCATGCGGCACCCACATTGCACAGAGCTTTCGCATACCCAAATGTTCGTGTAAAATGGTCAAAACACTATCATCTGATATCCTTACAATGTCAGTTAGCTCGTGCGCCTTCAATTTGCGATCGTTTATAACCGATTGTGAATTTTTTTGATGTGTTCTGGAATAACAGCCTCCACTGGGCGTCCACTGCGTTCTGTGTCGTTTGTGCTGGTACGACCACGTTTAAATTCAGCAATCAACTTTTCTACCCTTTGTGTCGATGGAGCAGACTCCGGATAATGTTTATGAAGCCATTGATTGGTTTCCACGGTATTTCTTTTCATCAAAAAGCAATGCTTTATCAAAACACGAAATTCACTTTTATCCATTTTTTTTTTCAATAACAAAAGTTGCTTCACACAATGTGCTATAACTCACGAACCAATTGTGAGATTGTTGTCAATTTTATACACGTGTCGTTTGAAGGTTAGAACTCAATAAAAATCATATGGAAAAAATTGAATATTGAATAGCCTTATTGAATAGCCTGTTATTTTCAACAAACTCCCTTTAAATTTAGGCATATTTATCAGCTATAAATGACTAATCAAAACATAAAAAGAAAAGAGGAAAATGTACAATATTTCATAATTCTCTTTATGTAGCTTATGTTTTCCAACAAAATATGTCAAATTAATCAACGGTGTTGTTGCATTTGACATAAGCATTTACTTGTTCTTATTTTACCGTTAGTTTGTTTATTTCCGGTTTTCCAAATGACATCATTGTCAGACAAAAACAATAAGCATTATTGTCTTACATTGGTTAATTGAAAATTAAATTACCAATTTGTGCAACAACAACAACAACAAAACCAAAAAAATAAAGCAAAAGAAGCACAAAAACCCATCGTCAAAAATTGTAATATTTTTGCAATTCATTGTTCTTACATTTGTTAATTGAAAATTCAATTGCCAATTTGGCGAAAAAGAACAGAGTCTTCATATTTTCTTTTCACATTTTATATACTGTACTTACGTGCTTTTTGTTTTTCTTACTCTTATATGTACATTTGTTTCGTCATTTGAAATCTGTTAAAATGATATTCTCATTGCTATTGCAAAAGTGGTGGATTCATATTGCAATAAAACTTTTGAAATTTGATGTTTTAATTTGATTTTAAGAAATTTCAATTTCTCCATCAAATCAATGTTGTAATTTTGCTTAACAGACATTCATTTATTTCATTACTGCTGTTGAACTTGTTTCATTTTTATTTGGTAATTACTCATTATTAAATTCTGCATTCATATTTATGGGTATCTACAAACATATACGTAATAAAGTGTTAGGGTTTTCTTAATTTTTTATTATCATTTGAAAATTTGATTTATTTTCAATTATGATTTAAATAACAAATACGAAAGAAAGTTCTTCCAAAACAGATTTCCGCTCTTCAATTGTTTGCTCTAAATTCCTATTTATGATTTTTAATAAGATTTACACAAAAGTTCTTTATTTTTAACCTTTTGGTATGTCACCAGATGCAGAATGGGATGGCTACAAAAAGGGAATTACTGACAGTTTCATTTCGGCAATCAATAATTTCATGCCATCAGTCACTTCTTATAATAATACTGGGTATGAGTTTATCACTAGGGCTTTGGCATTTCAGTTAATTTAGGCAATACCAAATTAAACGTCAGAGCTGTTAAAGGCTGTCCCCAAGGGGGTTCTTTCCCCGCTACTATGGAGATCTCTCGTAATAGATGACCTTCTAGTCGAACTCTCTTCAACCGGTTTTGATGTGATCGGCTATGCAAACGACCTCGTTATCCTACAGGGAAAAGTGGTAGTACGATATCAGATTGTATGACGTGCGTCACAGAAGGCCTCCGATTAAATCCACAGAAATCTGTTGTTGTTCCTTTTACAAGGGAGTACAAACCCGATTTCGGCGTAGTGCTTCTCCAAAATACAATCCTCGAATTCTACAATGAAGTAAAATATCTAGGCATCATACTGGAGAAAAGACTAAATTGGAATTCCCACCTAAGCTACACGCTAAATAAGGCGACTAAAGCTATGTGGACTTGTAAACGATTTTTTGGCAAAGTATTTTCGGTCCATCACCGAAAATAGTTTTTGGGTTGTTCACCACCATGATTAGGCCAATTGTTACTTACGCTGCCGTGGTATGGTGGCCAAAACGTTACCAAAATGTCAGCAATCCGTGAATGTAATGACCTTCAAAGACTACCGTGTCTATCTCTAACAGCGGCTGTGAAATCGTGTCCCACGGCTGCACTAGAGGCTCTGGTAGGACTTCTACCATTAAACATTCATATTCAAAAATCAGCAGCAATCTGTTCACCACTGACTTCAAGGGCTCAAAGGATCATCCTTCTTTACTCAGATAACCAAGCAGCCATCAAATCGTTCTCCTCATGGGAGATCTCTTGCAAATTAGTCGCCAAATGCTTCCTTATCCTACAAAAACTTTCTATTCAAAACAAGGTCATGCTGTGTTGGGTACCGGAACACAACGGAATTGAGGGCAATAAAGTTGCGGACGAACTAGCGAGAGCTGGCTCGTCTTCTCCACTGACAGGCCCAGAACATTTCTGCGGCATGAGTTGGTCATCGGCCAAAGCTATGATAGAAAAACATTACCACGACAAATACCAAATACAATGGACAATTCTTTTGCGAATGCCCAGCCTTGGCCAGGCTTCGCCTCAAACACTTTCAGCTGAGTTTCCCAACACCAGCTTCAATCATCAAAAGTTCGACAAGATAAATTCTATCTTTCATTAAAAAGGTAAATGGGATTCTAGTGTCGTAGATGGGCTTAGGTATAGGAGACCTCGTATGTTCGCAGTGCCCGTAACACTTGTCGTTGGCCCTCAGAGGTATCAGCCGTAGGACTCATATCCTCTAATAAACTTCAGTCTGGTTTCGTGTGATCCACTTGATGAACAAGGATTTTGTCCTAGCTCCAACGTCACGCTCTCTTTTGATTGATTGATTGATTGATTGATTGATCAAGGGGGGAAACCTTACCTCATTACCTTTGCATAAACGCATAATGTTTGCTCAATAAAGAAATAAGCAGCTCATGGTATTTTTTCACATCAAAATTCAATTTAATATAAATTATTACACAACTAATTTGTATCCATATTATAAATACATATGTGGCTACAAATTCGAAACAAGCTTTAATAAATACAAATACTTAAGGACTTGACTTTTTTTTAAAATAAAATTCGAGAACATACGTCGCTTGTTATGATCGAATGGTTTTCGTTCTTAAGTTAATTATCCCTTAAGGGTCATTAGGGTAGTGTAGCCTGAGCGATGCCTAATTCTTGAGAATGCCGTGAAATCGACTGTTTTGGTTCGTTTGCGACTGACCCTTGAACGGCATCAATATTCTCGGTGCCTCTGAGACGGGAACATCCGGCAGCGAATATGTAGACTCAAATTTTTTTTTTCTAAACTACATATGATTTGCTTGTCTACTGGAATTAGAATCACGACCAAAACGTTAAGTTAAAGTTGCAGTCTCCGACTCGTAATTTTGATAGTAAATTTTAATTATTTGTGAAAGTTATTCATTCCTGTTATTTATCATCATGGAAATGTTGTTTTTACTAAATGTTTTGACATTGACAGTGGTTCGGAGATTGGTTTAAAAGTGCGTTCACAGTGAAAGTTCAAAGTCCTCAAGTTCCTAACAAAAAACCCGTATTAATACTATAAACTGTTGTACAGAATGGAAGATTAGAACAATATTTAATGATTGATAATAATCGATAAGATTTTGAATAATTTCGAGTATTTAGATCTATTTCTGTTGAGACATTAAAAAAAATCGTTACGATTAATATTTGACAAAACTAATTTAAAGTGATGTCACAAGGGTTCTGCCGTTTGGAACCGGCTAATAAAAGTAAGTCCCATCTAATGCTGTCCAAATATAACACGCACAACCGTAATGGAATAGAAGCTCGGTGGTATCACAATGGACCTTTCTAGCCTAAGTCTGTCCTCTCAGAGAGAAGACAGATACATAACCTAACCTAACCTAACATTTGATAAATAGCAAAGAATTTCAAGCTAAAAGTAAGATTTCGTTACAAAATCCGTACGGTTGCAAACACCAATAATTCAAATATATGAATTCTAAATGCAACAATGCTATGACTTGCGTGAAATCCATAGCAACCAGATATGTATAAGAGTGCACAAACAAATAATCATCAATTCCAAATAATAAATTCGATTCAAAGAAGGAATCATAATTATAATTAAAATTTTTAATAACAGCAACAATGTTTTACTAACATTTTGGACCTCACATTAGACGCAAGTTGAAACGAAAAGCCATATCCGGTGCAAATAAGAATAAAGCAAAGACAAAGAAATTAATAAATATAATAAAAAGAAGAAGAAAACACTTGAGGAATTTCAACCAACCAATAAAACTACAAAAATAATAATAACAATAATAACTCAACTCAAAAGGAACAACAACAACAACAACAAAGTATACAAATAAGTCAATCGAAGGACGTCTAGAACTACAAAGCCAAAAGCCACAGCGAGAAAATCAACGACGACGACAACGACGACAATGACGATGATGATGATGACCGATTCGAAATTTCCAACAATAGCACGAAATCCAGTATTTGCTACGCCTGCCGCAGCAGTAACACTCACAACAACAACAGCAACAACGGCAACCAACGATGTGCCAGCTCCAACATTAGCCACACTGGAGTTAGAATATTTTAAGGCAGTCTCATTGTACAGACGACGAAATTATGAAAAATGCGCCGAAGTATGCAATGCACTGTTGCAAACGGGTCACGAGAATAATGTACAAATATTTGCAACGCGACCAGATGATGAGAATGCAGATCATGTTGATGCTTACTATAATACCAATACCAATACCAATAATAATACCAGAAACAGCAGCACCAACAATATAATGGCACGTAATATTGGTGAACGAAGACTGGGACAACAACAACGACGATGGCAACAAGACGGTAGCAACAGCAAGAACAACAGTAGCCACAGCAATGGCAGCAAAGTAATAGTTATTATGCCCACGTGGATGATGGAAGGCGTTTGGCAATTAAAAATGCGCGCACTTACGCAACGCGTTTATGTTGATGATTTGGAAACGCAGGACGTTGTACATGCTGGTATGTATTCAGACATGTGTATGTTTATGTGTAAGCACATACATAGGGGCATTACTTGATGTGCCAGGTAAAATAAACAACAGCATGAAATGAAAATAATAATTGCCTACAATATGGTTTGGAATTTATTATTTTCATACCCTGCACCCAAGAGTAAAGGTATATTGGTTGGATTTTTTTTTCTTAAGTCTTTAAATCAAGAACAATATCGCTGACAATATTTTCCTAATATAAAATTTAAGTTTTTCGTACTCTTTACGTATGCGTTGATGCCTTTGCAGCTACAGAAGTACCTATCTATCTTTTCCAAATGTTAAGTTTATACGGCAAAGTGAATTTAATCCAACGAAAGATTAGTGTGATCTGCACTTTGTTGCATTTGCTACCGTGAAGTCGGTCTAGACCGACTAAAATACTTTTCGCTGATGTTCACAATGCTACTTGACTGCGCCACGCCCACTTAATTACAAAAAAAAAAAAACAACAACTTTCTGAACCTTTACAGTTGTAAAGTAATTAAAAGTCATCATGTCGCAAAGTAACAAATTTTAATGGGCTTCCCATATGCGTACCTTACATTAATTAGCATTAGTCATTTTTAAAATAGCAATGCAAACACAAAAATATGCAGATGTTTTCAATCGAAGAATGTTTTATCTGGATCATATACAATATGAGTTGGCAATAATCTGTATAAAGGATTTTACATCCATTTGGTTGTAAAAGTGAGACAATGTGACAAAGATACAACAACAACAACATACTATCCCAATGTGGTACATATTTACTGGATGGCCTGCAAAGCAAAATTACAATGCGAGGGCAATACAAGCAACATTCTCCAAACGTATTGTTTTTCCTTTTCTTATCGCTACCGATATTTATATTGTTGTTGTTGTTGCATAGCAGCCCACATTCCATTCTGTACAATCACCTTAACAAAAATTCCATGTGTAACTATGTAGTATCTACATGTCTGCATACACATACAGCCATATTTATTCATTTCGAATGCGGCTGATGTTGCTGTTGTTGTTGTTATTGCCGCTTCTATTGCTTTTTACATATACGTATTAGTTTATTACTTATAGTACATGCATATTTCACAGAAAATGAGGAAATCGAATTTGAACGCATTGCAACAGCTGCTCGACCAGGGACCTCAATTAAAACAGCATTTGTGCCACGACCAAGTACAAGTCTTATGCGAAATACAACAGGAGTTGCTCGAGCCGTGCGTACAACCAATGGTACACGTTCAAGTGATGGTCGCCTACTGCCATCAACCATGGGAACAATAACACGTCCCACAACGGGTCTGGTAAGCGGAATCCATGTTTCTTAATTCACATAAATATGACCCAAATATGGCTATTCCTATTTAAGGCACGTCCAGGCTCATCGATAGGCAATCGACCCGTATCACGTTGTGCTACTGCATCACGAGTTCGTGCCTCATCAGCTGCCGCCTTCACTGTGGGTGATACAACAGCACCATTATATCAGGCATCACGTCTGAATCCAACCATATACGCAGAACGTCAAATTTTAGTGAAGGCGCTCTTTCAATTTCTCTACTACCATGAGGCGGATGTTCAAAAAGCATATTCCCTATGTGAGGCTGTCATGGAGGTGCATCGACAACAACGACGACATCATTCAAATAGTAAGCATAACTTTTCAACAGTCGACACCGAGAGCTTATGGTGGTGGCATCAACAAATGGGACGCTGCCTTCTAACGTTACATTACCCACGAAAGGCTGAAACATATTTGCAACAGTCTTTGGCCGCTTTTCCAAATCATCCGGATACGTATTTATTGTTGGCGCGCACCTATCAACGATTAGACCAACCGCAGCGGGCATTGCAAGTGATTAATGATGCTGTAGATCGTCATCCATTCGATGTGATCTATCGTACGGAGCAAGGTCGTATATATGATATGATGACACAACCAGATGATGCTATGCAAATCTATCGTTTGATTGTCAAATTAAATCCAATCAATACTGAGGCATTAGCTTGTATTGCACTACAATATTTTTATGACAATAACCCTGAGATGGCGTTAATGTACTACAGGTGAGTAGTTAGTGTGAATGTGACTTCGATATTGTACTTATGAATATTTTCTCGCAGACGCATTCTATCACTGGGCGTACATACACCAGAATTATATTGTAATATTGCCTTGTGTTGTTTATATGGTGGACAAATTGATTTAGTGCTGCCATGCTTTCAACGTGCCCTCTCCACAGCCAAAACATCAGACCAAAAAGCTGTTATTTGGTACAACCAAAGTTTTGTGGCAATCGTAAGTTGTGAACGGAGCGCAATTATTATTGTTGTCCATATGCTATTTATTCCTTCTTATAGACGACTGGTGATTTTAATTTAGCACGACGTTGCCTTCAATTGTGTCTTATCGCTGATGCACGCTATGGTGCAGCACTCAATAATCTAGCTGTACTCTCAGCTCATACGGGTGACATAATGAAGGCGAAATCGTATCTAACAGCAGCTAAAGAAGTGCTCATTGACTCTGAGGAGGTGATTGGTAATTTGAAATATATGGAAGAAACTTATAAATTATAAAGGAATCACGTTACTTGTATTTACTTGGCTGTTGTATTGTTCTTGTATTGTGTGATAATAAAGTGCATATTATATTGATGTAAAATATTAAGTTTATGGCGTTTGCAACCATTTGTAAATATCATTGAATCCCAATTTGGTTACAGCACTCGTCTCTATGATGGTAACACTTTGGCGTATCTGTTTTTGTAGTTTCGACATTTGCAACATAAGCAATGCCTCATTACGCATTTGCCGATAAGCATAATCCATTTTGGTCAATGCTAATAATATTTTCACTTTTTGCAATCGTGGCTCGGCCAATATTGAGTATAGTAGAACACCTGAAATAAAAACAACATCGTATATAAACTGTTTAATACAGTACAGTACACAGCGCCTACCTGCTGCCGATATTTGACATAAATTCGATGTATCCACGACATAAATAAGTTTTTCCACATCATTAAAATATCGACGCCAAATTGGTGCCATCGTACCACCAATTTCCAGAATTTGTATAACTTTCTTATGTGCCTGACGTGTACTACGTGATTTTTTCGTATTACCTACGGTTTTTGCACAACTGGACGATTGTGTTGTATTGTTAGATGATGATGAGTTTTGCATATTGGTTGTTAATTTGATAGTATAAATGTTTGTTCCAATTGTTGGCTTCGAATATGTTGTCTCATCGATAGCTTTCGGATCCTGTAAGGCCTTTAGTAAATGTGTTTTTCCAGCACGCTTTGGACCCAAGCAAAGGCAAGCCATTTCGTTATTTTTATGATGTAGCTACAGCTTTCCATTCAACTTACTCACTTATATTAATGACAAATTGATTTTAAATGACCTCCATTGTGTAAACAAATTGGTTACTTAGTTACACATGTACCTGCTGTTATGCATGCATTGTATTAATTTCGAAATGCATCTCAAGATTTAAATTAAATTTTATTAACAGTTCTTAAATAGAATAACTTGCATAAAGTCAACCTTAATGGTGTCTTATTGCGTGCAAGCTCTTAATAACAAAACATCTCAATAATCAATTAAAGTACCATAATACAGCATTTAGTGTCATACATAATTATGATCCTCAATGATTTCTTGAGATTGTGTCGACGTCGATGGAATGTATTCGTGAAAATTATCATAAACCTCTTCACTATTAGTGGTTGTAATACTCTCTGCATCTTCTGTATTCAATTCCATGGATTCCGTATTCATACACAATAGACCTTCTAGCACATTGCGTTCGGTTGATGTACTTTGTGAATCCTTTGAAATCTGTAATGAATTATTTGTGATTTGCGAAGTATTTATAGGCTGCGCCTGTGACTGAGAATCATGTATTGTTATTTGTGATAACGCTCCTTGTGTTCCTAACAGAATACTGTTCACACTATCATCATTACCACTGCGTATGGAAGTGTTTGAAAGGCTAATGTTACTCATCGATGACCCTTCACTTGCTATATTCTTCCAATAATTTAGACGCATTAAATTCTCCTTCTTACGATATGGCCAAAACCTTTCACGCTCCTTTGCAATATATTCATCAGGCACCACTATACGATCTTTATGTCGATTAATTGCCTTCAGTAGCAATTTCTTAGCACCGCGCTGAGACAACTTATCAAATCGACCTTCACGACGTAGCTTTTCATCATAGTCCTTCACGGGATTCCACAATGACATATCTACCCGACATTTTACTCGCAAACACAATAATTTTAAATCATCCTCTGGTATTTCTGTTTCCATATCGATTGTCGTGGGAATCTGTTGAGGAAAACACAAAAACATAAACATACTGAGGCGATAAACATATCGGCATTCACTTACATACGCATTTACAAGTTCATTAAACAGATCATGATTGTAGTCTTCATCATCCAACTCTTGGGAATTGAAATCCGATGACATCTTTTTGTTTATATTGAAATATATTTACGTACTACATTTAATATTGCAAAAACACGCGCGCCAAAATATGTTCTCTTTCGAATGTTTGATTTTCAATCAAAATGACATTAGAAATTTAGTGTTGGAATATAAGTAACTAAGAGAAATACTTGATACTTTTTCGGGTACTGAGTACATTTGGTACTTAAATTGTTTAGGGCAATACCACACTAGCAATAGTTGTCGTGTGTAAATATTTTTTGCTCTATTTAGTCGCTTGGAATATCATACCGAAGGGGCATATGTTGCAGTAATAACACGAAAAAAAAACAAGCTGAAAATTGCGCTCTCAATATCTCTTTTGCTGTTGCTTCTTATAGAATATATATAATTGCAGCAGTACAAAAGCATGGTACCAAACAACAATCAATATTACGTGAAATAATTAAATAACAAATGTAATGTTTTTGCTACAATTTTTCCTGCTTACAGTCAATAGTTACATTGTCAATGAGTCTCTTTTTCAGTTTGTGAATTTACTATATTAGCAAAACAATACTAGTTGCTTTAGTTTGATATACCACCGTTGGGCGGCAGATGAAATGAGTGGCAAAAACTCCTCAGCTTGAGGTTGTGTATTGGGATTAGGACGAAAATATGTAACAAATGAATCAAAAATCACGATTTACGGATAGACACTATATTCGCAATATTCGATTCATTTATAAAGAAGGTGCCTCTATCCAACTAAAATTGTCTTCAATTCCAGGGTGAGCAAGAAAAGTACCTTTGGTGCAACTATTGATTGTTTTCGCCTCATTACAAAGGGCAGGTTGTCAAACATATCGAAGTATGTGACCTGAACTAAATAAAGAACAACTAACACTTTTTT
Organism: Megamerina dolium; assembly: GCA_963854835.1. Taxonomy (NCBI): domain Eukaryota; kingdom Metazoa; phylum Arthropoda; class Insecta; order Diptera; family Megamerinidae; genus Megamerina; species Megamerina dolium. The sequence goes on from OY978529.1 coordinate 52,389,325, forward strand.
AAGCATGAAGCACTGGTCTACATAGGACCCTTACAGAGAGTCTCGTGGGAATTGCAGTGACGAGAACGAAATTGTGCGGCTTTAAATAACGAACTCGAACTCGGAGCTATCGGAGTCAAACAAGTATCACAATGGGCCAACAAGCTTCCGAGTGCAGGTGGCGTATGATATATGGTATAACCCAACTTTATCTAAGATAACCTAACCTACCCGTCTAAAGGGTAAAAAGTAATAAATTTTTAACACTTTTAGTAATTTAAATTACAATTTCCGACAATAACAAATGTCGTAATTAAATAATCTTAACGTAAAGTAATTATTAAATGTGCAAAATATACAAAGCAAAAACAAATAATGAAATATTGTTATCCTTTTCTCTCTTATATCGTACGTTCAATGAAAAAGCAGATATTTATAATATCTATATCCATTAACCCTGAATATAATAATTTGGGCTGCTTTAATATATTTCTCTAAATATTTTTGCAGCTTTTTAAAAAACATTCCTAGGCTATTCATGTTTTTTTGTGTGAAATATTTATAAATAGTTTGCATCTTAAAACGTCACTTGCATGTAATTAAGTACGAAAGCTGTTGTAGCCCCTAATTACCATTATAGAAATCAAACATAATTAACTAGTTTGTGAAGACATACCATAAACTAAATAATATTTAATTAATTTAAATTTTAGTCTTGCCTGAAATTCATCTGTGTTCGGTCGTGCACCTTCTTTAGTTATTTTCATCGAATAAATAAATATGAATTTATCATTGACACTCGTTGTTTCAATTTCAAAATGTTTCACAAGAAAATTGATACTATTGGATTGGATTGGTTTGCATGGACTGTCAGCGAAAGTATTTTTATAAGTTTTTTTAATAAATTGGAATATTGAATAAATAAAGAATAAAAAATGGGAACTAAGAGACCATCAAACAGTTTAGTGCTCGCACAAGAATCAAAACGAAGTAAAAGCGATTTAATGGCCTACACAAATCGTGATAAAGCGCTAATGGAGATGGTAGCAAAGGATCATGGTATTTGAATAGTTAATTAAAGATGTTATTTTTTCAGGGCGTAAAACGAACATCAAATCTTTTGGCACCAATAATGTTACTTGAAGGACATGAAGGTGAAATTTTTACAGCAGAATTTCATCCAGAAGGCGACTTGCTACTATCATCTGGTTTCGATAGACAATTATGTATGTACACATCCAAGTGCAATCACTTCGATGCCGGTAATAATTCATTTATATAAAATTATTTACAGATATATGGAATGTATATGGAGAATGTGATAATGTCATGGCCATGTCTGGACATACTGGAGCCATTCTGGAAGCACATTTCAACACAGACGGTTCACAAATATATACTTGTTCTACTGATAAAACTTTAGCGATTTGGGACATTGTTACTGGACAGCGTATACGTCGGTTAAAAGGTCATACGACTTTTGTTAACTCGGTGCATGGTACGCGGCGTGGTGTACAAATGCTATGTTCTGGTTCCGATGATCGTACAATACGTATATGGGATGCGCGTAAAAAACTTGCCGTTCACAGTTTAGATGCACCATTTCAAGTGACGGCGACATGTTTCAATGATACTGCGGAACAAGTGCTTTCCGGAGGCATTGACAATGAAATCAAAGTGTGGGATATTCGCAAACAACAGGTTCTTCATCGATTACGAGGGCATACAGATACGATTACAGGTATATCATTATCACCGGATGGTTCATATTTATTATCTAACTCAATGGACAATACATTGCGCATATGGGATATACGCCCATATGTACCGGGCGAACGTTGTGTTAAAATATTCAATGGTCATCAGCATAATTTTGAAAAAAATTTACTGCGTTGTGCTTGGTCAATAGATGGTAGTAAGGTTAGTATTTTTTGCATTTATCCATGTATTAAATTCAATACTTCACTGGCTTGGTTTCTGATTTTCATATTACAGATATCTGCTGGGTCAGCTGATCGTTACGTGTACATTTGGGATACAACTAGTCGGCGAATTTTATATAAATTGCCTGGACATAATGGCAGTGTTAACGATGTAGATTTCCATCCTAAAGAACCGTTAATACTATCAGCTTCTAGCGATAAGACTTTATACTTAGGCGAAATTGAAGATTAGTTTGTGAGTGGAAATGTGCAAATGAAGCAAAATAAAAACCAAATTTTCACTTCGAATCTAACTATATATCTATGCACATATGAATTATATCGATGAAGTTTGTGAATTTTAAAAATATCACAAATTGGCTTTTGTTTTATTTTCTTAAAAGTAATAGTGTGTTCTACGTACATAAACAATACGAAACCATATTAACTAATTACATCAGTTTAAAAAATTAATTAATTATATATATATATATATATATATATATATATATATATATATATATATATATATATAAAAATTAAACTGGTAGTGTATTTGACGAAACACTGCTTTTGAATATTTGTCCGAAAAATTTAAGGCCCGTAGTACCTCCCGGTACAGTGCCAATAATCATAAATACCAAGGCGATAATTTGTGATACCGCAAAGAGAACTGTCAGTGCTGTACTCTGTACGAACAATGCAAAATAAAGCGTAGCAAATAAGCAGCAAGTGTACGTGCCTGACACCAGCATGCGAGGTTTGCTGAATAATTGTTTAATAAATGCACCAAATCCCCATAGAAAACAGAAGCTGAGTATAAAGAACATGCTGCCCATAGTGTAGAGAAGGGCGAATTTGCGTGCCTTCAATATCAGTACAGGTATATAAAATGTTGAAATTGTTAGACATAGAGCGCCCATACCCAAACAAACCACAAATCCGACAATGCGTTGTAGACGTGACTAAATGGGCGAGAAAATAATAAAAGTACATATATACATATACATATTAATGCAATTGTGTGCGACGGTATCACATAGTGGTATTTATGCGCATACTAACCAACTTAGGACAACAACTATCCTGAGTATCTTTGAGCCAGCTATTTGCTTCTGGTTCGCTTGTGCGTGAGAACATTTTTCCTAGATCGGAAACTTTAATTTGTGGTATCTTTACGTTGAAATTCTTCTTTTGGTCGCTTTGTAGCAGCAAGTACTCATCTAAATCTTGCTTTAAATTGGCCATTATTTTTTGGTTTAAACTACCCCTTTCTTAGTAAATAAACTGTACTATTAATTAATAGAAAGTGCCACGATTTTGTTTATTTATAATTGTCTACATACAAATCGGGGTTCTTTGACATATGTCTTCCTCTTCTTGTTTTTCCAAAATGACATTTAGCTCTGTTCGATTTGAATCGCAGCTGTCGAAACAACACTGTATGTAAACGGCGTTGATACACAAGCAGCCAGTTAAATGTAATTCTTATTATTTTACAATGAATCAATTTTTCCATTTCTTTGTAAAGCGGGCGGATATTTTTGCATAATATATTGCTTAGTTTCACAATGACTAAAAGATAGTAATTTTATGCTGTTATACAAGTAGTCACTTATGAGTTTTGTAACTATTATACGAGAGGCATAAAAGAATGATCGAGGATAATATCACAACAGCCGGGGCAAATGTGCTCTGCTCTGCTGCCAGTAATAAAAAGTAAAAGTCTTCTGAGAATTTCTGAGTTACAATTATAATCGATGGACATGAAGCCTCCTCATCGACAAAATAATTGTTTTCATAAGAAAAGGTGACAATTCTAATAATCTGCTGTCTGGTGCTATGGTCAATGTGTTTGGAGCGTCTTGACAAACCAGATAATTATGTCTGATTTAGATGATTATAAAAACAAAATTATTATAAAAATAAAACAACAACACCGTTTAATAGCTGGCTATTAGCTTTAAATATTTCACAAGCAAAAACAACGTTTAACTTGTGAATCCGGAATAATTTTTTTAACGTGTTCGGCCTTAAACATTATTATAGAAGTCGGTTATTATTTTAAATAGGGTGGTCTAAACTAGAGTATTGAATTTTTCTCTGATTCTCTGTCATAAAAAGTTGTTGAATATTTATTATTACTTTAAACAGGCTGGCGTAAAATAGTATAGAGTTTTTTCTTTTATTCATACGGGTACTTTGTGTTAGCTTTATTACAGTTATAACCTCGTTTTAAACTACTATAACTTTCAAATAAATTATTGACTATAACTATTTCAATTATAGTCAAAGTTAAGATAATCGGCTTTCGGCAGATTTTTAAATGGGAAATATCTCATTTAGTTTTGATTATAAATTTAAAGTCTTAAATTAGGTTGTAACTACGAGCCATTATTATCTTTAAAATAAAATATTAGACCTGATAATTTGCAGTGTAATGGCCCACAAAGGAATGTGCACAAAAGCAAAAGTAGTATTGAGTCGCTCTATATCTACTATTTCAATATATTTGGACACTTTTGTACAAATGCTAATAGTATATCAAGATTTTTATTTGCGAAAATGCTCAAATTGTGTTGGTAAAAATCTTAAGCATTAAATGCTGTAAGAAAGTGTAATTTTGTGGCAACACTGTTCTGAACCACCAATATATGATCAATGTATAAAAATGATAGGAAGCAAGAGAGAGTGAGAGAGAGAGAGAGATACAGCGGCAGAGTAAATGAGTGAATTTATAATCAAGAGCGGAAAGAATTGTAGCAGGGTGTTTCAACATTGGTCAACAAATTATAAAGTATTTTTGCAACACATTATATGTATACATTGCGTATGATTGAAAATTAAGCAAATGTGGTGAATGAAACTGTATTCCAAAAGCATATGTGTTTGTTATTGTTTTCGAATCTTCTTGTGCCGTGAGATTCATTTTTCAACTGTCTCCTCACTGTAATAAAAAGATGTGCTCTTCTCCATTCTTCAGAATAATATATTAAAATGTCAGCAACGGTTTCCTAATATTGTCAAACACATGTGTTTGCTTCTTTTTTACTTCATCTTTCCCTATGTTTGTTGTTTTGCTTACTTCTTATCCTTGATTTGTGAGAACCGTCTCTTATTGTTCTACCACTATTATTATACCATCGTTTTTTTGCGCATCTTATCAAGCCCATTCTAAGAGCATGCTCCCATTACCCTCATTGTGCCTACACACAAGTGAGGATTTTTAAACTCGTTTAAAATGCCTGGATTAATTTGAGCATTTATTTATTCGAGTAATTGTTAAAATGGTCCAACAGTATTCAACCAAAAGTTTAGCATCAATATTATAGATCGAATATTTTCACAATGAGCTGATTCAATGGGGCTAATGTAAGGTTCGCCTACCCGAAAATTTACATTCTCGACATTGTATTGCTCTCCAGTCTTATTTACATACCTTTTTGAACTTATAACTATTGTAGAAAAAGGTATGAAAACGAAAGAAAGTGTATGAAATAAGAGCAGCAAACGCCAAACATACACAACAACTTCCATTGTGGCACGTCGTATTTCACCAGAATTCTTTAGTTACGAAAAGATAGAAAACATTTAGTACATACTATTATTACGAGCCTATTTCTCCACCCAATCAGGTGGGATTTTATTACGATATAGCTTAACGTCACCTAGCAAGGACGAGTGTTCTACTTGTGCTGAGCAACGTTTTTATTACGGTTCTGCTTAAAACATTGAGTGCTAAACAATCAAAAGAGAGTAAAATTCTCTATTACATATTAAAGTTGCCATTTTGGTCCAATCGGCTACAATTTCGAATGAGAATATCTAAAAAACCATAACGCCACATAAATCTGTTGATATAGTAAAAACACGCTTCTAAAAGGGCTGTGTAAAAAATCTTGGAAAAATTTAACGGCTAATCGCCGAGGTTCTTCAAAGTCTAAGGTATAGTTCAAAGTACTTTTTTATATTATTGGTAAATTACGAAAGTAAAATAAAGTTGAGGAAAAATTGGGGGGAAATATCATTAATACTGGCAACACTGTTGTGTATGCATGTGAGTTTGTCTGTATTTTGTTAATCAACCAATTGTACGACAACGGCATTGCGCTCTCCGTTGTGTATGCTAGGAGTTTGCATCTCAGTCATTGAGTAAATCGCGATGAGTGTACATCGTTAGAGGACGTTACGCGTTTTATTTTACTATACGGTAAATAGTTGTTGTGTATACATAGATCACAACACAATCACAATAATAATAATAAAAACAAATTCTTCTCATCACCACAAAGAGAAGACGAAGAATAGGTAGAAGTGAGAAAATATATATAAAATCAAATCGAAAAATACAAAAACAAATATGCTTTCCAATCGTTTATGTAAAAAGTCGCGAGCAAAAAAATCATAGTAGTAACGGAGAAGAAAGAGTATCAGCGGCTGAAGAAGCAGAAGTAATAGCAGCAACGTCAACAAAAGGGGTATAATGAAATACACAAGAGTGTGGGGGGAGGCTCAATATTTGCATCTATGAGTTTCAGTGTGTGCGTGTGTGTGTGTGTTTACAGAAAAGTGCATTAATTGAATGAATATAAATTACAACAACAACAACAACACCGAGCGGCAGCTATAACAACAACACAAACAATGTTCAAAAATAAAAATTAAATGAAATATCTAAATCATTTTAAATAAACAGCAAGAAAAAAGTGTGTGTTTGTGTATTTTCTCTCTGTAGTTTCTCTTCCTCTCTGTTTACTTTCATTGTTTTTTTTTTCTATTAATTTCAAAATCATAATAATTGAGAAGGAAAAAAATAATGAAATTTATTTAATTAATTTTTTCTTCACATTGAAATGTAGTGATTTCTACAAGCCAAAAAAAAAAAAAAATAAAAAATATATCTAAATAAATAAAAAATGAGGCAAAATACAGGCGTCTGTTCGGTTCGGTTTGATTTGATTTGATTTTTCATTCGAGATTCCTATTTTCCTTTTTGTCGCCTTTTTTTTTTTATTTGAAATGTAATGAAGGGAATGAAATTCATTTCTAATATAAACAATTTATGTGCACCTTTATATTGTTGTTGTTGTTGTTGATGTTTAAAGAAAAAAATCCAATAAGTGAATTTTCTCATCATTATTAGAAATAGTAAAGAGGAGAGAAAAAAAAAATTGCTAAATATAAATTGAAGAAATGAGAAGAAATTAACCAACACCATATTTTACTGTGTAATTAACGCGTATCTACATATGCATACCTACTTATTGGAGTATGTATATTAGTAAATTGGAAAATTGTTAATTGTTAATATCCTTAAAGCCAACCAAACATGCACGAAAACTTGTGTACCTACTACTACACATGTGTTTGAGAGTGTATGTTGCAGTGTGCATATGGAGGTTTTTGAAAATCAATTCTAAAAACAGTCCATCAACACAATATTATATTGGTCGTTCGTATATTCGTGCTTTGTGGGAATGACGCAAAAGGAATCCTACATACATACGTACATATAGTATATATGTGTGTGTATGTGTGCGTATATTTATAAACAAAAACTGTTTTGAAATACAAAAGCAGCAAATATCGTTTTGATATTTATGGTAAATATTCATTCGTTTATTTCACAATGCTATAATAATAAATTTTCAACAATTGTTTAGATATGTTTTCATGAAACACTTTTCTCGTTTTTTTTTTGAGTTTATATTAAACCATATTCTATTTGGTTTAAATAATTGCCAAGTCTAACATGACTAATAATTTATTTGAAATATCAAAATTTCCTTTTCAATACATACGTTTATTAATTTATTTGCTTTTTATTTATTTATTATTCAGTCTCACATTTAATCTGTTGTACCTGGTACCTGTTTTTGTAGACAATCGCATGTATTATTCATTATGGAATTTAAAGCAAAAAAAAAAAATATTTGAAAAAGTCCAACTGCAATACCAAAATAATTATATAACTCGATTAAAAGACAGACATAGAGCCATTTGTTTACAATTTAAATTAGATGAGAACTGGTTTTTAAATTATCATCGTTATAAATAAATTTAAATACATATAGTAAAAATTGAGAAGCTAATTAATTGCTTAAGAAAGAGTATTACAAAATATTAAAATTAGAGAAAATATTTGTAAAATATATATATATTTTTGTTTTCGAATTTCAAAAACGGCATAAGAGCTGACTCATTTTCTGGGAAGGGCGGGTGGATATGTTCTAGATATATGTATGCAGGAAAGGTAATAGATATCACTAAAACTCTAATAGGACAACAATTGAAAACAGAAAAGGTATTTGAAATCATAAAAGAAGTAATATTACTGCAATATTTCTAGTCTTATATGTATATTTTGAGATTGAAGTTCAAAACAAACCCCACAGAATACCAATAAAAATTAATTCGAATATCTGTCAAAATAGACAAACAATACTTACAATTTTTTCCACAAAATTCTATTAGCTTTATTTCAAATTATTTGTTTATTTTCTTGCTGCTTTTTTTGGAGAAAATTGAAAATATTCAATAATTCAAAAATTCATAAAAAATTGAAGAGCACATAAATAGCCGTAGCTCAGTGGTTAGTGTGTTGGGCTTCTGATCTGTAGGTCGTGTGTTCAATTTCCGGCTGAAGCATCAAAAATTGTATATGTAAAAGATTTTTCTTTCACGGTACCCACCTGCCGGTAAGCTGTTGGCAATTCTTCCGGCAGTTTCTAAAGAATTCTGTGACAAAGCTCGGAAAAAGTGTTGTCGCAAGAGTTCTGCCATTCGTAACCGGCTAAAATATGTAGGTCCCTTCTAATACTGTCCACGCACAACAGTAATGGAAAAGAAGCTTGGCCAAGGAACCCTTTGGGGCTTTAAGCGCCACATATTTACTATTTTTATTTTACCTAAATAGCATTTAATACCTCTAGTCTTGCCTCTTGTAGGGTGCCTCTTGTAGGGTGCCGTAGCTCAGTGGTTAGTGTGTTCGCCTTCTGATCTGTAGGTCGTGGTTCAATCCCCGGCTGATGCATAACAAATTTAATATCGATAAGATTTTTCTTTCGAACGGTACCCACCTGTCGGCAAGCAATTGGCAATTCTTCCGACAGTAACAACTTGCCATGAAAAAGCTTCTTAAAGAACTCTGTGACAAAGCTCAGAAAAAGGGATGTCACAAGTGTTCTGCCGTTCGGAACCGGCTAAAATAAGTAGGTCCCTTCTAATATTGTCCAAATTTAAGACGCACAACAGTAATGGAAGAGAAGCTCGGCCAATGAGCCCTTTGGGGCTTTAAGTGCCACATATTTATTTATTTTTTAGTCTTGCCTCTTCAGTGGGGACTTTAAAAATTTCATCATTTTGACAATACAAATGATCGTAGTTATCGATATTACAAATATAATTACTTTCAAAGTATATTCTTCCAATATAACAAGATTATTTTCAAAAACTCTCATAATGAAAAAAATCAAAATGTCATATACAAAAAAATGCGATTCAAATTAAAGTAATTTGAATCGCATAAACTAAAGAAATATTGAAATAAAACATTTTTATTTTCATTTTTGAAATATTTAATAAAAATGTCATTAAAAATTGGGTTTGATTTGAACAAAATCTCATATTTAATAGTTCATAAATGTGTAATATTATTAATTTTGAAAGTGGTGTGTAAGTTCATTTGAGATCATCAAAAGTAGAAAAAAGCATTACATATATCAATCTTTTTCAAACCATTCATATCTAAACAAAATTGTTAAATCTAAATTTTTTATCATAGAAACTCGATCTTTGTTGGTTTTATCAGCACGATTTATTGAAAGAACCCTGATATAATTGCAGAGCTAATGAGCATAGAGAGAGAGAGAAAGCAAAATCTTTCTTTCGAACGCTGCCCTATGGTAATTTTTAGTAAAACAATAAGCTTTTCTGACAGCCTGACTTAGTAGTAAACCGAAATGAATTTCTAATAGGTTCGAGCAGTCAGTTATTGATCTGGGCCCATTACTGGTCTACTGTGTCGTACTTAGTATCGGATAAAACATATTCCTAGAGGTCTTTTGGCTGGGTACCTAATATGTTATGATATGTTATTGATTTATATATGTTATTGATATATGTTATTGATTTAGCATTCTATCAAAGACCCATCTATCCAATTTGCTTTTACGATTACACTTCAATTTTTTGCAATATATTCTAAAATCGAATTTTTCTTTCTCTCTCTCTCTCTCTCTATTTTTTTCAGTACAATTGATTGTCGAATTGAACTATGTACTACAAGTAATTAAAATCATTTTCTGACTACAATGCAAAATTAAGCAGTTTAAAAACAACGTTTAAAAAATAGCTTCAATATAAAAATCAAACGACAGAAATGTTAATCAATATTGCAAAATTATTCAATTTTAAAAATAAATTGCAAATTAAGAGAAATCGCGTGTGGTAAATTATGAAAATTCTTTCAAAAATTCTTTCTTTCTATGTACGTAGTTCGTCCTAAAAACGAAAATCATTTGAATCTCGATGTGAATCAAGTGTAAGTTTATTTTCTTCAATTTACATATATTATAATACGATACAAAAAAAAAAAAATATATCGAATATATTTTTTATTTGTCATGAAATTAGGCTTTTAATGATTTCGAAAATCAATACTAGAGTGACCATTCGCGTAGAAAATTTTATTTTGTGTTTCATTTTAAATTAGCTATTTTCTTAAGTGTTAATGCGATTGTGATTTGTTTTTCTTTAAACCTTAATTTGTAATCCAAATTAGATTTGTGCACATTTGTATCTTTAATTCAATTTAATCACCTACAAAAATAAAAAAAGGGTGAAAATTATAATATCAAAGTGAAATGTAAATTTTTGAATATTCTGTGATCACATTTGAGGGGCAGCAGGATCTTTTGTACAAGTTTCACACAGCAACAAACACACCCATAATAGTTTTATAAATAAAATCGAAAAATCATAATCAATTAAATTTTCGTGCAAAATTGAATAAATCGAAAAGTTAACCGAATCCATAGAAATGAGGAGGGAAAAAAATCGAACAAAATGGCAGAAGAGTGCCCTAGAAAATTCTGTAATGCGAGAAAAGCAAATTCGAGTATCAAGCAAACGATAGATAGGCAATAGAAGTAATTTTCTTCTTTACAAACTATTTAAAAATTCTATTTCGACAAACTACTAGACGTCTATCGAACACAGCAGACGACTGCAGAATAAAATTAAATGGCACAAAATTAAAAACGTCGACCGACACCAAACCGAAAAACAGCACCAATCAACCCAGCACCACCACCACCATCATATATGTATATATTTATCGTTGCTGTTTTGTTTCATTTTGTCGCATTGTAGCCCAGCAAAAACAGCTTTAAAAGTATCTGCTACAACATCAAACTACAGCATTATTCTCATATTCATTCACACATGCATGCCAACTTATGTGATGTGTATCTATGTAGTATTATATACCTATGTATATGCTTTCATATATACATATAGTATATATGACGACGAACCAAGGTAGCAAAAAAGAATTTCAACGGAAATTTCAAATAAACACATACGTACATACCATATGTATCTACAATGAATACATACAAATGTATGTGTATATAGAAAATACAATAAACTCGAATGGATTTATCCAAGATGTGCTAAATGTACTCGTACAATATTATGGTAGTGCACTTAGGTATTTCAATCATCACCAGAGGATGATGGTGGACTTGATGGTGATGATAGAAGAGAAAATCGTATCGAAAAAGATATTAAAGATATAAAAAAAAAGAACCAGAACCAGAAATATGCTGCAATTTAACATTGTTATCATCATAAGCAGCATTAGCAGCAGTCAAAGTTATCAACTAAACACAGCAGAGCAGGCCAGGTTTCAAAAGCATCTCCTGCCCCGTGTTATACCATCATGTGGCCACCCCATGGTAGCATAACAAAAAACGGAAAAGAGATATGACCACCTTTACATATATTTTTGTATCGTACTTACTCCATGATACAGATATGGGCAATAAAATGGAAACCCAGTTTATTGCTTTGCAAAGTAAACCTTCTTGCCTTTTAAATGGGTTCTTGACGTCAGAGATATAATGAATTTTTAATGTGTATGTGAGTTGAGAAGAATTTGAGTTGTCGTAATGTACTGCGTCAAATTATGCTGAGTACATCCTTAAGCTGGTGATAGGTTTTAAAAATTGCTTAAATTTGTGATTTTGCATTTTCATTTAACGATTATGGTCACATATAGAATGTTCTGGCAGTCCGTTTTTTTTTGCATGCTATTTGCAATCAATTGTGTAGCCTAAGCTCTTCTAGAACCTTTCATATTAGAAACATTTCTCTTTATAATTTACATATATCACTCAATAATGTGATGAACAATGCAGATAATGCGATAGAAAAAAAAATATGATAGAGTTAAAAAGTATTTAGAAATGTTACGATTATCGACAGTAGTTCGAATTAATCTAATTTTATGAATTGGAAGTTCGTGGAGAAAGTCGAACAAATGAAGTATATAGGATTTTAGCTATACACTAAGCTGAAAATTGATGTCCAGATTGATTAATTTCGTAAAAATATAATGAAACTGATTCTTCAAATGACTTTGGAAAAAGGTGTTAACATTATATGCCTTAATTATATTATTTACATTAACACCACACTTTGAATATTGCTCAATTATGCTTTTTTTTAAGCAGTCCTTTAAATCGTAAAAGAAGGATTCCCAAGAATGGACGGGTCTACGTCTCGGAAACACTCGACCACGTGATAGACCAAAGTCCATTCAACTCAGTAGAATACGGAAGTGCTTCGTACGGGAACAAAAAAAAAATCATTTCCTTATTCTTGCTGCTACAACAACAACAACATCGTAATAGAATGCAAATATTAAAAAATAAAGCTGTCATAATTATTTGTAAATGTAATGTAGACTCCAATTAGAGTTCTTATTGGCAGTGGCGATTTCAAAAGACCAGCATATTTATTTAATAGTTTAACAAGGAATATAAAAATTCAAAAACAAATTAATATTTATTTTATAATTTATAAATTTTGTATTTCAAAATTATCAAATTACTAAATAAAACTACTACTTCAGCACTTGATGATTCTTCTACTGGATATTCGGCCTTACTCTATTGACAATAAGTATTCACATTGAAAATTTGCTCATCTGTCTGTGGTAGAGTGTGCAAGATTTAAAGGAAATAATATAGTATACTCCTTATTCTTTGGGCGTAGTTTCGTCTTTGCGATTGTTCAATGTGCCCAAAATAGCACCTATTGGTAAACGTTTCTATTGATACTGGTAAATAATAATTAGACTCTAAATGGAAGTCTTTGTTTCTTGACACAAAATACTGCATCTTGCATTCATGATCATTCAAACAATGGATTTATGATTTTTCCATTACTTCCATCTGATTACATCTTTAAATTTGCTTGAAATTTAGTCAATTATAGACTCCTGCTATTTTTTTTTTTGTAAAATGAAGTTTGTAAAGAGCGTTTGTTTCTATATATTTTCGCGGCCATAGCTGTAGATTATTGTGCTCATTTCTAAAACACTGAAAAAACACATACACTAATCGTAATACCGTACGGCCAAGCGATAACCAGCAAACACACACACACACACGTATACACATACATGTGAAGTCAAATTAACGACATGGTGCATGAAATCGAAAAAGATGGCAGATATAAAATATAACAAGTGTGAATGAGTAGGCATGCCACAATATATAGCCAAGTTTGTAGCAATTGAGTCACGATGACGACCACTACACAACACAACGATAGAAACGACAAAGCGACAAGAGAAAATTGTTGTTTTGTAGCATTGTAGCGCATGTAGCACTATTACTGAGCGAAAAATTTATAAAGTAAAGAAGAAGAAGAATAAGAAAACAGACCAAAGAAATTGATGCGTTCCGGTTTTGCAGTCACTGCAGCAGCTAAAGCCATAAAAAAAACAACAACGTCATCATTAACATTGTTGTAGTTGTTTTTTTTTTTTGTACATATTTTCACCGCATTATTATGTACATTTTTACCGTATGTTAGAAGAGTAACAACATGCCTCTCAAGTATGAGTGCAATGGCGAATATAAAGAAAGGTTAATTTCACAATGTGCGCTCTAAAAACCCCTTTCACATTTTTTGAATTTGATGATTTAATGAAATACACTCTAATGAAACAATTCGCATATGTACATATTTTAATTTTATTATAGTCAATTACAAATATCGATTTAATACACAACTATCCATATATATAGGGGTAAAAATTACAACAAAAGCAACTTTATAGAGTAGAAAGAAAAAAAATATTAATTTGAAAAATGTTTTATGAAATCTTCACTCAATACAATAAAATCAACAGCAGCGGTAGCAGCAGCAGCAGCGGCAGTCACGTATACAATACAAATGCACGAACGACGTTATTAAACATCCCGTTTCATTATGGCTGCTTTTCGTTCGTTCATCGTCGCTTTTGTATGTGCTGTTTTGTCACAATACATTCATACACATTTATTCGTCGTAGATGTATCTGACGTGTATAATCGTCATACGTTGTAGTCTCGCTCTAACACTTGCAATCAACAATATACGTGGTTTTTATATAGCAACGAGCGTACACACATACATGCAAAGTATCTATGTACATAAACTCGTTCATTCGTTTATATATATATATATACTCGTTGCTAAATGTATATTTCGTTTATTCGTTCGTTTGCGCTCCATAACTGTTGTTGTATATTCACTACTACTATATGTCTGCCCCTTTGAACACAACTACAGTGTCGATAGAACGAACTATGGCAACAAAAAACTATTTAAATAAGTGAGGGGAGACAAACAAAAAAAAAATTTCGACAAAATTGCTCTTTGTACATGAGTCGTACTCAGCTACACAACGATAGTGTGATATATGTAGTGTATGAGTGTGTATGTGTGTGTGTGTGTGTATCCAAGATAATTTCATGTTTTAATTTTCCTTCAATATATTGTATGTATATAACGTATGTATATAACCGCATTATACATAAACTGTATATGTAGTTGCTGGCTGCTTCTGCCCATATTGTTAATGATGTCGCTCGCTCATAATGAACATATCTACATTCAAGCGAATGAACTAAAAATGTTGGAGAAAAAGAAAAAACAAAAAAAAAAAAAACCCCCAGAAAAAGACTAACGAATATGTTCATACAATAATAAAAAATTTTATAAATTTTAAATGTGGTTTCTACCAGAGAAATGACAGAGTAATGTTGAAAATATTTTCTTTGTTGAGATTAGTTTTATTGGTATCTACGTATGTATGCTTGTGAGCGTTGTATTTCAATATTTTCCAATGCAATTCGAGTAGGTTATACCAACCTATAGTTAGTATGTATTTTTATGGAAAATTTTACTTCATAAATATTTCGTTAGTTGGAATGTAGCATATAGTGTGATACAAATCTCATAAAGGATAACATGCATGCAAAGCAATACACCATTCAATTTCAGCCATTAAAATATATAATATGAATGATGAATGCAGAAAATGTAATATTATGCATCATTTAATGTTTAAATTATATTTATTTTAGTTTATTGCGTCGATAAAATCTCACATTCAGGTTTGATTGCTACGAATTTTTTGTACCATCAATATAGAAATTTTGTCCACAGCTAATTAGAATAGGGTGTACTTTATAAAACCTAAATTGGAATTATCCGAAAACATATATATTTTTAAAGGATTTTGTTCAAATTTCAGTTGATTACGACACTGCTAAATGCAAATTAATGAAAAATTGAGTGATTTTTAAATCGGTTTTATAGTTTTTGAAGTAAAAAAAGTAAAAAATTTTATTTCTCTTGCATAAGAGTGGCCAACACCAAAAACAAAAAAATCATTGAAATCGGATAAAAATTACATGCCACCATTACATGTATTCCCTTTCAAGTTGTAAAAGTCTTCAAGATGAGCGTTTTCTCGCCTCATTTAAATAGTTTCGAAATAAACTCAAAAATTGAGTGAAATTTGTAAAAAATTATTTCTAGAAATTTTAATTTTTGCATTTTTTTCGATTTTGACAGAAATTTGATGCAATGTGTTGAACATTTAACCACACAAATGTCTCAATTTTAATTGAATAAGACTTGATAACATCTCAATAATATTTTTGAATTTTATTCTCATTTCTGAACATTAAAAAACATTTTTTTTTATTTCAAAATTCCATTTTCCAAATAATATCACTCATGTTGGGTAATGCTTTAATGAAAGGCTTTAAACTGATTTCAATAGTTTCGATAATTTAATACGAAAATATCAATTTTCAATACCATAAATTGGGAATAGTGAGTGACTCGTAAAAAATATAGCACACAAATGTAGATAAGAGACGAATGTGGGCATACAATTAATTTATTATGATGGGTGATTTAAACCTACAACTTTTGTATTACCACAACAACAATGTAGTTGAAAAAATACACCAATTTCTTTTTTTTTTTTTTTGTATATATGACCAACAAAAGAAGAAGAAGAAAAAAGCTACTTTAATGTACGGTATTAACGCAGCAAATGTTTAAAACGAAATGATGAAATGAAATACTGCGCAAAAACCTAAAAAGCAAATGAAACGAATAAATGAAATTTATGTTTGTATTTTTTTTTTTTTATAAAGCAATCACTATACCACTCACTACAACTCAAAAAGTAGCGATAGCAGCAGCAGCAGAAGAAGCAGCAGCACAGTAAACGTTGTATAAAAGCCATTTATATGTGTATGCGTGTGTATGTGTTTTTGTGTTGGAATTTTATACTTTATAAGTTCATAGATGCTTGTGTCTTATGAGAGTGTGGCCCCCGTCAAAGACTAATCATCGAATATTGAGGAAAAACCTAAAGAAAACGTCAGCATTTTGTGAAATAAAATTTGCTGGTGCTGTTGTCGCTGCTGCTGCTACTGCAGCTATAAGAAGAAAAATTCACACAAACTAATCTTTACTATAGATGGATATGCATATATTGTATTTAGTACATAGAGTATAATGTACTAACAGCAGCAGTAGCACACAACCCTCCACTCCACCCCACTGAAGCCAACAACCAGCCTTCACATATAATGAAGGAAAACCCTGGCTACACTGATAGCTATCAAATACACGTACACATATATATATATATATATATATATATATATATATGTAATGATCATTATCATGTTGTATAATGATGATGACAAAAACGATAACGACAACAATTTACACTGCGATGACTACCTCCGGCTGAGCGTGCAAGGCGAATGAACAAATCGAACGATGAAATGTTGAACTGAACCAACGAGCTGCTGCGTTAAATTATTATTGAATTTCATCTCACTGTGCGCTTACCCGCTTGTACAAATTTTACTCTGATAATACATATGAATAAAACGCAACACAAGAAACCATACCATACCATACCATACAACAACAACAACAACAACTGCTTGTTATTACTCGTTTGTTCGTACACACATACATACAAACTATTTTGTTCACCTTTAATAAATAATGGTATTAAGGCAGCAAGCAACTACGTCGACAAACGCACCAACTGACGGAGACGACAACAGCAGCGACGGCTGCTGCTCTACCAACTTACAATGAGCAAATAATCACACACCAACAACAACAGAACAATCAGTGAAGAGTGAATGAGATGCATCTATGCATATACGTTGCATTGCAAGTAGGAGTGAGTAGAGCTAAAGGCAATTAAGTACGGATGTAGGCATGTGTATGAATGTGTGTGTGTGTGTAAATATTTAGTTCAATTGCTGTTGCTGTAGTATGTAGCTGCAACAATTCTGACTATTTTGTTTCTTTTTCTGCTCATAAAGTTATTTTGAATGCGTTTGCGCATTTCATACTCGACAGCAGCAGCGATAGCAAAAACAACAACAACAACAACAACTTGGGAAAGTGTTGTTTTTGATTTTTGTTCTGTTTGCCGCTGCTGCTGATTGCACTATGTGGTGTGTATGTGTGTGCATTTATTTTATATAACCACTTCTTCTAGATAGTCGTCGTCGTCGTCGTTGTTTGTTCGTTTCTCTTTAAATCGATATTTTCACATTCGTCTATTTTATGTTGTTTGTTTTTCATCTTATAACAACAACAACAACACCGCTTTTTCTTTCTTTCCCTCCCCGCCTTTGCCTTTATTTTTTGCCTCTTGTGTACATAACGTCATCAACATTGTATGCAGCCAAAGCATTGTGATATCTTTGTTTTTTTGTTTTCTACAAGCAGAGTTGTATTTTAATTTTTGTACTTGATGTTGTGCACGAATATATGTATGCATTGATTTCCTGCGTTTCGACTCGAAAAATATTTCTTTAATACGTATACGTCCTCTCAAACCTATGTTAACTGACTCCCACTCATACTTTAAACAAAAGCACCCACATACATTCAAATTTACCATATGTTTTATATTCGAATATGTACGAAGAGTATTAGAGGTAGGTACTACTACCTACATATGTATGTATGTACATACACACTGAAAGGCTGTCTGACTTGATTGACTGGCTGGGCTTGTTACTTTAAATTGTATGGTGTGCTTTTTGTTTTATTATAATTTGTTGTTGTTGTTTTTCTTGTAAATAATGGGTGTTGAGGAAAATGGAAAATCAACAACAACAATTATTGAGAATCATACAATACATACATACATACACAGAAATATATCAATAATATATAGGTACCTAAATATGGAAGGAAACACATTAAAGTTATTTTACAAGAATTTTATACAAAAAAAAAAAAAATTAAATCAACGATATATTTTGCTATTGTATGTTCGATTTGCTCAACGAACCATACAATCAGTTTATTACTGAAAAATACATAGAATGTGTGGAAAAGAGATGAAATTGTGCAGTATATGTAAGAGCTGTTTGTGTACGAGTAAGACGACAGTAACGAAGGCAACTACATTACTAAGAAGAACAGCAACATCACATATTTATTAGAAATTAGTACTTTACTGTTGAGTTGTATTTTAAATAATGGCTTTTATGAAATTTAAAATGCGCCCATTTTAAATATCCTTAAAAATTGGATTTTTACATAGCTTATTGGTTAAGTATGCGATCGGTAGTCTATGCATTGGCAAAACAATCTCAAAAGTTGTTCAGAAAAACGAACAATCTTTATCAATCTATAACGCTGATGCAATGTATAGAAATATGTATTTTATTAATCCTTCGGGTCGGGTCACTTGTGCCGAAACTAACATTATCCACGTTTTTATTTGTTTAAACAATTATATTGTTTAATCAAATTAAAAAATCGTTAATATAGTGATTGATACTGAAAATAGAATTTTCAATAAAGTTTCGTGATTTTTTTTCAAATTTTTTTTAGCACTTTTATGTACTTTTTTAAGTACCGGACCCAAGTGACCCAACGTTACACAGAAGAGGTGCTAAAAACGACGTTACATGCCAAGGATTCATAAAAAAAATTTAATCCTTGCGAAGAGACTTTCATCTCATCAATATATACCATATGCTTTTCAATCGTATAAATTACATTATTTCTATTTGTGGGCGGATAATCGATAACTATTTCGAAGAATTTTCCATCCAAAATATTATACATATAATTTAAAGCGGAGGGTCAAGAAAAACTACAAATTTCTATTTGTATCTTTTGTATTCTAAGATAGGGAATATGTGCGATAAAAAAAAAATTTTCTAATGAAAATTTGATAAAAAGGGCAAGTCGACAAGTCTGAGGAGAAAGAAGAGGGTTAACGTAATCCCATGATATTTATCTGACTGGACGATAAATGTAATAAAAGAGAAAATACAGGGCAATAATTACGATAGCGACACTATACTACAGTATATATAGTATGATAGTAAATGACGACGATTAAAATAGTAGCAAAGGAAAAATTCGAAACATAGATATAAACGACGCATACACATGTAACAAAAATAACGATAATATTAAAAAAATAATAGTAGCAACAACATTACTATAAAATAATAATAATAATAATATGTAATAATAATAATAATAATAGCAGCAATGAGAAGAAATCTGTATTTTAACCATATGAAGCCAACAGCAGCAGCAGCAGCAGCCACAGAAACGGCACACCATATTTGTATGCTGCTTTTACTCGTATGTGTATGTGTTTGTATTGCTGCTGTTCGTTGCTTTTCGTTATTGTTTAATGAACGACATCGTTATAGCTATGTAGATATTCTCATGCCAATGTATTTGCGTCTCCATCCCCTAGCCAATAATTTCAAGAGACTTTTGTCATACATACACATACACAACTACAACCAACCCATCAACTCACCATTGCTATCGAACGACTGACTAAACGAGAATATGCTGTCACTCATTCTCATATAGCTTGTTCATTTTAACTGCAGTCTTATTGCATGGCTTGTGTGCACATAATATTGCTTATTCACTCACCCAAACACTGGTAATGGTTATTATTTGAACGCAGTAGCAGTGACGGCAGCAGAGTGACAGCAGCAGCTACGTTGTCTTAACACAACGACGAACATAGCAATTTATATGAAAAATAAAAAAAAAACAATATCAAAAGAAAAATAAATGCTATGTTGCGAATTTTCAACAGCAACGTACTCATTTGCTGTGTTGCCATACTTCATGGTACCACTGTTGTTGTTGTTGTTGTTGTTGCTGCTGCTGCTGCTGCTTGTCATGCTGTATCGGATGGTATTAATGTGTGGAATTTAGCATTTGGTACGCGTTTGTACGGTATATTGTAACTATATACATGCACATGTACATATGTATGTGTATGTATTGTTGTTATTGTTGTTCATGTTTTTATTATTTGTACGGTTGGAGGATGAAACGACGTTGACTGTATTATTATTATTATTATTATTATTACAAACTACGACGATAACGATGATGATGATAATGATGATGTAGAATTGGAAAAAAGAGAAGAATTCGTAGAAGCAGCGGCAACAGCAGCAGCAGTGATAGAATTAAGCACATAGCATTGTATATGCATGTATAGTTGATGCTAACAATGTTCTTTAGCTACCCTTCAATGCACACAAACACATACTATATGTACGTATATCCCATACAACAACTATATATGGATGGATTAACTAGGTATTTGTATGTGTATTGTGCTAGAGTACGACACATACATACATACATGTGTATATATTGCAGCCATTTTAGAGCCAAGCACCATTTGTTGACGTCGTCATATGACCAAATAGGAACATGAACCACATACATATACATATACTCATATACTCATACATACGTATGCATGTATGAATGTATATAGAAATATAAAGTATTTTCTTCTCATTTGCCTAACATTAAAATTTTCCAGCGAAAATTTATTTATCTTCATCGAGAAAGGCGGAGAATAATGTGAAATGAAAAAAAAATTTATTAATTTTATGAAAGAGATTATATGGAGCAAAAGATAAACTTTATTATAAATTGTTTTTTTTTTTTTTTTGAAGAAGAAGAAATTTCCTTTTAGTTCTGGTTTAGGTCTAGGGATCCTAGACGATTTGTGTATTCTTTTTTATACTAGGTGCTCAGCGAAATATATACTACTTAATACTATAGTTTTACACATGACTCTAATTTTATTGCTCACAAATGGAGTAGTACTTTCCATGACCTTACCCAAAGCTTCAGATGCTGAACGTAGCTTGGCTTGGTAGTTGTTGAGTTTTTTGTTTGTCGCAATTAATTTGTTGATTGCTATAAAAAAGTGTATATTAATGCTTTCTGACTGAACTGCTTGATTTTCAAAGAAATTTGGAGCCGCAATAGACATATTTGAAAATGGACAGAATCGGATATGAACCACGCCTACTTCCCATACAAATTTATGCTTCCGTATGCATGTTTTCATACTTTATGCACGAAAATATAAATTTATATAATTTTTATTTTTTTTTTTTTGACTTTTTGTGGATGTAGTGGCCTCTCTTCAATTACTTGAGGATTCTCAGAACCCCAAATACGACAATTTTGTTTGTTAACATACCCACCGAGTGAGAAATGTGCTTCGTCGCTGAAGAAAATTTTGTTCGAAAAATCGCCGTCCACCCATTCGACGTATCTACGACGTTGTGAATGGTCAGCTGGCTTCAGTTGTTGTGTGAGCTGGATTTTATATGGATGTAGGTGTAGATCCAAATGCAAAATACGCCATAATGTGCCGTAAGACAGTCCTAATTCCTGAGAACGACGAGGAATCGACACATTCGGGTCACAGGCCTTACAATATCTGTAACCGATCCAGTCTCTTCATATTTCTTCACAATTTTGCCAATTGCTTGCGTAGTTGGACGATTATGTAAACCATAATCTCCTCTTAAAGCACGATATGTGGCTGTGGCAGAATCACCATTTTTGTAGTAGGTTTTTACAATTTTAATGCATTGTGCGATAGTTAAGCGATCCAATTTCGCAAATGTCACACTTTGAACTGAAAAAGAAAGAAATTGTTTTAACAACTCAGTTTGACAGATATCGAATTCTAGCCCTATACTTTTGTAACCGCGAAATGGATAACCCTTTATTTTCTATTAGATGGATCCATTTAAGAATGGACCTGATAACCATGTAGGATATCTAAGTTACGGTACCTACCTAAAACCTTATTATTTAAAAGCTTTGCCTTTAAAAAGAATTTTTATATTTTTATATACGTAATTAAAAATCTATTTGACAAAAATATTAATAAATATTGTTTTTAATCTTTCTCTTTACAGATCCTAATACAACACTTGCAAAATAATTCATCTATATAAATTAATTGTTTGTTAATGTATATATAAAAAAAGAAAAAAATTGAAATAGAAAAGAGAATAATAAGAAAAAATTTTGTTTTTAAACGGAGGGGGAAATTTTTGATGGGTGGTGACGTATATCCATTTAAATATACACCTCCTCCAATGCATTCGTTGCCGGTACCATTGTGGTTGTCGTCGTCTTCGTCTTCGTCGTCGTTGTCATCGTGGTCATTGTGGTCGTCGTGGTCACCGTCGTCGTTGTACAAGTCGTCGTCGTCGTCGTTGTTGCAAATAAGTGGTGTTGTAGAAAATGGTACGAGAGAATCTTATTATTGATTTCGGTAGACAACAACAACAAAAAGAAAAAGAAATAAAGCAATTAATCGAAACACTACCAATTTCATCAACGGCTGTACCAGCATTGTTGTCGTCTTCGTCATCAATATTCACAATCGCAGCACATCGTGTTGAGGATAATTCCAATAACTATAACATTAATAATATGAATAAATATGATAATGCGAAAAAATTTCAGCAATTTAAACGGTAAGTTTTAAAAAATATCTCACAGAATCTACCTATATCTAATAATTTACTTTCAAAACTCAATATAGAACTATGACCAAATGGATTACTTTCAACAATTATTTTCTCCAGTGTCGATTTTGCCCAAAAGTCACTTGATTTTTTAAAAATACTTGTCCAGTACAGTATTCATTCTAGCGATTGTTATTCTTGGTTGATGCATATTTTTAGTGTTTATATGTGAGTGTGAGTGTGTTTATAATTCTGTGTTCTTATTGCAGACAAGTGTATTCTTTAATAACCACACACTCATAAGCCAGTTACTAATGTTGTCTGGTTTTACCTGACTGAGCTGACAACCAGCCGGTTTGTTTGTTGATCTTTATTTTCTTTAATAAAATGTCTTCTACAAGTGCATACTTATGTACATGCATATATATATTTTCAATATCTGTTTTTTGATTTTTATTATTTTTTTCATGGAAGTACTTATATTTTTATTTTTTTTTTAATTTTATACCTAAATTGGTTTCATTGGAAGTTATTAATATTTGCATAACTATCTCGTTTTTAGTTCTATACCTAAATAGATTTTTTGGAACTGTTTGTTCTTTTTTTTAATTTTTATTCCACATGTGGTATCTATAATATATTTTCATCATATGTGTATGTGTATTTATATGCAGACTACTGAGTGACTAAATATTATGTAAATTATAATAAAAACATTTTAGAATATTACGTAATATAGGTATACATATGTATATATGTAATTAGTATTTTTCTCTCTGTCTCACTCTCTCTCGTTCTCTTGATTTTGCATTTCTTAAAACATGATATGCATATAGCTAGGTAGTTAGGTAGGCTTATATAAATTGTATTGGTATGTATTGGTCAGGTGTACATATAATTATCTATTTGTTTTCAACATTTTTTAAGTATTTTTTGTTATTGTTTAATTCGTTTTGCTTTCAACTAGTTTTTAGATAGTACGTACCTACATATTTGTCTACATGCATAATTTTAGTTAATTTTTATTTTTAAGTTTTCTATTAATGTTGTTGTGAGGTTACCTAATAGTTTCGGCAAGGTTGGATATTGTATTTTTTTTTTCATGCATTTTTCATATAGCTATATATATAATATGTCTAATTTTTGTACATGATATGTACCTACATATGTACGTACATTAATTAATTTATTTATATTTCTGATTTAGTAGTAGTAGTATTTGTAAAATAGTTGAAACAACACAATATGTGTGAATTCTCCTTTTTGGAAGTCGATCAAATGCAAAAAAAAAAAATTTTTTTATCGATTTCTAATAGCTTTAATTTATCATTAAAATTGCTGTGATTCTTTCAATTTTAAATGAAAGAAGAGAAATGAAAAAAAAAAGCAACGAATAAGGTTAAGTCAGTCTAGACTGATCCGGTTACCCGGTTAGTACCTACTCCAAAATGAAATGAAAAATGAAACTTTTTGGAGGGTACAAAAAAACAAGGTGTTCAAGATAGTGATGATGATATTGGGCGCGAATTTGGTGTATGTAAATGTTAAAAATAAAGTTAAAATTAACTTGGACCTACACAGTTTTGGATTCTCTGGCTTAATTATAAGTTTGAACAATATAACTATGTATCTACCTAAAGACTAGAAAATGATGTAAATGTATTTCAAGTTTAAGTTTATTGTTGAATACTCATACATGCTTTTATACACATATGTATGTATATTCAGATGATATTGTGGATTTCCCAAGAATTGAATGAAAAATAAAAATTCATAAATAAATATTTATAAACATGTGGTAAGCAGCAGCAGAGTTAATACAAAGTCTCTTCTATGTGGCATTGACAATGAAAGAGAACAATACTAAATATGTGAGCAAACAACGAAAACATAAATAAATAAATTACTTAACGAAACCTGCTATACACATCAATTCTACGAGTATTTAGTATATACTATATATATTATATATACTGTATTAGACATAGATAAGTCGTATTATTTTGGTAGGCATGTATATATTTACATACATAGATATGAATTAAATACAAAAGGAAGAAATAATAAAAAACACAAATTAGCAGTATTAACAAGTCTAACAATACCACAGCTAAGCGTTTGAAATTTAAAAAGAATTTTCTATGCCAATATTTCTATATGATTTATTTTGAGGTGCTTTTAAGGATGCAGTGATTTACAAAAAATTATATACTCTATATCTATAATATGCATAAGTATTATATTATACGTATTTCATTAAAATAATGAAAATTTTCAAATAGAATCAATGAATCGATCGAACTAAATGTACTAATGTACGAGTTCTTACCTATTTTGATTTCCATAAGTAAATATTTTAAATTATTTATTATTTATGGTAATTTTTTTTTTCATAAACATTTCTATTTAAAACAGATATGAAAGCCTTTTAAAATTCATAATTAATAATGATGAGTGGGGAGAATAGATTTCGCTTTTCCCTCTGTTAAATCGACAAGCATCGATATAATTTAGTACACATATCAGCATGAAAATAATTTAAA
Organism: Megamerina dolium; assembly: GCA_963854835.1. Classification (NCBI taxonomy): domain Eukaryota; kingdom Metazoa; phylum Arthropoda; class Insecta; order Diptera; family Megamerinidae; genus Megamerina; species Megamerina dolium. Next base: position 52,415,179 of record OY978529.1, read on the forward strand.
CTAATGAAAAATATACATATACATATACGCGAAAGTAAATTCAACTAAAACGTATTATACATACAATGTATAACAAACACATATCGTATAAAATTCGTATTTCGTAATTTGTGTACTGCTGGTACTACCGGCACATTAAAATTTTGTGCGTATCAAAAAATAATGACGCATTATTTTAATGTTTATTTTTTTTTAGTTGTTTTTGTTTGTGTATGTGTGCAGTAGTTGAATGTAATTTTTTGTTTTTTCCCACCACTTTCATCTTGTACAGGGCCTTTTTGACTATTGTATACGTGGTAGTAGCATTTATTTGTATAATGTTCTAGATATTGGGCATAGATTTGTATATTTGCTATTCTGATTATGATCGTTTTTAAATGCTTTTATTTATTTTGTTTTTTGCTCGATTTGATATTTTCAATATTTTTAACCCTGAAACAACGTACATATACATATACATACTCATTGCATACACACACTTAGAATTGCGTAAGTAAATTGAATAGAATATTGGATATTTTTTTGTTTGTTTTGAAATCTCATCGAATATATGATATTTTTAATTACGATTCGATAACATTAAACTTAAGAGAATACGTATTAGAACTATTTCCCTCTTATATATGTATTTTTTCGTGTGGTACCTTAATTAAAAAATCATTGTTAAAAGAATATATTGAAAATCGGAATGTAATAAGCGAGCTGTTCATCACTTTTCGCCCATTTTCGTTCCCTTTCATCCAGCAAAATAAATATATAATTTTATGTGCCAAGTTTCAGCATGATAATTTTGTAATTTCGTCCCAAAAAGATGTGAAAACACATATCTAAGCATAAGATTGTATGAGAAGTAGGCGTGGTTATTATGTGAGTTTGTCCATTTTCGAATATATCTGTTATTTAGTGAGATATAAATTGTATACACCCATTTCCAGCTTAATGATTTTATATTTTTGCGCCTAAAGTGTGAAACCCAACACTCTCAACAACGTACTTTTGTATGAGAGATGGACATGGCTTTAATCCGATTACGCCTATTCCCGAATATATAATTTCTCTGATCAGATTAAATATATAGGGTAAATTTTTTTCCGTTAGCTATATATTTTCGTGGTTAAAATGTGAGAATATAGATTAATTAAAGGCAAGGTCCTCACCTTATTATGCCTCTTTTAGATTTCACACTCTTTTTTTTATATAGCTTTCACATACCTTGATCTATGTAACTAAGGCAATTCTTTTGTTTTGATGTAATTAAATATAAATTTTGATAGTAGTGAATTTTTGGCTTTAAATAAGTGTAGCATAATTTTTAATTATTTTATTTTATAATAATTTTTTTCACACTCTGAGTTAATTTCCACAATTTTGTTTTATAAAAATATTTAGTGTATTTTTTCTTTACCTTTACCTTATTCTGAAGGCAATTGACTAGTAATGTATAGTTGCCTTGATTGAATAGTAGTCGGCATCCTTTTTATTATTTTTCATCATTCAATTTATTTAGGTTGTGAAAAATTGTTTTGTGACAAATTATTCTCAATTTGTTTTTCTCTTATATGTACCTTCGACTATCTAATCAACTAGCCAGACACTAATCATTGTGTTAATAATAAAAATAAACAAATCACCTTTTTATTTTTGCCCCATTTCATTTTATTTTTGTTAAACATTATAGTTGGCTTTTTGTCATTTGACTTTTGTATGTTTGTTGTATGCGTTTATTTGTTATTTCAATGTCATGTTACATATAATTTTTTTTTTTCACTTTTTTCACTTGTTATACGTATGAGTGTTCTTGAGTGAGATAGTAAAAGGCAAAAACAAAACAAACAAAAAATGTATTGTTTGTAAATATCTAACTTATACACATAAGCAGAATTACATGAAAATGAAAATGTTGTTCTATCGAAATAAATTTAGCGAGTATAATTGAAAAATGAAAGATTTTGAAATATGTAAATAGATGCTGAAAATTGTTATTATTAACATGATTATTACAATTACCAATATAAATATTTGCATTTTTCATAGAATTCAAAACATGTGTTTATTATAATTTTTATGTTTATTTTTCCTCGTAATTCCCCTTTTCTGCCATAATAAAATTGAATTTTATTAATACCTATATAATATGAAATAAAAATAACAATATGTGCACAGATTTTACATATATTTTCATATATTTCAATTCGACATTTATTACGCAAACGCCCCAACAAACACAATAATACATACGTGCGTTCGAATAACTCATATGCCAACATCATATATATGTGTGTGTGTGTGCCTATGTATATACTACATATACATATGCGTATGCATGTGTATATATATTTTGTTTAATTTAATTTCAATTTTATTACAATTTCAATGATTTCCCGATTATAGAAAAGCATACACCTTTTGTGGGTGCCGTAGCTCAGTGGTTAGTGTGTTCGCCTTCTGATCTGTAGGTCGTGGGTTCAATCCCCGGCTGATGCATAACAAATTTAATATCGAAAAGATTTTTCTTTCGAATGGTACCCACCTGTCGGCAAGCAATTGGCAATTCTTCCGACAGTAACAACTTGCCATGAAAAAGCTTCTTAAAGAACTCTGTGACAAAGCTCAGAAAAAGTGATGTCACAAGTGTTCTGCCGTTCGGAACCGGCTAAAATAAGTAGGTCCCTTCTAATACTGTCCAAATTTAAGACGCACAACAGTAATGGAAGAGAAGCTCGGCCAATGAGTCCTTTGGGGCTTTAAGTGCCACATATTTATTTTTTATTTTATACACCTTTTGAAGTGTTGCTCGTGTGCCTTAGCACATTCTGCAATTGTATTTAAGCGTTCATAGAACTTTCGAAAGAAAGAGAAAGAATATATAAATAAATAAATAAAAATCAAATCAACATTTACACATATGATTAATAATGAAAATTAATATAAGTAAACTGCAGTAATTGTGCTTCACGAACGAAGTTGCGAATTACATACATTTTTTTTTAAAGAAAGTAAAATGAAAAAAAATACTGTAGATGCATAAAATTCAAATAATGATTGCTATAAATCATTCTGCCTGATATCGCTATGTATTTTAACATATTCATCCGCCCCTTAAATTAAAGTAATTGATTTTAATTTAATTTTATTTAATGTGTTGCCATTTAAAAATGAGTTGTTTTTACTATATGCTATACTTACATATATATTTTATTACAAATTACAAAACATTTGTTATTTTTACGAGTCATGAGTTTATTTTTCACACAAGTGTTTACTTATAGGAATAATGAGTTATTTTGTTAAAAATTTCGTGCATGATTCCATTCTATAATATTCTTGTGCATTTCTTTATATTTCGAGTACATATATATCTATAGATATTTATAAATATAAGCGCATGAGTTGAAATTAAGTTTAAGCATCTGGCAGTTACACTGAACGTGCTTTGGATGTAACAAAAAAAAAAAAATACTTTTTGTTTACTAAGTTTGAACATTTCTCTATGTGAATACATTTTAAATGCGTCAGAATTTTTTTAGTTACATTTAACAGTTTACTATTTTCAAGGTATACTTGCTTAGAAAGCACAATATTTTGCTGCAAAATTAAAGTAACATATACGATCTCAGATTTTTGGTTTTTAGTCTTCCAGACTTTGTCTAGTCCCGCCTAGGTCTAGAAAATGCAGAGTGTGTTTCCGATATTAACCTAAAAATATTTGCTTCTAGTGTTCTTATGTGATTTGATTTGAATGAAATCTGTTCAAACTCATAAATGCAACTTTTCGAACGAATATTCAAATTTTAGTTTAAATTTAAAAATTAAGAATATTTAAATGTTAGATGGCCTCGTAGCCCAGCCCTCAGCCCCTCAACCTCATAAATTTTTTTATAAAATATAAGTTAAATGAATAAATAAATAAATAAATTAAGACGTTAGCCTACATTTAAGACTTATAAGTTACAAATAAAGGGTTTTCCATTAGGGACATAACAATTTTATCTATTAATAAAACAGAGAAATATTTGAGATATTGAGTTCAAATTTATTGTGGATATATTGCAAGCATTACATTTTATGAATGAAATTCGATTTCGGTCATATGACCACCATGAGCCCATTTACAGCGGTCGATTCTAGCACACATTTCGACCAGAACGTTGGCAATTTCGCGTTGGATGTTGTCTTTGAGCTCGTCTAAAGTTGCTGGCTTGTTGGCATAGACCAGTGACTTGACAAAGCCCCATAAAAAGAAATCCAATGGTGTTAGATCGCATGAACGAGGCGGCCATTCGACCGGACCATTTCTCGAGATAACACGTTCTAGTATGACGTTTGCTGTGTGGCTAGTGGCTGGCACCGTCTTGTTGAAACCACATATCGCTGAAGTCATGTTCATCCAATTCTGGCCACAAATAATCTTCCAACATAGCACGATAGCGCTCTCCATTGACGGTCGTTTTCATTCACGAAAAAATACGGTCCAATCACACCTCCGGCATGAAAACCGCACCAAACAGTAACTTTTTGCGGGTGCAACGATGTCTCAAGAAGCACTTGTGGGTTTGTTGCTGACCAATAACGCACCTTTTGCTTATTGACAAAGCCATTGAGCCAGAAATGAGCTTCATCGCTGAAGATGATTTTTCGCTCTTAAAGTTGCGACCACCGACTCTGAATTTCGGTAGTAATTTTTAATAATTTCCAAACGTTGCTGGTTCGTGAACTTTACCATGATGAAAATGTTGACTTTAACTAACGTTTTAACATTGACAGTTGATTAAAAAAGCTTAAGGGTGCGTTCATATAAACAAACGAAATTGTTATGTCCCTAATGGAAAAGCTTTTAGTAGGCATATTTTTTTTAAATTGCAAATGAGCGTTTAAATTAACTCATAAAAACACATAAAAACAATTTGTGTTGATTTAAAATGGGATGAGCCACTCCTGCAAGATTTTGTAAATTATAGTCTAGTACCTAGTTGTTAAAATTTTGTGAAAGTATTTAGTATTTGAAATTTTTATTTGATTTGCTTTGTTACACCTGCAAAATTTTCAACTATGAAATGGCAATACTTAGTAGTAGTGAATTGAAGAGAGGAAGGTGGCGAAACTAACACTATGTACATACTAGTAATACTCGTAATATTGGTAATCGTGATTGTAGTGTTAATAATTGCTAGGAGGCATGTAACTAGCTAAGCTGAAGAGAGAAAAATAGTGAGATAATAGTGATTATGATGATGATGATGATGATGCGGATGATTGGTATTGGATTTAGTATACGGTGGTATACACCTGATGTTTGAATACATACCAAATTCAATAAAAATTACTACTAAATCTTACTATCATCATCATCGTCACACAATCAAAGGCAATTATAGAGTGACTATGCAGTAAAACGCCAATCATATAATAACAATGTTGCCATTTGTGTTATAATTTAATTGTTATTGTTGATAGCTAGCTAACATAGTTGGTATTTACAAATGTATGATCCTTTTAAAGAAGTGGAAATAATAAATTTTCTCTTGAAGAAATAAACGAGATGTGCAGCAGCAGCATATACTACAATACAAAGTTGTATTGTAACTATCGGATATATATAACTGGAAATGTCTATAAAACCGGCTTTGTTTTTTCTTTTAACATTTGCAAATATGAAATGGCATGCAATGAAATAAGAACAAGTTAATCGGTTCATTATCATCATTATCATCTTCATTATTATAATTATTAATATTAGTAGTAGCTGACAACGGTAATAATAATAATCATACTTGTACAATAGTTAATATAATAAATAGTAGCTATCATATGAAAAACATTCAAAGGCTCCAAACGCTATAAAGTTGTATACATATATCTGTATATAATGATCATCTTTAGAATCAACTATTAATAATAATATTCTCATTCTATGACGGTTTCTTTGTAATACTTTGTACTAATATTGTTGTTTTGATTTTCAACTATGTGTAGTATGAACTCGTGTATGTAATCAAATTTAAATGGCAGCAAAAACTGGAATTATATATGTATGTATGTTTGTGAATTCGTTTTAGATATCTACACCCTGCACTAATGGATGAGGTTATTGAAATTTCGCTATAACGTTTGTAACCGTTTGATAGTATAAAAAAGCAAATAATAAGTATAATAGTGCGATTAAGTCAACACATAAGGTAACAGAAAGTATAGAATTTGTCATGAAAAAGCTTCTAAACGACCTGTGTGCCACAGTTTAGCTTAAAAGTAACGTCACAAAGGTTCTGCCGTATGGTACCGGCTAATATAAGTAGGTCCTTTCTAATAATGTCCTAAATTTAGCACGCGTACTGGATGAAAAGCTCGTCGCAAGGGCTCTTCTGGGCCTATAAAAGCCTTGAAGGGCCTTTTTTTCCTTTCGTTATCCAAAGTTATCCAAGTACTCCAAAAATTATTTAGATAAATTTGTTGATCACATGTCAAATGATACTTTTTGCTCAAGAACGTGGTTTAACCATTAGTTAACTAAAGAATTGATCACTGTTTAACTAATATTTCGGAAAAATGTATGAATTCTTAAAGTGCGGATTGTTAAATTACTAGCACTCGGAAGATCGGTCAATGGTAACTGAATAGTTTGAATAAAATATTAGTTAAACTCTTATCGTTAGCTAATCAATGACTGTGTAAATTATTCAGCTAAATTTGTTGATCACATGTCAAATGATACTTTTTGCTCAAGAACGTGGTTTAACCATTAGTTAACTAAAGAATTGATCACTATTTAACTAATATTTCGGAAAAATGTATGAATTCTTAAAGTGCGGATTGTTAAATTACTAGCACTCGGCCAATGGTCAACTGAATAGTTTGAATAAAATGTTGTTGGTTAATCTCTTATCGTTAGATAATGACTGTGAATTCGCCTCTAAGTGGAGCTGCATGTAAAATGGTCTTAGTTCAGGACCTATGAAGCGATAATCCACCCACTATATTATATACATACCCTTCATATAAAGTCATTGTCTCAATACTTTAAATAGTGTGTTTTGAGTGCAAATTAAACTCGATTATTTTGGACTTCACCGAGTGAAACGCACTTGTCTATATTTTATTCTAAATCCGGCAAAATTGCTATTTTTACTGCTTAGTAATATTATGAATTCTTTCATCATTTATATTTATTTTATTTATTTCTACTACTTTTGAAATTATTATTATTTATGCATTTGAACAATAAAAATTGAGAAATTAAATAAGGACAATAATTTTAATAATAAATTCAAATATTAATGATATAATTTATCACCAAAAAAAAAAATAAGAAAAGAATTATCATTGATTAGGGGGAAAATAAAGAAAAAAATAATAGAATAAGTCTTGAAAAAAAAAATTAATTTTGCATATATATTTTTTTGCTCTAAGAGAAAAGAATTAGATGTGTTTATCTCAAAATAAATACAGGTATTTAAATATGCACACTTGTTTGGTCTGCCAATGATTTGATTGACTGGCTGGCAGTTGGCCCGCTTATTATTTGCTTGTATTTTTTAAATATATTTTTTTGTTTAATACTGGACTATGACTGGGTGATTGTTCCACGTTTAAGCGTGGTAGTCTATGTAGTTGTGTACTATATATTATATTTTTGCTTTTATATTTATTTACTTATTTTGTTTTTGAATTATGAACAATCATTATTAATATAATATTTTTTTTTCCATGCCATACACATATCACCAACATATACAATATACATGTATATGTAAATATTATCGCTGCTATTGTTTGTCGTTTGCCTAGTGTGTTTATCATCGATGCTTGTGTCATATGTTTATAGAGATATAAATTTGTATTATTTGAGGGTATGAGAGTGTGTTGAGTATTGATGATGTATTAGTGTGTGAATATAGAAATGTTTTCTTTCTATTTTTATAGAAAATCGATTTCTAAATGTTGAAATGTGACAACGTTGCTTGCTATTATTGTTGTTGTTGCTATTTGTTGTAGTTGATTTCAAAAAAATGTATATTTTGCTATTTCTGGTGATGTTGGTGGTGGTGCTGGTGATGGTGGTGGTAGTAAAAATGTCAGGCGTTTTTATTTTATTTTTATAGCCATGCTTGTCATATTGTCACATATATTTACACACACGCACACACTGCATTACACTATGATTTTTACTTACACTCATCCCCTGTGGTACTAACCCTAACAATTCATTCTTCACAATTCATGTGTGAAATTATCATTGTGAAATAGTTGCCTTCGTAATCTCATCGTTGGTGTTTTTTTTTATTCTTTTTAGGTTTTTTTTCTGATATGATGGAAATTTTTTGAAAAAAAAAATAAAAAAATGCAAAGAAAATAGTTTACATTTCTTTTATTTACTTATTTGTTATTCTTTGTTTTTGCTATATTTATATAGCAAATTTATTTTGTGTGCTAAATGAAGCCAACGAGTAAAGTGATGGGGACTAATTATGTATATTGGTAAATTATTAGTAAATTATATTTACTTTACTGGGAGGGGTTGTATACACCGAGGATCTCAACCTTAATATCTCATTCCGCCTACCTGACCACTGTAGTGTGTTTCAGGCAGAAGTAAAATACTGTAAGTTAATACTGCACTTACTTGAGTCAAGCAGAGCACTGTCTCTCTTGAGTGACAGTCAAGTTGCTATCAAAGCCCTGAATTCCGTTCTCGTTAAATCTAGGACCATTCTTGACTGCCGCAGATCTCTCGATGAGATTGCAGAGTAGCATAACATTCTTCTGTGCTGGGTGCCTGGGCACAGAGGTATACGAGGAAACTGCAAAGCAGATGAACTAGCAAGGAAGGGCACAAAGGAGGCCTTAACCGAAGCAAACACAGGTTTAGGGATTCCGATTGCCACATTTAAGCATAAATTGGAGGTAATAACTCTCAAGGCCTTTCAAAAAATATGGAAGACGGACACACCCATTTGTAGAACGGCGTAATTGCTGTGGCCTAAAATCAGTGGGAAACGCACACGTAAGCTTACTGACCTTAATAGACTAGACATTTCGACCTATGTGGGAGTGGTCACCGACCAGTGCCTAATAGGTGCATACGCTGCAAGATTGGGCCTGCGAAATCTCGTATACGACTTTTGCAGAAGCTGCAGAAATGAGGAGGAGCTTGAGACCGTCTCACATCTGCTGTGCACTTGTCCTCTTTTGTGCAGGATGAACAAACAATTTCTGAGTCATTATCAAATTAATGACCTAGAAGAAATATCACAGGGTGAGATTAACAACCTCCTAAAATTCGTTAAAAACTCAGATTAGTTCAACGAGTGAACGGGTAAAAGGAATATCCGCGTGTTATCACAATGGGCCTCCATTTGGCCTATGTGCGCCTTCTCTATTGGTGAGGGCGCCCACGCTAACCTAACCTAATCTAACCTTTGTACTTAAAATTTTATACGACGATATTTTTGTGATAAAAAAATAGTATTTCGCCTGTTTTTAGTAAGATCTAAAAAAACTAAAATTGTGCCAAGACGCTCTCAAGGCACATTTCAACCTGTTTATTTTTTTCTGTATATTAGAGTTATTTTCCACATGGCCATCACACTTTCAATATGCTACAAACAGACTAAATACATTTATGGAATATGTAAGCATTTATCAGTGGAACAACACCAATATTTTTTTTTTTGCGGTGAGGAGGTAACAAAATGTCTGACCCACTGACCCGTAACTATCGTCACAATTACAGAGTGTGTCGTCGCAGACACTTTGAACCTATCCCGAAACCACGGTCGTATTACTTCGGGGTAGGGCCCTAGTGAGTCTTTATTAGACTTCACTCGTTTTGACCTGCGTCCAGGTCCCGATTCTTTCTTCTGAGTACGCATTCCATATACCGCGAAATAGCGTTCCAGTTTTCTTCGCTGTGTAACAGAATTTCGACCAGGTTTTCCACTGCCCATAACCCGATTTGCTGCTCCGTCTTCTTCCGCATTATCATATACGCATCTGGCTTGCGCTCTCTTCACCATTCTATGTAAATATTTAGAGAAAAAGCCGTGGCCAGATAACAACTGACTTAGGTAATAATTAACCTCTCCGTGTCTTCGCCCAATCCATTCTCATAGGCTTGGTATAATTTTTATGGTCCATCTGCCATACGTGTCGTTCTCCCATTTCTCTTTACAGATATTATTTGTCTGCTCTCTTATTTGCTTTTCAGCTTGTGGTGTAAAGCCTCCAGATTTTTTTGATGTAGTAACTACAACACTTATCTATAAATGTATCTGAACTCTATGCGAATCAAGTATTTTCAATCAAATTTGGAATGCAATTTTATATGGAATTTCTTCTATCATATAATGTAATATTGTAATTTTCTTATAACAAGACAAAAATGAAAATAAAACCAAAAAAAAAAAAAAGTCTAAAGACCTAATATTAATAAAGGTGAAATACAATAATTCTTATCTAAGGAATTTGAATTACTAAGTGCAGTCAATTGCTACATTTTACATGCCATTTTTTCTTGACTTTATTTTCTTCATTTTCCAAGCGCACAAATTTCACAGCTGAACTGAATTGAACAATTTCATATAATCAACTCACAAAAAAAATTGCTTCCATTACCATCAATATCAATATCCCATCATCCAGAAGTATCTCGCCTCAACTCATCCAATTTTTCTGGGACGTTTACATCATCTAAAAATTTTCGTTTGAAATTACGTATGTAACATACATACATGTGTGTGTATGTGTATGTATATGTGAAAAATGACAAAGGTGGTAGAGCTTGGAAAAGATGGGATTTACATGAAAAAATCCACACATATTTACACCATCATCATCATCATCGTCTTTTCTATTATGTTCGAAGGAAATTTTCTACACTTTCCTATTGTTGTACGCATATTTAAGTATATTTTGCTATATATACATACCTATTTTTCGAGTAATATTTGCTGCTGTTGTGGACGTTGTCGTCATCGTCGTCATCATCATCAACATTATCATCATCATCATTATCATATTCAATATTGGCTTTGTGCTGTTGCCTTCTTTCTAATACTATGAATAGTAAGTATTGACGAAGATGCTATTGTGTAGAGTAGGCAATAATAGTCAGTAGGTATATGAAGATATATAAACATCACCATATATATAAATATATATGCTATCAATATAGTATGTATGTATATATGTACATACTTGGAAATAGTAGTCAGACAGGCACTATTGCATGCATACTCTCTGCCAATACAAAAGTTATAACTTTGCATGGGTTAGAGTAAGTAAAAAGAAGAAAACTAAAATATTGTGCTCCTGAAATGTGGCAACAATGCATACTGGTTCTTTGTATGCGTACGTGTGTATCTTTTTGGTTAGTTTTTGTTTTTTTTTGTATTTTTTTGTATTTCGTGTATATTTTGCCATTGTTATGGGGCATAGAGTAGTCGTTGTCGTCATATGGTTTTGTATTGTATTCACATGGTAAAATTATAGTATGAGCAAGTGAGCAAGCATACATATAATAGAGCGAGCAAGTCGTCTTATCTGTGAAATACATGCATAAATAATAATAATAATGTAGAGCTGCTGTATGTGGTGGTGTTTACCTTTTGTGCTGTGCTGTGTGTGTGTGTATTTATACGTAACCCATTGTAGCTGTTCATGGTTGTATGAGATTGTATGTATGTGTATGTGTGTGTGTGTGTATTATTTTGTATTGAGTACTCACTCGTACGTAGTATACACGTTATTGTCATATTTTGTATCTTTTTCTCGTATTCTCTTGTCGTTTCAAATTCGTTGGTTGTTTTCGTCGTATGCAGAGCGACATAGACGGGAAAGCAAGCTATGCAAGCAAGCAGAATCGACTCAATTCGACATAACTAGCAACAAAAATCAATGTATGAATGTAGTCATCATATAGTGTAGGTTGTGTATGGTAGTGTAGTATTCATTATTGTTGTTGTTGTTGTTGTTGTTTGTAGCGCTACAAAACTAAATTTGCTGATTTCATGTACCTAACATACATACATATATATGTATGAACTATAGGTGCAGTTGTATGTTGTTTCGTTTCTCCCTTTCGGACTCTAGCTGCTGCTGATGGATATTTGCTGGTTGAATCGTATTTGTTTCTTTCAATTATGCGAAATATACATATATTGTATCTTATGGATACACGTTTTGTAAACATTTCATGAATATTTTTTTTTTTTTTCAATTTTTATTCTTTTCATATGGCGGCAACGTGTACTAATACCAGTATATATATTGTATATATGTATATACATACATACGAATATAAATATTGACGTGCAATAATTTTGTTGGCTGTTTTTATTTTTTTCCAATTTTATGTATTTTATGTTATTGTTCGTATGTGGAGCGGCGAACAAAAAAATAAACAGAAAAAACCATAACTACTGGCTGGCTGACTCTCAGGGCTAAAATTCGGTATATATATGTATATGCGTGTGCGAGAATGAGTCTCTCTACGTTAATGTTGATGGAGAATTTTTGTAATTTTTGTGTTAATGTTTTATGTATTTTTCTTTTCTTATTTTTTTTTTTTATTGCTGCATATTGTATTTCTCGTAAATTACACATTGACGTCCTTTGTTGTTGTTGATGAGGGGTGTTCACAACTCTGCAGTGTGTGTTGCAGCTTCAGTTGAATTTTTCTTCTTTTTTTTTGCTATTAATTTACTTATTTATTTATTTATTTATGGCTTTTATTCTGTTATTGTAGTATTTTTATTATTGCAATTTTTGTATATGTAGCTGTATGCATACATATATACATAAATATAAATGGTTAGGCTTTTGTATGTGTGTGTGCATTCTTCCGGTTTGTTTATTCATTAGTTGTTGACTTTTGTTGCACGTTTTATATGCGTCTTCCATATGGAAGAATGAAAATTACATACATTCAATGGTATGGATGTACAGTTTACATATGTGTATGGTCGGTCATATAGTATCTACATAGAGTATAGTAGCAATTACTTATGAGTCATACCGTATCATCCATATAAACAAAGAGGGCGGTTTATATGCCGCACATATATCTAAAAACATTCTCACAGAAATAATCATCATTGATTCTACTATTATACAAACTTTATTTCTAATCTATTTGTACAGCTGTATTATTTGATTAAATTCAATTGATTTGGATTGTTGAACATATATTTTGTCTATCTGAAAAATTAGATTTTTGAAGTTTGAATGAATAAGATTATTTTAATTATTCTTCCTTAATGAAGTGATACTTTCATTCGATATTTGTGTAAGAACTCTTTCAAAGGTCCTTTGCATAGCAAATGCTTTCGAGTTTGTTGTTGTTAAGCAATCAGTGAAAATATACAAAAGTAAGAATAGGGTTATTTTCTTTAGATCATTTCGATTAAATAAAAGATTGGTTAATTCAGAGGCATCTCTCACGATCTCGTTCCCGTTCCTTCTCCCTGTATTACAGTGAAGGTGTCCTGATTTAATGCATGGGTTGTATGGAACCCTTCGAATAACACATATATTTTGCATTAATAAATTTTTTTTTATTCATAAAATGTAGGACTGTGCAATTAATCGTGTAGTGGAACAATCTGGTTAATCAATTATTTGATTAATCGTAAATTTTGATTAATCAAAATACGAATTTTTCGAATAATCGTGATTTTGATTAATGAACAATTGAAATTATTCGATTAATTAGAATCTTGATTAAGAATTTTTGATTATGAGTAATATTTTTCGAATAAAATATTAAAAATATTTATTTTTCTTAATACAAAGTAGAAAGGTAGATTTTTAAAGTTACGAATATAATTCAATATATTCTTTTTTCAATCGAAATTTTGATTAATTGAATTATTTGTGTTTTGATAATTCCATATTTTAATTTTTGTCTAAACGATTTCTTACACCGCCCTAATGTATAATGTATATTTATCGATATTTTTAATTATATGGGGCCATATATTATTTACGGCTTTACATATATCTTCACTTCCATGTTGACCACAGAGAGAGAGAGATAATCTTTAATTGATGAGAAAAAATTATAATAATACATAATAAAATTATCATTATTACAAAAGTAATTAATAAAGATATATATAATTGCAACATTGTTGCAATTATGCTATTGTATAGTATATGAAGTCATCATTTTTATTGCACATAATTTTACTATTTCTACTTGCTTGATTGCTGTTGTTGTTGTTGTTGTTGTTGTTGTGATTTAAATATGCCAATTGCTAGATATGCGTAATTGGTAGTTTCAATGTTGACACTCCTGTTGCTGCTGTTGTTGTAATTAATTTTATTACCACAACAATCAGCTACCATAATAAATTTGCATTTAAATCTTAACCCATTTAATGCAGTGAGCTATGAACGAGTGTGTTTGATATGGTTCCGATCACCATAAAATGTTGAGATTTTCAAATCCAATTTTGCCACATTTTTATTATCTACCTAGTACTTTGACTTATAACTGGTGCTACTGTTTACTTATCTGTCCTTACCTCGCTGAGTCTAGTTAGAGCGCTGTTGGATGCTCCATTACTACTTTATCCTTTCATCGCCCGTTGGAGCGGGGTACAGATTTGGCAAATGTTACGTTAGGTTAGGGTAGCTTATGTGGCTGCTCTCTCTCTCTCTCTCTGAGAGGACACACTTAGACCAGAAAGGCCCATTGTGATACCATCGAGCTTCTCTTCCAATACTGTTGTGCGTGTTAAATTTTGACAGCATTAGAAGGGACCTACTTATATTAGCCGCTACCGAACGGCAGAACTCTTGTGACGTCACTTTAACTTAGTTTTGTCACAGAGCTCATTTAAGAAGCATTTTTGGCAAATTGTTACTGCTGGAAAAATTGCCAATTGCTTGCCGTTCCGAAGAAAAATCTTTTCCATATTAAATTTGTTATGCATCAGCCGGGGATTGAACCCATGACCTACAGATCAGAAGACCAACACACAAACCACTGAGCTACGGCATCCATTGGCAAATGTTAAGGAATTTTGCATTTATGCCGATTGTGGCCATCCGTTCGATAACGGATATGAAGTGTGAGACTAGATGTCTCAGTCTCTTATTGATCACTAGCCTATATTCTACCTCATGTCTTTCCTCATAGTAGCTGTGGCATCGCAAAGGATTGCTCTGCCACGTTCAGATAGTTGGACGTATTACATTTGCGAAAACATTGCCAGACCAAGTACATATTTAATTATTTGTCAAAAAACAAACAAAAAAATGTAAGGTTAAATTGTATTTAACCTTTTACTCTATATTAATTTTTTTCCCCCATTTTGTACATATTAAGTATCTCTCTTATTTATGAAAAGGTCAAATGCATAAAGCTGGCAATTACAATTACAATAAACTTGAGGTTATATGAAATATAAAAAAAAGAATGAAAAAGAAAATACTATATAACTAGATTTTTATTACAGTGTAACAACAAAAAATTAAAGCGAATTTATTTCAAAATAAAAATCTCTTATTTCCATCTAAGATACATACAATACGCATCGTGCATTTGCATTTATACTATATATTATAATGCATATACTTGGAGTTTTCTTTTTATTTTGGAGTATGCTATAAAATTGAAAAAAAGAAAAAACCTTCAACCAAAATATGAACTAGCTTTGCTATAAAATATACACATATAATGTAGTTTCTCTTTAGAAATACTGATCATCTTTGGATGTTACCAAATAACTACATACATATGTATGTTAATAGTTTCCACTATGTAAGTCGTTACTGATGTCAATGGTGTAGCTGTCAATTATTAATAAATTTCTAGATTTACTTTTCGGCTGTTTTTTTTTTTATTATTATTATTATTTTGCATATATAAATGTATTACAAAATGAAATGAAATCTACAAAAAACTGTAATAAATGTTAATGATTAACATATCAAAAGCTATAACATTACTATAATAATTTATTGGAATTTCTCTCGATTGATTGATATGCAAAACATTATCATAAATATGTCTTATGTCATGACATTATTTAAAATACAAAAAGTCATAAATGCTTACATAAATAAATGAATTATTGACAAATTAATCATTAAATGTAAAATTTTACATTACAATAAATAATTAATATTTTAAAAGTATGTGTTAAATAAATCGAATTTCAATAAAATGTATGTAAAAAAACGAACAGAAATCATTGAACCTAAGAAAAAACAATTAATCACTTGTTAGGCTTTTAATAGTAACATAGTATGTAAATTAATGAGGCAAACTCTTAATCATTTGAAGGCATAAAATATTCAAATTTCAAATAAAAATGAATATTTTTCAATATTGAAAGTTGACGTTAAAAAATATTTATAATAATAAATACGTATTTTTTCTTTGGTTATTGTAAAAATGTAATATTTCACATCTTGCTATTATAAAATACAATAAATATTTGTAAATATATAAAATTTGTAAAATTTGTTAAAATTTGGATTGAAATAATTTACTGCTGCCTATTATGAATGGCCAATTGCAGTTGAAATACGCTACTGTTGTTCAGTTGTTGCGTATAATGCATTTATATTCAATACCCTCTAGGAAAATGGAAGACTTTAACGTCATTAGAAAAAATATATTTTTTCGAATGAAAGTCAACATTAGTTCGCTGCATTAGAGGCTTCCAGTTTAGGTGCCTCTCAATCGTTGAATGGCTGGTGGTGAATCATTTTTAGATTAACATTTATATATTTAAATGTCAAAAGAGTGTAATGAATGGTAAGATAGATTGTATTAAAGTATTTTCGATACATAAACTCAAGCTGATAGTTTATTTAAATTAGACATCACTATATATTCTTACCATAAATTCTCTGCATATCTGAGCCAAGCACGATGGTTCCGTAAGGGTTGTAATGTTCCATGTTTCAATTCGTGTCCTAGATTTCATACTAAAGGTCATCAGCTTAAGATCTGTCCGATTACAATTATTTGTTGCGGTTTTAGTAATCGAGAGGGTTTAAGGTGGGAAGGTAATTATCCTACCACACCCGAGTCTGGTGCTGGGGCTGCAGCTAATCCTCCAGACAGAAGCCCAGTTTACCTGGGTAGCCACAACATTTCCTTTGTGACGAGTATTGAGGTCATAGCGCCTTTGCTCGATCGTCACAGCCTCGTTCGTTTTAAACGGGGGATACCACGTGAAGGTGAGGTTGACAATTGGGAGGGATAGGCTATATGTTTGCATCACCAACCCCATTTGGCTATTTTAGATGGTGTTTAATTTCAGAGATAAGAGTTCAGTTTACCTGGGTAGCCACAGCCACATCCACATATAAGGATGGATATATTCTAACCGAATACATGCACTGACTGCCCTGACTTATTTGAATGCAATCGAATAACTGAACAGCACATTTAATTCACACTCATTTAAGGTTAGTAGTTCTGGAAGTAATGCATTGAATACTTGGGAAGGCATTCATTATTTTTCTTGAGGGCACATACTCGTACGTACAAAAATATGATTGGTTGTACTTGCTACTATATACGATTATGTCGGCATTTTCTAATAAAGTCACGTTTATAATACTCGCATAAATGCCAAAGAAACTAAATTAAGAAAAAAATAAAAAAATTGTACAATACAAAAAATATTAATAATAATAATACAATAGTAATTCATAGTTTAATAAAAGACACTTGTCGTCGTCGTCATAGTAGTCAAACATTATTAGTATTTTTAGTATATGCAGGCAGTTTTTGTTATTATTGTTGTTGTTGTTGTTGTTGTTGTTATTAAATCCAATTAACTATGAATAATAATGTTCACAAAAGGCAAAAGCCATTTATAACCATAAATATGACTACCTACCTATACTTATTTCATTTTGAATATTATTGAATAGGCATTGTATAAGTATATGCAACTAGCGTATATGTAATAGTTTTTCTATTGCAATACTATAGTTGGTGCAATATATGCACATATTTATTATAAATATTTGCTTGTGTGTACAGTACTTGGTGCTTTATGATATTATTAAAAAATACTCGGTACAAAAAAGGGTATCTTTAAATGACTAAATATTATATAGTATAGTCGTCGTATAAAAGTGCATAATAATAGCTACTTGCTTGCTTGCTACTGCAGTTGCTATTGTTATTACCAAAATTATGCAATATTTGTAGAATTATTACCTGCCATGTCAACATGCACATGCATTGTTTGATTGCATGTGTATTTTTCGCCTCTCTTAATTCCAATCAAATGAACTTTTTCTTGATTTCTATTAATACGTAATGTGGAAATTTACTCTATTGTAATATTGTATTTTGTTGTTGTTGTTGTTTGTTGTTATTGGTATAAGCATTTGATTATTTATATGAGAATACATAAAGGGTCAAAAATGAATGCTATATTTACTTTTATAGCAATATTTATGATAAATGTTAAAGCAATGTCTTAAATTGAAAACATTATTTCCTTAGTGGCCATATTTGAATTGAATGTATTGTTATTAGTTAACCATTAACTAGTATATACAGAAAAAGAAAATGATAATGAAAATGTATATAAAAAAATATTGGATCAAGTTTTCACGGTTCAAATCGTTTATTCATTGCACTGAACTTAGTTGAATACGCGATATCCAATAATAAAAATAACAATAAATCTTTATGGTAAAGCCTAACAGTGTTTTTACAACAGAGTAATCATGACATAATATAATTGTGTAAGATGTTGATATACTTACCATTTTTAACGATTTTTGTATCGGTTTTTTTCATATTCTAGTTTGAATATTAGTGAATCATAAGGCACGCCTTCGAAAAAATAACTTTGGACACCTCAGGCAGTCCTAGACCGAGGGAGCTATTTCTTCAATCCAATTTTGCATTAAATTTATCCTAGTGACAAGAATGGATGGGTCTACGGCTTCCCAAGAAGACGGGTCTACGCCCCGGAAGCACTCGGTTCTTGAGGTTCTTGAAATAGTTTTTTTTTTAACCATTAAAATCTAAGCTCGCGCCATACATAGCCGTAGATTTTAAATGGAATTCAGAAGAAGCACTATTGATCGAGCTCTACAAGTCTCTCATTATGCCTGTCCGTACATATGGCCATGAAGTTCGGACAATTTCCACCTCAGATGAGAGAATGCTCGGAGTTTTCGAGAGTAAAGTTCTACGCAAGATCATTGGACCTATTTGTGTTGGTGGCGAGTATCGAATAAGGTACAACCATGAGCTGTATGCCGACACCGACATAGTAAAGCGTATTAAAATTCAGCGGCTGCGCTGGCTGGCTACGTCATGTCGAGCGAATGGAAGAACACACTACGGCTAAGAAGGTGTTATATTCGGAGCCGGCTGATGGACGACGCAGAAGAGGAAGACCTAACTTCCGGTGGAAAGATAAAGTACTGGAGAACTTGTCAACGCTTAGAATTTCTAACTGGCGCCAAATAGCGAAGGAAAGAGCTGGCTGGCGAAGCATGCTAGATTCGGCCTAAATCGATTTTCGGTTGTAATGGCCACATAAATAATTAAGTAAGTATTGATCGAGCTCAAAATGTGGCTCGACAAATGGAGAATGTAGGAGAATGTAGGAACATAATTGGGCGGGTCACTACAGTAGCTTTTTATGTGTGGTACTGAAGTGTTTAGCCGTCGTATGTCAATTTTAAATCGTAAAATATTAATCTGCAAACCAAAAGTGCCTATATCTGGGTAATTTCTATAGATAATATATTGATTGCATGAAAGCATCACAAAATTGACGTTGTACGGGCTTTATATTAAATAAAAAATAAAATAAATATGTGGCACTTAAAGCCCCAAAGGGCTCATTGGCCGAGCTTCTCTTCCATTACTGTTGTGCGTCTTAAATTTGGACAGTATTAGAAGGGACTTACTTATTTTAGCCGGTTCCGAACGGCAGAACACTTCTGACATCACTTTTTCTGAGCTTTGTCACAGAGTTCTTTTAGAAGCTTTTTCATGGCAAGTTGTTACTGTCGGAAGAATTGCCAATTGCTTGCCGACAGGTGGGTACCATTCAAAAGAAAAATCTTTTCGATATAAAATTTGTAATGCATCAGCCGGGGATTGAACCACGACCTACAGATCAGAAGGCGAACACACTAACACTGAGCTACGGCTCAGTGGTTAGGTTACGGTTTAGGTTACGGCTAAATATCAAAAATTAATTGGATTTTGGCGCGGGTTATTTTCACGAAGTTGAAGTTGAAGTTGGTGCTAAAGTATTCTATAGGTTTCCGCCAGTTAACTCTTGTTTAAACGCTTCTGAAATACTTGAATTTGATTAAAACTCCATCTTTGGTGTTTCTTTTTTCAAATTTTTCAGACATATTCAGATCTAGATTTTGTCCGTACTTAGCTAAAATATTGCGTTTCGTACGTTAATACCTCATAGCTAACGTTGCATATATTTTTTAAGAGCCAAGGCCATTTCGCAGAATCGTCTATTTTGGAGAAATTATTCGAGTGAAATTTTAAGAAAAGTAGGAGAAATATATTTGAGGAAAAAAATTTAAAATCTGACAACTTGTCGTCCAATCTAGTAATTTAAAGTGAAAAACATTTTTTTGCTCTTGTAGATATTATTTCTAAGACATGAAAAACAGACGTTTGTCTAGAAGAAAAAGAAGCATATGTAAATAACAAAATTTTCAACAGAAGCTGTGATATTGTACGTACGCCAATGCTGAAACAAACAGAAAAATTAATATGTAATGTGCATAATTAATAGAAATAAGAACCACAAAGACAAAATATAAATAATACAAAATTAAAGAAAAATCTACAAATTATCTTGAGAACCCTCAAAGGCCAACACAGATAAATTGCAGAGATGAAAAAGCAAAAAAAAAAAAAACAAAAATTACAAGATATGTACTCAGACATAACAAATAAAAAAAAAGGGAAAAAAATTAAAGGCACCACGCTGTTGAATAAATAACAGCGAATAAAGATGGTTTAAAAAACAAACTAAATTATATATGCTGTGTATACAAGGTGATTGGTTTAAAAAGGGCAACCAAACTGATTGGTATGGACTATAGATCTCGTTTCGCTGACTTTGATAATTAGTTTTTGTATTAGTATGCATCAGTTTTTAAAAATGCATGATTATAGGTAAGTAATATTTTGTCAAGTTATCCGCTTTGGAACGGATCACCCTGTATACGTATATACATACAATGTACGTGCACATGTATAGACACTTGGTTGTTACAGTCGCTTTTAAGTATTTGCAACGACAAAGTATAATTTCTTTTTGTTGTATACCCAACAATAATCACAACAACAACAACAACAATAATAATGATATGAAATTATTTGCTGCTGCACAACTTTAGAACTTTAAGAAACGTTGATGACGATGTTAATTGTAATGCAGAACAGAGCAAAATATTAAAGACAATGTCGAAAGGAAATGATGTTGCTGCAAGAAATGAAAGATCATGAAAAAAAATTATATAAAACTTTTATTTATGTCTGTGAGTTTTTGAATAATGTGCTACAATAGTTGCAACGCAACGCAACGCAATGACTATGTATGCAGAAAATAAGGCGTTCCTCTGAAATTGCATTTGTTGATATTGTATGATGATGCAAAATAAATGGAAAAGAAGAAATTCAATTATTTTGGGGTGGATATCCTCGATATTGAGCAACACTGCCGCTGATGATGATGCGATTCAGTCAGTTTGAGTCAGAAACGCACAGAATATGAAATAGGGAGCAAAAGTTCAACTCAACAAGCAGCAGAATGTCATTTTAATAAATAAACCATCAACGAATATACATAAAACAATAATACGAGAGAATTCAATGGTGAAAAATAAGCATAATTGAAGGAGATAGATGTGGAGGAGAAGAGACAGTATGGAACAAAAGTGCAAAAAACTATGAAATATTATTACAATGCGATATATGTAATTTATATGTACGAAATGAATATGAAGAGAGGTTAAAAGAATTTTTAATAAAAAAATAAATTAAATGAGTACTCGTAATTTATATCTAAAAATAAAGAAATGCCATTTATTAAAACAATAGTGTTTGCCTAAAGGAAATAGTTGTAGAGGTTAACCCTGGATAATCTGAACGGATGAATGAATGAATATGGAGAATAAAAGCATAAATTATTTATGAACTCTATTTTATGCTTCAATAGTAGCTACGAATATCCAAAATATAATTTTTTTTTAATGCTATTGGTTTAACATCACGAAATATTTGCAACATTTTCATAAAATTGGTTGTATCCCTTTATTAAGTAATAATAAAAGGTCATATGCAAGTATTATGATAGGAAGGTGACCAACGCACTAGTTAACGAATTTCTAGTAAAATGTTTCAAACTAAATTTATGGCCAACTGCTGTGCTAGCTAAACTAAATATAGCTATACTAAATATCTATGTGCTCATACTCCCTGCGGTGAAAAAAACTAGTTCGGCACTATGGAATTCACTAGTTCTAAGGAACCACTATCCTTTGTTTCAATTGGTGAATTTAATATGGTGATGTCATAGCAAGTGTCAATTGATCGCTATTCGAACATGGTGTGCCGATGAAACAATTTATTTTAATTTTTTACATTATAATTCTCATCCATATTCATTTAAAATTTATTTTACAATTTACCTATTTTTTGCTTATTTGCTGCGATTCGAATTTGGACAACGATCAATTTGTTTTCATTCATTGACCTATAATTCACATCCATATATTCATTTAAATTTTGTTACAATTGACCAATTTTTTGCTATTCGCCTCGATTCGAAACTATGTACCACAATCGTGCGTCCTTCTATTGTATGTTCTATTACCGTCGCTCTACCCACAACGCTAACGTAACGTATCACTTGAAAGATTCTGTATGTCATTCATTTTAAATTGAACTAGTGAATCTAAGCATCCAAGTTTCTCTAGTTATTGAACTAGTTCCGTATGTTTCCGTAGCCAGCGGCGTCACTGACATCAACAACAACACCGATGCCAACGCCAACACCGACCCCTACAACAACACCGTTGCCAATAATGGCATTAATTAACATTTCCGTATTTCTGCCGCTACAACAACAACAACATTGAACTAGTTCATTTATTCCAGTCACAAAACTAGTACATAATCGTACTAGATCTTAGTTTTACTGCAGTGCATGTGTAAACCTACACAAGTACCACACCACACACACAGGCTTGTAATGGTATACAAATATTTTTAGCAACAGACAACAATAGCAATAAAAATTTATGGAAATTGTAGAAAAAAAACAACAATATTTTTGAACTCATTTCCCCACATGCTGCACATACACGCATATTGAAAATAAACCTTAATTTTCTGTTCGTTTGCGCAAAACTCATATAATGCATTCTATTAACACTGTTTGTGTATCGGAATAAATGTATATTTACTTATCCATACATACACATATGTATCTGTTTATATATACTTAAGCATATTTATGTAAATGTTTATATCCAACATTGCCAGCCAGACACAAATAAGACATAGTATAGACATAGCTATACTAGAGGCACATATAATCATTGCATCATTTTATTATTATTACTTGTAGATAAGCAAAATTACCTTACCGTGTCTTCTGGCTCATTCCGGTGATTATTATTGCTGGTACCTTGCAGAATTAACAGTTTGACCAGGTTTTAATACACACATAATACACCACACCTTACTGATCCCATCAAAACTCGCTTCTTTCCGAATCGATTCGATTTTGCAGTCAAAGTTGATGGTTTGCCTGAATCTACCCAAGATTTTTAACGTGTTAGATTTGATGCTAAATGCGTCTTATCCTTTAAAATATAGCTAGAAAATATTTCCTTCATAGAGGAGTAGTGAACAAATGGAGCTAAGAAAAAACTAGAAGCTCGTTTGATCAAAGTTGTCCTTACAATAAAGCCAAATGGGAGTCCAAGAAGAACAGCTTGGAAAAATTCTGCTACGATTGAAACCGTAAAAGATTTAGCGATACTTTCAGCAAGATTTTATCCATTTTTAAGCTTTTCCCCCACCAAGTTACCGGCTCTGCAAGGCCCCATACCAATTTTATTATAGGCAACATTCGATACGAGACCACGGCGGGCTCTGCAAGATCTTCAAATATTTGTATAATCTTAAAAATCATAGTGAAATGAGGGAAAGTGCAGGGAATCCGAAAAAAAAGATTTCGGTGTTAAAACATGATGGTGGACGTCTACATATATCATACTTCGTGTACTTCTGACTTCTTCTATAAGTCGATTTGTTATAATTTTTATGATTTAATTATAAATAAATATTCTATTCTATATCGGAAGAAGGTTTTTATATAAAATATGCGTTGCAAATAAACGAACTTGCGATCCGATAACTTGTAATGTTTGGTAGCAAGTACAAGACGCTAGTGAAGGAACTCTATTCAAGAGACTGAGACTTGATTTATATACATATGTGAGACTTTATTATATTTGTATTATATTCAGTATAAAAGTATATGGCTTCAAATATGTACATTTATATGATTTTTGTGCTGAATAATACATATTCAAAATGTGATGCTGTTTGATGGCATTGTTGCTTTTGTTGGCGTATAAACAGGATATAACCTGACATTTAAGTGTTTTTTCTTTGAATTTTTTGTATTTTTATTTTATTCCATGTTACTTTACTACATGATGTATGGGAAGTGTACTCTCCTTTTATACGATGCTTCATTCATATTCATTTCCTTTTATAATAAAAAGTAAATAAAACTCCTTGAAAAAATAATGGCAGCAGTGCACAGTAGTCAGAAGTACACAAACGTATATATGTAGATATTCTATTGTACAATTGTAAATACATATGTATTTGCATAGAGTTTGTATATCTAAAAGAATTTTAATACAAACGGAAATATGTACGTACTAGGCATGTCTGTAACTCTGTGCCTCCCTCAACTTTTAACTACATAGATGTGTGCCTTCTCCCATATGCATATATATTTATATAGGAGGAGGTATATTCCAATAGTTCAAGTGCATAATCACAGCCTGTGTCTACTTGTAACTACGCGTCAACATGAACGTCAACGTCAATGTCTACTTCATCCGACCACCACCTTGCTTATCAAATAGGTTGAATGACGACAAGAAACTTTTTATATAATTTTGTGCATATGTGTTTCATTTGAAAGGATAAAATATGATTACATAAAGTTCACATTTCTGAGTAATTTCTTATATAATACACAGGCACGTTCAAAATCATAATCCAGGCGTCATAGAGCAACAACTTTGTATTGTATGTTATTCATAACATCTTTGAAAATCAATTTACCAATGACATTTGGAAATTGTTTTGCTGTTTTTCTATTATACAATTGTGTAGGTAATATGAGCCTAATCAAAGTTAAAAAGCCTTTACATTTCTCATAAGATGATTGAAGCTGGTGTTGAAAAACTCAGCTGAAAGGGTTTGAGGCAAAGCCTGGCCAAGGCCGGGCATTCGCAAAAGATGTGGATCGGTGTTTCATCCGCCTACAGACAGAGTCTACACTCTGTATCACAGGATAGTCCCATTTTGTGGAAGTGGTATTTTAACCAGTTATGTCCGGTTATTAGCTGTATCGAAGCTGAGAGGGTTTTCGCTGGGCGGAGACCTGTCGAATTTGTCCATTGTAGGTAGTAGGTATTTGTCGTGATAATGTTTTTCTATCATAGCTTTGGACGATGCCCAGCTTATACCGCAAAAAGGTTCTGGGCAGAATGGAAGTAAGAGAGAGATTTGATGGCAGTTTGGCTGCCTGAGTAAAAAAGAATGCGTGCTCCTTTGAACGAGCACGAGTAGTCTGAAAGTAGAAGTCTCTCTTGGTAGAGCCAGATTGCCAAGGGAAGCTTAGCTTAAAACAGAAGGGCGGCAGGTATTCTGAGTTCGCATATTAATTACCGTGCACCCCCACGGCCATGTATCTATCGGCATATGCTGTTCCACATTAAATTTGGGTTTTTGACTAGGGTAGCCGCGGAGTTGTCACACCCGTCACGTGACGTCACGTTCATCAGCATACACATTTGTAAATATTTGGCTCTAAAAGTTTTGAATAACCCTGGTCGAGCTTTGTTTTTGTTTTTTGAGTCTTATTGTGTTCGAGTCTTTAGGATCGTGTGCACAGAATATATTTATATTTCATTTAAATTTTTCGAATATTTTGTAATATGTTGACAAAGCCGCTTCAAAATAAAGAGCCAACTTAAAAATAGGACTTTTTCTGAAAAATATTTCCAACAAAAAATCTATTAAAAAGAATTGTAATAATTGTTGAAACAAAATGTGGAAAATCTTTGCCGGTTAATAGTTAATAATATTTAAATACATTTTTTTTTTCAAATTCTACATTTCAATTGTATTATTTGCATTATCTTGCTTATTGCTCATCTTCCTTGCCAGTTGTTTATAGTACGTAAACATATGTGACTGTAAGGGTACTGTTTTCCTGATTAAAATTCAAATTCAAATTGAAAAAAAATAAAAAGAAAATTATTAAGAGTCAATGGAATGAATGAATTCTGTCTTTTGCTGCCATTGTCGTTGTGGTCGCTGATATCGCTCTATTTAGAATGCAATGCTAACAATGAGCACAATAACATCTGCGTCAACGTCAACAACAACAACAACATCGATTTTTTTTTTGCAGTATAGCAATAGCAACATCCATTCATCACTATTCCAACCATCATTTATTACTGCGTTTATATAATATTACGTACGTGTACGTACGTACGAGTATATTGCGATTGTCACTGCTTTGCTGCTGCTGTCGACTGATGTGTGTCTACCAAGCAACCAACCAATCCATCCAATGCAAATAATCATCTTCATTATGATGTTTGTGAACCAACCCTTGCTTGAAATGCAATGAGTGAATTAACTTCAAGTTGATGAAGTTGATTTATTTATGTGAACGCGCATAGTATATAATAACTACGAGTAAATATACTTACGTACAAACTCGTAGATGTAAACGGTATGTACTCGCAACGTTTGTTCGTTTATTGAATGAAAATATGTTAAATTATGCAAATAAATTACCATCGGACCAACAACAAATTGCAGTAATAGCGTACTTTGTTTGTTTTCTTTGGCGTTTTGCCTTAACTTACCTTACCTTAATTTAACTACGATGGTATGTAACAACACCCTATACGCTTACCATATGTCGTTGCTCTGGCATACCTTGTATGTGTGTATGTATGTATTTAAATATTTACTAGGTGCCTATATATTTTGCTGTGCAACAAAAGCAAAATAAGTCGGTAATGCGTCATTTTTCATTTTATATCTATACATTCTTGTAAGTAATCGTGTGTACTAATGTCATTGTATTGGTTGCAATCGTAACTAATATAAATAGCTTTAATACCAAGTAGAAAGTGGTAGGGTAGACGTTGAAGAGGGAAGTGAATAAAGCTTGCTATTGTTATTTGCTATTTTTACATACTATTCTTTTTACGAGCTACTACACAATACTTACATATTTATAGTCGTATGATTTTTCTTGCCAGTGGACTCTGTTCTATGACTTGAATTTATTTAATATGCAGACCGTATGAAATATAAAGCAATAATAATCGTCATCTATGTTTTATATGAATAAAATGTAACTTGTTTAACCGGCATTCTCTGATTTATAGCTAGTTACGGTTTCAAATGACGTCATCAAGTGCGGTTTTGAAATTGAAATAAAAACAAAAACAGAAATATTTTAATATTGTACATCCTAGTTAATGATGATGACAGTTTGTTGTCACTCAGAAAAATTGTGATACAAAGTTTATCGACTTTTTGGCTTGAAAAATTATGGGAAATTAAGACTGATAAAGATTTATGCAAAAATAATGTAAACTTATTTGAACGAAAATACTTTCTAAATACAAAGTCACTTGAAAAATGTTGCTAAATAAATATTGGTACACAACTAAACGCATTCATTACGAATGCAATATTGGGCGCATCCATTTCATTTTGACTGCGATTTGACAGTTGACATTTATGCTTCATTGCCACGTAAAAAGTTTTTGGCACCAATCGTTTACAATCATGGAATGGGGCGATAACGAAAATTGTATTGTTGTAGTTGGGCTACTAAAATGCAACATGGGAAAAAACGATATTTTTCGGACGTTGCGACCGCTTGGGATCATTCGCCATTTTGTGTATCGTGCTGTGAAGTTGTTTGAGGATACTGGTGGAGTACGATATCGTCAAAGATTTGAATCTCTGCGCACTGTGAGAAATCCGAAAACGATCAAAGCCGTGAAGAAACGAATCGACCGAAAACCGCTGCGAAAACAGAAAATTTTGTCGCGGGAAATGCAAATTTCACAAAAATCCATGTCCATGAAGATTTGGTATTCAGCGCGTACAAGCGACACACTGGACACCTGATCACGGCCGCATTGGAGGGCAAACGCAAGCGAAAATCGAAAGCGTTACGCAGCAGGTACGCTAACAGACAAATTCTGTGTACTGACGAGAAAATCTTCACCATACAAGAATCGTTCAATAAATAGAACGATCGTGTGTATGCTCGGTCATCCAGAGAAGCATCCCAACTCATTCCGAGGATCCAAAGAGGCCTCTGCTCCAGCTCACGATAAAACGAAAAACAACTCAACTGCGGGTAAAAAACAACATTCCGGATTTCATATCAACGGATGATTGGCCAACTGGTAGTCCAGACCTCAACCCGTTGGATTACAAGTTGTGGTCCGTATTGGAGGGCATGGCGTGCTCTACTCGACACCCAAATATTGAAGCGAGCCCTTTTCCGTGCAGTGGACAATTTCCCCATGCATGAAGTGCGTCTTGCGATCGATGAGTGGCCAGATCCTCTCAAGTCGTGCTGGAAGGTAAATGGAAGTCATTTCGAATAATTTGTTCTAAGATTTGTAGCCATTGAATAACCCAATAAAAAGAAGAAAAAGTTTTGAAAAATTTTAATTCGTTTTCATTTGGCGTCGATTTTTCTGTGTACCAGTACTTATGACTTGACTGGGTACAAATATATGCTAGCAACCGATTTGGATATGAAGACAGCATTAAGAAGATTTTGTTAATTCATAAAAAAAACACCATACAATTATAGCATGTATTATTATTAATTAAATAGTTAACAGCTGCAACAACAATTATACAAAATATATTTTGCAATAATAACTAAATTGCAAAGGTGTTAGGCAGGCATTATCATAAATTTTATGAATACTAGAGTTACTATTACTGTTACAGATAATTGTATTTTTTAACAAAAGCATTTGCAGCCGCAATTACAGTTGCATACATTGCATATTTAGTACAATGCATGCTTATAGCACTGCATACAATTATAAAAATAACAGATAATCATTCATACACTTCATATATTATGTGGGTTATTTTGCGCGCAGTAGTCAGCCAACACATTGTGTTACTAACGTAATTTAAAGCCAATTGTATTAATATTTATTTAATAGCAATGGGCGTAAAAGAAACAAAAATAAATATTTGATATGAATTTGAATTGGAAAAAAAAACACAAATAATAATACTTAAAAAATTTAAATAAACAAATCCTACTGCTAATAAACGCAATACTATATATCTATGAATCATGCGTAACAACTGGATATTGTATGATTAATTTCATCATTTTGATTCATTTTGTTAATTTTTGAATACAAATAAATTCATTTTTATAATCATAACTATTTATATATTGAAAATTTTAAATTCATTCTAGAAATTTAAACTTTAAAGCAACATAGAGAAATAAAGTATCGTACTACATCTCCGGCATACCTATAACCCAAATGTAAAAAGAATTTGCATAAACGCTTCCATGCAGCATGCTTCTACTATATACTACACTACGATGTACCTACATATATACATACGTATATAGATATATGAATACGCTTATACGAGTATGTATGTCTACTTGGAAATCAATAATGTCAACGACAGATGTCATATCGTACATACGTAATGATATAGTACCCCTCCAATAGATTCTACATACATATATATGAATACTTATGGAATGTCGACAAATATAATATATTGTATAAGAAAAACAACAAAAAGCATAATACTATCGCTGAAAAAATAAAACGCGGATTTGTATTTACAAGAATATTAACAAATGTACTAAGTGGTTTGAAAAGGGGATAAATATATGCGCGGTCACATATTGCATATACATATGGGTTTCAAAAAGCATTGCTGTAAAATAACCAACTTTGAAAAAAAAAACGGAACAAAATTTTCAGAATAAAATTTCCCTTATTTTTGAAATAATTTTTTCATCACGCGTACCCTTTTTATGTCAAAATACTCGTATGGGAATTTCTCAAAAAAGGTCAACTAAATTGAAATAAAACAAAAAAAAAAAGTTAAATGCCCGAATATTTCTGTCAACCGCCAAAAATACAGCTGAATTATACAAATATTAAATCGTCAAATTTCATCCATTTTTTTATAT
This sequence comes from Megamerina dolium, assembly GCA_963854835.1. Taxonomy (NCBI): domain Eukaryota; kingdom Metazoa; phylum Arthropoda; class Insecta; order Diptera; family Megamerinidae; genus Megamerina; species Megamerina dolium. The sequence continues at coordinate 52,445,706 of OY978529.1, forward strand.
TCGGTATGATATCAACAACATTTTCATTTATAACAAATTTCAGTACCATAGCTCATACCTTTCGCGATTCGACTTATGATGAGAAAGGAAAGTTTAGATAATGGTTTATAGGTAGAAGTTAGGAATAGGGTAGATGATATATGATTTTGGTATTCAATTTAAAATTATAATTTGAATTAAAAATCCCCGATGTCACGTTATTATATTTAATATTAAATCAAGGCACTGTAATAAAAATGGTTACTTAAAAGATTTTTTAAAATAAAAAAAAAATATAAATAAAAATATCTCAACTATTTGTGGTTGAAGGTTTAAGGCCATATGTAATTTTTGTATTTTACAAAAATATCGCTACTTTAGCTACATACCTAGTCAAGCCATAAATATTGGTACACAGAAAAATCGACGCCAAATGAAAACGAATTAATATTTTTCAAAATTGTTTTTTTTTTTTTCTTTTCATTGAGTTATGCAATGGCTACAAATCTTGGAACAACTTATTCGAAATGACTTCCATGTGCCTTCCAGTACGACTTGAGACGATCTGGCCACTCATCGGGAAATTGTCCACTGCACGGACAAGGGCTCGCTTCAATATTTGGGTGTCGAGTAGAGCACGCCATGCCCTCTAATACGGACCACAACTTGTAATCTAACGGGGGGTTTAGGTCTGGACTACCAGATGGCCAATTATCCGTTGATATGAAGTCCGGAACGTTATTTTTTAGCCAGAGTTGAGTTGTTCTTCGTTTTATCGTGAGCACATCACGATACACAAAATTGCGAGTAATTCCAAGCGGTCGCAACGTCCGAAGGATTTCGCTTTTCATTTTAGTTGACCAACTACAACAATACAATTTTCGAAGTCGCCCCATTCCATGATTGTAAACAATTGATGCCAAAAACTTTTTACGTGGCAATGAAGCATAAATGTCAACTGTCAAATCGCAGTCAAGATGAAATGGATGCGCCCAATATTGCATTCGTAATGAATGCGTTTAATTGTGTACCAATATTTATGACTTGCCTAGGTATATACCGGTAAAATACGTTTGATCCGCAATGAATTGTTTATAATAATAATAGTTCAACAGCTGCTGCGATCAGCTGCTGATATGAGGTGAGGTTTAAATGGCAGTATAGAAAACTACTTTTTTAATGTCATACAATTTGATAGAAAATTAAAATTGATTATTTCATTATGTTGATGAAAAAATTCCTTATCAAGCCAGCACGTTAATATTATTGGGCTAAATGTTTTTGGACATTTGTCTAATTTTCTTTAAAATAAAAAAAAAAATTTAATCATATTTTATTAGAAAAATATCAATCAAGGAAATGACTTGAATTCATTTGAACGTTTGAAAATATATACAATATATGCATGTATATGTATGTAGAATGAAAATATAATCAGATATATAAAATGCTTTTATTTTGCTATAGACCTATTCATCATTGTTTTAATGTAGTCATTTAGCAGCGTTTAAAATATATATCAAACTAGTTTCTTGTACACACTTTTATGTGAAACTTGAGAGGTTCTGTCTATATTTTGTTCTTCAACAAGTTTAACTATTTCCATATATGTATGTGTGTGTGTGTATGTATTTGGAGTTCTTAGAAAAGCAACTCGTATAAGCATACCCACTTATAAAGAGTACATATTTACATACAAGAAATATTTCTTAAAAAAAAAAGCTAAGCAAATTTTCTAGTTGGTCAGCGTTTACGCCTTCTTTTTCTTCTGGTTCATGCAAACACTTGAATTAAGAAATAAAGTTTTCGTATATAATAGATATGTATGTGTGTGTGTATATATATTTTATATTTGAATTATTAAAGAATATGATTATTGTTATTGTTAAATTTGTCGCATTTTATAAAGTTCATGAACTCTGAATTATTGAGTTGTTTCTTTTAACTACATATATTTATCGTATATATATATCGTATATATATCGTATATATATTCAGTACATTCAGTGAATAAATGAAACGCTGTCATACATGAAACATAACAATAAGCCGATTTTGATATGTATTTATTTAATTGTATGATGGCATCATTGCCCTTTACCTGACGCAATTCTTTGTCTGAGTATATTAAACTAGTTTTCTACTTCTAGATCCGCTTATTTCTTACATTTTTTTTTTCTTTTGCCATTTCTTCTTACGATGACAACGCAAATAACAGGTGTCATTATAGAAAATTGCATTTACTAGCACTTTTTTTTAGCAGTTCTGATCATGTTGCTGCATATTTGTTCCTACAACTGTCAATCAATCTTCGTCAGCTTTTTATTGCAAATTTTCCCTCTCTCTCTGTGTGTGTGTGCATGTTTCTATGTATCGTATAAAATCAAGTATGTGGTTGACATTCTTTCTAGAGATGTCGACTAGCTCGCTTGTACAGTATATCTTTATATGTATGAATGAATGCATACATAACATAAATAGCTGGCTAGTAGTGCATTTGTTACTTCGTTAGTGATAAATTCTATTTATGAAAATACATCTAGTGTGGCCTCTATTATAGTTTATCTCTTTTTATTACTCAATATCTATGTAGTATGCTTACCTCTGCTTAAAAGATGCTTGCTACTTCAACTGTGAAGCCACACATTTTGTATGTACCATATGTACATAGAAAGATGATTGTTGCTTGTAAAGCTTCTCTTGATTATAAATTGATATTATTTTTTAGCAATGTTTCCAGTATAAAATACAATAACAGAAGGCTTGATACTGTTAACTGACTGCATAATATTTAATGTATGCACATAATTGATTTTTAGAAATATTTTTACCACAAACATCACTGAACGAAGCATTAGAGTTTCGGTTTCGGAGGATCAAATTCAGCATACAAAACTGTTTTAGTGGAACTACGAAGCTTGCTTATGGATGGAATTTAACTAGCAATATTTTTATTCGCTAGCAATTTTCTTTAGCAATTTTTTGTAACCCACATGGGTCCCCCCATTGCATCGTTTCAAATCGCCTACATGGGTGTATTAGCGAAATTTCGACCTTATTATATACGAGCTGCTAAACTATCAGACCCATTGTACTGACGTTTCTACATAAGTATATTACAAATTTTAGTACATAATATTTATTTTTTTTTTTTCAAATATCACATAATACAATATATACTCTTGACATGTTTTATATGTACATACTCATTTTTATATATGGTTGCATATTCCTTATTCAATTATTTACTTGTATTTTGTTTTAATAAATGACAACGAGGAGAGGATTTATTGCTGCAAAATAAAAGGGTCATATCTCATATTACATGCTCATAATGATGCTGTTAGTAGTGCTCGTGGAATGATGGAAGTTCTTGTTGCTTATTTCTTTTTTTCTTTTTATTGACTAACAAATTGTTTGTTTGGAATAGTTGTGTATCATATATTATTAATGCTGCTTCTGCTAAAAGTTTGCAACATTGTCATATAAATATGTTCTTGTGCCCAAGTAAGGCATTCGATATTACTTTTTCCTCTAATTCCATCATTTTTCCATATATGATACCAATTATATTTCTTTGTAAGCCATATTCTTAGTATATATGAATATTGTATCCCTTGTCTAAATACCCTCTCGGTAATTCGGGTTGTGAGTTTGTCTTGTAATTGATTAAATGAAAAAAATTTTTTTTAAGAATAAAAAATTAAAATAACATGACTTTTTTTGTTGGAACTATAAGAAATCAAGCGCAGCACTCAGATATTTATTGGTCCATTGTACTGCGCTTGAAGTTCCATTTTATTGTGTTTTGAATCTACCCGTTCTTCGAAGAAATCGCAGTAGATCCGATGGTGCTAAAGACCCAAGAGTTTCGGCTTTCAGCACGTCAGTGCCAAGAACCTCAAAGCTGATTCGAGCGAAAGCAAGGCAGATACATACCAAGTGTTCCGCCGTCTCATCTTCTTCTTCAGGGGCTGATTGTCTTGATTGTCTCCTTTTCCATGTGCTTTGCCCATAGAAAATGGCCTGTTACCAAGCCGGCTAGCATTCTGCAATTCCCTCTACCTAGAGATAGGAGAAAGTGCGACCATTTACCCGATATTTTAAGTAACATTTATTTTATCCATCTGCAGCCTCTCTCGGCCAGCCAGGTCGACTTATGGACTAGATTAGCCCAGGTGTTGACCGTGGCTTTGATGGCTCCAGCGGGTAGTGGGAAAGCAGGCTCAGGGCCGATTAAATTAGCCGCAGAACCTTCTCTTGCTGATTACTGATTACTTACTGTACAACTCCAGCGAGCAGTGTTTATATCCTAAAAGAAGGCTTCTACGAAAGATCTAAATTTGTGCCAAATTCGCTGAAAAGTTATAGGTACCAAAAGCTTTTTAGGATAAGCTTTAGAACACTCAACAAAAGAGTAAACAAAATCGCCAACATAAATGTATAATATCTTGAACAATCGACTTTTCCTGGGTGTGTATTAGTTAGGTAATAAAATCATAGGTAATATTAAATTGATCTATTTTCCTAATTTCTTTCGTGGTTTCATCTTTGTAGAGAAATTCTATATTATAGAGTATGGTTGGTATAGCAGAGTTGTAATTTTATATGAGCCCATACACACTTATCTTCAACTTACAACAAATAAGAAAAGCTCATTATAGTAGAAACGACCAGAAAGAAGAAATACGAACTTTCTTGTATATTAATACATACTCATACCTAATTCTTTATCTTTCAAGAAGAATGTCTTGATTGTCTCCTTTAAAAATGCATGGGTATTGTGTGTGGCTATGTGTGTGTGTGTATATTATAAAATCCTCTATTCTTTGTGTTTCTTAATTGCGTATATTTTTACACTTTGTTGTGCCATAATGTCCACCAACACAAAAAAAAAATACTGTATATTCATGAATATGATGGCACTTTGGTATTTTATTCTTATTAAATAAATGCTTATGATTGCCCTGTTTCTTTTATTTTGGCTTTTGGCTTTGGTCGTTATCGTCGTCATTGTCGTTTCTTATTTATTTTTGTCCAATTTGTGATTTTCCTCTTTATTGTTCTCTTTTTCTTTTATTAGATATCATATGCTTCAATTGTCACCATATTTGGGGAACCTTTTTATTTCTTTAAGTGTTCTATTTGTGCTTGCCTTGCCGTGGTAATTGTGAATGTGCTTTTGTGTGACCATTTTCTAGCGAAATTACTATTTTTGTCTTTACAATATTTAAATTATTATGCAGCTTCTCAATATATCCCAAGAAGTTGTTATTACACTGAGAGAAATTATGATGTTTTTGACTAAGAAACAACGTCTGATATCAGAATATGGCCAATGGAAGAGATGTAATTATCTCAACTCAAAAAAAAAAATCATGTTACAAACTTGAGTTTTTGTTGTATTCTTTAGAAAAGGAGTATTTAGAAGCATAAGTAATGCCTAGTTTAAGTTTATTTTTTGTCGTATATTTGTAAACATCATGATGATGTGTCTAAGTCTCATGTTTATCATTTTACAACATGGTATTAATGTTGATAATGTACACCTACCTACATAATTTATATATATAAGAATATACATACAAGTATGTAGCTACAGATATTCAATATATACAGCATGTTCATCTCTTTTTTTCGTATATGATATTTATTTAGAAAATGTGCTCATATTACCTTTTGCTATTGCTACTTCTTGTGTTACAATTCTTTATAATTTTTAAATTCTTCACATTATACTTATAGAGTGTTTGTCTTTTTTTTTTTTGAATTTTTTATCGTTTTCTTTTTTTCGTTTAGTTTTATTTTCTTTAATGAAATTTAATACATATTAATATAATTTGTATTTTCTTGCTTTTGTTGTTATTTCTTTTGTGTAAAATTGCCCACAGTTTGTTGGTTGACAATTCAATACATATATTTATGTACATTGTTCATGCATATACTCCTATATGTACAACAATTTATTCCCAATGAGAAAAACAACTTTAATATTGAAAGATTTTGCTTTCGAACGGTACCCACCTGTCGGCAAGCAATTGCTCAAAGAAAGCGATATTACAAGAGTTCTGCCGTTTGGAACGGGCTAATATAAGTAGGTCGCTTCTAATTCTTCTATTTATGTGGTCTTCTTATGAGTCTTCTCTGTTCTTTGATTGCTGCCGCCAATTCGTAATTCCATCGCCGCCAGGTTACCCAACACTTGGTCCTTCCAACGGAGGTTTGGTCTTCCTCTTCTTCTGTGTCCTCCAGCGGGTGCCGAATTAAATACCCTCATCGCAGCCGCTGGATTCTACCTTATTCGATACTATCCATCAACGCAAATAGGTCCGAAGATCATGCGCAGAACTTTTCTCTCGAAAACTCCAAGCATCCTATCATCCGTGGTGGAAATTGTCCGAGCTTCTGCATCATATGTTCGGTCAGGAATAATGAGGGACTTGTAGAGTGTGATTTCCGATCTTCGAGAGAGGGTTCGACTACTCAATTTGAACCAAAATTTAACACGCGCAATAGTATTGAAAGAGAAGGTCGGCCAAAGAGTTCTTCGGGTCTTATAAAAGCCACATATTTTTTATTTATTTTTTGTTTGTTCACGAAACAGTTGACGTTTCCTCCATCTCATAGTGATAGAAATTTGGGTTTTCAATTCAATTTCTGACGTGTTAACATCCTGATAGACGGTAAAACAAATTGCAAATGACATTATACAAATCATATGGTCACGATACAAAAATGACACAATTTTCCTTGGCTAAATCTCACATTGTCTCATGAATGTTTACACTAAAGATACAAAATGTCGAGTATAATTTCAAAAAACCCTATTGTTTTAAATTTTTTCCACCAAAAAATCGTGGAAAAGTACGATTTGTGAATGCATTTGATACTAATACAGGGCTAAACATATTGTTAGTCCCTTGGATCGGAACGTAAATTGGTTCAACTCTATGATATTATGACTACTGGGCTGTGATGCGGTTTCCGCCTGGATCTTTTTTTATATATTATTATTAGTATTATATTTTTATTATTATTAGAATTATTGTTATGTATGGATTATAACCTTGTCTGCCATAGGGTTTGCCTCTTCATATAACATACATATGTATGTATGGTATTTATATTATTTATTAATATAATGAACAAGACGAGCAATGGTATGGTATGACTGTGCAGATGAGATGGAGATTGTGGTAAAAGTAGTGTACTAGTAAATATATATTAGAAAAAGGCAACAATGTAAATAATTTCTTTCATTATGACAATGCATATACAGTATTTTATGTACTACATACATACATTTTCTATAGAAAATGCGTAAAAGCCTCTTGGCGTTGTTAATATGTATTCGATATTGCTGTTGTAAAACCAAATGACTGTCTTTTCATTATTTGCTAAAACATATTTTCTGTTTTTATATTGTATTAGCATGTGTGTGTATCTTGTATGCATATACTTATGTATTTATTTTGTAAAAATGTGAAAGAAATTGATGAAAACGAACCAGACGTGGAACAAAATGAGCTTGCAAATATTCTGTCTTGTTCTACTTCGTCCTCATCATTACCTGTTGAAATTCTATTGATGTGTGTGTATGTGTATGTATATATATATATTGAATTCCATAGAATTTCTATTGAAGCAACAAGCTTTTAATCCTATTCATGCCATAACATTGTATGACATTGAAAAGGTTTCAGCCATTCGTTAGGTAGTGCGTCTTTGTAGAAAATTGATTGGAATAAAATAAGTATAAAGAAAAGTAGCTGAAGCAAAAGAAAAATAATAATAATAATAAAAAGTGTAGAGAAAAAAAAAATGCGGAAATGATATATCTATAAGTACATATCAATATATTTTCTTTATATATTACTATTTGTATTAACTATGTACACCTTGTACGAAAATATTGTACAATGACGTTAATGGACTAGTCAATAACTGTGAAATGGCTTAAAGTAGCTTTATTGCTGGTAATTTTACCAATTTTGCCCTATGTATTCTTTCATAAAGAATATTTTATGTTGAGGTTATAACACTGTTCTGGAAAACCTGTTACTACTACGGCAAGAATAGCTAAAAGTTAAGAAAAATATCTTTATAAAACTAAGAATAGTAAATTTCAAAAACACATTTTTATGCTAAATTCATTGCATAAAAAATATATGAAAAAATCACATTACTCATCTAACCAGTTATAACCTTGAGTAATTTATTTATCCATGAATCAGAATATCGCAATATTTCAAAATACGTTTATATTAAAAATTTTTATTTTAAATGTGTTTTTATTTTCAACATTTTCCACATTTAAATATAGCTGAAGATGGGATAAGTTCGACCCTGTCTTCTTTAAATAAATCACATGTTGTTGACAGTGGCGTTAGTATCATATTTCGAAATAAGCAATTTGATTTACATTTGACATTTATTTAATTAAGGTTAAGACGTGTTACGCGAAGCATTTGGTTTTAATTTCATTTTTCACTATATTCTGTGCCATAGCACCGATCGTAACAAACTGGAAAGTGAAGTCAGAATTTATTAACCTTCGGTTAATTCGATTTTCTGATTAGTGTGTATAAGGTTTTTACAATTTTTGTGAAAATTTAGTGTCTTTAAAATAGCAAAAAGAAGTTTTGATTCGAGCTCATTTCACACCATTTTGACCGTAACCGTAATGAATCGGAATTATCCCACCTCCACCTATATGTGAATGAAATAGGTGTTGATGTAGGTTATTTATATATATGTATGCATAAATTTAATATAATTTATAAGTATATGCTTGGAAATTATCGTATATTGACATACATTTAATTTTGTTGTTCTACCGCAAGAAAGTATATCTACACAGCTGTGGGGGAATATTTTTATTCATACGTCTGAAAACTATAAAATTGAATTTTTGTTCTTTTTTTTTTGTTTGTTTTATAATTTAATTATAAAATAGCTTCTAAAATTATGTATTTCTTTTTTTACTTCCAGGTATGTTGCACTGCGTATTACTGTGGTTAAATGAATTGATTCTATTTGGTAATTATGATGTATGCAGTATATTATTAATATTATATTTTTCTTTCTATAAGTAAATACAAATTTTAACTGATTAAAAGTCTAGAGAGATTTTAGCTTTCGCAGCTTTTTACGCAGCTTTTTACGGTATTTGATGACAAAACATTGGCGAGATTTTATCCTCGATCCAATCCAATTTATCGATCCAATTACAGACTATTCTTTTATCCGGAGAATGGAGTTTTTTAAACTGAACGTGCATTAATGTCGAAAAAATGCAATAATGTCGAATTTTTTGTCACTTTTCTACATTATTGTACAAATATGTGCAATAATGTCGAAACAAGAATGTATGAAATTGCATTTGCAGCATTATTGCAAAAATTTGTGCAATGATTTTGAGTGAAATTTTGCAAAAATTAAAATTTCGACATTATTGCACAAAATTTGGCAATAATGTCGAAAAATATTTTTTCCGTACAAAAAGTGTCGACATCGCACTTTTTCATTCGCACTTTAAATCTTTCGACATTAACGCACTCCACTTTTTAAACCAGGGTTAAACTAATGCAAACTTATTCAGAGTTTTGATTAACCGAAACGGAGTGTGGAACTAAAAAATTTAAACAGAGAGAACGAACTCTCCGATGCCGATCGGTAGTACTTTTATAGTCTAAAAATTTCACTTACAACCGTTTTTTTTTAAACAAAAAGGGGGCAACAAATGCCTCTGAAACCCCAAAGCCTAACATACAAACAGCTGAAAGAAAGTAAAATGTTAAATTTTATGCCAACTTATAGCTTGTGAACTTAGGCATGCCTGAAAGTTTGATATTATGGTTTTCTAAATCTTGTAAAATTGGATATAAAAAAATTGTTTGTGACCCACATCGTTCTCGTTTTTATGTTTCGAATATCTTAATAGCTGTTTTTTAAAATCGCTGATGCTTTCAAGAAACAATAGTCAAAAATGAGTTAATAATAATACTTGGATTTTCTCAGCAGATTGGTATGTTTTACTATATACATACCTGTCTCTCTCCCTCTCTCTCGCTTCGCTATCCATCAATTTATTGTACAATAAATTTTTCGATTTTCTTTGGATTCAGTGTAAAATTGTATTTTAATTTTTATTTTTATTACACGCTAAAAATATTTTAATATTCACTTGGCGGTGGTACACAAGAGTAGGTAGCCTCATTTATAGTTATTATACAAATGAAATACATACATTTCAATTACATTTGAGACATAGAGATTTTTGGTACTAAATTGGAAGAAGTATTATACATATATTTTCATACATGCCTATGTATGCCTTTAGGTTGTTCAAGTATTATGAACAAAATATACAAGAATCGAGTAATCGTCATATTTATTTTTGACATATGATGTTGTTTCTTTTCAAGTACCTACCACATTCAATATTCATGATAGTTTTAGTATTTTATTATTTTCATATATGAATATAGTGATTCTATTTTAAGTAGGTATTTCTTTTTTCATCTACTCAAACTTTTGCTTTGGTCTTTCAATAACTATACTCTGTATTTGTAGATCACATGCATAGATCATTTCTAATAGGTATGTACGATCTAAATACTCACGTGTAGTGTGTAGTTTTGTCCTTGAAAGAGCAATTTTCAATTGAATTTCGAAATATAACCATACATTATTTTAATATACAAATTTTCTAATTATTTACTTAATATTATTATTCTACATATTGTTTAAATAAGTTTCCCTACTTTGAAGTATAATGTAGATATTTAACAAAAAAATGTGTATGGTTTTTTGATAATTTATTCTAATTTTTATAATCTATGTTAATGTTTATTTCGAAAACTAATTTGAATAATTTCAATAATTTCTATAAATAAATACGTTTTTCCTCTATGCTCAAAAAATGTTCAAAAAATAGACGATCCAGATCAGTAATAAATTAATCAACAATGACGTCAATTGTGATGTTATGTTAATCAAAAATAAGCAAATGTGTGGTTGTGTGATAAATAAATGATAATTTCAAGTGTATTATATTGAGTTTGCTAATAAATATGTGTGCTTCCGTCATTCATTATAAGGTTTCAATTATAACTTTTCGATTTCAATTTCTTACCAACATCTTCTTCAAGTCGTATGTGTACGTATACGTTTTAAAAATACTATGCATACATGTAAAAATATTTATAGTACATTGTATTAGAATTACTATTTGATAAATATTGAAAATAATCAGTCGAATAGTAAAAAAAAATTTTATTCTCGAGTAGTATATACATGAAAATACTTCAAACCATATATATCACATGTATATCTTTAAATATACATGTGTGTGTACGTATATTTTGGGAGGCATCAGCAATCGATTATTTAAATAAGTAAAGGAATGAAATGTAAAAATGGCGTATAAATAATTTAAAGTTTATAAATTATTGTATGATAATACTGAAAATTATATCTCTCTATTTTCTACGTGTTAAAATTAATCACACACTATCATTTTATCATTTTATCATTCTGATACCTGTCCTTTTTCTGCTGCTCCAATAAATAATATTATGTATGCCATTGCGATAAAAAGAAGTCGGTTAGTTGGTGTCATATTAACTTTTAGTAAGTTAATGTGATACCAAAGACATACATATTGAAAAAAAAATAAAATAATAATAAACGATTCTAGAAATCAGACATTTTAATTAATTTTTTTTTTTATTTTGTTTTTTTGCTGTCGTCTAAAACGAAACAAAACAAACACCTTACGTTATGAGTATTTATTGCAAACTGTTAAATTGAACACAGCTAAATGTGCATATGTTCGTATGTATGTATGTATGTATTTACAATATATTTTTCAATTTGCACAAGTATTTCTGTTTGCATTTATCACACGAAAAAGTGACTAATTTATTTGAAAAAAAAATTAAAAAAATAAAAAGCATGAAAAACGTGGTCTCAAGGTCCATTGAAATTAAGCACCCATTTGTCCCACTACATGTGCATTAAATATTATAAGCATATGCGTATTTCAGTTCTCATTTCTTAATAAATAGAATAATACCTTATTTGTGAGCTGATGTTGGTATGTAGAAGTACCTACATACTGTATTGTTTTTCTGCTGATAAGTCAATATATATGTATAGAGTATATAAATTGTTTTTTTTTTACGTTACTGTTATATGATACTAGTATCATCGTATGTGTTATATGAGTAATATTAATAACAATAACAGCCTGAACAACAACAACAATAATAATATAATAATAAAAAAAAAAACATCTGATATATATAATATTCATTATATATTTTTGTATAAATAAAATATGGAATAAAATATTATTAACACGCTTATATTTCTAAATTCATTACGTATAAACGCAATTTCTATACTAAATACATACTATTGAGGTTACATGTTCGATACGTAATAATATTGTATAAGTTTTTACAGGTACCATCGAGCAGCATCAGTGTGAAAATTTGCACGCCGATTGTAGCAAAGTTATTTACACTGATGAATCGTCATTTTGGCTATAGAATCCGTTGGTTTGTACTTGGTGTACTGCAATTCAATTGAAAATGGGCTCCGGGGAAAATCATTCAGAAATTTGAAATTCGAAGCAATTCGGTGCTCTCATTGCGCATTTTTCCACCGGACTACGCAAAAAATTTGAGCTAAAGTATGCCCAGCCGCTGTGTGTATTCGGACCAGGGAAAATATCACACACTCAAATCTCACCAAGTTACATCAAAACTGGTGATGGAGTGCATTGAAAAACTGAACATCCTGGCGCAACTCAATCAGGTGTGGATTCTATGGGTTCCGGGGCATGTAGGGATCATGGAAACGAAATGGCAGATAAGCAAGGAAGGGAGCATCAACTCCATTTGTAGGGCCCGAATCATTTTGTGGATTAAGATCAGGTAACATCTCCCGTATCATCTGGGAAGAAGAGAATAGATAAAGTGGCTTATACTGGGAAAACTTACCGGGGTTAACATACTCCAAACCAGCGCTAAGGAATACAACCTAAAACGCTACGAGGACTGCATGAATGTAACGAAGAACAATTTGAGAATCATTACGGGATTATTAACAGGGCACTGTAGGCTGAATTATCACCTAATAAAATTGGGAATTTTCTCTGATGCTCTTTGCAGATTCTACAGGGAAGAAGACGAGACCGCACAACATGTGATAGGAACTTGTTCCGCACTAATGCACAAGAGAAGGAAATACCTGGGAGATTTCATCACACCCGAGGATGAACTTAGACTCTGTGAAGTAGGACCAACAATAAAATTCATCGATGGAACTGGTATAAGAGACACACTCTAGCTCCGAGAAGGGGGCACAATAGATCTTATAGGTCGCGGTGCAACATCCCCCCAACGATAATAATAATAATATTAATAATAATAATAATGCCCAGCCGCTGCGCGTGTGAATCACATGTACATATTTGATTTAAATGTGCATATATTTGTCATTTTCAAAGCTATCTTATCAGATGTGAATCAGTCCAATATATTGCGGAATCAATCAGCTAAGATATACTTTTATCACACATAGCCTTAAGATAACAAAATGATTATATGTACGTGTATGCTTATAATTTAAATATAATTTTAAAAGATGAATATATCAATATGTACACAACGACGAGGATAAATAAAGTATAAGTATGTACTATGATCTTAAATGACTGATATTCTGTTTACGTCTATGATATTGTATATCATGTTTGAAATATATATGTAATGTATATATATAAATAAAGTCTAGAATATAGCATTACATTCGTAATACATTACTTGGTATTATTGTTATTGTCCACTTATATAAGTGTTTCATTTTAATTATTTTATAAATAAATTTTCAAAAAAAAAAAAGCAATCTAATCTTTCAGTGATATAGACATTTTCGTAGAAATAAATAATATTTAGTCTACTGCTTGCAAAAAAAAAAAAATTGATAATAATTCAATGACAATTGAAAAAAAAAAAGTAGGTACTTTTTTTTTCTCTCAATTTCCAAATCATTTAACAATAACTATGTCAGAGAAGTGCATTAAATTGCATCATCCAGTATGCTATGCACTACATTGTGTTATAAAAGAAATAATTTTCAAGATTACTATCATATTTTTTCAAGCAATACATAATCATGATTTTGTTTTTTTTTTTTTACCTGTCACTCATATGCATGAAATATGAAATTGTAGTAAAAGAATTTCTCTGTGTCGTCAAGTGTTGTCAGGTTTACTTTATATATATATTTTGCTTTTTATGAACAAATATTTTAAATATTTACTTACACATATTGCTTTATTTTATATACTTTTTGTTTTTGCGAAATTTTTTTTGTATGAAATATGAAAAAAAGCTAGACAACGAATTGATGTAGATTGTAGATTGAGTTGATGGAGAGGAGAATGAATTAAAAAAAAAAAAAACAAACAAAAAATGCGAGAATATTATTCAGAAAATAATGAATTTATCTTATCGTTAGTAAAAACCACTAATGAACGTATTCATCACATTGAAATAGTAAATGCTTTTTATTTTAAAAGTGTTTTCAAGTAGATTAGATTAGATAAATTGTTTTGAAAGAAAAAGAAAAAAAAAAAACGACCGATATATATACTCTCTGATATCGTGTTATGGCAATTTTTTTTTTTTTGTACGTTGTTGGTACTATTACCAATGGTAAAATGGTAAAATTAATGGAGCTGATTGTGTAAATGGTAGTGAGCCATGTTGCTTTTATTTTGTTACTAATTTAATTTTATTGTATTAAGTACGGTGACGTGTGGCACGATATTTTTTAAATATAGGACTCAATAAAATGAATTATACTGGAGTTTTAAAAGTCTGATTTATATATTTAAGACAGTTTTAAAGAGAAAAAAAAAATAGTTACAATCTGATAAAGATTTTTCCGAATGTTTCAATAATAGTCCGGCAGGTGGACTAAAATGGATAAAAATAACTAATTAATGCACGAGTGAAAAAACTATATTTTTGGAGGCATTTTGTGGAGGGGTGTGTTATATAATTTCACCACTTATCAAGGTGCCACCATAATGGATTTATGGGGTGGTTTTGTTTTTTCTTTAACTTCTCGCGTTGTATTACTGTTTGAAAGTCTTTTAAAAAGCCTGTAAATCTGTAGCTCACTTCATGCCCTATAAGTATGTTATAGGAAATTGATTATAATATCTACATAGGCCCATATTACCTGCCTGCAATTTCTTTATGGAAGCTTCTTGTAAAGGTTAGCCTTCATGATTGCAATATTTGTATTTAAAATCATGTTTTATTACATATAGAAATTATACGAAACCTTTTTATAAAATCAAAAAAGGAATTTGTTTTTATTTTTCTATATGTATTTGTAATTATATTCGTATGTATGCTAATCATGTGGTATTAAATGACCATGTAAGCAATTTAGTACTATAGAAAAGTAGCATAGAAAAGTGGATTGTAGAATTTTGCGACTAATTTAATTTGTTGAATGTGTATTTCTATTGTATGCAATTTAACCTTTTGTATGTATGTATTATTGGTATTTACTAAGCTGTTTGCTTTTTCTGTTTCTAATTTGCTTGCGTGTACTTAGAAGTATGTAAGTCAATAAGTCCATAAGTCTATAGAAATAAGAAATGTATATATGTAGGTGTATGGTATACGAGTAAACCTACATATATATATTTTTTTTCTATTATCATAATACTTTGACATGTTTTTATTTAATTAAATGTGATATCCATATATTTTTTCTTTCTACTTTTATTTTAATACTGAAAAGAAAAGTAATCATCATAATAATAATAAAGATCTAAAGACAATCAGTTAATTGACTGAAATACATTAACATTAAATTAAATGGATTTAACTAATACTTATGTATATATATACAAATTAATTACAGAATCAACAAATACAATTATACATAAGTACAGCTTTGTTTGTACAGATGATAATAATTGAAATATAATCAAAGATATATACAATAGAAGACTTTAATAGAAATCGGCAACTAATTAAAAATAATTAATCACGTTAGTAATGACAATTATAATTGCTGTTTTCAAGCTAATTTTTCAAAAATTTTTTTTATTGTTTGTTTTGCCATCAAAAGCAATAATAAATGAGTGCAACAATAAAACAGTATTTTTTTTTTGATTATTTTCTAAATTATTATATAACAAAATGTATTTTTATAATACACCGTTTAGTGTTTTTTTACATTTTGTTTGTTTATACAATATGTACGTACAGTTGTGTTCATAAAAATAGCAGCGCGACATTGATGATGAAAAATTCAAGATAATTTATATGGCATTTATTTTTCTATTAAAAAGATTATTGGCAAATAAAAAGCAACCAACATATGTAAAAAAAAGAATAAAATAATACTTCATTTTTATTAAACTTAGTTATTGTAGATAAAAAATACTAATTCATGTTGTTCATAAAAATAGCAGCACTTAGTACATTTGGAGACATTAATTAAAAAAAAAATAAATGAAAAAACTTAACTTGGATTTCAGTCTCTCATATGGGTTTTCAATTAATATTTAGTGGCATGGCCAGCGTTTTTGATGACTGCAATACATCTGCGTCGCATGGAGTCGACCAACTTTTCACACCTTTCAGTGGGTATTGCATACCAAGCCTCGCGTACTTTCTCCCAGAGTTCAGTGGTGTTTTTAGGATTAGCTTCACTTACAGCAGTTTTAACATCACCTCACAGGTTTTCGATGGGATTAAGGTCCGGTGATTGTGCCGGCCACTCCATCACATCGATTTTCTTCTCCCGAAACCACGATTTTGCCCGCTTGCTGGTATGCTTTGGGTCGTTATCCTGCTGATAAACCCATTTCAGCGGCATATTGTCCTCTGCATATGGAAGCATAGTTTCTTCGAGAATTTCCAAGTACACAAATTGATCCATGATCCCGGAAATCTTATGTATTGGTCCAATACCATAATAAGAAAAACATGCCCAAACCATAATTTTAGCGCCACCATGT
Organism: Megamerina dolium; assembly: GCA_963854835.1. NCBI lineage: Eukaryota > Metazoa > Arthropoda > Insecta > Diptera > Megamerinidae > Megamerina > Megamerina dolium. The sequence goes on from OY978529.1 coordinate 52,462,747, forward strand.
TTTACGGTCTTAACAGTGTATTTTGGGTCATATGCTGTATTGGCTGGTCTTCTAACATATTGGCGACATCCTTTAGAGCCATAAAGAACAATTTTGCTCTCGTCGGACCATAAAATATTGCGCCATTTTTGAATGGGCCAATTCACATGTTCCTCGGCGAACTCCAATCTTTTAGTAACATGTCTTTTGCTTAGTAGAGGTACTTTTCGAGGACTTCTGGCCGGCAAATTAGCTTCCAATAATCTTCTCCTTACCGTTACTGAACTTACCGACAGTTCAAGCTCCTGTTTGATTTGCTTGGAGCTGATTTTTGGAAATTGTTCTGCCATTTGAACAATTTTGCGGTCAATGCGAGCACTAGTTGCACGCTTTGGACCACGCATTTCACGCTTATTTTGCCACTTTAACGCATTTAAGATCATTTTAGAGCTGCATCCAATAATTCTCTCTATTTCTCGGTAGGATTTTCCATCTCCTCTCAATTTTTTTATTAAATTTCGAGTTTCTGCGGTACAATGTTTTGATCGGCCCATTTTGCTTTCGAATTGAAAGTTAAAAATTAGGATGCATTTTTTTTCTATTTAATCTTGAACAAAACTTACCATTTGTACCGAAAGATGCAGTAAATTTTAAATTTTTGCAATGAGAATTTTTTTTTAATTTTTGCTGCTCTTATTATAAACAGGCCTGAAAGCACGTGCTCGACTAATTCATCGCGTATGTAACAAAAACAACACTTTTTTTCTGATAATAATATACCGTTATAACGGCCAATAGGAACACTAAAGAACAAAGCAATATGTACATCTACAAAATAAAATCGACAGCTAAAATGTATGTCTTTGTGATATCAGACACCGTGCTGCTATTTTTATGAACACAACTGTAAGTATGATGTCATATCAAATGTATAAGTGCACAGTCTCCTTAATGAGAAAAAAAAATATTTGAGAAAAAGTAGTTGATTATTGACACATATCAATCACATCATCATTTGAGTATTTTTTAAAAAATATTTAAAATAACTCGTATTTCGCATTTCGTTTTAAAAAAAAAAAAGTTCATTTAAATTGTTCTACATTATTTTTAGTTAAATAGCTTTTAATTAAAAAAATGTTATTTATTTACGAAAATGCATACTCTAGTACTTTGTCATCTTTATTTCGGAATATATACCATACTAGGAAATCGTAAATAATTGAGATTAGATTGGTCAAAAAGTCCCTAATAAGTGTTTATCTCGAAATTTATCGAACGTATGTATCAGTATTATTAATAATTGAAATAACTTAAATAATACTATTTAGGTGTAGTAAAAGGAAATCCACTACTTTTCCAATAGATGGTTTTAGTAATGTGTATCTCGCGTTGTATAAGTGCGATCGGGTTACCCTAGATAGAAATATAGGATTTCGTACTAAATAAAATTTTCAGGCAGTTTTGTGATTGCTTGATTCAGTATTGTTTGAGCACGCGTCAAAGATGGACATCAGTAAAGAGAAAATGCGTCATATTTTACAGTTTACTTCGATAAAGGCGAAAATGCAAGACAGACTCCCGAAAATGTGAATAGTTTCGTCGATTCCGTTCCAGTAATTTTGATGTCAAAGATGCAAGGCCAATTGTCGAAAATATCGATAAAATAATGGAAATCGTCAAGTCTGACCGTCATGTAAGCACTGTTTCTATTGTCCAGGAGCTAAACATTGCACAAAACACCGAACCATTTAAATAAATAAAACGTTCAATTTAATGCAAAAATAATGGATTTCCTTTTACTACACCTAATATTTCCCGAGGTCATCAAAATAGACGTTTGTTTCATCGATAACCTCTTCCTTCGATGCAGATCCGATAAATCTAGAGAGAAAGAGAACACTTTTCCTCGACAAATACGATCCTTTTTGTTTCAAATCGTCGTCGAATGGATCCAACAGCTATTCATAATGTGCTCCGGTGATTCTCTTACCACTTTCAAAGTAATTCAAGATAAACTGCCACCAACTGAAAACACACGGCAGCCATAATGCGGAGCGACAATATTAGTCGAATCATAGGCGTTAGAATATTTCAATCCATGGGACATCCATTTTTAAAATGGAAAATATAACATATACTTGAAAACTACCCTCGTGTTTATGTTGTTTTTTTTTTTTCTAATGCAATAATAATTATTCTTCAGAACAAATCTTCGATGAATTCAATTAAAAATTGATTTTTTTTTTATTTACGCACGGAATTAATGATTTTATTTTTCACTAACACCATACTTCCACTTGCAACTTCCTTCTATTTTTTGACAAAATGGCTGTATGTGTGTGTGGCAAATATGCATTCTAGTTTTATTGTTGCGGCGGCTGATGGTTGTATAGCAGCTAGCTCTATTTCCTGCCCTCGGTGCTTTTATTGCAACATGCTGTGATTTTCCAATTTTTTTTTTTTTTGTGAACATTTTATTTCCTGTGAATAATGTTTGGCGTTATTTGATTTATTTTTCACGGATTTGAATTTATGGGCAACCCACTTTTCTGTCATGAGCATATAATCAAATAGGTTTTTAGTTCTTTTCTTTGTTTTATTTCTACAGTACAAGTTACTCATGTAACTGTGGCAAACGAAGTGGAAATTTGTGTATAACAAAAAAAAAAAAAATGTTAATGCATAAAATGAACAAAATCTAAAATGACAATTAGTAAAAATGCAACAAAAAATTTTTATTGTCAATTTATTTTACGTATATTTTCAATATTGAAATATTTAATTGAAAAAAAAAAGTTAAATGAATATTTTCTAATAATTCGTCACTAATAATTTCCTCTCATTTCTATTTCATATATTTTCAGGTATGTATTTGAACGTGAGCTTTGCAACATTTATTAATTTACAACAGTTTGGATTTAAATGTGGATTATATATTGAAATATACGATACGTGCGTGTATGTACTAATGCATGTACTTAAATGTACATGACTGGCCCGAACACGAACACGAACACAAAATCTATGAGCACTTCATTAATCCCCAAAATAATTCATATTCATTTTTGGCTATTTCGGTAAAGTAACTACATATTTATGAAAATATATGATTTTGAATTTAATCCTTTGTTTGTGTGGTTTTTATTTTTACTATGTGTATATATATTCATTTATTTAAAATATGATATCATTGAAAAGCAGATTATTATAATTGGTTAGTTTGGGTTGATGGAACATAATGTTTTGAAAAGCACAGTATATCGTACCTCATTTTATATGTAAAGCCGATTATAGGAAAATCTGTAAAGAGTATTAAAAGTATATATGTACTTATATGCATGTTTTCAAACTAATCAATTTTTTTTGTTAATATTTTGCTATAGCAATCAATTGTATTTATAAATTTACAATTTTTTTGGTAGATACTTTCCTATAATGATTACAGAAGTATTAAAGAGAATCGACACATAAATTCGTAATTACTCAAAACCACAAATTATAGTTTCCGAGTACTAAAAAGTATGAATTCGATAGCATAATTGTGATGACTATTTCGTCAGCAAAATTATTTAGTAAATTTCACAATTTTGAACCACTCCAATGCCAAATTATCAGTGATATTCAACGTTTTCTGAAAATTCAGATTTTTGTTAATATTTTTATTTAGAGAAAGATGATGACGTAGTACTAGAAGTCGTTAAATAGCAAATAAGCATAACATTAATAAATAAAATGCTCTCTGAGATTAACATAAATTTATATGTATACAAAAGGCTAGTAAAATATTGTATTTTATATAGAAGATGAGAAAAATGTGATGACCAAAAATTTTATATATGAAATATATTTAAAATATAATAAAAATATGTGCATATGTGTATATTTATATATGAAATAAACAGACTTAGTGAGAGAGAGAGAGAGAGAGAGAGAAAGAAAATATATTAAAAGAAACTGAAAGATAAAATAATTGTATACGTGTATCCAACTAAAAATGTACCTGTTGTTCACCATAAAAGACAACATTTATGAATATATGTATGTGTGTGTGTGTGCTGAAACCGGTTTTATAATATGTGGCAGCCAAACAACCAGCCACTGAGCCTGTACAAAATATACATACATATATAGTATACGTATGAGTAGTTTTGGTAAGCAACCTTTGTAGTCGTCAAATACATTAAAAAAAAAAACCTCTTCTGTTAATAAACTGGTTTGTCAGACCGTACCACACACACACACACACACCCATACATATTGAACCTTTAAGTTAAGCTTCCAAGAAAGACAACCAAAATAACAAAGAAGAGACTCTCACACACTTTGTTATTGGTTTTATTTTTTGGTCTTTTATATACTACATACAAACATACATATATGTATATAAATGTATAACAAAGACCGGGTTTAAAAATCATATACATACTATATACCTATAACAATAACAGCAACAATGGAAGACCTGTTTAATATGCAAGGGACATGTTTTTATGCTTAACTTTTCAAGTAGAAGAACAAAAAAAAATAATAATAATAATATAAAATAAAAAGAGAAAGAAAATAAATAAATAAAATAAAAGAAATAGGTAGGTACTAAAGAAAAATATGTATTCTTTAGTTTTCTGCTTTTTTTTCCACTTGGTTTTTTATGTTAGTATTTGAAGCGGAATGAATTTATACCATATGAATATGTATAGGTAAGTGTAAACAATTTTCAAGTCTTCGAAAAAAGTGGCTCAGTTAGTTTTATTGTATTTTCTTCTCTCTATTTTGAATATGATGCAGATGAGTGGTTGATATTTATTCTTTCCATGGTAAAATATCATATTAACATTTATCACAAAATGTGAAATTGTCCTTTTTGTGAATGAACAACAGTGAAAATCAACTAAAATGTCAATATGACTGTTGGAAAAAATACTATTCTAAATTGTTTGTTTGGTTTTGTAATAAAACAAGTAATTAGGTAAAACTCATTTATGAAATTGTTTCCTTAAAATTATTACTTTTAAGGCACTCAACCAAACTAATGTTGAGTGAAAGTATTCAAACTGATTTGTTTTTTATGTATAATCTCAATTATTTTTCAGAGTCGAGTTGTTATTGATTTATACATATTTGTTGGAGAATGAAATTCTACAAATTTTTATTTTCGAATGTGATTTTCTTTTAGGAATTAACATTTTCCCAACACTTGTCATTTCATCACATTTCATCACAATATTAATAGTCATTAATTAATTTTGCCGTAACTCAGTGACTAGTGCGTTGACCTTCTGATGTGTAAATCATGGGTTCAATCCGTGGCTGAAGTACAACTTCAATATTGAAAAGATTTTTCTTTCTTTTTTCTGGCTTTTAAAAAGAACTCTTTGACAAAGCTTAGAAAAAATGATGTTACAAGGGTTCTGCCGTTCGGAACCGGCAATTGTATGTAGCTTGTTGTTGTTGTTGTAACAGACAACGATTTCGAAATCACGAATATGTATGTAAGTTAGTTAATTGAATTGTTGTTGCTCACATCAACTAGCTCCAGGAAGACGGCAGCCTCCAGGAGGTGCGTCCACAGTGCATAGGGAGCCAAACTGATAGGCCTTCTGAGGCAGGCGAAAATATGACGATGTCACGCGGGCTCTGCTGACACCGCCGGCATCGGTCTGGAATAGTATCAGCCAGCCGGTGCATGTAACAGTTCAGATAGACGTTCCACCCAGCTTTTAGCTGCGCCAAAGTGGCACGAGCGGATCTAGGGAGCTGTTGTTCGCAGTCTGCAATTGGCGAAGGGCGACCCCCCAGCACGATGTTATGAGCATGACCCTCGATGGCTGCCTCCGCCGCGCGTTTATTCAATGAATTCAGTGCCGCCCTATGCGTACTAGAGCTCAAATCATCGAGCGAGTGACACACATGCCCATCAAATGAGCATAAGCCACCATGGATGCTACGCTGGGGAAGGGCAAGTTGCGTTAACCGGTTGTTGGGGTGTGATGGAAGGTGGCAGGAAGGCAGAAATTGCTGCGAAAGCAGTTCGTTGTGCTCACGCACTTTTAGCATTCGCGCTTCATGATGTAGGAGATCCTCATGCGCCATCTTATGGCAGCCTGTGGTGATGAGCAAAGCATTATTCTGCCGGTAAAAAGTCACTCTGAGGATTTTAGGTCTATTTACCGTTGTAGGTCCCTTCTGTCCAAAAAATTAACACGCACAACAGTACTGGAAGAAAAGTTTGGTCAAAATACCCTTTGGAGCCTATAAGTACCACATATTTATTTATTTTTTATTTTCAAACATTTTGTAATATATGGGATAATTTTATTTTCATGAGAGTCTCAGTTTGATTATTTATTATGCACAAAAAAGCTATTTTTCACAAATTCTCCATAATTATTATATTTTAAATGGGATCGATATACTTTCTTTTGAAAAAAAATTAGGTATTGACGTTAGAAAAAAAAGTAATAATAATAATAATAATAACAAATAATAAATAAAAAGCAAACCTGCTGCACCGCCGGAGACTTTCCTTTATTTATCATGTGAATATTTATTTTTATTATTATTATTATTTTTATTTTGAATTGTAATTATCAACAGCAATTTCACTTAATTACACATTCACCACTTGAGAAGACCCAATTTTATTTAAAATGATCTTGAAAAAATTTTCGAAAATCAAATCTCAAAAGCTTAAATTGAAGTGTTGCATTGTAGTAATCACGTCTTAATGCAAACGCCATGGGCATGTATTTGTGTCTTTTTGTGATTATTAAATATTATTATTCTTATTATTTTCATAAAATTTCTCTCTCAATGACATTCACTTGAGTTGAGCTCATATTGTATATTTTAATTCGCATTCATTTATATGTTTGTTAATTTTTACCATAAAGAAGTACTTACCTCTTTGTTAAGTATTCCACTGTTTTGGTGAAAAAAAATAGGGGGAATATAAAAGACGAAGAAGAAGAAGAAGAAGAATAAGGCTTTTAAATTTAAGCAAAAACATATAAAAATCTTTAATTTGTTGTTGTTATATAGAATATTAACCTTGAATTTGAATTTTATGTTTCGCATGTTTATCTCACTCGGTCTTCACTACGGTCATCTCCACTCCGTGCGCCTATCTGTTGAGGTGCGCATTTAAATTCTGGCTTATCCCATGTTGTTTAACATCAATATGGTTCTTATCGTATTCATGGTATACAGAAATACATATACATACATTTATACATAAAAAAAAAAATACGTACGTAAAATACGTTTCTTTTGTATGTTCATCATCTTCTTCCTCTTCTTCTTCTTCTGGATTGTACTGATCATGATGGTGATCGTGATGATAATACTTTTGGAATACACAAAATTTCGTTACGCTCTTGAGTGCTTTATGGTAGGGCAGACAGGCAATCAAATTGACTGGGAGAGCTGTAGTGTAGTGTAAAGTAGTGATGGTGGCACCACCATCCTCAAGCCTGTACAACAACAATGCAGTCAACATTATATGCGACCAGCATAAATTATATGCTTTAGTTATGTTGCTTATAGTAGGTACTGTCGTCGTTGTTCTGTTCTTATTATGTTTCTTTACTTGTTTATTCTGTCCTACTAAGATTTACAGTGAGTCTCCAATTGTTTATTATACCCTGCATAATGCAATATGCATGGTATATTCATTTCGGTCAGATGTTTGTGTCCACTTGAAGGAATATCCGGAGATATAAACATAGATATATATTCGTGATCAGCGTCGATTAAATTTTCGATTTAACGATGTCCGTCCGTCCGTCCGTCCGTCCGTCCGTCCGTCCGTGAAGGAATCTCCGGAGATATAGACATAGATATATATTCGTGATCAGCGTCGATTAAATTTTCGATTTAACGATGTCCGTCCGTCCGTCCGTCCGTCCGTCCGTCCGTCCGTCCGTCCGTCCGTCCGTCTGTCTGTCACCTGGCTGGTTCGCACGATAACTTGAGTAAATATTGAGCTATTTCGATGAAATTTGGCACAAGTAACCTATGATCCAAGGGTACGGAGGGGATTGATACTGGGCATGATCGGTCAATAACCACGCCCACACCAAGCATTCAAAGCGACTAACCTCGGAATTTTCAAAATCTTTAACTTGCTATAACTCACATAATATACCACTTGGGACAACAATATTTTGCATATGGAGTTATATTATACTACTATATAACCTCGCCAAAAGTGGTTGAGCCACGCCTACTTTTTAGCGTAGCTCTCATACAAAGTGTATGTACTTCTTTTAAATTGAAACAGCTGTAACTTCGGCAATCTTGTGTCTAAAATAACTATAATTGACACTTAAATTAATATCGTATTCGGAAATAATCTGGCAGAAAATCAGTGTGCCAGGCCTACTCCTTCATGGGTCTCCCATACAAAGTCGTGGGAATTAAACTAAAATTGTAAGCTCCATAGCTTACAAACCATTTAGCCTAGGACAACGAGATTTAAGGTATGGATTAGTATTGTACGAGCAACTAGGCTCACAGAAAATGGGCGCACCACGCCAACTGTTTATCGTAGCCCCCATACAAATTTTAAATTGAAACAGCTGTAACTTCTGCATCCTTCTGTCTAGAACAATCATAATTAACACTTAGGTTAATATGGTAGTCGGAAATAATCTGGCAAAAAATCAGCGTACCACGCCCACTTCTTATTGGGGCTCCCATACAAAGTTGAGGAAATTAAACAAAAATGTTAACCACCATAACTTAGAAACTATTCAACGTAGGACACCAAATTTAAGGTGTGGAAAAATTAATTGGATTTACTAGAAAGTGGTAAGCCACGCCCACTTTTTATATAGCTCCCATACTAAGCCTCGGAATTATCTTAAAATCCTTTTACTTCGTCAAAGTCAACCATATTTCGGGTGTAAATTAGTAGTATATGCAAAAATTGTTTCTCGAAAAGTGGAAATAAAAGAAAAGTTGGATATTCGAGTAAAATTTTTATATATAAATCTACATATGCAGGGTATAGTTTGGTCGGCCCCAGCCGACTGTAAGGAGATTTTTTTTTTTTCCACTCAGCGTGTTTTTTTTTTTGCGAAAGTGGCTCTGCTTTTATATACACATTTTTGGTGGTTGTATAAAGAGGAACCCTTTCAAAAATAATTAATTCTTATTGTTGCTGTTGTTTTTTTTTTGGTTTATTCCAGATAAAAATATATATGTAAAATTTAATTGTTCTTGATTGTTGTTAAAGTGGTTGCTTCTCAATTTACCATTTATTGTGTAATATGATTTAGTAACAATTGCCGTCAATTTAAATAATATGTGTTTTCTGTGATGTATGAATACGCACTCGTATGTATTTTGGGGCATTATAGATGTACTGAGATGGTAGAAACTTTTAAAAGTAATTATGAATGTATTTCGTTATAGCGGTTAATTTTTAGAATATATTCTGAACTAATTTCCTTCTTTTGGTTTTTTAAGTTCCAAGTAGCAATGAACCTTTTGAAACTTTCTGCTTTCGAAATATTACTTAAATTTTATCCGTGCAATCTTCCATAAGGTTTTCAGCTTTAGAGCAAGTCATTTCTACTATCCACTAATCCACTATCCTTCTTCATCTACTGCCTTTTGTGCAATATAGTTCTTGTCCTTTCGAAGGGTATGATTCTATTTCTGCCTCTTGGCTCCGTCCTGATCCACAGAAATAGTAATGTGTTACACAATTAGCATTGGATTTAACGCTAAAGTTCTCGCAAAATACTTCAAAATAGACAACAGAATATCTAAGTAGATTCATTCCGTTGAGTTGATCTAATGTAATAGCTTCTTCGGACTAACGTGTGCACATTCGGACAAATCGTCAAGAAAGCAATATTCTAGGTATTTCCTTCTTCTGTTTGCCAGAGTCGGGCACTCACAGCATATGTGGATGAGTGTCTTCTTCTCATTACAGTTTGCACAACTTCTACAGTAGCAGTCTCTACGGTCTTTATTTATAAGCTCTAGAGTTTTAGTCTTGAAAATTACAGCCGAAGATGAACGTGACTTGCTATACGTTGTAAATGAGGGTGACTTCCTAAACGCATGTTGCATTGCAGTAATACATTGCAGTTTGTACCTAAAGGCAACCCTAAAAATGTTGACAATGTTACCAAATGCATCACTGTAGTTATCGATATACAGAGAAAGCTTCCCAAGAATGGACGGGTCTACGTCCCGGAAGCACTCGACCACGGTCCGTTCAACACAGCAGAATACTGAAATGCTTTGTATGCGAACAAAACAAAGCATCTGCGTATTCTTGTTGCTACAACAACAACAACAATAACATACGCAGAGAAAAGCAAATTGCACATCCATAAAAATGTAGAGGCAAAATATTATAAATGTAACTACACAATGTATCAATACGGTATTAAAACTGTATTCATACATTGTAAACATACGTTTAGGAAGTCCTCCTGACTTCCACTTTCCTTTTACTATTGGGAGCGCAATTTAAAAATTCGGGATTTACAACAGATGGCGTAGTTCGGGATATAAGCATCAGACAATACTGAAACTATATTCATGTCATAAACTCATTCCATATTTTTCATTTTCAGTATGTGTCATTTGCCCGGCGTGTAAACAACATAGTTTTTTTTGGCTCTCAATATGTCAAGTTTTGTGCCCACAAAACAGCATTTGCGGGAAGTTTTGATTTACTTCTTTAATTTGGAGAAAAGTGCAGCTGAATCGCATCGATTACTCTCCGAAGCTTATCCGGAGTGTGCTCTTTCAGTTTCAAGATGCGAGAGGTGGTTTGTGCGTTTCAGAAGTGGTGATTTTGATGTGGAAGACAAAGAACGTCCAGGACAGCCGAATAAGTCTGAAGATGCTGAATTGGAGGCATTACTCGATGAGGACTCGTGTCAAACGCAAGAAGAACTTGCCAAATTGTTCGAAGTTACACGCCAAGCCATTTCCCATCGATTGAAACTATTGGGAATGATTCAAAAGCAAGGAAATTGGGTACCGTACGAGTTAAAGCCGAGAGACGTCGAAAGGCGAACAGCTGCTCCAAAGGCAACAAAGGAAAGGTTTTTTGCATCGCATCGTTACTGGTGATGAAAAGTGGATCCACTACGACAATCCCAAGCGAAAAAACCTCCAGGCGAATGTTTTGTCCAGAGAAGCACCAAGGCGGCTCAATACATCAACGTTCTAGAGCAGCACATATTTTGAATTTCCCGAAGTTTTAAAATTCATTTTAGATTTATGTAGGTACGAAAGGATAAAATTGGTTCTAGTGTTTGGCTCATATATAGCGAAATATAAAAGTTTGTATGTCGTTCTTTGTCTATGCAATGCATTCAATCGTTAGTTTTTTCCTTCGTTGTTGTTGTTGTAGCAGCAAAAATACTGAAATGCTTTCTGTCCCCGTACAAAGCATTTCCACATTCTGATGAGGTGAATGGACCTTGGTCGACCCGTCTATTCTTGGGAAGCTTTTCCTTCGTTTTACGATATCTGTTCTGTAAAATTTAATATATTAAATATTATAAACACTTAATATTGAAGAGAGAACTCGTTCTTCAGCCATACTATTCGGATATGAAATAGTCACCCTGTGTTCAGTTATGATATGGACAGGTTCTAGACCAGAATTTTTATTTATATTCATTTTCCTCACTATTCCCCTACTATTCTTTCGAATTACCGCAATGCATGGCATATATAGGGTCATCCTTTGATTTCAATTCATATTAATTTAAACAAAAATTAATGTATTTTTGCTCAGAAATAAAAGATATTTATTATATTTGATTTTGCTTCAAAACGTTCTGTTGAAATTCATATGAGATGCTTCATGCCAACCATATATATGTATATTATATTGCATTACATTTTCTCATACCTCACCATATAACGAGTATGCTAAAATTTTTTTTCATTGATGATATAAACTATAGTGTAGTTTTGGTATGTATGCATATAGTAATTCAAGAAAATAAAAATACAAGACTTTTATGCAAGAATTGATTTCCTGGAATTACAATTAAAATTTTTTACTAGTGAAATCCTTTGTTCTGGCAACACTCGAGTTTATCAACATTTACTACTCGAATAAATACACAATACTTAGTTTAGATTGGTTTCCTTTGATTTGGAGAAAAATTGCGTTTTTTTTTATTGTATTTTTCTTTGGCTCCCCCAAGATTTTATGGCTTCCACCTTTTTCTTTCTTTCTTTCATTTCAAAATGTTCATAAGAGGAGCCCATATAGCGGCAATAAAAATGCATACGTATAAAAAATATTCTACTTTAACAGCAACTTTGTGTATACGTTTGTTGTAAAATTACCATAAAAATCAAAGATGTGTAAATATGAAGAGAACAAGCGAATTAGAAGGAAATGCCGTGATGTTGTTAAAAGAAAATGCATGCATCCGTGCGTTGTGACTGCTGTGCTGCTGCTGCTGCTATCTATTGTATATATACGTATATCGTCGAGTATTAAAAAATATACATATGCATATGTGTGTATGTGTGTGCATCATGAAAGTAATACTAAACTCTTGCCGTCATAATATGACAACGTCAACTGGTAGCGTCATTGGCATCATTATCGTCGTCACTTGTCTTAAGTTGTATGAGTGATTTTATATTTTTCTATCCATTCATATACATATGTGTATGCACATTTACTTATATATACATATATACGAGTGGAATCAATGGTTTTAAATTGAAATAACATAAATATCATATATACGAATACAAATGAAATACGAGAAATAAATACAAATATATGAGAGCTAAAGAAGTTGAAAAAAATATATATATATATATTTGGAGGAAAAAAAACAGCTGACGTGAAAAATGGACAAGCTGGCGACACAGTCATAGGCAAATTTTATGCATCGCACGATTCACAATTTCCACAACCATGCACCTCTGACTCCCCCCCGTCTGTCGTCACCACGAGTAATATTAAATATGAGAACGTGTACTGCATAGACATATGAATAAAAAGGATGACGACACATATGATGTTTGTTATTTAAGTATTTTGTTGATTTGTTCATGTTGTTTGGGCGTGTTTTTTATGGTATGTATTTTTATACATTTTGACTTGCTTGCTACTGCTGAATTTCGGGTTGTTGTTGGTGTTTTTGTTTTTATTTTAATTTATTTTATTTTTTATTATTTTTTTTTATTTTTATTTTATTTTTTTATACAGGAAACTGGGCATAATTCCAAGAATATATGCATGTACATACTTATGTATATACTTTGTTACCATGTTGTTTTATGGAGTGTTTATTATTGCTTTTGTTATTATTATTATTATTATTATTATTATGAATTTTGATTTGTTTATATTTTGAATTTTTTTTTAATTAAACATTTCAATTTAAATATATTTTCTTTAAATTTTAATTCATAGACATTTTGTATAGTAAATATTAAACGCTTGTGGGTTAAATTGGGTTGTTTATACTGGCACATACATAGATGGATCATGGTGCCAGTGTAAACACTCTCTGCAATATATTCTTATGCTATACACGAGCAACTTTTTGATCATAATACACATGTGGTTAACAAAATTTCAATTCTATATGGATATGTTCAAAATATTAAAAATACATTAAACATATTATCCAACTAGCACATTTATTTTCTATGCGCATATTATGACTGAAGTGAAGAATTGAATACGCGCTTTTAGATGGTTCGGCAAGAAATCAGTTCTCAGAGCAAATTTCCACTATCATCTTAATCCAATGATGACAATAGGCCATTCAATCAAAACGATTTACTCGAAAGTTCCAGCACAAGAATTATTAAAATATCTAACGTTTCATTATCTAAAAGTTCCGGAATAATCACCGTGTGGCGCTCCCATCGTTCCAATTTGAGTTCTGTTTTTTTTTTCTTTGTTAAGTTGGTACATCTGTTGTTGATATTCCCTCTAAATCTTAGCGTCATAGCTTGACATTTGCAAAATTTACGTAGCCAAGAATACATCTATCCCAGTGCTTCCTGCGATTTTTCCATTACTTCCTCTCAGCTGCTGAAACACGTTCCCCATAATGGTTTTTTAACGCGGTTGAACAGAAAGAAGTCACAGGGAGCCAAATCAGGTGAATTCGGTGGCTGTTGGATGATATTTGTTGCATTTTTCGCCAAAAAATTACGAATAATGATGGCACTGTGCGACGGTGCTTTATCATGGTGCAAAATACACAAGTTTTCTGCCCACAATTCTGGTCTCTTTCCGTCGTACTCATAAACCCACGTGTCGTCTCCAGTAATGATCCTTTTGATGAATATGGGATCGGATTCAGCCTCGCAAATCATGTCTTTTACGACGTCAACACGGTCTCTTTTTTGGGTGAAATTGATTGAAAATTGTAAAAAATCGCCAACACACGCAGAGATATATGTACTTTTGGCTACGTAACTTTTGCAAATGTCCAGCTATGATGCTAAGATTTAGCGGGAATATCAACAACAGATGTACCAACTTAAAAACTCAATTTGGAACTCAGAACTCAATTTGGAATGATGGAAGCCCCATACGGTGGTTATTCCGGGAACTTTTTGATCAATGTGGTATTAGGTACATATTTATATTATTTAGTATCAAATTTTTTCCAATTTTGATCATCTTTCATCTATTTTCACTTTAAACATGTACATATATGACACAAAAAATGTATCCATTTGAGTATTAATTTGATTTGTTTTCCTGTTGTTATTCCTTTAAGAAATACTTATACTATAAACGTATACCAGTTATAGCTAGCATATTATTAGTGTAATTACATGAATATAAGATAACAAATAAAAATATTTCGATTCTGTCAACAAGAACAACAACAACAACAAAGGATTGGTGTTGCCGCAACTGTTTATTGAAAACAACAATAGCAACAACAATAGTGACAACAAAATGTCTATTGAGCAAATCAAAGTAAACTAGAATTATGAAATGAAAAATCTAGTTTCTTACACACACACATTATGGATATGACAAGTGGTAGCAGTAGATGCATTTCCTCATGTACATGTGTCTATATGTAAATATATATGTATTATTATTATTTGTGTACATCTATGTATAACTTTGAATATAGGAGAATATAAGCATCTATTGATTGCAATATGTTATGTATGGACAAATATACAGGCTCACATACAAAAACATACACAAATCACAGCCAACGCATATATGTGATATAAATGTATGTATATATCTATTTTGTTGTTGTTGTTGTCTCAACTCGTGTTAAAGCATACAATTGCGAATAACAACAACTTGTGAGGAGCAACAACAAATGCTTGTTGTTGTTGTTGTTCGTTTATACATACATAGAATACTAGTTAAACAAGTCCCACTACCATAAATGTCCACCAACACCACATCAGCCATCATCAGCCATCAACGGTAACGCCAACAAAAACAACAACAACAACAACAACAACAACAGCAACAACAACAACGAAAATAATAACCATAACCACATTTTAAAGCTAAATACTCGTTTATAACAAGTTCATGTTGTTTAGTATAAGTTGTTGTTGTTGTTGTTGTTGTTTTTTCTATATTTTACTACCACATACATAGATTTCGAATATTTATGTATGCATATACGACAATGTATTATATGTAAATTGAATGAATGTGTATCTAATATGTGCCGCTCTTAACTAAATATGTTATAGTATAATATGCATGTACCTATACATACACACACTTGTATATACTAATTTTAGTATAATATAAAACTACCACACAAAAGTGACAAACTTGATTTCATTGTTGTTGTTGTTGTTAGTGGTGGTGTTTCTTGTCTCTTCAACACCAACATCAAGCTGGCAGACAAGTCAAGTTAAACATATTTGAAATATGTTTGCGCATGCATTGGAGTAGGTAGTATATACGTGCACATGAATAGATAATGTATGTATAAGTATATGAGTGGATGGATTAAATGAACAGGTTATGTATGCATACCCTATACATAACATATATATGATATTTTGTTTGTTGTCCCCCATACGACAACAAATTATTACATTTACTACAACTACGCAGTAGAAATTATGATCAAAGTAAGTGGAGAGGGACAGAGAGAGTGAGAGGGAGAAAGAGAATGAGTTAGACAAAGCACAAGAAAACATATGTACTTGTATATGTAGTAAAAAAGTATTGTATTCAAGAGATAGAAACAGGAAATACATGCAATAAGGACATCAGTATTTGTATATGTAAGCATCATAGAATTGAATAATCACTAACTATATAACTCTTAACAGTGGTTACAAAATTTGCATTTAGCAACGTTTTATCATTTTTCATTGTTATAGGTTCTAGCATTCTGCTGTAGTTCCCATTATTTTTACCAGATTTGAGTTTTTTTTCTAATAATTTCTTATATGTATGAATGTACAAGGAGTAAATAATTTCTTATGTATATTTAGTATAAATATTATTATACTCTATACTCAAAGGGTCAAGGATATGTCATGATGTGATTGCGAGATTATCACCTTTTTGCAAATCATCAGTTTATTTCAATTCAATTTATTTTCATAATGAGTAGTGTTGACGTCACTTGTGTACAAGCATAATCAATTTGTTTTTTTTTAACATTGGAGTGCGCAATGTATATTTTAAGTATATTTGCCATTGTTGTTATGAAACATAGATATGTCTTTAAATCAAAATTCAATATGAGAAATCCTCTATCTAAACTTGCAATTGCTTTGGCATTATCTTGTTGTTGTTGTTACTATGTAAAGATGATTATTATTGAGCGCGCAAATAACGCCACAGGGTATAATTTAATTAGTTTACATGCATGTATTTATGTACAGACCTGAATGAGATGATGTTATTGTTGTTAGTTTTGTGGCTGCTGTATTTATGTGTGGCATTGTTGTTGTTGTTGTTGTTATAAGCCGCTGTTGTGCCGCTTGCTTCATAATTTTTTAATTAAATATCTCTTCTATTACTATTAAATCTTTGAATATTGGCATATAGTGTTTGTGGAATTATAGTAATGAATTTCTGGTTTTTTTTTTTTTTTTGCTACATGCTGTGATTGTAAGAACCAAAAATAAATTATGTGTAAATAGATGTAGCTATATTTTTAGAAAAATTTGGCAGATTTTAGAAAATTTCAACATAATGGTATATACTGGTAGGTAAATTTCTATGTGATTTTTTGTTGTTCAATAATAACAAATAATATTTTTTAATAATTTTACTCATTTTTAGAAATTTGAACAATAATAGCAATAATAATATGAATTTTTTCGCAATTTAAAGATGAAGAAAAAATTAATATTTATATGTATGTACCCACAACTTATACTGTTAATTTTTTGTTTTTTCTAACTTTGTTAACCTCGTTCTTCATTACATTTATCCATTTATTTTTTTTTTTTCCATTAATATTATTCATAATTTTTCACCATGAATATAATACGATACGATAACATCGCATCGCATCGCATCACTCCACTCAGCATCATACACAATCGATGCGTAACTTAATATGTACAACTTGTAATTTTATTGCAAATTAATGGCAGCAAATGAAAAAAATGTATTATCATAATTATATTGACATTTACTTTGCCATCATCATCGTCAACAATAACAACAACCGCATCATCATCATCATCATCATCATTATAATTATTTTACCATATTCATAAAATCACAATACAATTCAATGCAATGGTGCATCACACAACGCATTTACACATTTAACCACACACACACACACACAGCAAGCCATCATATACTCGTGTGCATTTACACAACGACGCATGATGGTGGTAAAGTTATAAACCTAAATATACGCTCTAAAAGGCGCTTTCACCAAACTTAAATGAGATTTGTCGTACGAGCATGTATTAAGAAATGAAGGAAAAGTTTTAATTAGCTGTTGAAATTTTTAAAATGTGAAATATTAATTATAAATATTATATACCAATGCTTGTATTGCTGCTTGCACACAATCAGCAATCAATAAATAAACGAAATAATGTAAACGTAAACCATTAGTGTCAATATTTCTCATCTTGTACACATATCCTTAATATTTATTTGGAAGAAATTTTCCATAACATTGTAACGATTAAAGATCTTGTCCGGCAGACGAGTTAAACTTTTTGATATGTGTTTGGGGTAGCTTAATTTGAATTCAGGGTTGGTTTTATTCGATCAGGTCGCACCTAGAGGAATAAAATTTATGATCAACTTCTATTACTATATATTATTACTATTACTTCTATGCTATTCCCAATGTGTGAATAAGCAGGGTTCGTGCGACCTAAACCAGCCTCATTTTCCCAAAGGAAAAATTAGCCATTGGAATATTCGTCAGACTCATCTTTTCAAATAGAACAATAACACCGTATATTTATGCTTAATGTGATGTAATTTGTTGATGTTAATTTCATAAGAAAACCTAATGAACTATTTCTTAAGAATACTTTTTTTTTGTAGAAGTAAAATATGCACATAATTTTTTGGTGAATGTACGGAAGAGGTCTTAATTAAAAGCTAGAGGAATTTAGTAGCAAAAAACGAAAAAAGCCTAAATTATACTTTATCATAAATATTTATATCTATTCTATATACAATACATAAACACATGTGGCACACATAGAGAGGCTGATACTTAATGACAACCAAAATAGATCAAAGAAATTTAAATAAAATATCAATTATACGAAACGATTTCAATATTTTTCTTGGGTCGATCTACATTTTTATTTATTGCTGCTTTATATGCTGAACTCACTGATACACCTCAAATACATAAGAATATATGAGGAGAGCACAGACAAGTAATTTGAATGAATTTTTTTTATTGTTTCTTGTTGTTGAAATAGATACCTGTGTATAAAAATGAACTAGATGAAAAGAATATGCAGTGATTCCCAATAATCCAAAGAAAAAATGGGTAGAAAAACCAAATAAAGTGAATAAATAAAAATCTATGCTCCAAATATATACGTAAACGCTCTGAATTATTGTTGCTGTTGATGGATGATATTACAGGCAGATTGCCTGACTGCTTGCTGTCAATTAAAAATGTGAAAAATAAAACCAACTCGTAAATAAAATGGAAGAAATTTTAAAACCAAAAAAGCGAACTCAAATAAATATACATAAACTGCCGGTCATACATACGTGTTGTTGTTGTTGTTGATGCAGTCAAAAACTTTTCAACTTTAACGATATGGATAAAGAATGAACCACATGTGTACCTACTATATTTATGTTTTTACGATATACGAATACGTACATATATGTAGGCATATCGTCATTACCATTAAACATTATATTGCAAGAAGATATGTACATACCATATACGTACATACATATAGATATAGATATTCACATTTACGTATGTACGAGTAGTTTCTTTTAACTGCATCGTTATATGTACGTATTATTGCCGCACTGCATACAATTTTCATAAGCACATGTGGCATAAATGTTTTAATACTGCTGCTTCTTTTGCTGTTGCATTTCTGTATTTATTTTGCTGTTTCTGTATATCTTTTCATTTTTATTGATTTTATATTATTGTTATTGAAATACAAAAGTGTAGTCAGGCAGAGAGTTAGCCAGCCACAGTCGTCCAAGTGGCCGCCCCAATCAGCCTGTGCACAATAAAATTCCCACATAAATCTTTAAATCGATTTTTATGTTTATGCAGTAGGAATGCTGCAACAACAAGCAACAATTACAAAGAGAAAAAAAAATGTATACATTCCAACAAAAACAACAACAAGAGTAATTATAATGAAAAAAAAAAAATGAACGCATACCAAGAAGAATTAGCAACATTAGCAGTACTAAGTCCAAGAAGAAGTGCAAGTTTCGTTTTGCTCACTGGGTGGCTGTATATACCTGCCTGGCTGGCTAGCTAGCTGGATAGCTACATAAATATGTACGATTGTATTTATATATTTACTGCTATACTTGTACACACACACACACTTACATTTTATAGTTGAATATGCCACATTGCACTCTTATAAACCATTGATTACTGTACTCTGATGCCATTGTATGCGCAATGTGTTTTTGTGTTTAAACTAAGTAAATTCGATTTAAAAGTAAATACTTAACCACAAAATGATGCCGATACAGTCAGATGTGAGTTTCCAGGGAGGGCAAGAAGCTAAATTTTTGGCGCGCATAACATTTTAAGGCATTTAGTGTGGTGGTGATGATGGTGCACCACATTGATAAAAATGGTAATGGTAACATTTGCGGTTACTACGATTGGTGTTTTTAGGCAGCTTGTGTGTGTGTGTTTTTTTTTTCATTTGTAAACGGCATTTATTGCTGTTTTCTATTTATTTTGCCGCATTGGCATCATATTACTGTTGTTGTATGTTATTTAATGTTTGATTTGTCTTTATTACAACATTTTTACTTTAATTTATTTATTATTCATTTTTGTCTGTTCTGTGCATGCCACATTTGTATTTACTAAAATCAGCCATTCACAGAATGTCCTTCAACGAGGGTACACTTGAAAGAATCTGGAGAATTACTTTAAAAATTGATACTTCATTGGTATGAATTTTATGGCCCATAGTTGTAGTCAAAATTAAGATCATCTTAAATATAAAATCGGCTTTTTGACAGATTTTGACAATGGAAATGTGTCAAATTAATCTGAAACGAGCCTATGTGTTTTATGAATAATTTTCTAATTTGATATTTGTATTTTTAAACAATTTCTAAATAATTGTTTTTGTTTTTTTCAATAAAGTGTATTTTGTGTGGAGAATAAAAAGAAGAAAAAAACGTTTGTTGTTGTTGTTGTTGTTGTTGTTGTGACAGTATTTTTCCACTAAGTCGGCACTCCTTGGTCTAGAATGACCAGGGTATGTTCCGGGACCATGATCCGATTAAAATGGGAACATAAGAATACGTAGACGTGTAAATGTAATAAGCGGAAAATAAGCTTAAAAAATGCAATTTTTGTGCCAAAAAGATCAAGAAATTAAATATTGGCTTAATGGAAAAGAAATACATTATTTATGCTTTGACTTTGTGTCCTGGCATTGTCCTGATGGAACACAACACTTTTCCTGTTGGTGAATTCTTGCCGTTTCTGATTAACCTAAGAGCTAGCTTCAAAAGGTGCAGTTGTTGACAGTGTGGGCACGAAATTAGTGTTTGAACATTTAGAAGCAGCTGTATTATTAAACTTCAGTCCCACGGATAACCTTCCACGACGTTAGTCCAAGATTCGACTAATATTTGGCCCTCGTTTGAGCCGTTTCAACGCGTTTTGATCGCAATCGTTTAGCACAATATTGTCGTATGTGGGCCATTTTTCATTCACCATCTTTTTTCACCACCCCTTCTTAATAAATCGATCAGGTTTCCCATGCTTTTCTTTTTTACGTCAATTCACGGAGCAAACATCGAGCTTCTTTGTGAATTCAACTTTATACAAGTGATTTGAAACTGTAAATAGCGAATAGTTAAGCAACTTTTGTTATTGTTACCAATTCAATTCAACAAAATGAACAAATAGATAATTTTGTACTACATGTGTACATATTTTGCGCTGGCATAGCCAGGATTTTGCCAAGGGGGGATACAATGAAAAAGATGTGTAAGAAAAATTGTTTAATTAATGATTTTTAAATATTTATATCTAATTATTTATCTTTTTTAACAAGTCCATCGGCAAAGGGGGCCACTGTCGCCTCAGATCCCCCTTGCTACGCCACTGATATTTTGTGACAATAGAAATTATAATATTTTTTTGCTATAAAAATGAATAGGAATGATTATCAACATAATGTGTGGAAATATAAATTATGATATACATCGTTGCACTTTATGGATTTCAAATACAAAACGAATTAAAATGATTGTAATATTTTGTGTGTAATTTGTGACAACAAATGCATTCAATATATCTGAGTACTTATAATAAATAACAATAAAAATAAATAATAAGAGCACAAGACAATAACGCTCACCATCAGCCATTAATAAAGCATTTTTGTTAACTTTCACCAACACACGCAACATGCGTCAACAAATGTATGGCTAACAATACAATAACGCATTATAATTTAGCAACGTCAAGAAACACAACAGCAACAACAACAACAATAAATTTAATTAAAAATGCATTATAAAATTATGTTGTAGGTTGTGTTTCTTTATCTATTTCTTTAATATTACTGCGCGCTACTTATTGTTGTAAATATGTACAATGTCGATATGTAATTATAGCAATAATGGCTTTAACAAATCACATAAAATGAAATATTTACATATGTAAATATGAAAACTTGCTCATTTTTATTAATGTACAGCAACAACAACAACAAAACAACAATAGTGATACTATATATTTTTACTCAATACCAAGAACAATGAATGAGGGAACAATGCACTTGCGCATGCTCCTTGAATGCAAGCGCATTAATAAATATCATATATATATATATAGTTGGCTTACACAGCGTTGCAGTGATTTAGAGGTAAACAACAAGAACAACAGCAACAACAATAAAATACTAATTTTTGTTGAAAAACGACGCACAACATGTAATTGTTAGTGTCATCGAGTAGTAATAAATAATATTTAAGCCTAGAGCGAGCAAACGAAGTGAAGAAGGCGTTGACCTGATTTACATTTTAGCTTATGCTACAAGCACGTGAATGTGAACATATGTATGTATATGTGTATGTGTGTCATATGTTTAGATAAGATTCATGAAAAAAAGGCATGGGTGTTTAGTTTGGTGAAGCAATAACCCTGCAGTCAATTTATTATGATGATTACACAGTCCGCTTCAAATTGAAGAAAACTATAGTGGAATGGTTACATTCTATGGATTTTGATTCTTTAAATTCGAAACCGTGTTTGGGTTTATTTCTAACTTTAAAAACCATTGATTTTTTTTGGGTTTTTTAAGACCAGAAAGAAACCGTTACGTCGGATATCCTTTTTTTTTATAATTTAAATTTTTGTGGGGGTGGTTTTTGGGAAACTTTGGAAATCTCGTATATTTTATGTGGCAATCCCAAGTGGTAACTCGTAATGCTGAAACATGTTAGTGATTTTGGCTATAAGGCAAAGTAAATTAATTGCCGTGGAAATATGTATATTGTGTCTGTGCACAAATTTATTGAATTGAATGAATATTTATGTATCGATTATTTATTTACTTTGAAATTGAGAAATAAATTTTACATAGATTGACATTTAATTACAAAATCCCACTAACATATATAATAATCACATACATTGGTACTATATATTAATAGAAATATATACCATAATCGCATTGATTTAATGTTTTTAATAGATTTCTTTGGAAATTCGTTGAAATCTATTTTTTTAGATAAAATTTAATGAAAAAAAAAACACCATTTCTTTATTTCTTTGAGAAAATTGAATTGTTTTGAGCTATAATTGTAATATGCGATTAAGAGATTCTATTTTAACAATTAACCTCTCTACTTGATTTGTAATGATTTATTATATTTAATATTTGATATAAGATACTTTTCATCAGTACAAGTATTTATAAAAAAAGACTATATGTTCGAAATCCATTAGTAAAAATTAACAAAAAAAAAAACCTAATGACAAATAACCAGATGTAACTTTTACAGTATTAATTCAAATTAATCATATTATAATGTGCATAGACACACCTACAAATGTACACATAAATACATATTTACACAGCTATAATAGCTTTTATTACAATATACCTTTTACTATATTTGTTTTTCATCAATCAGTATATAACGATATATATGTATATACATCGTCCGTCTATGTATCTCCAGGTTATTAACATGTTTTGTTTTTTAAGTAGGAAATTTTGAAATTATGTTTTCAATTTGTTTGTCATGTCTTTAATAATATAAAGATAAATCAGCTGCTATACTGAAATAACAATATAAATAATATTATTAATAATAAAAAAAAAATCATGGAATCGATCTCAGTAGCAATTAATGCATTGTACGGAAATGTCATTGTATTATAACTGGCTTATTTACCCCATACACTCGCTGAAAACTTTTCATAGAAATCTATATATGTTTATAATTGACCTGGTTTGTGTTTTGTTTCTTTAATGATTGATTAAAATTTATTATTGTGTTTTATTTATTTATTGAAGCATTGAAGGGTTTTATTTTTAATAATGTTATTTTATCTTGATGAGGGGATTTTATATTACAAGTGATTGTTTGAGATGCTTGTTTTTGTGTGTGTGTGTGTGTAGGTGTTTTTATGTCTGGCTGTATGTTTATTGCGAAGGCGTTTTTGTTGTTGTTGTTGTTGTTGTTCTTTTTACAATAATGAAATGCATATATACATAGCTATTTCAATATTTTTATTCTCATTTTAAGCCATAGATTTATCATAATGTCACAACAAACAACATCAATGACAAAGTCGTAGGAGAAATATATACAATATATCTTATTACTGTATTGTGTAATTTGTATTTCTTTTTTTTCCATTACTACTTAATTATCTACCTATTCTATTTATTTTTATTAAATTTTATTTTTCTTTTCCTTCATTTTTGTGGAACTAATTTTTAAAATACATTTTATTTGAAATAAAACATTCTTGAACCGCCCTAATATTCATAACTAAAACAAAAACCAAATCTATCTCATTGTGTAGTATAGTAAAAATATAAACAAAGTGCTTAGTGAATGACTATGCTATGAAAACTATATTGCAGAATGAGTGAATGTCTCTGGTCATAAAGTATGCACATTAAATTTGCCAAATTATTCTGAATATAATTGTTTTATATATAGGAAGTTATCCTGCATGGGCTTTGCTACACATTACAAAATCTATAAAAAAAATTTTACAATACTCTAAACATAAAGTTTACAATTTCAGAAAGGAACGGAACAAGAACTTGGGAATACGTTTTGACCATTTTTTTTTAAATGTTGCTTCAAATCTTATTTCTTAAAATGACCATACAATTTTTTTTCCAAGTATCATATCCTGCTATTATCTTTTTTTAATTGCCACCAATATATATACAAAATATTCCGTTCTTCCTTTTCTATATTTCAATGCAAAAAAAAGGTTTTTACTATATGCTTTAACTGCAACATAAATAACTATGCTGCACATCATATGTTCAAGTATATAGTAATACTCATAAATAAATATTTATTCCTAACCGATGTGCTATTTTAAATTGTTTACACTAAAATGTCCATTGGACTTGACCACCGACCCCATTTGAAATTACTGTTAGCATACTGTTGTGCATAGCTCACCTAAATTGTAATCCTTTTTCTCTTTTTATATACAATATTTATAATTTTATTATTTTTTCTTCTTATTGTATACATAAAGAAGCAGTTATATTTTTCTTTGCCACCACAAATACCCCCCACCCCAAAATGAATCTTCATATTATATATGTATGTATGTATTTACTAGCTAACTTTTTTTGGTAAGCATTTGCTGCAATGACTATATATTGTGACTACTGTCACTGTACTGCATACAATATAAAATTGGCGCATTTATTGGCATTTAAAATATCATATTATCGCTGTTGTTTTCGTTATAAATGTTTATATACATACATACACAATATGTATATACAAGTATAAATAAATACATTACAATTTGCTGCTTTTGCTATGACTTGTTGTACCATTAGTGTAATTCTCTTGCGGTTTTATTAGTCGTTAGTACTATTTACGATTTTCATTACTATTTTCCACTAGTACTACTACTACTACTACTACTGCTGCAATTACTACGTTAGTACAACTAAGAACTGTGTCGAAAAAAATGTTGCACAACAAGCATACTGTAATATTTGCTTTATTTATATGCAATTAAATATTATTATTTTTGTAAAATGTCCGTTGAACAAGTTGGCTAAGATATTCGCATCATATCATAGTGGATTTGAGGAAGGAGGAAATATTGTCTTATATTAAGTTAGATTGGATTATACAGCCGTGCATCTGTAAAGCTAATGGTTGTCTGGGTTTCAACCGCTTGAATAAAGCCATTGTCCAATATACTTGATGGTCCCGGAAGCACTCGACCAAGGACCATTCACATCATCAGGATGCGGAGATGCTTTGTACGGGAACAAAACAGAGCATTTCCGTATTTTTGCCTCTACAACAACAACAACAACAACAACAACATCCTTGATGTCGACGAGAACAAGGTCTGCTGTATCAGTAAGGGAACCATGACTATTGTCCGAACAATTTTTATGACAATCATTTTCGGTATCTACAAGAATCCCTCCAAATCCAATGTGATCATAATGAGGGATTTACAATGTTTGTAATAAAGAAAAAAAAAACCAAAAACATTGTTGGAGCTATACTTTTCGATATAGCCCTTATTTGCTTTAGGTACATACTATTCATACTCGTATATGCACATACGCATATGTTTAAACAATTGAAATTTTGTTGTTTATGCTGCTGCTGTTGTGTGGTTGCTGCTGCCGTTTATGTTTTGTTTGTCCATTAATTTTCTCTCCCAACAGCAATTTTTAGTTCAGCACGTTTTTGGCATTTTATATCAATACCCTCCGTCGTGCCTACTATGTATTCAACTATATTGTTTGTTTTATTTGTAATCTATGTACGTTTGGCATATGCTGTAAGTGTTGTTTTTATACAACACCACCCAAATTGATATTGTTGTTGTTGTAGTTGTTGTTGTGTTGTTGTAACACAATTTAGTTATTGTACAATATTTATGTACGTACTTACTCTGCACACGACTATAGGTACACCATGTACGATACACAATTTTTGCACCCACGTTCCACTTAGCGTATGTTACCCTTTTGTTGTAAGTATGTACCTATTCCTACAAAATGTTTTTGCAATACTCTAATTGTTGTTGTTGTTGTTCATTATTTTGTCTTTTTTTCTTGTTTTTTGTTGCCATTCGTTACAAATATGTGCTACTAAAAATATGTTGTATAACGTGTGTGGTGTGGTGTGGTATGGCTAGTGCTTTTATGAGTGTGTATACATACAGTTGTGGACAAACTAATAGCTCTATTAAAAGGGGGATTAAACTACTGTACTTTTATGAACAATTATTTATTTATACGAGCGCATGCAGTATTCTATTACCAAATGTGAAATTTTTTTACATACTGCGGTACATTATTTCAAGAAAATGAAGGCAGCAGTATTTGTTTTTTTGTAATGTCTGAAAATAATAAGTTTCTTGTACTTATATTACTGATGTTCTCCCCATGGACATGTTATTTACGTACATATGTGGCATCACAATCGACGAATCGACTTCACCATTTGCTTGCTGGCGACACTTTGAAGGTCCCAAGTGTTGTAAGGCCTTGCAGGATTTAATTACAATTTTTGTTTCATTTTTGTCCGAATTAGGATGATTCGTCAATAGTATCTGTTTTTCGTTCACTTGTATCAGTAAAAAATCCCAAAAGCTGTCAGGTTATCCACTCTTCTTGGCTGGGGAGTAGCCTTCAATTTGCTCGGCATGACTGAGCTGTCGCAGCTGTTAGATTTTCATGCACTTGGCTATGTTAACATTGGGATACAGCTCGTGGTTGAACTTTTATAAGAAATGGCCATCAACTGTTTCCTGCTACAATAACAACAACAACTACATGACCATCAAGGCATGTAGTTCCAAAGATTGTGCGTAGACTTGAAGCATCCGCTTCTCTGATGTGGAACCCGTTCAGGCTTCCGCGCCATATGTTAGGAAAGATCTGATGATATTTTCTGGTGTGACTTTCGATAGTGAAATGGACTTTTCAATTGTTTACTTAGCCCAAAGCAGCACCGGTTTGAAAAAGTTATCCTTCGCAATTATCCTTTCACTGCACAACGGTAGTTAAGCAAAATCAGTGGATTTATTAGGTCTGAAACTAAACTGATAAGGGCCATTCAAATTGTTAAGCACATGCTTCAATAGGTCAAGTGGTGCAGCATTAACAATCTCCTCCACACACTCAGATCTCCATTGACTCCAAGTAAACACTTGATATCTGGATATTTAAACCGCCACTCAGGCGTTGGATCTTTTTGATGAATTTCCGAGTCTCTTTCTTGTGGCCAAACGTCTCTATCTTGTCAGCTCTCTCTTTTTTTTCGCTGGAAAAAACGTCTCTAGAGACAGCCACGCTGCTTTGTGGATATTAACTTTTGACATAATTTTCTGCATTTCTATTGAAAGGAATGCAATAACGAGTTGGAAGAATAGTAATGTTCAATTTTTATTGCAACTTTAGTATATAGTTACATATATACTGTACGAATGTAACCTATTTCTCTTCAAGATAGCATACCAGTACGAGTAACAAGAGCAAGTATATAATATATAACACAAACGAAATAAAATCCTACAACGATTCAGTTAAACTTGTAATTATTGGATCATTAAATGATTTTAATTGCCAAGTTTCCTTGTTCCTATGTTATTTTCTGTATGAATTAAGAAAAATATAATATGATATTTTTATTAGAAAATGTTCAAGCACCATCATTTACAGGGTCATCATCAGTATTATCATTGTCATCATCACGATCATCAAACATGATTGAAAGCAAAGTGGTGGTGTGTTTTTACTGCTCAAGATGACTGTGTTTAAATATATAAAGTTGGTTAATATTATTATTTGTTTTTTTTTTTTAATTTATTGTTATAATTGTTGTATTTGTTTTTTGCTTTAGTTGTATTTCGATTTTTTTTTCTTTTATATATAAATTATATTATATATATTTATAGTACCTATATAATTCTTCTTTGTTGCTCCCCACATTTTTGGTGTCATTGACTTTATACGATTATATGATTTGTTTTTGCGCTGATGATGTTGCTGCTGCTACTGTTGCTGTTGCATACATACATATACATGATTTTAAAGTTTCTTTTTATTTTGGTTTTTTTTTTAAATAGTTTTTTTTTTCTTGTTCATTTGTATTTGTTGCCACAATGCCGTCGTGGTTGTTGTTGTTGGTAGTGCTGCGACTGTATTGTTAGTATGCATACACACACACACATACATACATATGTACATACATACGTAGTGAAACCCAGTTGCTGACTAATGCCCTCTTTTAAAAAGCAATATTCATGTTGTTATTGGTGTTGCTGTAGTTGTTGCGGTGTTTATTTTGTTTTATTATTATTT
The DNA here is from genome assembly GCA_963854835.1 of Megamerina dolium. NCBI lineage: Eukaryota > Metazoa > Arthropoda > Insecta > Diptera > Megamerinidae > Megamerina > Megamerina dolium. The sequence continues at coordinate 52,491,943 of OY978529.1, forward strand.
CTCTTTTGCGTCTCTTTCTCGATTTCTCTTTAATATTGTTGTTGTTGTTGTTGTTGTTGTTTAGTTTCTTATTTATATATTTAGCATTTTGTTGCTGCTGGTTTCACAGCAGAAATCGTTTTCTTTTTAACTAACAAAGCCCATTACGCAGCAGCAGTAGCAGTATTTGTTGTTAGCAGTTTTGTTGTTGTTGTTGTTCGTTTTTCTTCTCGCTCTCTTTTTCGCTTTATATGTGTTGCAACTTTTTCTTGCCATATTGGTGTTGTTGTTTTTGTATTATTATTTTATACTAGCATAAATGATTGTATATGTGTTTGTGTGTGTGTATATGTGTAGAGTAAATATGGCGGCAAATATTATAGAGTTGCCACTATTTTGACATTTTATTACAATATAACTTTATTTTTGATTGTTGTTGTTGATGGTTGTTTTTCTATTTCATTTTGTACGGCATTTCCGGTTTATTATGACAAATGTCGCGACAGAACATTGGTTTTTTGTGTGTGTGTGTTTTTTTATATGTGTTTTTTTAAAGAGTTTGTGCTCTGGAATAAAAATTGTTTTTAATATTTAATTTTTATTTCATAAAGAAAAAATATATTTTGATTGAAAATATTTTTTTTTCTTAGAAATACAAATTTTGATAAACAAAATATTTTGTCAACTCATAATTTTTATTTCTTTATTTCTTGTTCGGCCACAATGTAGATATGACTTACTTTTATATGGGAGGTACACGTGGCTCTCATTCAATTCCGCCCATTTAGGAGCTCAAGCATTCGTTGATAAAACTAATCTTAAAAAAAAACAAATATGTGGGACTTATAAGCCCCGAAGGGCTCTTTGCCCGAGCTTCGAAAAGTAATCTTACATACCAATTTTCATAAAAATTGGTTAATATATACATTTTTCCTAAGAGTTTTGGGTATTTCAAATGAAGGCACAAGAACAAATTGCGGAATAAAAAGTAAATATCACTTTTGATACCAAAGGAGCATGTAATCTAAACAAACATATTCTGTCTTAGTTAGAGCATGTTGTTTTATTCTAGACATTTTTTAAGTACCCATTATTTTCGGTCGCTGAAATATGTGCTTGCATATTTGTGATGATGATGATGATGATGATGATGTTGGTGATGACCATTTGCCTATATTTATAAATTCTATTCTAATTCAGATATCTGATTTGATATAAATAAATATGCTGAATATTATAAAAATATTTTAAGTATTTTAATCCAAATTATTAAACAATAAATAAAGTAAAACTAGGTGGGAAAAAATTAAAAATAAAAATAAACAAAATTACATTTCTTAAATATAAAAATACTGTTTTGCAATTATTGAAAATTGAAAATTTAATATGAGTTTTTTTTTTTTTTTCAATAATAGAGGGGGTGTTAAAAATAACTGGCCTTGGTTTATATGTCTACATTCTATTATAAGTACTGTAAATGTACGTACAGGTATGTGCGTAATAATGTGTATTGTAAAAGAGAATAGATACTTTGAAAATAGATAAATATTTCAACATAACAAGAATTATAAATCACAGTAGTAGGTATATGCCGATAGCACAATAATAATGCTGGTGTTATATTAGATATTTGTACAATATATACCTTTGTTAATTATTATAGGATTTTACCCATATTTATTTATATTATTAGAAGGCACACATACTACATATACATGTGTTATTATGCTATTGGTGATTTTTATAAATAACAAAGAAACAAACAACTGGCATACATTCGCTAACTGTAATTATCAGGAAATAATTTCAGACATGGGCAAATGAGGGTAAGGTGCAAAAAAATAAAAATAAAAAAATATCACCTAAATAAGGTTTTTCACCTTGAGTGTGATTTTTGTTTGTTTGTGTAAAGTTATAAATGTTAAATGTGTATGTGTATGTGTTGTATTTTTTATTATTATTATTATTATTTTTTGTATTTTTTTTTTTGGTTTTTCTACGAGAAATTCGTCATCTGTCTTCTGGTTGATGTCTGCATGTGTTGTATTATTAAATTATTAATACTGATGATTATATAGTAGTGATCACGTACACGCATATTTTATATGAATATTAGCGTTAAATATGAAAAATTTATAAACTCGTAGATTAACCATTCGTTTGATTGCTCGCTCCAAGACATGTAAAATTTTGCCCAATTAAAAATTGTTAGTATTGCCAGTTGGTTAATTGCAATCACATCTTAAGTAGAGTTAGTTAAGCAGATGACTTGATTATATTGGTAAAATAGTTATAAAATTTGAATTATCCAAGCTCTGGCACATAAAATCGATCAGAGATTATTTTTCACAAAGAAATTATGTGATCGAATAAAACCCATTTCTTCTTCGTTTCCAACAAAATTGTCGGTATATAAAGTTACTTCAACCAGTGAACAGATATATTCGAAAATGAGAGTAATCGGATGTTGTTTCTGAATCAGCAAGAATACGGAAATGTTTTATTTTGTGCGAAGCACTAAGCATTTCCGTATTCTGTTGTGTTGAAGCGAACTTGGTCGAGTGCTTCCGGGACGTAGACCCGTCCATTTTTGGGAAATAGAGGAGAGAAGAGAGGGAGTAGAGTAATCGGATTAAGCTCTCTAGTTAAAACTTGATACATATGATTATATTAACTAAGGATTATACAAGTTTTAGAATGGGAGTAATCAGATAAAATGATCATAAGTACATCCCAAACGAAAGAACGCCTTCTTTTGTGTATTTTCACACTTTTTCACTCGAAAATATGAAGCTATCAATCCGAAATTCGGCACATACTATAAATAAATAAAATAAATATATGGCACTTGAAGCCCCGAAGGACTCATTGGCCGAGCTTCTTCTCCATTACTGGTGTGCGTGTTAAATTTTGGACGGTATTAGAAGGGACTTACTTATTTTAGGCGGTTTCGAACGGCAGAACCCTTGTGACATCACTTTTTCTGAGCTTTGTCACAGAGTTCTTTCATGGCAAGTTGCTACTGTCGGAAGAATTGCCAATTGCTTGCCTGCAGGTGGGTGGGTACCGTTCGAAAGAAAAATCTTTTCGATATTAAATTTGTTATGCATCAGCCGGGGATTGAACCACGACCTACAGATCAGAAGGCCAACACACTAACCACTGAGCTACGGCACCCACATACGATTATATTTAATAACGAATAAACGTGCCTGAGAATGGGCGTAATCGAATAATAATCTCGACTACAACCCATACAGAAGGTAAAATTTTATTGGTTAAAAATTTGTTTGGATTTATTTATATAATCATAATAATTTTTTTGATTTTACACATAAATTTCTATAAATAAATTTTGTTCATATTTATTAGCCATCAAGAGATATTTGGTTGGGTAAACATAAATTTGGTACAAGTAAACATATAAAAAATAAATAGAAAATATAGTTTAAAATAAAAAGAAAAATGAAGCAAACAAAAAAAAGAAACAAAATATACAGAAAAAAAAGAGAAGAAAATAAAACAAAACATTAGGCAACATTAACACAAACAGTCCAAAGAACAATGTACATATACTTATGTGTGTATGTGTGTATATTTCACATAATAAATATCTAATACTATATTTGTAATTATACATTTTGTTGTATGTTGGCTTGATGATATAGATATATATATATACATATGTGATGGTGGTGATGGCCTGTCAACTATGTCTGCGTTGTTGTTGTTGTCGTTTCTCTTGTTTGTCGTCTCTAGTGCGAATATTGCATTAGTACATGCTAAATAGTAGTCATAGCCATACAGTCAGCCGTCAACAACAGACATAGTCTGGCGACCACACATTCGTCATTATTACACGCGTTGGCTGTCATTTTAGCTCAATTGACAATTACCACCAAATGCCGCCATTTATGCAAACACTTGCATATATGTACTCGTATGTATGTACATAAACCCATGTATGCATATTTCTATATGAATTGAATACCCACACACACACACACACACACACACGTGTAAACATATAGAAAGTTGAAGAAAAATTATACAATATTTAAACAAGCAAACAGCCACAAGTACAACTGCTGTGGTGCATGCATTTGGTTATATGTATATTTATGCATGTATATAGTTGTGGCAAAAAGAAAAAACTGCTAAAATCAATTATGCGAATTTTATAAGAGAGCAGTTTCAATTTTTTTTTAGTAAAAACGAAAATTTATTGATAGTACAAAACTAAATTCAAAATTCAAGAACTAGCAGATATCAAATAGAGTTTTAGAGCTTTTCTCATTCCGTTTTTTATTTTTTCTCGATTTTCTTAAGATTTGCAAGTCCAATCTTTACAAAAATTCAACACAATTCTTTCTTAGTCAAATTAAGCGGTTCTTTCTTTTTTTTTTTGCCACAAATATACATGTATGTGGGAATAGAGTATGAAACATATGTTTATTGCACATACATATGTATCTGCGTGTGTGTGATATTTTACAAACTAAACAAAACTATTGCTATATATATTTTTTTTCAAATGCTTTTCCATTGTGTACGTATACTGCAGACATGTAGCCACTTCACTTGACTTCTTCATAAAGACACACACACACACATACACACATAACTATAAATGTTTCAGCATATTCATATGTCACATGAGGCGGCTAAAAACGTCAGAAGAAAGCAGAAAGCGTCGGTGATGAAGAAAAAGTAGACTACAATGACGACAACGACGACGACGACGACGACACAACCACGACAACAATGAAGCGAAGTGTAATGTAGCTACAACAAAAATGATGCAAAGTTCAATGAACCAATATCTTTGCAAAAAAAAAAAATAAGAAAATATGATAGACAAAAAGAAAAATATACATATAGAAACATATATCAATTTATGTATTTATATTTAATACGAGAAGAGGAAGTAGAAGTTAGCATTAAGAAAAACAAAATAGAAATTATGATAACAACTATAATAAACAGTAAGACTTCGGTAATACCGAAGCTTAGATACTGTTCTCTCTATGACAGACAGATAGGCAGATTTACATTCGAAAAGATTGCATGGGAGGTGAGTGTGATAATCATGCGATTCTGTCTATTTTCATCTATAACAGTTCGTTGGTAAAAATAATCTTATCTGCCGAGTTATAGTCTGATAGCTATATAATATTTTCGTATTAAGAGTATGAGAAATCACAGTCTTATATGGGAAAAAGCCGTGACTTTAATCGTGATTCCGACTATTTCAAAGCTGTTAGCTGATAGATGTGCAGTGTCCAATGTCCAATTCTACCCATTCTTAAACCGAATTTTAGCTCGAAGTATTAGAACTTATACACCTATAAAGAAAACTATTTTTATATGAGAGTTAGGTGAGGTTATTACACCCATTTTTTGAATGTATTAACCCTCTTGTGAAACTTGAACTTTATATACCACCTGTCAGTTCGATATTTATTTATAGAAAGTATGAGTATGGACCATACTTACAAATGACAGCATAGATTTAACGTCTAATATGAGCAATTATAATAAAGAGTACATATTTATAAATAACTAAATTCGGTATTATTACAATAATGACGATGAACGTGTAGTAATTCTAGAAAAGGTCTTGTATATACAATATAAAAAAAAAAAGACAGAAATGAAATAGATTTTCAAGCAATTGTTTTCGTCAAAAACATTATTGCCATTTCCATAAGTAAGTATTATATGCGTATACAGTGAGTGATCGTATAGCAGGCGACTTCAATATGAATGAAAAATAATTATGTTTTGCAGAAAACTTGATAAGATCATGCTCCTTTTTGAATTTACTTATATTTCGAAAACTTTTAACCTTATATGCAATATAAATTTAGCTAAAAAATTATGTAAGGTTTTGAAAATTTATGTAAAAAAATTCAATTTTCTGTCTCTTATCTAATGTAATGGCTTTTCTCCATATTAACCTCAAGTATACAATCGCTAGCTTAAGCGTATTACTGTAATTACGATGTAGCCCCATGAAAATGTCCGTAAAGGAACTTTCATTGTATAAATAATAGGTTCGTACACATCCACATACCTACATACATGCGTATGTATGTATGTATTTTTGTAGATCATCATGGTGCGTCATAATAACTTATACAAATAGCCATTAGTAGGTTTTTTTCCACTATCATTACTACTATCATCGCCATCATGATCATCTCCATCATCATTATCATAATTAGCACAGTCACTTTTGATCATAAATTTTTTTCTGTTCGTTTTTAACGTATTTTTTTTTGTTTGTTTGTGTTTGTATTTAAAACATTTGAAAACTTTCTTTATACAATTTATTTGATTTGTTTTTTTTTTTTTTGTTAGTTTGCTAAATTTTCTGTTTGTTTTTGTTTTTTTTTTCATTTTGTATACTATGATAAAAATAGTGCCGGTTTTGATTTCATCTACATATATTTTCTACTCTTATTGCCCCAACTTCTTTATTTGGTGTAGTAGTTGTGATGATGTAAATAGGAGAAAAAAAAAAGCATTATAAATGTACCCATATTTATGTATAATATGTATATTGCCACGACACCACTGTGCTAAAATTTATATTCACACACACACACATCGCACACACCTGAGACAGTGAGAGAGCGAGAGAGAGAGAGAGAGAGAACACTAATTGGATTTACCTGTTTATAACGCGCCATTTTTTCGTATAAATTTTCTTTAATATATTTGCGCGCCAAAATCAAATCAACAAGCAGCTTATTCTTACAATTTCTTACAAAATGTATTAACTTGGTTAATAGCATTTTTTTTTTGCTTATTTGTTTATTTTTTTTTCCCCCTACTTTTTTTTCATGCTTTTTTGATTTATACCTACCACCACTTCAAAAGAAACCATATAAAATTACTTGGAGAAATTTAATTATTTGTTATTTTATGTTTTCCTTTAAATGTATTTAATTTAGTTAGTTTTTTTTTGTTTACTTTTAATTAAAAATTTATCTTTAGATTTTTAGGGCGTTTTATAATTAGTACATGCATATATGTTAATATATTTACACATAACTATTTGGCATCCATACAAATTCTGTATAGCTTTATCATTAATTATATGAAAATTATGCCTTACCAAATAATTGTAATATTTTCGCTCAGTCTCAAATCAGTATTTCATAAATCTAAAATTCATTGAAATTGCCGAAGATAACCTTGTAGGAAAATGAGGTAAAATATATTATATTGCGATGCATTTGCCAACATCTTAAAGTGTAAAGTATTTGATAGTCGTATCAGTGGCACAGTATTTCATATAATTTTTTTTTTTTTTGTATTATTGGTTGATTTTTTACCGCAATATTTTCAATTTAAACACCTTTTAAAGGTATAAACTCTGACTGAAGAAGACATTTGATATGTGTACCTACTGTACCTACTGTACTTACACATGGATATGTGCCAAATTAAAATATTTACAATAAATTTATTTATTTAAAAAATCTTGAACAATTTGTACGTTCTATTTCCAAACACTTGATTGTTTTTCCAACAATTGAAAAAGCCACATTTGAAATCATAAACTTATTAAATGGTTCGCAAATCTGATTGCATGTATTTACTATGGAATGTATATTCTGTAAATAGATTAGGGCTGGTCAAAACCGATCTACAGATGATTCTGAGAAAAAATGCATTGAAGCGATGAGTTTTCCTTCGTTGGATACGTTTAGTAATGTTTTTTTTTTTGTTCAAAAATATTTGATCTGCACTAATAAAACGTTTTTTTTTTGTAATGGCGCTTGATATTTCAATTGATCCTATACCGAAGCATATGCCAAAAAATTAAGCAAAGACAAACCGTACTATCATTTCTATTACAAATAACATAGCGAGTAACGTCGTCTTTGTAGCATAGCGATCACCTTCCGTTCATTCTGTAATCGAAAATCTGTGTCTTTCTGGCTTATAAACATAAAATTTATGATAGAATCCACAATATGTTGTAGACATATTAAAATGAAAATTATGATTTCAATGTACCTACATTTTTGTGTATAGTGTGATGATACCTATGCATTGTATGATTTATTTTTATACCAATTTTATTGACTATGAAATTTTCATACCACCGTCTACTACTATTTGTGTGTTGTGTTGCGTGTATATCTGTTTATCATTTCGATGCATCTGACATTTGTATCTGCAACTAAATAGTCGCCTTCAAAATGTTGGTGATGATGCATACACAAACGCATTTATGTATATAAATGGGCGCCTGTTAGACGCTTTTTGTATATATTGTATATTATTTTTAGGTAAATTTGAAATGAAATTACTCATTTCCTTGTTTTTATTTTCATTAGTATACATATAACCTCGTATGCGACGATGTTACGCATATGTATGTGTTTTTGTATGTGTGTGTGTGTGTCACATTGTGCAATGCATTTACAAAAGGAATATATATATATATATATATATATATATATATATATATATATATATATATATATATATATATATATATATATATATATATTATAGAGATGTTTATATATACCTAACAGTGTGTTGTTGCAGTTTTTTGTGAAAATACATATTACGTTGAACTTTTGCTCTTTGCAAACGCCCAATTTGAATTTGAATTATTTTAGCCTCAAAAATACAGATGTATTGCCAAATTGTTTGAGTTTACTTTGCATTTTGTGTGCCAAAAAAAAAAAAACAAAAGAAATCACCACAACTGTATACCCATATAGTCAGTCATTGATTTTCGTCATTTGTGGCTTTTTTTGGGTTAAAATAATACGCAAATTTTGGCATAAAAACTATCAAAATGTATCTGCAAATTTCAAAATTGAATATAATGTTGTAATACTTTTCCTTTGGCAAAAAAATTAAAAAAAAATATTAATGTATGAGAATTTTCTATTGATTTAAAGAGAATATTTATTTAAAATTGATTACTTTTAAATTTATTTTGCTTCATATTTCATTTCCATATTATATACAATAGCTTTTGTTTATTATTATTTAATAATATATATGAAAATGTGTGCGTGGGTACGTGTTCAGAATTAATTAAAAATTTACTCAATTAAAAATTTGCCACATAAAAAAAAATATATATATATATATAATATTGTATATATGTAATCCTTTTCATACAAATTATTAATTGTGTATTTTTTCTCTCATTTTATTTTCAGGTATGTATGAAATATGTAACATTAAAAACCACATACGAGTTCAAACGATAATTACAAAAAAATGACTAATTATTGACTTGGTTAAAACAACAACAACTCATATATTTGTAGCTATATGTATGTATGTTATATTTAATTTTCATTTAATTATTTACATATTCTATATATAAAATGATATCGTTATAATTAAAAGTAAAGAAAATTAGCTTTAAATAAATAAATCAGAATCATTTTAAAGTGTTTTTTTTTTGTTTGTTTAAATCTTCATTAAATATAGCATAAATTCATATACACATACTGTATAAAATAATTTGTTTTTTGCATATTTTCAAAGCATTATCGACTTATATTGTAATATTAATTGAAGCTAATTTAATACATTCACCAGTATGCATATTTATATAAAAAAAAGAGGAACTATCATCATTTTATGTACGATTTTAATGAAAATTATCATTTAATTTATGCAAATTAATATCAAATTAAATCGAAAAATATACGTTTCTTAACAAATTTCACAAAAGTGGGAGATTGAGCTCAGTCAAACGCTAGGATTTGTTATTTTGATTGTAAATTTGCACACACAAAAACTTTTTTGTGGATCGAAAAAAAAATTTAAGTTATCTAATTAACCTCGACCTGATCTTTGCCGACAGATGCAAATAGAATGGGATAGTAAGTGGGGAACTTAATCATATTAACTCTATGTAAGATCTTGGTATATTCTCTGGTAGCTAAGTGGTTAAAAAGTTTTCAAGATACGTGACTTTTTTTAAATTTTCTACACAGTCTTCTTGTAAGTTTTCTTCTAGCAATACTATGAGTCTCGTGAATTAGTCCAAATAATACTCCGCGACTTAGCCTCCTCACTTAAGAAAAATCTAGATCTGGTGGGTAAGAAAGGTGGTCACATTGAGATGTCGAATGGCGCATTGTCTCTCACTTTATATCGATGATGGTGTAGCACCATTTAGTGAATGTTTATCATCTCCCAGGCATGTTTTAATTCAGCTGGATAAAATTTCACGATGGTAAATGATGGTGTAGAATCTCAGTACACAGCTTCCAATTAGTTTTTGATTTGCCTAGGGTTATTGAATGACAGATCGAGACTTAATCTTTATTCATTTATATAAAAAAGCACATCGATTCAATAAAACACATGTCGAGCAACAACTGTGTTCAAAAATTTTCGTGAACTTTCAAAAGATGCCTAGACACATTGCCTAGCCTTTGTTGGAGAGTGCTGCCCTCTTCATGTTGTCGTTAAATTTTTTAAGTCACATTTTTTTCGTATTGTGAAATTGATTAAGCTATGGTTTTATTCAAAACACTTAAAAATCGACAATTAACCCCAGGAATGGCACCTAAAGCTGTGAAATATCTAACTGACTCCTATTAATTTTTCTCGCTGAACATTTCCTCCAGACATACCTACCGCCCATCTCCACGCCTTAAGAGACTTCCATAAAAACTATCCGTAAAACAATTGAAAATCTACAATAGCTGCCCAAGAATATCCCATCTCTATTAATTTTTCCACACCATTCCTTTTAAGCATACCCTATATCTCCATTTCTTAGGGGGCACATCTACTAAATTGATGATTTTATTGTGGTTGTTAAAACTAAAACAACAGTCGAGTCCAAATCAGAAAATTCTTCCCTGAGGAAAAATGCTTATAATGATCGAAGTTCTATTTTCTTTTCACTGGCCCAAATTGTTTAAAATTTTGACTCACTTTAATGTACTGCATATCCTTCTTAAAAATAGATTTTAAATAATATATATGCTTTTTGGCATTTAAATAAACTTGACCACCCTTTTAATAGCTTATCAATCATGTGATTAATTCTGAACAAATGCCACTATGTTATGGTATTCAGTTGAGCTATACTCTCTTATTAGATTTTCTTAATACATTTTTATGAAAGTTGTCAAAAAGTAACCCAAATTCTATTCTTCTCATGCGCTATGAAACATATTATTATATGTAATACAACAATACTCGTTTGTATTGAAAAGCTATAGATGAAATATTTGTCATAAATATAAATTCATCTATCATGTATGCATGATATTTCAATGTATTCACTACATCGAAAAGGTGAAATATTTGTCACATTCAATTAATAAAAAATTATTAATATAGTAAATCAACAATAGGGTAATAAATTAGATGATATTGGTCACAATAGTAATACATCACGTATGGTCATTAAGGTGGGCAATTTTATTTTTTTGCGTCACAAATCGTCACAAATTTGCAAAAATAGAATATACAGATAATTTTAAGTAAATGTGTCTTAAATGAATTTTTACCCTCCACAAATTTGATATTTTAAATGATTTTGCGGAGCTAAAGAATTGTGATGTATCTAAAAAACAATTGCAATTTCAGCTAGGAACACCAAAATGTTGATAAATCTTATGAAATCATGTAGGCGAAAAATCATATTTCTAGAGTTAACCCCATAGACTTGGTGTTGTCAGTAATCTTTATGATTCTACTTGAATTTTTATTCGAAATTGTCTGCAGATTCTTTTCTTTTTGTCTGAGATTATTGTTTTTTTTTTGCCTGTAGATAAATTTTTTTTTGTTACTCATACACGCTCATCGTAAAGCAAAATTGAAATTAATATGAAAATAGCTACATAAGGAGAAGTACATACATATATGGTTCAATATAATAATCATTTGAAAACAAAACGGAACACATCTACATATGTACTTGCAAATAAACACATATACATATGAATACATTTATATAGTCAAGCGTGTTTGCTAATCAAGTTGACCTTTGTGACATATTTTAAATTAGATGGCAAAAATTTTTTTTTTTTTATATAAGACGAGAATTTATATACACATATTAGCAAATATACTCATCAAAAGCACAAACTCACACACTACGTAAAGAACATGTTATATACATGTGAATGTGTACATTTATAAATGTGAATTTATATTTATAAAAGTGTCTATCATGTGGCATTTAAAACAACGCTTAAAATATAGCAATACAAATAGGCTCTCTTCTTCAACACACAATAACAAATATCGCAGCTGTCGCTCTTGGAACGACATTGGTGGCGACGTAAGAATAACCAAACAAAGCAAAGTTCAATGCTTGAATTTTGTTAGAGAAGCGATGCATGTTAAATAGAATCGAATGATATGATATAAAATATATATTACATAGATGTTAGAACATGAGCTATTGAGAATGGTTTTGCTAAGAGAGCTCTTCTCAATGATCTCTTGAACATGATCAATTTCTCATTTTCTGTCTGCATTCCAAGTGCAAGAATATATTCATTTTGACCAGATGATGTACGTATTTGACGTAAGCTACGACGCCGCTGCAATAACTCGATTTAAAGATGTACGTCCGACTGATTTGTACTATACCTTCAACAATTGCTAAAATATTTTTATAAAATTCTACATGGGAATATCTGGTACATGAGTTCATATTGTAATGTCTAAGCAATCGTGTGAAGAATAGGAGAACCATTTGGTTCACGGAAAATTTTATATATCAAACAAACACTATCTTTGAGTCAGTCTAGACCGATAGAAATGCTCCTACTTGTTGTTGTTTCCTTTTCTACTTAACGTTGATTTTCTTCATAAATTTTGATTCTCCTTAAGATTTTTTTTTTTCGAGTGCAATTGATTTCAATTGGATCTATTCATATTTATTGAAATCAAGTGTTGTTGATGAATTTGAATTGCCACTGCTGCAATTCAAAAATGCAGTCACTAGCGCATTAATATTACTGCGAGCAGAGATAAATAGAGATGTATGTACAAGTACTGTCTATTAATATTTTTCATTGTTGGATTTATATTATAATTTCATAAGGTGAAAATGGCCATATGCATGTATCTACCTATATATATATGTACGATAAATAATATATCTATATTGTTGAATTTATTGCCCGTCCTCTCTATCAATATTCTATTTTTTTTCTAAGAGTCTTCCGCTCACGTTCCTCTAAACTGCTTTATTGACCCACTTATTTGTGTTATAACAGATATGAGATATACATAAATTGATAGCGCTAAACAGGTTGGCAACTCTAGCAAAAAAATCGAAATACAAAAATTAAATAAAAGACATCAAAAAGTACACAAAAAAAAATTACCAATAAAATTTAAATCTTTTCGTCTCACATTTCAAATTAAATTAAATATGGATACCATGTCATAGTGTGAGTACTATTGATGTAAATTGATTTAGCCATCAACTAACTGCCACTATTGACATAATAAATAGACAAGAAAATACTACCACTACAACTACCAACAGTAATGGCAGCAGTAGCAATCAACAACACCAACAACAACAACGATGATTTTATAAGTATGTAAATTAACATACATAAGTCAATAAGCAGAAATACAAAATTGAGAGAGAGAAAATAAAAACAAAATTTTCAAAATAGCCAACAAATAAAGCAATTAGTATGTGGTAAATGGAAGTATTTTGGATGGTACGGTACGACACGACACGTATCTATATATAGGAGGAGATTATTATTATTATAATTTTTTTTTCATCTAAAATTATATTATAAGCATAGAGTATAAAAACAATAGTAAAACCTTCAAATGGCATTTTAATGGTTTATTTACGTGTCGCAAATCTTTTGTCTACCATCAAAATACATCATATTTTATTCAATAATAATGTTTTTTTTTTTTAGTTTAACTTAACTTAAACCATACAATTCATTTTAACGTAAAGCATCACATAGGAATGAATGGCACACCTGCAATTTACACAAGTACAAACATATAGTCGACTTTTTTTTTTAAACAACTTCTGGAAATGTGTGACCTACACAATATTACACCAATTTTATCTCAATATTACGATACTTGGTACAATTTACATGCTATTTATACTATATATTGGTCCAAGCTTAAGGTCGGCTTGAATATATTCAAAGATCATGCTTATGTTGGATAACTCTGAAAAACTAATCTTTTTTATCGTTACAGCTTTGGGCACAGAATTTTTTCAAACAATTTCCCAAAATTATTCTTTTTCGAAAAATTGACAATAATTTGTCTGCTACTTGCTATTATAAAATATTATATTCTACGTCTACCACTCATACAAAAGTATGTTTCCCAATTGCGCTCTTCGTACGAAAATATAAAAATATAGGGCTTGAATGGAGGCTGGCTTCTAAAAACGGATTCCCAAGAACGGACGGTCTACGTCCCGGAAGCACTCGACCACATGGTCGACCAAGGTCCATTCATCTCAGTAGAATACGGAAATATTTTGTACGGGAACAAAACAAAGCATTTCCGTATTTTTGCAGCTACAACAACAACAACATTTCTAAAAATGTCCGAATATTTTTTGAAAAATGGGGCTATCGGATGAAGACCCTCATAAATAATCATGTAAAAAGCTGTCATTTTTTCTCTCCATTGCAAAAATATTAATTTTGCCCGATTACTAGTTCGGTGTAAAACAAAAATTCGAAACGATGTTCGTGACTAGATGTTGCCCATGTTTTACACCGAACAAAATTAAAATGCCTTGTAGAGATAAAATGGCATCTATTGTCATACATTTTTTTTTTATTTTTAAAAATATTAGGTTTTTCTTCAAGAATATTTATGGGTAAATGTTATAAAATTATTTTCTGTAATTTTTTCTACAGAAAAATTTTAAAGTAGTATTTTTGCACAACTGCCACAAATTTTCTGTTTCGACTGATACCCATATCATTATAATGCGTGAAGTATAAACAGCCCTCTGGTGGGTACCGATCAACTCAGAAGTCTTAACCCTAACCAATAGAATTTAGTACAACGACTATAGTAGTATTATTTTAAAAAATTCTAGAATTTGGTTTTTAATATTTTACAAAATATTTTTCATTGTTGTTAGAGCTAATGTTTGTTTCATAATAAAAAAGTTAATTACTAACACCGTCCATAGCTATTGTACCATAATATAATAATTTTATATTTAAATTTTTATTATAAGTACGTTTTGTAATTGCAATTATTGCAACTATATTGCAATGTGTGAATGTTATCATATATTTACAACACATGTTGAAAATAATAAGGAAACAAAACAATCAATGACAATAAACATAAGTACTTGATATACTCAAACAATATTTAAATAAATATAAATAAATGAATTTAGAAAGATATTATACCTAAATATTTAATTTTTTAATAAAATAATTTTATATCTCTCTTTTTAGGTATGTTTCCTACACGAACAAATCAATATTAATTTAATAAATTTTTGGCTGCAAATATACATCTCTAATTAATAACACAATGGAAAAGTGTATTGTAATGCAACCACAAGAGCAGAAACATCAGCAACAACGACAACAAATAATGTATATGCAACAACGACAATTATTGCAACATGATTATGTAAATGTTGGGCACACATTAAAAACGGTGTAAAATTTAGAAGCAATTGCAACATAATAATAGATATACATATGTTTGTATACATATATGTATAGAAAAATAGCAAGAATAAATACCACCACAACAACAACAACAATTCAAATGAGAAAACCCAAGAAAAAAACGTTTCACATTCAAAATACCAATAATTTAGTAGTGTAAACACGACGACGAAGAGAAAGAAGCAGAAGCAGGTTATAAAGAACCAAAAAAAATAAAAATAAAATAAATGAAATAAAATAAAAAAATATATATAAAAATAAAAAGAAACCTCCGAAACGACTGCGCGACACAACAAGAATACGAGTAGAACGCAAGAGGATAATTTGAATTAAATATAGAAGAAAAAAAAACGAGAAGCAACATAACCAATTCTACAACATACACATATACACTAAAGAAGAGAACCCCCAAAGTAGTACTACAAGAAACTGCGGCAGAGAGAAAATAAATTGAAATTGAATTGTGATGTAAGTTTATAATTGACATTGATTTTTTTATTTCTTTTTTTTTTTCAGAATATATTTTAATACTAATATGTGAACGATGACCGAAGCTTTAATCTTATGTTAAACTAAATGAATATATTCTATAGGCTTCATTATTGCTTTGTGAAAACGTAGTCACACATGCACAGAGCGCCTCTCAATGGGCATGTCGGGCATGTCGAATAGAAGAGCAAATTTAATCGATCGAAAAAATGAGTCGCCGCCAAAGTTTGAACTCACGACCTAACCAAATGAGTTGTATTAGATGCGATAGATACCGCTTTCCATTTTAGTGACCCTCGGGAACGTCGTAGACAGTATACTCTCTTTAGGAGCTATTCCTTTACAATCACTATCATAAACTTTTTATACGAAAATCCCGATATTCACGGGCACTTTGACACATCTTCACATTTTTGGGAGCAAAAAGTGAAATAAATTTCAACAATTTTCAAATGTAAGTCATGCGTTGTTGTTGTAACAGAAAAAAATAATAAGTCTGAAGTTGCAATCCTTGGTCCGGAGTCTGTTTTTGGGCGGAGA
The DNA here is from genome assembly GCA_963854835.1 of Megamerina dolium. NCBI lineage: Eukaryota > Metazoa > Arthropoda > Insecta > Diptera > Megamerinidae > Megamerina > Megamerina dolium. The sequence continues at coordinate 52,508,622 of OY978529.1, forward strand.
CCCGATTGCTGTGAGAACAGCTAAGTTTTTGAATAAATAAAACGGTCCTGAGACTTTTGGCAAATTAACTGTCATAGTGTTAGAGTTTTCCACATTGGAAACAAGGTCTTAAAGCACATTATATTTTTAAGATCGAAAAATCACTTGAGCTTTAATTTATTACGGCTATTTTTCAGTTTAGTTTTGTTTTAGGTTTTGCTCATACTTTTTTCTTAAATTTATTTCTATTTTTTAATCGTCTCATGTGTCTTATTCTCTATTCTATATAATCCTGTTTACTACACTCTCATATATTTGTGGGTGGATGCATGTGAAACCATAAATATTTATGGGTGTGTGTGTGTGTGTGTGTGTGTCGGTTAATGTATCTCTAAAGCACGTTCTCCTATTGTGTTTTTTGTATTTTACTTCTGCCATCATTACAATTTATGTTGTTTCTTCCGCAACAACAATATGCACTGTCTTGAACATTATCATTGCGTAAGAAGGATCAGAATTGGTGAAAAGTAGAATGGGACGCTCTTTATGTTCTATGAATGCATTGGTTCTTTTACTACTAGATAATTTTTGTTCTTTTTACTATACAAACTTCTTCGAGAAGTTTTTCAAAAACTTTTTACGACACAACAACGCAAACATACAACTGATGTCATTAATACGATTGCAGATACTTGGTTGTGTTAGTGATAATGTACGTTATTGTATCCCAAAAGGTTAATTTTTTTTGTGTGTTTTTTAGAAATTTTTATTTACTCACATATATTCTATAGAAGATTCTTTTCTTTTTTTATGTTTGTTGTTCAATATAAGAAATCCCTTTTGTGTCGTTCGATGTGGGATGACACACAACGATGAATGAGCACATGAAAATGTGTACATGGATGAAAAAGATGAAGGAAGCTCTTTCTTACTGGTGTCAGCTGCTGTTGCTGGTGTGTTGATTGCTACAACATTTCATTTGTCTTCTCGTTACCTACTTCCTCTACCCCATCATACGTACATAGTTAGTTCATAGCCTTTTGCGTAATGTTTTGTCGTTTATTTTGCATATTGTGCATCGGCTTTACTTTTATCTTATTTAACTTCTTGTACTTAATAAGTATCGTGTCGAGACTTATCTCTCATTTTTATCTGCATTCAGTCAATTTAGTGGCTATGAGTGACTATCTGAGCTACTACACTTCATAGCCTCCAGTTAGTTGGTTGATTTGGTTACCAAGTAGCAACTCTTGTTGGTAGAGCAGCCATTAGAATAAGCAAAATTAAAAATAAACTTATAAATTGCCATTATCCTTAAAAATTATCTTCGTGTAATATCATGAAATATATGTAGTATATGGAATTACGTAATATACCTGCTTGTGGTACTGAATTTATGCTAAAATCTCATCATAGCGAATAATTATTTTTAATTCAATTATTACAAATTATAACGAGTATTTTAATTAAAGAATTACCTACCATGATTACTTGAGAACCCTTCAGATGTTTTTAATCTTTTCTCAAATTGCAGAATAGCTTGCATTGTTTCTCTTTACTTCTTTTCTTCTGGTTCTGTTTATATTTCTTGTTATCGACATGATGATATTTTTCAGAAGAATTGCATTTACGCGGCTTCACTTCTTCTGTTTTTTCCATTTGATCATGATTTTCATTGCCGTTTAAATGTTGAATGATGATAAAGTGATTGTTGCTGTTGTTGTTGTTGTTTCAATTTGATTGCAGCCTCTTTGACTTTGGAGTACTTCCGTTTCTACGAAACCACATACAGATACAGTATTTTCAATAAGAGTCGAAATACTTTAAAATCCCCTACTATTTGAGAGAAAGAGTTTTTTTCTGTTTAATATGCTACCATTGTAATATCACGCTCAATCAATATCGGTAACCTCTCTACATCGCAAAGTAGCTGTTATATTCTGTTATACTCCAGACTATCTAAGATCGTACTAGAAAAGCGGTATAAAGCAGATCTACGTACGGCTAGCTCCTGGTCAGACCCTGAGGCTGAGCCCGGTAGATTTTGCTTCGCATTTTTACGGATGGCTCCAGGACTGAAGAAGCTTCTGGTTCTGGAGTCTTCGTGGAAACTGACGGAACTCAACTGTTCTTCGTGTCTGCCTTGGACAATCCTGTCACCACTTCCAAGATAGTGGAGTTCTGCAAATCAAGGCTAAATTACGTTGGAAGACATAATAGTTTATCGCTGATGTGGGTCCCTGGCCACGTGGGAATCGTAGGCAATGAGACCTCTATGCATTCCCAAGAGAATTTTTTGCGGCTGATTTAATCGGCCCTGAGCCTGCTTTGCCACTACCCGCTGGAACCATCAACGCCACGGTCAACACCAGGGCTAACCTAGTCCATAAGTCGACCTGGCAGGCCGAGAGAGGCTGCAGACGGACGAAATCCATGATATATATAGGGTAAATGGTCGCATTTCCTCGCATCTCTAGGTAGAGGTGATTGCAGAATGCTAGCCGGCTTGGTAACAGACCACTTTCTATGGGCAAAGCACATGTAAAAGGTAGGAGTAGGAGGCAGTGCACTTTGCCCAGCCTGTGAAGAAGAAGATGAGACAGCAGACCACTTTTTATGTGTCTGCCCTGCTTTCGCTCGAATCAGCTTTGAGGTCTTTGGCACTGACGTGCTAAGAGCCAAAACTCTTGGGTCTTTAGCACCACAGGATCTACTCCGATTTTTTTTGGAGAACGGATAGATTTACTACACAATGGAACTTCGAGCGCAGTGCAATGGACCAATAAATGTCTGAGTGCTGCGCTTGATTTCTTATTGTTAAAAAAAAACTGTTATATTAAAAACAACCCTAAATATAAAAATCGATGGAGGAATAAATGAAGAGATCTGATATCCAGATGTTAATCCATAATCCGCTAACTTAACTTGAAAGGTTGTAGCATTAAAGTAGTAATAGTGCAACTCTGAAAATTTGCTAGTACACGCTCTTTTTGCAATTACTATTAGTATGTACAATATATTGGGGAAAGTCCGATTTTATTAACACACACATACATATGAATAAGAAAGCGTTGTTGATAAAATTCTGTACTGAAAGTACAGACAAGCAAACTAACATATTCCATGTGAATGAGAATAAAGCTAGCCTTTATTCAAATATGAATTGATTTCATTGTTCGTTCTTCTCAATTATTGAGGAACTATAAAATAATAAAGAGTGATTATTGTTTATGATTTCGATAAAACAGAAAGAGAGAGAGAGAGAGAGAGATAGAGAAAGACAATATTATACATATATCCGCATATGAATTTTGCAAATAAGACCAAGTCGAAAAATGATGTAGAGAAGAGAGTAATCAAACTTCCCTTGTAATATCCACACACTATAGAGTCCTTTAGCCAAGCTTCTATTCCAGTACTGAAGTAAGTATTAAATATCTTTTGGATAGTATTAGAAGGAGCTTACATCTATTAGCTACAGATTCCTCAAGTACACAGACTTATTTCTAAATCTTTCTTCCCTTCTGACAACAATACTCTCTGTCATCAATCTCATAATGCATCATCATGTATGATATTCATTTTATTACCATATTTACTAGTATTGTACCTCATTGAATTTGCCCTTCTATTCAGAATTTTGTCCCAAGAACATATTTCATTACATGCATTCGACGGGATGAATCTGTTGTCTATTTTAGGGGATTTTTGCGATGATTGTAGAACCAAAATGGCATTTAATGCTAATTGTGTGAGGCAGTAGGATGGATATCTGTGGATAAGCAACTGCAAGCAAACAACCAATACTTGGAAACAATTTCATTGGAATACAATACATTTTATTCTTCAATCGAATAATTTTCATTGTTTTTCTTCATATACTTGTATACTTAATGCCTACAAGTGTAACAAACATATCAAAATATACATGAATATATTGTATGATGAAAGAACCCTACTAAAAGATTTTAAAACATATGTACATTGTACAATACATAAGTAGATACATATCTAAAAGTATTATTTTACATATACAACAATATACCCGTATATTTTTATGTGTTATATTTTGTTGCAGACTCTAGTTTTGCTGTTGGACAATTTCTTATTTTCTATTTGATTTTATTTTTTCAAGAAATATGTCAATTAACTTGACTGATGACTGCTGTATTAATTAATTTCAACAGGACCACAATAAAATACAATTATCCCTTATGCTTTTTATGCGCCTGAGTTGTGTCTTTGTGTGAGTAGTAACTTGACGCTACCCATCAGCATAACGTCGGCCAACTCGTATAAACTAAAAACAGAAGCAGTGAAATGACAGCCAGGCAGACAACCAATATAATAATGTTGATATGGTATTATTGTTGCTGCTTCTGCTGCTGCTGCAGTTGCTGTACGATTCTGTTGCAGTGTAATAATACAATATGTAGACATTGCAGCATAAATTAATTAAATAAGCTACTTTTGCTACTGTTTGCTACTCGTACTAAATATTATGTTGCTCATTATTGTGCTGACATTTTATGCTGCTCATTTGTTGTTTTTGTTGTTTTTTTGTAGGTACTATTAATTGCAACAATAAAATTAAAAATATTTTTTTGCAGTTGAAATTATTATTACACTCTACTGCATTGTCGCTATGATTGCAACATTTGGCTGAGACCAAAAATAGATAATATTACAATATGAACCAATTTTTTTCTATATAACTCGAAAAAATGCAGAAGTATTTTTTGTTGTTGTAATTTCACATGCATAAATATAGTATGCGTCCATACTATGCCTGCGATTTGTACGACTATGGTGTGTGTGGTGGGTCCAGAGTTGATACATATTTCTTTTGCTGCTGATGGTAATATCGCTTGTGTTGCATTATGATTACATTGTACGATTGGTATTAATACATTCCTACATTGTTGTCTATATATTGTTGTTGTTTTGTTATAGTTACTATTGTTGTTTACATGACCATATGTGTTGAAATGATTTCTACATTAATTAACGCCAGCCAAGTATGTTGGTATCAGCAACTGTCGCAACTTACACACAGCGGCAGAAATATGGTGTATCAGATCTGTTGCAAGTATTGCATAAATTCAATTATGTACAATATTAAATAGCAAATATGGTAATAGAATGAATACCATACATGATGATGCATTATGAGATTGATGGCAGAGAGTATTGTTGTCAGAGGGGAGGAGAGAAGCGTAATCTTCGAATGGAATCAAACCCTTTCCTTTTTGAAAATTGAAAGCATTGGCAAGTTTTCCATTACTTAATCCTGACAACCGAGGTTATGCTTACATCTTCATTTGGAATATAATTGATTTTTATGCTTTATACTGGTGAAGAAATCAATCATATGTTCTTCGGAGGTGGAAATATTTCCATTTTCTGCACCATATGTAGAAGGTATGTATGTATGGACCCGTCCATTTTTGAGAAGCCTGATGCAAGATGCATGATCTGTTGCTTCTGTCGCCGAATCATGACCAAAAGTTTAATTTGTGTTGAGAATGCATAAATAAAAAAAAATAACACAGTAATAAATAATCAGATTTTTAAGTTGAGTTTAAAAATTTTTTACTTTTTCAATGCTCTAGTATATTCAGTGGTAATAGCTTTAAATATTTAGTAAAAAAAAATGAATGAATGAAAATACAATTAATTGTATGACCTTTTTCGAAATTTTCCATTATTCAATTCACTTATTTGACGTTAACAAATTTGCGAAGAATACACAATAGCAGTAGCAACAATAACAACAACAACAACATGTTCGTTTTAATCTAAATATGTTTACCCTAACCATATTTGATCCAATGTGATATGATATTTATATATATAAATATAGCTGGCACGTATGCGCTCCGAAGAACCCTTTGGACGAGCTTTTTTTCCAGTAGTGTTGTGTGTGTATTGAATTTGTGTAGTATTAGGCCGGACCGACAGATCCCTCGTGACATAAACTTTGTCACTGCAAATTGTTACTTATTCATATCCTCTGTATTGTAGTATATACACTTACACAAATAGATAAAATTATGTCGGTGTATTTGTATGTAGGTATTTGTATGTAGGTATATGCGTAGGTAATAAATGCCTTCCAACGTTTGTATGAAAGTATAAACATATGCAAGTATATAAGCTCATATATGTATGAGAATGCATACACTGCATGTACATGGCTCTTAACCTATTTCTTTTATTGTTATTGTTTTCACTAACATTGTTGTTGTAATGAAATTCGATAATTTATTGGGGGTATTCAAGGCTTGAAAGTATCTATTGCACCATATATAAAAAGATTATAGTTGTGATATGGCGCAAGTCTCTTTAAGTCGTTCTTTATACCAACAAAATTCTTTCATTCATATGTGGGCACTTATAAGCCCCGTAGGGCTCTTTGGCCAAACTTCTCTTCCATGTTCCATTGTTGTGCGTGATAATTTTCGACAGTATTAGAAGAGACCTACTTATTTTACCCCGTTTCGAGCGGCAAAACTCTTGCGACATCACTTTCTCTGAGCTTTGTCACAGAATTCTTTTAGAAGCTTTTCCATATGGCAAATTGTTACTGCCGGAAGAATTGCCAATTGCTTGCCGACAGGTGGATACTGTTCGAAAAAAAATTCTTTTCGATATTAAATGCTGTGTTATGCTACAGCCGGGGATTGAACCCACGACCCACAGATCAGAAGACCAACACTCTAACCACTGAGCTACGGTACCCAAAAAAATAGAAGATATTTAAAGGAATACCCAATGAGGATTCGAATATTTTATAAAAATTCAACTCTACACCTGATATGACCGGTAATCAGCAGCAATTTTCAGGATATGTACATTTATGTATATAGGTAGCGTATATTTGCTTAACTCAATCCACAAATAAGAGCAGTCAGCACTTGCATGTATTGCCCTTTTTCTTTATGTATCTTTCACATTTATTGTTCTTTTATATCTTCCTGTCCCTCCCATCTGGCTACGATGTCGGTATGACTTGTGTGTTGTAACGTGCATAAGGAGGACACATAGCAGTTTACAGTCTTCCATTACAATGCAGTTTTGCATCATTTAACGAAATTGAATTTCGAGCAGCCATCGTCAGCAGCAGCAGCAACAGCAACAATAGTTGTACTAGTAGTTACAGTAATTGCCATTGCAGCTGTGTTATGTGCATGCTTATGAACACATACATATACATTTACTTATTGCTGCACAATGTGTGGTTTATTGGCATTTACACTCTGTACACTTACACATTATATACAACTTTTATGCACTACATATGCAAGTGTATTTGTAAATGTGTATGAGTATATGGTATATAAAATATGCACATAAAAGACACAATTGCGTTGATATACTTTTTGTTGAGAGAGTGCTTTTTCATGTACATATGCATGCATATAAAATACATATAAATTATCAAACTCTCTCTTTCTCTCTCTCTCTCTCTCTGACTCTCTATTTGTCTTTTTATTACATACTCATGCAATCGCTATTTTTGCATTATTTATTTTTGTCATATTTTTTACTTAACCAACATGCAAGTACATACATATGCATTTGTATGTACACTTGTGTTTCCTTGAAAGAATGGTATTCTGGTGCACTTAAGTACAATCAGTTCATTACTCCTTTGTGTGTAAATGTATGTGTGTGTGTGTGTGAGTTGGTTTTTATTATATACAATATTTTGCCTTGACGTATTCATTTGCTATTAGATCATTTATTATATTCCTAGATGCACTTTTATGTGAGTGAAGTTGGCTCCCTTTTTACACACAGATCTACCCATAATATGGACGTCAAGAGATTTTGAGCATTAAAAAAGTGAAAGGGTACCTCTGAAAGTAGGTCTGGCCCCAAAATATCCAAATCTTAAATATTTGATATACATATTTTTTCAAAATCCACAACATTTTGTATTACCTATAGTGGAAATGCATCCTTGTGATGTTGATTGATATTTCTGACAGCTTCAATTTCTGTCATAGCAAATATTTGAGTAAAATTTTCAGTTTTAACGGAAAAATTAAACAAATAATTACCAAGAACAAAATTTATTGAATTTAGTATTTGATTTAAGTATAGGCCTCCTTATTTTGAACTCTCTCTCTTTCTCTGGACGTCCTCAAAATCCTTAAGACCAATTACATTAATTGTCAACTTTTTTGTTTACCTTATTCATATTTTGCTCACAGCTATAACAATATTTTACATAATCTTATACTATATTTCAAAATTACAATAAATAATTATTAGTCGTATTTTTTTTTTTTTTTTTTTTGGCAAAATTCCCATTTCACTTTTTTTTTTTTCAAAATATTCTCAATGAAATCGAAATATAATAATAATAATATACGAGTATGTATGTAGAAAAATATTTTAAGGCATTTTCATGATGACTTTCATTCATTCGTATTATTACCAGACGCGTTCTAATCCACCTGACCACTACCACAGCTTGCTCAACCAACAAATCACTCACTTTTTAGCTTTTTGATATCGTTGTGATGTGGTTGTGTGTGGTTTATGCATAAAATATCAGGCATACATAATTGACAGTTATTTAGCGCATATGACAGCGCAGCAAATTTAAATTGACGTACGGTTAATGTGACTGTAAAACATTGATGCTTTGTGTGTGTGTGTGTGTATGTATAAAACTAGAATATAAAATAATATTATACACAAAGTACTAAAATTTGTAATAAGTGTTGATAGAGATTTAGAGACCATTTCACTCCAACTGGGAAGTGAATAAAAAATTGCTGTACTATTATATATGCTCTTGGGTCATTAAAAAGCAAATTCTAAGATTTTGTCCACAATTCCATAGTTCAATTACAATAAAATTTACAGATTTTAAGTTGTGATAGGGCGGTCAACTGCCACAAACGTTTGATTAATGATATTTTCTCTCAGTGTTTAGTTAACTATTAGTTAAACCCTCGAGTAACATTGGTTAAACAGTTAACCAATAGTGAAGCAACAACTAATACTGCAATAATTCTCAACATTTATATGCGCTTACTGCTTCAAGGAATCGGGTATTAATAATATAGATAGTACAAAGTACATATTGCACATTGCTAACCAAATTATTTTCCATTAACTTTTAAGTATTCGAGCTACATAAATATTTATTGTTTTATTTTTGTTTTTTTTTTTTTTGTTTTTGTTTTTTGTTAATTGAATTTCAGTCGATATTTTGACATTTTGAGGTTAACACTACTGCAGCATTTCATATTTATTTATACTGCTCGTATTCGTATTAATGCACTCATTCATATGAATGTGCATTTAGAGAGCTCTGTCCATAATTAAATATATTTTTACAAACAAACAAGAAAAAAGAGCAATTTGTATTGAAAAATTTAAATTGCATTTGTACGCATTCAATGAAAAATATAAATTGTAGAAAAAAATTTTATGTATGTATATATTTCCAATATATATATATACAATATGTATGTTATAATTTCGAAAATAAATCCCAAGAATTATGCCATAAATGTCAGAATACCACTCGTAGGTAATGTACCTACACATACAGCAGAAACGGTAGTGTGTCATTCGGTTTATTGTTTATAATTATTTTTTTTCTTTTTTTTTGCAATTTCATTATATTGAGCACTATGAATATGTAATTTAATTTATTTATTATTGTAATTAAGATTTTCTTGTATTTATATTTCACCTTTTTTTTTTTGTTTTTATTATTTTGTTTAATTTGCAATTTGATATGGTCATATACAATCATGTACTCGACGACGCCCCCGAACAAATTATTGTTATTTTTTTTGTATCTGCTTAACCGCCCATTATTGCTGCTACGATTATTCATTATTCCTTACTGTAGTAGGTTATTATAGTTCAGTATGTGGTGTTATTGTTTTTATAATTACCGCCATATTTATTTGTACACAATATTTATAAAAATGCTCAAGTGCTGATGCTGATATTGGCGCTGCTCATGTTGGAGGGTCAACATTTATAGAATTGATTATAATTAATTTTCCACTTGAGCTCAGCTCCTGACATGTCGTTGCTCTTTAGCAATTGTTTTTTTTTTTTGTCGTGACGTACCTTGCATTTGTAATATCATTATATCAACTTTTGATGGGTGTAATCATTTTTCTATCTATTACAATAAATATATAAATATATATTTGCATATTTTAATTTACATATAATGCTATGCGATTAATATATGTGGAGACCTGTCTATTTCACGTTTGTCACACTGCTGTCTAAGCTTGTCTGCTGCTTTTATTGCAATCTGTGGGTGTCAATGTGCTAGGTATTATTTGTCATTAGATGTACAAGTATATATACCTACATTTATGATGTTTTTGTTGTTGCTCTATGAGATGCATTTTGTTGCACTCAGAAATATATCGCTATTTTTCAATGAAATAAGCAAAATAATAGTCAAATTAAGTACATATTGATTTTTTTTTTTTTTGTGAGAATACAAAATAACTAAAATTATTTTAATTGAATTCATTTGTTGTTTTTCCATTTCAATTATTGCTATTGTGGTTGTTGTTGTTGTTTTGGTTGGTGGTTGGTTGGTTATTTTTGAATGACGGATATTATGATTATTATTAGTAGATACTATTATTATAATGATTAAAGTTTTTATTGTTGTAATTTTCACTCAATTGTGGAAATTAGCTATTGTTTTTTTAGGTACTCGTATATACGATACTATCTATTTTAGCAATCAATTAAAAATAACAACGGGCATCAATATTCAGCTTATTGTTTAGGACCTCTAATCAAGTTAATCTCGAATAAAAATATTTCTATATACATGAGCCTAAAAAACTAAAATATTAGAGGTCCATTTTGTTCTATTTCATTTCAATTCATGTTAAAAGTTATTTATAAATGCAACATTTTCATACCGAAAACCCTTAAAATGATATACTTTATGCGTTCCAATCATCAGCAATATTTGTGGTTCTCTGATTTGTAACTGAAAAATATATGAGATCAACTAATTTTGAAATTGTTATAAAATTAAGAAAACCTTAACCGCAGTTGTACTACAAATACTACTACCAATTACAAATATTTTCAACCGAGATGTATTTGGATAATCAATATTTTATCGTTATCAAAAACCATGAACAGCTTTGCAACCAATGAATATGAGATTCATCAGCTATCAGAGATCTATTTGAAAATTTTGTTTTTCTTGTAAAAAGATATAAAATGTTCGTATATGTTGTAAAGAGCCATAAGAGTCAATTGTGTATGCGGCTGGTTTCTGCTGGTGTAATTAATAGTTAATCATACGCTTTATTGTATTAACATTGACTTTATGAGAACTATGCGAATAGAATTTGAGTTTTAATGATTATCCATATAATCGTTAACAGCAACAGCATTTTTTAGGTAATTCAACTAAAAAGGTATATTCATTACATAAAACGAGCAGAGCAAAGTGAGAGATGTAAAACAATTTTGTTTGTTATTCATATGATAATTTTTGTGACTATACTGTGTTCTTGATTGCATTTATTCTATTTACAAGTATTTTTTAAATTTTCTAATAAAATATGGACAAAAATGTCCCAAATAAAAAAATTGTGAATAGACCCTTGGAATCGTCTGAATCAAATGTAAATTTCATTCAGATTCAATAGCATATAAATTGCATAATTACATTTTTAGATTATCTTTAGTATGCACAAACTTTCAATATATCATACTCGTATGTATGTAGATTGGTAAACACTTGATGACAGAAACAGAATTTTTTTTATAAATTGTCATTATAATTTTCGACTATTTTGAATTAAATTTATAATGCTTTTATAATCAATCGCCATCAGCACAATATATGGAATAAGATAATGATAGTAAATAAAAATGTTTGTTTTTACTTGAAAATGTTGATTTCAAAATAATTCTTATGCATATACATACATACACTCATCTCATTTTTCATGTCACCGCTAGTTATTATTCTGAAAATTAATAGCTTTAATGTGAAATTAATGTCAAGATAATATCGCTTGATCACAAATCAATTCCAGCAGCAGTAATTGTTGTTTTTTTTTTGTGGCTCGTGTTAAACATGTTTTACGTATACGGTCAACATATATGCATATGAGTTTAAATTGTCATTTTATATGTCGGCTAGAGTATCCCTTATTTTAAGAAACAAATATATTTTATTTCTTTAAAATTATATTGTTGATATTATAATCATACTAAATTCCTCGAATATCATTAACCTATATAAAACAATGAAAAAATGTTTTCGAGTTATAAGTAAGGCAATGCCTAATGAATGCATATTATATCACAGAAGAAAACACTAGGTTTACATATATTAAATCACGTAGTGAATTTATTACAGAGCTGCTATATTAATTGTTATGGTTATTTGTTGTTGTGTAGCTCCGAACACTCAGCATCTATGATGTAAGGAATTCAATCCAATATTGTATATATTTAGGTTCGAATCCATAATTATTATTCTTATTTTTCTTATTCCCACTACTAATTCATAGGTACAAGCATATTATGTATAGTATAATAGCTAATGTTGACATGAATTGCATGTAAACTAATTACTATTACCAGGATATTATTACTAGTACCTAGAGTGCTACCATATAATATAGAATTGCTTCTTTCATTTTAGTAAAATTACTCGTACACACACATATGTAAATCTGTATAATTGATTTTTGTATTTGAAAAATAATGGCATTTATTGCAGAGAAAAACATGTGTGCGCTTTAATCGATGTTAGTAATGAAATCATATTAAATCACCTACTAGTTTTAGATTTTATATGATATATTCTATATCAACTATATGTACAAATGTGTACCTACTCATAGCAAATTCAACAACAAAATTGAATTAAGCATTAACGTTGGCGATGATTGTGGCTTTATTTCAAACCATGTACATATATTTACTCGTATGTGCGTGTGCATGCATATATGAGTAGATGATATATATATATATATATATATATATATATATATATATATATATATGTTTGTATTTTTATGCAAATGAATATGTATTTGTTATTTAAATGCATGAAATGTGAGAATTTGTCTTCATCTCTCTCTCTCTCTCTCTATCTCTTACCGTGTATATGTTCGTTTTTATATTGTCATTTGCTGACAATTTAATTACAATCGATTTTCAGATCGATATTTTCCAGGGATATTTTATATAAATTCGAATGAAAAAAATATTATTGTGATCTGAAAATGTAATTATTATGCAGCATTATTACTCTCGCATTCACATTCTATCATTTTTTATTATCTTTTTGTCCCTGTTTCATCAAATAAAATTTCAATTAAAATCATCATACTCATTTCATTAAATAAAATTTTATTTCAATTTTTTTATGTTCATAATGCAATTAGTAATTTAAAAAATTTTAATTCCATATGCAATATTTTAAATGACCCAGTGCTAATCAGATCTTGTTAAATAAAGAAGCATTTTAAAACAATTGAAAAATATATTTGAGATGGAGTTTAGAATAATGATTTTCTCAAGATGGCGATTAAGGTGATTTTAAGTCAAAATTACTATAATTCTCAATTGAAGAGAGTTATTGAAAAGAGAATCTCAAATTGATATTCAAACCTAATGTATTGAGTAATATCATGACAAATTCTTTAGTAGAAAATCCTATACAAAACGATTTAGAATTTATTTTAAATACAATAGGATTTGCATGAGAACAATAAGAATGACAAAATGTTGTAAATCTGATTGTTCAAATATTACGTATGTAATTGTTATTAACCACTATAATAAAATAGCTTTTTGCATATATCACTTAATTACTTAACGACAAATACAACGTAAAAAAAAAAACAAAAATCAATAGCAATACCAATGAGTGAAAAAAAAATACAATACTATTGTATGAACTTTAAATGGAACTGATGATGAGTTCATTTTACTACACAAAACATACATATATAATGTATATGTATGTATATAGAAGAAATCTTCTCTATATGAGAGTGTGAGTGAAACATTTTTACGACTATTGTAAGCGCTATTTTTAAATAATTAAACCTGTCTATACAATAGTTTTAACAATAGTATTACTAATAATAATTGATTACGTCAATGACAAGCAAATACACAACATTACGCGAAAAAAAACAAATAATAATAAAACCAAATGAGTTAAAAAAAAAGTATTTTTAATTTAATTTCGGTAATAACGAATCTTAAATATTCTTCGTTATGACAGACGGACAGACTTTAGTTCGAAAAATAAAACTTAATTTTGTACGGAAGTATATTTATTGATGAAAATAATCTTATGTGCTCAATTTCAGTTGTATAGCTTTAAATATTCGTACCCAAAGCCTACAAATAAACAGTCCAAAAAATTTTTTCTATTGGAGGCAGTCGTAGTTTTCATCCGATTATGACTATAATCGTCTATAAATAAAAATAATTGCATGTACCGAGTTTTAGCTTGATGGGTTAACCATATTTTTTTTTTTTTTTTGCATAATTTTGTATGGGGGGTAGGCGTAGTTTATTCCCACTTACGTCTATTTGAGAATTATATTCCTTGCCCGGCAAAAACAGCCCTTTTATACAGAGTTTCAGTTTGATTTACCTTTCAAAACAAACTTTTTCTATGGAACGTAAGCGTGCTTTCAATATAATTCATCCCATTCTAGAACTAATCAGTTCGTTGGTGGAAATGCTCGGGTGTTCTAATTTTCTGTTTGACAGTTATCGTGCAAACATATTGACAAATCCGTTAAATCTATGCGGATGGTGATTTGAGTCCAGGGTGAATGATTGTATAACAGTAAATTGAAATGGTCTTTGTCGAACGAATTTTGAATACGTATCAGTATACGCATTCCAAAATCAAGTCAATTTTTTAAGTTTTCAAATATCGCAATTATCTTTAAAAAACACATACATACAAGCCTATATGATACGTATACCTGTGATATGAATGTATGGGGGCACATCAATATCGTAGTTGGTGAATATGAATATATAGTAAATACCACGTTTATTATAACAACTCCAACAACAAAATCAATATAAATGTGTATAATTTGGTAGTAAGAATAAAAATAATCATACATGTTACGCCAGAAATACTAGGAAGTCTACAAAAAAAACAATAATAATAACAAATATAACGACGACAACGACAACGACGACGACGACGACGATGAATTGCTTTCATTTTCCGTTTCTACGACCGACCTCATTTTACTCTAGCTTCTAGGCAAATTGGTATGGGGAACCGATGGGCGCAGAAGGTAGATATCCTTTTGAAAGCTAACAGTATATACATATATATATATATATATATATGCCTACATACATGTGAATATGTACAGTTATGTAATGAATATATGCATATTTTTGTATATTGTCAATTGTTTAAATATATATATATAGGGGCGGGCGTAAAATAATGAGAGCGAGAGAAAGTACAAAAATCTAGCAGCATAGCTAAAATGTGACTCACAGATATATATAGTGTATAGATATTTACCAACAATATTGGTAAACAACTGAGTGAGGTTATTTCTGTATGAACCTATGTACAAATTTGTACATAGATACATATATATAAATTCAGCACCTCGCACGTACAGTACAATACATCGACATATGAATACATATTTATTATACATACACACACATATATATATATATATATAATATAGTTTTATTATTGTTGTAAGGAAATATTTCCAACCATCAAGTTTTCAACGTCAGCGTTAACACTACCACTCCCACTGTAACTATTACGACTTACTATAATGTAGGTACACACACACACACACACATATATATATATCATCACCATCGCTCGCTCTCAGTCCTCTTGCTTATACATATATCTACATACATGTGTATGTATATATATGAGGATATTATCATAGTATCACATAATATTGTATAACAACTATGTACATACACATATATATTGATGCGATTCTGCGCATTCTGTGAATTTGTTTAGTTACTCTCAATAGCTTTTATATCATCAAGTACCTACTACCATAGAGGGAATGTGTGTATGTGTGTGCAATATAACGCTACCCATGCATGCCCATGCTAGGTGCCTCCATAAATTTAATATAAGTATGTGTTGCATAAGATTTCATTCAATACTTGAATAAAGCTACCACTTTAGCTCTTTTTCATACACCTAAGCGTACCACCACCCAATATTGTGTGTGTGTGTGTGCATGTGTATGTATAAAGGTATTGTGTTGGTATGTTACGTGACTTCAAAAAAAACTTTTATTTTAAACTTTATTCAACTTTGCCCTCTGACTTTGTAAAATGACAATTGAGTGTAATAATGGTTATACAAGAGTGTGAGAGCGTAAGGAGGAGAAAGAGGTGAATTTTATAATAAAATATTTTTCCGCTTGATTGCTTCGTCTCTCATAAATATTTGCTACGGATTCAGTAAGGACAATATCAACTGATTCCACTGTGCAATATTTTGTCCAAACTGAGCTGCTGCTGCTGCTGCTATTAGCTGCATGCAACCACACATTACGTTACAACGTGAGTTACTACACTTCTTCGTCACTCACATATCGTTGTATATGTTCGTGTGTATGTGTGTGTATACATACATATAATAACAACAATATCATTAGTGACAGCAACGGAAACATCAGCACCAGCAAAAAGCAGCAGCTGCAGCAACTACGATAGCAGCATTTTAATTGAGGTCGAAAGTTTAAAATAATAACAATAGCTTCAAAATGCAGCAGCAAGCTCAGTATAGTTTTGCCAGCCGCCTACCAGCTAACTACTATTCACCATTCAGCTTACTACTATATACTGCCAGGGTTTTCTTATCTGGGCATATGCATACATATATGTATGGTACATACATATGTATTACTATATATGCTCATATGTGTTCGAGGCTATTACAACATGAAGAAAAAAAAATTTGCTACTTTTTATGGGTTTGACTATATTGGTTTTGTGGGTGGGCTAGCTGAGCGCTGCTGCCAACATACTCTATGGTTTATATATACTATTTACAAATATTCGAGTTTATTATTTCTCTTAAAATATTTTCCTTTAATTAACAATGAATTTAAATCCTAAATGCTTAAATTTAAATTGCAATATAAATAAATTAATAATCTCGTTCCAATTTTAATATATGTTCTGCCGAAATAAATAAATGAATATACGCGAATAATTAGTCGAGCTTTCGAGCTGTATCGCAAACTCTTTCAGAAGGTCAACAAATATTCGATTTGATAAAAGACTACAAAATAGAAAGTTTCATTCCGTTTGATAACATTTTATTATAGAACTCTCTGACGAGGTCAAAAATTGAAGAAATGTTTTTAATCATTTGCTTATTATTTAACCATAACATCCTGTCTTTAGAAAAGTGGAATGTAAGGTCAATCTCTAGTAATATTTCGTCCTCAACTTTATTACCGAACATATTCACCTCTTCCAGAGGCTCCCTTACAAAATTTGTTTTTGTTTTTTCAAATTCACCGTGGTAGCAGTATTTCGGTAACCACCCCTAGAGAAGTAAAACCGATTACTAACTCCTCAAATTAAATTTATCTTTTCAATCTAGCATGCTTCGCCAGCCAGCTCTTTCCTTCGCTAGTTAGAAATTCCAAACACTGACAAATTCTCCAGTACTTGATCTTTCCACCGGAGGTTAGGTCTTCCCCCATTGGTTTAACCAGTTAATAATTTTCCCCGAATATACTTACCCTCTATCTTTACACCTTTAATGGTCTGTCATTCCTATTGAATGTAAACGACAAATAACCACAAAGCACATAACTTTGGCCCCCCATAAGTTTTACATACAAAACAAAGGAAAATATATCCAAATTTACAAATAATCCCATAGGCCCCCAGGATGGTGAAAACTTACTGCGACTCCCATTAGTTTTATCTCCCCAACATTTGTTCCAAGCTTACTTACCTCCTATTTATAAGTCTTAATGGGGCTGCTATACAAGTTTTACCTCTTCAAAGGTTTTTGTGAATATACTTACTTTAAAAAAAATAAATATGTGGCACTTAAAGCCCCAAAGGGCTCATTGGCCGAGCTTCTCTTCCTTTACTGATGTGCGTCTTAAATTTGGACAGTATTAGAAGGGACCTACTTTTAGCCGGTTCCGAACGGCAGAACACTTGTGACATCACTTTTTCTGAGCTTTGTCACAGAATTCTTTTAGAAGCTTTTTCATGGCAAGTTGTTACTGTTAAGCATTCGAAAATCGACAAATAACGTCATAGTTGTCCGGGATCACCTCTAGGAAAATCCAATGTATGGCTAATCCCCACTAATTTTTGCTCGCCATCAATCATCCGCCATCAATCTAAACGCTCACTCTATCTCCATTCCCCTACAAATTTATATTTTTTATATAATTTCTCCTATCGATACCAGGCTGACGACACTATGTACAGAAGACATTTTTTATTAACATTTAATGCTAACTGAGTATTGGATCCACCTTCTATATAACCATAACCATCATCATAAGCATAATCTGCTGTGGATCAGCCGCTCCAACCAACCAACTATGTTGTTGTTATTATTGGCATTATCGTATAGCAGCATATTCTTAAGATAAAATTTTTTTAGCTTAAACGTAAATTTTGTGTTTTACTCTCTTTATGGCTGCCTGTCTGACTATTGCTCATACATATATCCTTACGTAATTCTATGTTGTTGGTACATCAATTTAGCACATTCATTACATGTAATTGAGCATATAAAACAACAATATGAACAACTTCAAATAATCCTTTTGCCAACCGACTTGTATACCATATATGTCAGGTACATAAAAAAGTAACATATACTGTATCCTTTTAATTTCCATAATTTACTGTATTATAAAGCACGACCAGATTGAAAAATCCATAGTAACAGAAAATTGCAAACAATTTAATGATGCATTCAGTGTAACACCCTTTGTATAACGAATGAGTAAAATCCGCTCTCGTTTGTACTCAAACAACAGCCACTTGAGTGTATTTATAAACTGTAGAACAGTTTGAAAGGGACTGCATTAATTTATGCCTGGATTTTTATTGCTGCTGCCGCTGCTGCTGACGACGCTATTTCCTTTGGGTATTATTACTTCTGCTGCTGCATTTACTTGTGTTATTGCCATTACTGTTTTGTTTTGTGGAGCAACAAAATGTTGTTTTTGTTTTCACATGAGTTGCCTTAAATGAATGTACATACGTACGTACACGTTCACGGGTGTGTGAATGTGTGTGTGTGTTCGTGTCTATTTCTGTGCGTTCTGAACCTGGGGCTGAATTGATTATATCAGTATTTATGCTGGGCTGCAGTCATTTTGCGCATGTCGGGAAATTTTAACGCCTCTACGATGACTACGACGTCGACGACGACGACAACAACGAAAAAAGGAAGCATGTTAAAATGCAATGAACGTATACCTACCTACTACATGCATATAGAAATATTTACATACATATGTATATGAACTTATACATATACATATGGAAGTATGAATGTGTACATATATGTATGTATGATAATGCTGCCGGGTTGTTTATGTTGTATTGCTTGCACCAAAAATATAAAATATACGTACAATGTACCTACATACATATGCAGAAAGAAAAATGAAAAAGAAGAGGAGGAAGTGCATGAGAAAGAAGGTAGCAAAATTATTCAACTTATGTTGGACTGACTCATCATATTCTTTCAATTTCTTATGTTGTATTTTCAGTCATTTTGGTCGTCATACACAATCGGGTAGGAAGAAGTGGTAAAATATTGGCGTTTTGACCTGAAAGTGGATGAGGTCAGGCGAAATTTTAGCTTGCTATTGCTGTTGTTGTCGCCGTCGTCTTTGTTGTTGTTGTTCTTACGCCAGCATTTTCATTGTTATATTTCTCATACAATCGTCTACAGTCTCATTAAATTAGTCCCTCTGTTGTTTCTTTCATCCTGTGTCTTGTGTTCTTTTTCCTATTCTTCTATGTAGAGATGGTTGTACGTATGTATGTTTCTCATTTTTGCTCATTCCACCATTTGCCATCATAGTGTTTTCTGGAAAACTCAGTATGACGAGAATTTTTAGACACGTAATTATACATATATGTATGTGTGTATATGTATTGGTCTGTGATATGTGTATGTAAGTATGTTTGTATATAAGGAAAATGTACAAACTCATGCATATGTAAGAAGAAGAAGAAGAAGAATATACTTAAGTCTTTTGATTTCCGGGGATAAAACTCTGTACATATTGCATGTAGGTACAATCTGAGATTAAGAATACAAAGAAGGCGAACAGGCAGGATTACATCCTATCATAATGGACATAGTTGTTTTAACAGTAGCACTAATATTTAATTTGCCAAAGTACATAATAGATACTGAAAATAATGATGATTTCAA
This sequence comes from Megamerina dolium, assembly GCA_963854835.1. Lineage (NCBI taxonomy): Eukaryota > Metazoa > Arthropoda > Insecta > Diptera > Megamerinidae > Megamerina > Megamerina dolium. The sequence continues at coordinate 52,529,071 of OY978529.1, forward strand.
AAAATATACCAGAATCATAACCACAGTGCATGTTGTGCATAAAGGTCAAAGCACATAAAAGGTATGCACGCAAAAGAAAAACTGTGTATTGGACATCAATTTGTGATGCATGCTACTGTACTCTCGTCAAGTGATGCATTGATGCAAGTTAGACATTTAAATGTTCTTTGATTTTTTTTTTTTAATATATTTTTTAATACATTTTGTTTAATTTTGATGCATACAAACTTTATGTCCCATAGTTACATATATATTTCCTATATAAAAATCTGTCAAAAATCTAATACAAATTTAAGTTGAACTTAATTTTGATTACATATGTACAGTGGCTCCCAGCTTATTTCGTACAGTGACAGTTTAAAAATTGCTGCAGTCGTAATTCCTAATATAGCAAAAATTTGAACAAAATATAAATGCCATTTTAGAAAGGAAGGTTTGTTTTTTATTTTCCAAAATTTACTTTTTCAAAATTTTAGTGTTTGACACTATAAAAAAATAAAATAAGAAAAAAATAGGAAAATTCATGTCACAGCTTATTTCGTACAGTCTCTTTAAGTTCAAACTAAAAACAAAGTAAGTTGATTTTAATATTTAGTTGACATCCCTTAGCGTTAATGACAGCCTGGAGTCTATTTGGCATTGAATCCACCAATTTTTGAGTGATGTCTGGTGTGATTTTTTTCCATTCTTCCATCAGTACCTTCTTTAGGTCTTGCTTATTAGAAATCTTGTGTGTTCTTATTTTATTGTCCAAAATAGACCAAAGATTTTCAATCACATTCATGTCAGGTGACTGTGGTGGTGGAGACATCAAGTGTGGGCAGTTCCAAATAAGCCAAGATTGCACAATCCCAGATTTATGTTTTGGGTCATTATCTTGGTAATACCGAAATTCTTCCCGCAAACCCAGTTTGTCTGCACTTTGAAGTAAATTGTTTTTCAGAATCTCGAGGTACTTCATTTTGTCCATTGTTTCCTCAATAAAAACCAATTCACCTACTCCGGCTGCTGACATACAGGCCCAAACCATCACGCTACCGCCACCATGCTTCACTGTGGGCTTAAGGTTCTCCTTGTTTAGCTCGGTATTCGCTTTACGCCAAACATATGACATTCCGTCCGAGCCAAAAATATTAAACTTAGACTCATCCGCGAAAATAACGGTATTCCAGAACGCAGGAGTATTAATAATATGCTCTTTGGCGAAGTCAAGTCGGCGTTGTATATTCATTTTCGAAATGAATGGTTTCTTTCGGGCTACTCGACCGTTCAAGTCATGATTGCGCAGCACACGTCGGACAGTTTCAGCACTGGATGATTTTCCTATTTCACGCTGAACCTCTGCAGCCAACTTCGGAGCGGATAACTTTGGATTTTTCTTAATTTTTCGTACAATATAACGCTCGTCTGATGCGTTGAAAATCTTATTAGGTGCTTCTCTGCCCTTGTTCTCCAACCGATTTTCGCGAACGAAGCGTTGAATGATGTATTGGACAGTTGAGGCACTTAAATTTGTCATTTCAGCAATTTTTCGCACACTCTGACCTTTCCTAAAATGGTTAATTACCAGTTTACGCTGTTCCATCGTTGTACGACGACCCATAACGCTAAATGTTTAATTTACAGCACTTTAACTATTTAAAATAAGAATAATAAAAATTGTTATAATAGTTAAAAAGGTCCAAAAACTCATACAATTCAAAAAAACTTTGTAACTGCGCGGCAGAATGAAACTTACTTACATTGAAGTTTGTGTACGAAATAAGATGTGAGCTGAAAATCAGCTGATCAATAGTTTTTCTCTCTTGCATGACAAAAAGAACAATTTTTGGGGTTCCCCGTTTTCTTATTAGGTTTACTAAACACATACATAGACATCTACATTCAAAACTTATTGATAAGTTTTTTAGTTTCGATGTTACAGCCATGTACATAAAAATATATACACTGTACGAAATAAGCTGTGAGCCACTGTATATGAGATTGTGTAAATCGGTAGCTAAGTACGATGTAAATTTTTGGCAGTTGTGAGGTGAATAAATTTTTTGAAAATTGGAAAATTTTAATTTATTTGTATGCAGTATATAATTTTAGCGACAAATTTACCATAATAAATTTTAAAATTTAAATTGAAATTGACTTACTAATGTCTTCCGATTCTGATTCGGACTAAAATTCGTTTTTCTATAATGTAAGATTTTTTTTATTTATTAAATAAAGTGAATTATTTGCTTAAAAGACAGTACAAATAGTTTGTTTATTATAAATTTACGGAAGACTGATTTAAAATGAATTGAACTTATTTCATTTATTTCATTACATTATTATTTATTTTTTATTTATTTTTGCAATTGTCAAAATGTTTACTGCTGTCAATAAATATTTCATTTCACACAGCAAATTCATTAAATTATCACCATAGAACTTGCCTATCGATTCAGACAAACTCTATGTAACTAGGTATTTGCATACATTGCATTAGAAAGCAGTTCATTTTAGATATATTGTAGGTGCCTAAATGTGTTTTGAGTTTTATATTTTCTTTCCAAACGAAAACTCAAAACGTCACACAGCTTTGTACCACGATTTCTAAGATAAAAAATAAAAACGTAGTTATTGTGCAAATTTCGATGTTATCTTTAATAATGTTTGTAATATTTATCGTCTTTGATGAATAAATTTGTATAAACGCCCTATAAATAATTAAGTAAATAATAATTATAGTTATATGGTCTTCATATAATTTATTTAATTGTAAAATGTTTAGTGATGTATTTCTTTCAACTTACACATGTATTGTACACATTTATTGTACATACATACATATATATTTGATTGTATGTTTTCAATTCAACTTGACATCATTACAAAGTCATTCACTCTTCACGTTGACTACTTTTGTGTATAATATGACATTGCGCGATTCTTTATGTATGTATATTACTATTGTTTTCTTAGTTTTTTGTTATGTTATGATTTTTTGTTCTGCATTTATACTTTTACAGTTAGTACAGCAATAGTAAAATACAACTTAAAATTAATAGTATTGCCTTTTTGACATTTTATTATATTGGCATTTGTCAAAAAAGCCGATACCCTTCAAAGTTGGGACATAATTTTAAATGCGACTACGTTACACGTAAAATAAATACGTATAGATTTCGATTTAATAGAAATAATTTCTATCTTCGAATTTCGAAGTTCCACTTTGCATATGACACAGTGCTGCCATGAATGTAATACATGTTTTAAAATAATATTTTTATATTAATAAGATTATAAATTGAATTGTTAGAGATGTTTGCCTTTATTTCTAATTTATATCAATGTTATTGACTGAGTTGTAAAAGTACGGTTATTGATTATATACAAAATAAAACACGGAGGAAAATTGATTTGGCATTTTTAAAAACATTGACATGCAATATAAAAAAGTGAAAAAAGGGGAAAACGGTGAAGCAGCGCGCCCGGCACGCAAAAAACCCGAAAACTACCAAATTACACAGTGTTACAAAAATAAAATAAGTATATAATAGGTAAAATTGGGTTTTAATAATTACACTTTTCCAAACGGTATTTCATATTGCTCTAAATAAGGGGGATTCGTTTTAAAAATAATTAAATTGCAAGTTTGGAGAGAAGAATTCGGTGAAAAAGAAAAAGTATTCAGATATTTTCGTATTAAGATTGTGTATTTTAAAATAAAATGCATAATATATTTGCTGTGTCATATTTATAGTATTTCAAATTTATATATACTAGTTTATGTCTAATATTATTACATAAATGCATATACTATATGTATGTACAAACATTTGTAGTTATCTGTCTGCTAGCTGCCAACAAGCTGAACCTATCAGCGTGACTGACTATAAACATCAAAACCACTAATGAAAACATTGAAAACGATCATTAGCCTTTGAATTTCAATGATGATTACCTCTACGACAGTTGTTTATTATTAAATACAACATGCACATGTGTCTATATGCATTTCTATACAATTCAATATGAGTCAACAACGAATACGATAAAGTTGTTCTTTAAACGTTAGAAAATTCATTTGAATATGATAAGCTAAACAATAAATATATTTTTAAGAGTATATACAAATAATACAGGTATTCAGGCTTTGGAAAATGTAACATTTGCTAATATTTAAAGTACGTTTTGAACAGTATGTAACAGTGAAGATTTTCTAAATACGCGCAAATGTTCAATATATGCTAAGGTCATGACACTTATTAGATCTATTAATCCACCACATTTGAAATAATTATAGCTAGCTGACGACAGTGATTTAAATGCAAGAAAGAACTGCAAACTCCTAATCCCAGGTAGGATATCACACAAAATTGACGCAAGCCTTTGTATATGCATGTGGTATATAGGTAGAAGTAAATACATAAATAGGTACAATATTTTGACGACTGAGTATATACGTACTTACCTTACATATATGTACATCCCTTAAAAATATAGGGCAAACATAAAGAGTAAACGTAACTCAGGTAATAATAATTGAATGATGATGACTTGTTGTTGACTTTACTCAAAAGCATAATTGCGATACCCGATATATTCACTATTAGAAAATGGGATATGTATTTTATTTTTTTCCATTGAACTTATTCATTTATGTTTATAACATCATTCATAACATCAAAATATCATAGATTTTCTTCAAAGGCATTGAATTGAGCGACATATCGTCCAGTTCTCTTCTTACAAATGACAACTAATTCATGCTGTTCTTCACATGTGCATATTATTCCTACTGGATTTATGTTTATGTTTATGAAAACGATGGCAGAAAGAATATAACACACACAGAGACTGAGAGAAAGAGAGAGGAATCGAGCGGAATGAAGGGAGGAGAGAGAGAGAGAAAGTTGAATATACAGGAAAACGTGTAATTTTACAAGATCATTCAAAGGAAATGAAAAAATATCCCTTTGGGTTTCATCATTTTGTATTAAAGAGGTTCAGTGGTAGTGTAAATATGGAACTGAAAGGAGAAGGTCATTGCAACAGAAAATACACAAGTAAAAAGTAAAGTGACGTATAAATTTGACGCTAATTTCATACAGTGAAATTATTTGCATATAATGTACCTATATATTGTATCTAAAATAAGTATGAAATAGTATTTAAAGTTACGGTTAGATAGAGGTTAAATTTCTAGTAAAACGTGATTAAAAATACCTACATTAATACAGTGAAACAAAATTATAATGTTGTTATCGATATTTGATGATTGATAAAGTACTGAAAAGCATGAATGAATTAAGAAAACGAATTTTTTGTTATGATCAGCATAATATTTTTTCAAATATGTTCTTTTTTGGGTAACACACCTAAGGGGTGGAGATAACAGTTAAGCATGTTTACGAAAAACGTTAAGCAAGAAAACAAAAATATGTTAAGGGAGACTGATATTTCTCTCCAATCCCTGTAGGCGAACATTAAGAGCGGTGAGACCCAATAGGAGATAATTATGTTCGAAAAAGTATTTTATGGAAAAATTATTGGAAGTGTGTTATATGTTATATGTTGACCCCACTAGAAGTGATTAATTTTTTTTCAAAAAGTTACAACATTGACCAATCATTTGAATTTTTTTCATTTCGACTAATTTTCAATATTTATATTTTGTTCTTGTTAACAATAATCAGCTGATTGATTTACCTACAACAACAAAAGCGGCGTTTACACGATCATTTGATTGGTGCGTTCATATAACGATACGTGTAAACGTTATAAAACTATGCGGTTTACATTTTTATGTGATTATATGAATCCCACTAATAAAAATTTTACAGAAACGAAAAATACAATAAAAATTTCTCCGTGCATACCCCAATTACACAACCATTGCGAATTATAAAATGAGCGTTGATTTCTTTCAGTGCTTCCAAGTCAGAATTGTCATTGTGTTCGAAAAGCAAATTCACATGTACAAAATAAATAAAAATGCGAAGGTGAATTTTCTTTATTTATCGTTTTTATATATTTTTAAGTTATTATTATTACTGATAATAAATATTTCTCAATTTCTTCATATTCTTTCAGGTCTACAGAAGACGTATCACCACCGAACTTTACAGAACGGAACAGTGGCTACTATGAACGCAGTTCACGTCTAGTTGCTGACACCGATTCCTACATTAGACGTTCAAGCAACAGTAACAGTCATCAAGCGTCAACAGGCTCATCATCCGTATCCATCACCTCATCCTCTCTAAATAATAATAATAACAATTCCAATAATAATAGTAATTTAGCCGCAAATGCTGCTGCTTCTGGTGATAATCGCAATAGAACGCGTGATCGTTTATATAGGAATGGTCCATATGTAGCGGATCGTTTATTAAATGATAGGTAAGTTGTTTGCATATATAATAAAATACAAAAAAAGTAAAATTAACGATTAACGATTAATTTCAGAACAAATTCCACCAACGCTTTAAATAGTAACAACAGCAACAGCAACAATAATCGCGTACCGCCGTCATGGTACGACGTTGCTGCGGCGAATACAAACGGTCCTGGTGGCAGTGGCAATGCCGGCGTCTCAGTAGCAGGCAACAACCACTTTCACCATACATTATCATCGAGCACACACTTACCTGCCTCCTGCACAATAGCGTCACCTGCGGCACACCGCAGCAGCGTCTACAGCAACGCTGTCGTACACAATCCGTCATTATCAGACGTTAGAACAGCCAACCCCACCAGTGAAACGATGACGCTAACAAACAGTTTACATCTCAGTAAAGGCGGTAAACTGAATAAATTGCTAAAGACGTCGCGATCTGGCTCGGAGTCCCCAACATCAGCGTCAGTGTCGGCGGCAGCAGCAATGGCGGCACACACATCAACGGCAAATAGCAGTAGTAGCAGTAGTACAATCAGTAGTAGTAACAATAATTTAAGCATTAGTAGCAATACAATAATACAAACAGCGCTGGCTGGTACGTCAGTGTTGACGTCAGCGGTGTCTTCAGTTGGCGCAAGTAGTGGTAGTAGTAGTGGCAATGGTGTTTTAAATGCCGTTGCAACTCATGCTGCTGCTGGTAATCATAATAGCAGCAACAGCAATAGTAATAGTAGTAGTGAGGCGGGCAATGCACAACAACACCACCATCACCAGCACCACCAACACCAACAACATGTCGTCATCAGTACCACTAATACCTCTTCCATATCCACTGCTGCTACGGGCGTCGTTGCTGTCGCCAGCAGTAGCGGTACCATCTCTACACATCATGCGTCACGTGCACACCAGCATGTCCGTAGTACTGCATCATCGAGTCGTTCACATTCACGATCGCCGAGTAGTTACAGTTCATCGCAGAGTTCCTCATCGTCATCCTCATCAAATTCGTCGTCACATTCGCATGCGTCCAGTCCCATAGCATGCAATGATCCTCCTCCATCGATTGGATTGCTAAGTGGCAGTTGTGCGATAGCAGCCACAGCGTGCGCATCATCGGCGCGTAGTTCACGCAGTTTGCAGTCGGCGATTGCAACGCCAACGATGAATGCTACCAGTGGCAATAATTGTATTGGTGGTGGCGGCGGCGGAGGTAGTGGAGGCAGTTGTAGTGGCGGCAGCAGCAGCAGTAGTAGCACACCTACAGCAACAACAACAAATCCTGTCGTCCATTCCGAGGACAATCGCCCACTAGCGATACGTGTGCGAAATTTACCCGCCCGTTCCTCCGATACATCCCTTAAGGATGGTCTATTTCATGAGTACAAAAAGCACGGCAAAGTCACATGGGTAAAGGTTGTCGGTCAGAATTCGGAACGTTATGCGCTGGTGTGTTTCAAAAAGCCCGACGATGTAGAGAAGGCTCTGGAAGTGTCACATGATAAACTATTTTTTGGTTGCAAAATCGAAGTGGAACCCTACCAAGGCTATGATGTAGAAGACAATGAATTTCGGCCGTACGAAGCCGAACTTGACGAGTATCATCCGAAATCGACTCGCACTCTCTTTATCGGCAATCTTGAAAAGGATATCACAGCCAGTGAGTTGCGTAGCCACTTTGAATGTTTTGGTGAGATCATCGAGATCGATATCAAAAAACAGGGAATGAACGCATATGCGTTTTGCCAGTATTCTGACATCGTTTCAGTGGTTAAAGCCATGCGTAAAATGGATGGCGAACATTTGGGTAATAACCGGATAAAGCTGGGTTTTGGCAAGTCAATGCCAACCAATTGTGTATGGATCGACGGTGTTGGTGAGAAAATATCAGAGTCGCATTTGCAATCGCAGTTTTCTCGTTACGGCACTGTCACAAAGGTGATAATCGATCGATTGCGTCAATTGTCGTTGGTACTCTATGATCAGATACAATATGCACAAACGGCTGTTAAAGAGATGCGTGGCGCAACATTGCGTGGTCGAAAGCTACAGGTGGATTTTGCGTCACGCGAATGTCAAGACGCATTCTATGATAAATTGGAAAAGCAGCAGCTGCAGCAACAGAGCGCTCCATTGGCAGTCGGTCGCTATAACCGTTACGATTCACAGACACGTTCGCGTGCCTCATCGTTTAGTCGTCATCATCAGAATTCCAATGACGGTTGCTCACCGAGCAATACACCGGGTAGCAGCAGCAGTAGTAGTGGTGGTGGCTCCAGTGTAATAGTACCCACATTATCTTCGGCCATAGTGTCTGGCAGTGGTGGTGGTAGTGGTGGTGCGTCTGTAGTTGCTGGTAATACATTGGCGTCGGTAGTTGCGCAAGCAACACCTTTGTCATCTGGTGGTACAACGCCTGCACGGAGTTCACGGGGATCACGCAGTTCGCGTAGTCACACAATCGATTATGACTACCTGGATACGCGTAGATTTCGCTCCTATGATGAATACAGTCAAGGTTCGGGTGCGTCACATGACGATGAAGTCACTCAGCAGCATGGTGGTAATAGTAGCCAGTATACTGCGACTGGTTTACGTTCTGATTCACCACTGCTCTCACGGCTCGGCCCAATTGTGGGAACGGCTGCATGCACGACAACAAGTGGTGAGATACTTGATGTGACGATGAACAGTAGCGGTAATGGACGACGTCGTTGTGATAAGAGTCCACCGACTAAACAGAAAGGTAAACATTCAATTAAGCAATATTTAACGCAGTGAAGATAAATCTATTTTTGCTTTGTTTTTGTTGATATAGGTGATATAAGAAATTTGCAGAAGGAACGTTCCCATCTGTTGGAACAATTAGAAGAATGCCCGTCCAGTGGTGATGAAAGTATAGCAAGTCCGCGAAAGCGCATCAAAATCGATCATCATCATCATCATTCCATAAATTCTAGTAGTAGTGTATTGGTAAGTACATCTTTGTAGTATAACATATGGCATCATTTCATTGCGAATTTTTCTGCTGCAGACACAATCACACTCTCTAGATGCTAGTAGCAGCAGTGAACAATACAAAAATACTATTAATTCCAACTGTGATGTCGTCGTTTTACATGATCCATTGCACCGCAAAAGCGAAGTGCGCCGATTGTCAGAATGCAACAGCATCAAATACCATCATCACCACCAACTACAACAGCAACAGCAACAATATCATATGCATCACCATCATCAACTGCAGCAGCAGCAACACAGTCGTCGGCCGTCCATTGATCTAACGGCGACTGCAGCAGGCGGCGCAGCAACTGCGATTTCGTGTGTCTCAACGGCTCGTCATAGTAGTACAAGCAGTGCTGCCAGTTCTGGTGGTGATCATCATGCGCTACCTCAGATGCAGCAGCTACATTCAGCATCTGCGTCGCTTTCGGCAAGTTCAAATGCATGCAAACGTCGTCGCATTGCCGGAAGCAGTAGTAGCATTGGAGGCGGCAGTAGTAATATTGCATCATCTTTGCTGTCAGGTAATAATAGCAGTACGGCGGCATCTGGTGACAGTGGTCTGCAATCGTCAACAGCGAATGATGATTATCATCATCATGCATCACGTGGACGTGGTCATCAATTACATTCCCATCATTCACACGAAGCAAGCGGAGGCGAAAGTGCCGATGGTTCACGTCCCGGCACGCCATTGTGTGATGAACGGCCCGAAGTGTTACCCAGTGAACCACGGCGCCTTCCACGTGAGCGTCCACACGAGCCAATGGTGCTGCCTTTACCAAAGTTTGGCATACAGTTTTTTCAACAATATCGGAACAACGTTACGGGCGCATCGTCCGTATCGTCAGCGACTACTGCTCTAGCGGGCAATACACCAAGTTACCACCATCACGGTGGTAGTATAGTGATTTCTTCTACTACTACAACTACTTCGACCTTTTCTTCTTCTTCTTCTTCTTCGATTGGAGGCACAACTGGCGCCCATATGTTGCAAGCGAATAGCAGCGTGAGTGGCAGTGGCAACAGCAGTAATATTCATTCTAGTCTTAGTCATAGTTCTGTGACGCCATCATCTGCGACTGGGTCGACAGCGTATTTACCCAGTCCATCGTCTCGCTACCCACATTGGCGACCACACCATCATCATCATCATCATCACCAACAACAACAGCAACATCACCATCATCATGGCACCACAAGTCAGGCAACATCGTCTACTGGTGCAGTAACGCCTGGTGGCGGCACGACGGGGTCTATGGTTAGCCCAATGCGGCCTCGTTCGTTGAGCTCAAACTCCAGTGATTCGGATGCGCCAGGCGCATCGACGGGTAGTCCCTCACTGGAGGAGCGTATACGCACACTAGATGAAATGTACGAACGTTGGTCGGGTGGTGGTGGCGGCAGTGCATCAGCTGGTTCCGGTGTGGTGAAGAGACATGATTTCAGTCACAATCCACCGACGTGGCAACTGCATCATCGGTCATTCAGTAATTTGCACCAACAATCGAGTGGCAGCGGTGTGAGTCCGCTGGCGACAAGTTCGTCTTTATCATCGACAACGCCCATCACATCGACACGGCATAAATTCCTTGACCTTGACGTCAATGAATTGCAGCCATCAGAAATTGTGAAATCAGTGTTGGCTAAAAAGTCCATTTTTGATGATGATCTGCAGCGTCTAAAGAAGAATCAATGGTATGAGCCTAGCACTGACAATGCGCAGCTGGCGAAAAATGCCATGAGTGTGTGCACATCGCCTGGATTACCGAATTTGGCTGCAACCAAAACTCCAGTAGTTGGTTGCACCACCAATAAATCGAGTACATTACTGCAGCGTTTGAGCAGCATATCGCCAATGAATTCACCACAAGCTTCAATGTCTCCATACAATAGCCCATCGCCTTCTCCGTCGGTAAACCTAACTCATAGCACTCTCGTCGCCGCGTCTATTACAAAGTTATCAGCATCTGCGAACACAACAAGTATTCCAACGCCGTTGTGTAACAGTGCCACAGTATCTACAAATACCATACCTACGACAAGTATGTCAACCGCATCAGCGGCGACAACGACAACGATGTCAACGGCGACAACGACGACAATAGCAGCAACAGCGATGATGGTGGCTACGGCGGCAGCAGCGACGACAACGACCACCAAATGTTTACAATATCCATTCCCCAGTCATCCACCATTGCCAAATACTGCAGCACCTCCACCTGCTGCGCAGCCAGCTCCTCCTGCAGGGCCGGCTCCAGCAGATAATGCAAAACTGACGATTTCATCTCCGATAGAACAACCCGCCCATATTACAAAACCAAAGACAAATCCAATAACGAAGAGTTTGAGCGTTCCGGCAAATGCCTTGAGTGCAGCAATATCCCATAGTAGTAATGGTGGCAGCAGAACACCGTCATCGTCAACAACCGAAGCACGTATTCTCACCAAATCAGTCTCAGTTCCTGGTAGTACAAATATCGGCACAGTTAAGATGCCAATGTCGTCTGCTAAAGCTGCGTCATCTCCCGAACAGCAAGCATCCAATGTTCATAGTTCCTCATCCAACGCCAACAAATTGGATGATGCATCGGTTAAACAACAAATAAAACCATCCAGTGGTGGTGGCAGCTTTACGCCATCGTCTTCAGCATCGTCATCGTCGAAGAAGAATGAGAAATCACACAAACACAATCATCGTAGTATGGATGGTGATAAGAAATCGACGAGAAATTCGGAACGGTCTTCGGAAAAGCGAAAAGTATCAACAAGCTCTCAGCATTCATTGGCTTCAACCCCCAAAGTGGAGGAAAATTCATGTGAGAGTGATGACAATAAGGAGCAAGAACGGCTGGAGAAAGAACGACAAGATCGCGAGAAGGCTAAAGAAAAGGAGCGTCTGGAGCGTGAGAAACGCGAGCGAGAATTGAAAAAACAGCAAGAACGTGAAGAGCGTGAAGAACGTGAACGAAAGGAACGAGAAGAAAGAGAGCGCGTTCAAAAAGAAGAAAAGGAACGCAAGCTCAGAGAGGAACGTGAACGAAGGGAGCGCGAGGAAAAAGAGAGAAAACTACTGCAGCAGCAGCAGCAGCAGCGAGAACGTGAAGAGCGAGAGCGCAGCGAAAGAGAGGAACGCGAACGCAAAGAAGCAAAAGAACGCGAAGAAAGAGAGGAGAATGAACGCAAAGAACGTGAACGTGAACGTGACCGCGAACGTGAACGCGATCGTGAACGAAAAGCCAAAGAGGAGCGAGAAGCAAAGAGCTCGACGCTGGATCGTGAGGAGTCGGCTGACAGCCACGAACGTATGGATGTGGTATTCCGTGAGCATCAACGCAAAAAGTCGGATTCAACATCATCAGCAAAAGCTGCAGATTCGACACCAACAACTCCCTTAATTAATTGTCGACCAGAATCGTTTCGTCACAATACGACCAGCAGCACGGTCGCCGATAATGATCGACAGAATAACAAGGAGAATGCTGCCGATGAGGTTGGTGTCTCTGCTACCGTCGCATCGGCGCCAGATGGTGCTGTTGCAACCAAACATCGTTCACGAAAAATCTCCAGCAATTCACCAGTTCGTTTATCCAAACGACGACTTAGCTCACAAGATAGCAACAATGGTAACGCGATGGGGAGTGGTGCTGATGCGAATGATGCGCATGTGAAGCGTATGCGAATTGCAACAACAACGCAAGATGGTAATTCCAAGATCAACGATCGGCGAGATTCTAAAGAGTCTCACATGGGTCTTCAACGTAACGCTAATACTGGCAGCGGAAACAGCAGCAAATACCATCACCAACGTCACATCGAGGAGAAGAGCAAGTCAAAGGACCATTCGTCGACAAAGCATAAAAGCAAACACCATCAGAAACAACAGCAACATCAGCAACAACAACAGAAACATAATAATGACTTTAGCTCCAATAATGAAGTTGTCACAGACACCATCACGACAACGTCGAATTGCATCGGCAGCCTTGAAGCTATTTCTGCCGAAGACAAATCGACATTGGCGAATCATCACTATCAGCTTCAACGTCAACAGCATCACGAAGACATTTCGGATCAGGAACATGATCCTTCTGTCAATTTGATGCACTCCAAGCAACTGCACTCGACGGACGAGGAGGACAACGACCAGCAGCAACTGCAGGCTGTTCCGCAGCAACAGAAAACACCACCTCAGCAAAATAAACATCGTGAACATGCTTCTGGAACAACAATTGGCCATCATTCGTCACGTCATAAAAGCAAACGTGAACACAGAGAGAAAAAGCAACGACATTCTACAACAACAACAACTACTACTACTGCAACAACAGCAGCTGAACAACTCAGCTCAACAGTATCGAGTAATAATTTCACAGATGAAGAGTCGACAATACTGAATGCTGGCGGTGCTGCACATAATACAACAATCAGGCGTTCATCTACTAATGCCGCCGCAACAGGCTCCACAACAAAGTATGATACTCATAGCAGCAGCAATCGCAGCGTCGAGCGAAAATCATCACGCTGTTCGGATGAAGGTTTATCCTCTATGGGACAGCAATCAAACACACCTTCAAGTCGTCCTCCTGTTGGTGCTGCTAGTAGTGGTGGTGGTGGTGGTACTGCCAAGTCCACACCACGTCGAGTGATACTCAGTTCAGCCGATTCAGCAGACGAGTCCGACGATGATGAAACATCAACGGGCAAGAAACATTCAATCTTCGATATACCAGATGACGGTCCCTACGTCTCCATGTACGACAAGGTGAAGGCACGTTCCTGCAAGAATATGCAAAAGCAAGAGGAGGAGAAGAAAATCAAGGCGAAATTCTCCCAATTGAAACAGTCCCGTGCTAAGCGTGAAGAAAAGAAACGCTCAGCTAGCTATGATGGAGATTCGGATTCTGATTTTGGAGATGAACGCCAACATCATGGTAGTGGTGGAGGCGGCAGCGGTGGCGGCGGTGGTGGTGGTGGTAGTAGTTCCTGCAAATCACGTAGTGGTGGTGGAGATGGCGATGTTACTGGTGGTATTGGCCTGACATCGAGTGATGATGACGAGGCGAACGTCACTCATGCTAGCGAACGCCGTCGTAGAAGTCACTCACAAAATGCCCAAGCACATCACCATCCCCAACGTATGTTCTCCGATTCGGATTCAACAGTTGCACAGCCAGCCGAAAATGATGTGCGTGCAAATAAGTGGCATCATAATTTAGTCGGTTTATGTGATGATGGCGATGAGAGTTCCGATGAAGAGATTCGACGCAATGTACGCCGCATAACATCGCCAAGCAAGCGTATCACCAAGAAACGCAATTCACATACAACACCACGTATTGCATCCGATTCAGACTCACAGTCAGCCAGTGACATTAAACCACAAGCACCACCGGTGGTCAAGAAAGAGCCGCATGATGATGGCGATACAAATGAAACTAAATTCAAAGCCCAAATTAAATTGGAAAACAATCCACAAAATTCTGATGTTGAGTTCAAATTCAAGCGTTGCAGTTCCATATCATCTGTGGACGAGCAGCAGCAGCGAGTACCGATTAAGAGCGAACATATGACCGCAGCAGCGGCAGCATTATCCACTGCTGCTGATAACATCAAAAAGGAATTTAAAGATTACTTTGGCAGCTCAACAATCAACAATAGTTTTGATTACAATTTGCAGGAAGAAAAAGTCAAGATTACTCCGGCATCCAGCACGACTATACAATCACAGGCCTTCGCACTTGAAGGCCGAAAGAAACATAAGAAGAGTAAGAAACGCCAAAAGGCACAGTTTTCTAATTCGATTATGAGAACTGATTCTTCGATTACGGAACTATCATCCACCAATGCCACAGTTGGTGGTGGTGGCGACACTACATCCGCAGATGATAATGGTACAATGTATAACTTTGCTACTGGAGTTCAAGGCGGTGAAACAAAATTGAATAAAGTCAATACTGCTCCAGCCTTTGAAGATCCCTTTGACGAACTCAAGCGTAACACTATAGTGACACCATCGACCACGGCAACAGCAGCTACGTCAACAAATAATGCAGTCGGTGTTGAAGTGCTGCCTGCAAGTAGTGAGAAGAAACGTCACAGGGACCGGAAAGAAAAGAAACGCGAAAAATTGCGCAATATGAGTGCAGATGCTACCATCAGTGCTGCAGCAATGGGTAGTGGTGGTGCAGCTAGTGTTGATGTGGTGGTCTTGGATAAATTATCAAAAGAGGAACGTCACCGTCTAAAGAAATCATCAAAGAAATCGAAAAGCCTTGATTTTGCACGCATGTTTAAAACAACTTCAGCAGCAGCAGCAGCAGTATCGACCTCACCATCACCATCGCCGGCTGCTGCATCCATATCATATGCTCATACGAACAATAAACGTGGCGGCGAGAAGATGGAGGATATATTCGGACCGATTTCAGATGAAGACGATGAATCTCTATTCACAGACAATGAATCGAAAGAATTTTCTTCGTCGATGTCTCACGGCGGCGCATCAATGAATAACAATGCTGCAACGTCATCAAGTATAACCGGGCCAGTTGTGTCGGCTGCTTTGAACCCCTACAAACAGGAGCCTCTAACACCTAAATCGCATACCGTTGAGGAAAACGAAGAGAACAAGCAAAAGGTGGGAGGAGGCGGTGGCAGTGGCGGCAGCAGTAACAACAGTAATACCATAAATACCAGCAACATTATGCATATAATGGAACGTGAACGTCAGCATCGTAAGGAGAAACGTGAGAGAAAACGCAAAGAACGTGAAAAATCTCGCGAGCAACAGCAGCAACACGCTTCAATGCCAACCCTTCACCAGCATCAGCAGTCCACAAAACATGTCGACGATGAGAATAGCGTCGATTTAGATGAAGCTGGACGTGCACTTGAAGCTCAGCTAATGGAGGATTGTGACACTAAGATCAATGATGATGCAACACCATCAACTGCTACCACGTATCGTAGTGATATGACTGATGTCTTTCGATTTTCCGATGGCGATGAGAATTCAATGGAGATTTTGCCTACACAACAAGACGATAAGAAGGATGATCATCATCAGCTACAGCAACAGCAACCACAAGCGACAATCAATAATATCAATTGTAAAAGCAAGGAGAAGAAGAAGAAGAAGAAACGCTCCAAGGAGGAGAAACATCATCACCACCAACAAAGGCGTGAATCAACTTCGTCTTCAACAACATCACAACATCATCATCAGCAGCAACAGCAGCAATCAACTGCAACGTCTGCATCAGGTAGTGGCAGTGGCAATAAACTAACAATAGATGTGCAAGCTGCAACCGCAGCAGCAGCTAAACAACAAAGCAGCAATACACATAAATCGGATAATAAACATGCAACACGTAATAAGGATGACGATGAAGATGAATCTTCTTGTTCGTCATCTTTACCTCTGTGCAAGCCATCGCCAAGTTTACCTTGCCTGATTGGTGACGATGATGATGATGATATTGTTATACAGCAACATGGCACGAAATCAATGATCACAACCTCACCACACGTTCTGCATGCCAATAATTTGAATAAACCCTCTGATATGCTGTTATTGTCGCCGTCTTTACGCGATAAACACTTTAGTCCCATACCCAATACACCGACAATAGCGAATTTCCACAGCAGCAAATCTGCGTCTGCGTCCAGTGTCAAGGACAAGGTCACACCGACCACACCAGTGTCCTCGGTTAAGTCCGCATCTTCTAACATCACATGCTTGACCACACCCACTTCGTCGACGTCGCAACGTGCTGTCGAATTTGCTAAAGATGCAATAATCGAAACAGGCGAACAGAATAAATCATCACCATCAAGTTCACCGTTGTCGACCAACACATCGGCAACATCTCCTACGGCGACGACCCTAAAGAAGAAGACCGAGATATTCATACCCGGTTTCGATGGTGAGCTCGATGAGAAAATCAGCGAATCAGCAGTACAATCAATATCGGCTGAATTCAATTCATCGGCACTTGATGCGAATGTGGACGAGCCGAAAATACCGATTGAATCGCCACCGGATGGTTCGAAACATTTGGAAAAAATCGAAGATACCAAATCACGTGTCACCATATCGCAGGAGGAGACAGAAAGTGCTGTTTCGGCACTGTTGGGTGAAAGTTTCGGCAACTCTTCGACCGCAGATTATTCATTTAACGATGATGTGTGTCTCGACGATTTGAGCACTGTCGAAACATCAACAGTTGTTGCGCCCGAAGTCGACGAAGAAGCTGCCCTCGCTGCACAGGCAATTGCTGCCACAAATGAGACAATAGCGCCCGTTGAAGAGGTCGATGCTGAAGAGATCTCAAAAGCAGTACAAAGTTTGCGAGGTGGTGAAGAAATTGATGATATCAAAGCTGATACGCCACAATCGGAGCGTGACTTACAAATCGACACCGATACCGAAGAAAATTTGGACGAAGCTGATAGCAGTGGCCATAGTCTCAAGATTGACGAATCGGCTGAGCTGGAAGATCTTGAAGTTGAGGTGGAGAAAAAGAAACCACATGAAAGTAAAGATTCCCACTCTTCGGTGATCACAAAAGTTGAGCGTAGTGTTGAAGAGATCAAGTCCAGTTCAGCATCAACTATTTCAAGTACAATATCTACACCGATAGCAACAACATCGGCAACACCAGCAGCAATGTCATCGAATCAGACGACTAAAATTGAACCACCAACTATTAGTAATCTGGAACAACCTGCCGTACAACCAGTACATTCAGTTTTGCCCTCAATGATGACATTGGATATGGCGGAAACTGTTGTGACTTCTTCAACAACAACAACAGCAGCATCAGCAACAACATGTAGTCCATCAATCATGAAAACATCGCCAGCGGCAGTGGCAGTGGTTTCGAGTGCAACAAGTGTATCTTTGACACCAAGGCAATCTTCTGTTGCGTCCGCAACTATGCCATTTGCTATGCAACCACCAACTATAACAATACCAGAGCCACCAGCACATTTTATTGTACCGCAAATGGTGTTGTCACCGCGTAGTGGTGGAGATCATGGCATTTTGTCACCACAAAAACAGCCGCCACCTCAGAAGCCAACGCAGTCTTCTTCTGGTACAACTGTTGCTGCAGCCTATATGAATGTACGTACACCTTCACCACACAGCCCACATTTGCATAGCTCTGTACGAAGTAGCACACCGACGCGCCAGCATAGTCCTGCGGCTGCACTACAATCGCCAACATCAACACCAATGCAACAACAACAGCAGCAGCAACATATTCTCCTTACATCAACGCATAGACCATCAATGATGTCACCACCTCCTCAATTGGATAATCAGAGCCCATTACTCAGTCCGACGCCGATTGCTGCACAATCACCATCGCAAAGGCATATTACTAGCAGTCCGATTGCGGTGCCTGGAGCAACTAAACAGCAAGATCATTCACCACATTCGACTGGTAGTCTTAGTGGATCACCATTGATGATGAAAGTCAACAATTTCAATAGTTCCACCATCAATATGGCCAATGTGCGCAATCAGCAGGCATCGAAAACAGTGATTGAACAACATTCGGGTCAGCATATACTGCCGATTTCGGTACAAAAAATGCCTCCGATGCCAGCCCATCCAACGATAATTAGCAAAGTTGTCACTGTACAACCACAGCAAGCACAACAATCGATGACGTCGCCAACATCTTCACCCACGACAAGTCATCATCATCCGCCGAAGAGTTTCTATTCGACTGCAACATCACAACAACAACAGTCACCACAGTCGCACCGTAGTTCTCCACAAATGATGCAGCAGCAGGTGCAATTGCCAACGAAAATTGCCACTCATCAACAGTCACAACAACAACAGCAACAGCAATATATGCAACAACAGCATGTTATACAACAACAGCATCGTCAAATGCAGCAGCATATGTTGCACCAGCAACAGCAGCAACACCAACATCAGCAACATCAACAACAGCAACAGCAGCAACAAATTATTCATATGCAAAAAATGCAACAGCAAGTCTATAATATGCCAAATCAACAGCCAAGACCTTTGAATGCATCAGAGTCAGCACAACAATTGCAGCAGAGTACTCAGATTTCCGGCTCTGGCAACATGAGTAAACAACAGCAACAACAGAATATTGTAATACTACGTCAGCAACCTTCGACAGTACCATTGCAACAACAACAACAACATGCTATTCAAAATTCTCCCATACCACAAAAGATCATTACTGTTCAACAGCATATTGTTGGTATTACAGGATCGCCATCAAACCAAAAACAGTCTTCGCAAGGCAAATCATCAGTGTCGCATAATCAAACTGTTGTCAATAGCACAGTTGGAGTTGTGGCAAGCAAAGATAAGAAGGACATTAATCTGATGACTTCTGATCAGCAACAACTGCAGCCTGCGAAAGCAATTGCTACAGCGTCGGATCCAATTTCAAACGATATTGAGAAACAAGCTAAAACATCGGAAAGTGTTTCAGTCATACGTACACCCACACCAACCACAAGTGGCAGTAACGTTATGGTGACGTCCAAGGATGCACAACGTTCGCTGTTAACCGAAGAGAATGTCATTAAAATTTCACCGCCCAAAGACGATGAAATCGAACAAGACTCTAAGGAGGATAGCGACTATTGGTCGGCCAAGGAGGTGAATATTATCGATTCGGTGATCAAGAAGGTCGAAGCGCATAAGGCCGATGATAAAGAAATACATCAACAAGCAGCTACCGATGTGTCCAAATCCATAAAGAGTTTATCGGCAACAACCATGACTGGCGGTGTGGAAACGAAAGCGCCACAAATTGTAGCCAAAGCTATTGAGGCGCCATCAATCAATGTTGACGATATTCTAGAGGTTAAAGGAGCAGATCATTCACTGAAAGTAGAAGTGTCAAAATCTCTTACTACTGTTGCTTCTACTCCTACTACTACAACTACTACTGTTCCTGTCGTTGCTGCTGCTTCAATGCCAAACATTAGCAATGAATCAGCGGATGATCCAATACAGGTCAAACCACAGACACAGCACGAGCAACTGCCACCGAAGCAGCAACCAAAACAGTTGGAACAATCGACGATTGAAAATACAACTGCGGCGGTGGTTACTGCTCAAGTTGCATCTGTGATCGCTGCAGGCAAACCAAGCATCCGCGGCGGTACATCGAAACGTGGCAGGCAACCACGCGGTGGTAAGAAACAAGCTGCTGGCATAGCACTGACCGTTCCAGTTACACAACCGACAGATGTAACAAGTAGTGGTGGCGTACAAACGCGTTTGCGCAAACCCACCACCATATCGACAGTGACACGCGGCCGTAAGGGGCGTCCACCACGAAATCTTATTGCACAGCAACAACAACAGCAACTACTGCAACAGCAACAGCAATTGCTGCAACAACAACAGCAGCAGCAACAACAAAACACCGGCACTGCTTCAATGCCATCATTGGCCATGGCGCCTGTACTTACAGCCGCCGAAAAGAAAGCACGAAGTCAAGGTGCTACAAGTGGTGCTACGACCGCGGGACAACAAGATCAAGATGTCTATGAGTTCCATGATGATTCAGGCGAAGAATCAAAGACTACGGCTGTTACTATTACTGCCGGAGGAAATAGTACAACTGTAGCACCAGCAACTACAACAGCTAATGTGATGGGAGCAAATAATACTGCCGGCGGAGGGGGAGGAGATACAAGGCCACGTATCATTTTAACCATCAAGAGTCCAGGTCAGGCGACACCAATAGTAAAGGCTACAGAAAAGCCGCTCGTCCTCGATACGAACGACTCAAAATTGGCATCGGATCAAATCGCGACAGTAGCTGCAACAAAATTGCACTCAAATGAGCAATTACTGCAACAATCACAAAAGGTCTCGCTTGCAACTCCAAAAACGCAGCCTGTTTTACAGGAGCCCTCAGCTGTACCATCCGCAAAAGCAGTTAGTACCACACAAATCGAGCAATCGTCCAGCCCAACGACCCCAACTCCCAGCAGCAGTACTCATCAGGCTGCAGCCGTTGAGTTTGTAGCTGCAGCAGCGGCAGCAGCAGCAGCCGCAGCTCATACTCGTAAGTCGCGTCGATTGCAAGAGAAAGACCGAAGTACTATCGATGACATTATCGAGGATGTGGTTCGTAACACGCAGACATCGGCAACACTGGCTGCATCTCTGGCAGCACATCTGCCCAAAGGTGCTCAAACGCCACCAAGACGCTCTGGGCGCAATGCCAACCATTCAAAGAAGGGCGAAGTTGTTGTTATTACGACGTCCATGCCAACGACTACGCTGACTGCGACAACGACTGTTCATACAACTGCTGCCACTACAACAACTACTACTCCTAGTAGTGCTACTACTCATACACCGAATGCAGTTGGTCGTCCGCGACGTTCGAAAGATCGCAAAGGCAGTGCTGATAATGTGTTATCTGCAGTCGAAGCACCATCTAGTGATACCGAAAAATCGGTTGTGAATGCAGAACAACCACCAGATGCAAACTCAGCAGAGTCTCCGGCAGAAGGTAGTGATCGTAAGGCTGCCACACCAACAACGGAAGAGTCCAAAGTGATTGTGGTGGAATTTGAAAAGACACTTTCAACAAAACAGCAACAACAGTTGCCGCCACTACCACCAAGCTCACAACAAACAGTTTTGCTGCCGACATCACAACCGGCCACAAGTATCATCAGTACGGTTGTCACAACCAGCTCGAATACCACCACGACCAGTACCATTCCGCAACATCCAAAGAAGAAGGCACTTGCAGCTGCTGAAATTGAATCGTATACGTCTACCATAAATTCGCCTATTTCTGCGATACCTACTAGTGCTCTACCCATGCTGCATACGGCGGCTCCAGCTACTCAAAAAACTACAGGTGGAGAAGCTGATACGGTTAATAAAGCATTGGTTGACCCTGTAACTGGGATGATAACGGCCGGCATGCAGCAAGGCAAAGAAGGTAACCTACCGTCGGCAACAGCTGCTGCAGCATCAGGACACAAGACCATAATGATGGATCCTAAGAAAATGATGCAAGCAGCAGTGGCTGCAGCAGCAGCAGCTGAGAATACACAACAGCCGCCGGTATCAGATGGGCGTACATCTATGACACCAGTTATGAATAAAAGCGATCAAGTAATACACCAATTATCCGGCTCCACGGTGCCAGCAGCGCCCGTTGGTATGCCGATTGCTACGCCGATCACAGCACTTACAAAGCAGGTACATGTTGAAGCTGCATCGGCAGCTTCGATCGCCACACCAGTGGCAGCTGCTTTGCTGAATAAACCGGTAAGTGTTGTTGTGAAGACCTCGTCTGCCCCTGTTGCTATCGTACAACAGCAACAGATCCTGTCGCAGCAGCAGCAACAGCATATTATGCAACAGCAGCCACAGACTGCACCCACCAAGCAGCAAATCATATTGCAACAAAGTCCGCTGGTAATGCATGCGCAACACTCCAATGTCCGGCCACCTACACTAAAGGCGCATGTTTTAAATAGCCAAAAGAATTTACAGCAGCAGCAGCAGCCACCAACACACTTACAATCACAGCCACAAACGACTATAATACCATTGACACCGCAACAGCCATCCTCACAACCTCAGCAATATGTTGTATCCAACATTATATCGCGTCACAATTTACAGCAACAGCAGCAGCAGCAACAACAACAACCACAACAATTGCTAGTTAATATACCATCGGCAAATTCACCACAAAACTCGATGAGCTCAGCAATTAGTTCACCAAGAATGCAATCGCAGCAGCATCAGCAGCAGTCGATTCTCATTAAACAGAGCCAACAGCAACAACAACCGCAAATAATGCATGTTGTCAGTACAAAGACATCAATTGTGACACCAACAACTGCATCACAATCGGCAAAGCAGCAGCAGCACATTTCAAAACAGCAACAGCAACAGCATATGTATGCTCAGCAAGCAACGGTAATGCAAGTTGAACACGCAAAACAACAACAACAACATCACCATCTAGCCAAGCAACCACAACAGCCTGTTGGTGTATCAGTTGTAACTCAACATCAACAACATCATCAGCTGCCAACGAAACAGCAGCAACAACAACAACAACAGCAGCAGCAGCAGCAACAATTAACATCTTTGGTGATGACACCAAGTGGCAGCATGATCGGTTTGCCACCACATCCAGCTATGATACTGCAAACAAAATCAGCAGCAGTAGCTGCAGCACGTTTACAAACACAACAGCTGACACCATCGCCACCATTGCAGCCGCAGCAATCGGCTAATAAATCTAATTTGTCTGCAATGCATAGTATGCAGGTGCAAATGATGCCAGGTGCTGTTGCAAGTCCGCCGCCTTCATCAATAAAACAACAACAGCAGCAGTCTACTGGAACTATTCCTGGTATGTTTATCACCACTGACCTCTATTGCAATCAATTAAATGTTCAATTTTTTCTACTGCAGGTGCCACCAATATGCGTACAGCTATACCGACTATAAGTCCCCAAGGACAGGCACGTGTAACATCATTATTGTTGCCTACCGGTATGCCAGTGCCACCATTCGAGACAAATATTGTAAGTGCATACATATTGTTTATATTATGTTATAAATTACATATCCCTGCAAGACAGAATTAGGCGCTAATCAAATTAATCAGCAGTTATCCCAACAAGGAGGTTGTACTGGTATCTTATGGTCACCATATGCATATCAATTGCACACAGGCATTCCATATATTCCACATGTGGATATATGCATCTGATTGAGTATAATTTCGATATTTCTCCTCACTCATATCCACTACACGCGGTATCAAGTGACGAGTGTTTGATCCAAAATATTAAGATCACTTTTGTAATTGAGCCTAAACAAAATATAATATTGGGTGTGTGAATTAGTAACCGGCCTTTTTTAGTGCTCAAAAATCATTTATTTTTAAGAATTCTGTAAAAAACCATGTCATTCAAAGTATTGTCGATCAGAAACTATGACATTTCCCCATCTTTCTGGCAATTTTGGATTCCATCCCAAAAGAACTTCGCTGGCTTGGCGGTCAAAAATGAATCGAGTCAATTTTTGATTCCGGAACGCAAAACGTATTCCATTAACGACGTTCTGCATGGACCGAAACAAGTGGTAATCTAAAGGCGCCAGGTCTGGGCTATAAGGCGGGTGGGGTAAAATTTCCCATCCGCTATTAGTAAGATAGTTTTTTGAACGTGCGTTGTAATGGTGAAAAATTACCGACTCGTGTCTGGTCGAATATTCCGGCCGTTTCTCGACCATTGCTCTCTTCAACCGCATCAATTGTCGTCGGTGCGGTTCTCCCGTAATGGTTCGACCAGGTCTGTTCGAGTAATGCCTTCAAATTCTCATGTTCAAACTTTTTCGGCTGTCCAGAGCGTTCTTTGTCTTTGATATCAAAATCGCCGTTTTTTAACCGCACAAACCACTCCTTACACTGTGTATTGGATAGAGAATTGTTGCCATACAATTCCACAAGCAAACGATGACTTTCAGCTGGACTTTTCTTTGCAAAAAAGTAACTTCACAAAACTTCCCGCAAATGTTGTTTTTTTAGCGAATTCTCAAAATCTTCCATCGTGAAAAAAGTATGCGCATAACTAAATTGAAAACTTTAGTGATTTTGAATCGTCTCATCTGTGAAAGGAACGTTATCCTTATGAAAATAATGGGATGATGGAACCTACTTCTTTCCAAGTAAACTAGATCACTTACCTTATTCTTCCTTTTTGCAAGTCGGAGTGTTCTGACTCATCTCAAATCAATTTTCCATCACATAATATCGAATTACCGAGGCAGTTAGACACGTTACTTTGCGAAAACACCTGTATTTTTTCTGTACATTTTTATGAAAATTAAGTTGGCGCTGCATAGAGTCCGTCATTCGTAATACGTTGCGTTTTTTTGACTGACAGCTAAATGGACGGATTCTATGGACCACTGGCTGTAGTTATGGTAGAATGCGCTTCAAATGAATCTTTTTGCTAATGTATAGGAGTTTCAGTTAGATATGTCTTGCAGATATGTAAATTAATATGATTCAAGTGTTTGGATAGAAAGTTCAAAAAATAAAATACAATACTAATTCTTTGTGATATTTTAATTAATTCACGTTTTGGACGCAGCATGATATTACGCGCCCAACACAAAGTCCACCACCGGCTCATCAGCAAGCCTCACCAATAACACCGGTAAAATTGGAATCATTTTGACTGATGATCCCTTACTACCAATACAAACGCATGCAATTTTGTAGACAGTTTTTAACGAACTCTTTTTTTTACAATTTCAGAGCGAGTCATCATTCCCAAGCAGCTCTATGCGTGGAGTACCACCATCGCCACGTGATCATTTTATGATCTATCAGCAAATATTGCGAAATCAAGAGTGTTCGATGAATGCATCGCTACGTTGTAGCAATGAATTTGATGATAAAATACTTGGCAGTAGTCCACCGTTAGAGTTGCGTCGACCTGGCAGTGTGCCACGCACTATTGCAGTGCCGCACAGTTTACAAAGTCCACAAGATCGTGCCACAGGTAAGGCGCTGCTAAAATATGGCATACAAAATGGAAATGACTAAATTGTAATTAATTTATTTTTTTTGTGTTTCATTTAAATAGATTCACCACAAGTTGCACAAGTGTATGTGCATAATACACGTATACCGCATCCAAATTATCCGCCTGAAATTAGCGGGCGTGCATATTTTGATGCTGCCGGACGTCCATTGCCTATCGAACCACCACCAGCACATAGATCCGCATCAGCACATAGCGTAGTTGTTCCACCACCACCACCAGTTGCGGTACCGCCACCGGGTGCAGGTAGCAGTAGTCCGTTTATTGGTGCACCCCCAACAACTGTACCAGCAACAACTGCGGCTGCAGCAGCAGGACATTTGCATCCAAAATTGATAGAACGTGAACGGGAACGGGAACGTGAGCTGCAGCAACAGCGTGAAAAGGAGCGTTTAGCTATGACAGGTAAGTGTTGTGTGACGATCGAATCTTTACGGAAATTTTCATTTCGTTTCAATTTAGGTGGCAGTGGAAGCACTGGCAATTTGCCATCATCAAATAATGACACTATGATAACAACAATGTCAACGCCACCTGCACGAAGTGTGGTTGCAACACCACCTCAAGTGGCACCACAGCCACCACCGCCACAAGCTGATTCACTGTTGACACTCTTGCAGCGTTATCCGGTGATGTGGCAAGGATTACTTGCCCTCAAGACGGATCAAGCTGCTGTACAAATGCATTTCGTATTTGGTAATCCGCATGTGGCGCGTGCCTCATTGCCCTGCAATAGCGATGGTAGTACACCACCATTGCGTATAGCACAACGCATGCGTCTCGAACAGACCCAATTGGAGGGTGTGGCAAAGAAGATGCAGGTAAGTTATATTCATTAAATTAGCACTCATCGTTTACTTACTCACATTCTCTTCTGCAGTTTGAAAATGAGCACTGCATGCTGTTGGCATTGCCCTGCGGACGCGATCATGCCGATGTGCTGCAACAATCACGTAATCTGCAGACGGGCTTTATCACATATTTGCAGCAAAAAATGGCTGCCGGTATTGTGAATATACCGATGCCTGGTAGCGAACAGGCGGCCTATGTTGTGCACATCTTTCCGTCGTGTGATTTTGCCAATGAGAATCTGGAACGTGCCGCACCCGATCTAAAGAATCGTGTTGCTGAAATTGCACATTTGCTCATTGTAATTGCTACAGTGTAAGCACATGTTGCTTGCTTCACATTGATATGACATTGACGACAATCCATGATGATACCACCAACCACTTGAAATGACGAAAAATAAATTATGTAAAAACATGATGTAGTTTGAAATAAGACCACCATCACCACAACTACTCACATACTATTTATAACCGGATTAGAATAATATAATACAGAAGAAGAAGAAAACTAATAAAGAAGATAAAAGAAGAAGAAGAAGTAACAGTTGTAGTAATAGAAAAGAAGAAATATGTTGGAAATAGTAAAAAGAAAAAGGAAAAAAACCAATCAATCAATCAACAACCAACAATACATAATAACACACCACTTTAATGTTAAGTAAATTTTGACACACACTCACATACCTACATAAAATGTAAAAATGTAAACAAACACGTCAAGTAAAACTTTGAATTATAAATTGCAAATAGTTAGATGTTTGTAAGAAATTAAATAAGTATATGTAGAAGAAAAACAAACAAAAAAAAAGAAAAACAGTAAAACATAAAACATAAAACAGTGTTGTAAAAAGTAATTCAACTATTTTATTATTAGTGTAGAAGTTTATACATATATGTACGCTAGACGCAAGTGTAAATCACTCAATAGAGAGTAATATGAAAATTCAGTTTTAATTTTGCCTTTATTCAATGCTGAATTCATATTTGATTCTTGCGATAATTATATATTATTTTTTCACTTTGATTTATTTGTTTCTAAGCTGTAGAAATATATATGTATATATCTATTTCTGTCTTTTTCTTATCAATTGGTCAATTTAATTAAATATTAATTTGCTCTTATTATAACTATTATTAGTATATATCAAAAATGTTTTGATTATTATTATTATTATTATTTATCAACACATTGTCTAGATTTTTTGTTTGTTTGTTTTCTAATTGTAGTTAATGAAAACGATGCTGAAATATTTTCGTTTATAAATTTAAGTTAATTTTAATTAAAAAAGAACATAATATTACTTTTTTTTTAAATTTATTTGATCTCACGCAAAACAAAACAAAAAAAAAGTAATAATTAACAAACAAAAAAAAAAAAGAATTAATAAGAAGTGAAATTAATTATTTTTTTTAATATTTGCTCTTATTTTTCATATTTTGATATATTTGATTACCATATATATATATATATATATATATATATATATATATATATATATATATATATATATATATATATATATATATATATATATGTTAAATTTGCAATTGCAAAGCAAGCATTAGAGTATGTGTATCTGTGTAATTGTCATATTATTATTTTTTTTTTTTTTTTGCATAAATAATGTAGGTATTTTTAAAAGTTGATTATTTTTTTATTTTGATTTTTAATTGAAGGACAAAATCGTATAATATAAAACTTTATAAACCGATGAAAATAATTGCAAAACTATCTAATAGTCGTAGCTGTTGGGTTTTAACTATTTTGTTCCTCGTAAGCCTCAGATGCTTAATACTTTCTATATGCAAATGCATGTATCTGCTTATTAAAAAAAGTTTTTTTTTTTAAATAAATTACATGCAAAAATAAACTATAATATTAAAATTGATTTGAATTGCTTATGATTTAATTGAATTAATTTTAATTTATAATACGTTTTTTCACTACTTAACCTACACTACATACTGCATAGTATTTCGTAGAAAATTGTAGTTGTAGTACAGTAGTGGTACATTGTGTTTTTGACACTTTTTTAATTGCCTTAAATTACAATTTCTAATATATATACATATATACTTTTTCAAACACTGCCAATACATTTATAAGCGTATTTTTTTTCCATACCTAAATGAATGCGCTCAAGTTTATACAGCAAGCATGTTGAGCTTGTAAATAAAATCGAATGCATTCTTAAGCTGCTTCTAAACGGTGAGAGAAATCGCTTATAAAAATGACAGATTTATTCTTATCCTCAAACGTTCATCGTTGAGCAATGGAAATAGCTAATCGTTTATATAGGCTTGTGTGTGTGTATGCTGACACCAAAATGTCGAAATTCACATAAGAATTACTCTCTCACTGTTTAGAAGCATCTTTATGTTCCTGATGAATTTCATTGCAAAAAAGTATATGAAAAGAATTCTCAACTTTTTTAAATAGCTTAATATTGAATGTTTGGAAATGCAAATGACGTTCACAGAGCATCGCACCATATTTGTTTTTTCAATTGTGAATTTAACGTAATGTTTTCGTTTGATTAAAATATTTTTCTTTTTAATCTATTTTATTTTTTCAATTTTTGGTTTTTTTCCTTTCTTGTATATCTGTAAATAGATAAGCAGCAACATGCGTAATTACATGTAAAAAGTTAATCATGATGGAAAATATAAATATTAATTATAATAATACTATAATATCTACCATACCACCCTGTAAAATATAAGTAAAGTAAATACATACATACACAAAAAATATACATATAATTAGCATTAAATTAATTGAATGTTAATATATAATATGCATATGCTTATATGTATGTACATACATATAAAAATATTGAAGCGTAAAACTGTACAGAATTTTCTTTTGTTTCATAGCGTTTAATTATATACATGCATACATATATATATATATATATATATATATATATATATATATATATATATATTTTTAGTTGATAACATAGAAGGCCTCTAATATTAAATGAAAATATATAAGTATATACACCTACAATTTAATTTTAACAGAATGTAATAAAAAAGAAAATACGAAAAAGAAAAAAAACTTGATGAGAAACAAAAGAAAAATAGAACATAAATCTTAATATATAATATAATAATTTAAGCATTAATCATTATTATTATATTAATATTATTTCTATTATTATAATTATTATTTTTATCATTACTATATCTTATAAATATTATTATTATAACCTAGATGTGTGTATATATATATCTATATATATATATATATATATATATATATATATACATATATATATATATATATACATATATATATATATACATATATATATATATATATATATGTATGTATGTATGTATATTTATACATATATATAAATATAAAATTAAAAATAAAAATAAAAATAAAAAAATATATTAAACTTTTATTTTTTCATTTCGACAATATTTTTTCTATTATTTGCCAACAAACAAAAAAGTATGTATTTCCATAAGCATTTTTTTTATTAGTTCATTTTTCACTCCACTTTTATATTAACACTATCGTTTCATTTCAATGATGATAGCACAATAGTAGAATTCCTACAACCAATAACTGATACATACAGCTAACTACTATACAGTAAACAAATTTAAAAACAAATTAAATGCAAATGAAAATGTTACATATATTACGCTCATAATAGAAACGAATGTAATAGCATTTGTTACTATGGCATAAGTCATAAGCCGGTTACACTAGATGCTCTCTATATCCAATACAATTCGAACGACTACCTAATGAAAAACAAATTAATTTGTTCTCATCATCGCATCATATTTGTGTGAATTTGCGTTTTCCTTCAGAGTGCAACATAAGTAATATGTATGAAATACTATATAAAATTAGAATATCAGCCACAAAATAGAAATACTACTTCATTAACATACATACAATTGCTGCATAGAAGCAAAATTATAAAATATATATAGGTATAAGCTTAAGCGTATATACAAAAAGTAACAACAACAACAACAAAAGGGACAATGGAAAACTAATTGAGGAATTATGTAAAACACGACGAATATGACAGTGACTCATTGCGTCACGATTTTTACAATTCGGCACTAAATCTATGATGTAAACCAAACTCATGCATACCTACATACACACAAGATTAATAAAAAATCTACGATGATGGAAATTTCTATAATTTCATATCAAATTTTTAAATATATTGACGGATATTCATAGTCAAAATTCATTTCCAACTTAAATTTAGTATCGACTTTTTGACAGATTTATGTATGTGGAAATTTGTCAAAAAAGTCGATATTAAATACAAACGGCTGCTTACCGCGCCTGATGTTAGGATGGTACTACATCAATGTAAAGAACTTCTCAAGGGTCCGTTTGTTTGTCATTTCCATCATTTCCATTTTTCTATAAATTAAGTACATAATTGGTTATTAATACAAAGCTTAAAAATATGTTAATAAATTTTGCTTCTCGATTTTAAATTTATTTATTGTTTCACCGACACATTTTTCCCCCCATATTTCGTCAAACTCTAGATTTAACAATCAACAATTGATATAAGTTGATAAACAAAGTGCAAGTTGAGCTGTGAATCGCACTTTAAAAATTGTAGTTATTTTAGTCGAATTTTTCATCGATTTTTGTCCAATACGTAGATAATATTTGTAATTTTGTTGTATTTGCATATTTAACTTCTTCAAAAAAGTAAAATATAAAAACAAAAATCAGAGTTGCCTTTGAAACAAGGTAGTGAAACCTAAGGGCTTATTAATCCAGTTGAAACGTTTGCTATGCAACACTTAATGAATTATTAAAATCGAATTATCTTTGGAATAGTTATGCTTTGAAAATACCATCGCCCTTTTTTTTTTGACAAACTTAAAAAATTATTTTTTTTTTCGAAAACGAAATTATTTCAAATATGTCCATCGTACGTATTACAATTGTATGTAGAAAATGATCACGATATATATAGTAGTTATTTATATATAACATTATGTATTTGCAAGATTTAGCATTTAAATGATATAATAGAAATAGACAACAATAAATAATTGTGAAAAAAGTGGACAAAATGATGAACTAAAAAATTACCTACACTGGAGAGTACTACAGATTAAAATGAACAAAATTCAACATTTATTGTACATATTACATATAAATATATATAAATATGGTATAATGCGGCTAATATATACATAGCAAAACAATATGAAAATATTCTAACGATATAGTATATATATTATATACATAATCGTGTCTACACAAATATTATTACATACATAGGTACACAAAGAAAATACCCGCAACTTACACGGAAATATCCATGGACATCACATAGGTACACATACTATGCTTAGAGAAACATATACATAATATAAAATAAATAGGTGAAAACATGTAAAATATTAAATAAAAATAAAAATTATAATTATATTTTAAATAGTTTTTAAATATTACAGACACGCATGCATATATATATACATACATTTACGTATATAAAAAATATACATATATACATATGTTCATATGTATGTAATAATAATTATATAGTATGTATATTCATGCATATAGATGTACATGAATATATAATATGTATTTAGAATATGCACTTGGTGCATTTATTATAAAAATTAATAAACAAAAAAACAAAATATATATATAAAATATAAATGGAATAAATGATAATAAAATAATAATTCACTATTGTAAATACAAAAGCATTAATTATGTATAGAATTTAATGGAACATATTTAAATAAATGAGAGAAAATATTACAGAATATTAAAAAAAAAAAGTAAATAACAAAAACAAAGAAATTACAACTAAATAAACTAAATAAACAAGTAAATAAATAATGTTCGTAAAAGTTGTTTTATTCTTTCGTGTAGAATACAAATTTCCGCATATTTTCTATGTAACATATCGGCTGAAAAGTTTGTACAATAACGCATAAAACCAATAGGCCACCAGTAGCGATCACTACTGATGGTCTGTCCCTAATGAAGGTAGTCGATAAACAAAATTCCATTCGAAAATACTTTCTATCTCGCCGAAATAGTTGCAAACAGCTCTCTGTTGCGTGTGGCTATAAAAAAATATTTGAAACAGTGTAAAAACAAAGAAAAATGCAAATTAGCCTAACCCATATCTAATGTTTGGTGGTATACACGTTATGTAGTGGATGTGATTTTTGTGGTGGTCTAGTGAAGGGGTCATTCCACCAGAAATTTTTTTTTGTGATTTTTTTTTATTAGTAGTGCCAATTGTAGTGGCAGGAAATTATATAGAAGAACGAAAGTACATATACATATGTCCATGTGAGTTCTGTTTATGCATAGATGTACTTATGTATATTATTGAAATAGGGTTGCTGGGCTGATCCAGTATATTCATTAATAGTCCGGTGCATCTGTTAATCCAACGAGTGGTGGATTTTTTTTCTTGGACAGCAATACGAGATCCATAAGGTTTGCTAAAAGTGGATGCTCCAACGAAGATTGTTCCTCTGTAGTTGTGAGTGGACGGTGGCTGGATTCGTGTCCGTCCGCAAGTCAGTGCATATTTTGGTGTTCCGGTTTGATCGGTTACCTAAAGAAGACAGGAGAAACTTAACAGGCGGTGTGTTATTATATACTTGGTATATATGTGGTGCATCGGTGGCCCCTCAATTTCCTGAGTGTAGTCCAATATTTTTATTTTTAACAAAATCCTGAATCCTGACCCTCTTGACTCCTGGAACACGTAGCACAAAAATTGTTAATATAAGTTAAGCACTCGCGGCGGCACATTTAGTTTCTTTCCGAAAGAAAAGAGTTAAACTTTATACACGGTGAATAGCTTTTTTAGTTTATATTTAGTATTAGATCTTTCTCTTATGTTTGTACATGTTTTTTTTTTATTATTTCATTGGTATCGTTTTGATTTACTTTTACTATATTTATTCTGTGGTTTGTAAGTTGTTGTATTCGGTGGGCAAAAACCGTATAAGCGTGAATTCATTTGTTTTGTATGGCAGTAGAGAACGCCATAGGTGTTTCCCCCCTGTATTGAGTTCAATAGGAGTAGGAATACCTCCAGCGAATTGTCCATATTTAGGTTTTGTTTTACCCAGTTTTTTATGGCTTTGTTTTCTTTTTTTTGCGTCAGAAGAGTGTAACTTCCTGAATCCCCGACTTACTTCGAGATTATTTCACCCTCACTCAAGAACTTCTACCGTTTAATTTTCTTTTTTGTGCTCATACATTTATTAGGTTACATGTTTTTGTCGTTGTACAGAATACATGATACTTACTGTACTTATACATATTTTTTTTTATTTCCAATTCTTGTCATATTTTGGTTAATTTATTTATTTAGTATTAAATATTTCTTTTATTGATTTATTTGTTCATTATTTATCTTTTAACTTAGCATATATATTTTTGTACAGCTATATACTATATATATACATACATATATACATATGTAGGGGTGAACGAGTCAACGTACATGAGAAGTGAAGTTGTACTCACTATAAAAAGATCGGCCCGTCGTTGAAACGTACTGTTTTTCTGCCGCTGATGATGTATATGGGAATGATGCTATTGCTGCTGTTGTTGGTGATGTTGGTGTACCTGTTGTTAGATTTGTTGTTGCACAATGTGCAGTTGCTGTAGCTGCTAAATCTGATGAATGTGTTGCTGCTGTTGAACTTGCGGTTTTTGCTGTTGAGATGTGTGTTGTATTTGTTGCTGAATTTGCTGTTGTAAGCTGTTGTTGCTGTGTTAGTTGAGGTAACAAAGTCGTATGCTTTGTTTGTTTGTGGTTGCTAAAGCCTCGTTGTTGTTGTTGTCGAGTTTTGGCTATAGGTTTTGTTGGCGTTACCACTGCTTCACTCTGTGTATTTCACAGTACTAGCGTAGCAGTAGTATCCGTTACTAAACGAGCAATTAGAAAATTGACTATTTGATACGCTACGTACGTCTACAATGAAATTGGAGATTAGGTAATGATTTTCTTTATTGTAGATATTTGCAGGTACGAATCACAAATTCGACAATTCGTCGTCGTCGTCTTCTCGTAGCGACCGTTTTGCAGATGTGTAGCTGATAGTGGACGGTTTTGACGTAGATGTAGTAATAAGATGTACATGATGTTGATGATGTGCTTTAGTAAAAATTTTATATTCACAAAAAAATATAGAAGCACAAATTCCGAGTAATCGAATGTTCGGATGCAATGCTCAGTTCGGTATATTTCTTTTGCACAATGTGTTGTTAACTTTCTTATTTTTGTTTCTTTTTGCAGCTGTATATTTGAAAAATTTTCAACACCTCAGTTACACGCACCCTCATGCAAGCAGAATTCGCAAATTACATTTTTTTGCCGATTTTGTCCTATTTTATTCTTTTAACTCTGAACAAATGAACTGTCGCAACCGAATCAAATCGACCCCTGTAAAATATCAATTCAATCTAATGTCTAAATTTCACAACAAAAAAGGCATGGAGTCATCCATCTCGCTCTCTCTCTCTCCATCATGAAAATCATTAATAGCCAAAGCCCATAGAATACTTTGTTACTTTGCATTAAAGCATATAACTAACAGCGACGGAAATAACGGTGTAAGCTGGCCCTATCAATACGTTTCACAACGGATACACTTCTAGTAGTGCATATGCAAATTTACTATTTGGTATTTATTATGTATTTTATTTAAATTAAATAAGTGTATAGCACTTTTATTATACATTCAATAACTATTTGAACATCTATTCAATGCAATATTTAATATTTTTTAAATTTTATAATAATTATTATTTAAAAAAAATGCAACCCTGTTTTCTTAACGTACTCTAAAGATAAAGTTGGCCATCTTTTATACTTTGCGTTGAAGGACACGGCGTGATTGGGCATCGCTTAATACAAATTCATGTATTTTAACTCAGCTGTCAGTTGTGTATGACGGATTGGCTATAAGTGAGTGATAGCTGAAGCACATAGAATACTTTATATACGTCAATCCGTCATACACAACTGACAGCTGAGTTAAAATACATGAATTTGTATGAAGTGATGCCCAATCACTCCGTATCCTTCAACGCAAAGTATAAAAGATGGCCAACTTTTATCTTTATCGTACGTGAGGCAAACATGGTTGCATTTTAACAATATTATTATAAAATTTAAAAAATATCAAATATTGCATTAAATTGATGTTCAAATAGTTATTGAATGTATAATAAAAGTGCTATACACATATTTCATTTAAATAAAATACAATTTCATACAAATCAAACACTAAATGTATACAAATACGAAAATTGTATAGTACGTTTAAAAGAAATATGTGATTTTGTATCCGCTGTGAAACGTATTGATTGGGCCAGCTTACACCGTTGTTTCCGCCGCTGTTGGTTATATGCTTTAACGCAAAGGGACAAAGTATTCTATGGACTTCGGCTATAACTTTTGAATGACTTACGGTCAGCACGCGTTGCTGGTACATGAGTGAGAATGAAGGAAACGGATGAGAAGGAGAGAGAGATATGAACGCAGTCTGAATTCCATCGTGCTTGTCATCTACCGCTGTTAATGTGAGGCTAAGTAAAACACTTAATATGCAAAACCACACCGCACGACTAGGTCGCGCGTCGCACGCATTGACAACGACAGACGACAAGACCTGACGCTGGTGTAAACATATATATATATATATATATATATATATATATATATATATATATATATATATATATATATTTATATATATATATATATATATATATATATATATATATATATATATATATGTATATATATATACGTATATATGAAGCTCTTTTTCGTATTCTAGTCTTATTTTGTTTAATTATTTGTTAATTCCTATTTATTGATATTTATTTATTTTGATACATTTATTTTAGTATTTTTTTATTTTTTTTAATTTTTTTTTTTTTGTAATAAAACCTATTGTTAAGAGCATGTTGTATTGTAAGGAAATGTTCTAAGTTTCTCTTGTGGGAAAAGGGGGAGTAAAATTCTGTCGATTATGTAGCCATTAGGCGTCGAGTTTTTTTAGGGGATTGTTATGGTTCCGGCAAGCGAAGCAATCCAGGAAGGGTGGGCACGCACGCTCAGGCTGCTGGATGAGAAGATTGTAGTGAAGGAGATCAGGCAATTGCGTCGATTGCGTCGGTTGCGTCGATTGCATGCGTAAAGCGAGTTGTGGTAAATTTGTGTGTTTGTGTGAATCTGGGTCTATTTATTCCAAAAGTAGGTGGACTTTATTGTCTGTTCGTTGTTCTGCCTAGAAGGGGTTCAGGACCACGGCCTTGAACAGCTCACTAGCCGGCGCATTGTCGGGGCAGAACCATGGCACGAACAGATAACAGCACCTTGTGGTTTTTGGTTCACTGTGAGTTAACGTGACACTAATTTTATTTCGAATAGAACTCTCTCATGGACTAATGTTTACGCAAAATTATGACGATACGTTCCTTTGATACCTTGAATGTGTCAGCAATCCACTGCAACTTCACTTTACGGTTTGAAACACTGATTTTTGGGACGTCACTAAACGTGCCAACCAAAAGTGTTGACTGGTTCACTAGTACTTGATCCTTGTGCTGGTGATTGGGTTTTCCGACAGATATTTTACCTAAACTTTAAATTAAAAAATTTAATTAGAATGTTGATAGATTGTAAGCCGAAATACAAAACACAGACCGCCAGTTTCGACGGATAAATCTCATATCGTCTCATGCGTGTTCACGCTAAAGATATTGTATATAAAACAAAGTAAATTTCAAAAAAATTAAAAGCCAATTGTGTTTAATTATTCCACCAAAAAACCAGAAAAAGTACAAAAAAATATTTGTACACGAAACAACCGGCTCGTCTTATAATGTTCATATATGTATATAGTAAATTGATTTTGAAATTTGTGTTGTATGTCGAAAATAAAAATTTGTATGGTATTTGAACCGTTTGCACGAAAGGGACAAGTTGTGTATTAATACATTTTTTCACAGCAACGAGATATTGTATCGTACACATGAAAGACGCAGCAAAATATACAACACATGAGGTTTGTATTACTATCTACCAGTACCATTATGCATAAGAAAAATAAACAACTGTTCAAATAACATTACCTTCGAATTTCGCCATGCTGCCTGTAACAACTGTGTGAATTTTGATATTTCATTTGTAAATGAATTTGTCCGCAAATAAGTCGTTCGTATTTAATTAT
The DNA here is from genome assembly GCA_963854835.1 of Megamerina dolium. NCBI lineage: Eukaryota > Metazoa > Arthropoda > Insecta > Diptera > Megamerinidae > Megamerina > Megamerina dolium. Next base: position 52,567,165 of record OY978529.1, read on the forward strand.
TTTACAAAATCGCAATGGTATTGTGTAAATTTTTTCAACAAGGTAATTGCCGATTTGGTTCGAAATGTACTAATGATCATATCGATGTGAAGTAAGTATATGGCCACATAATAGCAAGTGCCAGAGGAAAGGTATCCATTTCAATGTGATTCATGTATTTTAGACAAATGGTAACAACCGATGTGGAGGCAGCAATTAAAGGCAAGCAATGGATATTTTCATGTTATGGACCGTTCAAGGATAAGCCTTGTGTACCAAATTTTATTGCGGATCAATCTTTTGAGGAAATACGTTTTTTGTGCTATGAATCAAGGCAGAAAAACTTCTTCGATGAGTTCAATCAACAACTTTCAAAGGAAGCTTTAGATGCTAATAATAAATTGAAGGCATTATTACAATTAACACCGGATATAGTCGAAATTGTATCCAATGTTTATGATGCACCTAGTGAAAATGTCAATAGTGGTGCAGCAGTAATTAGTACTAGTTCATTTGGTAGTATGGGAATGGGAAGCAACGCTGCTAGTTCTATATTTGCTAAATCATCAACAACTACTGGTGGTAGTGTTTTTGGTGGAGGTTTTGGATCAACACTTAATACAGGAAGTAGTGGTGTTGCTCCTGCAAACGGTGTTGGTAGTATTTTTGGTGGAGCCACTATTGGCAATAACAATCAAAGTAATTTGTTTGGTGCAGGCACTGCGTCATTGGGATTTGGTGCAAATAATATGCAACAAAATTCAATATTTGGTCAACAACAGGCAAAACCGGCGAATTCTATTTTTGGTGGCGGCAGTACAAATCAAACATCTTCCATATTTGGACAAACTCAAAGTCCTGCGACCAGCGGTGGGCTCTTTGGGCAAGCTACACGTATTGGTGGGGGTAGTTTATTTGGACAAACGACACAGCAGCATCCACAACAGCAGCAAACTGGAGGTATGAGTCTATTTGGCCAGTCAGCCCCGGCGACGGCACCAACATCGTTTTTCGGCCAACAACAGTCTTCACCGTTTCTGCAGAAGCCCGTGCAGCAGCAACAACCACCACCGAATATGAATATTTTTGCTCAACACCAACAACAACAACCAACAATGACACAACAGAATATAGGAGAAAATAATATTTTTGCCCAAGCTGGACAGAACACAAATTTGTTCGGTCAGGCTGCGCCAACAACATCGATGCAGCAGCCAAACCCCATGACGATGCAACAGCAATCATCAGGAAACATTTTTGCACAAGCCGTCGCACAATCACAGCCTCAACCGTCAATGGGTTTATTTCAACAAAACATGCAACAACCGCAACAGCAACAGCAACAATTGCAAATGCATCAACAGTTACAGCCGCAGCCGTTTATACAACAGCAACATCAGCAGCAACAACAACACACTATCGCTGGTGGTAGTATTGCTAACACAGCGTTGACCGCCAACATTACGATCACATCGGGTGCTTATAGTAGAATGGAGGATTTAACAGCCGAAGAAGTGGAATCGTTTAAAGCCGATTTTTTTTCACCAGGAAAATTGCCTTTTTCGCCACCACCTCGAGAGCTTGTCAATTAAAGCATACGCGCATATACAAAACATGAACTCATAGCTTTAGAATTTTTATACCTAATTATTTTTAATATAATTTTTTGTAAAATTGTAGACTGAAACATTTTTGCGAGTTCCAAAATTGTTGCAACTTTTGTTGCTTTCGTCAAAAATGGTTTATCTACGATTTCAAATTGTACAAATTCAATATTGTATTCAAATTTAAATTGAAAACATTTTGGGAGATAATCCCTCCCAGGCTGATACAAAACGTTAGCACTAATTCTCGGCAGTATTATTAGTATTCGTAGTAGTAGGTTTGGTTTCTGATGATAATTTCTGCAAGTTGACATCGTTCTGTTCTAATGATATACTCAACACTTGCATAGCGTTGGCGGTGGCAGTATCAATAATGGTACTAGTTGTAGCAACTTTTTGATTGAGTTGTCCATCACGATCATTCATTGATTTTTCCCAAGCTAAATCGAATGGATAAGTTAGTGGCTTCAACATCTCTGGACATTCTTCTTGATTTGGTGCGGTGGCCTCTCGCTCAGAAGCGCCACCCGTGTACATACGTTCGAGCATGTTGACGTTGTACGTTTCCGCATTTAATGAAGTTATATATTCGAATAGTTGCTCTTTTGTGTATATGTTTGGAAGTCCTCGTTTTGTAAAAAACTAAAAACAAAAATGACTGTAAAATCCAATTATAGATGACTTCATATTGGATACTCACATTTATGATATTACTACAATCGCGCATTAGGTACTCTAAAGCACCGGGATGATTTGGCTCAACTGACTGTGCCATATCTATGAACCAACATTTTCCACCATACCACAATATGTTGTACTCACTCAAATCGGCATGTACTAGTTTCACTTCATTGTACATCTTATGCATGGCTGCCACAATCTCCTCGTAAGCACAACTTAATTCGGCGTCAGTGAGACGGGCATTCTTTAATTTTGGTGCAGCGTTATTATTATCACCAATGAATGACATAACAAGGACATTTTCCCTGAAACCCTTAACGCCGGGACAGTTCATATCGAAATCTCGCATACGTATCAAATTGTGCATTTCCTTCTCAGCCCACATATTAATAGTGTCACGATTGCCTTGCTTCTTGAAACGATCTTTGAAACGAAAGTCATCTTTGATATAACGATCACGTTGTTTAAATTCGTTCAATGTTGTTTTGAAAACTTTAATGGCACACTCTCGTGGGTCCAATTGTGACGGTAATACTACGTGTGCACGATTGGGCAAACCACTGGTGTCTAAGCCAGTGCAAGACGGATCAGAATAGGCGTGCAATATGACCGCTTCCTTACCGGTGCATACAATTCCATCAGCAGCCTTCAAAACCTGACTACTAATAAACTTGTAGATTATTAAACGTGTATTTTCATCTAATCCCAGTTCAGTAGTGGCTATCTTATCCTTACGATCCAGCTTCTTATTCCTTTTGCCACTGTTCTTGTCACGGTGTGAATACGTTTTCAACTGATTGTAAACCTATCAATGTAGCATATTGCAGAAAGAAGACATTCAATACAACATATTCAATTAATTAATCAACTAACACAGTAGACTTTACCTTATTTGATAGTTTCATGTCGAAGCAAGTGCCATCTCCTGTTGCGAACTCAGGTGGAAATGACATTACACGACACGCATTACGCACACCACACAACTGAGGATCATGTTTGGTTATTATTTCGCCCTCCTTGACCACTTTGAAACCGCACTTTGGTATTCCATCCAATATTTTCTCGTTTGTTTCAAATCGATCCCAGTCACATTTCGGTGGCTCAACATCATCTACCTCATCTGGTTCGTTTAAAAATTCAAGATCACCGTTACGTCGATATTTGTCCAAGGTGACCGTCACCTTTGACTGTTTGTTGCGCTTTTGTTCGATACGACGCAATTCCTCATTGTGTTCGTGATCGAATTGTGATTGTAACATTTGAGCAATGACTGCATCTGAATCACACACAGAATCACCTTCTAATGATTTGACTACATTTTCTGCTCCAACAACTTCATATGCCCCTGCATCATTCTGTATAAGTTCAGAGAAGTCTTCCCATTCGCTGTCATCTGAAAGTTGTTCTTGTTGACGTTGATTTACTGCTGCGTCTAAATAGGATATGGGTACAATGTTGTTGGATGCTTTTGCCTCACTTTTTCTGAGTTTCGTTACTTTTTTCTCATACCGCTTTATTTCCTGATCTTGCACATGTTGGGCATATTCTTCGGACATGATTTCTGCAAAATTCATCGATTCTTTAGGTGGCGATGAAATGACACCCCATGCATTTGTTTGCTTTGGTGTGGATATATTGGAATTTGTCGATGTCATTGTATATGCTTTTTGTGGTACTTTAATGATACTAACTTATTTATATATATGTATGTATATACACAATTAAACAAACAAAAAATTACTTTTAGGTTATTTAAATTCTTCTAAGGTATAGAAACTATTCACAAATTAAAATATACTACTTTCAGTTAATGTTGAAGTTGATTGAGTTGCTAAAATCTTCCAAGGTATGGAAGATATTGCGTCTTATATCACTCTGTCTTTGGGGATTATCTAGCAACGAAAAATTAAATTTTCTTTTGCAATTTCTACTCTGCTACAGATGTAGCAGAATTGTGAAATTCTGACGACTCCAAAAACAAAATAGATGAGTTGATAGAAAAATATATTTCATTTGGAATGGATATGTCCCTTAAATTATACATTAGTTAAAAAAAGATACATATATAGAGCAAAAACGGTGCTCTTCTCTGTTTTAGGCGACCTCTAGATGTATATAGCACAGGGAGTACTTTTAATTTATACACAGATGTCAGCACAATTTGAAATGTACAGTACGTAGGAAAGTACTGGAAAGCAAATAATGTACTGTACAAAGTGTTAATATTGTGAATTGAATCGTATAAGGACACATTCAGTGTTGCCGTTTCAGCTCAATTGGACCGAAATAGGTAGATAGGTAATTAATAGAAATTCGTTGCTGCGGTTAAGCGATTGCGTTTTTTAAAATGATATACACTTACATACTCGTAGATATAAATATGTTTTCAGTGTTATTAGATTTGTGCTAGGTGGTCCTTCTTTTCAACTTTGTCGAATTTTATATTTAATTTATTAATGGTGTTCACTTCTCATAAAATTATATACAACGCATATTATTCTTTATGATTTTACATTAATTAATTGCCATTTAGCGCGAAATAATAATCTCAAATTTTTCTCCCGACCAAAACATAGAAATAGGGTAACTACACAAGAGAATGTGAATTGTTATAAGTGGATCGGCAATACATTTCACCATTCCGGTGGCAATTTCTTTAGAGCTATGGGGTTATTTGTCAATTTTCAAGTGCTTTTCGTTAATTTCGTACAGTAGCCCCATTAAGAGGTGTTAAAATTAATAGGAGGCGGAATACATTTAAAATCATGATTTTTTTTTGTCTGTAAAATACAAATGCGCTTTAATTCATAAAAAACGTCGAAATAAGGCAAATTCATCATTGACATTACATTATATATTAGTAAGCGTGTTTGAACTTTGTTTTGGAATTCAACGTTCAATTGATTATTTGAAATAAATCTCTACCGCATGTATATATTATGGTTATTATTGATATGGCTGATTAATTATATTGATATGTATGTGAAATGCACTGAGATTGATGCGCATTGATTTGAAGAGAAAAACATATACGTCAAGCAAGTTTAAAGAATAAATAATTTGTACAAAAAAAAAAAAAAAAAAAAACAAAAAAACAAAAAGATTAAAATGTGATTTAATATTTTTATTAACTCTCTAAATAATAAGTACCTAGAAATACGCAACCGCAAAATAAACATTAATTGAAAAGTAATAATATTTTTCCATTTGTTTTTATTAAATGCAAATTTACTCGTTTATAGCATAACAGGAGTAATCAACAGTACTAGAATACGACTAATCAACACATAATATGCGAACATGCTAAATATAAATTGAGCAGTAACAAATATTTTTGACAGCATTTTGATTAATGATTTAAAAAATATAAAATAAAAAAATAAAAACAAATTTAGACTGAACCAAAACATGAACATGTCGTATCATAAGTAAATAGGAATATTATTGCGCGTATATAGTAAATAATATTGTCATGCCATAGCACAATATCTTTAGCCAAATGGCAAACAAAAAAAAAAAGGCATGGCACGATAAATCTCTTATGATTTGCGTGTTCATTGACGCACTACATCGAATAACAATTATAACAAATAAAGGGGGCTCGTTTTGTATGATATTTGGCCTCCAAAGTAAACAAATTAAAAATAATGCCATAATTATTTGGTGTTCATCTAGCGCACACGAGTACTCACTGATGAATGCATACTCTCACACAATCTTCATAAATTAATAACAAATTGTGTCATATGCTACATATATTTTTTGTAGAAAAATTAAAAAAAAAATTAATAATAAAAGTAAAACAACATTCAATGAATAAATAAATGTAGTTGTTTTTATTTTTATTATTGTTTTTATGCTAAATATGATCGATGTGACCGATTTATTTCATAGACGCATTTTTATGATTATTTTTCATATTATTTATAACATGTATATAGAAAAGAAAAACAATTTAATTTAAACATACAAAAAAATATATTTGTGATGTTAGAGCAAATACTGTTTCATTTTTATTTTGTGAACATTTAATCCTAATATGAATCAACCTTGTTCGATCATAAATAAAAAAAATAAATATGTGGCACTTAAAGCCCCAAAGGGCTCATTGACCGAACTTCTCTTCTATTACTGTTCTGCGTCTTAAATTTGGACAGTATTAGAAGGGACCTACTTATTTTAACCGGTTCCGAACGGCAGAACACTTGTGACATCACTTTTTCTGAGCTTTGTCACAGAGTTCTTTTTAGAAGCTTTTTCATGGCAAGCTGTTACTGTCGGAAGAATTGCCAATTGCTTGCCGACAGGTGGGTACCGTTCGAAAGAAAAATCATTTCGATATAAGTTAATAAGTTTCTTTAAAAAGAAAGACGCACAGAACCATGTTGGTAGACAAACGGTGGAGGATACACAATAGAGATGGGCGATATCATGACTCTTGAGTTGATTTTTAACCTGACTAGAAATCTTTTACAGAGTGAACTAACTAATGACATTATTGATTTAATTGCCATCATTGAATATTTTCATCGTTTGTTTTGGTGTGAATTTATTCTATTTTTTTAAGTTGAAGTTACAGGTTGGCGTTGAAGTTTCACAATCTATTGTGTCTGCTTGGAATCGGCAAAATAACATCTACTTGGGTAAAGTGAGCTTCTACTAAAAGTGTGATCGTATAAAGACCACCAGTCACAGTTTCGCGATACGTGTTTGCGAGTGCTACTTTGTCACAGTCACGGCTCGTGAGAGGTGGCTGTGACTGCGACTGCTACTGCTATTGTGAAAGCCGCACTTGTACCAAAAAGTTAGTCACGGTAACTTTTTGGAAGTTGTTACAGCGGTGACCCCTGACGCTTGACTAGCTGTGACAAAGTCTCATCTCTAGGATGCAGGTTCAAATCACGGTGGATAGCAAAAAATTTGTAAACTCTTCAATAATTTGAAGCAATATATGAAATGCGATTGATGGAAAATATTTTGAAAATAAATTATTTGATCCATTTCTATATATGTTTTTTTGCATTGATTAGTGTGTATGTGAGAGAGATGCCGGTGGGCTCTGAGGTGTTGTATTCTCCTCTTTCATGCTTCTTCAACCACCGACTGCTTCTTGCTTTATGAGAAATTAAAAGTGTTTTTGTTTAACCGTTCTTAAATTAGAGAATAATAAAGAATAAATTATAAATATAAAAATCTACTTGTTGCAGATGTTTTCGGAGTTGTTGATGTTGTTGTGGATGGGGCATTTACATATATGAGGTTGATTTAATGTGTGTCCATCAGTTCGCTCATTTCGGGTTATATATTAGGCTGCTGTCATACTTTCCAATATCAGACTATTGCTGTTGATACTTGATGACAAATCTTGCTGTTGTTGTCGCTGATTTTCTTCCATTTGTTCTGCTTCATTAGTTGTTGTTGTTTTTAATACGGTTGATGTGATGGTGGTGCTGTTACTATTTGTGGTAGTTGCTGTATTCGCATTAGCACATCTTCCATCAACTTCCAAATTGTAAAGCCTTTCGCTTTATACAAAAACTCGAGATATATAAAAGAAAAAAAAATGCGCTCACTGTTCGTGTAGGGAAAAATTCAAGTAAGCAAGAACAAGAACAAAAAACCGAATTTCTTGCTGAACATCGATTAAAGACAGGGATGCAACTCGCCTTCTATAAGGCTGGTACCAAATCCACCAGACAGTGCGCGTGACGTAATTTTCTGGCGTAGACAATTAGCATGGCGAACCAATGCAACAAATGGAATTAATTTTGTATAAATAATGCACAAATAATGCACAAAAGGACTAATCAACATCACCTATGATATTATAATGTTAAATGCACCAGTTCTAACAAAGAAGCGTACACAAAAGTAAATATAGTTTCTGTTTCCTTAGATCTAGTTAATTCAATGGTCCGGAATTAGTTTCCTTCATTTCAGAGTAATTATTCTAAGAAAAATTATACACAAAAAACATAGAAATCAAAGAAAAGCCATAGAGCCGTTTTTCAAGTTCACATTTACAATATTTCAAGGTTAGAAAAAATTTCATATTTTCATTCAACAAGCTCCAAGTCAAGTTCCGAACCATTTAAAATTGTAATATATAAAATATTGTATGTATATGTAAATTGTTAACCCTTAACGTGTAACGTCGGGTCACTTGTGCCCTGCCGAAACTGACTATACCTTGTATCTTGAAGGGGGGCGGAAGGGGCGGTTACAAACTAGGCTGGAAAAAATTGTACACTGGAAAGCTACTAGCTCCCCAAGGACCGACAGTTTAGTGAGTAAACAGCCGTTGTGGGAGCCAGGTCAAATTTGAAAAGTGCACAAGTGACACGACGATACACAGTACGTTGATCAAACGCCGGAGGTGAGTAAATTGGTTTTTCCTTTATTTTGATGGCTTTTCACTAGAAATTCATGTTTTTCATGTGGAATTGACCAATTTTTAGTTGTCATTTTTGTAGTTCTAAGACAGATAAAAAGACATTTCTATGCTGTGCCAAATGCCGTTATCCTGCGTGTGAAGATCACAGATATGAGTTATGTTTGGAATGTGCACAATAATTTTACCACAATTTTTTATTTTTATGTTTTTTTTTTTAACATTTCTTTTATTAATTAGTATATTTGATGTCATTTGTATGAATAAAATTGAATAAAATAAATACATTGTTTGTTTTATTGTGAATTCGACATATTTACGTATCTTCGAAAAAATGCGATTTTGATGTTCAAAACTTAAGTATCCTGTTTAATTGTACATATTTCCAATATTTGTTTCTTCAACGTACTGTTCTTAAGCTTTAATTTCCCGTTTGAAAATTTAAAAAATATTGGTTTTTACCAAAGTTATGATTTTTTGAAAAAAATGTTCATTTTCCACGTTTTTGTTTGTTTAAACGGTAATATTGTTTAAACAAATTTAAACATCGGTAATATAACGAATGATTCTTAAAATTTTTTTTAGCACTTTTACGTACATTTTTAACAGCCGGACACAAGTGACCCGACGTTACACAGAAGAGGTGCGAAAAACGACGTTACATGACAAGGGTTAAATTTCTATTGGCATTTCCTATTTGAGAAGATGTATCTTGGCATAGAAATTACTCGCAATGGAATTTTATTTCCGTATTATTGTTTATTTCTATTTCTCATTGCAAATATTTATTATAGATTCTTTAATTTACATTTATAGTTTATCTATGTATCATCCATTAAATAATGTTCATTGACCATTTATTTATTTGTCCTTATACCCTTGACCAAAATGACTGCCATCTTAGTTATTTCCATATATTACGTGTGTGTTCCTTAATTGCTATGTCCATAGCTGGCTAATCAGTCTTTTGAGTTAATTCCGTATATGACAAATATCATTTCGATTGTTATTGCTATTCTCATTATTATATTTTAATTGAAATTTATTTAAGATTTTAATTTAGACTTGGAAACGACTTAAAAATGAACCAGCAATGCAATGGAACTGATTAAGTAATGAGAGTTGGACTAGTTCTTCGATTATTTATTTTCTAAATGTTTCTACATATATCCAATTTTATTTGAAAATCGAAAAAATCATTCACCGAGATGTACGAACTAGTGCAAATCTTTTATGGAGATAATTTGACAAACCCTATTTCCTTAGGACTGAGTCTGTCAAATTGGTCGCGTTAATTATGTTTTAATGTTATAGCCTAGACAGACGGCAGCCTAATTCCGGATTACCGAGTTAATTGGCATTAACTCGGGCATTAACTGCAGCTAATCCGCATAAACTCTATGAGTTAATTCTCAAAATAAAAGAGGATTAGGGCAATTTGCTATGGCAACACTGCTAAAAATTGTCTATTGTGAATTTTTCTCCATCCATTTTACAAAATATTAGGTGTGTTTGCAACAAAAAACTTTCAACAACTGTTAACAATTTTCAACATGAAAAGCGTTGGAGAAGAAATAAATCTAACTGTCAATTACGAACGGTGAATGTCAATTTACAAGTTTCTGATAGTTTTCAGTTCACGTACTTCTTGTAGATTTTCTCATATCGAGAGTGATAGATGACAGAAGTTGATAGTGATAGTAATGTAAGTGGACAGACCTAATAAAACAGCAATCGGCCGTTTAGTTAATCCGCAATACTGCCGTCTGTCAGGTTATTATTTTATTCGGATTAAGTTCGCCGGTAATCCGGAATTAGGCTGCCGTCTGTCTAGGCTATTACTATTATTGTGTATGAACATTTTCTGTAGTTCCTAAGCGTTGTAAAGTTTTCGACACGTGTGTCATATCCAGAAAGAAAATAATTGAATGATACGATTGACTGTCATAAAATAACGAAATTTGTGATTGATGGATAATTCCTTCAAAGGGTTATAGCCCTGACAGACGGCAGTGTTAATCCGGATTAACGATTTAATTCGAATTAACTCGGGCATTAACTACAGCTAATCCGCATTAAATTTATGAGTTAATTCTCAAAATAAAAGAGGATTAGGGCAATTTGCGATGGCAACACTGCTGAAAAATTTCTATTGTGAATTTTCAACAATTGCTAACAGTTTTCGACATGAAAAGCGTTGGCGAACAAATAAATCCAGCTGTCAATTACGAACTGTGAATGTCAATTTTCAAGTTTCTAATAGTTTTCAGTTCACGCACTTCTTGTAGATTTTCTAATAGTAATGTAAGTGAGCAGACCTAATAAAACTGCCGTCTGTCAGGTTAGTATTTTATTCGGATTAAGTGCGTCGTTAATCCGGATTAACGCTGCCATCTGTCTAGGCTATTATGAGGCGTTTGAGATAGAGGAGAGAGAGAGAGAGAGAGGAAGATAGGTAGAGCACTCGTGAAAAGTCAGATGTCATTGAAAGAACAATTCGTGGATTTTGTAAATTTGTTTTATTTGATCAGTGCTGCAACTCATTCGACAGACTGTACAAGGAACCAATGACTTTTGTTTGGTCTACAAGTGACATAACTACGCAAACACACTTCTTCTCTTCATATTGTTTGCCGTACTCTGTTGCTTAAGCTGATTGTTAATTAATACAAATACGTTCGTTGTTGATTTATTTTCTAAATAGCGATGCATATTCCATATATACAAATATGTATATATTGAGACGATGGAAAAATTAATGAATGACAAGATTTAAAAGACTTGAAATGAGATTTAGGCGTTTTTGAGTGTTGTTGCCGAAGGCATAATTTTTATATTGTCGAACAAAAAACAAACAAACAAATTAGAGAAACATATATATTTTTTTTTAATTAATATAATTCCATATATGAATATTCATTTATTTTCATTAAAGAAAAAAATAAAGACTTTCGATTAAAATTTTGCCTTTTGCCTTTATTAAAAACAATTTAGTTTTGTTTTTGCTTTTATTATAAATGCATAGCAATGCTACAATAATTTTTACTAGAAATATACGAACTTGTATGTAGTAGCTTAGTAAAACCTATGGCAAAAAAAAAAGGCGTAATTAATAAAAGAGGCTCGTCGTTGTCGTCGTTGCCTCTATTGGCGACCACCAGCATCTGCTGCAATATTTATATTGCGCTTGCCTAAAAATAGCAATAACATCAACAACAACAACATTGACAATATAGAAATAGTTAAAAACCGGCTTTCAAGTGATGTTCAAATTTGTGTATACTACCGCTGCTACGTATACATAGTACGTATTCACATATGTATGTAAAAGTAAATTGTTGCAATAGCTTTTAATTTGTACCTGTGCTCGTATGTATATTGTTGTTATTAGTTTTGTTGCTATTATCGCTATTACACAGCCTGATTGGAATGCGTGTCGTTAAATGTTAATATTTTTAGTGGTAAATGTATGTGTATGTACATCTAATTATCCTATGCATATGAAGGCACTGTAGCTAAAATGTTATAAATGACACTTTTGCAAAGCGTTTTTTTTTTTTTTGAATCTACTTCATTATACTAATGTTGAGTACCGGGTCCAAATTCAAATCGCTAATTTTTTAGCTAAACTACTCAACTGGCATTGATGACAATTGACATCAATGTATTTTGACTTATTTTCTACCATTCTGTAATACCCCAAATCGAAGATAAGCAACCTCGAAATTCAATAAATATGCTTGTGATTTTCAGCTTTCGGATTTCAATTTTTCAACAAATAAAACGATCGTGTTGGTTAAAGAGACTTTTCGATGATAATTTTGAGAATTTGAAACCTCAGATAATGTTTTGTGTGGTTGTCAGTAAAAATAATTGTTCATAGCTAATCTTTTTTTGCCTTCAACACGAAAATGCATATTTGATTTCCAATAATTCTTTACCAACATAGATTTGAAACTGGAATTTTGACAATCATTTCAAAAATAATACGTTTATATTCCAACAGGAGACCAGTCATCATCGCACAAGGCACAATAAATTCCACAATGGTCACGAAACAATGTTTCCAAGTTGATAACTTCAAAACACCGTACTCACTAGTTCTGAATCCGCTGGATTATTCAATCTGGAAAAAATTCACAAGAAAAGTTTTGACAAAAAAAGTTTGCACGGTTGGAAAATAGATTTAATTTGTGAATGGAACCAATTACCTTAAGATGTTATTTTAGGGCCAGGTGTTTTCTTAAACTATCTACTAAACTATCGCTTACATGCGTTTAATAAAAATCGGTAAGCAAATAACAAATATTTCTGTTTTAAATTATTTTTTAATATATATTTTTTTTAAATTTTGTATAATCAATTACGATGTTAGTTTTGTAAAATTTTGAAACTGTAACTTATCACTTTTTGACCGCAGAATCTTCATATATACAGATAGATACATTAATAGCTGTATGTAGACAGAATGCGTGCGTACCCATGCGCTTTTCTTAAAATAATCCATTTAGGTTAGAAAGAGATGTGTATTCATGTGTATAGTAGAGTCCAGCGCGATTAAGTCAAAATTTACTCATGTAAGCATCCCCGAGTACAATCTGGATGATCATATCATGTATCATCAATATCGTATACGTAAAAACGAGTAAAATCGTTTCATTGCTTGTCTTCTTTTTCACACGAAAATTTGTTTTTGACAAACTCTACTTCGTCGTATAACGTTCGTATACGTAGTATGTATTTGTACTCGACTCGTACGATACTCTAGTTAATCGTGCTGGACTCTAGTACATAGCTGTAATTATAACGAGCAGTGTGTTGCATTAAGTTTATGTGTAATATTTAGTTTGTATGTACTCGTAGTAATAAAAATGCGAAGTACTAATATTTCTTTTAAAATTTCTTTTTAATCCTATGCTTTGTGTATTTGGTAATTAGTTATAGAAAAAAAATTTAAGAAATAACAGTTTTATGGCATTATTGGTGTTATTGAATTCAATTATTGTGCATAACGCTAAATGTCATAAACACAAGGTAGGTTAAGTTAGGTTAACGGAATGGGTGTGGAAAAATATACACATCCATCGATATCAGTTCGTAAACAACAAAAATTTAGCATTTCTTAGCATTTTTTTCGTATAACCAAGAGAGTATTCCAATCGGTTAGGTATAAAGGTAGTTCGTTGAACATTCGTCTTTCATCAGAAAGATTCGTGGGCTTATGATTGAATCCGAGGACATTTAGTTTACTGTCGGCGCAGTCGCGGACTCCATCCACAGGGCCAAACACTCGAAATCATTAATTGTATCGATTCTACATTAAGGACAAATCACTGATGGCAAAAGAATCAAATTGATATTTTATGGACCGAATCAGGGAAAGAGCACCGATTTCAAAAGCAAAAGGTTCATCGGTTCATACTCCTTGGATTTTTTAAAAAAATGCCAAAATATAGTGGTTGAATTTGTACTCCGATTATGACACTCAGCACATGTTTAATCTTTAGTACACATGATAGAGTATACCCATGAGTTGTTTGTGATACGACTTCGTTGTGAGGACTTCGGGGAACGTTACAACGCTCACACCGGGTTCGAGACAGTTGAGAAAACATTATCGTCATTCGTGAAGTAATTCCTTTAAGAAGTGTATTCATATCCATTCATGATTGTTTAGCGTTTTGAAGTAAACAGCTTTTTTTTAATATCTTCTCATATTAAACTGGCTAATCATTATTTACAAATTTATAGTATATAGTAGATACCTACTGATCTATTGATTATTGGCCAAGTTACAATATTTATTTTTCAGTTGACACATACAGTATGCATTGTCATTACAGTTATCTATTGGCAGCATTTGCAAATATTGCCACTTGTCAAAACTTGAAATGGATATTCATTAGGTTGACTCAAAGTATAAAGCAAAAAGAGGAGGAGTAAATAGTGCCTATTAGTACCTTCCACAAGTTTTATTAGCTCTTTTGCACATCTGTTGGTATATACATATATTTTATAATATTCGAAAAAATGATCGAATCACTCTAATGTGTAAATACCTACCACACAATATTGTCAATTACTAAAACAACACTGAAACATGGTGAAGCTATTGAGCTGTACAACCATCCATACATCATTTTTGTGCGCTCAATGGAATGTCAAAGCATTCATTTATTATTCTGCAGAAGTCTATTTCGTATACCTACGATATATATGTATGTACTACAATGCATGTAAAATGTGTAATTTGTTCAGGTAACTCTCAATTCTTGTAGATTGTTTGTGAATATTTTACCATCACCACAAACATACAAGTATGTGTACATACTCGTATCTATGTAGAAAAAGTACTCGTATATACATATGTATATGGATAGACTGATGTTGCATAGGCCTATTACTGTGAAAATGTTGCACTTCTTTCTTTCCTTCGCTGTCTGTCTATCTTTATCCCATACTTTTTCTAGTTTTAAAAATAGAATTTTAATTTATTACATATGTCCATAAATAATAAGCATCTTTGTTAGCAACTCAGTTAGCAACTTGTGTACGCAGATGTTGATGGTGCTCAGGTTGCTGTTGGCAATTTTTGCTATTACTATAGTTGATAATGTTGCAAATTATATAAAAATGCCTTTGAAATGAAAGTGAAATGTGATTGGGGAAGTTCACCTTTGTTTATACATTTTGATGGTACAAAAAAAAAGGGAAAAATTTTAAAAATTTCCTAAAATTTACAATGCATCAAATCGATACGAGACGAATAGGAGAAAAATACTAAATTTTACCTTTAATTTGACCCTTTAGTGGTATCAAAAAATTTTACAGACTTTTCATTGACAACTGCAAAAAATTTTTCAATCTCAATTCGACAAATTTACGAAACTTTTCAAGGAGGTCAATTTGTTTCTTATTTACGATGCCCATATTTCGTCTGTGGCACAGCTTGACAAAAATTCGATGTCAAAGAAATTCTGTCATTCAAAATTAGCTAATACAAGTAGTTTGCTACAAGTAATCCTATATCTATTCTAGTGTTGTATATATTTAGTATATTGAGTACTATGATACTACAACTTTTTTAGCCTATTTTATTTTTTCCGAGAAAATTATGGATCGCACTAATCTCTCTATATGTGTATGCAACACTATTATTTTTGAAAACTGTTGTGCAGCTATTTTTATATCAAACATAATTGGAATCGTTTTTTTTTTTTTGTGTTTACCTTTATTTTTATTTATATTTACTTGTTTGGGCGTGTGAGTGTAATAATTATCATACATATATAGTAAATTCTTTATTTATATGCATTAATATGGTCAATAATTAATTTTTGTTGATGCCACCATATATGTATTTAGTTTTAGAATCCTTGTACGTATTTTAATACGTACATTGTTGCAACCACCTGTAGAATAGTTAACATAAATTTCTAAAATCAGTAGCTTCCAATTCATTTACTCTTATAAATTAAAATATATTTCTTTTGAAACATTTTAATTCTCTTTTTTGCATTTAAAAAAATGGTAATTACTGTACCTAGTTAGTATTGTATGAATGACATGTACACCTTTCTCGTACTCAATCATATGAGTACATACAATATGTATATACAATGTTTATGAACATTATGTATTTTAAGTATGCAAAATCAATGTAATCTTTCTAGATTCTCGCATTTCATTTTTGTTAATCAGGTAATCGGTTAATTGAAGATTTCAATGCTGTAAAATTTAAAAAATGTATTTAACAAAAAAAAAAAAACATTCTATTTGTACTATTTAATTTGATTCATGAAAATCCGGTTACTGGGTTTATTTACAGCATTTGTAGTCAAGAGGCGGTTAAATAATTTTGCCAATTTATGTTAGTATTCGATAACTGGTTTTTTTGAAAAGGTCGAATATTTGGAAAATCCAAACAAAAATCTTATTTTATTGAACAGCTGTCATATTTGGATGTATTCGTGCATGTGACATACTTATAAATGTAATAATCCCCTAGAGAAAGAAACGTACATATATGATGATCATTTGGTCGAATTTTCGATTTTTAAAGTACTTTTTTTTCAACTTGAATATTTGACCCTACTTTTTATAATTAGAGGAGGGTGAAGGCATGTTCCACCCCACCAAGTTTGGTAGAACTAATCGATCAGTATATTGCATTTTCACAAAAATTTCTAATACACTCAGACTAAAAGTGCATTTATTTATTAATTTTTTCGAGATTAATTTAATTAACTTTAATGACATTTACATAGCGAATCCTGGTAATTTCACCAAAGTGAATAATTGAATTTTGTGACTAATGGATTGAAATATCGAATATGGAATATCAAATCAATTTATTTATGTTTGATATTTAAGTATTGTACAATATTTTCATTTCGGTTTATTAAAAAATTATAAAATTACTATGTTGTTGTTCTTCTATTTGTTCGTCCAGGTTGTACCATAATTTAAATTTATCGATTTTAATTAAATATCTTTGGTACATAGAACTTATTTTGTACAGTTAAGTAATTAAGTATGAATGAACAGTTATAGCAAATTACTGCACTAAATCATATAACTACATTATAATTAAATAAAAAAAGTATACAATATAAGACAGCGTATGGAGCATAAAAAATGTGATTACCACGCATACGGAAATATGAATAAGTATCACCCTAATCGATCTTTGGATCTATAAATATATATATGTATGTTATATAAAAAAATTATCATGTCTTATATATGTTATTTTAGTATATTACCTACTATCTGTGATTATACAAGCATTTATTTGTTTAATTACTTGTCTAGTTGTTGATTTGATGACATTTATTACTGATTAGAATTATTGAGTAATATTTGCTTATTAGAATTGTATGAATTATGACATTCAAAAAAAAAAATTAATAATAAAATTATTATATAAATACTCTATGTGTACTTAGGGAAATTCTCGAGTTTAATTTTATTGCTTACGCGTGCCATTAAAATATTCGTAAAAAAAAATTATATTATAATATTTATATATAAATGTAAATAATAATTATAAAAAAAATATTAATAATATGTTAAATTTGAATAATACTAACGAACCATTGAATTGATAAAGAATAAAAAATATGAATCTAAATTTAGTTAGGGATGTGTTAAGAAGGTCATTCCATATTTTTTTACTATTTGTGTATTCGATGCAATTCTGAAGTTTGATTTTTTTTTTTACTTGTATTTCTATTTTAAAAATTTTATGAAAACAATACAAGTACAGCGATTGAAAAGATAAAACTTTTTCTAAATAAATTTTTTAAATAATTACCGGAAAATGCTCTTAATGTGTATTACAAGAGACTAAGATAATGATAACTGGGTCTAATCGCAGTTCACACCTTTATACAATAAGTAAGGTACTTTTTTAAACTTGTAGCGGATTGCTTTGACATGGTTCACTTTGTTCAATGGACAAAAAATTCTACAAAACCCTTACAGATATAACATCCCTGGCTTTTCTCAAGCTTAAAGCTGCATAACATATAATGTGGCTTCCAAATCCATGATTTACAGGCACTCCTAGATACTACCTTCATAAAAAAGGCCTATGTAGAAGATGACGTGACGTCAATGCATGCTCTTTCCTACTGTCCAGTGGTAGCTGGCGGAGAATATTGTTGAAAAAATTTAATTTTTTGAAGACTTTCTGAAATCCTATGATTCTGATGGCGTTAATACAACTGAAAATCACTGAAAAATCTAGCTGAAAGGGATATATATTAAAGAATAAAAAGAAATTTTGTCTAACGTTTTTTTATTCGATCTTAAAGCTTATCACCCCATATATGTAGTATGTCTATGCAAGTATATGATGTGAAACTTTGTAAAAAAATCAAATCAAAACAATTGATATAGTAATTGTGTTAATTACCGATATAACTAGTACTATAATGTATAGGTAAATACTTAAGTTGCTTTTACGACTTAATTTCTAATAGTTGTATCAATTCTCAGACACGTGCTATGTAATGTGATCGTGTGCGTCATTACTGTGATATACAAATGTAGGGCATGTGGGTGTAATGTGATGTGATCATGTTTGACATAAATATGATATAGATTCTATATGGAATATATTGATGAGATGCTATCTGAAATAATGTGCTAATATTAATTAACGTAAAGTAGCAACTATGGAAAACTTGTGACCTAACTATAATTTTATTGCATAATTTTGCTTGTAGATAAAAATTTGTTTGTCATTTGATCATTAAGTTATTAGATATTACAAATGCTTCTTATTATATTATTACTTAATTCTCTTTTGTCACATTAGTAATGACAAAAGCTAAAGAGGAAGGAAGAGCTATATCATGCAATAATAATTAAGCACATATTACAAAGAATAAATAATTTAATAAATCATTAAAAAATGCATTATTTTAATTATTACTTAAAAAATGTGCAGAAAAGTACTTACATACATATATTTGTAAGCAGCTATGTATCATGACTTGTATTTACAATAAATAACTACAATTTTTTTCATATCATAATATTATTATTTGGTTTTGATTGCAAATAAAATGTTAATTATGCAAATTTGCACTTTTTTTTGTGCGGGGACATTTTAATGCTTATTTGGTTTAAAATATGCGTACATACATTCACCTTCTAAGAAAACCCAAACCAATCAACCACTAGGTAGGTCTATGTATGTGAATATTATTCGGTATAGAAATATTGAAAGTCGTTGTTTTCAACAGTTGTTTTTTTTTTTTTTGCTGTTACATATACTATAAATTCATATAACTCCATGATTCATGATTTCAGTGTATGTAAACAATTCATAATAATAACAATAAGAATTAAAGTAATGTTAATGTAGAATAATAATAAAATAAATATACACATGAATTAACACTTAATTAAGAATATGTATTGTTTTATTGCCATCAATTCGATTAAATATATACATATTGTACAGTGCTAGAAATTACCATAAACTCGAAAAAATTTTTTAATACTTTTTCGAATTACATTTCTTAACTCTTGACTCAAAACATTATGAAATCTGTTCATTGTTTAATTGTTAAATTCTTTAATATACATAGCTCCCAATAAAAATAAAAGTAGGAGGTCAGACATACCAGAGTAGTTACATTATATCAGAAAAAAAAAGCAAAACAACACATCCGGCTTTAGGATTCTTTAGGATTTTAGCTTGTTATTGTGATCATAAGACCTAGTTCACGTAACAGATTACTAGTGTGTAAATTCCAATATTTTCGACACGATGATGTTTGCTAAGGTGCAAAGACATCAGTTGAGATACGTAAAGAATATAACGAAAAATTATTTTAAAAGTGATTTTGACAGACAGCAGCTGTTCAAAGTTAGTTGTCGAATTAAATTAACCAAAATTTAACATTTACGCTTTGTTTTGAAAATACTGCCATGCCGAAAAAATAAAATAATATATATATATATATATATACATATATAAAGAATTGTTTCTTTTTTTTAAAGAATTAGAAATTTGAATATGCAGTATTCATGATAATTTCAAATATTTTAAAAATTTGTACAAAAAATGCGGTTTTATCCATCTTGATTTGTAAAAAATCGCATTATTTCATTTTTTAGACTTGTAGTTTGAACGATTTTATGTATTTTTCAATATTTATTTCATTGATTTTATTGACGAGTTTAAACAAATGTCTATGACTTTAATAAAATGAATTAATAATAAATTTGATTTTATAGCAATTTCCACTACTGTGTGCATCGATGTAATATTTTCGGGTATATAGCGATGAATGACACAGTCGCAGTGCAACATTTGTTGCTGCAACATTTAATAATTTTATGACAAGGAAAAGTGTGATGTTGAGAAAATAAATTAAACGTATAAAAGAGGAGGGGTGGAAAAATATTAATGGAATGAAACAGGAAACAACAATAACAACAATCTAATTGAAAGAAAATTCAAATTAACATCAATAACAACAACAACAACAACGACAATAGTAATAATAGCAGCAGCAACAACAACAACATTTTATTGTTAATAAGAAAAATAATAATTGCTCCAACATTTATACTCAATGTGTATACGTATACATTGAAACGATACACGATCTCAACCAATATTTGCATCCCATAATGAATATTACCACCACCACCACCACCACTATCACCATCATTCACCACTCACCCACCCCACTTCGTTGAGTTAGCAACACGAAGCGAAACATACGTACGTACACAACACGATATGTGACGAGCCAAAAAATGTTGCTATTCAAACACAGAGCAAAGCAAAGCGAACACACGATGTTAATTCAAGTCGTCGCAAAATGCGACGATGTATGTCGTACGTATGTACGTTACAATAACAATATCCTATGTGTGTGTACGAGTATGTATGTATGAATGTATGCACACATGGGAACACGGTCGAAATAAAAGAATAATAATAATAATAATAATAATAAAAACAGAAAAATGGAATAAAAATCAAATAGTAGCGAGAGCATTGAAAAAGACCCAGCAACTCAGGCAACATTTTCAGTTGAATTTGTACACTTGGTAGCGTTGGTTCGCTTTTCTTCAACATTATAATAAATACAAGTAGTTGCGCTTTGATTTATATCTACATGTTTATTTTTGGCGCCTTTTCATTGAATTGAAAATAAATTTAAAATTATTTTTTTTGTGAAACTCTAAAAAAAAAAAGAAAAGTGTAAAAAGAAATTAGACCACAAGCGGATACATTTAAATAAAATATATACCTAACTACATTTTGTTATTAATGTTGTTATAAAAACAATTGAAAATGTAAATTGTGCAATTAATTGTGAAAACGAGGAAATTCAAAAATATCAAAGAAGCATTTCTTTTAACGTTGACATCCTGTGCGTCATTTATGCACGTAAATACATTCTTTTTTACTCACTGATGTTTCACCTTCAATTCAAATTGACAATTTGGTTTGTTTTTTGTTTTGACAATTTACAAAATTGAACTGTTTTAAACAGATTCGGTGCTAATTATTGTATTTTAACGGTATATATTAAAATTAAAATATTGTGAGAGGGAGTATATTGTGTCGTTTAGGTACTACTTACTTCGTTATTACGCTCTTTAGTACCTACTACTTGAACTAGAAGTGCGAAATAAATAATCTTTTGACATACTAAATTCACTTTGCTATCGTCTACGAAATTATTAATGTTTGTTTAAATTTTTATTTCGTCGTAATTAAAATTGTAGTTGAAAAGAAATATTCGTTTCATTTTTTTTTGTTAAATTGTGTCTGTGCTTTTATTAAATTAAGGTAAGTTTATAGAATACTATTGGTTTAGTACTAATATTAATATTTTTTAAAAAGT
This sequence comes from Megamerina dolium, assembly GCA_963854835.1. Lineage (NCBI taxonomy): Eukaryota > Metazoa > Arthropoda > Insecta > Diptera > Megamerinidae > Megamerina > Megamerina dolium. The sequence continues at coordinate 52,589,202 of OY978529.1, forward strand.
TACTTTTATTTTTGTAAGTGGATACTTATACACATAAAAACATATTTTTTATTCAGCTCTTATTAGCAAATGTGTAAAAGTTACGTCTAACAACACGTGCACTAGGAAGTCGGCATTTACGTACGTTCAGGGTAAAGTCTGTAGGTTGATACAGCCGTTTTTTGATATTGTGGTTATTTATGTTCTTGATGTTAGCATCTTTAATTTATTGACGAAAAATTTTTTTTTTCAAATTTTATAATTGTTTATTTGGGAAGTTTGCTAAATTTTTTAAGAAATCTATTGCTACTTTTTACTTTTTCTTTGCAAATTATTATTTAAGTATTTTCACTTTGAATATTTTAAAAGATAAGTAAAATTTTAATAGACATTGCAAATGTATTATTTCACATATTTGGAATTAATTGTCGCATAATTATTACATTGGCAATTTCTTAGTCGCCAACCCAATATTTACATTTGATAAATAGCTTTTTTTTTACCATATATGTTTTTCCGAAATTATAGTATATCATAATTTTGGGCTTCAAAAGTAATATCAGTGCCAAACTTTGAGCTTTTCCGCTGCACGCAATATATGAATGAATATGACTATACCTACTAGTATAAATATACATATATACTCTTCATGTACTTTGTACCACTTGCAGTTTAAATCATGCATTAATATTGGGCACATTAAGTCTGTTGAAGATAAAAATAATTGATGCATTTGGGGAATGTAATTAAAAAAAAAATTCCTATTGATTAAACTGTTATCAAGACATTTTCCTATAAGCATGAGAATAATAATCAAAGCAAAAAGTCTTTTATTTAAATAATGTGGATACGTATGCATGTATGTATGTATGTATGTATGTATGTATGTATATATGGATAATTGTGCAGAGACGACTAATCAAACTATGAATAAATTGTTCATGAAAATCATAAAATTATATTTAGCAAAAATATAAATGCTGTTTTAATGATTTCACAAGAAGGAGAAAATCAGTATAAATGTGCGACTACATTAAGGTGACTCATAAAAATAAATAAATATGTGGCACTTAAAGCCCCAAAGGGCTCATTGGCCGAGCTTCTCTTCCATTACTGTTGTGCGTCTTAAATTTTGGACAGTATTAGAATGGACCTACTTATTTTAGCCGGTTCCGAACGGCAGAACACTTGTGACATCACTTTTTCTGAGCTTTGTCACAGAGTTCTTTTTAGAAGCTTTTTCATGGCAAGTTGTTACTGTCGGAAGAATTGCCAATTGCTTGCCGACAGGTGGGTACCGATTTAAAATATCTAGCGAATACTTTATTATATGACTTTTTAGTTTCTTGGACAACAAATAAAGATTTATATTTTATTTGAGTATATACATACATGCTTATATTAAATACTGTTCTATTACATACGAGATTTGTATAAATATACAACGTATGTTTTGCCCCAATAGAAATTAATAGAATTCATATAGAAAAACTGAATATTTGTGACTCTGGGGCACATTTGATTTTGGCGTCTTCTGTGTGGAGGCAGTATAATATTTAAAAATCATCAGTTCTGAATATGTATAGTGAAATTTTAACATACTAAGAGCCAAGAAATTTAATAGCACCCTCTAAATACCAAAAGGAGCAACACGTGGTTTTGTCTGTTTGAGGTTTGTGATGTAATTTTTCAAATAAATTAACGCATAAGAACCCTTAATATAGGAATTATCTAAAATTTAGAACAGCTAAAGAAAATGTAAAAATCGGTTTATCATATCTAAATAGTTGCACACGTAAGGCAATATCGGATTTTTTTTCCAACTGACATCATTTTAAATGAGTAAGTTTATTGGCATAAAAATTTGAATTTAAATAAATCACAAATGTGTAACTATAAGTATAGTATAAATATAGCATATATTGTACATCCTGTGTACTTGAAGAAATTTGGCAAAAAAAAAAAAATAAAAAATAAAAAAATAAAAAAAAATGTTTGATAAAAATCTTTACTTACTAGGAATAATATGTCTAAGGTCTGTCTGCTTTATGCTATTAAAATGGTTATTAGTTAGTCTAAAACACAAAACTGGATAGTAAGAATAATTAAAATAGTATTAAATTAATATAAATTTTTTTTTACAGTTTAACTGTGGTGATGCCGAAGTTTACATACCCTACACTATGTCAATAGCAAATTTCACATATAGATCAGCGTTGTGTTCGCACATTTTCGCCCATTCACGAACTCAGCCATTGGTTGGTTGAAAATAATCTTAGACCTTGCGCGAATAGACAGATAGACCTAATATAATGATAGCAAAATTTAGATAAATCGACTTAGATCATGATCTGATTAAAAATATATATATTTTTTCCATATCCTTCACCTCTTTTCATAGCTCTTACAAACGGAAGTACACACTCAATATACTCTTGACATTTTAAGTGTAGGGAATTCAAAATATATACACTAACTAGTTTTATGTATGCATATTCAAGTAAAAGTCGAATATTTAATAGTTCAACATGGAAAGAAGAATGCTTTCAAATAGCTCTATTAACTAGGCGCCATAGGAATTATAATATTCGTTAAGCAATAAATTCTGAATAAATCTAACAAATCTGATCAAATCTAGAGAAATCTTTTGAAAAGAAATGAAAATAGATCACAAATTTTTGATATTTGCATGTTTTTTTTTCAAAGCGGTTAATAGTTTCAAAATTAAGAAATTTCAGCTCGTGGTTGAGTAAAAAAAAAAACACAACAACAACAATTTTCTGTAAAATTAATAAAATAAAATGAATTTGTTATGAATGCTGGCCACAAACATTTGTTCTTTCTCGTTTCATTATTATTTAATGAATGAAAGAAATGTGTGAATATGAAATGCAACAAATCGTTATTTATTTATTTATGTTTCAAGTTTCAAAATTTCTTGCAAATTGAACGAATGCAAATAAAATTTTGTGATTATTTATTTTATTTGGTTTTATTTTTGCTATTACATGTGCACATTTTGTTTACAATAATTTCAACAAATATGTAATTAATTAAATCTCACGTAAAATCTATATTTACATGCATAGACGTCAAACAACTATTGACGATGATTTGCAAGAAATGATAAGTACAAATATTTATATATATATACTCGTGCTATATTCATACTTGCGTCTATAATATGCAAATAAATATAAATTTAACATACTTATACAATATATTGACTACAAATGGAATATGCATTTATCAAAAATTCAACAAATTTAAAATTGTATAAATAACTATTAATTGTAATTGAAAAATAAGTCCATTTAATTGCACTCGATTTAGACTACCTATATATTTATATACGATATATAAGTGTAGGCATCCATAATTAACGCGTTTCGATAGTGAATTAGTGTGAAAAAGTATTACAATTGACAATGGCGTCGTCCTAATTACATATATTTACTTAATTTGATAATAGCACACGCATACAATATGTTTTTTTTTTTAGCAGAAACAAATAAGAGTGTATGTAAGTAGGTGCAACTCAGTGTTTTTTTTTGTACTTAATGCATATTTATAATAAACAATGTGATTAAAATTATGGTATTCACAATCTGATGTTTTAAGCAACGTTCTTTATTTCTTTTTTATTTTTATATAATTTTATTGTTGAGTGTAAATTCTGTAACAGTAATAATAAGTAGGTTCCTTCTAATACTGTCCAAATTAAGACGCACAACAGTAATGGAAGAGAAGCTCGGCCAATGAGCCCTTTATGGCTTTAAGTGCCACATATTTATTTATTTATTTTATACATTCTGTATTAGAAGTATTTAGAAATTATTATTTGAAAGACACGCGCAAAAGATTTCGCTAAAATTTCTATTTCTATGAGTTGGCAGCACTGTACTAAGTCACCAACAGGAATTTGAACACCATCCATCACTCAATGTGAAGTGAATCTTTTGAGTACTCTGCGATTTCAATAGTAAAGATGTAGAAAAATAATTTTTAATGTTTATTAAAAGACAAAAACCATGTGAAATGTGATGTGATAATTTTCGCCAACTAAACAAGACAGTTAAGCATGATTTCACTGCTGACATATTTGATTATTTGACGCATTGTAATACTTCAAATGTTCACTCTATATGAATATAATATAAGTAGATGTAACACTCGACTCAATTTAATACTAATAATAATCTCAATATCAAGTCCGTTAAATTGTCTACAGGCATCAATGTCAAAGAGCACATTTAAATACTGTGAATACCCTAAAAAAGTTATAAATAAATAACAAACAAATAAATATAAATTCATTAACTACCTATAAATTGTAACAGATTAAGATAACGAATTTTTTGTACAGTGTCGGGCAAAAAAATGTAAACATCATTTTTCACAAAACGTGATATTCAAAAATTTTGCGGACGTATTTCAGCATGCATGCATTCTTACTTCTTATTTGTATTGTAGCAAAGTTAGCTTATATTTTATATATACATACATACATAGTTTTACCCCAAAATTCCACAATCGTTTTATAAATATTCTCACAATTATATAAATGCATACATATTCTATTGATTAATACTGCTGATTTAAGTTATTTTAAATTAAAATTAATTTGGATTTTTATTTAAAATTAACATATATAATTTGCATGATTTATTAATTTATGCATACGAACAATACTAACATACATTTTATATTGATTAATTTTCTTAAATTTGTCTAAATAATTTTATATCATTATGACCATCATTATATAAACTAAGTCACCTATTTAAGTTGATTTGTTTAAATATGTAAATAGCTTTGAAGAAGATTAAAACAAAACAACAAAAAATAATAATGTCAGAAGTGTATGTAAATAAAGCAGAAAAATGGTTTTTAAAAAATTGTCAACTCATTAATTATCACATACTTATAAAAACCTATTCATAGGAAATAAATATAAAATTTTTGTTAATTTAGCAATAAATGTATTTTGTTATTTTGTGAATTTTAACATATATACAAAAATTATTTAATATGATTCTCCTAACTTTTTTTTTTAGATTCTCATGCCAAAAATGTCTAATACAGAGAAAAAAGGAGTCAATAATATAAGAAGTAAGTTATTTCAAAGCATCTTTTAAATTTTCAAATATATTTTTTTTTTATATATAAATGATTAAATTATTAATAGATTTTAAAAACTATACTCACTAATACTAACTTCCTTAAAAAAAGTATATATTTTTATATTAAATTCAAATAAATGCATGTAAATGATTTTTCTCATATGTGGTGCTTCAACTTATTGTAAAAAAAAAAAATCGTAAAGCAAAATGCAGTTGTTTGCATTGTATCGAACTAAAGTAATCTCATCCCCATCGACAATATTGTTGTTATCATTATTATGTGGAAGAATACCTAAGGTAAACTTTTAGCAATGAAAGTACCATTAAGTACCCATGATTACCGTTTACCGGATAATATTATAAACTGGACCAAAGTGAAATGAATTGGTTACGCATGTTACTTTATGCTGTACCCATAATTTAACTGTAAAATTCTCTTTGTAAAAGTATTGCACATATGTTGCTTTCCATCACGTGATTTCTCAAGCGTCACATGTTCAAATAATTTTCCACATTATGCACATATCGAAGGACATTTTTTACTTAATCATTTATGCCAATGGGAAATCCATATTTCGATATTTAATTTTTTGTCATTGCAAATATATATTTCTAATTTTTGTATGGGTAATTGGTACCTATAGTATATATACTATGCAAACTTGGACGAAGAATCGCTAATAAATATGTGTATTGGCGGTATAACATATAGCTATACTATATTTGAGACACTATACCATTCATGATAAGTAAGCATGATATAATGCATTAGGTACGCATTACTTTTCCATCTGGGTATAATAACTCTCGCCACCAGTATATACACACTACACACACACACACAGTTGCCAATAATTCGCACATGTCAGACAATAGAAGGCAGAAGAGCATTCGCATAACGTTGTCGATCAGTTTGCCTTGTCTGATGGTCGCTTACAGTTTTTGTTTTTGTCTAATCGTTTGACTGCCTGCATGCCACACAGTTACTTATTTGTTGTTGTTGTTGTTTCTATTTGAAATTATGCCAAGTAAGCATTAAATGCCGCTACGCATACAAGGTATGCACATATGCCTATGATCATGTGAATGCATACATATTAGGAGGCCACGAGGCCGAGCCTCTTTTCTGAGTAATAATAAATATGAACAATGATGAAAATGAGAGGGAAAAAAAAAAACAATGTAGAAAATTAACACAACAATGCTATATAGTATATACTTAAATGTAATTGTGTATCCAAGCTCATCTATATATTGTTGTTAATTATCATTGGTGATTTTTTTGAGATAGTGTCGATATAGTTAATTTTAATATCAATATCAAATTAAATCAGTTGTAAAAATCAAATGATGATCATTGATGTATTGCATTTTGAAATTGTCATCATTTTATATATTGTTAATATGCGTGTTTATTGTAAATTGCCATCATGAAGATCGACTGACATGCAATCGTTTGTATGTACATAGTATGATAATTGTGCAATTTAATTTTAATTTAAATGCATTACAATAGCTACAATTGTTTGACACCAAATTTCATACCATTTCTTTTTTTCTTTCTTTCTCACAGTTTATCACTTTTTCTTACACTCTCTTTTCTCCATGCTATTAAAGTACTATTTTTTTTTGCAATCTTTAATGTCGTGACAATGTACCCATATGACCCATACGATGATACGATTTATTAATTGATAATTTTGATAAATTGTCAGAGTCTGAATGAAAGCCAAAGTATAAATTGAATTGGTGATATGTATGTATAAAGAAATAAAAAATGCAGCAAGTAAATTGAATGAACTCATGCATCAAACCAAAGGCAATTACGAATCAAGCTCAATTTAATATGCATCAATATACATACTACTCGTATATCAATGAGAGATATATTGACTTGTGCTACATATATGTATGTATATATGTACATAGAGATGTTCAATTAGGATGATATTTTGTGCTAAATTTCGGTTTTTGAACGTGTCATGAACCCATTTCCAATTCGTTATGATGAAGCGCTAATGTGCTTTAAAAATATTTATAAAAATGACTTTAAATGTTAACAAATCGGTAATTGACATACCATTTGTTTGTGCGTTTTTGAAAAAAAATTTTCTCTTTGGTTTTATTTTTACGAAAAAATTCGAGAGATTTACTTATTGAATATGCATTGTTCAATTATTTCATTTTTTCTATATTGTTTACAATTTTTATATTACCATTTTATTACAACGTATATTATACGCGATAATTAGATTGACAAGATAACTAACGAATGCAAAATGGAAAATAAAAATATTCATACATAGGTATGGTAAATGCATATATAATATATTTAGCGCCATATATAGATATCAGGTGTAGTAAAAAGAAATCTATTATTTTACCAATAGATGGCTTTAGTAATCTCTATCTCGCGTTGTATAAGTGCGATCGGGTTACGCTAGATGGCGTTAGAAAGATAGAATTTCGTACTAAATAAACTTTTTAGGCAGTTTTGTGATTGCTTGACTCAGTATTGTTTGAGCACGCGTCAGAGATGGACACCGCCAAAGATGCTAAAGAGAAAATACCCCATATTTTACAGTTTTTCTTCGATATAGGCGAAAACGCAAGCCAGACGGCTGAAAATGTGAATAGTGTTTATGATCCTGATACTGTAACAGCAAATCACGAGCAATTTTGGTTTCGTCGATTCCGTTCCGGAAATTTTGATGTCAAAAATATCGATAAAATAATGGAAATAGTCGAGTCTGACCGTCATGTAAGCACTGCTTCTATTGCCCAGGAGCTAATGATTGCACAAAAAACCGTTTGGAACCATTTAAATGAGGCTGGATGCAAAAAGAAGCTCCATGTATGGGTGCCACACGAATTAACGGAAAAAAACCTCATAGGCCGAATTTCCATCTGCGAATCGCTGTTGAATCGCAATAAAATCGATCCCTTTCTGAAGCGGATGGTTACTGGTGATGAAAAGTGGGTCGCTTACAATAACGTCAAGCGAAAACGGTCGTGGTCGAATCGCGGTGAGCCGGCGCAAACGGTGGCCAAGCCAGGATTGACGGTCAATAAAGTTTTGCTATACATTTGGTGGGATTGGTAGGAAATCATCTACTATGAGCTGCTCCCCTACTGCCAAACTCCTAATTCGGATCTGTACTGTCAACAATGAAGGAAGCAATCGGTCACACACATCGATAGTGACTCGCCAGAAGCTCTGGGAGCTTGGTAGAGAGGTTCTTATGCATCCACCTTATAGTCCGGACCTGGCACCAAGTGATTACTATCTGTTCCTATATATGGCGAATGATATTGCTGGTGAAAAATTCGGTTCAAGAGAAGCTTGTGAAAATCGACTGTCCCACTTTTTTGCCAATATAGGGACGAGGGTTTCTATGAGAGTGGCATTTTGAAATTACCTTCAAAATGGCAACAAGTTATCGAACAAGCCGGTGCATATTTGATCTAAATCGGATCATTCTAACTATGCTAAATAAAACCTTCAATTTAATGCAAAAATGATGGATTTCTTTTTACTAGACCTTATATGTTTAAAATTCATTAATAATAAAACGCAAATAGAACAAGAAACAACAAAACAATATAATGAATATAATTGAATGTAAATTTAATAATAATATGAAGTAACAACCACAACCACAATAATAATAATTACACGTTAGGGTTGGGTCAATACAAAATTATAACGCAGGTACAAGAAACTTTAAGAGAAAAAAGAACAAATTGTTATATAAAATCTCTATATAAATATATTTTACATTAAGTTGAATATGAAATATGATTAAAAAAAAAAATCTAATAAAATAAATGTGCTCTGAACTGAATCCTTAGAACTCTATCAATAGAACCTTGATTTTATGTTTTTTGCTCAGTGTACTATACATACATATGTGGGACTTATTACGTGGCATCATCGTTTCATGAAAAAGTTCATATGCATGTATGTAGGTAGTCGGAATGACTCATTTGTTGCTGGTCATGTTTTGTTCTGTGTGTCCTTAGACGATTATACTATAAATATGGTATAAATAGTATGTATAATACAAAATGTGATAGTGATAGTTAATAAACTTTTAAGTATTTAGACCTTCACTGACAGTCAAGCGCCCACTTACGCCTTATGTCTAATAAAATTGGAGCGAATGAATAGTTTTGTTGTTGTTGTTGCTGTCGTGGAATGTGTGACATACACGACAAGCAGATATATGAAATATACTTATGGTACATGTATGTATGTATATGTGATTTCTATTACGCATACAAAAGCATTGAATTGTTTTATTTATATAGTAGCGCCAATGAGTCCTTTATACCATACATAACATACATATGGATAAAGCTATTAAGAGGCACACTTAATACGTATAGTAACTGTACGTATGTATGTATGTGTGTACTAATTTAATACGTAAGCAAATAATTTGTCCTCTGTGCTAACCTTGAGCGTTGTACTGTTGAAAGTTTGGTTGGTTAACTTACAACATGTAATAAAGTAGTAATAATGATAACAATGAAATAACAAGAATAATAATAAAACGAAAGGAAAATAATATGAGCCATATACGATTACATAAATAGATAGATACTATATATTTCAGTCATGCTAATATGAATTGACGACATAACTAGATGTTAATATTTACATATATGTATCTATGTACATTCATACTACAAGAGCCTTTATAGCTACCATAACAACAGCTACATACATTCCTTGTGCATGTGCATATAATCACATGTATTAAGGTTAAGGTTGCAAAGCCCGAAAGCGGAAAAAGATATTACAGATATTTGCAAATGTTTTAATCTAAATTCAAACAAAATAGACCATTAATTACTTTAGTTATACAACTTTTAATATTAATTTAGTAGGCACTATATGGTATCAAAATTGTGATGTGGCACATAGAAAAGCACTATTTTTCTGCTATAACTCCAAAACGTTTTAAAATATCCATTGATGTCTTGAGCAAAATAGAAGCTCTCATTATAAAAATTCGCTTTACGCACAACCTCATAAAATACGTCAATCTAATTTATTACGGAAATATTGAATAGATTTCATATATTGTAAAATATCCCAGATATTGTTACATGACGAAATGCTTCTTTTAATACCGCATTTAAATAGATGTTAGGCATTAGAGACATTAAAATAATATTTCTGAGCTTCTATTTCAGTAATTAATGCTATGGAACTTTTGTGGATATACTTTTTCGAGCTTTGTCAAAGAGCTTTTATGTAAGCTTCGTCGTGGCAAGTTTTGTACCGAAATATAGCATGCTCTATTTAAAAGTTTTCAAGGCTATCTGAATGCGTCATGCCGGGCTTGATTATACTAGTGATTCTCTATGCATTTTTTGTTATTTAATATAATTTTGTTTAAGAAATTTGCCATTGTTTATAATAACACTTAAGAATATAATTATAAAACAATAAAAAAAAAAGAATTGAATTTATTTAAGCTTTTCATATAATCAAATAGTATGTATTTAATTGTAATTTTGATTTTTCTTTGCTTAAAAAAAATGATTTACTATTTCAAGTCATTTTAATCGTATGCTTGATTGATTATGTACACTTCCTTGCTAATGAACGGTTGCAATTTTTATTTCCTATTGCAATTTGATATGCAATGCAAGTATTTTTGTTATTTCGTACAAAATAAAACATTTAATAAAACAAAACAAAAAATACTTCACGTATTGCCAAATATGCGTGAATTATATGGTTAGGCATTTAAAAACAACAATAATAAATCAATACTTTTATTTAGTTGTTTTTTGTGGTATTTAAGGATTTTCAATAAAGGTTGAATTTTACAAGGTTTAGTTTGTTTGTGTGTGTTTTTTTTTTGCAAGTGTACATTTTTTTGTATTGTGTTTATATTTATTTGTGTACTCATTATTACACAATTGAAAGCTAGACGTTGTTAAAATGTTACACACACACACACACAGACCTTCCTGTTTTTTTTTTCTCTCCATTCTAATTACATGTACTCGTGCATATGCGATGAATTGTGAATTACAATAAGGTGACAATAATCACACAAACTTACAGTACCTGTGACAAATTAGTATTCTTAGAAAAAACAAAAATCCATTTAATTATTGAATTATTTCTATTTACGAGGACAATAAACGTTAATATATAACAAAACACAGTGTTGCACGAACATACTTGATTTGATAGTGATTTGATATTAGTAATATATTCGATTGGTGGTACTAGCATTCGAAGAATTATCAACAACAAAAAGTGATCAAGTGAAATTATGCATTAGAAGCTAAACGAAAGTTGTCGAACATACGAAAAGGCATATTTGGACAGCAGTCTATTGCAAATACAAATAATGCACGCTTATATGCAGTTAAGTGTCACTTAAGTGTGTACAAATGTAATAAAATCATGTCACATGCTTTTACAATGCAGAAAAAAACCACAAAAAAGAAAAAAAGTATATATATTGTAAGTGTGCAATAATTGTATATTTAAAATTTCCCGCATTTTTATTATTATTAGCTATTACACCATTATCTGGAGTTTATAATATTTTCAAAAGTGTTTAGTTATTGTAAAAACAATATAAGTAAATTTAATCAGTGAAACGTAATGTGACAAATGCATTTGTTGTAAAAAGTAGCAAATCATATAATAAAATAATATAATAAGTATGTATGTATATATAGTAATACAAAACAACAACAACAATTTAGTATGACTAATTGTTAGAGCAATGTAGTCATACCCCAAAGACGTCCATGAATGTATTGAAATTTGTATATAAAAGCTTTTATTCTGACGGTTGAATATCATTCATTTTGTTGTTCTGTTATTTTTGTTGTTGTTGTTCCTTGTAATGTATAATTCACTGGTATAAATAAGTACATATGTAGAGTATTATGGGATAAGTTAGTATTAATCAATTTCTAAAAGCTACAGTAACAGTTGTGATTTTACCATTTTCAAATTATATGGAGAATATAAAAATTATTATATATATTTTTTTTTAAATTCAATAAAAAATTGTTTAGAAAAAATGTTTGTTTTTTTTCCAAATTGTATTTGACTTTATAAAGTGCAAGATTAGAACTAAATTGCACTTTATTTTACACATTTGCAATTATTCATAAATTTTTAATGATAAATAGCATTTTATTGAAACATATTTTTATGGAAATAAAACTAAATTACAGTTTTTACCAACACTAGTCACTTGTAATATACAATTTGGGGCATATAATTAGTTGCTTTTTAAACTAAACTTTTGAAACTAAACATATTTTTGGAATAATCAAAGATTCATGATCTTTCGTAACCAGTTCAGTAATGAACTTAATTAGTCATTAAATTTATTCATTTTCTTAATTTGCAGACCTCGTGTTACCTATGTTATAGCGCTACTTTTATAAATACGATAATATCTCTAGGTTACCATTGGGAGTTTCATGCTTTTTCAGCTTTTCGTAATTGAAATTAAATTTTAAATCGGGGTTTGTAGTATTTTTGAGTTGTATTTCCGACAACAATGTCCCTTTTCATACTATTCGAACTAACACTTCCATGATTACTGGGAAGAGAAGCTTAGTGAACAGGGGCTTCAAGTGTCAGCTTGATTCAAAAAATTGAAATAATACTGTTTTTTAAAGTAATTTAAAGAATGAAACTGAATAGTTTTCCAAATATGCTGCTTTCGTTTTATTTCATAGCTAATTAACCAAAATATTGCAATATTTTTCTATTGTAATTTAAACCGCAAATAAAAAGGATGAAAACTTTTAACCCAAAAAGCATTTATTTCGATAAAATGAAGATAGATAGATAGATGATGCTTGCAAGATAAAAGATGTAAACTTGAATAGTCTTTCGAACAACAAATCCATTTGACTTTAATTGGCATTTCAAAGAGTTACTAGCGGTCAAAGAAAACACTACGCCAACTTAGCTCACAATCCCCTATATGTTTCACACTTTACATATGTATTCATGTATATAAACAAATTGATGAAAAAACAATAATATATTGTTAATGTAGATTTATTTACACATTTTATTGAATTATATATTTTGTAAAAAATATAATTTTTTAATATTATTAATAATAAAAACCATATGAGTGTGCGCTGTTAATGTATTGTTTACACGTGGATTTTTTAATATACATAAATCTTTTTCTATAAATACGAATGTTTTTGTGTAGTAGATATTAATGGTGTCACAGTTGGAATTGAAAGAGGGCGTGTTTTGTATTTCAATAGACACAATACACACCTTCTTTTTCATATTTATTAATAAATTTCTCGTTTTTTGGTCAGTAAATAAAATTTTTAAATATACATGCGTATCTATTAATGATCAAATTATGTTAATTCTTTTATGTAGTGTATGTGTGTGTGTGTGCCTACATATTGTCTTACATATGTTTTGCATTTGATTGACCTCTACTACATATTATTGTTGTTTTTTTTCGTAATTATTTATTTATTGGAATAAACAAGATTTATCTGGATTAGTGTAGATTTTATTGAACAACATCAACAACAACAGCAACAGCAGCAGCAGCAGCACCAGCGCCATCAAATGCGATTGCATCAAATACAAAGCACAAGCTACCAACAATGACATTGACTGATTATACATACTCACATAACATATGGGTATTGACAAACAAATAACGGATAGTAGGTATGAGGGAACAATGTGCAAAGCGGGTGGGAATAGAAAGAAATATGTATGTAAAACCAAATCGAACTAAACATTTACTAGGAAATATATAAATCGCTCTGAAAAAAAAGTTCAATTAAATAACACAACACACAACGATGACATTGTAGACGCTGACGCTGACGCTGGCGTCGATGACGTTGGCAACATTGGCGGATAACAATGTTGCTGAAAACGTGTGCGTATATATTTTGAATGGAATGCTTTGAACGCTACATATCTATTTATAAGACAATGAATGACTTCATCATCATAATTATCATCATTATCACATCATCATCATCATTAGCCTGCTCATCATTATAATAATCATACACCGCCTTAATCAGCAGCAGCACCCATAAGTCCTTGCCATGTGCGTGAGTCTGCTCCATATTTCAAAAATAAAATTCTAAAACAATTCTAAGTTTACTACTTACCTACTATTGAGCGAATATGCGAACAAAAGAAAAAACGTATAATAATGCGAATGAGATTAGAATTGTATTTATGTATGTACATATATACAAAATTCTAGTCGCGAAATGCGGAGCAATAAATAGAGTTCATGACATTTGTTGAAATGTATAATTTTTTGTTGTATTTTGAAAAATGAAACGCGTATAATATTTTCAAATATTATATAAATATGTCTATACAAATGTATAAATGTAGAGGAAAATACCCCAGACATCATTGTCTGCTGACGTTGGTGATGCGTCAATGAATGACTTTGACCTGCTGCTGTTGATGTCAGTTAGTCAGTCAGTCAGTCAGTGAGGCAGTCAGTCAATTTTTACGTCAATATTTGATATTTCATATATGGACTCTAATCTATATTCATATTGCATGTATGTACAGACTACGATAAGACTACGGAATGTGTTTATTATGTTCGTCTACCGATTAAGCTCAAATTATATTTTATTTACCTCTTATTTATTAAAATTCCAATTCTAATCCATATATGAATAATTGTATGATATTTTATGAATTTATGAATGTTTATGATTCTATAATAGAATATTTTAAATATTTCCATGCTCTTCTTTATTCATCTGTGTGTTTGATGATATCTATGTATGTATAGTAATAGAAATTACATGAAGAATGGAAAATGTTTATATTATTTTCTGAAGTTCATAATAAAGTTAAGTAAACAATAACAATGAAGAACAACAGTAGAAATTGTCTGGAAACGGCTAGAGGAGCCTATAAGCGTTAGTGGGATTTCACTCTTCTCCGAGTTGTGTCACAAAACCCGCTTTTAGAAACTTATTTATGGCAAATTTCGAATTGCAATTAAGTAAATACATTTCGAAAACGTTTGGACATCATTAGCAAGTATCAAATTTTATTGAGCCCATTTGGTATTCGAATCTACAGCTTCGATAGCGTAATCTATCAAATCAATTCATTACGAGCTCATACTGTGCTTTCCAAAGAAACCATCTTCGCTGTAGAAGTGAGAATAATAGAGAACCCTAATTTGTCGATTCGACTCCTTTCTTAACAACTGCTGCCCATTGATCCATTTGGTCTATTCTCTCTCAAAATTAAATGTGGAGCCAATGTTATGGTCAATTATGAGCGCTACAGATAAATGATTAGCGACATTTATCTATCTATCTATACAGCTCGTGAGACTATCACTTTATTGAAAGGAACTTTTGATTTTTTGGTTCATCTCAAGGAATAGGCTTATTTAGCCACCTGGGCATGTAATTTATCCATTTTGGACTACTTTTTGTGTGGGTACATTAAGATACTGGTCTTTGCTGATGAATCAACTGCAATTTACAACATGTAAGCCAGCATTCGGTGTGCTATTAGTGAAACAGGGCGATGTCACGATTGCGTTACGCCTCTTTAATTCGTAGAAAACAACAAGAGGAGTTCGGAGCATTTTGTAAGAATTTCTTCTTAGTTATAAGTGAAATTATGATTAAAAATCAATATTTATGCATTTCGTGTGTGCGAATTTAATTTAAGGACATTATTTGTACCAAACTACATTTCATAGATAGGCATTAGGAACTAAAGTAAAAGCATTAACACAACAAAATTAAATTAGATCGAATGAAATGGCATGTGCTTGCATCATTCGATATTAAATATAGAAATCATATTCAAAAGAGAATAGTCAAAGTTCGAAACGAACACAACATGAATGGGGATGACATTTATATGCATACATATATAAGCACACATTTGTAGTGTGTATTGCCAGTTAACTGGGCACAATATCAAACTTCTTAACTTCTGTATTCTTTGTCTGTAAGGATTATTGCAAATATTGTGAAATATTGAAATGATACTTTAGCATTTCTGGTTGCTATTTTTAATTTTGTATTTTATGATAATTATCTAATATTAATAATTAATTTAATTTTCATAGATATTGCTATAAATATATTTATTGTGATCATTTGTATTTTTCTATTAATCAAAAACGGTTGTGCAAGCAATGGTTTTATATCGACACACCCATATATATATACATATGTATGTATATACATAAATATGTACGTATGTACATACATATCTGGTACCTATGATATTTTTGGCATCGAAACATATTGAAACAACTGTTGCTTGTTTTATTTCAACACAGCCGACGATGTCAACTAAGCAACAAGTACATGTTTTTTTTAGACATATATACATATTTATATATACACATGTATATATGCATATGTATAAAGTATATCTTGTTTGTAGCATAATTCATTTACTGCCCTGCAGTCTGAGCGAGAGCTAATAGATCTTTGTAGTTAGTTATAGAATCGGCAAATTGAATTGTAAATAAAAAATAAAAAAATTAAAAATTTGCCATAGGATAATTTCAAAGTAATACTGAATGAGCCAGTTGAAAACGAAAATGTGTATTTTTTTCTTGTAACTATCGCATAAGACTTGAACTCCTTGGAACTCCTTGGAACTATCCGTTTAAAGATAATTCTCCAATTTAATCAAGAAATTTACAAACAATATAGAAATATTGAAATATTGAAATTGAAAATTTGTATTTTTTTCTTGTAAATATCGAATAAGACTTGAACTCCTTGGAATTGGTTCCTATCCGGTTTAAGGGTAATTTACCAGGAGTCAATTGAATGAAAGTTAGAAGCGAAAAGTGGCAAAAATTTAATCAAGAAATGTATAAACAATATATAAATATAGCAAATACAAAAGGAAAATATGAAAAAAAAAAAAATACAAAATGATGTTAAGAGCTTAGTTAGTTATGTTAGCTTAGAGATAGGTAGATGGAATGTTAATCAAAGAGTCATAGATTCTTAGAGAACTAGTGTAACTATTATTGTTTAAACAATTCTGTTGCATTGTAGACGTAATGGTAATCAAAGAGTCATCGATTCCCAGAGAACTAGTGTAACTACAATTGTTTAAACAATTCTGTTGTATTGCAGACGTGTGATATCTGAATAATGTACAAATATAGGTATATATATACTATTTCCACGCTTAAATGCTATACAGATGCTCATATATACACATACATATACATCCGCACATGTAGTATGACGTCAACAACCGACCACAACAGCGACGACGACGACAGCAATAGCAACAGCGACCACAACACACGCTACAATAATAATAATAATAATAATAATAATAATAATAACAACAACAACAACACCAATAACTTAAAATACACAACATCTACAACGGATGGATGGACGAGCCCCCTTTTTTTCTGCCTTGTAGCGTGTGTGAGTGCGCTGATGTATGTATACACATAGATATACGTACATACATGCATACATACATATATATGTATGTCTCAATTTCAGTTTTTATATTATTTCTTCTTCATCTTATTTTCGTTATAAGTACATATTTGTATTTAGTACTTAATTAATTGTTTTTTGTATTTACTGATATTATTGAAAGAAGTACCTTCAATTATTGTTTTGTTTATTTCTTTTTTTGCAAAAAAAAAAAAAATAAAAATATTAATTCAACGTTAATTTTGTCATTATGATGACATGGTGATGCCACTATTACGCTATTATTTAATGACTACTTTCTTATTATACATATGAGTATATTTTGATATCGGCTCCATGGAAATTTTCCAACAGAAATTCTACATATAGCATTACTACACATGCATACATATTATTCACAAATGTGTACTCGCACGCTTTTGTTCATTCTGTGTTGATTTATAGATAGTTTATAGTACAGCATGAAACTAGGACATAGTCCAGTGATCTTTTGTGAGGCAATTCATATATATTGTAGTATATGAACGTTACGCGTAGCAAGTTAGTGTGTAGTGCATTTCTTATATATTTATTTCCTATAAGTGTGGTCTGTGATAAGAGTGAATTTTATAATATTTTATTATATTATTTAAATTCGTATATATACATAGTTATGAGGAAAAGTTGAATGAAGTCTCATAGCGATTTTTATTAATGTGATATTGTTTGATATGGAAAATTTTTCTAAGAATTGCTATTGTAAATTTATTAATGTGAAGTAGTAATGATACAGAAATGTTACTCTATACTAATTTTAAGTACATATCTAATAAATTTTCTATGGAAAGTTAGTCTTAGCCAGTATGTGTTGATACAGCTGGTAATGAAGACATACTATATATAGTATTAATACACTATAACAAAATAATGACAATTGTTATTTTAATTATTTCAAGAATTTCCATCCAAGAAATTTCCATAAAGAAATTTCTGATTTGGACCAGCCTACATTTTATTCGAAATAGATGAGGGCGGTCCCAGAACTACCTGACCTAACAAGGAAAACAACAATTTGGGAAAATTTTTTCTTTATTTCTCAACATAATCTCCTTCGCTTCGATACCCTGTTTATAGTATGAACTGTTTAGCTCATTAAAATAGTCATCTACCACAGATCCCATCTCTTCATTGTTTGCAAATCTTCTACCACCAAGCCATTTTTTCAAATTTGAAAATAGAAAATAATCCGAAGGAGCTAAATCTGGCGAATAAGGTGCGATCGAGCTTTAACTCATTGATTTTGGCCATCGCAGTAGCAGATGTGTGAACTGGTGCATTGTCTTGATGAAACAACACTTTCTTTTTCGCCAAATGACAATGTGCCACCTTGAAACTTAAAAATTTTGTTTCTAAGGTTGCCACTTTTCACCAAATTCATTTTTTTCAAACTATTGCGCCCATCTATATGTCAGGTCGGATAGTTCTGGGACCGCCCTCGTATACTATAAAAGCATCAATGTTGTAGAGAAATCTCTTTAAGAAGTGTAGACATGGGTAAAGTATATTCAGAGAAAATATTTAGGAGGTACAATTTATGAGTGTCAGTCATACATTTAACTACCAGGTGCGATTTCTGGTCAACTATTTTGTCAAGTTGTAGGCGATTTTTAAAGGGTGGAGATATTTGGAGAAAATGTTTAAGAGACAAGCTGAATGGGTGCGTCTCATATAGTTTACCATGAGGGCAAGTTAATTTGTTGATACACTTAAGATGAACTGGTTCCAGTTTCGGAAGCAATTTGTCTCATAATTTGTCATTCAATTACATTCTACTGTTTTTTTTATTACAACAAATTGTTGCTTCCATATATATATATTTGGTTACCCTGTATATTCTGTATTTATGTTTTTCAAATAGAACGTAAAATATTATTAATTAATCATTGAGAAAATAAAGACGAAAACAACAAATAGATCTTTAAATAAATTGTAATTTTACGCATCAAAATTAATTATTTAAACGTTTTTATATATTAAATATATCTGCATATACATACTTGTATGTATATATATCTTCGAAATAATTGCATATATACAGATATAAATATTTTATTGATATATTTATTTATAAATTCAATACAACATTGAACAGGTTTATTGTCTCTTAGTTTTATTGCAATACGACACATAGTGACAAGGCCAATTCCGCAAGATAAAAAGTTAATATGTACCCACATGCATACATACATACGTATAAATAGACAGACAAGGAAAGAAAAAAAAAGCACAAAAAAAAAAATGAAAACGATAAAATTAAATAAAATTAGAAACGGAAATGATTAAAATAGCGTCAAATAGAGGTATCTACATTGAAATTGTTTTGTAATAAATAACTATTGAGTTACATACATGAGTCTGTTTTTTTTTAAAAGGTATCAATTATAACAAGTGAGCTTACTAGTTTGACGTGATTTGCCACATTTTTTAATCAAATTATGCTGCTAGTTGATCAAATTTGCTAATTATTAATTGCTTAATATTACTTAATGGAATGAAAAGTGAATTTTGAAATTATAAAAATGTTACTACGAAGTCGGTAATTTATTTAATTGTTATTACTAATTTTTCAAAATATGTGATATGAAAAAAAGAAGAACGTGCAACAAGTAAATGGAAAATTACTATACAACAAATGCAATATAAATTATTAAAAAAAAAAAAACAAACACTTTAAATAACTAAAAATTGTTTTTGCAAATGTTTTGGCAAGTTTTCAAAATTTCTGAAAATATAAAGTAGGTATGTACAGAATAAAAGTAAAAAAAAAAAAGATGGAGGTGTGCGAAGGCAAACGTTTTAAGATATTCTGAAAAAAAAAAATCACATGTTATGTTGTTTTTCTTTTTCACACTAATATATATATATATGTATATATGAGAGAAATGTGGGCATGTATTATATTATGTATTTCTTCTGTGAAGGTTATGAGAACGATTCTATCACAACAGAAGTTATTTATCATGTCGGCATGTGTAGACGATAGCAAAAGCTAAACAATACTAGCACCTCCACCATAAGTACGGGTACAACCACCACGTACAAATTTGAATAATTATTTATGAGGGTGTATTCACATAATATCTATCTATGTATTTATTATTTTTATATAAAAACAATACATAAATAGAAGAAATGTTAAAATAATATGTTGAATTGATTAAAATGCGTGTATGTGTGTGTGTGTGTGTATCAAATAGAAATTATTTATTTCCTCATTTTTATATTAACAAACAATGGAAATGTAACCTTATTCGTTAATGTAATTGCTGCAAATTGTTCGAAATGAAAAGTATTAGTAATCAATGCTGAATGTGACGGAAGATGTTACACAATATGCTGTATTTGGTATTTATATGGCAACATTAGATATACAATAATAACAACAATACATAACTGATTGCTTAAATTTAACCCAAGAACACACCATTTGAAAAATAAAAAGAAATATCATCCATTGAAGCGATTTGAGACCCCTAAATTGGCAAAACTTATTAATACAATTTCTATTCTCGGCTTTTCATGCAAAATTGCATGAATTAGGTTACAAATTTCTCCTTCATCCATCATATTCCCTAGATTTAGTCTCTTACGACTATTTCCTATTTCTAAACATAAAGAAAAGGCTAGATGAAAAGAGATTTGGATAAAAACGATAAAAGAAATGCATTTTTGATGACAAATTGGAAAAATGTTGGATCATGATGAGCTATAATAAATATAATTTTTTTTTTGTTGGGAATATGTTGTTTAATATTTCAATTTAGGGATTGAACCACTCTCGAAAATTTACTCTTGATTTGGTATTTGTATTTTTTAGACCATAGCTTGAGCAATAAACTACCAATCTGATTGTGAAAGGTATTAAAATAACGATGTTTTTTTTGTGTTTTTATTTAGATAAAAGTGGCCATCGAAAATCTTCCTAAAAATTGGGTGAAACATGATAAAAATCGTAAAAATATATTTTTACTTACCTATATTTTCTATATAGAACACAATCTCTCTCAAAGCTTTGAAATTTGAAATTTGAAAAAAAAAAATTATTCATTAAAAAAAAATTACTATAAGTAACAGATATTAATATAAAAAATAAAATAACACTTTTTAATAAAAATTAGTGGATAATAAAAGTAATTAATTACAATGAAATTGCACAAATAACAATTAATTTAAATTTAGACATTTCAAAACAAATAATAAATTTTTATTGCTTTTATTTTGTGATTCTTGATAAATTTTTAACACCGTCAAAGTATATAAGTATGTATGTAACTAGTATATATGGATAAGACAAAATATGTATTTAATCATCTAAGAAAAAGAAGGCAAATACGAAAAAAAACCAAAATTTTGTTTTTCGTTAAGTATTGTGTTTTTTTTTTGCTTTCTTTTTTGTTGATGACTAAACGAACCGAACATACGATTTAGCCTATTCACATACAAAAACAAATTCATACATATGCATTATACACATCTATATGATAATAATAACAAAAAAGTAATAAAATGAACACATGTGGTGGCGCTCATTTTGAATTACCATAAAAAGTTTAGGGGATCGATCACGTTTGGCCTCCATATAAAAGTCGCATGTGAATTTTTAAAAATAAAATTCGCGTGTTTTTGCTTTTTTTGCTTTGTATTTTATATTTTTTTTATGATTATTATTATTTTTATTTTGCCGTATACAATATTAACATTTATAATCAACTTAAGCCAGGTTTTTGAGAATTGTTTCTTGGTTATCGGTATAATATTTTGTTGTGGTTGCTGTGGTTGGTTATACTGATTTTATAATTAACATTATATGATTTTTAATACTAAACAAATAAAAGAAAAAAATAAAAAATATAAAAAGGCAATAATAATAAAAAAAGAAGTAAAAATCAGTATTAATGAATGTCATACTATAATTACCTACTTAGTTGTGTTGAGCAAAATAAATAAATATATAAATTATAGCACTTTAGAATTGAAAGTCAATAAAATTAATTATATTCATAATGATAATTACTTTTACAAAGAATTGTATTTTATAAAAGTGCATTTTGATTATGTGTTTTTTGATATTTTTCACCAACATTCCAACAGAGTCATTTCTCAGAAAAAGTACACTGAAACTGAATTCATTGAAAACGCAGCATTTTTTTTTATAGTCTTATATAATCACCTTAAATGTACGAATATTAACAAGTATGCCTATATCTACATTATTTCAATACTTATCTTCAAAATTTGGCGAAAAAAAATATTTAACATATTTTGAGTTGTACAAATGGAAGCAAAAGCGCTTCCATATCTTCCATAAAAACACTATTGGTTTGCATAAAAATTTGTAAATGAATCTTAAATAAACTCTTGTGGTTATATATGAATACTCATAGTGTTAAAGTAGAATTGTTCGAAAAGAATGTTTTGAAAATTATATTCAAAATTATTTTAAATATATACACATAGATCTTTAAGCATATTTTTAATAATTAAGAGAGATAATAGACCGTTTTAATAAATAACTGATGATATTTGGGTTCAATCCGGAGATATTTAATATTTTTCTTTGAAATTGATATTTCGTTTCATTTTTTTTTTTTTATAAATTTTTTATAATTGTTATAAAAATGTTTCTGACAAATGTTTTCAATATCATTTCGTTTGTTACCGTTGTTTTTTTGTCTTGCTTAATTATGTAGGTATGACTTCAAAGAATCATTCTTTAGTCTCGCATTAGCAATAGTACTCACATGGGACATATACACATATGAATATCGAAAAGAAGAAGTTGAGCTTTTTGTTGGTTATTTTATATTTTTATCTTGCATGTCTTTCTGAAATTTATCATTATTTTCATTCTCTTTGGGTCAATGGCATTTTATGTTTTATTTTACTTTTTTTTTTCTTGTAGTATTCTGTCGTTTCTTTTGGCCAATTGATTAACTCTGAATGATGGTCGAAGATGGCCGTTAACTTTTGTGTACTGTGATGATTGCCTTTGGTTGTCCTTTGAGTTTAGTTTTATTTATACGTCTTGGTTTTGTTTTTTTGTTTTTGATTTTTGTGTTCTCTTTTCATTGTATCGCCACATTAACACAGTAGATTCCACGAAAAAAACGTGATGATGTCAATTTGTTATATTTATATGTATTTATAATACATAGTTGCCATAATTCACATGATAAAACTGAAATACGCAAGTGTGGAATATAAATATGTAATCATTATTGTTTTTGAGGGTTTTTTTTTTCTTTCAAGAAATCATCATCATTAATTTATTCTGCGATTTATTTATAATTATACGAAATGTCCTCAATAGGACAATTTGTCCATTTTGTGAAGATGTTGGCAAAATTAAAGTAAAACATATTTATTATATTTGATGTAAATATGTTTATGTGTTTAGCTCCTAGTATGTAGAATAATGTTAGAAAATATATTGATCCAGTGGCGCCCTCCTTTGTGTGGCTGGTTGTTGATTTTAATCCATTATGAGTGTCAATTTTAAGAATTGACAACAGAAACATATGAAGTGATTTTTAGCTTTATCTTAAGATAAAAATATACAAAAAATATTAATGAAAAATTCGAACTTCTTTTTTTTTCAGATTTTCTATCATGTCGACAAGTATTAAATCTGCTAACCATGCTTGGTTTCATGTTAAACTATGCGCTACGAGTAAATTTGACAATTGCCATTGTTGCAATGGTCAAACCAAATGTCACAACATCAGTTGATGTCATCCATGGTGGCAATAGTAGTGCGGTTAGTGGGAGTGCGAATACAACGGCAACAACACTCACAGGAGAAGAAACGAATGATTATGATGATCGTTTTTCATGGGACACATATCAGACGAATTTTGTAATCGGCAGTTTCTTCTGGGGTTACATACTCACAGAATTGCCTGGTGGTCGTTTGGCTGAGCTAATCGGTGGTCGACGTGTTTTTGGTCATTCCATGTTGTGGGCTAGTTTACTTACATTGATTACACCAATGGCAGCTCATATCAATTACATAGCATTGATTGTTGTACGTGTTGTATTGGGCTTTATGTTGGGCGCCTCATGGCCGGCCATACATCCGGTAGCAGCAGTCTGGATACCACCAATGGAACGCTCAAGATATATGTCTAATATGATGGGTATGTAGATAATTGTATATAATAATAATAATAATAATAATAATAATAATAATAATAATAATAATAATAATAAAATTTGTTTGTGAAATTGCAGCTTCATCATTGGGTGCCGCAATTACTATGCCTATTTGTGGATATTTGATCTCAGTGTCTGGCTGGGAAAGTGTATTCTATTTGACTGGTATGTATTATTCATTGAAAGAAAAATGCCAAGTACAAATTATACTTTTAGCAGGGTCAATGATATTTGTAATTAATTACACCAACACAATACGAGTATGCTAATATATTTATTTAAACGGATAATAATTAAATCAATATCGTAATAATCGTAGATTACATTACATATTTATTAATACATTCAGATAGCAATTGCAATTTACAAAATGATTTAATCATATGTAAGCTGTTCATACGGAAGTGCAATACAATTAGTATAATAAATTACAAAATTATTAAGTATTTATTGCTCATAATTAATAATTGTATTATACAATGTAATACAATAATATAATTAATATTGATTTCTATCGTATTTTAGGTGGTATTGGTCTTATTTGGTCGATTTGTTGGTTTACATTCGTTTTTGAGACTCCAGCAACTCATCCACGCATTTCACCGGAGGAGAGACGTGAAATCGAAGAAGCTATCGGTACATCAACGTCAAAGCATCGTCCTAGTCATGTGCCATGGCTGGATTTATTGACATCGCCTGCAGTTTGGGCTATTATTGTAACCCATGGCCTCTCTGTTTTCGGCTTTTTCACAGTCATCAATCAATTGCCCACATTTATGGATCAAATATTACACTTCAATATCAAAGAGGTAAGAGGCGTTGTTAATTTTTTGAGTTTTTCGTAATTTATAATGAGACACTTTTCTTTTTGTAGAATGGTTTTTTTTCATCGTTGCCATATTTGGGTAAATATATAATGGCTTTTAGTTCATCATGCTTTGCTGATTATCTTCGCAAGAGAGGCACTCTATCAACGACGGCTACACGAAAAGTTTTCACTGCTTTTGGTAGGTATTTATTGTGTAATTGGGTGGGTTAAATGTCATAGGATAGAAAGCAGGGATCAATTAGTTTTCTTCTTTTTACAATGATTTCCGTATTGCTTATAAAATTGATTATATATTTAAAATGAAATACTACGAGGGCGTCTCAGAACTATCCCCAGAGTAGAATCTATTAAAGTAGTAGGGTATAATTTATATTTTAACATTATTCATATTTTTGTTTAAATTAAGAAAAAAGAAAACTGATCCAAATATATGAAAATCGCAGTCCATAATTATGACTTTTATTCATTTCATCTTTACAGCACTATTGACGCCGGGTTGCTTGATGGTAGCACAAGTGTTTCTGGGACGTGATGCTGTCTGGTCCGTGACCATATTCACATTGGCACTTTTCACACATGGCGCCGTAACAGCGGGCTATTTGGGTAATGGTCTCGATATTGCACCAAATTTCAGTGGCACCATTTTTGGACTGGCCAATACATTATCATCATTTGGCGGTTTTCTATCGTCCTGGATGGTGGGCGCATTAACTTATCATGATGTAAGCTATTGTTATTGTTGCTATGCTAAAGGAAAACAAAATTCACATATTTAACTCGTATTTCTTTTTATGTACAGAAATCCTATCATCAATGGCAAATTGTTTTCTGGGTACTCGCTTGCACATATATATCTGCTGCCGTAGCCTATATTATACTCGGATCTGGTGAATTACAACCATGGAATAATCCACCAGAAAGAAAACGTATATCATTGATACACAATGAAGAGGGTGTACCATTGAAAAATGATAAAATCACGAATTAATTGTAAATAATTTTCAAGTTTGGCTTCTGTTGTACATATGTAGTAATGTAGTCCAATTAGTAAAATGTAAAACTTGTAAGAGAGTTTTGAGCACTGAGTAAAGCAATGAAAAACATTACCCACCATTTATACATAGTCTATTAAGTCACTTGGTATGTGTGTGAGTGAGTGTGTGTTACAACAGAAGCAGCAAGATTAGAAGAAAACCTTTTAAGAAATACTTAAATTTTTGTTCATAAATAATTTGAAAGTATATAGTATTTTTTTTTGTTAATTCTTAGGCACTTTATTCATATTTTTTTGAATTAATATTAAGTTAGTAAAACTAGTTTATAAAATTTATAGTAATAATATTTATATAATTTCAAAAAAATATTTTTGATATACAATATATACGAGTATGTATAAGAATTTGCTAATAAGAATAATATATTAGAGCTGTAAATAATAATGATTTAAAACTTAAATTTAAAGAATTATTGAGAAAATAAGCAAATGATTCTTTAACAAAATAATTTTTAAAATATTTCACTAATGGATGATATTTCAATACTGAAACAGTTTCTAATTTACTTACAAGCATATAATTTTTTAATAGTATACTCCATTTGAAAACTTATCTATGTATATGTATACTACGAAATTTCCAAATTCTTTAGCTAATCCAATCTTGCCCAAATAATGCAACAACAAAATTTTAAAATGTGAAAAAAAATAAAAAAATAAAAAAAATAATTAAATTAAGTATCGCTACCTTGATGTGGAAAGGCCCTAACTAACATTTCGGTTATTTAACAGGAGAAGTAAAATTATGTTATGGCTTTTTGCCTATAAATCTGTTATTTTCTATAATCGCTCGTGATATATGTATTAAAAAAGAAAAAACCGGAAAAACATGATTTTGTAAAAATGTAGGTTGTGCCCCCTCCTACATTAAGGTAACAATGTGATACACATGATTGCAGACGAAAGACATAAATTCATGTTATGTTAATTACTTTTAATTACATGCATAGACAATGTAATAAAAAGACGAATTAATTGAATGTATTAAAATTCCTTTTGCTTAAACATTTTTTTTTGCAAAATACATGAAATTTCTAGTAGAGATTAAATATGAAATTAATTTATAGAATAAAAAGAAAAAAATCAAAGTATTTTATACGAATTTGTGTATTTCAGATTGTATTCTATTACTAATGAATTATATTGTTATCATTTTGTAAGATGAAATGCACTTTTTATAATTTTAATATTAACTACAGATTTTTATTGGAAAATAAATAATTTTAATAAAGTTATATTTCATAAAAATATATATCGTAAATACAAAATGAATTTTTGCTCATTTTTCTTTGTTTTTATTTACGTTTTAAAAAGTAATAGAGTGGTATCACTGTTGCAGGATATCATTCATTGCATTTGTACTTGGATGGCTTTAAGTTGATTGTAATTGTCAAAGAGAAGAAATTCATTCAAAATCATTTAGTTTAATGCTTAGTTTGGGAGTTTCATACAATCAAAACTATTTTTAGGTCGAGATTATAGCCATAAATGATATGGAAAATTTCATAAAATACATTTCAATATCATTCAGAAATATTTATGATTTCACCAACACGCTAGCTGCCATAAAATCTCGAACAGGGATATTAATAACTGAAAAAAAACCTTTCACCGTCTACTAACCCTTCACGAAATATCCGAAATTTTCATTCACCTAGGTCTGGTTTACCCGAATAGTGCCACTTTCCCGATATCCTGCTTAACAGCTATATTGCAACCCTTTGACAGCAGAGCCAATACAAGGAGGCGTGAGAAAATACTGACGCTCAGGCAAATGTGTCCTGTTGGAGTTTTCTGGACAAGGAAGAGGACGATTCTTCTTTCCACTTTATGCAAATGTCGGGCACTTGAGCAGCCTAAATTTAACTTTTCTTATTTGAATAAATTAAATTGTTGTTTAAGGACAAAAACACTGTGTTTGCGGTTACAAGGGCTCATTAATTAATTTATAAACTATGCTGGTATTAATTTTCTTGCATTGTTTGAAATCGACAATGGTACACATGACGTTAATTTCGAATTGACATTCACAAAGCCACCACCAAATAAAAAACAATGTATTCCGGAACATTGCGCTGCGAAAGTCGAATAATGCTGCAGATGATTCGAAAATTCAATTCCAAGTAAGAAAAGCAAGAAATTTCGGCTGAGTCCCTAGGCTGCATGATTTCGTTGACTGTAAAAACCATAAGAATTATATTTTCGAAAAATGATACTGAAACAGTTTAGACACCGGTTTTAGCGTCATTGCCTCTTGTAATATGTACTTCTTCCGCAACTGGCAATCTGCTCAAATCCGTATAAACCAATCATTAGTACTATTATTATTTTAGTACGAAACAGTGTTTAGCAAAGACACGAACCCATATACTATTTTTGTTCATTTCATAGGGAATTATATAGATTGTGAGAAGATGTATTCTTTTGTTTCGATTAATTTTTTGGATTCATTACCGAAATAAAATTATTATCCATTCGATTTGCGATTAAATAATAATTTTAAATTACTGCCAGAATGTTTATCTGATTTCATTTGTTTATAGATAGATGTAAATTTAGACGAAAACCGATTTTATTTTTTTAACTTAAGCATGAGAAAGTAATAAATATTTTTCTAAAATTATTAAATATATACTTTCACAATTTATGTAAAACTACATATTACATATTCAGTGTGTAAGAAGTAAGTCATCATTTGTGTGGCGGCTACATTCGAAATGATTCTTCGAAGGAGAACAAATATTTTGAAAACTTACTATCTTCCTTAATGGTACATACTATAATGAAATATATGCGATAGACCAATCCATTTTTTATATTTGATTTAATTTTCAAATGTAGCGTTGCTGCTTACATTTCTATGACTTTGATAAGAAATATGGTATGTACTCGATGCGGCCGATATTACGCTTGTATGTTATAGCCTAGACAGACGGCAGCCTAATTCCGGATTACCGGCGCACTTAATCCGAATAAAATAATAACCTGACAGACGGCAGTATTGCGGATTAACTAAACGGCTGATTGCTGTTTTATTAGGTCTGCTCACTTACATTACTATCACTATCAATTTCTGTCATCTGTCACTCTCGATATGAGAAAATCTACTAGAAGTACGTGAACTGAAAACTATTAGAAACTTGTAAATTGACATTCACAGTTCTTAATTGACAGTTGGATTTATTTGTTCGCCAACGCTTTTCATGTTGAAAACTGTTAACAATTGTTAAAAGTTTTTTGTTAGCGAACACACCTAATTTTTTGTAAAATGGATCGAGAAAAATTCACAATAGACGATTTTCAGCGGTGTTGCCAGCGCAAATTGACCTAATCCTCTTTTATTTTGAGAATTATCTCATAGAGTTTTTTTTTATTTTAGTTTATGCGGATTAGCTGCAGTTAATGCCCGAGTTAATTCGAATTAACTCGGTAATCCGGAATTAGGCTGCCGTCTGTCTAGGCTATTATGTTCAAAAGTAAATTCCATTTCAATGATTATTTTTGTGTTCGATAGGTAAAGTTTCAACTAAAGATTGAAATAAATATCATATAATTCAGTCACATCCAAAAGTCACCTTTATGCAAGACAAATTTATGGTTTAATACGTGTTGTTTACTTATGTGGCATTTCCTCCAAATTGGCATAGAAGATTTTATATTAACTTATTTGAATTTTAGAATTTTTCAATGGTGGTGGATTGCTTGACCTTTCAACTTAATTACAACATAAACTTGTTCAAATATTCGCTGATTTTGAAGGGCGAAATCTTTATAACATCAGGTTTTCTGCGCTTTATCGCATAACTCTTTGAGGACTTAATTTTTAATCGATTACAGACAGGTGGGATTTAAAAATAAATATTCTTTTCGGTATTAAGTTTATCCCACTTACGACTTATGTCTAATGCAGGAAAGATCAACACACTCAGAAACTGAGCTACGCCCCCCCACTAGTGTAGTATCAAATAGATGTCATACACACTTTTGCATCTAGCTCATTAAAATTAAACTGGTCATATGCGTCTAATGAACAATGGGGAATGAGTAAGTAAGTATATTGTACTTGAATATGTAACTAAGGAAATAGCACGTTTTGATTTAATTTTTACCTCATTTGCACCAACCACTCTAATATACCATACATATGAGTATGCACTACGCATATCCCCCGTGCGTACCTTGTTCCAGCAATGCCCAGACAGCATTTTATTGTTTGGCTCTGTAAAAGAAGCACGATGGCACGATATTGTATATCGGTCATTTATGATTTATTAATTTTGCATGTTGCTCAAAGAGGATTCACGACCTGCTGGAAAAGTACTATACTTCACGTGCTTCTGCGTTTGTGTATTAGTTCCTTCGTCGTTTCTTGTGGTTGTCACAATATGAATATGGTTTCGTATCGAATAGTTTGACTGTAGAAGAGCATACATAAAATAATCGTTGTTGTTTGGCTCAGGGTAATTTTTTCTTGACCATCAATACTTTCATACTTTACTTATTCGTTACAACATTTGTTTCTGGTGCAGACAATAGGAAACTGCACTAGCTAATGATCGATGACCTCGGCAATATGCACATACAGGTTTGTGTTTTAAGAAAGACTGGATGATGAGGTGAACGAAGGACTGGGAAAGCAAAATTAGAAAAAATAATTGTAAATATACGATGAAGGTACTACGTACTATATCGGTGTGCATGCTTTGGATAAGAATACTTAACTAGTTGAAACAGTGTATGGTAAATAGACGTTGAGGGTCATTTAATATATACTCGTACTCGTACTACATACAAACATACAAACATATAGTTAGTACAATATATGTTGCAAGGCAGATAAACGTATTTCGAGTAATTGAGACTGAGAATGGCTTTGTTGCAAATTTTTGGGGAAAATTATCAGTGATGCACAAACATTCATACATATATAGTGACATTTTGCCAATAGAAAGATCAAGCATTTTAACACGGAAGTTGATACATGTGCGATTTTGTGTTTACGTATGTGTCTATCGATGAGAAACGTGTTCAGGATTATAATTAATCAGTAAAAATGATGCCAACCATAACAATAATGTGGGTGTATTGGTCTTGGGGGGGGGTGGTATTGGTACGCAGCAAGTCTGAGGCCTGATTACGGAAAACTATTCAAATTGCAATGAAGTGAAATCGAAATCTAGTAAATATACGTAGACATAGTTATGTACAAGCGAAGGATTAGAGTATGCAGAAGTTTTGCGTCCAGCGATAGTTAGTGGAAATAATAATAATGAGGGCCAGATTTAATGCTAACGTACAAAAGTGCGTAATTATTGTTCGAATGCAACCATAGTAGCTAGATACACGTAAACTCTGTTATTTACTAATACGAAATTTAGTTGAGGACATTGCCTTAATATGGTATGCAGGCCTATACACCAATAGGCAGGCCGACAATCAATGGTGTACTTATTGTATTTCCTTTGCTTTGGTGTGTGTTGTTGATGTGCATTCAAGTGTATGCGTTAGTCTGCTTATATGTATTTCTTCATTTCATTACATACATTTCATTGCACTTCCGTTTCATCTGTGAGCATTTTACGCAATGCCGCCATTTTTATGACGTCGTAAATTTATACATATTTATTATGTATAGTGTTTAGTTAGACGTAAATGAAGGTATTTCATGCTAATGCTGTTTGTCTCAATAGGGAATGTTCAAATCAAATTCATTCCCTTGCGCTTTTTATCCCTTCTGTAAAATTTCTAATTTGTCAATTCTGCCACATGCCACTTAAGCTTCGGTGCTCTTTGCGTTTAATGATTCATTCCATTTTAGAGAGTTGATTTTTACTGCAGGGTATGTTCAAACTGCACACTTAAACACATTCACGTCTCTATGTACGTACAGATATTTATTTGCACAATGGTAGAAATATTTATTAGCTCACGCGTGAAAAAAACTTCGGCAAAGAAAAATGCGCAAACATAGTTGAAGGCGAAGAAAGACGCATAATCATAATTGACGGCGAAGAAAGACGCATAAACATAATTGTAGACGTTGTGGTTCTAACACAATCTTTCAACCAATCCATAACCAAAAAAAAAAAAAAATATATAATTATCAAATACACTAATTATTACAAGTCTGTCAGACAATTGTACTGATGTCAGCTCTAGAACGGTAAATGTATCACAACCCGTCTTTCTTCGTCGTCAAAGATGTTTGCGCGTCTTCCTTCGCCGTCAATTACGTTTATTCGTCTTTCTTCGTCTTCAACTATGTTTACGCATTTTTCTTCGCCGAAGTTTTTTTCACGCGTGTGCTTATAAATATTTCTACCATTGTGCATATAAATAACTGTACGTACATAGAGACGTCAATGTGTTTAAGTCAAAACACTCATGCGTTTTTCTTCGTATGCACTGACGAAATATAGTAGACGGTAGAAATTTATGTAAAGCAGCTACTAATGGTATGAATTTACCAATTTCACGTTAACCCCTGAATAAAATTTATGTTATACATTACAATACAATTTATTACAATTTCTGTTATACATTACAATACTATTCGATATTTTAGAGTTGTCCGGTTATCTGAGAGAATAAATATTTTGATACCACAAGTGCCATTATGTAGATACTTTCTGACTCTATCCCGTGGATCTCCGCAAGTTTTTCACATTGAAATTGCTTTATGAAAATGGTTGCAATACTGTGAGTCCTCTTTGGAAGGTGTCTTGGTGTTCTTCTAAGCACTATGGTTACTGATGACTATTTAGAAGTACTTGGACAAACCAATTTTCTTTTGATCTTGCAGAAAACCGCTAGAAACGGCAATTTTAACGACATTTTATAACTTATCTAATACACAATTGTTCTAACAGTTTAAATCGTTTCAAGATTAAACTACAATACTTCGACAAATCCCAAGAAAGGTACTAAATAATGACGCATTTTGCATTTTGCTTTACAGTTGTTGACTTCAACTCGATGAATAATTTGGTGCACTTGGAAGGTAATTCAGCAATGTTAAGCTAAACATGTTTACCGATTCGATGTTAAAAAATATTTTTCAATTACTTTGAAAAGAGTACAATAGCCTTCTAATTAACTGCATTTTCATAATGATTTTATGTTGGTGAAGAAATAAATTGTGTTATTTTTGTGCTCTGATAATATTGAACTCAAAAATTATATACGAGTAAATAAGAGATAAATAAAAACCACAAAATACGTCGATAGTTTCAAAAAAAAAAAAAAAAAAAAAAAATTAATACCAATTGAGCCAATTGGAATTTCTATCACTGTATATTTGGTAGGTAGAATCATATATGTATGTCGTATATGCAAAACTTTATATTTACATTCGTTGTGTTGATTTCCATTTCTTTTTCTTCTTCTTCTTTGCCATCATTTGAATCGTTTCATATAATTATAATGATGAACGTTCTTGTGTCCATAGTTTCTTTATGCGCGTCTATGGGGTAGTGGGAGTATATATGTGTACATACTATATGTGCGTATGCTCCGACTGATTTGATATTGAATGTGTTTACGTATGATTCTACTGCACAGTATAGTATAATATGAGTAAGTTTGTGAACTGCTTCTTACTACCATTAATAATACTTTCTGTCACACTCAGCGCTACATATGTATATGTACATAGAAGTAGTTTGCGTGTGCATGCATGTGTGTTTGCATAAAAATGTGGAAATTTTGCGTTTGTTATTCTTCATCGTCGTCGTCATTGGTATTACTATTATTATTATTGTTGTTGTAGATTCTACACAATTTCATTTTTATGGAATAATTTTCGTTATTCTTCTTTTTTTTTCGTTTGCTTGATTTCTTCCCTTCTTTTGTTTGCACACGCAGTTACACACACATACAAATTCCTCGCATCCTCCTCCTACTCTTTCATCTATATTCGTCAGCGTCATAAGGATACAAAATTTTTTTTTATTTTTTTTTGCCTATACGTGAGTGTTAGAATGTTAATACGAATACTACGTATATTATTCATTCAAGGATGCTAATGCGTTGGATGCTAATGCGAATTTAGTTTCATTTTCCTTATTTGTTCTTGTTCTGTTGTACTCGTAGGAACATATCGTATGTAAATACACATTTGTATATAAACACATAATATATCGTATATGTACATTTGCATATTATTGATTTGGTGTATGCATGTGTTATTTCTTATATTTAGTTAGTTGTTTTTGGCATTCTTAGAAAAACTATCATTAATTTTATTTAACTGTATTGATGATGTTGATGAGACCTGAATTGAGGTAGAAGACAGCAAGCAATGGCAGCAGATTAAAGCGGATTGGTAATATTCTTAAAGTCTAATGTAGAAATAGAATCTATTAAATTATCTAGCTGAGTTTATGCGTGGCCGTATCAGTTTGGGAAACGACGAATGTGTACGGAACGTCCAAAAGTGGCAATCACTGATGATAATATCGTTCGAGATCACCAAATTGTGCTAGATATTGTTATTATGTCCAATTAATGTCTTTGTTACATATTAAATCTAGATTTAGGCATGTCGAGCCTTCCATGTCTCGTGTAGATTATGTCGAAATATACATATAATTCGTTGCGTTTTTAAAAGACGTCTCTGGCTGTCATATGTGGTTGACATAAACAGCTGATTTGTGTGTTGTTGGAAAACTTTATCAACCATATTATATTGAGTTTTAAGCAACGTATCTATTTTTTATTGCATTTGCGTGAAGCATGTATTATGCTGCGTAATATGAGCTATTTCAACCGAACGAAATCATCACAGGCGATCGCTACGTATAACAATTGATGCGTTTGAGCCAAGCACTGCAGGAAAAATGGACGCAATAGGAACAGAGACACTACAAAGTGCTTCTGCAGCATGACAACGCTTGACCACATGTTGCTCAATCGGTCAAAACATATATGAAAACGTTGAAATGGGAAGATCTACCTCATCCGGCGTATAGTGCAGACATTGCTTCTTCCGACTACTACGTGTTGTCATAAATTGGGTCGATTTGTGGATCACATCAAAAGATGCATCGTTTTTTCGAGATGTTATCTGAAAATGGTAGTAGAAAGATGGGAAAAATTTGTGGCTAGCAATGGATAATACTTTCAATAATGTATAAATTCATATTGCTATTAAAATAAGCGCTTGAAAACCGCAAAAACTGACCGAATTGAGTTGTACACCCAAAATGTGAAGAAATTATGTATTGTATTTTTGTTAGGTCGGAAACCTTCAAAACCACTCTAGTCCTTTCAAATGTAAAGCTGTTACAATTCTATTTATTGAATAGTCCTCAATTTTTTTTCCAGTGGTAGAATTTTGTATTAAAATATTATCCAAAACTCCGAAGGAGTGCCGTTGGGGGTTGGTGGGAAATTAAAAGGTTATTCATTGATACTTATTTAACCCTTTTGTTGCATTTGTATGGAGTGAAACATGACCGTAATCCTATACTCAGTTATCATTAATACTTTGATATATTATACATACATATCAATAGATTTATATGTATAAAGAAAGCTATAATATGTATGTACAACACATTACTTATTTTGTTTGTTGGAAATTCGTAATTCATAATTTGATTTTGTTAAATCACCCAAACTCATATCCCTACTGTATACGAATAAGTTCTTGTAAAAATTATCTAAACAAATAGCTAATGACGAAACAAAAAATAAAATTAAGTCAAATCATCGAATAAATTATGATCGTTAATGAAAAAGTTATTCTTTATGTTTGGTTCGATTAATCGAAAAAATCCCGCTAATATGTAGAATGATTTAGTGTCATATAGGAGGTATACGAATTATTTGTGTATATTAACTAAACATGATGTAATTTAGGTATATGAAATGAAAGAGTATATTACTACTCATACAATTGACAAACAACCCCATTAGAATGATGTGTATGATATTCATAAAAATTGTTTTTCATATTTCTGTATAGGCAGACATACATACATACATATGTACATATGTACATGCAAAAATTGCTTTGGTCATTAACCTTGCTCTATAGTGAGACATACATTTGCACTGCTCTTCTAACACTAATTTCGTTTTCCCTTTTCATTTTTTCATCATTCAATTACATACACAGCCATGAATGTACATGTGAGCTAGAAATTCTTTATAATTAAAACATACACACGTATCAACAACCCCTTTCAAATTCATACAATGTATATGCACATATACATATATGGCGAAAAGGATTGTGGAAACATTATACTTTAATCATTTTTCATTTATATGACTTTGTCAAGAAATGTACGCATAAAAGACGCCATCTTAACAAAAGCATCTAAATATCAAAATGGTGAAACTCTTATACATACTATACATACATACATAGAATGATATGAGCATCAGTTAATGAAGAAGTTTATACAATTCCATGGATTAGTGTTCTATAAAGCCTACATCATACTCATATGTGGGTATATGTACATACATACATATATGCATGTGCTAACTAAAAAGGGTTAAACAAGTGATAAGCGTAAAAAAGTCATCAATCATAAAATTTTGTTTTTAAGCTATGTCATCGGAAGCATTTTATTTGGTTTGGTGTGGGATAATACTATTTAAGTAATACATATATGTATGTATAACTTGCTTGTACATA
Organism: Megamerina dolium; assembly: GCA_963854835.1. Classification (NCBI taxonomy): domain Eukaryota; kingdom Metazoa; phylum Arthropoda; class Insecta; order Diptera; family Megamerinidae; genus Megamerina; species Megamerina dolium. The sequence continues at coordinate 52,626,509 of OY978529.1, forward strand.
TGTACATACATTCAACATTATTAATGTGTACATTATATTGAATTACATAAAAATATGATTAGTACAGGCAGACTTATATATAATCAGGAAAATGTAGTTTCATATAAATATGTACAAATTAAAATTGGGGTTATTATCCTCTACTTCAGCTTATGAAGAAACCGATTATATATGCATGTAGTAAGTATAGATTTTTCTGCATAAACAAATATTATATTGTACTAATATGAAGTCACAATGGGCAGTAGATGCCTCCGAGTGGAAGTGTGAATATATGTTCACACACGTCCTTCAAACCTATATGATATTATTTTCTGAACCTGCTAAAAATTCCTTCATTCTAACCAATCCCACATAAACTGATTTTATTCCCAGTTCTGATGGAGAAACCACATAATGAGGGCTTAATTTTTTCAGACAGAGGTCCACGTCATGGAGGTGACTATCGTGATACCAACATATGGTTGCAACATAGTTCAAAGGCTCTAAATTCCCTAGTGAAATGTTTTCAAATTGAAGTTCAAATTATTGCAGAGTAATATATTCTTCTATTGATTTGTGAGGCACAGCCTTCTGTACCTCTACGAGGATTTGCTATTTATATTTATTTTAATTTGCGCTATTTGCAGTCACTTGAAAAATTTACCTCGGCTTATCGATCGATGAACTTCTTCTTCTTCTTATGTGGCCATAACAACCGATGATTGATTTAGGTCGAACATATAATGCGGCGCCAGTCTTCTCTGTTCTTCGCTTGCTGGCACCAATTGGATATTCCAAGCGCCGCTAGATTACCCAACACTTGGTCCTTCCAACGGAGGTTTGGTCTTCCTCTTCTTCTGCGTCTTCCACTGGGTGCCGAATTAAATACCCTCTTCGCTGGAGCGTCTTTCTCCATTCGCTTGACATGACCCAGCCAGCGCAGCTGCTGGATTTTGATTCACCTGACTATGTCAATGTCAGGGTACAGCTCATACAGCTCATCGTTGTACCTTATTCGATACTCTCCATCAACGCAAATAAGTCCGAAGATCCTGGGCAGAACTTTTCTCTCGAAAACTCCAAGCATCCTCTCATCCGTGGTGGAAATTGTCCAGGCTTCTGCGTCATATGTTAGGACAGGAATAATAAGGGACTTGTAGAGTGTGATTTTCGATCTTCGAGAGAGGGCTCGACTACTCAATTGCTTAATCAGATCAAAATAACACCTGTTAGCAAGAGTTATCCTATGCATGATCTCCAGGCTGATGTCATTACAGTTGTTGATGCTGGTTCCAAGATAGACGAAGTCCTTCACTACCTCGAAAGTATAATTGTCAACATTGACATGTTGTCCAAGACGCCGGGACTCTTTGTTTGTAGATGCTAGGTACTTCTCGTTCCAATTCAGAGAATGCTGCACACTGACTGCTCGCGAGTTGATACCGATTATGTCAATATCGTCGGCACACACAAGCAGCATGACACTTTTGTTGAAGAAAGTGCCATTATGTCGTAAATCTGCAGCTTGTATAATTTTCTCCATAATAAGGTTTAAGAAGTCACACGATAACGAATCACCTTGTCTGAAACCTCGTTCGGTATTAAACGGAGGGGAGAGGTTCTTCTCAATTTTCACTGCACAACGAGGGTTAAGCAGTGTCATTCTACAAAGTCGAATGAGTTTTGCAGTTATACCAAATTTAGACATACTTGTGTAGAGGTAATCCCGGCTTAATAATCGACGAATATGTGATGTGTGTCGATCTGTTTTTTTGGGTCCTTTCCAGGATTTGGCGTAGTGTGAAAATTTATTCGGTCTGAAGCCACACTGATAAGGTCCAATCAGGTTGCTAAGCATAGGCTTCAATATTTCGCACAATACGCAGGATAAAACCTTGCATGCGATGCTCAGGAAACATGACACGGTAGTTGGTGCAAATTGTGGGATCTCCTTTCTTATGTATGGGGCAGAGAATAGAGAATAGAGACTCCAATTATCGGGATCGATGAACTGGTATAATGAATTCAATGGTGGACGCCGTTTGTTCCAGGACGAATTTCGCATAGGTCATCCTGTGTCAGAAAACTACAATGCTGCGCTTGAACTGATAGAGCAAGATCATTATGTGACATATCGTGAGATTTGGGAATCATTGGGCATTAGTATGACAAGCATTAATACGATAAGTCATGAACATTTGGCATTCAAAAATATTTAATCGCGCTGGATCGCTGATAGCACTCTTCGTATAAAAGGTAATGTATGCAATAAATTTGAAAGACTGAATTTACTAAGTATGCTTCCTTGCCTAAGAAAGTTCTGAGGCCCTTCACATGTATTTAGATATTTGGTGATCTGTGATGATTTAAGGGCAAGTAAATAGTATTCATACCTTGTTATCTATGGAGTTCGGTCAGATGATAAAACATAGACGGTCTCGCCATTTTGAGTCCCTATACACAAAATGAAAATAGAAGCTAGTATTAATAAGCGAATAAGAGAAGATTGTTAATAGAAACCAAAATATCTTTGAAATTATCGCTGCTCAACAAGATTAAGATTAATTACAATCAAAGCGCCATAACAATATAATACAATATTTGACATTTTTGAATTGAAAAGCCCTTATAACATAACTTCCTTAAAAATCGGCTTTATCGCCGTACTCCTGTTTTATTAGACTATGTACTACTTATTCATTCTATTGTGATATTTACTCGATTTCTATTGACAAAAGTGGATACATCCAAAGCAAGAAAGATCGAAAATCTTCTACGTATATGTGTTACTGTACATAATATTTGTACATTTCTAGAGTAAATAGCAATTTTGCAACTTTGAAATTGTTATATGTATGCAGTTGTCGTTACCAAATATTTACTTTTGCTACTGAAATTGAATAAATTTTCCTAGAAAACAAGCAAAAAAAAAAAAAAAAGAAATAGAAATTGAGAAAAGAAAACTCTAACAGTTAAATAAACAAAGAAAAGGAAAAAATAAACTAATAGAATTGAAATTGAAAACGTATGCAACTTGGACACATCATTTGCCACAACTCCAATATATTGTCTTCATTATTATTCGTAGATAGCTACACACATACATATGTTTGGTTTGTCATATGAAATTTGGCTACTTTTTATGCAAGTTTATATATATAAATGTATGTATGTATGTATTTTAACGTATGATTGACCATCAATAATAGAGAAGGGTGTGTTTTTGTTAGCATTTATTTCTGCATTACTGAATAACCATTAGACTGATTACAATTTGGAAAGTATCCACAATATGTACATATACATATGTATATAAGGGCAAATAGAAAGTATGTAGATTATTGACGAAAAAGTTGTCAACATTGTGAGCAAAAAGATATATTTAAAATGATGAACACGTGTCGTGGAGTTTTTAAAATATTTTCTGTACGCTCGTATATTTCGATCTAATCACATTAAGATATGACAATCATAACAATCAAGCATTGTAAAGATGTATATATTTTTTTTATTATATTTTTCATAATGTGATCTAAATTCATTCAAACAAAATTCAATTTTTTTGTCGCCCATCAATCTGTCCTTGAGGTGTACACGAGCATACACATGCTTTCAAATCTATATCATTCCCTTCTCTCACTCTCTTTCTCTCTGTATTTTTTTGCCACATTTATTTTTTGGCCAATCATAATAGTCGTATCCAACCAGTGACTACATAGGAACATAAATATGTATGTAGCATATAAATTTTGTATTCGCATTTGTAATGTAATCCAAAATTTAATGCAAAAGTAAGGACTATCCAATGTCATCATCATCATCATCATCATCATCATCATCATGTAAGACCCCTCAACGAATTTTAAGTTTATTTTTTGACATTTCACAACCAACCTCTGCCCTCTTATCCCATATTTCTTATGTTATGTATGAGTTCGTACATCGATTGAGCTTTTTTATGAAGTTGTTCACAAATTTGTATTATTCTTCTTTTTACATGATCATAATGTGTGCTAAACGTGTCTTAATATTGCGTTGACGGTAGAAGCGGTAGATACGACATCATCATTATTATCATCATCAATATTGTTCTCTTCATTATTATTATTATTATTATGAAAATAACTAAAGAATTTAAACATTTTTTTTGCAATTTCGTTATTTTTTGTTATTTCTCTTTTTTTTTTAAATGTCAGCAAAATCATTTCGACTTATTCTTCTAGGTAAAGGGTGATGCTTCAAGTGACATGTAACTACTTGGAAGAATTAAGTACTGAGGTACATCATACCACATGAGGTTTACCACTCGATAGATCACAAAGCTCTGTGGATGAAATTTTTGACAACACTGGAAGAGTGCTGCTTATATTAGTCAATTATGAATGCAAAACTCATGGTATGCATTTCGTTTATATTGTATAAATTTTAAATATAAATCTGAAGATAATAATGGCTCTCTGCTTAGTGTTTTTTTAGTCTACACACTTTTCCCAGCGATGCTCCCATTTCTTTAATACATTTTTTGTGTATTGTGAGCGAAGGAACATGCAATGGAAGGACAAGCTTTCATATAACGAAATCTTGATTCAATACATGACAAATACATTCTTTGTATATATTTATTGCCTCTGCTACCTCTATCATTTTCATTTGACGGTTGTCTAGTACCATTTGTCAGTGGTTGCACTTCAAAATAAGCACAAACAGCTTCTCTGGATTTCGTTGATGAGTGCTGCCTTCTTAACGTTCAGGTTGGAGATCACTTTCGTTGGCTATCACTAAGGTTTTGTACTGTCCGCTGCTATTTAAATTGTTGTGGACACTTGGAACGGAAATTTAATGGGTTGAGAAATAATATAAGTAACAACCGTATCTGGTTAAAATAAAATGGACAAATTAGCTGCGGTAACTCTTCGAGAAGTAGAGCCAAATCACATCTATTCATCTAATTTGGCAGTTTAAATATCCAATTATATTATTAAAATGAAATTATACAAAATTCCACAAGTTAGAATAAAAGCAAAACACCCTCTACTCGTGGCCATTTTGACGAGGGTTGCATATCTTAACCATGTTGCTCCATTAGTATATTTTTATATGTGTTTCTGCAGTAGTAGTAGTTGTTGTTGTTAATCTTGTTATTAGTAATGCCTATCAAAATGTTTTTCTACAAATGTTTTTTTTTTCATTTTTACCCTCAAATTTACTTTTATTTTATTCAACAAAAAACGACATTTCTTCATGATTTTTTGTTCCTATTAAATTATGTATGAAAGTATGTATATACGAATAAATGCGTATACGAATACTCGCATGAATGTGTGTGTATGCGTGTATCAAATTGAATTTGATACATTTTACAATTTTTATTTTTTTTCATTGTCATTAATTCTGTTTTTTTTCATAGTAAATTTTTTGAAGTTATTATCGGTAAATTGTTCGCAGTGTGATTTAATTTTGTTGGCCTGTGGCCTTTTTTGAAAATATTTACAATGAAGTTCAATTTGCAAAACTTATTTCTATGTACTACATGGATGGTTTTTGAGTAACGGAAAGGGGTGGTAAATCAATAAGAAATCATTTTGCCTATTTTATAACTTTTATCTTACCATCATTAGTCGAACAATGCAAGTGTATTGTTGGGTGGTTTCATGAAGAGCAAGAGTGAGAGCGTATGATAGATAGACTACTTGAGAACGAATTGAGAATATTAAATGAATCACTTAGTATAGGTATTATGTGCTTGGATTTTTTAATCTAATTAGCCTCTGACATGAAACTGGAGACAATTTAATTTAGATTACATATTATATGTATATATGCATGTAGTATATACCACACCCAATTTACTGATTATTCTGGGAGTATGTATAATATGTATATAGACTGTCAAAGCATTGACATGTCATTTGTGATAATTTTCCATTTAAATTGTTCTAATCTTCTTTACAAATTTTTTTCGTTACGTTTTTTCTATTTTATTTTCAATATGTTTTCAAGGATATTTTTTTTGAGCTGATTGGACACATAACAACGTATTTGTATAAATGTATCATATAAACATATTACAATCTAAATGAGGGTGTGTTATTAAATGCTTAGTATTGAATTGCAATTCACATTTTAAGTGAAATTATAGAAATATCTTAGAATTTATTATGAAGCATTGAAAAGTCCATGTAAAGCTACTTATCAATGTACTAAAACATCTCTTGTGAAATGTAAAATTGATAGAGGCGGCCTATGTATATATATCAATGCATATATATTATATACTTACATATACGAACTATAGACGAAAACAAAAATAATATAAAGTCGATTTTTGGAATGAGTAAAATAACAACATAAAAAAAATCTGCTTAAGAAAATTGTTGTTTTATTTGTCATAAAATATTTGTATTTTCAATGGTGATTTCCCAATACAATTTATTTTCTATAAATTTTCAATAGGATATCCTTACTGATGGAGTAAGAAAGAAGGGAATTATGGGTATTAAGTAGTAGGTATTTCGAAAATAGATTTTAGATGATTTTATGATAAAGATTTAAACATTTATACTCATCATACTCTAAATTTGAATAAAAATATAGATTTATAGAATTAATAAATATTGGACGAAATTGTTATTAAACAAAAATTGTATATATTAATACTATATATTTACTTGGTAAGCCGCTGCCGGCCAATTCCGCATCACGACTCATCGGGTTGAACCAATGGACATCAATGTCCTTCGTATATGCAAGCATACTGGATAATTTTAATATTGAAACTTCACTTGATTATATCAAGCCTACATACGCCTTCGAAAGGAAATTCCTAACGTCCTTCCCTGATAGGTTTGCCTGGGAGGTGGAAGGATTCATGCCAAATTATACACTCATCTTTACTGATGGCTCTGAGCTTGATGGAAGGGTGGGAGCAGGTGTGTATTCTGAGTCATTCAAACTAAATGTTTTCTTTCCGCCTGCCTGACCACTGTAGTGTGTTTCAGGCAGAAGTTAAAGCGGATCAAACTTACTTGGATCAAACGGAGCATTGTCTCCCGCAGAGACATTTGCATCTTGAGCGATAGCCAAGCTGCAATTAAGGCCTTAGACTCATTTCTCGTGAAATCAAAAACCTGCTGCTGCTGCTGCAAATCTCTTAATGAGATGGCTGAGCAACACAATATTCTAATGTGCTGGGTACCCGGGCATAGGGGTATACTGCATAGCCGTAGAGCTTGCAAGACAGGGTACAAAAGAGTCTCTAACCTATGAGAATTCTCGGTTAGGGATCCCCATAGCTACGTTCAACCATAGTTAGGAGGCTCTCACCACCAACGTCTTCCAGAAAAGATGGATGGATACACCCATATGTAGGACGGCGAAATTGCTGTGGCCCCTACACAGCAAGAAACGTTCACGCAAACTTGTTGATCTTAATAGGGTAATAATACTATTTTTTAGAGCTATTATAGTTGCTATCAAACTATTTACATAATGAGATAATATATTGAGATCATAATAAGATCATACGGTGGGTGCCGTAGCTCAGTGGTTAGTGTGTTCGCCTTCTGATCTGTAGGTCGTGGTTCAATACCCGGCTGATGCATAACAAATTGAATATCGAAAAGATTTTTCTTTCGAATGGTACCCACCTGTCGGCAAGCAATTGGCAATTCTTCCGACAGTAACAACTTGCCATGAAAAAGCTTCTAAAAAAAAAAACTCTGTGACAAAGCTCAGAAAAAGTGATGTCACAAGTGTTCTGCCGTTCGGAACCGGCTAAAATAAGTAGGTCCATTCTAATACTGTCCAAAATTTAAGACGCACAACAGTAATGGAAGAGAAGCTCAGCCAATGAGCCCTTTGGGGCTTTAAGTGCCACATATTTATTTTTATTTTTTAATAAGATCATAACGAACTAAAAGTAATTTGTAATGCCGTATCGTGAGTCTCCTTTATACAAAGTCTGGAAAAAACATACAGCATCATCTGAGAGCAATGTTTGCAAATAAACACTTTTTGGTAGATAATAAAAGCTGAAATTGGAAATCGGAAACCTTGTACGATATGAAACAGGGTATTGAGCAGTGTCATTCTGCAATTTTTGTTATATTACCGAACTCAGACATTGTGCGATCTCCTTTTTTATGTAAGGAGCAGTTAAGGCTGTGACTCCAATCATCGGACATATTTTCGTCTAACCATGTTGTACTGAGGGGCTAATGCATGCATACGAGCATGCATCCTGTCTTAAATAACTCGACAGGCAGGTCATCAGCACTTGCAGCCTGGATTTTACCTTTAGAGCACAACAAATGTACCTTTTACCAGATTTGATCAGCTCATTGGGAGGTTGATATTATTAATCATAAGAAAATAATGGAAGTATTATCATTCTATATAGGTTCTTCAACAGCAAAAGCAAAATGGTGCTGCTTCAATCAGTTTTCTTTAATATTGAAAATCTTAAGAAATCCGTTCATTTAAAGAATATGAATTTTTCATTGGCAAGGTAACAATTATAGTCAATTAGAGACAAAATTAATTATGATATAAAGGCTTCTGGTTATGTACATAGGGCTAACATTTTTTTTTCTCTTTACTTCATAAGGAAATCCAAAAAATGCACACATCGGGTTGTTTGTCATACCAAAAGTTGGATGGATAAGTAACATACAATGGAGATCACTTTTTTTTATCAATTTCATTTCTTTTTTTTTCAATTGCATTCACACTGAACACTGTGAACGTGAGCATCATCATATCTGTCATGGATGATGGCTGAAAGCCCATACACACAACTCATCTTCAGTAAGTGAGCGAGTAAAAATGAATTTCTACTTTTGCGCATACACATACATAATCTCATTTATATGCCAAACATTACTTCAACCGAAAAGATGAGTTTTTTTTTTCATCATCATCATCACATCTACATGTACTACATCATGTCCATCTTGCAGGACACAGTACTTATTGCTTTCATATAGAAATGGATGCAGTGGCAAAGTGGGGGTGCTGCAAAAAAAATACAGACTTGGAATCAAAACGAAAATATATATAGAGAAAGTAGCAAATATGAGTATGCTAACATGGAAATTCATCATCAAAAAATGAATAATGTCTTTACTTAATGTATCGTATTATACGCAGAGGGTTTCTCAATGTGTAGTGCATACATTCAGTAAGTGCACGAGTTGTGTGTGTGCTTGTATATTTTCTGCGTTACTAGGTAAACATTTTACACCCCATAATAAGGGCGTGAAGCCTTATGGTGATAATACGTATACAATTTTTTTTTCTTCCTCAATATCTTTTCATGCATTTCTATATTCTCTTTATCATCTTCGAGCATAACAGAAGCAAAAAATTAAAATGACCATAGTTACTTGGTAATATTTAATGCTGGATACATGTAATAACTTACTAGTACTCCCAAATATACAATATATGTACGTATGTATGTATGACCACATACATATGTATGAAAAAAGGCTAAATATATTGTTAGCCTGCCATTGATGGAGGTAAGGAATCTTTGACATCAAGAATATATTAATAGTTCGGTAACTACGTAGAATATTAATTGTGAACAAAATATTTCTAAGTAATTTTTTTTTCTTTCTTACTGAATACCTATAATGCTAATCAATCTGCATGCATTGTAAGAAGGAACTATTGTATATTATTCCTTAATATTATATATAGCTTTATATATACAATGCGATGATTTGCTGCCTTTATAGTCCTATTTTTTTGCTGCTTTTGTGAATGCTCACACGACCTTAACCCTATGAACGTAGCAACAAAAATTTAAAATGTTATTCCATGAGATCAATCCGAGATTTCAAAAGCACTAGTGTGAATGACATTGCTTGACCAATTTCGTTGCACAGTAGACGTATATATGTAGTTATATTACACAACTTGTCATTATTGTAAATTAATGACAACGCCTGCTGCAAGGCACAGAAGTCACACTACTATTACAAGGGCATATTTGATAGGGTGTGTTTGTTGCTTACTCTCCTTTGGATAATACGAATTTATACTTGCATCTGGCCATTGCAGATAAGCATACAAGTATATACTCGTGCGATATGTATCATTATGCCGATGATGTCGTCTGTGTGGTGACTGACAAAATTAAATGATGTTTGAAATTAGTTTTATTCAATTTTTAAGAGTTTTTTCTTCTTCTTTTTTCGTAAACATCTAATGAAGGATAGCTTATAATTATGATTATTTTCGGCCTCACTCTATATTTTTCTCTACAAGTTTTTCTTTGTTTTCTTCTCCAGCTAGCAATAAGCAATTTAATCGAAAATTAAAACGATATATGTTGGTAATAATTTTGCTAAATTTAGTAATATTTCTTAACAAAATAAAATCGAATTATCCTTACTGAATATATATATTGTATCTAGTGTTTTATGGACAAAAATAAAAATAATGTTCAATTAATATGTAACACCATATTCTATATATATACACTTTTGTTTTAGATGATGTTTTAGAAGTAAGTTAAAATGAAGAGAGAGAGAGAGGGTGAGCCGAGGTATTGGAGAGAGAGTAAAAATAACGTTAAAAGGATACAACAACATTTATCAATTTGATGGTCATTTATGTTGTCACTTGCTAACACCAAATCTAATAAAAAACTGTTGGCCTAAAATTGGAATGCAATGCAACAGCAATAACATTTGGTTAGTTTTATAAATCACCATTAAAACGCGTAATGGCCATTCATTTGGTTTGAGTTGAGAAACAATCCCTACATACAAAAAGAAAAACAAAAAAAAAAAATCCGTTGATAGCATACAATGTGGGTGATAGAGCCTCAAATTATTCCGGAACGCTCATAAAATAAAATTAACTTAAAAAAAATAAGAAAAAACAAAATCAAGAATATAAACGAATAACGAAGCAAATTCTGAAAATTTATGATATGACAATGTACTTCTCTGGGATGTCACATATGCTACTTGCAAACAACAACGCTTAATGTCCCTTATTCTCCATAAGAATATACTTACATATTGTGTGTGTGTGTGTGTGTATGTGCATATTTGTATGAATGGAGTGTCATTTCATTTTATTCCATTCAAAATGTAACGACAACATTTCGTTCTCGATCCATAACTCACCGTGTTAATCCTTTAAATAGGACATTCATATTATCCTGACTTGTGTTCAAATGGCCATTAAAATCAAAATTTATACCAATAAATTTTAATAGGTTCATAGCATTTCAAATGTTTTATTATTACTACGCTTATCATCATCATTATTATTATATATTATTACAAATCGTTGTTGTTATTCTATTGGTGATTCTTAGGTTGTTGTTCATGCAAAATGTCCTAAATTGGACTCAGGTCTCAGTTGCTAAAAAGCATATTTCTTCGTAGTTCTGATATTTTGCTATAAATCAAAATTATATCAATATAATGGCCATTGACCCTTATATATTTAGTTCTGCTCTTGCATTGTTCAACTACTTAAAATTCAGAAAATGTGAATATTTCGACCACCACAAATACACAAATTGGAAAATAATCAAAATCCTTCGATGAGAAAGAACCATAATTTTTGCAAAATGACATTACTATAGGTTTTAAGGTAAGAATAAAAAAAAAAAAGAAGAAGAAGAGTGAGAGAGAGAGCACAAAAAAACCAAAGATATATGTGGAATGATTCCCAAAGGATCAATTTTTGCAAATTCATTTTTTATCAGTCCAGGGACGTATAACAATAGATATATGCCAGCACACATATAAAAATGATGTTTGCATAGAATATACAACCAAAATTGTATATATTTAAAAATACAGTAAGCATGATTTAGGGATGCACAAAAAAAAAACAGTAACCAGAAAATAATGTCATCCAATTTAACATCAGCATAATTGAAGTTGTGAATATGAGAAATATGTTTGTGAGCGCAGTGTAAGGTGGTGGAAAGTAATATGTTAATAGTAATTCTTCTATACGTGTGTGTAACTATAACAATACATACGAGGATAAGAAGTTACAGAATTAGAAGTAGACATTTAGAAATGTGAAGCAAATATAGCCATATATTTATACGGATACATACGGATTGTCAGCACATCGTTTGACTATGTATTAAAAAAAAAAACATAAGAATGCCCTTAGGACATTAATCAGGTATTTGTATCAAAAGAATAACAACAGTTTCCAGATATAAGAACGTCAGAAAACATCTATTTCTTAACCGAATTACATCCGTCTATGATTCAATATAGGTACGAGGGCGGTCCCAGAAAACAGAACAAATTTGGGAAAATGTTTCTTTATTTCTCAACATAATATCCTTTTAGCGCTATACACTTTTCCCATCGATATTCTATAGCTTCGATACTCTGTTTATAGTATGAACTGCCTAGCTCATTAAAATAGCCATCTACCGCAGACTCCACCTCTTCATTGTTTGCAAATCTTCTACCGCCAAGTCATTTTTTTCAAATTTTGAAATAGAAAATGGAGGAGCTAAATTTGGCGAATAAGGTACGTGCTGAGCAATTCGAGCTATAACTCATTGATTTTGGCCAATGCAATAGCGGATGTGTGAACTGGTGCACTGTCTTTATGAAACAACTCTTTCTTTTTCGACAAATGCGGAATTTTTTCTTTCATTTCTTCACTTAAACGCTGCAACTAAAATAATCAACGCTACTCGCCGTTGATTGTTTTTTCTTTTTGAAGATAATCAATAAAAATTATCCCAAGTGCATTCAAAAAAGCAGATGCCATAACCTTGCCTACAAATGGAACTGTCTTTGCCTTCTTTGGACACGGTTCTCTCCTTTCAGTCCACTATTTTGACTGCTCCTTTGTCGCAGGTGTGCAGTGGTGGACCCATGTCTCATCCATGGTTACGAATCGATGCAAAAACTCGGCTTTATTACTGTGAAACATCGCCAAACACTCTATAGCAAAATCTTCACGACGTTGTTTTTGTTCTATTGTGAGCAAACGCGGCACCTATCTTACACACAGATTTTTCATCTCCAAATTTTTGGTCAACATATACCGGAAGAATTGCCAATTGCTTGCCGACAGGTGGGTACCGTCCGAAAGAAAAATATTTTCGATATTAAATTTGTTATGCTTCAGCCGGGGATTAAACCCACGACCTACAGATCAGAAAGCCAACACACTAACCATTGAGCTACGGAGCTGATAATCATTTATTATGGAGCTTTAATAAAATCTACGTTGGTGCCATTTACATAGGTAAATGAGTTAAATTTAAATTTAGAGTCCAACAATTTCTTTAGGGGTATGGCTGATATTCTCTCAAATAATTACAGTAAATTTAGTGGACCTTTTGTATATGAGTTTTGGGGAATTGATATTTATTTGGAGCATGCATTGATGACCTTTGGTTGAGAATATTCCATTCAAAATCAAATTAGTGACATCAATGTTGTTTGCAAAAATCTAATTGTGATCAAATTTAATAATTTAATCATTCAAACTGGGGAACTTTTAAATATATTTTGCATAAAGGCTTAAATCAATACAAGATCTATAGGCAATACATTTTTTTTTATCTTTATATCTTTAATTATCAATTGAAGTTGAGTTGATTTGAATAGAAATAGCAAAATTATAGTGAAAAATTTATATGTTCTAATATTTTTATATTTTCAATTCGGAAGCTGAGCAAATTGGAAAAAAATGGGCATATTATTGCTTGATATCGAAATGGGGAAGCGATGTGATCGTCGCGTTCAACTAAAAAACATATTAATATAGCTTGTTAGAGGAAATATAGTGGGCCACCGCCAGCGAGAATAAAATATTGCTAAATTGCAAATTATTTGGTTACAAAAATATTAACAACATACACCAGTATATTGTACACTTAAAAATGTAATTGCTTGGAAGAGATACATTAGATTAGAAAACCAAATGGTCATTGGTAGTTACATCTACACCTACAAATGCCACATATGTATATAAAACATAGTGTTATCATTACTACTAATAACAATTCCACATGCATTATGAATCTTTACTCTATTCCCTTCCTGCTTATCCATAATCTTTTGCAAACGAAAATAAAAACGGACATAGTGCGTATGCGTATATTTGAATTAGTTAAAGGAAGGCACTCTGTTGGGAGTAGGTTTTTTTTGTGTCATATCGTTACTCTCCTTCTTCTTTGTCTTTTACAGCTTGGTTACATTTGGGTTTGGCAATTTGGTGTGTGTGTGTGTGTTACGTGTGCTTCTACCATATTTTACAAACTAATGTGACATTTCGATTATTCAATTGGATTTAATGTATTTTATGGATCATATGTGAACGTATTTGCGAGTAATATGTGCATATATATATTGTAAGCATATACATACAAACTGATAAGCATACTTGTATACTTCTCGCTTAGTTATTACATACATATATTGTGCGGTTTTTTTTTTAGCGATTAGATCATCACTGTGCAATAATTTTTATTAAACATATTGCATTAATGCGTGTGATGGTAGGTGGATGATCTACGAATATATTTGTTTGTTGCAAATCTGGATACTTTGATTGCTTTGCTATCTGCAATACAATTTAGTGCTCATTAGATGTAATAGAATATTTTATTGGTGGGAACTGTTTTCTTTTTATGTACTTATTGCAGCCTTTTGATGATGATGCTATCACAGCATCTGAGACTATTTGCGAACACAAAAATTGTAAAACTCTGTAATTCGTACTTTATTTGAAGATTATCCAAATATAGAGTCTGAAATTGGAGACAAAATAATATATTATTGTATTATTATTATATTAATTATAATACTATTCGAAACTAAAAAATAACAAGGTTCGGACAACGGATTCTGATAGAGATTCCATTCCCATAGTAAATCGCCATATTAAACAATGTGTTCCTTACTTCTGAGAAGGGGGGGTATGTTTAGCAATCTTGTGGAGAAAATTATGAGAAAGATTTTTGTGGAACAAATTAACACTCTACCACCCCTATATATGGGTTATTTTGGCTCCTTTCTTAAGAAGACGTAAAAGACACCCATAAAACAGGGGAATAACGGTTAAAATTTATCACAAAAATGTTGCTCATAAAATCTTAGTCTAAGCCTCTGAACACACCAAAGTTCTAAACTTAATATAAATAACAGAAATTTGTCACAACCGCAATTGCTTTTGAAAGGTTAATATCGTACTTATACAAAGTTGTTGCAAACATGTCGCATGAATTTACGTGATTAGCGTGTATGGAAAAAATATTCTACGTAAAATTTTACTGTAAGCCACCAAGCAAAGGAACACTGTTAACATAATATTTGGAAATATAAATATGAGTAGAAATGTAGTTATATATTAACTCATACGCTAAGCTGACTTATGAGCGACATGATTCATATGCATCTACAAATTATTGTCCTAAATATTGTATTACGACATCCAAACAAGAATAGGATCATCTATTTATTTTATTGCATATTTAGATAGGCGTCAAGTAGTGCGTACATATTTTTAACATCTCAAATAATTCGTATCAAGTGTACTTCAGTTCATTGTTCATTTTCTTCATATACTCGTATGTAAGTATGTACTTAGATCGATAATCTTTTGAAAAACATAGATGTGTAGATGGAAAATGCTTCCATTCTTCAAGTCGTGTCGTACTTGAACAACAATAAGAAGAGGGTATTAGTTGAATAGTTTTCAATTGACTTACAAAGAATTGAAAATGAAAATTTTCTCAAAATTAAAGATGCAACAGAAAAAAAAAAACAAACAGGAGACACATGCGTACATATAAAAATACACATATACTATAAGCATATATACACTTATATTCAAAATGACATATACATACTTATAGATGTGTTAGAATGGTTCTTAGCTCTATGAGAATGTACACTATTCTTGTACACTTAAAATATGTATTAAAGGAGAATTGTTAAGGTTTTTGGCAAAAATAATCAAATTAAAACATCATTTATTGCGATGAAAGTAGAATTATGTGAAAAATAATTAGTTGAAAATATTATTAAATTATATAAATATATATAAGATATTTCAAGAATAGTTTCACATATTTACGATTTTGTCGCATTCAAGCCAAATGCCTTAAGATTTTTGCATGAAATATTTGCACTGTTGCTTTGATGCATTCAACATTCAAGAAATTCTTCAAAAGACGATTGTCAGAGACAACTGTAATGTATAGTACCTACTACGTATAAAATACCCTCTACAAAAAAGGAAAAAAAATCCAATTTAAAAGTTTTCATTTTCAGTCGCATGGAATTTTATTTTATTTTATTTGATTTTATCTCCATTTATATGTATGTAAGTGCAGAATATTTGTGTAAACGAAAAGAACAAATAATCAACAACAAGAACAACGCCTAAAATGTTGCTTTAGTATTTTAGTACGTGTGTGTGTATGTGCACATTTGTATTTCATTTTGAAATAAAAATGAAATGAAAATGAAATAGAGTGAAATAAAAAACAAAATAAAATGTGAAATAAAATCAAAAGAATTACAAAACGAATGAAAATGAAAGTTGAACATTCAGTCAGTCATTCACATCATTCAAGCGTATAAAATGAAGGACTTTTTCATTTGATTTGTCTTCCTCCTCCTCCTTCTTCTTCTTCTACATATACAATTGAAGAAAGAGAACAATTTACAATTTTCAGTATACTAGCAGGATATACGCCTGAATGATACACTAAGGATACTTTCGCACACTATTATATATTTCTATAGGATACTCTTAAACACACACACAAACGCTACATATGTACACTTGTCGTATCAAGTGAATTATGCACAGCAGGTTGATCATAATGAAGTTTAATGGTGATGATGATGATGATGATGATGATGTCGATGGTAATATTGACGATGACAATGATGAAAAATGGATGTTTCATTGCAAAATGGACATTTTTTTTTTTGTATATGTATGTACATATATTTAAAGTGGATACCATTCTCTGAGGCAGCAATAATAATTGTGTGAGTAGTATGAATGTACTTTTTGATGAAACATCTAGCGAAATAATTTAAAATTAAATAAAAAAACTGTTATCTTTGACGAACACACACACCAAACACAAGCACACTGAAGGTTGAGTGAACTAATTTGAACTTGTTGTGCTCGCTTTCTCCCTCTTTTATTTTTTTTTTGAGCATTGGTATCTCATAATAAGGAATTTAGGTGGCTTTTTAAAAAGTTGATCCCATTTAGAATCAAAAGAATAAAGAAGACATCGCAAATTTTAATGTACGTGTGTACGTGTAGACGCTGATTAGAGAGAAGACAAAAAAAAAAACAAAGTAAAAGAAAAATAGTCGAAATTAAAGGAGGCGGAATTAATTTGACTTTTGATTGACTTCAATTTTATAAAAGGACAAGTATTTGATAAGAGACGACATTGTAAGGGCATGTACTTATGTATGTATTGTTTGAAATTAAATAGAATTTACTAATTTTTCTTTGATTCCTATACGAATAATTTTGAAGGTTTTTTAAATGTCAAGAATTAATTTTTAAAACAATTTTAAATAAAAGTAAATGCAGTGATTAATATGTTGTCGGTTAACGAATGATGGAAATAATATTGAGGGACTTAAATTTGGACACTACAGCCGACAATCGGTTTTGTCTGAATGACGCCGTGATAAATTATGCTTCGTTAACCTATAGGACATGTCAAAAACAATATGTAACCAATTACGAGTAAGTACTTCAAATTTTACAAAATTTAAACATTTTACTTAAATAGCTGTCTATTACTACATTCGATACATATAGACAATATAATTGATTATAGCCAGCCTCCTCCTTTTCATTCAATTCAATATTCTGATGACTGATTTGCTTCTTTATTTCCATGGATCATCAATCAAATTCAAAATCATACTTGCTTATGAATATAGCATATTTCTACGCAAATTACACGCTACTTGACATTTTTATATGTACGATTTGATTGCTATCGGCTTGACCATCAGCAAGTAATCAAGTGAGTAAATCAAATTTTGACAGTTTTGAAGCGTGAATACTTACTTCTGCAATAGCATATCACATCTCATCATATCTTCAACAAAGTCCCTAGACGTTTAATGGAAATTACAAATACTAATAAAAAAATATTTACACATGTCATTATTCCATTGTTGCTGAGCATGATTTTACTACAATACATATATTTAGACGTTCTCTTCTTCTATACGTATTTCTCGTTCTCTAGTAACTTTGTCCAATTTTAAATGAATGAAAAATGATCTGTGTTTGAATAAAGTAGGCGGTAGGGCGGTAAGGCGTTAATGCCAATATACATATATTGTATACAAGTGAGCTGACTGGCTGAATGAGTGTAACAAAAGTGGCAACGCTCAAAGGACACAATTGAACACAATGTGTGTATGTGTGTGTGTGTGTGTGTGTGTGTGTTGCGAATGAAAATGATGTTGATGAAAACGACAAAGAATCCAACTACGACGACGCATCATCCATCATGACACCCCCAAAATATAAAATACAAAAGTAGAACAGTAGCTCATTGGGATATTTATTATGCAAGCTCATGAGCTAGCACATATGAGTATATCGTATGTAAAAATGCTAATCTTGATGTCGGGTTTCAAATGTGTAATATCTTGTATTTTGGATGGAATCCAAAAATTTTTTGAAGAATAGTGTGAGAGAACAGATGAACACTAGAGTACTATAATATTAATGAAATTTTACTAAAGATGGCTGGACAGCAGAAGAACATTTGACCAATATGTACTCCTCCCCCATTCCCTTAAGTTCTCTACTATTACCATGTTCTGTTTGTTTGTTCTTTTTTTTTTTTGGTAATGTTACAAGTATTAGCTATGAGCTTTTTGGCCGCTTGTCATATGAATAAGAGTACTTAAGTATGCATAGACGTATGTTGCTTCAGTTCAGTAGACATATACCTATATTTTAGTATATTCATCAAGTGGGCGGTAGATGGACGCATAAGCTATGTTCTTTTTTTTTTTAAGTTTGCCACTTTGAGAACATGTAACTATAGTTCTTTTGGGACAATGTTCTTTTGCTTGTATGCTGTATCATTTGTATAGTGTTTTGATTGATTAAGTTTATGTAAATTTTTGTCAGCATGAGTTTTGTTTATTTCATCATTGTGTCGTTGGTTCCTATTGTTGCTGTACAATGACGTTCAGCACATAACATTTACAAAGGGACAGTCTAAATTAATTTAAATATTATATTTTTGCTCTAGATATCAGAAAATTGCATCTGCCTTTTATAAACTGGTTGAAATTGAATTGAAAGATAAAATAGTTTTAGTTTTAGGCAAAAATTTCGTTCTAATGAAGCTATGTGGTGTTCTAAGACGTTTAAATCTCATGGTATTCATCTCAACCGTGTGACCTGGCATCGTAAGTGGTTTTCGTACCATAAATTTTAATAGCTACGGCTATGTGAGTTTATTTAGTTTATTTGCTAGTTCGTCTCACAGCAGTCAAGAGTCGGTTTTTAACGAGACTGTAATCAATTAATGATGTTTTGCATTTTCAAGAACTTGATAATTTCACTCTATATAAGAATTGTGGTTGTCTGATTCGCTTCATTCGAAGTTTTTTATGGTTTAGTGATGACTGGTATCAGTAAGCAGGGCTAAGGGAATTGGCTGACATTGACATAGTCAAGCGAATCAAAATCCAGTAGCTGCGCTGGCTGGGTCAGGTCGAGCGAATGGAAGACGACGCTCCAGGAAAGGGGGCATTTAATTCGGCACCCGCTGGAGGACGCAGAAGAAGAGGAAGACCAAACCTCCGTTGGAAGGACCATCCAAGGTATATCCGATTGGCGCCAGCAAGTGAAGAACCGAGAAGACTGGAGCCGAATTATATGTTCTTCCTAATTCGATTATCAGTTGTTATGGCCACATAAGAAGAAGAAGAAGTGAATTGGCATTTCTACCTGTAGGCAAAGTAATTCTACTGAACTAATAATGCAGTAATTCACCCAATCGATTATAGTTCACACACAGCAGATCCTTGAAAGTAAATGTAATTATTTCAAGAATAATTGAAAGTAAATTAAACATTTTGGCCTAAGCTGCTTTTCACATGAAACCTCGGAATATGTTATACTCTACTTGATTTTAGCTGCATAGGTTGCATATGTTAAATTAGAGCATTATCTCGCTGAAAGTTTTTCGATGGACTAATTATCACTAATTGTGAATGGCACGAATAATGGTAGCATCAAAACGAATGTCAACAAAAAGAAATAGAACAAAAGACCAGAACAAGCCAACGAGAAAGAAAGAGAAGAGATTCGACTACTATAAAGTAAGATTCTGAAGTGTTGCCACAGAGTATAAATATGTCCAGTTGCTGACAGATGAATCAATTCGACTTCGAAAGTGATAGAGGCAACATAACGCCATCAAGTGATCGAGGCAAAATCACACGATAGCAAGTTAAATTAAATAGTGATTGTAAATAGTTGATTCCGTAAATTGTTGTTGGATATAGTTAGTATAAAATAAGTGTTGCAATTATTATTGATAGATTCCAGTGATCGAACAGGGTTGATTCGAGTAACGTAACAATATGTATTTTTATACTAAACTCATTTTAAGAGGGAGTTTTTAAACTTTTGGAATTGTAGTGTTTTCTATGAAATTTAGATTTATATTCAAAATTATATAAGCACACATACAACATTGTTACATTTGATATATTTTTATAATTTATTGTAAAATTTTATACAATTTTACGACGCTCCAGGGTGCCATCTAATCCATCCATTTGAAGAATACATTTCTATATCAGTATGTGGGTTTACAAGTATTACATCAAATTGGCCTATAGAAGTTAATATAATTTTCAATTCTATTACACATTTCAATGCAATTTTTGCGTCTTTCAATTTTTTTTTGCACTCATTTTTGAAGGGTAGATTTTACGTTAAAAAGAAAGGGGAAAAATGAAAAAAATAAGTAAAATTATAAAATCTAATCTTGCTTCTATGCCACACAAAGAAGAAAATAAGTGCGAATATAGATATAATTTCAATTGGGTAATGTTGCGTATAAATTGATATGGTTTATTCTTGTTTGGGTTCAGACCACAGGTTGAAATTGTTCATACATGTGGGTGTGGAACAATGGTGAACAGCAGGAGTCTGTCTGAATTGCTATAATTTGATTTTGAATTTTATCGCTATTTTTTTCACAATATTATTTGATATTTATTTGTTACATATAGTACATAATACGCATAAAATATAAGTTGATTTTTACTCATTCTATAGGCAATTTTCATTTTTCTATAGGGAATGATTAGCTTTAGTATATGGATTGTATATAGAGTATAATATTTGTGTAAGTATAATAATAAAATATGGTGAGCAAGGTTAAATAGTTTGATTTTGAAATTTGAAATAAAATATTTATTTAAAGTGCAGAATATACGACATATTTATGGTATGCATTTACAATTTATTTTTTGTAAGTTGAAGTATAAATGCTTTGATATAACTTTTGTTCCCCATATATTGTATAATTCAAACTACTTGACTCTAGCCGCTACTAGTACCGTGGTTATAAGATACAGTTTTTTATTGTAATGCTCACATCGGTGCAAAGCTGGGGATGAAGTTTTGTTAAAGAGATATTCCATACAATATGAGTACTACATTTGAAATATTACACAGGAATCCTCGTGTTGCTGATAATTCGGAAAAATCAGTAAAATAACGATGTTTAATTTAAACCACATCAAATTGATGCAAGCCAAATGAATGCCTATTAATTTTAAATACAACAATATGGCTTGTCTTGATCCAACTGGAGTAACGACTTATTTAAATTAATTCCAAAAGACCGCGAAAAGCAAGTTAGATAGGGTGCAAAGAATGGCTTGTATTGGGATTACCGGAGCTATTCGGACGACCCCGGTAAATGCATTGGAAGTCTTTCTGGTCCCGCTGCCGCTGGACTTGAACAGCATTACGTTTGAAGTTAACCAATAATTGGTACGGATTCGGCACGGAGATAGGGCACAGGAGCATCCTGTCACTGTTATATAGCAGTGTAAAGGAGACGCAAATGCCAGTGGAAGGAATGGGTAGGCTAGAGATGACTGGAAAGTTACACAGAACACTCATTGAAGACGGCATCACACATGAGAAAAGTATTTTCACTGATGGCTCATTAATGGATGGCAGGGCGAGTGATGGAATCTTCTCTAAAGAGTTGCGACTGGCATACACTCTGAATTTGGGAAGATACGTATCGGTCTATAAAGCATAAATGCTTGGTTTAATGCATGCGCTAGACCATCTACTGCATGGAAAGTTGCAAGGTAAGAAAATTTGCTAGCACTCAATAACCAGGCGGTGGTCAGGCGACTGCAACAACCTACAGTATCTTCTAAGTTGGCGCTCGAATGTGTACAGAAATTTAACGGGTGTGCTCGTAGTAATGCGATTACTCTTATATGGGTGAAGGGACATATTGGCATAGAACAAAATGAAGCTGCAGACGCCTTGGCTAGACAAAGATCTGAAGCTGAGTTTTATGGACCGGAACCAATAGTTGCTCTCAGCAGCGGGACGGTGAAGGCAAAGAGTTGATAAAGAAACTCCATCTCACGAGATGGGAGATCTTATCCACTTGTAAACAGACAAAGGTTTCGTTCAGGCTATTAAAGGGCAGTGAATCGGGGAGGGCTCTCAGTCTAGGAGAGCTAGCTCTAAGCTGGTTGACTGCATTAATAACTGGGCATGGCAATTTCAGAAACCACCTCAGCATGATGGGTCTTGTTGAAGGGGAGGATGCTGACATTTGCAGATTATGCAGAGGCAGCGGCGCACATTGTATGCCAGTGTTCTGCATTGGCAAGCAGGAGGATGTCCACACTGGGTCGCCAATTTATTGATGAACTCGAAATGTGGAACATACTCCACAAAGATATGCTTGAAATAATGCGTGATGTTATTATGAGGAAGGAAGTAGAAGAATTCTGCAACCAAACAAATAATTAACAAACGATAAGTGGTCTGATTCGGCTAATCCCTAAAATATATATATATTTAAATTAATTTGTAATCCAAATTGTGTATGTAGCTAGAATCCTATAACCAATAACGCTCCGATGTTAATATAGACTTCTATAGAAATTTAAATGTATTTCACATAGGAAACTATAAAATTGTCCATAGTATCATTAGAAAGCTATTTGACAATATAATTTATTTTCATTTATACATATAATAATGATATATGCTTTTCCTGTTCACATACACATATGAAGTCCATTATACATTATTTTTTATGCTTGTATACGTAATGAACACACGTTTGAACGTTCTCAGAAATTTGTGATAAAAGTGTACAAAATTGCATGAAATTATGTGCGTGTGTAACCTCACATACATGTGTTTTAAAATTTACACACTTTCACATTCATTCTACCATAAGAAAAACATATTACATTAAAAAAACACAACATTTCTACACAAAGGAATAATTTTTCAAAAATACCAACTGAAAAAACAAAACTTGAATAAGAGCCACAAAATTTTTTTGAAGAAAGGTTTTTATATTCATGTAGAATGACCCCCATCACTCTTAGAAGCCAAAGAAGAAGAAGAATATGATGATGATTTAAGTTACTATGGGGGGATTGAAATCTTCAACTAAGGGGTGTCTGAGTGCAAATCCTTCATATGAGATTATCACAAACAAAAACGGACACTTGATTCAACATAACGTACACACACACACATGTGTAACCATATGCATATATGGATTTATAAGTACAAAGGGTGAGCGACTCTTAGAAGCTGTCCCTTAGAGTTGTAAAAGGAAATAAAATAAATGCAAAAAAAAAGAAACAAAAATAAATAAAAATAACCTCAAAAATGTATAAAGCTCTCGGGGTATGAGTAAGTATATCCGTACGTATGATATATTCGAATTGTAAAAAAGTTCTTTCGTTTTTCTTTTCATACAAATTCAAAGGGGTTATTACATAAAAAGCAGTCAATTGGTTCAGTATGATATTGCCCCCCCTGGTAGGACGACAGTCCACGTTTTGAAGAGTAAAATTTAGAGAACGACATCTCAGTTATATTCGAATAGTTTTTTGGCTTTATGTCAATTATCTTTCCATTCACCAGTTCTATCCTCTTATCATGAAGTTCCGTATTGAAATCACGAAATAAATAATCTGCCTCTTAATCCGCTGGAATTCGAAGAAAATGACGCAGGTACATTTGTACGACTGTATTTAACTGATTCGAGAAACTATCATAGTTGTTTCTCAATTGATATCCCAAAGTTCTCCAAGACTTCAAGATAGTTTGCAACCATTAATACGCCTCACATTTGCAAGCTACTACTTTAATCTAAGGTTACAGTGTCAGCTTTAAGTATCGCATACCCTCATTTAAATGTCATCAAATTCTTAGAAATTGGAGTGTCACATTTTTTTTGGGTTGAAAAATCCGAACGAACTTTCAAATCAACCCAATATATATATGAATGTATAGTTATACTCGTACTAGTACATACACAATCAGACATATATACATATGTGTATGTATGATGATTGGGAGGGTTCAAAACATCACACAACAACGACATGTTATTATGCTGAAATAATTTTATAATTTATTTTATTCACCCACATTCATATTATTACCACAATTTCATATGAATAAATGGAAGTTACATATCGTAACATACAAATGTAGGAACAAGTTCTTTTAGTATGTTATAAATACATACAAATGTTGCTGTTGTGTTGTTGTTGGATAAATGTAGATGTGATACATTTCTTTTTCTTCTTTTGCCGTTTGTTGATTTTTCTTAAGCTTGGAATTTATATGAAGCACGTAAATAAATTCATATTTATCGTTCTAAAATTATTATAACGTAATTTTTCATAATGCCACCACCACCATCATCAACATCTCCATCATCTCCAACTATTAATACCATTACCATTATTGCGTTACTGTACCCGTCAAACCAAAATATGTGCGTCCATAATTATGTATAATAAACGCATCCTAAAATAAATGTTTTCTGTGGATTTTCAGTGCTTATTCACAAAATTTTAGTAAATTATGAGCATTTTTTGTATGATAATGGTCATCGTACGCAAAACACTCATAATTATGAGCACTTTTTGGTGTACGTAAGATCTGTAACACCATCCGAATTTTTATTTTCGAAGTAGAGGAAGGAACTGTATTGCATCACCTATGTTGCAGAACTAGGTTGCGAAAACTGCAAAGATGTAACTCCTAATGTTTATACACATTTTAGAGTCGAATTTTGAGCTCTCGTAAAAGGAAAAATGTACTTCTATGGTAATAAAATCTTTTTAATCCTTTTTGTTTGCTGGGATCATTCTTTTCATATACAAGCGAGTACTTGTGAGGTATATAGTATGTAGAGTAGATGTGCGATTATATGTAATAGCTCCATAAGCATTTAAGAATTGTTTTGGGGTGCAACCAACTTAACCGCAAATGTGAAAAATGTTTTTTCATTTTTTATCAGGCTTATTCACATATGTATATTTGTATGTTATTTGTACGTACTCGAACACATTCGTAATTTGGCATTTTGGTGGTGAAGAGGAGCTATGTATTTTCATTCCTTTTATTACATATTTATTTTATTTGTATTGTTTTTTTTTTTGTACTTTGAGCTTGCATTTGTTTGTTTGACAGTTAATGTAATCATTGACGACAGCGTCCATAATACATGCACATGCTTTTTGCTATGCGATGTTTGGAATTATCACTGTCTTTGCATTTGATTTTGAACTTGTGGGATCGAATATAAAGGTTTTTTTTTGTAGAAAAAGGAATTTTAATCTGAGACGAACTTTAAAGATTATTAGTAGCTGTGTTATTTTCCATCAATAAAGAGAGGAGGCCTGTAGAATTTTTGAATTTATTTGTCTTCTTGGTGAATACGGAATAGAGCACAAGCAGTTGCTATGCAAAGAGTCACGGTCTGTAAAGTGGATTTATGGACGCAATATAAACATTTTTGCTAATGTTGGGAATAATAAAGATATCAATTAACTTCCGCACAGCACGAAATTTGATCATTAGTATATAGCAGCAGATAATGTCCGGATATCAGCTGATCAGCAAACTACACGATTTTCTTTTTAAAGTAAGAAACCATCTATATAAAATGAGAATTGTAAATTAAAAATTAGATAACGCCTTTTGATATTAAGGATACCCAATTGAACATGACTATTTGATAATGAGAACAGCCACATTAGGATGCGAAAAATATTCTCATTTTCAATTGGCACTTTCGCATTTATAATGAACTATTCTCATTTTCAAATGACGTTTTCGCATTTACAATTGTCGCATTTTCGCATCAGATTGAAAATAGTGAATCCAACTTGACAGCCAATGTGATGAGTTTAGAATCGGTTGGTGGTGTCAATATTGACACAGGTCACTATCTTGTTGTAGCCAAAGCTAGCCGAAGTTCCACAGATAGAGAAAAATCAGAGACGATTTTAGAATCGGTTGGTGGTGTCAATATTGACACAGGTCACTATCTTGTTGTTGCCAAAACCAGCCGATGTTCCACAGGTCCCACTTATGTCGTTCTCAGCTGAGACGAGTAGGTGCTCGGTGGCTACAGATATTTTAGAAACGAGTGGTATAATCAAAACCGTCATAACACAATCGTAACGCCTTTTACAAGAAATAAAAGGAGAGAGGGTGTGAGTATGACTAGATTGAGATGCGTAATGACAGTAAAAATATTCAATTTCCAATAAAATCGCATCGTTTCAATAATTTGCCATATTTTATGCAAAATAGAATAGTAAAGTGTAATTACAATTGGTCAAAATAATTGACTGAAACCTAAATGGTCAAGAAGGTGCCGCAACAAGAATGCATATTATATAGTTAAATTGTTGTTATAAATTATTCAAAACATATTTTATTGTTGCATTTTTATTATGAATGGATAATGAAACGAAATCAATCAAAATAACAAAAGTTACCCAATTCAAGTGCTGGCGATGACAATGAATATGATGACGATGCTAATGATGACAATGATGATGATGATGCTGCTATCTAGACAATTGTACATTCAAATATAACTATGAATGTACAATGGTTATGCCAAATAAATAAGAACTGTCACTCACATCATCAAAAAAAAAAAAAAAAATCGACAAAAGTCAAAACATTTTTTTCGTTATTATTTTTATGTGCAATTTCATACATTTTATTGATGCTTGCACATATTTTATTATCCTAATGTTTTCCCATTTTCGTTATATCGATGTATGTATGTATGTAATACTACACCATTACCACCAATATCAACAGCAATAACCAGAATGTCAGTCAATACGAGTACCAAAAACAATCAGAGAGTAGAAAGTGAACAATCTAAATCCATTTTTACATACGTCCTATGTATGTGCTACGTACGAGTGTACGTATTTATAACAAGATGAAGAAAGAGCGTATTTTCATTTCATTCCCATTCACATATTCGTTCATTCGTTTGTTCGTTTCCATACTAAAAAACGCATAAATAAATAAAAGTCATCTTCCAATCGCGCATCGTCCTCTACTTACGTATATGCATATGTCTATGATGATTACAAGGCAGTCAGTCTATACGTGTGTATGTGTGTGTGTGCATTGGCAATATAATGAATTGCTTTCCTGCTTATTACCGTATAGACCTTTAGTTTTTCTACCTATATATACAGACATGCAATACGTAAAGATATAACGAAATGCGCGTATTTATATTGATGCTGCTGCTGCTGTTACTCTGGTACCAGCAACCCGATGTCGATGGTGTTTACCATAAAAAAAAAGAAGGAGACTTGCTGGGTGGTTGTTCGAATAAAAATGTTCATATGGTGAACAAGCAGACGACCCACTGATTGATGCGACAAGTCGATGGGTAAGCGGGTTGCAAAAAGGACGAGCTACTACTGCTACTTGCTACTACTTTTTTATGTTTTTACTTTTATGCATAAAAATGCTTAGCATAAAGTCGTAAAAAATGTATTTTGCCATAATATTGGACTGTTGTATGTGGCCGAGTATACATATACCCTGTGTATGTACAATACATTGGTATATCCTTGCTGAGTTGTGATGCTGGTTTTTGTTTTTTTGTTTGTTGCTTGCTCCACAGTCGATTTGTTTGTTTCGATTCGGTAAATGTGTCTCATCATTGCTGCTGAGTTGGAAGATTTAGATTTTCGATAAGGTCGAGACTCGCTTATTTGCGTTATTATGAATTTATGACACTTACACTCGAATGTTGAATCGCCAGTAATATAAGAGAGAGGGGGAGAGTATACAATGAGCTTTTTTTTTATTTAGTACACTGAAAAAAGAGTATTTTTTTAAACTGAGCCAGGGAGTTGTAGAGTTGGACTGTTTGGAAATATTGAGGTAATAATGTGACGAATATTAAATATTACGAGCCAATGAATATATAGAATATAAGCAAAAGGATATGGATTGATCTACGTACAAACTCACAGTGTCCATGGTGTAATCATTGTATGTATATAACGCATTTTTACTAAGATTTTTCATGGTAGATTATTGCCGTCCGAAAGAATTGATTCGAATCTACAATTCTATGTGCAGAATGCTCATGAGTCATTCATTTCGGGGTGTCTTGAAACGAGTTCTGAGTAGAATATGTTCTTGACCTTTGTCATTTTCAATATTTGCTCGATGTGATCTATGTACAGAATGCTCAAGTATCAAATACTATGATCCAGATTTTGGTCATTCATTTCGGTGTGTCTTGAAACGAGTTTTGAGTAGAATGTGTTCTTGACCTTTGTCATTTTCAATATTTGCTCGATGTGATCTATTTGCAGAATGATCAAGTGTCAAATACTATGATCAAGATTTTGGTCGTTCATTTCGGGGTGTCTTGAAACGAATTCTGAGTAGAATACGTTCTTGACATTTGTCATTTTCAATATTTGCTCGATGTGATCTATGTGCAGAATGCTCAAGTATCCAATACTTTGATCCAGATTTTGGTCATTCTGAGTAGAATATGTTCTTGACCTATGTCATTTTCAATATCCGCTCGATGTGATTAAGTACTTATGGTAACTGATTCCGATTGGAATATCCACAAAACTAATTATTTGTCTTTCTCTATGTTCGACCTATTTGGACATACTTAAATCAATTTTGAAGTATGTTGCATAATACGCTCCTTTTTTTGCACAGTGTATTAGTAATATATACTTAAAAAATCGCTGCAGCATGAAAAATAGCTGATTTGGTTTCTTTCTGTTGTTGTTGTTCTTGTTGTTTATTTCGTTTTATTCATTTTGTTTTGTTGCTTTGGAATTTCGAATTATGGGTTTTACGCAAATTGACCAAACACCCAGCAGGAGGAGATGTTCGATGATGATGATACTCGTACATACACAAAAACACATACAGAGCGCCTTTACTGGTGCGACGGTGATTGTCGTCATTGCAGCAAATCGTATATCGGCAGCGAAAGGACATCAAGTAAATAAAAAGGGACTGTCTGGCGTGGTGTGGTACAGAACGAATGCCATATACTCGTACTCGTACATATGATCATAACTAGATACATGGTATGCATGTTTTTGTATCGAAGAAAAAGACTACTACTCAAATCAACTTTATTGTTGGGCATTATTATTTTTATTATTATTACTATACGCCGTTTGCTGGTATTAAATTGGTATGTATGTATATACATATATCTGGCAAAATGGAAATCAGATATATGTGTATATATAGTACATACATAAATATGTGTTTTTTCCATTTGCAACACTTTGCAACATTTCTTGTTTTTTAACCATTCCAAAATGAGTGAGTGGGGGAGAGAGCACAGCGTGTATTATGCTATCGTATATGATACACTTGGTAGTATTTTATTTATTTGCTTACGCATACATACTTGTGATACTCCTATATAGTACATAGGTGTAGGTACACGTGTATAAGGGGCATTTCTGGCTGTATGTGTATGTGTATGGTATGTGAGCGCGTAAATATTTTAACGTTAGCGGGACAAGCAGCAATTGAATTGAATCGAATTGAAATGCTAATATTATGGAAATTGAAAGAGGTTTTATATCTTGTCATTACTGTTGCTTTGTTGTTGTTGCTGTTGTGGTTCTTATTATGTATTTATATTGATATTATTTTTATTATTATTATTATTATTATTATTATTGCAATGATTTTGCTTTTTAGTTGAACTCTTAGTTTTTTCTTGACAATTTATTTCTCTTGATATTACTGGTATTTGCGTTGTGCTAATGTGAATATATATCTATGTATGTATCTATATTGTGGTTAGTAGTAAACAAAAAATTAATGTAGATTGCAAATAACAATTTTCGTTCATTAAAACTAAAAGGATATCAACATAAGTGAGCTTATCATCGCGTCATCGTCATCGTCATGATGATCATCATCATGATTTTATGTATACATCAGCCAAATTTGACTGTTTTTTAAGAGTAAACCACTCACATACACTCATATATGCATACATACGCACAAAAGCACTCATAAAAATGAATGTGCCACACAAAAATGTAAATATAAAATGGCGGCGGTGGCGGCGGCGGCAACAGCACCATCCTATACGTACTACATATGTATGTGCTACATACATTCGTTTGCGGTATAAAATAACAAACAACACCATGAAAGGGATAATATAAAATCATAGCTATAAATTTATTTTATTGCTGTATATGTATGTATGTGTGTGTGTGTGTGTGTTTGAAAAATTGTGCATTTACATACATCTTCTCTCACGCAGACACATAGTCATATGTACTCATATATTCTCATATACATTTGTAATAAAGTAAATTATTCACGTTTTTATTGTTTGTAATTTACGAAAAATATTTCATTCAATCAAGAAGAGGTGGCCACCATAGTATTGGGCGATCTCTGGTATAATATTTTTTATTTTGATTTTGTTTTTGTTTGTTTCGATTTTTTTTTGCAAAATGTACATTTTGTAAATGAACAATAATAATAAAAAATGGAATAATAATAAGAAATCTCAAGATAAATATTTATTATGACTATGGCTTTGTAATATGTAACAATAAGGTATACTTGAATGTACAAGTAGTAATGAAATGACAAATCGAATTAAAGTATTGTGTAGTTGGATATTTTTATGAAGCTATTAAATAAATTATGCTTATTTGTATGCATTTGTGTCAAATGATATAATTGAAATAATATAGGTATAAGTATATCAACAATATTTTGATTAAAACCAATATACATATTTTTAAATATAATTTGTATTTACGGACAATGTAAGTATTCGAATGATTTGTTCGTACATTTTATATTCTGATTTGTGCTTTTTCTTTTCAATCATGTTCTTGACGACAATATTTTTAACATTTTTCTTTAATTTGTGCTTGATTGCATTTTCTCGACAATACTTTCTTGCATCGTGGTTGGCTGTTCAATGGAGGTGACGTTGAAGAAATGCTAACTCATTGGCTGCGGGTATATACTTTTGGACTTGGAAAATTACAATAAAAAAGTAGATATCAGGATTTACTTGTGACATCACTTTTTTCGCCAAGTTTTTTCATTCACCATTAAGGAATTTCAACTTGTGGAACCGCGAAAATCCTGTTTAAGCGATATAACTTCAACTTTTTCTGTCTTTCAACGGACCGGGCAGGACAAGGGACACTGTGGTCAGCATTCCGCACTAGTATTATCGACGACGAAGAATTCAGGTGGCACAAAAATTCAGGCTTAGGGGAAATCATCTGCACTGTATTTCTCCAGCACTCTAAAAAAACCCAAACGTAATATTTAGGACCTCCTACATTAGCATTTTTAAAGATGCACTACTGAAGTTCACAAAGAAAACTGAAATTTTTAAAGTTCGATACAACTAGTAGGCAGCTCTAGTCATTCTGGACTCATTAGTGGCCTCTAATGATATGGTATTGAACCCTTCCTAAGGGTTGACCAATTTTTTGTTACTCAAATCTTTCAGATTCTTTTTATAAGTACTTACTTTTACTATCGACAAAAACTGCAAATAGTGTCATATCATTTTTTAATCGAGAATGTATTTTCTGTCGAAAGAAAAGTCAACTGCTTACTGATATATGGGTTAAGCAAATTTTAACTACTTTTACAGCAAATGAATGAACCGAGGAACTATATGCCTGATGTCCAGCGCACTCCCACCAACAAGAGCTTTAGACTGGAAAATATCAAATCTTAAAATCCAATATCTTATCGAATTAACACAGCATTGCTATTGTGTCTCTGAGTCTATTTTTCATTTTTGTAGTTCGTACTATTTCAACTTATTTACTTGAAAAATCGATTTAGGCCGAATTGATCATGTCTCAACAGCTACCTCTGTTCTTCGCTAGCTGCCACCAGTTAGAAATTCCAAGCACTGTCAGGTTCTCCAGCTTCTCAACATGGCCTAGCCCACGCTGCTGTTGTGTTTTGATCCACTTTACTAAGTCGGTGTCGGCATACAGCTCATGCAGCTCATGGTGGTACCCTATTCGATACTTATTATCAACGCAAAGATCTTGAGTAGAATTATTCTCTCGAAAACTCCCATTATTCTGACATCTGAGATAGAAATTGTTCAGGCTTCAAACTCAAAATTATATTGAAACTATGAAAATATTGAGAAACTCATGTTGAAGGCGAACATCTTTGAGAAGAAGTAATTTTTCCTCATCCCCTATTGATCTGCGTCACATAACTAGAATAGCAACAGAAGCAACAGTAGTAACAATACCAATAATTTTGCACTCAAATCCGGATATCCTGTCGCTGCATCAAAACCGACACATATGACTGCTCACGTCTGCACTCATTCCACATACAAATAATATATACATATATCGTATACGAGTACGACTATGTATCGTATATATATATATATGTAAATACTATGCATATAAGAAACACCTTCTATTATAGAACACTTGCTGGAACACTCGCATGAAACTTTTGCATGCGGTTATTGGGGGTTGTATTGTATTGTATAGCATAATATACATACATATAGACATAGTAGTGATTGTGGTTGTTTCTATCATCGTTAGGGTTAAGCATGCAAAGTTTCTTTATTTCTTCTTGTGTATTTTTTTGTTTTTTTTTTGTTATGTCCTGCATCAGTTCTTTGTATTTTCATCATTCTCATTTTGTAACATTTTCTATTTGTAAGAATTTCTTCGTTTCTCAATCTTTCTAATGTCTGTGACATAAAATCGATTATTTTCTGTTCAACGATATAGTATTTGTCGTCATTTTCTATACATAATAGCCATATTCACGATCTTGTGCATATGAATTTGTAAGATTGCAAAAAAGAGTTGATATTTGCAATCAATTGCAAACAAATATGAAAAATACAAATCAATTTTTGTTTACACTTTTTTCCATGTCGTTTCTTTGAAGTGTCAAATTATGTAGTATTCCAAGTACCAGCCAAAGGTATTTTGTGTAGCATACTTTTATGCGCAAAGGAAATGTAGATATGTAAATCTAATTCTTGTAATTGCAAGCTTTGCAAAAATACTTTGCATGTGTTTTTTTTCAAGATCAAATGCAGAGCTGCGTGGACAGCAAAATGGAATATTTTATTATACAAAATGATTGGAACTACAGGACACTTTTAAGGTTTCAACCATTACGAATCTTAAGAACTATTGAAATAAGTCAGTTTTACATAGTTTGGGTCTGGTAAATTGTTATATGGTCTTTGAGAAGTCAATCTTCTCAGATATTTATTATCGAAAATTGTTCGTAATTCAAGACATTTTATCTATGCGTGATTATGAAATCAGGAGCCAAAGAAAAGTTAAGGCAAATAAAAATATTTGAACCCAAAACATACCGAAGCACAGATTCGTAGTATGCATTTATACTTCACTTTAGTAATGGCAATAGAAAACAATAATACCACTCTCTAGGTTAGTACAACTTCTATATATCGCTATTCACACACAGTAAATATCAGAAAAACAAAATTTCATTTTATGGTCTCATTATACTGGGTGTGAGAAATTACAATAAATATACAATACTTTCGTAGCACATATAAATGGCATATATGTATGTATGTACATCCATCAAAATAAGGGTTGTTTTATGCTAATCATAAGGATTTACCTATTCTGGAGGATAGTAGCTGAGCATATACGCAGAGATAGTAAATATGTATGTCTGTTTGTATAATAGTAGTAAAGGGGAAACAGCAGTATATCATATAAGTATGTAGTTGTAGTTGTAATCGTATATATGAATAATTTCAACTACTGACTTGTACTAAAACTTTTTTCAACTATGTAAATGTATGAATTATTTGGAAATCCAGCTGTGTGTAGTATACAGTTGGCAACAACTGATATTTTTGGTTTCTTTCTCATCTCTCTAAATGAAAATAATGAAAATGGCAGTCAGCAGCCAATATGTAGTACGAATATCACAAGCATTGGCATAAATTAAGCAAAATTATTCATTTTTCTCATTCTTCTGCTTTTGTTGTTTCAATTTGAAAAATATGCAATACATTAGGGTGAAACAAAGTTTTCGTGGTGAATATTATTACCAAAGCATTTCGAAAAAATTTATCTAAACAATGATGGGGGTTAGAAATCGTAGATCTAAATTTAATTTTATAGCCCTGACAGACGGCAGCGTTAATTCGGATTAACGATTTAATTCGAACTAACTCGGGCATTAACTGCAGCTAATCTGCATTAACTCAGCGAGTTAATTTTCAAAATTAAAGAGGATTAGGGCAATTTACGATGACAACACTGCTGAAAATTTTCTATTGTGAATTTTCTTTGATGCAACTTACAAAACAATAGATGTGTTCGCTTATAAAAAACTGTCAACAATTGTTAACAGTTTTCGACATGAAAAGCGTTGGCGACCAAATAAATCTAGCTGTCAATTACGAACTGTGAATGTCAATTTGCAAGTTTCTGATAGTTTTCAGTTCACGTACTTCCTGTAGATTTTCTCATATCGAGAGTGACAGATGACAAAAATTGATAGTGATAGTAATTTAAGTGAGTAGACCTAATAAAATAGCAATTAGTTGTTTAGTTAATCCACAATACTGCTGTCTGTCAGGTTAGTATTTTATTCGAATTAAGTGGGTCGTTAATCCGGTTTAACGCTGCCGTCTGTTTAGGATATTAGGCTTCGACAAAGTCTGAAATATTTGTTTCTATATAATCTTATAACATTCTATATTTTTCAAAAATTACTTCTTTCAAATTGATTTGGTTAAATTTTAAAATTATAGCTTTAAAAAATATTTACGACAGGCAACTAAGTAGGCTAGCAACGATATCGCTAACATTTTAGCGATATTAACGATCTAGCGCATAAGAATTTGTGAAATTGTAAAAAAGCCACCAATTATGAACACCCTTCTGAAAATTTATTTTGCAAAAATATGCTTAAATTATATTTCTGTACTTTTTTTAACCACCCTAGCGCCCATAAATATATATAAATATGTAAATATGTGATGATATGTACGCAATTTATTATATGATGAGATTTACATACATTTCAATCATGATTTATGATTACATTATGTCTTACTTATATATAAGCATTTTATATAAAGTAGATATTTACATATGTGATGCATGAAATGATGACAATGAGTAATAGAATACTATGTGATATATAAAAGTATGTATGCATATATTTATATATATCCTTATACACACACACACACACACACACACATATATATATATATATATATATATATATATATATATATATATACACATATTTTAATATTTTAATATAACGTTTTTTAAAATAGTAGCGACCAAGCAACCCTTAAATTTATATTTTGCTGTGATTTTACAGTACAACTTTCTGAATGCTTCAAAGTATGTACACACTTTTTTTGTTGTGTATAATAATGACACACCACCAGTCCACCACTCGTTGTCATTGCTATGAATAAATCATTGACTTCATTTTAAAATTTCCATTCCACATATTCCATTCCATTCGTGTCATTCGCTGTTTATCGTACTAATGCTTTTTTGCTATAATTCGTTTTATGATGTTGTCTCTTTCGGTTAAAATATTCCTTTTGCACCTTTTGATATACACAGAAATTCAAGCGCAAGCGTTTTCTCTTATTTTCAAGTCTTCTATCCATAAATACATACACATACACATTAGTATTTGCGATATTATAAAATGTAAAATATTTTTTATGCAAGCGTTGAAGAAAGCATTAGAGTATTTCTGTTTGCTGGAATACCTTTGCTTTGATTTTTCTTTCGCAGTGGGCGTTTTTTTCATTTTGATATAAGAACTTATTGTTGTTAATTTTCGAAAATATCAAATTTTAGGCTGGTATTCTCTACAATACGCACAAATACAAATGTATACAATATGTGGATGTAGAGAGCGTGTATCCAATGTGTGTACTTACTTACTAGTATTTGTTAGTAAAGCAAATTTTTATTTTTATTGGTCGTAAATTTTAAATTGTAGGCGTGTGCAATTTTTTCCTTGTCCACATTTTATTGTGGGGAAGAAGAAGGTAGGTAGTCAATTTTCTCCAAATCTATGTATAAATGAACATACCTTTTATATATATACTATGAATGTATTTATATATGTATTTATTTACTCTAGATAGATGACCAAAAAATTTTATGTATTTTGCCTCGTTTTATTGAGTTTGAATTTGTTATTATTTCGAATTTTTGATTGTGTTGCGTACTTCGATGGGCTGTTGGCTGCTTCTTGGTGAATGAAGTATGATTGGGGAGTAGAATAATAAATAAAATATGAATATTTTGTTGGAGGATACTTTTATATAAATATTCTTCTATATATGGGGGATTATACTGGATGAAATTATTTTTTATTAAATTTAAGGGACGCCCTATGAAATTTATTATTATTATTTTGGATGGATACTGGACGACAACTCCAGAACCTTTTTACATAAAGAATCAGATAATTGGATTGGAACCGTTTTTGGGCATTTTGTGGCAATTCAAATAAGTAAAAAGTTTAGTTCACTGTAAAAGTTTTTATGAAGTTTAATATTTTTTATGGCGGCTCAAATCATCAAACAACATATATTTTTGACAAAATTTCCGAACAGTCAAACAGGTCAAACAGTCCGACGAGCGTGTGGCGATTTTCTTTACTTTGTATTACTTGAGAATTCTCTTTACACTTTGTGCTAAATGATTTGAGGCAACTCTTTAAAAAAACTCCACTAAAAATAGCATTGAATTGATGTATTTATTATTAAAAGCTTCCTATTTGCAACAGCTTTAATTCGAAAGAGAGTTTTATTTTTTTTTGGTTTTTACAACTTTGTATTTTACTTTTAATTTTCAATTAAAATGAAATCAAAAGTTAAGAATTTTAATTTTGTTGAAAGCCAACAAAATGGAAAAAAAAGAAAAAGAAAAACAATCAACAATCCACAACGAATTAGACTTCATTGCCTTTATCAGCATGTGTCAATCTCTTGAAGAGAGTTGGGGTTGCAATAGTAACTATTGGATAGCAAACATTCAAAGGATAAGAAGAAAAAAAAAATAAAACTATATAAATAGCAAAGATAAAATACCTTCGAACCCATACCATTGATATGTACACACACTAGCATGAATACTATATATTAACTAAATTTAATTGGCTTTTACAATCAGTGAAAAATGTACACATACATATATATTGTACTATAAAACTTATTATATGAAAGCATTTGGATAGAAGCAAATATATTTTTTGGGTGAATCCATTGTATTGGATGCCCACAAAAGTATGCCACAAATTAGATAATACTAAATATAAACTGATATTGGAGAAAGCACAATTGCAATGTGTTCTAGTGATGCCAATCCCGGTAAACCGGCTAAAGTCATATTAGAATACACGCAATGAATAATGGGATGAAAAAATTCCTAAATTATATTAATTGACAAAATCATTAAAAAAATTAATATATTTTCGCGATGTCCCTTTAATGGCTATACTTGATATAAATAGCTCCCCTTTATTTTTAAAAGCATGGCTGTAATCAACTTAACTCCTAAAATGTCCATAATCTGATCACTTTCCGTAAATATGTATGTATTTGGAACCAGATTGCCATTACAAACAACTTTATAATATTAATCGAATGCTAGATATTAAATAAATACAAAACCAATCCAAGCGACAAAGCACATCATGGTAGGTAGTCGAAGTTTTGTATACACAAAAAGCATATTTTTAGTCATTTCCTCTTGAAGTCTTTTTGTAAAATTTCATCCACTGAATTAGTCACTAGAAAAACTTCAATTTTTCATAAATTTTGAAGACATTTTTGAGGCTAATGCCGTTTTCTTTTCTTGGAAAAAGAAAATTCCCATTCAATATCTAAGTCGTTAATAAGGTAAATTTCATTGTTCTGATGGTGAAAAGCTGCACAAGAAAAGAAAACATTATATATCTAGGAAGAAAGGGGATGCTTTTAGAATACATAAATATCCCGGAATCAGCAAAACCCCTTATGTGTAATCCTAATGTGTACATTAGATATGTCAAATTTTTGAAATGTACACTACGAAATACACTGTAGGCTTCAAAAACTTTTGAACAAACTTCGTTTTACTCTTGTTACATGGATTAATTTGAAATTTATACACTGTGATTGCAAAATATTGAATTTTTGATTGGAAAAAATGTATTTATGAAAGGTGTTGGAATTTACAAAAATGTGAAATTCTAAAAAAAATTTTTAAAATATTTATTTTGTGGAATTAGTTCATTAGATAAAAAGTGGACTTAAAAAGTAAATTTATTCATATTGTTATAAGCGAAACTGCAAAACTTGAAATTAATCTTCTAATTTTATCTTCCAGTCAGTATCATACATTTTTGAACAGGTGTGTACTGTAAATAGATATGTATGTATGAGGATATTCTACAAAGTTAGGACAATAAAATGTAGCAAATACTTTAGAGCGGGTAATATATATTTGTATACAAAATTTTAAAGCGAAAACTGATACTATCGCTGATTTTAAGTATATTTGTCCAAGAAACCATAGAGCTAAAATTAATTTCAACCCTCAGCATTTTAACAATTAGGTATTGCATTTGATGTATGGAAAACAATATTTATTTGTCAAAAGGCGGGTTTACATTTATTTATTTAGATATTGTTTTTTCTCATATATATATCACCTGCCTTAATATACATAGTAAAAATAAGTAAAGTGCAAAGCGTAAATGACAACTTCAAAGGCATTTTGGGAAAGTCGTATTAACATCACCGCAGCTATTGTAAATTATATGTTTGAAGTGTTCAAACTCCGTTATAGGCTGCTATATATATTTTGGGATTATAAAACAAAATCAAATTTGATATGGCAGCACTAGGAACCCCCAATCGCTAAATATAAATAGAAACTTTCTTGTGTAGTTGTTGCTATGTTGTTGCTAGTTGATGATATGTATTTGTTCAAGTTGAAAACAATATCATTCAGTGCTTTCTACTTTGACAATATGTACGGGTATGTATGAGATGAACAACTGAACAACTTAAAAAAGAAGCAACCCTAAATGTATGCTGTAAAAAAATGGCCTCATGCCATAAATCGGATGACATTCTTCATACATACGAATGTTT
Organism: Megamerina dolium; assembly: GCA_963854835.1. Classification (NCBI taxonomy): domain Eukaryota; kingdom Metazoa; phylum Arthropoda; class Insecta; order Diptera; family Megamerinidae; genus Megamerina; species Megamerina dolium. Next base: position 52,666,275 of record OY978529.1, read on the forward strand.
CCATATATTGAAATAAAAAACTTGCTTACTTATAAATGAGGAGTAAGTAAAAATGTTGCAAAATCCATTTCGCATTCCTTTTATGTCGTTTATCTATGTACTATATACTATGTACGGTATGTTTGAATAGACATACACACCGAAGATTTTATTGTGTTTCATTTGATTGTCATTCTAACACCTTCCATTGCATCTATCGACTCTGTGCGAATTTACGCATAAACAGCATTATCTAGTAATAGCAGTGCGGCTACTATATATTATAATCTATTGTTTATATGTTTGTATTTCTCTTTCTACTTATACACATAAAGGAAGATTCTGTTTTCTTAATAAAAACTTTTTCAGGAAATTCTTCAATGCTTATGTTCAATGTCAATCATCAAAAAAAAAAAAAATCCGCTTCATTGGATTATTTGAATCTATAAATCCCCTTTTAGTTGGCACTGGCCAGAGTAAGCAACATCAGTAACATGTCTACGCACGAATGACAGCAGCAAAAAAAAAAAAAATAAAAACCAAACCAAACCAAACCATAGAGAGAAAAACTCCAAATAAAAAAATAAAAATAAAAGAGTATTTCAATGTGAACGCATACTATCGAGTGGGTGGAGTTGCAGTAAAATGTTTGTGATGTTGACATTCAAGTCGTATTTGTATTTGATGCTACAATGTTGTTGCTTTGTATTCGATGTGATTGAATGTGCATCATGCAGGACAACACAAACAGGACATTTCAAAAAATGTCTACTTTCTAACAAATAACAATTCTAAGTCGGCACATAAAAACTCTGAGGGAACTCATATATGCTTGTACCTACATACTCGTATTCCCCGTATATATTCATTTCAATAGGGAAGTAAGTGTGTGAGTGTTTTATTGCAGATAAGCGTATTTACGAGTAAACATTCAGGATGCGTATGTTTCAATTTTATTTACCCCATACGCCAATTTTCTATTTCGTATATTCAAAGCGATTACTATAAATTGCATGATGGGGTCATCATCAGTTGTAGTCACTTGATGCGCAAGTATACATAATAGAATTGAATACATCTAAAGGCAACTTCTTTCATTTAATCAGTAGCGAATAGTTTGTAATAAAAATTATCTTAGAAGCACAGCGATCGAAATTATTTCTGAAGTTTTTATAAGTGTACAAAATTGTATGTTTATAGAGATGGGATTGATTTTAAGTCGGAATTTCTTCTCGAGAGCTCCAACAATCTATGAATTGTGTTGATGGTTTAAAAATTTCGGAATATGTATTGTGAGATCGCAATTGTAGAAATCGTATTGTATAAATTGCATAATAACCACCCACAGACGATAACAACGGTATGGCAATACCTTGCGCTTTCAACTTACCGATGCAGACATTTTAAAATGCAGTATATCATGCAATGTTACCTTCCGGCCTTGAAGTATTACGTAGTACTACCAATAGAGAATTAGACATTCTGTGATCCCTTAAATTGTTGTGTAGAATATCTACTACATATATTATACTTACCAGTGCATATGTGTATACCTTTTATATATTAAATGTTAAAATGTTGCGTGTCAAAATTTTACGCATCATCATTAGACATCATATCTGTACAAAATTTATACGCTTACATAAATATGTACTACCTATATGATAGAAGAAGTATGATGAATAAATTGTGAGAACTATTTGATCATCTTACATGTTGTAGACTAACACCTCTATAAATAAATATATTATATGTCTGCATATATAGTCATACATCGGTGTAACATATATACGCACATATTTTGATTACATATTATTATTTCTTCATTGAAAAATATTGCATAATTTTATAAAATATGAAATGCACACATACATGAATTATTATTTGATAATCTTATATGCCCTAATTGTCCATTGTTTACATATAGCAGTTGGGCATTATGCATATGCGAGCACATATAATTGAGTATGTAAATTGTTTATGCACTCGTATACAAAGCATATTTAATTGCGTAAAAATTGCTAAGAAAAAAAAATAAATAAAAAACAATATATTCTCATTTTAATATAACGTAGCTACTGTAAGAATTTATGCGCTGTTGCATACGTAATATAAAAATACGTCACATGGAAAAATTACTTACTTTTGATTTAATGATTTTGAATTTCAAATCAATTATTGTAATATTGTACTAAAAATAGCATATAGAATATTTTCATCTCAGTGAATTTTATGCATATTCTATTTATGTTAATTTTTGAATTTTTGGATTTTTAGTTAAATTATAATTTGATGCTATATATGGATCTAAAGCCAAAACCTGATAATTTGACTTAAGTTGTTATACCTTATATGTGAACAGAGATAATATAGTATGAGCTTTTGCTATGCACTGGTTTATATTTAATTGTTATGAACTAACATGCAAATCAATTTTAATGCAAATTGTTCTTATGTAGGTATCATATATGCAAATGAAATGGGAAATTACTGAATCCAAAAAAATTGTTTAAATATAATGGAACTTCGTTTAACTTCGATAATACTGAAGCTGCATCGTTACAAATAAACAAGTATACATTCGAAAAATCATTCTTGTGCTGTGGAGGTAAGTGTGGATTTCATTCGATAATGTCCACTTTCGACAAGGTGATTTGTTATCGTGTGACTTCTTAAACCTTATTATGGTGAAAATTATACGAGCTGCAGATTTACTACATAATGGCATTATCTTCAACAAAAGTTTCATGCTGCTGGCATATGCCGACGATATTGACATAATCGGTGTCAACTCGCAAGTAGTCAGTGCAACATACTCTGCATTGGAATGAGAGTTACGTCGAATGAGTCATATGGTGAACGAGGGCAAGACGAAGTACCTAGTGTCTACAAATAAAGAGTTCCGGCGTCTTGGACAACACGTCACTGTTGACAAATACACTTTCGAGGTGGTGAAGGATTTCGTCTATCTTGGAATCAGCATCAACAACTGCAATGACGTCAGCGTGGAGATCATGCTTAAGATAACTCTTGCTAACAGGTGTTACTTTGGGCTGAGTAAGCATTTGAGTAGTTGAGCCGTCTCGAAGATCGAAAATCACAGTCTACAAGTCCCTCATTATTTCTGTCTTAACATATGGCGCAGAAGCCTGGACAATTTCCATCACGGATGAAAGGATGCTTGGAGTTTTCGAGAGAAAAGTACTGCGCAGGATCTTTGGACCTATTTGCGTTGATGGTAAGAATTGAATAAGGTACAACGATGAGCTGTATGAGCTGTACGCTGAAGAGGGTATTTAATTCTGCACCCGCTGGAGGACGCAGAAGAAGAGGAAGATCAAACCTCCGTTGGAAGGACCAAGTGTTGGGTAACCTGACGGCGCTTGGAATATTCAATTGGTGCCAGCAAGCGAAGGACAGGGAAGACTTGTGTCGCGTTATATGTTCGACCTAAATCGATCATCGGTTATTATGGCCGCATAAGAAGAAGAAGAAGAATGTCCACTTTCACATATACTTGCTCGATAATAAATTTAATAGTATGTGCAGAGCTTTAGTCCTATGGCTTTATACCTTCGGAAAAATTAATTTTTATTTCCAAGTGAAAAAAATTAATTCAGAATGTAATTTATATTCCTGAGCAAAAAAAAAAAAGATTTTTTTATTCTTGAAGAAAAATACTAGCAATACGAAACATTTTTAAGAGCGATGGAGGTAGTTTTCACTCGTTTTCGCACATTGTTGTTGCTAACTTGTTCGTCCGTTGCTAAAACTAATACGAGTTACCCTAATTTTAAGAGAATATATAAAAATATGCGTGAGCCAAATGATAGTATGGATGGAGTGGGGTAAATTGGTAATCTGGGAATATTACGGACTAAAACAATTGATATTTAATATTCTCATATTTATAGCACTCGTATATTTATGCATGGAAATTATAGTACATAGCTAAATGCACAGCATGATTGCAATAGTATGAGGGTCATGCAATATATGGACGTAAGCAAACGATCAAATATGAAATTAGCTCAAAAGCATGTAAGAGTTAAGCATTAAGAAAAAAAAAATCATATATACTTATATACGCATATATTTATAAGATGAAAAGAAAGTTGTTCATAAATGAATTGTTAATGAATGCTTTATTTGTTAAATTTTTATGTTGAATGCGAAATTAGCAAACAATTTATGCAAAAAACAAAAAAAAAAATACAAATATTGTTGCATATTTATTAGTTTTGATTAAAATATTCAAATATGTGTACAACAAGAATAACAACAACAATGCGAATCTACTTGTATTTCTGAAACCGACAATATTAAAAACAATAACAACAATATATGCATATATAATTACATATATATAGAAATGCATATATGCATATAGTATATTGTGTGCGTGGTAGAAGACATAGCGTGTATGTATAACAACAAACAAGCTTATTTGTTGCTGTGGTTGCATAGCTATAGTACATATGTAGTTACCATCCACACACACTCATATAGTATATATAATCGTACTTTATAAAAAAGTGTTAATTTATAACTTATCGCCACCACCAACCAAATATACATATGTATGAACACACATATATATATATATATATTGCTGCTGATGTGGTGGCAATGCCATGATGCATACATGAGCACATATATGTAAAATCAATTTTAAGAATTTCATTATTTTTTATTACCAACTACTGTAACCTGCAACAACATACGGTTATTTTTTGTCTATGTATTATCATACATACATATGCATATATGCATATGATGTGTATGCTGATGTTATTGCATTGCATCGCATTAGCAATATTTCACACTTAAGTAAATTTGCATGATTTCTCTTATGCATGCTATGGAATTAATTATATATATACATATAGTAGAAATGTGGTCAAAATGAACCAAATGAAGCTTTTTAATTATATTTCCAAAGAAAATGCTAAATGAGGTGGTGAGTGGGATGGTGCGTTCATGAGAATAACAACAACAACAACAACAACAACAACAACAGAAACGCCTTCTTCAAGTAGAATGATATTTTGTTGTTGTTGTTGTAACTATGTTGCTAATCGACTTTATGCTTATAGAGGGTGTTTTTTCTATGACCGCAAAATGTAGATAAATAGGCAAGCATATTGGGGTGAAAAATGTATAGTGTGTGGTCATTGATTTCATTCGTTTGGTTAGATATATAGATTGGGTATATTTGGAAGAAATGAGTAGAAGGAAGAATTAATGGAAAATTAGTCGACCTTACATTTATTTCCTCGATTACTGGGTCGCTATGTAGTTATTTGTCTATTGGCAGGTGCTATTTTGTTAATTTTATATGGCAGACACCTTAGGGCGTAAGTTTGTTTAAGAAAAATATTTGGAAGGTAAATCTAATTGGGGTCAACCTTACATTTCAACCCTCTAGAACTAATACCTGGGCAGCTATGGAGTTATAAATCGATTCTTACGTGTTTTTCCGTTCATTTTGTATTGCAGGTCTCTTAAAATGTAGATTTAGGAGGTAAATAGGTCAGTCATAGCATTGCATTTTAAATTTTTTTTCATGGCAAAAGTGTATCGTTACCGTCTGAAGAACACCTTTTGGATTTCTAAAGGATTTTTTTCTTGAGTTGGTTGAGTCGTTGAATCAGGTCGGGGTATCGTATTGAGCTACATGAAAATCGCTATCAAAAATCGCTATTTTATATGCCAAATTCTCTTTTATCACAAAATATTGTAAACGTGAGTCTTAGTTGAATCATCTCTTGGTATAGGTGATTGGAATAGGAGCTGAACTATTGTTGTTTAGAGAAGATGCTGCATATCAATTGAAACATTCATTATTAATTTAATTTAATTTTTTTTTTTAAGATCTATGCGATCGACAAAATAAAACACCCTTTCTTAATATAGGTATTTATATTATACTGGAATATATTTGCAACAAGAATAACAATTATGACATATTAATGATGTTTTATGTTATTATTGTTTTATTGTTGTAGTGTATACTTTATTTATGTTACTTTGTCAGGCAGCATTTGATGTACTCTCTTACTTTCTTCATTGTTAGTACTTACATATATAAATATATGTTGTCTGTTGTTGCTTTTAATTCAAATACTTTGAATATAATTATTTTGCATTTGAAGAAAAGTTTATTCCTTCATGTAAAGGAATATATCTTTGGCAACCATATAATTTGCCTCCATCTTTGTCTAAACTGACATTTGTTTACGTCTTGTTGTAGTTAGCAACTGATTTTAACGCAAATTTTAAAAGCACACGCATCAATCACGAATCATTCATTCTAATGCTCACTCACTCACACACACACACGTTATATCATAGGCTCACGAGACTGTCATAGCAACATGTTAATGTATGCATGAGCATGAGAAGTCATTCAAGCAATGTTCTTTTCTAATGTACCAACATGTATATGAATGAACTTGTAAATATTGTATGTATGCATTTTAACTGGTGCTTTGTGGTTGTGATACTGTTGTTGTTGTTGTTGTAGTTGTTGGCAACAAAATTTTGCTTTACAGACAGTAATTGGAAATGAAATTTAATTATTTAATATTACATGGCAAGTACATATATGATTAAGTGTTCATAATATATAATTTTCGGTTTTAATAATAACATTTGCTATGCACGCTTTATATATACATACATATATTATATGCAATGTTTTGATATAGTGCATATACTTAGATGGCATAAAAAGCGTGCTAATATGTAGTTAATACAATACAAATGATAATGACTACATTAATCACATATATACGTAGATACTACATACTACATAAAGGTGTTTATTGAATTAAGTTCAGCATTATGCTGATTGATGCCTTAGTATTATGGGTGATAATGGTGGCAACAAGAAAACTATATATACATATGTATATGTAAAATAGGTGCAACGGGAAAGCAGTTAATTCGCAGAAGAACCTTTGCTCTCAAGTTAAATAATTTATCACAATAATATTTAACGACGAATAAAGTGTTGCATGGTTCAATTTAATCTAATATAGCAATATACCATAGCTGTTTATTAGGCAGCAATTGTTCAATACACTGTATTTATGATTAATTTCGTAGCTACAACCAAATAAATTTTATTATAAATATTGTATTAAAAAAATATAGATTGCAATGCAAATAAAAACTTATAAAATGAAAAAATATTCGAAGCAAATAAATAATGATTAGGTAATATAAACATATTTAATATGATTAAATAGTATTTTAATATTATGTACATAAATGTCGACATATATACTCATCATATGTAGAAAATTATTATTAATTGCAATTAAATACTCTCAGTTATTATTATTAATAATAATAATAATTATTATTAATTATCCATTATTATAAAAACGATAATTATTATCACCACACGCCCACTATATTACATATATAAGAATTAAGTTAAGAACATTTAATTTTTCTAGTAATTAAAATTAATAGCATATACATATTTTATAAAAAACTTAATGCCAGCATGTACTTAAGTAGGATTCATACATATATTCTCTTTATATTATAATGACAAAGCTAAGAATTATATAACTGAAATCATTGAATAAGTAATAATTTAATCATACGGAACTGTAAACGTCACTAAATAAATGCCAGTTTTTTCATTACAATACTTTGGAAATTTACTCACAAATTATTAATAACATAAAAACGAGTGATTAACTGAGCTAAATAAAAAAGGATATTAACATGTAAATGATATAGAAATAGCTAAACATAAACTTAGGTACATATAAAATGGACACTTCGTAAAATGTAAAAGACTTAGACAACGAACGCGATTGCCTAGTCATCTTATATATGATAGCCATCATAATAATGTATATAACATACCTCAAGGAGTTTTCAGCTACTTTATTTGGCAAATAAGTCATCATCTGACTATTTCTTTTGTTTATGATTCTGTTCCCGTAATTCGAGTACCCGTGGCACAGGTGCTAAAACACATTTCTCCCTATGACTATAAAATCGTCAATAGAAAAATTTACCGATGAGATAATTAAAAAAGAAAATCATTGCAGAAAATCTCATGCATTTTAATGAAGATAAAAAGAATATTTTGGAATGTAAAACTGCCTTACACTTAAAAATTGAACATTACATAAAGAGTTGGGAAAAAAACTTCAATTTGACTATTTCTTCACTATTCCTAAAAACGCTTTTTTCATACCTGAAACACTCTTGAGATCTATAAATGTTCAAAAAACAAATGAAACTTATTGACCTTTTTTTTAGCTACATACATCTTTATATGACCAGTGGTATCAGAAGAATCTTATAATCAATATCAATATAATCAATTTGTCGCCTCAATCAGTTGTCGAACTCACGACCTGCGACTTAGAAGCTTCTGTGAAATAAATTAAGAAACAATTTCATAATGAATCTATTTTGAGTACTTCAAATCGATATGAATTAGATTAGATATTAAATATGTCGTCTGGTGAATATGGTATCATTTGCTACAACTCAAATTCGTTCTTTTTTTAAATCTTGGCAAAAAGTCAAAATGTTGTATTTAATGATTATGTATTAAAAATCATATAGTATAAATTATATTATTTTTACTCAATAACAGGTATGCACCTTTTGTTTCTGCCATATGTTTATAAGTTAGTAATAATGAAATATTGTAATAACAATTATAGTTTCAGTATATACTACGCAATCATTACGAGAAGAAGAATGAGAAGAATCAGAAGAAGAAGAAGAAGAAAATAATAAATGAATAAATTGTGGCATTTGTGGCTATACTATATCCCATATTACATATATGTATGCTCATATGTCTGTATATATATTATATGTAAGTGTGGGTGAACTAAATCTGTTTCGTTGCAATTAGTGCATACATGTAAGCACCTAGACGTATGTAGATATGTACGCCTATATATGTAGGTATATATTTGGCAATAATACCCAATATGAAATATGAGTGTATCATAGGCCAGTACGTGGGCCATTCGCGGATATGTATTTAATAATGAATAGTGAACAGATTGATTTTTTAATAATAATATCATTGAATTCATCTATTTTGAATCCTAATTTGATTATGTTCAATCAGTAATCACGGAAAAAAAAAAAAGAAATAAAAAAACAGAACGCAGAATAAATTCGCACAATAATTTAACTATTTCGATATCTATTTGATTGGACTTTTAAAACTTTTCTTTTAATGAAATGACGAAACTAACCGAAGAAAATTGAAAAGAAACCGTTTGTAAGTTCTAATGAAAAATTGCACGTAAAATCTTACAAATAAATAAAAAATTTAATAAGGAAACACATTAACTAAAATTTGCTCTACAAGTACAAATCAACGTCAAGTTCTGTGGGTGTTTTACCGCACAGTAGTCATTATAAAGTTTTCATCTAAGTATTATCAAATGATCGATAACGAAGTACCCATGATTCATCCGAAGTGGCGAACTGTCTTTGAAGTACAATAATATTGAAAAGGTTCCAATTGGACTACACCTGTGGAGTACATACTTTAGGACCAATTGCCACCGAATTTGATATAGTGCAACTATGCAGAAATAGCAAATAAAATACAATATTACAACACATACAACGAGTGCATACAATAAAACAAAAAGATTAATTACAAATTAAAAAAAAAACAGTTTTTTTGTTCATTAAATTTCAACAAATATGTATTTCCTTCTTTCTTATTTAGATACATAATACATATGCACGTATATTCATATTATTTGTATTATTTGTAATATATGTAATGTAATGTGTGCACATAATATGCACATGCATATACATATATGGAAATTAAATTTTAAGTAGCAACAAAAAACAATAAGAATGTTCAAAATTATAATTATAATAGTGATATTCAAACATATATAAACATAGACATTTGTAGTGGTAATTGGCTTGCATGCAGTAAGCATTTATTGTTGGTTGCAATTAAATTTAGTATTGCAATAGTTTGCATTGCATAAAATGCATTTTTGGAGTCTCTACAATGATATTAGTAGCAGTAGTAATTGTATATATATACATAAATGTATGTACAAAGACACATTTATAAAGATTATCTTTATGGCGGTAGCGCATACAAGAATGACACGCAAATTGTGGTAATGATGAAGGTGGTATTGTTGGTAGAAACGACGAAATTGGCATCCGTCTGTAATATTAGTGCAACATGCTTGTATATATATATTTTATTATATATATTTTGCAAATTTGATATTATTGCAATTGTTATTGTTGCTGTTGTTGTTGTTCTTGTAGACAAAAGAAAATGTATATGTTACTTTAATTAATAATTGAATTAAGTTAATAATTATTTATAATTTTGCGGTTATTAACTTTGGCACAGGTTACTATTGCTGCTGTGACTATATTTACTTGTCAGAAATAATATGTTAGCACACATTGTATGTACATAACACATGGCATAGTTAAATAAATCAACAAATAGACATGAAAATAATTATGCATGGATTAAATGAAGGCATCTTTTTCATTTGCTCATCATTTAGACACGTACAAAATGGAATAAATTTTCGGTTTATTTGTTTATTTTAACACCATAGTGTTGTCAATGTTGCTGCTAGAAGAACAATATAATTCACTATACAAAAAAATGGACTTACAGTCGGCGTAGGTCGACTTAACATATTTATAGCATGTACATATGTAGAAGGAATATAAAACAGATCACATCTATCTTTAGTGATGTAAATACACTTTCATAATGTTCGGAAGTTAAAATATGGCTACCATAAAGGTCAAATTTTTGTAGAAAATTCCGAAGTAAACTGATCAAGATCTATCGTCAAAGCATCCAAGAAACAAACATCTAATTCGAATAAATATAACCCATACGCTTCAACGCAGTGCAGAAAATTGCATACAAAAAGAAATTTAAAAAATAAATAAACAAAAAAGGAAATATACTACCTATCTGATGTTGTACTTAATAATTTATGGCAATTGTAATAAAAATTTAAAATATATTTCATGCGGTGGTGTTGTTAAACATTTCTTTGTAATTAATCCTTCTCCAATTCAATGTTCTTTTTGTTGAATCAAAATCAAAATCATTTTTATTACAAAATGTTTACGAGTTTTGTTTATAAACATTTTGATAATAAAATTTTGCACTTGCAATTTGAAATTATGCTATAAAAAAATGATTACTTTTATTGAGCATACATTTTTATTTTATTATTTGGTGTTTTTTTGATTTCATGAAATTCATGCTCTTCTGTGCATGAATATATAATGATATTATAATAGAAAAGAAAAAAATTAAACTTTTTAAATAATAATAACTTTGATACTTGGAAATTTAATTTAAAGAAATAAAGAAATAATAATAATACAATGAAATTAAAATTGTGAAAATATTATATTACCCACTATTGCGCATATGCAGAAATTGATATCTCGAATCAAGCTTTTTCAGAAAACAAGTAAATAATACAATGGTGAACATTAAAGCACATTAAGCACATACAAAATACCAAATATAGTTAAATTTGAGAACTTCTTCAAATAGTTGATCTGTGAATTTAATATGGCAAGATTTTCTAAAATAGTCTATTAACTCAGTTCAGAGCCCAGTGTCCAAAATATCTAAAGGGCTAAAATTTGCCCTTTTCAAAAGGAATTATTTTTTTGAAATTTCACCATTACCTTAAGTTTCTTTCCACTGATTAATTTTTTTTTTGGTAACTCTAAATAAAATTTTATCCATTAATAATTCTCTAATGGTCTCTAATGTTGTGCATATTAATTTTGAATAATAATCAAATCTGAATAATCAGAATTCTTGTAATTCAAAATTTTCTAAAACCACAAAGATATTTCTGAATGATCCCTTTGTTGGCAATGTCCAGGATAAGTATGAGAAATAATAATATAATAAAAAATTAAAAATTATCCAATTTGCGTTATATCCAATAGGTTCCAAATAGGTAAGTAATCCATAAAATATCCAAAATTTGGTTGTTGTTTGATGTGTGTTCCATAAAATCGGTAAGTAATCGGTAGTATTTTCCAATTTACTATTTTCTAATACTAATGATCGAACGAAAGTTCTCCGTAATGCGTATTGAAATATTTTACCGTACGCGTTCGCGTCTTAATGCAAAATGTATCCATTTACTTATGCGACTGCTGTATTTATGCTCGACATATTCAAATGAGATACAATAACGAAATAAGGTATGAATTCCATAAAATGCTTTAGTATTCCAATATCTTATGGAAATTTCCAAATTGTTGAAGGGGAAACAGAAACTTTTGCGCAATTCATGGTGAGTGAAAAGGAAATTTAAATTTAAATATTATATAAGGGTGATATTTGTATATTCCTGTTGTTGTTGTTGTGACTGATTTTCGATTTTTTATATAACAATTGTGCTAATATTTGGAAATCAACCTTGTCTTGATGTTAAAAAATCAACTCATTGTATGTCTGTGAGTACAAAATTGATACCAACAGCATGCAAGCAGCAACCCTTTTTAGATTCACCCTTTTATTTTATTTATTTGTTTCATGAAATTTTTGATGTATTGAGTACAGTTAAAAAACGAACTTCCATATTTTTTTAGTACAAAAATCACTTCGTCAAATATGCAACCCTTTTGCTGTATACAGTACGAGTACAGTACAGTATTCTCTAGGGCATTGCCAGCTTCGTTTTACCTGCAGAAAATATGAAAAATAGATAATACTTTATTTTTACAATAAATACTAACAAGTTTGTGCATAAATTAAAACACTAACAAAGCAGATGAATTTGAAAAAAAAAAGAAAAAGATTGCATCCATCAAAATAAATCATTTTGCAACATGCAACATTAAATGTCACTGAAAATGGCAAAAAAGTAAACACCAACAATAAAATGTATAAATTTCAGTAAACTGTCAATCAAAATGCAAATTAAGTATGGAAACGCCAATGCCATAATGCCATCACTCGAGCATCAGTCATCAAATAAAGCAATGGAAATCAGTCAACACATATGTATAAGTAAGCAGTTGTATCTATTTAGTACTTTTAGCTTATTTGAGTAAGTTCATTATGCAGTAAAATTAAAATAAAAAAAATAAAAAAATCAATATAAAATATGCACAATATGAAGAAAAAGTGTAATCAACTTTTTTTAACAAGAAAACAATTTACATTTAAACGCAGCACACAGTAGCAACAGTAGCATTCATTTGCCTCATTATCCTCAAATTCATCATCATCATCAGCAGCAGCAGCAGCAACAGTAGCATTAACATTCAGTGTTTTTTTGCTGCTGCTACTGCTTTTGTGTTGTTGTTGTAGTTGTTGTTGCTGATTAATTAAAAATATTTTGCATTGCATAAATTGTCAACAATTAATCGTTCAACGAAACAAGCAAGCGTATAAACAAACAGACAAACAATCCACCAATCAACCAAGCAACAAACTCACCGACCAGTCTCAACTCAGTAACAGTCAGTAGTAGGGAGGTATGTAGGCATGTATTAATATTACAACTCGTATTTGTTGTATTTATTTGTCTGTCTAACTGTCGTCGCCTGTCATTATAAGGTGTAAAACGACAAAAATAAAAACCCAATCCAACATTATATGTTTAATAATATCAAGAATAGAGCAGCAAGGCAGCATGTAGGTAAGCAACTGTCGTCAATTTTGTGTGGTTGTTTACATTTTGACATTTGGTCAAAATGTCAATTTGACAGACAGACAGCTGCTATGTCACAAGTGTAAAATGAAAATTCAAACTCACACACGTACACTATGGATATTGTATGTTTGTCACGACGTAGACTGTTTTGTGTGCGTCATCATCATCATCTAACCTACATATTTGAGCTACTATGTATGCATTATTAGTAGAGGCTAGTTAAATTAGTAAATCAGAATTTTAATTGCAATTCTTATGCAAACGGGCTGAACTTGTTAAAAGCAACTAAAAAGTTGTCATACTCAGTACGTATAAAAAAATACGTAAAAAAATTGAATATTCAAAAGTTTCTTAGAAAATTAGTTACGTAGGTCATCTCAATGATTCTAGTTTTCAAGTTTTCTTTTTTTTACGAAAGCAATAATTATTATTTTTGCATTAAAATCATCGAAGTAATCACAAACCAGCCAAGCAATCAGACAATCACAACAATTAAGTGGGCTTATTGAACATGAACTCATTATCGAATGTATGCACTAACATATTTGTAGGCATATAACTAGTATTGCTTAAAATACAATTTGATGTGAAATTGTGAGAAAATATTTCAATTATTTTTCTATTTGATATATTATGTGTGAATTGAATGAAAACACATTAAGAAAAATTTAAAGCTACGCTAAATGTGTTTAATTAAAAAACATAATCCACACAATAAATTGAGTGTATTAAAATTTTTTTTTTTTTTGTAATTTCTTAGTTATATTTTTTACTGAATAAATTGTTTGTGAAATAGATACATATGCATAAAAATATAATTTTATTCAAGGCTTTTATCATTTGTGTTAAGTTAGGTCAGACTATTATGGGACTTGTAATTGAAGCCTTCAAGATCATGTGATTTTAATTCGTTGGACTTTTTTCTGGGCTATGCAAAAGTTCGTGTTATTGTAAATACAACTGAAATCACTATTGAATGGCTTAAAGTCAATATTATTGTTTTAGTTTCAAAGGTAATTGTATCAAAAAGTCATTGAAAAGTACCATAAAAGTATTGTATTCTGAAGACTGTCTCCTGGCAATTATTTAAAATAAATAATGGAAAGATTTAAGGCACATATTGAATATAAAAATTAATCATAATTTCGTTTGAAAGTGATTATTTTTTTTAATTCATTAAATTAAATTCAAATAAATAACTGTATATAAAGTCAACGGATTGATTTTATATTCTGGAAGCTTAACGAATGATTTTTAGAAGGCCAAAATTTGAACGCTCTCAGTCAAGTTTCTCTTTTCGATCTTAAACATACAAAAGACTTCAAGCTCATGGCTTTTATAGGCGGTAGCTCTTCTGATCTTTTCATGATCATGATTACTTGTGCAGTATTACTTTAATTACTCTAGGTGCATTGCTATTTAACAAGTTTTTATCTTTTCTTTTTGTATATCATGGACATTTTAAACACACACGCAATTCACTCAATTCTAGTTCATCTGCCATTGGTACATTAAAAATTTGATGTTCTAAACTAAGACAATCAACTTTTATACGAAATCATTATGGAAAAAGCAGTCAATCTAAATTTCTACATGAATAATTAATTGTCGTTGGCTTTACCACAGAGCATTCTTGGTTTTATTTATATTCAAATAATCAACATTTTTACGAAGAACAAAAAAGTGTAAGTCTTTATTTAACGACTTTTGAATATTAGCTGAATGCTTTCTTATTTTTAGCACAATGATTAATACAATACTAAATTTTTTTTCGTTTCGTAATACTGACGACTCCATTAGTTTTGGAAAAAAGAAAAAAAAAAAAAAAACCAAATTCAAGAACTTCTTTCGATTTATTTTAAATACAGTATTTTGCAAAGGAAACTCTAAAAGCTTTTAGGTAGGTATGTAAGTGCAATGCATTTAAAGTGAAGTTCTTTACTGCAGCATAGTATATCATTTATCATCAATTTGTTGCGCTACTACATATAATTGTATGTGTGAATATGGTACCTACATATAGGTTATACTAAAGAATACAATAACATATGTCTTATTTATAAATAATATTGTTGCAAATGTTATATCTTCATTGAGTGTAGTAGCAACAGTTGCATTAACAAAAATCAACAAGCAAAAATTTAATGAAGTCAAAATGAAAAATCATCAAAGTAATTATCTTACAGGCAATTTACAAATAAGTAATACAATAATAATCCTTCTACCATACAAATATGTTATATATGTAGCTCAGTTAGTTATTACATTGAGTTTAGTTAATTATGCCAAAGAACATTTTTACATTTTCAGTATTTTTAAGCATTATAGATTAAGAAGCATTTAATATGCTCTGTGATGGTTGATCTTGAAGAATATATAGCCACATAATTAGGTGTATATTTGTGCTTGTGTATTTGTTGTATGTATATAAATGCATAAATAATTATTTATGAACAATTATGGACATTACCATATAAAACGATTTATTCAAAAGTCAATTTTCAATGACACTAAATCAGTTGTTGTGTGAGTTTGTTGCTTAGCGATCAAGCAAGAAAACACCACCGCCATACTTTAGTCATTGGCGGCCGCATTTGTCATTATTGAATTACATTTATACATACATATATACGATTGCAATCAATCTATAGACTAGGCAGCCTGTTGTTGTCTGACAATATACAACAGCTTTATAAATATACGAATTTCGAATTAAATTTAAATTTAAATGGATCTAAAATTACTGTTTGGAATGTTTTAATAAATGCACATACATAGTGTATATACTTACGAGCACATATTGTAATTGCCTTTAGTTTCTTGTACTACTCTGTTCAAGTCTTTTGATATTTTTAATTCCTGTACAATCTCTTGTGATTCATTGTATGATGTCAATTGCAAATTCTTATGCAAATTCAATAATGTATAAAGTCACATAGCATGGCCACATGTCACATTACGATCAAACATTTGTCCAGTTAGTTAGTATGTACATAGTTGATCATCGGGGTGTGCTCAAGGTATACTGTGGTGAGTGGCGGTATGGCGTGGAGTAGTGTAGGTGATCTTGAAATGTGCACATGTAATTTGCATAGAATGAATAAAGGAATGAATTAATGGAAAATAATGTAAAAACGTACTCGTATGTATTTAACAACAACAAGGCGAAGGGGATAATATTTTATATAAGCTTGTTTTATGCTACGAACAATGCCCATTAATATTACATTTTCTTACAAAAAATTCTGTATTTAGATGGAATAACATAGTATCAAAAAATTTGTGATCCCTAAATAATACAGACAGACAAACATTTGTTAAAGTGTCTATCATCCAACTAGTTTAGTATACTAATATACTCAGGTTTGTCAGCTTACAAGTTAGACTTATATTTCTGAGTAAGAACGAAAAAAAAAAAAATTAAAAATAAAAGCTTAATTAGTTGGTAGAATTCCCAAATATGTTTAGAGAGAAATGTTGATGAGGACAAGTTAAAGGTTAATCAACCATTTTATCGGTTTACATAGAGGTGATTCCAAGTGTTTTTTCGTCCATTTTGTATGGGAGTTCCCTTAACGGGTAGAGATAGGGCTAAGTATGTGTGGAAGATATGTTGGGGAGGAATATTAATGAGGGTCAGTGAAGCAAGGGGATCATTCAAAAATACTACCTAAACAAAATGCAGCGGCAATGGACAAGCACCACAACTTGTTCAATTTCAAAAACCACTTGGCCAGACTAGAATGAGAAGAGGACAAGGAGCCTTCTGAGTAGATCTAGGGCCATAATACACAAACTAATAGCAGTATGCACAGGCTACTGGGTCATTGGTACACAAGCAGAAAAAATGGGTATTACGCACAACGACAATTGCAGAAGCTGTAACGACACGGTGTAGCATTTCTTGTGTAAATGCCCTAAGACAGTTATCTAAAATGTCTCCCATATCCTTCAATTTATAAACAACTCCGGCTGGTTGTAATATATCATTTAACATTCAGTAGGTCTTAGCGAGATTTATTGCTCAAAATGGCATTTTGTTTGCTATTTGAATGACCAGGGTCGTAGCCATTCTACATACCAACCTAACTATCTACCAGTGATACAGTTTACTGCTCTAGAGGCGAATCATGTGTAGTTATGGGGCTATTTGGCGATTTTCATCTGTTTTTGTGTTCATTTTGTAAGGGAGTCCCCTTAAGGGTAAAGTTAGAGCATACTTGTGTTGAGAAGAAATAATTGTTGAGTGTAGGTAATACATTTTACCATTCTAGGGGCATTTTTTGAGTAGTTATTGTCGAGGCTTAGGTGTTTTTTTTTTTTTTTGACTATTTTATATGGGAGTCCCCTTAACGGCTAATTAAGTTCAGAGAAAAGTGTTAAGAATGAAAACTGAATGGGGGTCGGGTGTACTCCTTACGTCTCTAAGAGCGATTCCTCAGCAGTTATGGCGTAATTGGACGCTTTCTAACGGTGTTTCGGTCATTTTGTATTGCAGTTGCCTTAAGGGCTGTATATAGGGGTTAAGTATGTTCGTAGAAAAAATGTTAAAGAGGAAAAATTAATAGAGGACAGTCTTATATATACTTTCTAAACATAAAATACATATATGTTATCATGATAGTTTTTTCCATATAATGATGCCGATAAACCAGCTTTGAGCCTAGATATTTCCGTTAAAAGTTGTAGTTAAATTGAATATTCTTTAAAAAAAGTTGATCATTTATAGTTCAGCTTGTGCAACCCTGTGATGCGATCTAATATTTGGTTATCGCATTCAATTAATTTTCTCACATATATGAATTTTAATGATCCGATCAGATACTGTTATATTTATACATATTGAACTTGCGACAAGTATGGCAATCAATGTGCTGGCTTCATTAATTAAAATACACGTACATATCTCTAATTATATACATATAGCTAACATTACAGAGTAAAAATAATAGATGGAAAATGAAGAAGAGATTATCAGAACCATCATTTAGTGCATTGGTAAGTTATTGCAACAACAACAACAAGCAAATGGTTGATGTGACAACAATAATAGATGTTAAAGCCGATAAATTATGAAAGCATTAAAATAATTTACAAATTAAATACAGCATAAATACATAGAAATTATATGTGAGTATATGTGGATAGATGAGCAGACGGATGAACGGGCAGTACATGGTACATGGACATGCAGAAATTAAATAAAACCACAACAACAAGCAATAATACAAAAAAAAGTTTAATAAATGTACATACATACATACATACATAATAATGAAAGAAAAAAAGTACATTGATTTCCAAGAAATGACAACTTGAAGATGTTGATGAACCGAGCGAAAAGCAATTGCAGCAGCCAGTATGCGCGAGTACAACTCACATCGAAATGATGGTGAATGATGTTAATAAGGCGTCTCATAAATTATCAACACGTTTACGCGTTCATGAGAGGAATGACAGACGTGGTCAAAGTGATAGAAGAAGAAGATGTTGATGATGACGAAAAAGCAGAAGCAATAGCTCTACTGCTGCTAAGATGCTAAGGCATTTGCTTTCATCCTGTTTTGCAAGGTAAGTTTTTTGTATTATTGCTACAAGTAGCCGTTTTTTCTTCTTCTGTTTTGCTTCTTATTTCAAATGGTTTCTATAGAATAAATACCAAATACATATTGACATATGCAATGGCAATGAAATTTACATCGTATATTTATGATGCGCTATATTGTCGTTCACCATGGGAATAAGATGACTTGGTGCGCCGACTTCGATATACTATACGTACACTCATCCTGTCTAAAAGCAAATGAGAGAGAGAAAAAAAAAAATAAACAAAATTATAAGTAAACAGCTATAATATCAGAGGAATTGCATAAAGATTATAGAATTATTTAAACGATTTTATAAATACAAAATTATGTGCATATATGTTAGAGTGTGTGTGTGTGTGTGTGTAGGTAATAGGAAATACATATCATTGAAAATACACTATATTCTATAGATAAATCGGTATCGGTATGTGTAAATCAGAATTAATGCTTACAATGCCATCTAGTAGCTAAAATCGAAAGCATAATTTTTTATTAACACTGCAAAAGGGGTAAACGTCATTTTTTGTGATTGTCAACAACCACCCTTTGGAAAGTCACTAAAGGTACTAAATAAAAAACAGTGTTGTTTGAATGCAAATTCTTTATTGGAATTGTTAAAAGGGGTTAAAAGTGGTGGGGGTAGAAAGCAAATGAAAAAACGAAAGAGTTGCATAAAAGGGTTGTTTTTTTTGGAAACGATTTCATTGCTCTGCATGACATCAACGTGAATATATATAATATTCTGTAGGAATTGTGATTTCAAAATAAAAAATATATTTCTTATTGCAGAGGAAATCGATAAACATCAATTGATTTGTATAAAATTTATTAAAACTCAATGTAATTTTAATTTGAAAAAAATCACATTAATCAAACAATTTTTTCTTTTAGTACAACTACAAGTAACTGGCCAATTGGAAATGCTCCAAAAAATTTTTAAATGGAATGAACCGTATGTAAAAGAAATCTTCTTAAAATGTCAACAACATTTTGAGATGCTTAAAAAATATGCAACATCAGCAGCAACAACAAAAAAAATCATTACAACAGTGGCAACAATATTAAACATGAAATTACTTACAACTGGTAGCACAAAGGTATTCAAATGATTTAAGTAGATTTGTATACATGTCGATAAATTTGTGTATTAAGGCAGGTGAAAAAAAAGTATTGGAAAATAAATCAAATCTGTGAATATTTCATAACATAAATGCGGCTTGAAATATATAAGGCCTTAATGAATTTCGTCTCTCTGAAAAAAGGGGGAAAAAATCAATCTACGGATGATTCTACCGATAAGTGTAAAGTGAAAGGCTTAAATTTAAATTTTGTTTTCCATATCAGGGGTTTGCGTCTATGTTTTAATGAAAATCGTTTACCTCAAATAATGTTGCTATGTTGTGAGGTCAGAGTGAGCCTAATATGGCGAGTAGGCTTTAAATAATTAATACTTCAATTCGCTGACTTCAGCAGACGCATTGTCCTAATGAACAATGATTTATTTCTTCTGTAAATCGGATCTTTTTTTCATGAATTTTTCCATTCAATTGTTTCAAAAAGTTACAATAGTATAAGTTTATTCTCTACTGATTTGTTTGGAGAAAATTTCACCAAAAATTTCCTTTTGTGTTCCAAAAAAAAAAAACCTGATGGTGACACTTTCTTGTAAGATTCCTGAACATGAACTCATTTTGAAGTCGAAGAATGAGGTTTAAGCCACTCCTTCGGCTCTTCTTTGGTTTCAGGTTTATTTCGATATATCCAACATTCATCCATAGTGATGAAACGACACACACACACACACACACACACATTTGCTCACACTGCCTAATGAGTTCCTTTTACTAAATCCGTCTTAGTCAATCGACGATCTACAAAATAATATTCTCTATTTTTACTATGATTTATGGTGTTAATACTCTTTTTAGACGTTCTTCGTCTTCCACATGTGACGGCACATCTTTTGAATCATCTTCACGACTATCTTTAAAGAAAGCAAACCACTAACAAACAATTTCAATATTTTCTATTTACTAAAACATATACTGGCATGTCAACTTCAAATAATTTGTAGACAAAAAATTAATTGACAGATCGATATGATATTTTGGATGAAAATGTTAGTGTTTTATTTGGCGCTGTTTAGAAAACTAAGTAATTTCTTAAACATCATTCGTAAATTTAATTCTTGTTAAAATTTTGTAAAAAATAGATTTCATCTACACGCTCGTTCAATTTAATTCACCCTAATGTAATGTAAATTCATATTGTAAGTAATTACAAAAATTTAAACTGAAATTAATTTCATCTATTCATCTATTCAATCTATTATGCAGTAGCCAACGTTCAAGTGAACACTAATTAGAATAATACTTACTATGTATGCGTATAACAGTGGTCATAAATGAATGTGATTCAAATTGAATGAATCGACATAAAATTGAATGAAAATTTGTCTAAACCGATTTGTTTATTAGATTCGTGTTTATTCATACATGCTTTTTCAATTTTTTCTTCATCTTCTTTCTAATCTGTTAATTTGTTATACAAAATGTAAATTAATGTATTTTCATGTAATTGAATTGATTTTAATCGGTTTTCATTCATACTCGATTTAGCCTTCATTTTCTTAAAAAAAAAAAAAAAATCTGAAGGTCCAAATTTTAGTGTCTTGTCATGATGTCGATTAAAATTTAATTATTATATCTTATCAGCATAAATATTGTTTATGTTCATTGATATATTATAGTTGACCCAGTAAATTTTAAGGAAAAATTTGATGTAAGTTAAACAATCGATTACTTCCTTAATTACACGACATGTATGTAATATAAGTAATGCGTATAAAGAGCTTATTATAATGTTAAAATGTGTATGTGGTTCCTTTAAAACAGCAACAAATGTAGAATTTTTGAAACATCGATCATGTTTGTTGTATAACTAATTCTAATCAAGATTATTCTGAGTTCTTCTTGTTGCCTAGATCAGTGATATATAAGAGTCACAACGAGAGTGATATATGATAATGTCGTAAATTTAACATATTTAGAAGTATAAGAATTAGTGGCAATTTTACTGGAAATTCAGCTTATTATTTTCATAAAGAGTCTATGGCTTTGTTAGGAACCCTTTGCGTTAGGCTGGAAACTCTATTCGATCGACTCACTCAAAATTGGCACATAGTGGATGTGCATTTTGACCTAAGTACTTCGGATCTGTAAATACCTAATATGAATGCATACTTATTTCAGTTCTATAAATATTTTAAAGTGAATATTTTGTAAAAGTTTTTAAGCATATACATATGAATTTTAATCTAATAGTTAAAACAAGTTTTTTTTTGGGTATATCTCCACATTTGTCATTGATTATGATTCAATATATATGAAAAATGGAAATCGATGTCATTATTTAATATTCCATTTAGAAATGTGATATGCATTTTAAACAAATATGTACATTCTAAGCAAAATGATACAAGGTTACGGGTATCGAAAGTCTAAATATAAGTATAAACAATAATGTAAATAATAATAATAATACTAATAATTAACATTAAGTTATGTTAAACATATTATGAATTAATGTATAGAATTTAAAACCTTCACATAGTTAAAAATAAATTAAAAATGGATAATTGTGAATTTATTTTTATATTATTTTTAAAATAGGAATGAACACATCAAAATCATCTAACATATAATTTAGTTGTATATATGTATATATGAATGTGTGAATGCCACACATACATTCGAGTACATATTTACTAATTAATATATTCAAACATAACCAAATATATTTATGTATATACATTTTATATATACATATATATGTATATAATTATAATCATACAGACTAAAGTGAATGTGTCATATATTTGAAATTGATTGATTTTCCCACGATTTACGCACAACAGGTGATGATGGTTATATGACTGAAAAAGTGACATTTGTCACATACGAATATATCCATGCTTACATACTGCTTGTATGTATATGCAAGCATATACATATATATGTACATTTGTTGTGCTACTATGTACTGTATCATTTTTTGTTTTGTGAAACGCATTCTACACAATCACAATAACAATATGATATGGAATTATGGTGCGATTAATGCGCATTCATTTTGTGCAACACAATAACAAATGCACTTGTCATATATGAAGAAAATACATTTATCATATTTCCACAACTACAGTACTTACAGTAGCAACCAATAACTAGTTAGTAGTTTTATGCGAATAAGTAAGTACATATGTATATACATATGTATTTATATACTTGTAGTATAACATACTACATACATAAATAATCGATAAGAATGCTTATTCGTATACGCACTAAATATGGCTTGTAGCAATTTATGTAACAAATATAAGTAATAATCAATACTTTAATAAGCATTGATAATAAGTATAGTTTTATTAAATATAAAATGTTACCATATATGCTATTGTAATTAAAATTAATCATACGTATTCAGAGCTGCGTGTAGCGAGATGTTATGAAGAGTGCTTTTAAAGAGCTGAGGTATATACTCGTACTTAACTTAGTAGGAATAAAGAAAATAGATATATATATACACAATTTTTTTTACCATTTAATATAATATTTAAATATAATGTGGTATGGATTACTACATCATACACTTCTTGGAGTATTTTTGATCAGTTTAAGCATTGCATCAGTTTGGATTCCAAGAAAATGTTTCTCGTTGATAGTTTTTCAAAATAGACTCTTGCAAACTTTATATATCCCAACTCAACTAGGTGCTAATCACAGGGTGAGCGATGTATATTCGAAATAGAGACCTTTAACTGCTGTGTGTTGAGGCAAAATATGCCATTGGTGCTCAAAGGAGAAAAATCTATGAAATTGATGTACACTATACTCTACTATATGAAGTATAGTGTTGGCTTTTGAATAAACAATATGGTAGAAAACTTCACGAGGAAAAATAAATACGGTGAGCTGGTCAGCAGCTATCAGAAGGTTGTGTAAGATACTTCAAAGTAACATCCATTGAACAAAAATCTCAGTAGAGCCGGCTCCATTAGTATGGACACGTTGCAAAAAGACAAATACCAAGCCATCACCATTATGCATTAAGAAGACCATTAATGGATGACACATGAAACATACAAATATCAACATCGATATAATACAAAATCTAGAGCGTTCGTACTTGGAGAGCTCACCCCTAATGAAATGAGGTAAACCCTTGGAGGAAGATGAATAATTCATCGCTTCGCTTGTTTTTCGTTGATAAACTGTGGATGTGTTCATGCATTTTTGTATTGAAAACTTACTAATCATATATTTTTTCTTTAATTGGCCATTACAAGCAGTTGTACTTCCAGTATTTGATTTAGATTTAAAATATATCAATATATTTACTTTTTTATAGTATAAATTTGGCTAAGCATATAAATTTTGTAAGGACAGTTTGGACTTGATCGATAATACTAATAATGATAATAATAATAATAATAATAATAATTTTATTTTATTATATAATATAATTATATAATCATTATTGTTTCCAGTTTTTTGTGTTTTCAAGTGATTCAATACTATGATTAAGGAAAATCCAATAAATATAAATTTAACTCAATATGTTGTTGATGATTCTATTATTTGATATTATTCTATAGAGAATCTGCAACTTTACATCAACGTCTACTTACGGGAAATTGCTAACTAATGATAGCAGCTAATCACATCAGGTATTGTTATGCAGCAATGGTAACAACTACTCGAAAATTGTCATCATCAAATAAGCTAATCGTATATGTGAATGATGTATGTTATATGTTGGCGATGGCACAATGTGCTAAACTGTGGCAACTATGGAACTATGCACAAATGTAGAATACACTATATAAATACGAGACTAGCGTGAACAGTAATGATAGTAGCTAGTATAGTACCCATCCATTGTGTTAAAAAGCAACAATTGACACCGCGCAGTATTTCCCTCGTTGTTGTTGTCTAACTGAATATTGACATCTCTATCATTTGAGAAAGAATACCATTATTAACCAAAATCCAAAATTTCAGTTTAATAATAAACAATGACTACTGGCAAATTTGTTTGAAATCGGATCACATGTTCTATTTTTAACCATGACTTATATGAAGAGATGACACTGTACAGTGTGCTCTCGTTCAAATGCATCAAAGGATTCCATAAAATAGGTAAATCAATGCAACGACCCAAAGTTGCAGATGAAAGTCCATCTCTTTATATGGCCATAAGTATGATTGTAACGATTTTGTTTTTGTGAGTGCCCTTAACTTAATTATTTATTTTCTTCTTCTCTTATAATTGTATGTTTAATGATGTGAAACAATGCATTGCGTTACAGCATGGGCTGGCTGCCGTTACGATAACGCTGCGACTATCTAATGACCATCGATGGATCGATCGTACTGACATTAATTTTATTAATCACATATGTAAGTCTGTATGTATGTAATTCTATTTGTTATGTCGCTTTCTTAAAGCTACATACTCGTATCGTATCCACCGTTCTGATGTTGTTTATGCCATCAATGTTATTATCCGGCACTTTCATACACCACATTCATACACCACATTCATATGCAATTGTCTCAAGTGTGTCAATCATCGGCACTCATCATTTGCTCACTTGATCATTTGGTCGGCACCCACTTTGTCCATTATTGGAATAATACATACTGGACTTGGCCTTATACAGCAGTAGTTAGTATTAGTATATAGCAGCAGCAGCAGCAGCAGCCGTCTAGCATTGAGAATGTAATTTTTCTTATTTTGGCTTTCTTGTTTCTCGGCTTTGATTGTAGTAGCTTCCATTTTTAGTGCCGCTTTATTGAATTCGTCGTCATTGTTGTTGTTGTTGTTGGTGTTACTCTTCTTCTTATTATTATTATTATTATGTGTTTTGATTTGTTACATCACGCCGAAATGAAATCCTTTGGTGCATAATTACAATAGCAATCGATAACAGCATCATCATCATAATCATCATCATCATTTGATATTAACCGTATAAGCTAGTGTTTACACGCATACTCATACAATATGTTGGTATGTACGAATCTCGTAGTAATGTCAAGCCATTATATGAAATTGGATGTCTCCACACATCGTGTGGGGATTTCAATTCACTTAAGGGCTTTAGATTTGTAACTATGTAGAATATCTTGTTAGATGATATTGCTAAAATCAATACAATATTAGTCAACATTAGTTTGGAAATTATATTTGTTTATGACATTGATATTTATAACACGGTGCTGTAGTGGTTATGAAATATTTAAGTGAATCGATGAAATTTGTCGAGCACAACTCCAAATCAGATTTAAGCAATTTTTAACACACTCAAAACCTTACATTTTTGATATATAAAGCCATAGTGGATTCTTTTTGTTCATTTTACTCTTTCTACATTGAGACTTTTTTCAGCAATTTTCATTTTTCTTACCTATTTATCTCTCATCAATATGTTTTATCCATATTTGCAGATGAACTTGGACCTATAACATCAAATGGAACTGACTATCAGGTCTGCTTGAAAGATATATAAAAATTGGAACTCAACAATTATGCAGGAAGTGGTAGTATTAACACGACTCGAAGTGCATATTCTTATACTCGTACATGCTGTAATTGGTTTATAGACTTGGCATACTGGACTTTAGCCAAAAGCAATATAAACAAGATGGATATGCTGGCGAAACACCTAATGAAGAACAAAAATTTATGTAATAAATGATTTTAAAATTTAA
Source organism: Megamerina dolium (assembly GCA_963854835.1). Taxonomy (NCBI): domain Eukaryota; kingdom Metazoa; phylum Arthropoda; class Insecta; order Diptera; family Megamerinidae; genus Megamerina; species Megamerina dolium. Next base: position 52,693,329 of record OY978529.1, read on the forward strand.
TTTCAAAGCCGTTCTTATACATTAAATTTTACAATTATTCCATAACTTTAAACACGCCTAAAGTAAAATTTAAATACTATTCACATGTTATTTTTTTATCTTTAGACAATTAGCATAGCAAATAAAGTCAAAGAATTTTCACTGCATTCATATATTCATAGATAAATGTTAAACTATATCTAAACTGATTTATGAACGCAAATTATAAGTACAAATGTAAATGATAAAAGAAAAATTTTAAGGAAAAAAAAAAATGAAATAGAATACTTTTTGAATAATTATGCACACAATTATGTATATATATTGCTAACCATCATGAGCACCACCATTAGCGGCTTGAACAACACACACGCTAATAAGTCATTTGTAATGGTCGAAGGATAATATTTTATATGTTGTATAGTAGTGTTCGATGACGAGTTGAGGGAGTGTACATTGCTGCAACAAAGAACATGTTTACTTATAGTAACTACATACTATATATAGAAAATTAAATTATGCTTGAATGTTTAGTGTATACGATCAAGAATTGCATTGCGCATGCGCACCTCATTATGCTCAATAGTGTGCATTTCAACTAGTTACTATATACTTATGAGCACTGACACCATTGTTGTTGACTGCTGTTGATGTTAGCTTTTGTTGTTTGCTAATTTCCAACCATTATTTTTTAATCTCGCTTTAACTTTTGTACTAGTAAGTAATCGTATGTAACATATGTATGTAAAGCGTGTAGAATAAATTCACAATGCGTAAATTTAATATTTGTTTATTATTCTCTCACTTGCTATATCTCTCTTGTTGCCTCCATCACCCTTCTTTAATATAATATTTTCTATTTTACAGCCTCTTGGTTGTTTTCAAATTATGTTTATTAATATTATGATTATTATTATTAGTAATTTTTGGTTAACAACATTTTAACACGATTCGATAATTGAATTTATATGTTTCTTATGTAGGTATGTAATATACCATACATAAAAGAATCTGTTTTTTTAATTTTATTAGCGAATGTACGAATACATAGTAGCATTTTATTGGCGATTATTTAATAAAACAACATTTTTGGTTTGTATTTAAAATGTTGCTATTTCTAGTGATGGTCATCCATTAAGAACAATTCATTTGGTGTTAGCCATATTGAATGTGCAGACCTTTTAACGATTTCAGCGAGATTGCTTACGTCACGTCAGGGAATTCAAAAAATCCGGAAGCTTATTGTGTATCCACTTTGTACATATACAATATTATGAAAAGACATTCTCAAGCGACATTGTAACTTTAAGGCAACGAATGATATTAAAGGAAAACAAAAGCCATTCCATAAATCCAATCTGATGGCAAATCGCAACTTGTTCAGTGATCCAAACTATATATCTCACTCTCTAACACCCCCAAATTTGTACTTTCCGAAATAGTCCAGGCTTATCAGACTATAGCATAAAAAAAAGCGTATGGATTTTTCTTGATTTTGTAAAGGATTATGTATTTGAATGAACTTAAAAACTTTAAAAAGCATCTAAGAATTTGTTTTGTTTAATCAATTTTGATCACCAATGGGTTGAGTTATGGTTGCCAAAGAATTAAGCAATCTAAAATTTACTCAAAATGATAGACAACATGATTTTGGTGGAACATTGTGTCAAGTTGATGTTACCTTCATTACGAATAGGTTAAATCAAGATTAGCAATGTGTTAATAAATGATCAACAATGGATTAAGTAATAGAAAATTAATTTAAAAAGTACAGCTCAGTCTTACTGAAACCATTATAGTCATATCATTGCGATCGAGATGGAATCCAATCTGGGACTCCTTATACAGAGAGTTGTTTCCCCCACCTAAACAAGTTTTTCGCTGTATGTAAACATCCGAGTTTAAAAAAAAATTTCAGATCTGCACTATTCAATCAGGCTGTCATTGAAAAATAAATTCTACTTAAATGCTCTGGGAAAAATCAGACCCCAGTACCAGTAGTTTTAAGACACTGCAAACAGACAATGGTAAATGAAGCCTATATAAGGCTTCATTTACCAAATAAATAAATATACATAGGAGCTAAAATTTTAAAAATATATCTGGATTTTCCTTTAAAGTTGAAGCTTCTCCGAAGCATATTAAGCATGGCTGCCTATTCCCTAGAAGACGACGATTTGCCAAAATAAAAAAATACGGATAACGTTAGTACATTTGGGTTTTGCCAGTAAAATCCTCTACAACTGCTTGATTAATTAGGTAAGAATTGGTCGCCATCATCAGCTCATTAGCACATTGAATGATGTTACTATTTCTCGAATGTCTATTAAAGTTCTAAAACTAAGTAATTAACATTTGATTAGGATAAGTTATGAAATTGCTGCAGAGAAAGAGTAAAACGAACCAGAAAGAGCTCAGCTAAAGTCTAAAAACGGCCATTCAATTTAAGCAGTCCTAATTAGTCCATTCTAATACAGTCCAAAATTTAACACGCACGACACGCAACGACCCCTTCGGGGCTTTAAGTGCCACATATTTATTTTATTTTTAGTCCTAATTATAAGAAGAAGTATAGCCTACATATTGTAGGAATAGATTTTCGATAATGTCTTGAGAAGTAACTGTATATAATTAAATCTAGGAACTTATCTACGATTGTCTTCAAGAACCATTGGAATAGTTCCTAGCTTACTCTTGTTTAAAGAAAATTTCCATAACTGAATTAATAAAATGGAATTTATTAAATAGTGTAATATTTTTCATCAACATTGCATTAATTATCTAATTTTACATATTAAGTAGTTTTTTTTAATTTAATCATTTATTTTAATTACAAAACAACATTAACTTAATTACTACTACATGCACTCTTAAATAATTGTTATACGACTGTTATTTGTTTAACTATGTATGTATGTACATACGTACATCTCCCGCTGTTAAACATACATAACACTGTAAAAAGATTGAATTTTATATTACTTATATGAATTTTAATTACCAGTAACATAGCTACATGATAATGAAATATTTGCTTAAAACAAAATGTCAGCAATATGTACGAGTCTATCTGCACATACACATCTGTACGTATATATGGAATATTGGATTAGCGTTTTAGTCGTCTCAAACTCCGCCTTGAAAGTATTTTTATTGTAATTTTTTTTTTCTATCTTTTTTCTTAACAAGCTCATGAGTTGTTACAATATATTTATATACAGTATATACATACATATTATAGGTATATGTATACATACTTGTAATACTAATAATGTTTTAGCGAATTAATCACGTATCAAATAGTCAAGTACCAATAGAAGTCAAGTTTCTATAAAAACTATATATATTTACTCGATAATTAATTAAAGCTTTTGTTATATCAATTCAATTTTTTTTTTCTAAAACATCTTTGGCTTTTTTCCCATACATATATGTTTATGTATTTCTATATGTATATACAATATATAAAGTATACGTAAATATATACAATAAATATATATGTAAGCATATGTATCCCGTATATCTTGTGGGTTAATTTGCTTGATAGACATAATTGTAAGGATTTTATAATTAATCTTCAGTAGAATTGACTATATCGATCACAGAAAAAAAAAATTTACTTTCTCAAAGGCACCGTAACAAGACTTACTTTACTGGGAAATCATGAACGTGCTAACGTCAGTAGCTTATTGAGCCACAAAAACGAAATGTTGGGTCCAAGGTATAATATGACAGCGAGGAAATATGTTTGAAATGTCTTGAATAGGACAAGTTATGACAAAAAACCTCTTGAAATTATGCACCAGATCGTAATTCCATTAAAAGAGTGACTCCTATTTTTGTCTTCTCAGTATGGTGGTCTGGTGGTGTTTTTGCAAGGTAACGTATCTAACTGCCTCAAACTGGTGGTGCTAGCGCAATCCTTGTTGAACTCATCGCAAGTAAACTCACTGGCTGTCATGTAGTTTGTTCTGAGCGCTATGTGGTGACACCTTTATTTGTTAATGAGGAGTAGTCATGTAGCTTGCTCTGCTTACTATATGATGACACTTTCATTATTAATGGGGGTCCTCCACGTGGCGACTACCGGGCAACGTCTTTCTTGCACCCGCTGGGAGGCGGCTCAAGCGAGTGGCGAAACCTCCTTTATTTTTTTATTTTTTTTTTAAAGAGTTGGATGTAGTACCTAGCGTCAACAAAAATATCACTATTGACGACTACGCTATCAAAGTAGTAAAAGAACTCTGGCTATCTTGGAACATTAGTCTGTAGATAATGTGACGTAACATGAATTGCAAATAGTGCAATTCTGGATACTTTCACTTCAGATGAGATATTGATTGAAGTTCTTCAGAGCAAAAATCTATATAAGATTTTTAAATAACGACGGAGAGGACGAAATTTGACATTCAATGAAATATATATGTGAAAGGTCAACGATGTGTACAATTGCAATATGCAAAGCCTTTTCATTCACTTGGAAGAAGGACCGTCTCTTTTGCTCATATCCAGAAAAGTAAAATCGTTTTTTAACCGACATTAAAAAACCGATTATGAATATCAATTTGATTTGTATTATTTTTTTATGTTTGTTTAAGCCTGATTTCTTAATAGAAAGCATTTTTTAAAAATGTTTTTCAATTAATTAGCAATTCTCTCATAATGCATAAATGTAAGCATATCTCTCGAAATGGATAAAAAAGTCATAATATCATATTATAAATCTTCGGTAAAATAGTAAAACCCTCTTTAAACAGTTGAATCGTAGTCACCGAACAATTGGGTTCGTGTTTTAAATTAATAATTTAGATATTCATACATATCATATCTAGTATGAGTATAGGTACTTGTAAAGCATGTACGTTATTCCGAAAAATATTGCTACAATGTAGATAATGTTAGATTTTATTACCATCATTATTATTTTTATTTATTTCATTATTATTAATATTAGTATTGTTTTTGTTTTTGAGTATCTGAATAGTAAATGAACAATGATATATAGAAATGGCACGCGGCTACGCATGTGCACAAGCACGAATGACTTGATATCGTTTGCTTTCAAATATAAATTAGTACAAATTAATATATCCAATAGGAAATTGAATATACTATAAACGAACATATGCATATTTACTAAATAATATATTGAAAAATTTTCTGAGCAATAGCAGTAGAAATCCTTTCTATATTCAAATTTAGCATACAAAATAATAATGTAAAAAGGTTTATTAGATCCACTAGTACCTATTATCGATAGCACGGAAACAAACCATATTACGAAGTCTCATCAACTTTGAGTCTACTGGGTACATGCATGTATACATTGTGTATGAGAACTTATACATATGTTTAGAAACATTGCATTTGTAATCAAATATGACTATTTGTGGGCTTCTTGAATATTGCATTTGCCATAAATTCTTTGTATTATCGTTTTTATTGTAAGTAGTTGTTCGCGCATTTGTACATTTTATTGCTATACTTAATCGTTTTAATCATTTTACTGTTGCAGTATGTATTTAGTAGGAGTAGGGTATAGTTTATTGTGTGTGTGAAAAGAAATGTTCATTAGATATTTGAAATGAAATTTATGCTAATCATATGTGAATCCTTATTTTAATATTTTTTTAATAAAATAATGAATTATTTTATTTTAATATGTATTACTTCTTTTTTTTTTATTTATTTTTGAATATCCATATATTTTCATTAACCACAGTCTGTTGCTTAGCGAACAATTAAATCGCTCAAACTAACTTGACACTTCATTATCCATCATAATTGTATGTACCTACGTATATACATAAACATTCAATTCCCCCGAAATATTTCTACAAATTGCACATGCCATGTTCACATGTCTAATTGCCTAACTGAGATGCCTGTTTGCTCGCCATTTCATTCTAATTTGAACTAGCTTCCCGCATTCCAGTAGTAAATACTAACTAGTTATAACATCAATGAGCATGTACACGCACACACACACACACATTCACACACACTTGTTAATATTTCCTCAGATTTATAGCAGATCTTCATAGGCGGCCGTTTTGCATGGTTAATGTTCCGTGCATTTTTATTTCAGTACGAAAAAAAAAAATTGCAAATTAAATAATATAAATTAAAAATTAAATAAATTCAGCGAATACTTCAAATAGCTGCTAATAATGCTCACGATGTACAGTATGAAATTCATTCATTCCATATGACAGCTTCTGTAATTTCTTTTTATGTATGCTATTTTCTATCTTATAAATATAATTAAAATAAGTAGTTAGGTGCCTATTTGGATTTCTATAATTTTCAATTTAAAACTATTAAATATTTATGATTTTATTTTAATTATGAATGATTAAAGAAAAATTAATAATGTTAATTGTTTTTCAGTTTTAGTATTGGGGCATGTTTTAAGACAATCCATGAATTGACCCACATTTTGCCTTCTTCGTAAAAATTGTTGGAGAATGTCTGGGCTCTACGGCGGGTAGGGTAGGACTTCCCATTTCAGCGTTCCTAAGCATGTTTGAACGACTTCAGCAACATGTGACCGAGTATTGTCATGTTGCACAATTACTTTGTCGTGTCTTTCAAGGTGTTGTGGCCGTTTTTCCTTCAATATTCGGCTCAAATGCACCAATTGTGTTCGATAAAGTCCACCGCTGATGGTTTCATTTGGCTTTAGCAGCTCATAATAACCAACACCAAGCTGGTTCAGAAAGTAAGTAAATATAATAGAAAGAGCAAAATTGTTTTCTGAATTTGATTTAGAAATAGTTTAATAAAAATTAATATTGTTATTATTGTAAGTATGGTATAGTATCCACTCACAGTGGCATATAAATATTTCAATGAACACGCGTGAAATGTCCTGTGTATTAAATCGAGGGCTCTGAAATAATTTTTTTATGGATATAAACATGATGCTTGGAAACATTTCGGTCTAAAGCCTATTCATCAACCAAAAATTATAAACTTATTGGATCATTACCCTTTATAATCCTCAATAATGCAATCTTAGTAGTTTTATTTTTTATTATTAGCTTATAAGCACTTTGTTTCATAACTCAGTGTGGAAATTAAAACTCTCGCATTAGTAGTCTTTTAGGTGCTGCTCGGCCATCTCTTTGGGTGATCTGTGGCAATACAATACAATATTTGGTATTAGAATGTAAAATAGCAATCTCGTCATCAGAGCTGGCTGATTAGATCATATGCCAATGCAGACTTGATATTGAATGCCTTTGAAATGAGTTTGACTGAGCCATAGAATCTGAGAAATCATCATCATGTCGCACAAAAACACTAAATAAATAATTGTCAACCATTCCTTTTCGCTCCGGTGTCTTCTGATGATATTTTACGCTAAGTGCAATAATATAGAGGCTGGTAGAAAATCTCATTGTGATGTTCAACGTACTTCAATTTAAGCTAAGCAGAGGTTTTGTTTTATTTAGAGGTTTTGTGCCATTCCAGCAATTTCTTTTTTATTGCCAGCTTATAGTTACTCCAGTGGTTAATTACTAATTTATGTGGCCAGTACAACCCAAAATCGATTTACGGCGAATTTAGCATGCTTTGCTAGCTATTCTTTTTCTTCGCTAGCTGGCGCCAGTTAGAAATTCCAAGTCTCAGCCACCAAGTTTCCACCGTAGGTTAGATCTGCCTCTTCTGCGTCGTCTACAGTGGGTTCCGAATAGCTGGAGCGTGTTCTTCCATTCGCTCGGCATTACCTACCTAGTGCAGCCGCTGAATTTTGATGCGCTTTACTATGTCAGTGTCGGCATACAGCTCATACAGCTTATGGTTGTACCTTATTCGATACTCGCCGTCAACGCAAATAGTTCCAAAGGTCTTGCGCAGGACTTTTCTCTCGAAAACTTCGAGCATTCTTTCATCTGAGGTGGCCCAAGCTTCGGCGCCATATATACCTATAAGAAGAGCCATGATGAGCGATTGTGATTTTCATTCGTTATTAAACTGCGGAGAGATATCCTTCCCAATTTTCACTACATAACGTGAGTTGTACAGTCTCATTCTGCAAAGACGAATAAGCTTCGTACGGATACCAAACTCAGACATTGTTGTGTAGCGGTAATCACTTACCGGACTGTCGAAAGCGGCTTTATAATCAACAAAGAGAAGGTCTGTGTCGATTCGTTTCTCTTGGTCTTCTCCAGGACATGGCGTTGTGTGAGCAATTGTAGTTATAAGAAAATTAGTCTCCACATAATGACAATGGAAATTTTTTGCTTTTTGTATCATTTAAAATTGTAAGCTCATTCAATTGGGTTTAACTCAAACTACTAACAATACTATATCTACATAAAGAAGTATCCAAAGTAGAGCCACAATATCAAGCATATTTAAATTTGAATTGTGCAAAAATATTTGAAATTGTTTAAATGCAAATACTCGTAATGAGAAAAAAAGAAACGAAAAGAAAAAAAAAAAAATATTCTTAGCAACGAAGCATTCAAATTTAGCCAATTTAACATACCAAACAGAGGGAGATGCAGCCAGGCGGAGGAGAGAGACATTGGGAGAGAACGATCGGCGGCTATCTCTATATGATGAAGTTGAATAACAAAAGCATTCCATATTATGTAAAATGAGTTATTTAATTCTTCTTAAAGAATATACCGCCATGCGTGCAGTCGCATGCAATTATATGAGTACAAATACTCGTACATATTCTCGTACTACAATATACTCGTATGTATATACACATGTGTATGCAAGTGCATTTATGTTTGATTCATTCATTTGTCTATCGTATGTTATATCGACTGCGATATTACTGCAATCGATGCACATATGGTAAACAATGGTGTGTGATCGTGCAATTCAACTACTTATTTCACGATTGCGATTTTGCTTGACAGCAATTCAATCGAAATGCCACACAAATGACCATATGCACATGTACGCGTATGTATGTATGTATGTACATGTTTGTATACAAATCAAGTATTTAGTACCAAATGCTTTTCGGTAGCTTAATCTCATCTGTAACGTATTGGTGTACCTACTTTATTTCTTGTTTCTATTGATCTTGTCACCAGATCAAAAGGTGATGTGCGCATAAAGTTACTGGTAGCGGTGCAGCGTTCATTTAATTGAGTTCAAGTGTAAGTTTTATTTTTTTTTTCATTTGTCTTATACTCCATTCATAGATAGTGTTCACTAATATAATCATAAAGCGACACCGATCGTGTGCCAAGATAATAATGAATGTGTGTGTGTGATACTTTGTTACCCCATAGCTGCACCTAAATGCTTGAATACGATGATAGCGTATTGTGAACCTTTATTGTATATTGTATTGTATTTTATGTGAATTTGGAGTAATGTAAGTAATTTGTTTGATTAATTTTTAATACGATATTTTAAAATTTAAATAAATACCAAACATCGGTTAGAAATATGGTAATGGTAAGTTTAACTCTGAGCAGTATTAAATTAGATTTGTTAAGGATTATGGCACAGGTAATAGGAGTTCCAAAAATTACAAATATATAATAGTATGTAAGCATTATCTGTATATAAAATTATTTAGAGGCATTTTCTATAGTCGGGTCAATAATTCAATGAGACTTGTATCTCCTGCTTAAATACGAACAGTACGAACTATTCTGCCTTAAGTGTGTTCTCTCTAACAAATCCTTATATATAATATCGCAGTTATCGGGGTGCTCTTGATCGATGGGCTATTTTCAAAATTTATAATATGTATAATCAAATATTTTAAATTGCATACTTCATATTTAAAAATTCATTCATTTTTTCTGCACATAATTTATATTTATTGTAATTTTCTTCCCTTATAATATTCCCTTAAAATATTTTTCTGCAGCAACCAAATTAAATGTCAAAAATGATTATGAATTTTCTAATTTTAACACACATTACCATTCCTCGAAAATTTATAAAATAATGGCTCGTAGACATTCCCCTTACAAAAATCTGTCAAAATCTGATTCTAACTTTAAGATAACTTTAACTTTGACTATAACTACGGGTCAATATTTTTCAGTAAAATATAGTCAAATATAGTATTTATTCGCTATTTAATGAACTAACTATTAGTATTACAAGCGTAATTTCAGATAATCTTTTGCAAAGTTTACAGAAAATATCGACCCTGAGATTGAGAAAATATTTCATTTTAAAGAAATATTAGAACGAGAAAATTTTTATTAAATACGGCTCAGCACATCAAAGTCAAGAAAATAAAATTTTTAACCTCCTCAAATTAGTCATGATAATTTTGGAAATAATAGTATTACCTAAGCTAAGCTTAGTTACCTTACTGCCGTAGCAAATAGAAATTTTACACTTCAAACATTTTTTTTTCCACTTAGTATTTGTTTATTATTTTAATAACATTTTTCGACAAACTAACATAGGTAAATATATTTATAGTATTCGTGGAACTGTAAATCTCCGAACCACAAAATAAATTTCTATGAAATTTGCATAGTGTTACTTATTTGCTGCCATTTTGTAAAAATGGACGTGGAAGAAGACATTGATTTTTGCATAATTTGTAAGAAAAATATACTGATAACAGCCCATTGCGTCGTTTGTGATCGAGATGTTCACTTGAGTTGAATCGGAGCAAACCCAGATACTTTCACGTGTGTTCACTGCGATTCGAAATTTTTCACTATTTTTTATTAATTATGATTTATTCCTTCGTTTTCATGCACAAAAAAGCATTTCCCATAAACAATTTTCATTCATTTATAATTCTCAGAGATTTTTTAAAATCTCCCAAACAGATTTTTTGCGCCAACTGATATGAAGTGTAAAATTTGTAGCAATTTATTCAAACTGCTGCTACAGGAAAGAAAGTTATTTCTTGTACTACAAAACCAAGCTTTGAAAACTTTTGGAAAAAATATTCGAGTTTGAGAGTTTTTATCCAAAATAAAAGTGCATCCCAGAATACCCATTCTTCCCCTATATATGTCGTTAATCTGTTTGGTGCTGTTTGGGGAATTTATTTCTGCTGGAGTAAAATAAGAAAATTATTTTAAAAATATCTTAGATAAAAACATGCCGAAAAGTCCTTTAAAAATATTTTCAGTGATTTCGAGCATTTTCCTTCTACGGATAACTAAGCTTCAGGTAAATAGAAGGAAATCCGAATTGTAATGAACTTGACTACTGTTAATAATGAAGTGGAAGAAGAACTAGAATTTTGCATGAGTTTCTTGTATTTACTAGTGAAAGGACTGAATGGCATTGTTTTCAATACATTACTAAAATTTCCATTTCAAACCGATCAGGAGACCTTATTAAGTGAACCTTTCCACCTTATCAAGTAAGTTTCTCAATAATTTCACTCTATTCTCATTCAACAGTATACCTAATTCATTCATTACTATCACCAGAGGCTTCTATTACATTGTTTTTCGAGCAGCAAACTTTTCACACTTTCGTGTAATCCTTAGGGATAAAGTGTAGGCTTTATAATAAATTCCGTAATGACACATAACAATAAAATAAAATGAATTGTATTTGTATTTGATCAACATTTCATTTCTAAAGGCAAATAATGAACATAACATTTCATTCTCTTAGTGAATATGAATTTGCATAACTTAAGAGAGCACCGAATTTCAAAGAGAACATATGAAGAAAAACCAGTTTTCAATAAACGTCCAATCCAATTGGATAACAGCAAACTAACTGATTATTTTACATACTCATGCATACATACACCTAAATAAAAAAAAATAAAAAACATACATACACCTACATATGCATAAATTCTATGCGTGTATATAAATCAAGTTGTACAGTAAAAGTAAACGTGTGTGTGTGGTGTGTGCATGAGTGAAGAATTGCCTATGTATAGAAAAAGCTATAGAAAAAAATAAACAAAATAGCTCCAACAATGACTCCACCCATACCCATTATAAGTACATACAAATACGGATTATAACAGATAATTTACCAACAACTGTAATAAGCTACTATTAAATTTGAATAATGAACGAAAAAAAAAAAACAGTACGTTTAGTGGGCAATAACGAATAGTAAATAAAATATGCATACATATAGTATTAGGAGTAAAAGAGATGTATGATAGATACCATGTATATTATTGCTGTGGGTGTATTGCATTTCATCGACATGTGAATGTTTAATTTAAATATTATTTTCTCCAAGCAAGTAATATGTATATGGGTGAGAGAAGAGAATTTCCCTTAAAACAAAAAAAAAAATAAATAAAATTAAAAAAAAAGTAAAAAATAAATAATTTAATTAAGAATTAAATAATTTAATTAAATCATTTTAATTTTTAAAATGACTAAAATAGAAATTATAATAATATTAGAATAGTATTAATATAAAATATTAATTTAAAATGTATATTTAAGTATAAAGTGTAATGAAAAAAAAATTAAAAACAAAAATACGATTTAATATTATCGTTGCATGAATTCGCCGTAAATTCGTATGCTCCCTCTTAGATTTGTCTCACTGCCTCTCCCATAAAATACAAATATATATACGAGTACCTACCTACCATCACATATATGAAAAGCCAACTCTTTCTGATTTTTAGCACGTTTTTGCCAACTTGATCGTGAGAATGTGGAACTTATTTTGAGCAAACATTTCACATATGCTTTTGTATGAGAGCAGCATATTAACAGAACAATGAGAATGGTGCAAAAATCACTGAGCGTATATGCTACACGTGAGCATTACGAAACTTTTGCAACGTCATTTCATATTGAAGTCTCGTCTATTCGAGTTTGTGCTATACTGCTCTTAGTTTTTTTTTTGCTTTTGTTCTTATTTTGATTATAATAATTATAATAGAACAGCTAATCAACGGGTTGCAAATACGTACAAGTGGCAAGAGTGCATATTAAATGTGTATGTGTATGAGTAGTGCAATATATTGCCGCAACATTTGAGTACGCTTTACATTATGGAAGAATGAATCATGTGTAGGTAATACATACAAATACGTCATAGCTTAGTTCACCGGTACGTTGGTATTTTATCTCATTCACTCGCGTATCATTTGTGCGCAATTGCGTCGTTATTATTACGAATGGCGCAATGACATTCGCAATAATAGTGCCAGACAGTATGTACATATACATATTTATGTATCTATTGAATGCATCCATATACATATGTATAAACATATGTGTATGCAACCCATCAGCACTACCACCATAATCATCTACTACATACACATTTACTGACTAAGCGATTAATGCGCATTTACAACCAGCTGATCTTTTGTACACAACTTCAATCGGTTATTTAGTGAACTCATCTTTGTTGTTGTTGTTGTTGTATTCCTGCTCCCCCATACAAAGCTGTATTCGCTGTGTTGTGCACATGTATTGCATGCACATGTGTTTATTTTATTTTATTGTTGTTTTCTTCTTCTACATTTTACTTGTTGCTTGAGACTTGTTGCCACTTTTGCATTAGCCTGGTTCGCATTGTTTCGCTAGGCGCACATATTACCAGCAAATTCATATTATCGTATCTACTTCAGTTCAGTAGTTTTTGTAACTCAAATGTGCGCGCGCGTGCATCCAATTCGCAATCGGTGATCGCAATTCTACTACGAGAAATAACTCTGTGCTTTTTTGTTTTTTGCTCTGTTCTGCAATCACGCGTCGGTATTTACATATTGGTAAATGTGGATATAATACTCGGTGTGGAAATATGCATAAGGTGTTGTGAAATGTATAATTCTAAATATTAAACACAATTAACATATCATAAAAATACGATATATGCATGTAGATAAGTATGTTTTAAAATTATAATATGATTAAAGAAAATAACGGAACTCAGAAAATGTGTGTCGCTAATTAAAAAATCTGAAAATTTTGAGCACTTTAAAAAATTATGAAAAATACAAATCAAATGTAATATATTAAAATAAGAGTTTTCAAAAACTCAAAATGAAAAAATTAGTGAATGATAAAAAAAAAATATATATAAAATAAAATAATATGTGATACAAGTTCAAATTCGCATGTACGTGACAATGAGTTTTCCCAAATGCACTTTCTGTGAATTTAGATGGTTTCAAATTTTCAAAATTAAAGGTGAATATAAAAATAAATTTTTTGAAAATCGAAAAATATGTGTAAAATTTTGTGACTTTTTGCCAATCAAAAAATCAGTTTAGATTAATTTGATGTATTTTGCTGCATAATGTTTTTAAGTAGACTGATTGAAGAAAGTAGTGTAAATATTGTGATTTGATTTTCTTAAAGAAATATCTGATAAATGAATTTTTCATTTTATCAATTTGAATATTTTTTATACCGATCTTTACAAATATTTCGAATAATGTGTGACTAAAGACGCCACATTGAGCTTATGCATCATATGGAAAATTATATGTATGCCATTGATCTGAATCATCAAACGATTTAGACATGTCTGTCTGTCTCTGTCTGTCCGTTTGTCTGTCTGCGAGCACTATAACTGTCGCAATTATAAAGTTATCGAGTTGAAAATGGGTGCAAATATTAGTATCACCAATCGAATGGAAACTAAGAATATTCCCCATGCAAAAATATTTTGTTCAATGTGTGTTTTTACACTTAGCGCGTAAAAATAGAAAGCTATTGAAATAACAATTGGTAAATAAAATTTAATTTACCTCATCTATCTATACTATGGCGTAAAAATACAGAAATATGTATATTAAAAAATCGATGTAATCGGATGAAAACCATACCTACCTCCCATACAAAATTATTTTGTGGTGAGTTTTATCACACTTTAGTCGGTAAAATATAAAGATATCTGGCTGAAATTTAGTACATACAATTATATTTACTAATTACTAAACTTATTCGATAGTGAACTTGGTCGGTTAAATGTACACCTACCTTCCATTAAGATTATACGAACGAAAATATAAAGTTAGCATATTGAAATTCTGTATATATGTTTATATTGAATAGTGAGTAAAAATTTTTTAAAACTGGTCAGAATCGAAAAAAAAATCTACGCCTACCTCTAATACAAATGTATGAGCGCGTTAGTATAAAAACCACGACTAGCTTTAATACAAAAGTTATTGAATTTAATTTTGTATTGTATTAAAATCATGGTGGAACAGCTCCTAAGAACACCACAAAAAAATGTACACTGAACCAGTCTGTCATATGATTCTCATATTTGATGTCTCAATTTAAAAGGTATCTATTCTCTTAAAGTGACAATATATTGTGTAGTGTTACATTCACTTCAGAAGAACAGATAGCTATAGTCAGAGAATGTAATCGGTGAGAACAACGATTCACTAAGGCAGCTATAGTGATGAATATTATAAACATTTCTGAGGCATTAACCTCGCAAAAAATTACAATTATAATTTCCATTTAAAATTAATTAGTTAATTATTAGCACCATGCGCTTGGAATGTCTGGTTTCAGGCACGTCATTCATTTATGGAAGTACTTAATGCTAGCCATCCTTCGTCAATTTCTTCCGAAAAATCGATGGCAACGGCCGACCAGATAGCGTCAGCTTATAAGGCGTATCTTAACATCGTATGAAAAATACTGCAATAAGATACTCTAAAATAATTTTATCTGCCTATCATTTAAGTTTAGAACTATAGATTATGATTTACATAAGATAAAGATATGGGTATTAAGTAGAGCCTTTAGAGCTTTAGAGGCAGAGCTCTGTAATTTTTGAGTTTAAATTTTGAACGCAAAGACACAAGAAACACTGTCAATGTGGACATAATATTAGCAAATTGATTTGACGTTAGTGCAAACTTGTTGTCTCAAAGTGCACACAAAAACTTGGTTAATCTCTTTAAACGCTCATGTCTTTATAAGAGCTCTAACCATAACCACTTTAGTTTTGTTTGGTTGTTCAATTAATGCAAAGTCGGTGAATATGACTTATAAGTTTGTATGAGGCACTTGAGCTTTTTTGCTGGAACATGGATATTACAAGCACTCCTGATATAATATAGACAGTTTTCTATATGTACATTATTTTTGACGTAAACTTACTTTAATACTTAGAAATTGATGCGGTGGCCTCAGCAGTCTTTAAATAAAATTAATGCTCAGACGTACACCGTGCATCTATGAATCCGGAAACATTATTAAATTATATATTAAATTTAAGTGCACAGGTTTAGATTCTCGATTAGTGCATCGGGAGCTTAGCATGTTTAATTTTTACTCACAACTTAAATCATAATCGAAATACAATGCACTGCTCTAACATAGAAAAAAATCATAATAGCATATCTCATATATGTATAGTATTTGTCATATATTCTAAAATGGTTGCCATGCCATCTTATGACAGGGCAGGGCATATACTTGACCTAAAATGCTATACAGCGATCATTTATCGAGAGAATTTATATTCTGAAAATAAGAAAAGAAATTGAAATCAATATTGTCGAACTACTTTAAAACTTTGGCTCATTATATAAAAAATATACAAATATGGACAATAATTTGTATTAAATATACCACATTATTATCAATTTCATCATCTTGGGCATTTGTTAATTTTATTTGAAATTACTAAATTTCATATAAGTACGAAATTGAATTGGGAATCCCGATTAGTAAATTACAAATAAAAAATATGTATGACTGTGTAGAGAGAAAAAATGGAATAATTGAATTTTTGTCAAGATTAAGCAAAAACACATTTCTCGATGTAGGTACTAGGTATAGATAAGAATGCAGATAAATACATTCTTAGCAAAAAGAAAATTTAATTAACTATAAGTTGAATATTAAACATTAATCTAATAATTGATAAATGACAAATGGAAAAAAGAATATCTGTTTTTTTTTTCTTTTGCTTTTTATTGTTTAAGAAGTCATATCTTGTACTTGTATGTATGTAGTAACTAAGTACATTACTTGTACAATAGGTACATATATCGATAAAAAAAAATTTAATTGCTTTGGCTTTTTATTAAAAATAGCCATGATTAATATTGCATATATCTACCTACATATATATAAATATACTGTATAAAATACATACACATATGTTATGTATGTATAAGTAATCGAGATAAACATTTTTAAATATTTTTATTAAGCTACTGAACTTTATAAAATTTACCAGAAAAAGGTAACAACATAACAACATGTTTTTAAAAATTAGATAATATGTTTACTTCTTCATATTCTATTGTTATTTTCAGAAAAGATATGAACAAGAAAATTCATAGTGAATTTGGCTTCTTAGCATGCTTTCACATACACCGTTTATTATTCTATAGATCTGGTG
The DNA here is from genome assembly GCA_963854835.1 of Megamerina dolium. Lineage (NCBI taxonomy): Eukaryota > Metazoa > Arthropoda > Insecta > Diptera > Megamerinidae > Megamerina > Megamerina dolium. Next base: position 52,710,597 of record OY978529.1, read on the forward strand.
GTCTTGTGGTCGTATATTGAAAAGCATTTGACAAATCGATGTACAAAGGTCTTTGTAAAATTTTTCTGAATATGGCTAAAATCTCTCAAATCACCTTCTATAGAAGTTATTATATAACAAGCCTGAAAATTTCCTATCAAAAGCTTTTGAAAAAGTTTTGGGATAAATCTCGGGGAAAAGAATCTCACAAAAATTTTGCCGTCTTGAATGTTCCCGAATCAGAATAATTGGAATCGCATCCAAATTGGAAGCGAAGCCTGATTAACGTTCCTCTTTGATGCTTTTTACTGACAAATCACACTTTTGGTTTTTTAAATGGAATCGAACGGATCGAATTGACTTAAGTAAATTAAATAAAAATATAAAATCAATAAAACTACAAATTTCTAGAAATTTCTAGATCTTAAATATCCGATTTTAAAAAAATCTTGACCAGTTGCAATATCATTGATACGTACTTTGATTATCTTGGAAATTGACTGATGACGTCCTACATGGAGCATGTGGGTTATGCGCAGAACGTAAATGTCAATTCTTTGGCCCTTCCATATTAAACGTCGATGATTATCTACGTCGCATGAACTGCACTAATCTGCTTTACTTCTTTCACTAATCTTCTCTACTTCATTAAAAAACCAAATTTTCGCTTAAAAAAGCAGTCTCAAAGAGTGTGCGCTTGAATTGAAAAAAAAAAAAATTGTCCTCGTTTATTCGGAGAGATATTTAAAGAATTGTAAGACAATTTATTGTAGTGAAATATACATAGTGTAAAACGAGATGTTGCTTGCACTCGTGGACGCAACTTTCAAGTGGGGGAATTTAGAATAATTATTTATTACCGGAACACTTGTATATCAAATAGATATAGGCACACACTATTATATATACAATATATCAATTATGTATTATGTATGTATGTATGAATATATGCCCAATTGAAAAATGAGCTCATATGATTCTTCGATTTTGAAGTAATTTTCTCGAGTGTCTCTCTCCAAACGACTTGGTACACAGGCTGTCAGCTAAAGATCTCTTCCAAACTTCCAAATCAATAGCACTAAGTATGTCACGTAACTATTACTCTCATGTATGCAAATAAATACACTCTCAATGATGTGATATGTTCTTGTGTGTATTTTCAGAGATCTCTACATGATTTTGAGGTGTCACATTTCAAGACAATTCGTCTATAAAATGTTGGAGCTACAAGAATATTTATTCTCGTTGGCATGCTCTTTGTTAGGTCGTGTTATAAGTTGTGGAAGCAACTTCCAATTGGGTGCGTATACACATATTCGTATCATTATTGCAATAATAATGATGTTTGTTATTGTTATTCTACATATTCAAAGTTTTGTATTACAATGTCATATTAATGATGATGATGATGATTTTCACTATAATCATTATAATCATCATTATAACTATTACCTGTTGCATATATATCACATATAGATATTTATTTATTTTTTTGTTTATGTGTTTATATAAATACATACCTTACTTGTTTCATTTGTATATATAGATATTTCTTTTATTTACATTTCGATTTAAATATTTTTTTTTTTTATTTCATATGCATATTTGAATATATTGAATTGAGTACAAAGTGGTATTATGTATTTATGTATGCATGTGCATACACTTATGCATATATGTATGCATGTATGGATATGGGCACATGCTCAATTGATTTATTTTATGTTATCATATCTTTATTGGAATATCCCAATTCAATATTTGTTTATAAACGGTCTTGTTAGCATTATCGTAAATGTACCTTCTCACATATGTAAAATATGACTTATTATTATCTTATTGTGCTGTGTATGCATTGCAACAGAAAATATGTATGTATATGAGTACATACTTATATACGTATATATGTATATATGTATGTGCTATATGCACTTATTCTTAGCCTAATTAGATAAAGCAGTTGTTTCATTGAAAGTTCTATATACTCGTACTTACCTATGCGTATGTGTTGTATATCGTCTGCTTTGTATTTATATTGACTTTGATTTTGAACTTTCTTTTATACGCACATCTATATAATATTTGGTGTTAAATTTAAGTATAAAAATTTGTTGAATCTTAGCAATTCTGTCATTAATAATTTTATTTATTACAATCATGTCTAATGTGCTCGTTTTCGGTTTCCAATAGCAATTTAGTTCTGAAAATTGTTCCCCGAACATATGCAAGTCGGAGAAAGTTTTGAAAATTTGAACAGAGAAAATTATTATCAAATTTGTGAATGCTTATTTCATGGGCAATCATAAAATGAAGACAGTAATTGACATATAAATGTAAATGAAGACTCATTTTTTAAAAAATAACCTTATCAATCAAATGAATACATATATATTTCCGTTTTTTTTTTTACTGAAATTAATCAGCGTACTAATAATTTTCAGATAAGCTGCATAAAATAACAAAAATTCAAATATGACACATCATATTTCAAAATTGAACATTCTATACCAATATTTAGCATACTGCCTGCCTACTATGTATGTATGTACAAATAAACGAGACTGTCCACCATATTTTAATTTTTGTAAAATTCTTATCGATGTCACATGTAGAAAACAATTTTAATGATTATTGGCATTTGATAAGCAAATTTCATGATAAATATTATAAGTCATATATGCATATGAATTTATGATCGTATGGAAAATAACAAATCAGGTGTCAATGCAAATATTTAAGCCACGTCAAGTGAATAGTATATTTTTTTATTAAAATTTATATACAGCTACGTAAAGAAGTTTGTTTTTTTTATTTAAATTTTACCTAATCAATTTTTATAAATTCTTAGAAATTCTGGCGTTAGAAAATGAGTTCAAGTACATGTGAATATTTATTCAATTTTTATTCAATTTGGAGAGTGGAAATATAGTACAACAATAGCCTTCATTTATTCAAGTCTTTCAATAAATTATTTTATGAATTACTAAGAATTTTGTAATCAATTTAATAAAAAAAACATACTACTACTACTATAACATGAGTCATATCTTCAATAATATGATTGAACAATTATTTATAATTTTATAAGCAATTTTCATGAGGACTGCAATAAATTCAAAAAAGAAATAATACTAAAATAAATATTGCTTTATTTTTTTTTTTTTTAATATCTAGGTACCTACTTATGTACATACATATTAAACAAATGACTACATATCGAAAACAGGCACTTGCAATTAATTCGACAAAAGAAATGAATGAAAACAGTGACAAGCTCTGTTTTTCGAATACTTACGATAAACAATTTATTGTTAGTAGACTTTGCAATGTCGCAAAAATTTATTAGTAAAATCGAACAAGTGAATAAAAAGAAACATTAACTAATTTGTCTTATTTTAAGCAAATTATTTAAGCCATATGTTATGTATATGTTTGAAGGTGAACTTCAATAATATCTGATAATAAAAATACAAATACAATGTATTTGGTCTTTATTAAAACGATAACGAATTAAATTCATATTTGCAACAATTGACATAATTATTTATATAAAATGCGGTTTGGTTTTATTTCTCATTGATTATGTATGACTCTTTTATGTACCCGAATGCATGTTATGGTAAGTTAAAAGAATGAACATTTAATTAATCAATCTATGTACATAACATATTTAACATTTAATATTTATAATAATTCCTCTTTGTATACAATAAGCTTTATATATATAAATAATAATTAATTGACAATGTCTTGACAATGTTTATATTTTTTAGTAACATTTATAAAAATCTGATATAAATTGATTAGCGATTTTTGTAATTGTTTGCATATTAGATATGGTAGGATTTGAATTGATAAGGAATTACCCATTCTTCGAATCAAGGTACGCGGAATTCTTTAATAGAATGCACCAATTTAAAATCGCCAACAACGAACAGTCAAATGATTGAATACAAAAGATGAACTCTCTTAAGATAGGAAACTTAGCTGGTGTCCAAAGTAAAGAGTGCAAAAATCAAGAGCTGCACTCTTTTCCTGTAAGAAGGCCATAGGTAAAGATGAGGTACGCGTTAACGATGTTGAGTCCCAACGAGTCCACTTACCCGCCCAATCGACCGAGGGGTATGGAATTGGTGACAGATCAGCAACATCCCGGCTGTTCTGAGAACGCGATGCTGAAGTGGTAAATGATTGTAAATGGTCTACAATCACAGCTACAGATTTATACAATCAACAGCTACTAACAAAAATATAACTGAAAAGCTTAAACTAAAATAGAACTGCCTAAAAACTAAAACTAATAACGAAGTAGCATATTTAATTCAAATAGGATAAAATAGCGGTTTTTAAGGCATAAGCAGAAATGTGATAATCAACACATGAATAAATAAAAAATAAATATGTGGCACTTAAAGCCCTAAAGGGCTCATTGGCCGAGCTTCTTTTCCATTACTGTTGTGCGTCTTAAATTTTGGACAATATTAGAAGGGCAGAACACTTGTGACATCACTTTTTCTGAGCTTTGTCACAGAGTTCTTTAAGAAGTTTTTTCATGGCAAGTTGTTACTGCCGGAAGAATTGCCAATTGCTTGCCGACAGGTGAGTATCTTATCTTATCGATATTAAATTTGTTATGCATCAGCCGGGGATTGAACCACGACCTACAGATCAGAAAGCGAACACACTAACCACTGAGCTACGGCACCCACATGAATAGTTGTTATTAAAATCGTTGCACATGCTTCTAATAGGATCAAACATGGAATAATTAATTTTTACACATTATTACCTTTAATGGGTTAAAGTATCTTGATGGATGACCAGGTACATATAAATTCAGCTCATTTTGCAAAAAAAGAAGATTCATTTTCACCATTCAGTAGCCTTGTGATGAAACAAATATTTAACATCACTCTTCTACTTTCAAGTGTTGGCAAGGCTAACAGTTTGAGACGATGTTCATGTGACGATGTTCATGACGATGTGGTGGAAGATTAATTGAAGGACCCCAATTAAAGTTGCGTAAAGCAAATAATAGAAACTGCTTCTGGACAGTTTCCAAACAGTATAAGCATACTCCAGAATTGGACGAACCGGTGGAATATAAAGAATTTCAGTTACACACGGTTCGTTAAACTCCCTTGACCATCTCTTAATGAAACCAAATATGCTCTTCGCCTTATTAACACAAGGATTAATGTGTAAATAAAAAAATAAAAATAAACAAAAAAAAATTTTTTCTTCCAAAATTTACTGAAGCTCTCTACTGGCTTCTCTACACTTTTATAGGCAATTTGAATGCAACTTCCGGTTGGACACACCCAAGTTGCCGTACACTTCACTATTATGGGAAGTGTACTTCGAATCTGAAAGTCGATAGATATGATCGGATGATTGAATCAACTGTAAAATGAAATTTGAAATATAAATGTATAAATTAATCGCTATAGGTTGTACCGAATTGTCCTTTTGTAACTACAAGGATCTTCTGAATGTGATGATATGCATTACAAGTGATTAATACAATGTAGCACTTCCTATTTTACAATAGTGGCAAATAAACAAAAAATTTCGAGCAAATGAGTGTCCATATTTAGTGCAATTAGATTATATATTTTTTATTATAATGTTTACGAGTATAAACTAGAAATGAGCATATACTCTATGAGTAGGTATTATAATTATTTACCTTATTGTTATCATAACCTGGATTGAACAGGTTCTTTCAACCAAATGATTATAATAAATTAATCAAAAATTATTTCAAAAAAAAAAAAAAATAAAATAAAATAACAACAAACTACAACAACAATAGCAATAATAATTTTTAAATACCTATTTCCTCTTTTTTTCAACGATTTCAATCGAATTTCTATGCATATCCATTGAATTGATATCGGTTCTTTCCCTACACAAATATTCAAAGTATATTTACTTAAAGATTTCTTATCATTTACCTGTATGTATACATATTTGTATAGACTTTTTATTTATTTACATGGTTTTATTATTCATACTATGTACGATGTGTAGTTGTAAAATGAAAATGAAAAGCAAAATCAAGAAATAAAGACAATAAAAAATGAGAAAAGACAAAGTTCTGAAAGAACACAAATAAATAACTCGATCACGTTCGATTTAAATGGAAATTATTGTTAAATGATCATATCATTATCATAGAGTTGTTCTTGTTGTTGTTATTGTTATCGTTTTTATTATGATTATTTCTTTTTTATTGTCCCCATTTCTTCTTCTTTTTTTTTGTTTTACTATTTATCTTCTGCTTAAAGTGTCTTATTTATACAAATTATCAATATTTACATAAAATTGTTAGAAATTATTAATAATTTTATGATATATGAAATTTATATGTATGTACTGCATATATTCATGATATACAACTATATATAAAGAGTATGATAGTGTATATACTATGTGAATGAATTCTACCTGTCACAATAATGGCGTCTTAAATTGATTTTCAATTTATTGGAAAATTCACCTTTGCTTAGTGGCGGTGTCTAGGGATGTACGATATGTATGAATATGCGTGATTATTTGTATAATTTAGCTTATCAATAATTTTCAACACAGGTTAATGATAACAAATTAAATACTATTGACACCATCATTAAATAAATACGATAATATTTATAAAGTTGATTAATAAAAACTATTGATCGGAAAGAGTTTGCATATTTTATTAATTAAGCAAACAAATGTCCAAGGCTTATGATACGATACAAGCTTTTTGAATAATTTTAATCGGTCAGGTGTGTACAGTCAACTGTTTACTCTGCAAAGCTAACCCGTTAGGTATAAATTTGCAATCAATTCGTTGTTCATATTGCACTTGCTTGCCACACCTAAGTGGATAATTTCTTCTTTGGCGACCTTGAAAAGATGAACGCTTTTGTGTGTGTGTTTTTTATTTTAATGCCTCCTCAAAGTTGATGTTCACTATCAAGCAGTAAACTATTGTCTATTGTAACGCAATTAATGAAGCTCACTTATCTCCATCCTTTTATTTATAAATCTTGTCACTGCTGTGGGATTGATTTTAACTAGGTCCCTGAGAACTATGAATCCGTTGCCTAGGTAGTTTAGTCTGCGTCTAGTCTGCTCAGCTGTGCAATTGCAAAGAACGTGTTCTGCTGTTTCCTGCTCTTCAAGACATAGTCGACAGAGATCGTTGTTAACCACAACCACTTTCATCATGTGATAATTAAGTTTACAATGATCTGTTAATAGTTCATTGTAGAGTTTGATGTATTTTCTGCTGAGGTTAAAGATCTACCTTAATGTGTTCAGGGTCAATGAATCTTTTCGACTGCCGCATACCTGTTTGGGCTATCGGTTAGACTACTTTTTCCCTCTTCACATATTAAGTTATTCATGAAGCTATTGTTTACACCGCAGAAGGGTTCTGGGCCTATGAAAGGAGTGTCTGTGCCCTTTTTGGCCAGTGAATGATTAAACTTCGTGATTAAACTTCGTGAACATTTTCTTTAAACATATTTACTCCTTATGCCAATCCCTGAAATGGACTTCCATGCAAAAGTGATGGTTTTGTAAAAAAAACTATTGAAATAAGGAATTTCTTAATATTACCTTGGGAGTAAATGCTGGAAATGATCCAAATTTGATGTTTTTCGTTGTACAAGGTAGTTAACAGTTTAACCCACATTAGTAGAGAATACCAATAGACATTCATTCCGCTCAAGAATGCTTCATATTTCCAAGAATTTTAGGTTGACACTTTGTGAGGATAACCTAATAATTGTAAACAAAATTTATAAAAATGGCACTTTCGTTGACTTTGTGAAATATATTCAGCTCCTTTTGTACAGGACATTAGAAAATAATTACATCTGAATGTAGTGTTTTTTTTACATTCACCACCTTGTATTTCAAAATACTCTCGACATTCACATGTCCATCACCGTAAAGCAAACACGCACACATTTCCAACTGTGACTGCGCATTTTTTCTCAGACTTGCGTGTATACGCAAGCGCACAGCTTACCTTTACGGCATAATGTATTTAAATCTTTTAAGCCTTAAATGCGATTTGAATAGTATCTGTGGCCCGGAATCATTACCCACTAGTCATAATACAATTGTGTTGATAGCGTTGTGTCTGCCACAGCAACAATGGCATCACATTATACAAATTTGTATGCATTGGGTTTTAATTGTGCAGAGAATTATTAATTATTGCGTGTGTGTTTAGGTGTGTATGTGTGCATACTTACACTGAATACCATTTGTTTGAAATAATTTAAAGATTTGATTCAATTTAACATTTCTTTAATTTACTTTTATTTCTTTTGCTTCTAATTATATTTAATTACATCAGCATAATAGTCATGTTTATACATTACCAATATCAATATGATATACATACGCATAAAGGTGTAGATAATTTATTCTTCAGAGTGATTTTTTTTTATTAATAATATTATTCTTTTACTTCATTCTTTTTTTTTTTTTTTTGTTTTAGTTGCCCTTTCAACAAAGCAATACAAGTAAAATTGACAAGAGCCTCAGAGAGAAGCTAATATAAATGATCTTATATGATTGTAATAAAAACAACAACAACAACAACAAAAAAGTGAGAAATAGCAAGTGAAAAAATAACGATTATGCCATTATTGTTAGCAAATCATCACGCAAATATTGTTGCTGCACGAGCGCTCAAATACGGCATGTTACTGGATCATCATAACTGCTATATGCCTGGTGGAATTAGTATTGGCAACAATCAACTGAGTCATAAGAGTAATAAGCATAATATAAAGAAATTATTTGTTGAAGTGGCGAAAACAGCAGAAGAAGAAGAGGACGAGGAAAAAACAGCAGCAGCATTATTAACAATTATGTCATCATCGTCAAGTTCAACAACAACAACAACCAAATATAAAGATACGAATAAAGACGAAGTAGCAGCATCAGCAGCAGCAATATTGCAATATCATCAGCTTCAACAGCAGCATCAGCAGCAGCAGCAGCAACAGCAACAACATGCTTTTCTTTTGCAACAGCAACAGCAGCAGCATCAGCAACATCAACTATTGCAACAGCAACTTGTGAATTCACCATTGCAGCATTTAAATAATTTATTTGGTCTAAATGCATCAATTATGACTGCTACTGGAACAGACAATTCTGCAGCAGCAGCAGCAGCAGCTACTTCTGCTGTTGCAGCAGCATCATCATCATCGTTATCACCATCAGGGGCAATATTTCCATCAAATCATTTGCAGCATTTTATGACAACAGTCAGTTCTCAGCAGCAACAGCAACAACACCAGCAACAATTTCAGCAAATTTACAATGAACTTTATGGCAACTTATTGCCGCAACATTTCGATTATAGTCTAGCTGCAGCATTGCCACCTTATGCTCAAAAAATTCGACCGCCTTCAATCGCTGCAACGACCTCTTCAGCTCTTCCGAAGGTAATTGCTGCAACATTGCTGCCGACATCGTCGTCGTCGTCGGAAATGGTGCCACCAAGAATATTAAACAGAGCATCGCCATCATCAATGAGTTTCGATATGAATCGTCATGATTTTTGCGCAGCCGTCACTTCTGGTGCAGAGAGTTCATTAGTGCCGCAACATAATGAGTCAATACACGCGACATCAAAGCAACAATCAATGTCTATAACAACAACACAAACAACAACAACAACAACGACGACCACAAAGGCTACCGAAATAAAAGTTGAATCAACAACAGAGACAACAACAACAACACCTGCCAACATCAATAACAATATCATTGAGCAGCATCATCAACAGCAACAACAACAGCCAGAAGAACGAAATTTCAATGGTAAGTCAATTAATCAATGAATGCTAATACGAGTAGTGCTATCTCGTTCACTTGCATTATTGGAATATTTATTCATTTACTTATTTGCCTATTCTAAAAGAAACTTGTCGGTTTTTCGATTTGATAATTGTATTTAAAATTCAAATAACCTTACCGGAAAAACTTATTTGTAATTAAAAAAATTACAACAACAACAGCAAAAATAAAAGAATCATAAAAATAATATATGTATATGTAGTGTAATTTCCTGCTCTGGTTTTTAGTCACGAAATCATTTCAGATATACATATGGATGATGTATGCACTTGTTATTGTAAATTTATTTAAGAACAAAAACAAATACATAGCATAAAATTATTCGACTTGATTCATTTCGAATTCTTTTGACTGACTACTACTTTTCGTGTTCTGCACCTCATCTCATTTTAATATCATTATCTGCCACAATTTCAGTCAACAACGCCTTACTTCCTTCCTTCCTTTCTTCCCTTATAAGTATGTCTTTCTCTCTCTCTATCTCACTCTCTCTCTATTTATCAGTTTATCTAGCTAGTTCCATTTTCATGGTTTTTGGAATTCATAAATTATCAACACGCAAGACCTAAAACCAACAGAACAAAGTATACGAAAATTGTAGTAATACATACGGTCGAAAATATGAATTTTTCATACCTTCTCACTTTAGATTATTATGTCATAATCATATTCATCATACAATTAACCGATACTTGGCCATTGTCTAGTACATTTACATATTATAGTTTGAATATTATGCATAGGTGGTAGGTACAAATGAGTATGCTTCGAATTTATAGAGTAGATGATGTTCTGAAGTGTTGTTGAAAGTTGTTTCAAATTTAACAATTGTGCTGATATAAACATACAGACATACATACACCTACGAGCATTTTAATTAATCACATAAATTATAGACATGCTTTCAAATTGAGTTTAGTGTGAATAAAACTTGAATTGGCATATACATAAAAATGAGTTAGTGAAGCCCCTTTTCGTTCCTCAAAGCAATACCGAAATGATGGCATGTTAAAAAAAATTACATTTTTGAAAATATTTCCTTTTATTAGTTAAACAGGTTAATTTATATAAAATCAACAATTTTGCTCAATATTGAAACATTTGATCAACATTTTCTTCGAATTTCACATAACAATGCTTTCGACTTCAATGCAAAATGGATCTGAAAAGGAAATTTCGTTATTTTATTGTAATGCAAATTGTTGAAAAACTTTTAAAAAACATATTCTCTGTCCAAAAATGTATGCCGAAAGAGGGCCACTGAGTGACATCGCAAGCAAAATTGACAATAAGTTCAAATGTTTGTATGATTGGGTACATTTTCTTCGATGATTATTCATTTTTAATAAAAAAAAAATTCAATAACTGAATTTTAAGTAAATTTGCAATATCGAATAAGTAGCTACAAATAGTAATCACTGTTTTGATTATATGAATGGTCCGAATCGCATTCATATTGTGACTGTCTACAGGAGAATTAGTTAATCATGATCATGACGTGACTGTGACCACCTGCATAACATTGCTCTAACAATCATCTCAACTGTTATTCCGGTGGTCCGGGATTGGCATCCATAGTACTAGTAGTGTCTATATCATTAGATTCGAATATGTCTGCCTATATATGTATTTGGAATAGGTACTTCTCATAATATTCCATCTAGATTTAACAGTTAAATCATGTCAGATTAAAATGGCATCGATGTACTTCTATAAATTCATTTAACTTTATAATATGACATCTAAAGTAAACATTCAACAGTTAGTTGCACATATTAAAATAAAACTACATACCTTTATATCCATATGATTGATGACATCCACACAATGACTGCAGTATAATACTACTTATATGTACAATTAAATAAATAGCAGCAATATCTATGTATATTAATTCCCCGATGAGAAATATCAGATGAGAATGATGAAATTGGCAAAAAAAATAGCAGAAAAGACACCAGTAACATACATAAATCTAAAATACAAATAATTCACACCTTAAATGTAATTAAATAAATAACCAATTACAACAACAATTACAACGCAAGTATAAGCAACAGCTAAAATCATAAGAATAACGACTAAACTAAATATAGCAAGCAGCAATACCAATAATAGAAATATGTACATAACTGTAGTAATAACAATAACAATTATGTATATGTCTCATATATGTATGTACTCTTCTATGCAAGTATGATACAAATAATGTTGATAATCATTATGATGCTGGTTGATGCCATCAATGTTGCTCAAAATATTAAATGTTGTTCAACATGTTTATAACGTTCAGACTGTATTTATTATGTATATATACATCTATGCATGAACATACCGAAGTAACTATAGACAATAGATGAAATTGTTTGTATGTAGACAAAAAGTCTCGTAAAAATAATTAATCGATTCTTATATTATCGACTTGTAAGTAATATGCAGTAAAGGTAGATACAGTAGCATTCGTTGGCATATGTACTGGTATACCTATACAAAATTGTCAAGCTTTGAAAAAATAATAAAATTAACAAGAATAAGAACAATAATAATAATAATAGTAATCGAAATAATAAAAATAAAAAATGTTTATAAAAAATATAAAAAAACAACAACAACCAATTGTCTACAATCAACGTCCCAATTAGTGCATATTGGAATAAATACAATACTAACGACGCCAATCCCGGAATTGCTGGTTTATGCGATTTATTGGAAATAGTCATTCATCGAATGATTCGAGATAAATTCTGAAACATTTACAAGTTATTATTAGCTTTTATAAATACTAACAAAATGTCTGTGAGGCCTGCATAACAGCTTAATTAAATTTCTTCAACAATACACTTGAATTCAAAATGTATATTTCAGATCGTATATCAACAATAATTCAAGTTCATTTGTGATGATTTGTCTCTTTTATATATGTATTTAAAAAAATTTTTAAGTTCTAAATAGTTTTTTTTTTGTATTTCTAAAAACTGAAATTTTAGGACTAATTTCGGGATCCCGGATACTTTTTGAAAATCCGAAATAGTCGAAGTCAGCATTAAGTCCGAAAATTGGCACTCCTAATATGTAGGAATATATGCTTGAATCCGTCTATGAGGCGTATACCTACAAATGTGTGTGTATGTGCGATTACTCGTTGCTTATTTGCAACATCAAATTATGTATGCATTTATATGTGAATGGAATATGGAGGAACGTCTGTATGTATATTATCGTTATCATTATCGTCAATATAATTATCATGATTATTATGACAAAATATCGTCCATCATCATCATCATCATCATCATCATAATCATCAGCATAGATCTCATCATGTGCACTGAGCTTTGGCTATCCTCTTTGGATATACATACTTATGTTAGTTAGTTGTTCTATGAATCTACGTATAATGTACGCAATTTACTCACGTTTGGTCAGTCTGTTTTTGTTGTTGTTTGTGTTGTCTGCATCTATCTTCTTTAACTGTCGTATGGTTTTTTTCGCCATTGCTCACCACCACACCGATAACCGGTGTGTTTGCTGATGAAAAGGTGTTAAAGTCGATGATACACTTAAGAAGCGTTACGTTGTAAACATGTAATTAATGATGATTTGTAAAGACCTTGAACAAGTTCAATAAAAACTAAATTATACTCACTCAAATGGATGCACAAGCAAACAAATATACAAATAGCTAGAGACTAACATTGGTAATATGATGAAATTGATTTTTAATAAAAATTAGCTTGCATGCGCATTCAGTAAAATTATATATTTACTTAGTTACAATAATGTAGAGCTGAAGAAGAAGAAGAAGCTGTTTGTATGTACTCGTACCTAATTGGGTCGATCGTTCGTTTGTTATTTGTTCTAACAAGAAAAGGAAAACAACTCGTCTTTATACTCTTTTCATTACCTTCTTCAATACTAGTCTAGTATGTACCTACTATATATCATAATATAAATATAGTTACCTATATAATTTCTTTTACGATTTACTAATTACCCTAATGCGGTTTGGTTTTGTATAGATATACAAAAGTATAATAACCTCCATTTGTAGTGCTTACCCAATAATTTCTACCTATACAATTTGAATACACTGTAAGAAAAAACAAACAAATAAAAGAAATACATAGAAGCAATGATTACATTTTAAACACGCTGTGAAATAATTTACCGTGATTATATGCGTGCATTTTATGTTGCTATTCTTGTTGGTATTTTTCTTTTTCTTCATATTTATTACTTAATCGTTATATTTTTATGTTAATAGTTACATACTTGTACAGTATTGTGCAAATAATTTGCAATTACTATTTATTTTAAGGATTATTATTGCAAATTGTGAGCAATAATATAAGTATTATATGGGATTCTCGCAAAAGTGAAATGGATCGTAGAATGCTTCATTCCTCGAAAGTCGCAAATTCCCTCTTCAAAACATGTATGAGACGATAAGTCGATAAAATATGTAGTAACATCAACCCTGATCCTCTTTTAAGGAACTGTATTTCCCAGTTCAGGTCTGGCATAAAATTTATATGATTGAATTAGTTGAATAGTTCGATTAGACGTGAACGAACTGAGTTATAATGGAGGTTAAATGATTTAGTTAAAAAGTGCAGTTTGCAGTTGCAAATAATTTGCACAATACTGTATAGATCTTATTAAGAACTCGTGCTAATTCAAAAGAGTTCTGAAAGGTTTCAACGTTGCGATTCAACTTCTAAAGAATTTACTTTTGAGTTGTCTTTGCCATGATTTACTCTATACATTGCAAACATGCAACTTCAACTTATGCAAATCATTTTTTAATAACCTCTTACTGATTTTATATGCGTATTCATAACTATAGCATATGTGTGAATCTATAGATATATTGATGGTACTATTGTGTTGATTACTTTTGGTAGATGCTTTTGTGCCAACTCATTCATACTAACATATGTATATGCATAGGAGTACATATAGAAATATGCATTCGTTTGTGGCTTTTATGATTTTATTATTAATAAAGATGATTAATGAAGATGAGCACTTTACGTATTGTATAATATATATACATATAGTTATATGTATGTATTTATGCTTGTGTCTTGTTTATAAGTGTACTTTATACTATTGTGTGGCTTTTGTCTGAAAATTACATTAACAGTAGCAATTTATATATACTTTTAGAATTAGCTCTATTGTTGTTATAGTCAGGTGATATTGTATATCTACACTATGTATTGTATTATTGTGTTTTCATACATTCAAATGAGAATTTGAGATTTATATGTCAATGATCTTGAAAATGTATCTAAATAATTCAAATTCCAACAAACACTTTCATAAGAACCTTAAGATCAGCCCGTAATATTATCAATTCATTAAATGAAAATCAACAATTAGAGACTAAAAAATGTTTTAGTAGAAATATTTATAGCTATATTCTGAAAAATATTTAATCTAAACAATTAAAAAATATTGAAGAATTGTGATTTTCAGTTTATAGACATAAGAATTAACTCAACATAGGCTTGACTCTTTGAATGTAGGTTATTAGAACAAATATTCGTTTTGTTCGATAACAAAATTTGGCATCACCAGAGTCAAAGCGTAAATTCTCTCTCAAAGAAAGAGCAAAAAAAGAATAGAAAATTTGTCATCATCATCAAGACAAATTAGCTGAGTTTGTTCGCAAATTTGCAAAAAGCAAAATAGTACCTTGTACCTTGATTTAACATAAATATACTTTAAATGCTAACGATTTTGTTGTTAAATTTTCCATTTGATCGTTTTTGATTGTAAACTGAAAAGAGCTCAAAAAATCACAGATTCTACAAAATAGAAATTTTTCAGATCATATATATGTTTTCTTGATGTATAATTTTGGCTGGCTGTACTTTTCCTAGCATAATATTTATATGTTATTGATACAGAATTCTACTCTCACCATGACGAAAGAGAAAAGAAATGCAACTCACTGCATTTTATTATTATTTAACTGTACTGGTTACCAAAAATTACAAAACCATTCAATTTGTGGTACAAACAAATTGCAAATACTTTAAATTATATTTTTTTTAAATTAGTGATTATTAAAAAAAATAAATACAAGACAACAAGCCAGTTATCGAATTTGATGTGTTATCAATTAGATTGTCAACTAAAATAAAATTATGTTTAATTAAGTGAAAGTGTAGCAAAAAAAAAAAATGTTACTGGAGTTGTAAAAATATCAGATTAATAAAGGTAATGAAGTGTCAGAAACAAAAATGATGTATATATACTCTCTTGGAATAAGAAGAAGAAGAAGAAGAAGAAGAAGACCTACAAAAAATAAACTAACTCCCAAGCGATATTGATAAACAATTGAAATTCACATTTGTTTATCGTATACTTTTTTGTGGTGAGGATATGAAGATTATATCATAATAAAAAATTATTAGAAAAATTTACAAAAATGAAAGATAGAAAGAAAAATCACTAATTTTTTAAAAATTTTCTTTGAAAAAAAAAAATCAGATATTTTTGGTGGAATAGGTGAAATTGGGTAAAAGAAGAAATGTTTTTTTGATGTCATTAAGCTACAATACATGATTCAATATTTCGAGAGATTTATACTTACACGAAAGTTGGAGAAGCATTAATGAAAAAAACGATAACAAAGGCATACAATATTATTTAGAGATTTTTAATTTTTTTTTTTGCCATTGCGCTGCAAAATCATGATTTAGGAAGTGATTTCTGATATATAAGGACAACTTCCAATTGGCTTTTCAAATTTCTTAGTATGTCCTCATCTTGGAGTATTTTACTGAGCATGTGCTATACCAGGTGTACAAGCTTAAATCTGCTGTTTGCTCGTAGATGGCGTTGGTAAGCATATTAAGCATCCTTTTTTTTATGAGTTCGACACCTGTTTACATTAATTATTAAACATCATCAGTGATTTCATACAACAACATACATTTTTCCCTCATATAATCATGTGTAGTTTCTTGCCAGAAAAAGAGCATATGCGGGAAGCTCTACTTTTTTGCTTCAATTTGAAGAAATCTGCTGCTGAGTCGCATCGAATGCTTGTGGAGGCCTATGGTGACAGTGTGCTTTCGGAAACCACTTGCAGAGACTGGTTTCGTAGGTTCAAAGAAGACCATTTTGACTTGAGTGACAAGAAGCGTGCAAATAGACCCAGAAAAGTTGAGCACCGTGATTTTCAGGCTCTTTTGGATGAGGACGACACCCAATCGCAAAAAATGCTTGCCGAACAGTTACTCAACAAGCCATTTCCATACGTTTACGAGCCATGGGGTTTTTTTTTTACCGAAAAACAGCGGATTTAAGCATGTACACCTTGTAACGGAGAAATTTCACTAGAGAGTGAACAATTTGATTCCGATCATACAATATAAAATTTAGTCTATTTTATGTAGAAAATTGATTGCATTATGTTACAGGCTATTCCAATTTAATTTTAAAAATTATTTATGGGATTCCAATTGCTCTGAGAGATTTTTAGAAGCCAACATATTTTTTGTTTATTTGATTTGATTGTTAAATTCAACGGGTGGAAGAGCAGGGCTGGTTTTATATGAATGTTTTAAAATCTCAACTATTCGCTGTCCTATATTATGCTGTACATAAGTAAAAGCACCAAAATTACCATAAATATATAGTAGGGTAATATAAAAATTATGGGGCGTAGTTATAGTCCAAAATTAAGATCAGCTTAAATTTAGTGTCGACTTGTTTGACACAATTTTTTACATATAAAAATAATGTCAAAATATAATACAACAATATTTCTTGTTCGTTTTACAATCGCCTTAATGTAACATATATACATTATAGTTGTGCACCTTTGTATTTCCTATGAAATACACAAATAATTTAAACATGTCTAGCGTTTGCACATATGCTACACATATAAAAAAAAGAACAATAAATAAATAAAAATAAAAATAAAGATAAAAAAAGACAAAACGCCAACATAAATAAAAACGGCGCATCATCATCATCATAAAGGATATGTGCAATTTAATTTGTTTAAAATATCCATCCATTCAAGCTTCACACGTAAATTAACCGTAATAAAGTTGGAACGTGATATTTCATTTTTGCTGGCAAATTTGCCTATTCATACAATACGAAAGTATGTATTACAGTATATATATCGATGCCAGATATTGGTAGCTGATGTTTGGTATTGGCGCAGAGGCAGAGAGAAAGAGAGAGAGAGAGAGAGAGAGAGTAAATGTTTGAATGTTAAAAAGTATCAAAAGTCCAAAGTGAAGCAGTAAAGCAAATGTTTCTGCATTAAAACAGCAAAATACAAATTATATTCATAAATAATACTCGCAACAGAAACAACAACAACAACAACACGAAGAGGCAGCAGCAGTACCATGATGAATGAACAAACAGACAATCATATGGTACAGAAAGACTTAGTCAGGCAAGCATATACAAGTATATAGATACAGGCAAACAGATGCACATACTCATATCTAAAGCAACAGGACGAAGGAAGGACGCAGATTTGTTCATATGGAGTTGAAGCGTGTATGCATATGCGTTAACCCTATCATTAGCATTTCCGCTTTTTATTATTATTACCAATTTCGGAGATGCAACAACATAGTCGTATTTGAGATATCCACATGTACATATGTGTTGCAACAAATATTTGTATATTTATGTATTAGGCCATATAAATACTAGATCAATACGATTGGATCAATGTACCAAAAACATTCGAACATGTCCACATTTAATCGGTTTGTTGTGGACAATAATCAACAATAACAACATCAATAATTGATAATACTTAATCATAATTTTAAGCTGTGATTACATGAAAGAAAGAAAGAGGAGGAAGAAGAAGAAGAATATAAAGACGATTGTGAAATCCGAGACATTCAAATTGGCTATGTTGGACGAAAAAATTTACTTGTCATACCGACTAACTAAAAGAATATGAATAAAGATTAAATTGCTATTTGTTGTTATGTAGCAGCACTACAGCTCATACACAAATTACAAGCAATTTTCAAAAATACCCTCTACAATAGCAATAGCAATACGTGATCTTTAAGGTCAACAGATTGAACATAAAAGAGGCGAGCCTGTAGTATATACACACATACACATATACACACACATATATACACACATTTATGTATGTCGATATAACGAAGAAACGAAGAAGCTTTGCGAAAAAGTTGAGATGGTAGTGTGATGATCCTTAAAATAAAATTAATTGACTTTTGCATATGATTTTTTGGTAAGCAAATTAGTGAACACAACACATGCACATATGTACATGTACTCTTACCTAAGTATGCTGTTATTAGTATTGTTGTAGTTGTTGCTGATGTTTTGATTACTTTTCTGCGGAAGACAATTAAATTCTGTTCAACCGAAGGAGAGTGAGTGCGTGAGAGAGAAAGACTGTGTGAGAGACAGAAAAAATTAGAACTATATTTCCATGCTATAAATTGTATGGCAACAATAATGACCTATTGTTTTAAAGATACCTATAAGGAAAAATCCGCTAGATATGTATTGCGACAAATTATTGATTAATGGCTTAAATATTTTGTGAATTTTGTGAGTAATCTTTTGCTATTGTAAAAATTTAAACGTTGACCCTAGAAAGTTGACCATACAAAGTTTGAACTTTGTTGTTGTTGTTGTTGTAGCAGCAAAAATATGGAAATTCTTTGTTTTGTTCCCGTACACAGCATTTCCGTATTCTGATGAGGTAAATGGACCTTGGTCGACCACGAGGTTGAGTGCTTCCGGTACGTAGACCCGTCCATTCTTGGGAAGCAAAGTTTTAACTCTATTAAACAGCTGTTTATGCCATTCGGAATTAGTTAATACAGGGTGTTTTTTGTTTTAGAGGTATAGAACTTTAAGTTGAAATTATTATTTTCAGTGATAACTGTCACGTAATTTACATTTCGTTTGGTTCGCTATTTCATTATAAATAGACTGACCACTAAGCAACATATAACACAGTTGGTGCCACTTGTAAAATAATTTGACATAATTCAGCATTATTTCACGTTTCGAACTTATAAGTGTTTGCCTCTAAGTTCGTGAGATTGAATACCATTGGATTATTTTCTGTTGGAGTATTTGGAATCATTAGTCTAAGCAAATAAGCCACAGACGATTGACGACTTCGACGACAATATTCGCTGTATTATGATCAATACGGTCTCGATTGTTGCAAAAAATGAGTGAAAATTCGACCTCATCCCCTACATTCGAGCCATCGGCGGTCATATGCCAGAGGCCGTATTTAAATAAAAATGATGTAAAATTAACTTTCAAATAAATCAGTGTTTTATTTTATACAATTAGATCGATTCCTCCCTGGATGATATGCCACCATATTTCATTATGTTTTATCACCCCTAAAGACAAGTCTGCGCATATCGAGAGTCGAGATCTTGACACTGATGTTCACAAGTCGTAATACATATCGAGCAACTTGTGCAACAGACAATTCGATCTATTTTTTTATTGTATTTTATTTGTAAGGGCCTAAATTATCAACAATATTAGCAAACCAAAATTCTAAACAGAGTAAATCAAGCTACAACTACTTGCTGGATGCTAAACTCTTTTGAATATAGCAACAACAATGCTAAATTGCAAATTGAAATTTCCGCCTCTAAGCAGTCTATAGCATTGCGGTAAAATACAAAGTTGTTGTTAGCAACAAAATTTCTACTAGAAATTCTCTGCCTGTCTGTCTCTCTGCCTGTCTGTACTTATGTCTATCTGTTGTGGGAATATATATGAATACAATACATTCGTAGTTTGAGAGCAGAGTCCACCAGTTCAAGATGAAATTTGTTTGGTTAAAAGATTAATGGGATTCGGTGGTACTTCGGTGATGAATGTGTGAATGCAGGATATGTATTATATAACGGTGGCTGAATTGCTGGGTATTTAGCTCAGTTTGTGATCATTCAGTTCCTGGTATTAATTTTGAATTTATAATTTTTCTGCTTTCCATTATAGCCGCTAGGGCTATCACATAACTACGTTGGCAATATGAAGTAGTCATCTTCTAGTGCTACTCTTACAGTAGCTTTAAATATATTTTTGAAATTGTAATCTTTCAACATCAAAAGGGAATGGACGAAAATTGTTAGAAAAAAAAAAAATCAAATTAATTTTTGATTTTCAATTGGCTTTCGAAAATATTTCTTTTCATTTTGGATATATCTAAAAGCGCAGCGAGTATATTTACGAGAGCGCCTTTAAGCAAACATTTGCGGCGATTCTCTTTAGTATTTTATTTATCTTCTTGATTTAGTTAAATTTTTTTTTATTTTTATTTATTTAGCTTTCAACATTGCTTGCAGTGCATAATCCTTGACAGCGAAATCAACAGCAACCACAGCAACAAAAACGACACAAGACGACCTCACACCAATTTAAGGTTGCTTTTCAAAGTGGCGCTTCTATTGATACGCTTTTATTTGTGGCGGTGTTATTGTTGTTGCTTTTGTTGTTGTTGTAGCACCACCACATGACGTCTTAAGCAAGAAAACTAAGTGTTGTCGTTGTTGTTGTTGTCGTTGTTTTTGTTGGTGGTTTAACCACCAACGCCAGTCGTTGCATTTAGTGGCAATAAAATGTGTGCCAACATTTTTATTACTTTTCAACACTCGTCTCGGTCGATGTATGTGTTTCCAATGTCTGTTTCGTGGTAGTTGTACGAGTATGTATTAATATTGCCATGTCAGCACATCAATCCTGTCACTTTGTTGTTGGTATTATGATTATTTAAAAAGTGCATTTAATAGCGGCGGAAACAATCGAGTCGATGACGCCAATTAATTAATATGTAGATGCTACAGTTTGCTAAATAACAGTTCATTTTATTTTTAAAGGCATTTTTAGTTTTTTTTTTTTCTTCTAATTTTTAGACATAATTCATCATTATAATATTTTTATTTTTTTTTTGTACCTAATGACTCGAGGGACGAAGTTTAATTTATTGGGATTTAACCCTCATTTCCATTAGTGTCAAAATTAACATTATTCTGAAGAAAAAAGCATGAGAATTCTATTTTTTTCGATGGATTCATCGGTCTAAAACTTCTTGATATCTTTTCTGTTAGAACATAATTTACCTTAATACTAACAGGATCAAAAAACCTTCTATATAGTCAAAGTACTCGATTAATTTTTTTTGCTTTGCTTTTCCCCATTTACATATTAAGTTATTTAGAAAAGCAGTTGTATATCTCCGATAAGGAGTCTTTACCTGTGAGTACAGTGTCTATGCCCCTATTTAGCTTCGCCATTGGCTCTATTCCTCCAAAGTGCAAATGCCTATACCAGAGTTATAGAGTCATTAATTTTAAGGGTGATGAGAAGCTTGAAGCATTATTATACCAACTTTAATGTGATCAGAAATTTATACAGAGAAGAGAGCTGCTTTGCCGTCTAAGAGAATGCATATGTTGGCTCTACTTTGGCCGCTGTCTAGGCATTCGTTGACAGAAGAAGCTATGCCGTTGATCTCCGTCTATTTTTCCAATTACAATTACTTTTTGAGTCCTACCACCTCCGCTCTGACATTGAGATTCATCGATTTCAGACCCATCAGTATATCAAAGTCGTGAGACGACTAGTTGGGTCCACCCATGGGATAGAGTTACAGGATGGGTATATGTGGAGGAAATATATTAGATAAAAAGTTAATTAATGAGAGTCGTTCTTAGATTACATTTATCTATGGGTGATTCTTGGGCAGCTATATGGATGTTTTTCGATTTTCAGGAGTTATTGCTTCCTTTTTGTATGACAGTCGCCCTAGGCGTAGAGATATAGGGTATAGGTATGCCAGTGGAAAATATTGAAGAGGTGATTTTTGGGCAACTATGAACTTATTATATTTGTCGATTAGCAGATATTTTCAAGTTTAATTTGTATATGATGGTTATATCGCGTAAGAATGTTTGGAGATAAGTCTCCGATGAAATAACGAATTGAGATTGGTCATTGTAAAAGTTATAAATCAAGCCATTTTTTTACTAAATAGTTTATCAAATCGAATATTTGTAGCCTTTGAGAACTAGAATTTGCTTTCTTGGTTTGTTTGCATGTATTTGGCGGTCATCTTTATCCATTTGTGTACTTAACTTCTCGAAATAAAGGATCGAATTTGTAGCAAATTAAATTTTCTTTTCTTCTGACGAGAAGAGTTCTTTTTGATCTTGGGAATTGGCCAATATAAGCATGCCCACTCCAAACGTTTTAGAATTTAACACGCACAACAATACTCAACGAAAATATTCTTATTGGATCATAGGCCTTAGTGTCAACTATTTGAGTATTTATCTTGTCAAAAAAATGAATAAAATTTTTAATTTTCTATTACTTATAAAATTCCTCCATTCTATTGGACAGAAAGACTCATTTTGGCATAAGTTTTTAACAATCAATATTACATTCGAATATAATGCGTCATCGTTTGACGGCTGTCAAGATTTTATTCATGTTGTTGCAGTTATGCCTTTGCATTGTACTTTCTGCATGAATTCTCTTATTTGTTTTTTTATAACTTTAGCACGACAATCGTAAAGAGAACGCAAAACAACTATGCAAAAGAAAGGCTAGAAAAAGAAGGTTTTTTTTCTTGCACCGACCAATCTCGTTTGCATTTAACCAATAAATGCAGATTTCAGCCTCCATCAGCAGCAACATGAACATTATAGTAGTAGTAGTAGTAAGTAGTACAGAAACGAGATAAGAAATTGAGCATGAAACTTTTGAATTCCCACAGCATCGCAGACAATGCTGCGTCGGGCTGTCTTATATAAATTTGTGTACGCCTTCAATAATATTCATAATGATGATGATGATGATGATGATAATGATGAACATAATGCAAATTATTGCGATAATGATCGCTGCTTAAAAATGAACCATGTGAATAAGCCAATGATGATGTGAATATTAATCATGATGATCTTCATTAATGTTGCTGTTGATGATGATGATGATGATGATGAAGGGCTCATATGCATGCTAACTCATCATTCAATGCTTATCTGCACAAATTTGATCAACGTTCTTGCAATTCGGGAGCTCCGCCTTGAAGGCATTTTCATAAATACACTTGTATTATTGTTGGTGTTGCTGCTGCTTATGATTTTGCGATGAATATATTGAAATTATGCATTTTGAAGTGTTTGTTGTGGCACGGTACGATTATATACCACAACATATGATACTTGTGCTGACTATGGATGTTTTTTGTAGGTATTGGATTTATTGTTCTATCGTCAGTACATATTGACGATGACGATGATGATAATGCTGATGATGATGATGAGTATTTTTCATATGATGCTCCTGATGCTAATGGTGATGTTGATGAGAAGTGCTTAAGGCATTTTTGATGGAAAACAAATAAAAATATATTTGGCTGGTTGGTAGCTCAGTAGCTGCTAGTGTTGAAGCAACAGTAGTACTAACTTGTATTGTATTATATGTATATGTACGTATTTATGGATAAGTAGTAGCATGAGAGAAATATTCCTTTCAATGACTACTCATATCTGGACAAATGTGGGAGCAAATCAGTGTAATGAATTTGATGTGACTATTTTTCTTCATGGAGTGAAACCAAGCGAGCAATTAAAATCACGGCATGATTTTGTTATAAAAAAGATGAAACACAAAAAGCGAGACATAAAATTAAAAATGGAAAATTAATGAAAATCCATGTATTTTACCAAAAAAATACCACAACAATGGTCAATTGTATGTATGTGACGATATAGCTTCCGGTGAAATAATATTTTCATGCACAAGTGGCAATTAAATTGTACTAAAAGAGTTTTTTTTATTGAAATTATTTATGATTTTATTCTGATATTTTTTTTTTTTGGAATTACCTTCCATCTTGAAGCTAAAATATTTTAATTTTACAAATATATATAAATTTTTTTGTGATATTCCATAGTCGTGATTTATTTTTGTACATCGTGATATTCGGTATGAGTGTATATTAATACATAAATGCCCCAAATATGATTTTGGCTTGAGCTTGAAATATCTGCGAATGTATCCGTATATGAATAAAATTCTTTAGGTTATCACGTTGCATTTACATTTTAGCATAACGAATTACAAATAGCCAACAAAAGTCATAAAATATGCCAATGAATTGATAATAAAATATGAAATGCTTTAATCAAATGTATATAAAGTCATTTAATTTCAAATGAATCGATACGAATATCTGCAAATATATTTTTGTCTCTAGCATATTTATTGTTCTTGGTAAGATAGTTATTAGTTATTCGCCTAGAGATGATTTAAATTTTTTATTTAGTTTATTTTTCTATAAAATGTTACCATACGGCTGGATGTGAGCTAAGTCTTTCTGTATGTTGGAATTTATAGAAGAGGCACACAATATAAAAGATCCGTAGGATTGGACGTCGTTTGCTTCTTCAACATTTAATTTTGCTAATAAAAATATCTAAAAAAAAAATTTTGCAATATCTTAAAAAACGTTAGTCAATGTAAAAATATGGAATCGAGCTGTCGTTAAATATTTGTTTTTGAATGGTAATATTCCTACCCTACGCAATTTATGATGATGAGTTGGACGCTGTGAATGGCCGCCCATTGTTTGACTTTCATTGTCCTTGATATTCTTTACTTGGGAAGAACCCAAATTGCCTGATGCAAGCAACCATATTTTTTGTGTGCTAAAACTTCGTTACCGACACCAACGCAGTCAACAAAGCTCTTTCTCTCTCGATGTTCCTCCTAGCTGTGACTAAGATGCCAGAACCTTAGTCCACGCTTTTAGGATCATGCGACTCAGCTGAAATGGTTGAAGGTCAAATATAGCCGAAATCCCCAACTATATGGCACAACATGCAATAATGATTGCAGCGGTGCAAAAAAACGAAATTTAGGGCTAACTGCACCTCTAGATTCCACGTTGGATACTACATCATTAGTAAAGATTGGAAGCGTGACGCTGATGGAGGTCTGGCTTCTATATATCTTAGTTATGTAAAGCACAGTCCTATCGCATTTTTCAAGCCCTGCAGTTCATGCGGTAAAATAAAGTCATCCTTGGTGACTTCAATACTCACTACGTGAACTGGTTCTCTGCCCTCGCTTGCACTGTGGACGCATCCAACTAGAGGAGTATTCTTTCGAGTCCTTAACACTGAAAGTGATCATCCGCTCATTGAGCAACAACAACAACAACAACAGCAAGTTTACTAATATACAACAATAGCATTCCATACTAGGTATATGTGGAAATCGAATGCTGCTAAAACAACAACAAAATAGTATCAGACAATCGTCGATATGTCCAAAGAACGTGATTCACATATTGATTCAAGATTTTGGCATGGGCAAGCTGTCTGTGCGTTAAATGCCGCGTTTGCTTACATTAGAACCAAAACCGTGTCCGAATGATCTGGATGAATTGTGTGAAGTACAATTAAAGTAAAAATAAATTTGAAAACAATCCCCGACTGAAGCACAACTTTAATATCGAAAAGATTTTTGTTTCGAACGTACCCTGTCGGCATGTAATTGGCAGTAACAACTTCACATTAATAAGCTTCTAAAGACCTCTGCACAGAGCTCAAAAAAGTGAAGTCGGAAAGGTTCTGCCATTCAGAATCGGCTAAATTAAGTATGTTGTATGTTCCTTCTAATACTCTCCAAATTTAACACATTTATAAGCCCTTCGGAGCTTATTTCTTTGATTTAGAGGCAGGTCAGGATCCTCAAAATTTTCAGATTTTCAGAGAGAGCGGTAATAATGTTTGAGGTAAATATTAAGGAGCAAAAGTGAAAGGTAGTATTAGTCGATTTCCAGGTTTTTTTGATTACCATAATTGCATGATAATTAGAACTGAATCTCGAACTGCGGACCGACTGTAAATCTATAGAATTTTTTGAAGCGATCAAGTTTTTTTAACACATCTTTCGATTATAGTCAGACAAAACAAAATCTTTATGAAAGATATGGGAATTATCTCTGACAGCCAGGCTGTTATCAAAGTGCTTGGATCTCACATTTTAACATCCAAGACCACGATTCACTGCCGCAGATCTCTCAACGAGATCGCTGCGCAGTGTAATCTGCACCTAATGTTGGTGCCGGGTCACAGTGATATTTCAGACAATTACAGGGCGGACGAACTAGCCAAAAATTGCACGACGCTAGAATTCTCCCCTGATTTTGTTAGCATGGGCACTCCATTAAGCACCTGTAATCTAACAATAAAGGGGAGAATGATAGACAATACAAATGATGTCTGGACACGCGGATAAAGACTATGTGGTGACACAATGGGTCTATGATGGGCTAAGTGTACCCCTTCAGGGCAGCCACACCATACCCACCTATCTTCGATTATAAAACAAAAGTTGCTATGAAACAGCTTTTGAAATAGCTTAGTGATGTAAAAATATTATAAACATTCAAATTTATAATAGAGCCATTAATGCAATTAAATACATCAAAATCACTCTAAATTTTTCCTACAATATCATACCTATATACATATATGAATATTGTCTATAAACGTCAAACAAGATTGTTAGAAAAAAAAAAAGTTATTTGTATCGTCGTCACTGCAATGTCTCGTATGTTATTTTAGTAAAAGTTCAAATATGAAATGAGCATATACCAGTCAGAGAAATAAACAGCAGCAGTGATTTCATTGTTGCTTTGAAACTTGAAATCAATTTCAAGTGTTACCGATCGATCCATACAGTTCACTGTAGTTTGCTCCTATTCGTACTCCTCTTGTGCAAGAAAATAAAATGAAATTTTTTAAATCTACTGCGTTGTGTTCAATGGACGCCTACTTTTGTGATTACTTACTACATATGCATGTATATTTCGAAAGTTCAAAACAAAATCATTGTGCACTATTGTTCACGCTAACAGAAAAAAAAAAAATCTCCTTACAGTCGGCTGGGGCCGACCAAACTATACCCTGCATATGTAGATTTATATATAAAAAGTTTACTCGAATATCCAACTTTTCTTTTATTTCCATTTTTCGATAAACAATTTTTGCATATTCTACTAATTTACACCCGAAATATGGTTGACTTTGACGAAGTAAAAGGATTTTAAGATAATTCCGAGGCTTAGTATGGGAGCTATATAAAAAGTGGGCGTGGCTTACCACTTTCTAGTAAATCCAATTAATTTTTCAATGTTAATCCACACCTTAAATTTGGTGTCCTACGTTGAATAGTTTCTAAGTTATGGTGGTTAACATTTTTGTTTAATTTCCTCAACTTTGTATGGGAGCCCCAATAAGAAGTGGGCGTGGTACGCTGATTTTTCGCCAGATTATTTCCGACCACGATATTAATTTAAGTGTCAATTATGGTTATTGTAGACATAAGATTGCCGAAGTTACAGCTGTTTCAATTTAAAATTTGTATGGGGGCTACAATAAACACTGGGCGTGGTGCGCCCATTTTCTGTGAGCCTAGTTGCTCATATAATACTAATCCATACCCTAAGTCTCGTTGTCCAAGGCTAAATGGTTTGTAAGTTATGGAGCTTAAAAGTTTTAGTTTAATTCACTCGACTTTGTATGGGAGACCCATGAAGGAGTGGGCGTGGCACACTGATTTTCTGCCAGATTTTTGCCGACTACGATATTAATTTAAGTGTCAATTATGGTTATTCTAGACAGAAGATTGCCGAAGTTACAGCTGTTTCAATTTAAAATTTGTATGGGGGCTACGTTAAACACTGGGCGTGGTGCACCCATTTTCTGTGAGCCTAGTTGCTCG
Organism: Megamerina dolium; assembly: GCA_963854835.1. Taxonomy (NCBI): domain Eukaryota; kingdom Metazoa; phylum Arthropoda; class Insecta; order Diptera; family Megamerinidae; genus Megamerina; species Megamerina dolium. Next base: position 52,739,271 of record OY978529.1, read on the forward strand.
TACAATACTAATCCACACCTTAAATCTCGTTATTCTACGCTGAATAGTTTGCAAGTTATAACCGGTAACATTTTTTTTAATTTCCGCAACTTTGTATGGGAGACCCAAAAAAGAGTGGGCGTGGCACATTGATTTTCTGCCATATTATTTCTGACTGCCGTGTTAATCTAAGTGTCAATTATGGTTATTCTAGACAGAAGATTGTAGAAGTTACAGCAGTTTCAATTTAAAAGAAGTACAGACACTTTGTATGGGAGCTACGCTAGAAAGTAGGCGTGGCTCATCCACTTTTGGTGAGGTTATATAGTAGTATAATATAACTCTATGTGCAAAATATTGTTGTCCCAAGTGGTATATTGTGTGAGTTGTAGCAAGTTAAAGATTTTGAAAATTTCGAGGTTAGTCGCTTTGAATGCTTGGTGTGGGCGTGGTTATTGACCGATCATGCCCAATATCAATCCCCTCCGTACCCTTGGATCATAGATTACTTATGCCAAATTTCATCGAAATAGCTCAATATTTACTCAAGTTATCGTGCGAACCAGCCAGGTGACAGACAGACGGACGGACGGACATCGTTAAATCGAAAATTTAATCGACGCTGATCACGAATATATATCCATGTCTATATCTCCGGAGATTCCTTCAAGTGGACACAAACATCTGACCGAAATGAATATACCATGCATATTGCATTATGCAGGGTATAAAAACGTTTTGAAGGAACATTCTTAAATTAATAATATCAATATTTTGGAGAAGATTGTTGTCATAGTTATGCTTGAAACAACAGGTTGCAAGCAGGCATATGTGAGATTTTTCTCAATACTCACAATTTTGATGCTGCGTACGTATTCCTAATTTATAACAATTTCCAAAGCAACTTACTCATAAAGGGTGTTTTTGCTTATTTGAAATGCCCTAATTTATTTTTATCTGTTTTTATCAGAACGTAAACAACAACTAAATAAATGGCACTAGAGGTTTTGAGTTTTCGCAAAAGCCCATGGCACATTTGTTCAATTAAACATGATTTCCCTAGATTTCCATAAATATAAAATTGCACATTTTTAACTTGAACGTAATTTAAATTCTTTTTCGTCTCATGACGAAAAAATAGTAAAGCAGAGGAAGTTGAACTGAATGTGGCAAGACAAGCCTTCGAATGAATTCCACAAGGTACTAAAAAGAAAGGACGATTTAGATGTATATTAAAGAGAATGCTTGAAAATTAGATTTACTGCACCTGGAAAATTTTCAAAGAAATTAAAGTCATTGTAAAAGGCATGGAATTGCTTCGTTATTACAGGGATTACGCCACATGGGATTAGAGGAATTGCGAGAGCTTTCGAGGAACCTAGTCCGAGTTTTTAACTTTTTCCATGGCAAATTTTTTTACCGGCTGGTAGGCAACAATCGAAGCAACAACCTTTGAGTTGCCAAATGAAATTCTTGACGTCTGCAAAGTGTAACACACTAACTAATCACCCTGTACGTGTGCCGCTACACATGAATGAAATGTATTAACACAGTAACAACAATTATATGTAGTATGAAGAGCAACAGAAGGTGCAGCATTTATTGCAAAAACAAGAACAACATGCAACACTGGGTAGATCGGCCGATTTGTTGAAGTTGGCTGGCAGCAGCGGTCATGGGAATTTTTTGTTGCTCCCACTGTTGTTACTACTTTTGCTCCTGATGTTATTCTTGATGTTGTTCTTGATGGTGATGCACATATGTACACACACACATACATACATGATTGCACTCAAACATACGATAGTCGCGTACATTTATTTCATTTAATTTGCATGGTGGCGGATCGTGCGCATTCGCATAATGTGCTTGGTACATTGCACGTACCATCGTTTTGCTGGTACGTCGGCTGCACTTGTTCACTGCTTCAAATTGACGATGACTAAGGCAATCATGTTGATGATGAGCACAATAACGATGAGGATACGTACAATGGCGGTGTCCATTGAGATGCTGCAACGTTATTAGTAACAGCAGCAGCAGCAGCAAGAGAATCAAGAGCTGTTGTTGATACTTTTGCTGCTCGAGTTGTTTTGCGTTCGTTCGATGATTCGGTCGTTTGTTCGTTCATTCATTCGCACAGGTACGCTTGTTGGTTGGCATTTCGTTCGGTTTCGTTTTTGAAAGCCTATCATTATGATTATGACGAATATTATTGCGTACATGCCCATATATTTATGTGTGAATATGTATATGAAAAATATTTATACGAAGCCAAGCAGCAGCAGCAGCAGAAGCGGGAATTTTGCATCTCTCGCTCATACGCTCACACAATATTTTGCATTTCTTGCTGCATGTGGGTACCTAAAAATACGTAAGGGTGATGGTAGTCATCTGCTCGGTTCGATCGGTTAATGGACTGGTGTTGCAGTACTCGTACAAGTGATTGGATTTAATTTCTGTCGTTCATAGTTGTTGTTGCTCTTGATGGTAGCTGCCACTGTTGCTGTTGCTAGTGCTGTTTGATGCAGCAACATTTGATGGTGACGTTGCTATCTGTTTATTCTTGATATTGTTGCTGCGGTCCAAATGAAGGCGTGTTAAACAAAAAAAAAAAAAAAAAACACACGAAGAATAAAAACGAACAAATTTATTTTTATACTACACATTTCCTTTATTTTTTATTTTTATTTTTTTGTATTAAAGATGCATATCTGAAATTGATTTTGAAAATCTCTTTTACTTATACTTATTGTATACGCTGCTTGCTGTTATTATTGTTGGTAAAAATTTGAATTTTTACACTCATTCTGCATGCGAAACTTGAGATGCTAATTATGAGCGGGTGGGAACCACTGATAAATTGTTCTTGATGAAAAATATGGAATACTGCCATATACAATACATTCATATGTGGTGTATTCGATCCATATTGTGTACATTGCTGTAGAGAGTTTAGGTTGATTGCAAAATATTTTCCCACCAACTTTAGATTTATTTATGGATATGCCTTATGTAGGCATAAAAAGTATGTAACTACCTATATTATGATATATTGTGAGTACCTACTCTTTTATGAATATGTACTCTTAGTTGTACATACACACTACATACAAAGTTCGACTCAAATATTATCTCGTATAAAAGAAGGGGGTACCACCATATAACCGATGCTCGAAACTGAGACTCCATGTAGTGGTGTCCAATAAACTAACAAAAAGTCGACGTCTCACTGTGAAGTTACTCCTGGCATTCTGGCATTTCTTTTCAGAAAGACAAAGTTTTCCAATATTCCAAGAAAAATGCAGCTTTGCTCAGAAAACTCAAACCATTTTGTGCATTTTCTTAACCGTTTCTGGCGTGGACACCTCAATTGGTCGACCGCCACCCAATATTTTATGGTCGTAAACGAAGGAGCAGACTCCCCCAGAATAGAATCTAGTTCGGCTTTAATATTCGTTGAACTGAAACCTTTCGAATGAAAGTATTGAATTACATAACGGTGACGAATTTTTTCCATGTTTACAAATTTACTGAGGTCATTAACTTTCGATGGCTCCAAAAAAGATACTAAACAATGTGACCCTTTGAAACTTAAAATATATGTTTTATAAGGTTGCCCCTTTTCATCAAAGTAATTTTTTTCAAACTAGTGCAGCCATCTATATGCCAGGTCGGGTAGTTTTGGGACCGCCCTCGTAAGTGTTTCTTTTTGAATTATTGATTATTTTGACACTGATTGCTCTTTCTCGTTCGAAATATTGACAGTTGTCCTCTGAGGAGCGAAATTAATCGCTTTATACCGGAACAGTATTTGCAAATATTGCCAATTTATTTCCAAAGTGACTACTATGTTGCTAAAACAGTACGATTTGGAATGAATGTGAACAAGCATGTCTATGTTAGCACACAAAATTATCGCATTTGGAGAATCGGAAACGTACACGTGTTGGTCAAGCAGCCAATGTAGCTGGTTTGTTGAGGATTATGCGAAAAAATAGAATAGAATTATGGACTCGGGTTGTTCTTTGTCGCCGCAGCTCTGGCAGCTATCAGTTACTGCGACGCCAAGCCGACTTGCATGCTTTCACACCAGCATGCTAACTGCATATCTTTTAGCCTAAATAGGATTTTTGTTTCGTTTTAAGTTCAGTACTGGCCATAATGATTGGGTAGTTGCTCACTAGTGCTCCAACTGCCATTTAGAATTCATTTTCTGTAATGCATCTGAGGCTAGGAAAACTTTCTTCTAAAGTGTATAAAAATAACTACAATCAGCATAGAACTACACTAAGGGTCACAACTTTTGTTATGTTTATTATGGGGTTCGATCAAAAAGTACCTGTATTTCAAAAAGATCTCATTGGATCATTTAAGCATTGGGTCAAATCCATTTGTTTTGGATTATTCTTGGTATCTCACATAATAAGCTCGTGACTTCGGAGAATACTTATTCCGCTTACCCTATGTTATGCTTTTATATAACTTTATTCATACAGCTTCATTATTTTTATAATTTACATGCTTTATTTTTGTATTATTATATAATATTTATACAATAATACTACACAATCATATCAAAAAAGAAAATCGTATTATTGAATGAAAATAAAATATCTGAATAAATAATTATTATTACGAAACGCAGACATTCACTCCTATCTGGATATAGATAACATAGATATATGTATGCATGCATCTCCTTGCTGGTTTGTGTGTTGGCAACTTCATTTAGATGTTGTTGACGATGATTCATACTTACACTATGTAATCTATGTATGTATACTCATACCTCGTGTATCTCCATATTATTGTATAGTATGTATATAGTCAATTACTTGTATCTATGATGATGACTAGCTTATGATAAAAAATGTAGTGCAAGTCAACTTATGTTTATATATACCACTATATATGTATGTTTGTATGTATTCGTATTGACGAATGGCATAATAGTAACTCTAATTTCTATTACGTAGGTAATTATTAGCGAGCATATGCATGCTAAGTTATGTAAAATGAAGGCGGCGCAGACAATTTTACATTCAATTTGAACATTATTGCCACTAATAGTTACATTAAAAGAAAATAACAAATTACATATTTATATGATTGTGTTAGATATTTCATGAAAATAATAATTTTTAGTCGCTTTACACAATAAACCCAGAAAAATAGCTACTTTGATGTCATACATCATCAGACATATTGATGAAATGGGTTAACTCATAAATTCCATTCAATATTCATATGATCTCATTTTCAACTCTTATAGTCTTCAGAGACATCACGTTGAAATTCGATGAAAAAATTACAAAACATATCGATTTGTCGACATTTATTTCGAAATTAAAATCTGAGAAGAAAAGTACATATGCACCAGTAATTATGAAAGTGATCCAAACTTCAGCACATTTTTACATTTATTAGATTACAAAACATTCCACATCTCATAACGACAAATGAGTGACTGACCACTTTCCTAATTACAGTGTGATTTTTTTTTAGCAACTTTCTTTTTGGCAACACTGTTTTTGGCAGCTCAGCACTTTCCATGTAGCATGTTACTGTGAAGCATGTTCAGTTTGGTCTATAATTTAACCATGAATCGATTTGCATATTATTGAATTTTATGACCAAAATCGAGCGTACTGTGTGAAAGGTTGAAGCCTATGCTCAGCAACCTGATTGGACCGTATCAGTGTGGCTTCAGACCTGGTAAATCCACCATCGACCAGATGTTCACCCTGCGCCAAATCCTGGAGAAGACCCAAGAAAAACAGATCGACACACACCACCTATTTGTTGATTATAAAGCCGCTTTCGACAGTCCGGTAAGGGAGTAAGGGTCTGAGTTCGGTATTCCTGCAAAGCTCATTCGACTTTGTAGAATGACACTGCATAACTCCCGTTGTGCAGTGAAAATTGGGAAGGACCTCTCCGCACCGTTTAATACCGAACGGGGTTTCAGACAAGGTGATTCGTTATCGTGCGACTTCTTTAATCTTATTATGGAGACAATAATACGAGCTGCTGATCTACGACATAATGGCACTATCTTCAACAAAATTGTCATGCTGTTTGCGTATGCCGACGATATTGACATAATCGGCATGAACACTCGAGCAGTCAGTGCAGCATTCTCAGAGTTGGAAAGAGAGTCGCGTCGGATGGGTCTCACGGTGAACGAGGGCAAGACGAAGTATCTTGGACAGCACGTCACTGTTGACAACTACGCTTTTGAAGTAGTAAGGGGCTTTGTCTATCTTGGAACCAGCATTAACAGCAGTAATGACGTCAGCTTGGAGATCATGCGTAGGATAACTCTTACTAACAGGTGTTACTTTGGGCTGAGTAAGTAATTGAGAAGTCGAGCCCTCTCTCGAAGAACGAAAACTACACTCTACAAGTCTCTCATCATGCCTGTCCTAACATATGGCGCTGAAGCCTGGAAAATTTCCACCTCGGATGAGCGAATGCTTGGGGTTTTCGAGAGAAAAGTCCTACGCAAGATCTTTGGACCTATTTGCGTTGGTGGCGAGTACCGAATAAGGTACAACCATGAGCTGTACGAGCTGTATGCCGATATTGACATAGTAAAGCGCATCAAAATCCAGCGGCTGCGCTGGCTAGGTCATGTCGAGCGAGGAAGAACACGCTCCAGCTAAGAAGGTGTTATATTCGGAACCCGCTGGAGGACGACGCAGAATAGGAAGACCAAACCTAAGGTGGAAAGACCAAGTACTGGAGAACCTGACAGCCTAAATCGATATTCGGTTGTTATGGCCACATAAGTAAGTAAGTAAGTAATGACCAAAATTCATCCATTTCATCTTCCATTTTATGGTCAATTTGGGCGACCTTCTAATGCGGCTATTCAGAATCTGGACATTAGATCACCAACACGTATATGTCGAGTGCGGACCGAGGAAAATATCGCAGCTGTATCCGTCAGTGTTGTTGATGACCGTGAAGTATCGATTGGGCGCCTTTCGCAGCAATTGGGCCTCTGTTACTCCACCACGTGGAAAATTTTGCGGAAGGATTTGGGTGTAAAACCTTTTAAAATACAGCTGGTGCAAAAATTGAAGCCACACGACCTACCACAACGGCTAAGTTTTGTGTGAATAGGCGCTGGCAAAGTTGGATGAAGATACACTTTTTTATCGGAAATTTGTGTTCAGCAACTAAGCTCATTTCTGTTTGAATGGATACGTGAACAATTAAAATTGCCGTATTTGGTGTGAAGAGCAGCCAGAAGCATTGCAAGAATTGCCAATGCATCCCAAAAAATGCACTGTTTGGTGTGAATTATGGGCCGGTGGCATCATTGGACCGTACTTTTTCAAAACGACGAAGGCAGGAACGTTATTGTGAATGGCGAATGGAAAAGCTGGACATGAAATCATCTTTACACATTGAATTATATAGATCGTTCTATCGACTCAAATAAAGATTTCATACATTTCTCTAAATTTTGTGTTTTTTTAAATTAAATTCGGATTTAATGCTCTTAAAAAATCACCCTGTATAAGCAGATATTGTCGTATATGCATATGTGCGTGTCGTATATGCCAAAAGACTTAAGAAACAAACTTAATTCCTTTAAGATGTGTATGAAGAGAGGGGGATATTTTAAAATCCAACAAATCAATCAATAAACAAAGAGTACACATTCAAGGGTGAGAGTACTACGATCTGTAGATGATAGGTTTTGCAAATTGCAAGCATATGTGTCTACGAATAAGTAGGTAGGTACTTATATACATTTATATGAATGTATGACTACATATTGTACATATAATGCCGCTATTTCACGCTAGATGGCTTCAGCAGCATCCACAACATTATTTTCTAATATTCTGCAAAAATATATAAGTTTCTATTGCATATCGTATAATTAAATAAAAATATGCACAAATAAGTATATATATGCAACAACAACAACAATGCGTATATAAAACAAACAAATGCAAATTGTTGAAAAAAAAAAAAACGAAATAAAATGATCATAGAGTAGGTAATCGACACACGTCTGTAGAGTATACTCAAGTAGCTAGACTCCATATTCATATGATTTTGCAAGCAAGAGCAGTGGATGGCATTATCGTTTGAAATGAAACGGCAATAGTAACACGCAGACTTTTTGCATAACGTCTTTGTTACTGTTGTTTTGTAGTTGTTGTAGTTGTTGTAGTTGTTCCTATTGCCATTTTTGCCATTGCAAATTCTTGGTAAGTGCTCAAAAGCCAAAACTAATTACAATTGGCAGGCAATATTGTTGTATAGTCAAAGACAACAATTTACAGCTGAATGTTGATACTACATACATAAAAAAGGAAAGAAATTACAATGAGTAATTAGATGAGCTAAAAGGCAAAAAATGGCAGCAGCAGCAGCAGCAACAGCAATAGCAACAACAATAACATTACCAATAACAACATATTGTAATTTAACATTTGCTAATTACTCAGTAATGTGCGTTCATACATAAATTGCCACCTTCTGTAGATGCAACAATAATAACAACAACATGTGCCTCATGAAATCAACAGCAGACATAACAAATGTAGTCACATCATATTGTACACTTTGTACGAGCTTTATTTTACTTGCAATTGTTCTCTTTTAAATATTTTATGTACATATGTTGTATAAAATTTCATTGGCTTAAAGCAAAAGCCTAGTCTAGAGCGTACTTAACCTGTTTGCACTATATTTTTCCAGTCTAATGTTGAATTATGAGATTCTTATAGTTAAGTGCAATGGTACTGTGTGTGTGTGTGTGTGTGTGTGATTTTTGTGATAATTGCAATGGTGATGATTATGTTGATAATGATGATGATGGGGGTGAGAGTTACATACTAGGGCGGTCCCACAACTACCCGACCTAAGAAAGAAAACACAAAAAATTTGGGAATATTTTTCTTTATTTCTCAACATAAGCTCCTTTTAGCTATATACACTTTTCCCAGCGATATTCTATAGCTTCGATAATATTAACTGTCTAGCTCATTCAAATAGCCATCTACTGCAGACTTCATTCACCTCTTTATTGTTTGCAAATTTTCTACAATTTCTTCAAAATTGAAAATAGAAAATAATCTGAAGGAGCTAAATTTAACGAATAAGGTGCGTGCTGAAGCAATTGGTCGACCACTATGGTGTTCATTTTCGTACGACCTCGTTTAGACTCTGCCACTCAGTATTTTATGGTCGTAAACGAAGGAGCAGACTCTCCCAGAGTAGAATCTAGTTCGGCTTTAATATTCGTTGGACTGAAAACTTTTTTCCATATTTACAAATTCACTGATGTCGAAAGCTTTCGATGGCTCCAAAGAAATATTAAACAACGTGGCGCCTTGAAACTATAAACATATGTTTTATAAGGTTGCCACTTTTCACCATAGTATTTTTATTAAACTATAGCCGCCATCTATATGTCAGATCGGGTAGTTCTGGGACCACCCTCATATTTGTTACTAATGTTCATGCATAGATATAAAATTGTTATTTTTATTAAGATAAACAAAAACTGCTATATTTTATATAAACATATTAAAAATATATTATAAAAATCGATAGTAATGATGCTAAAAGGATCTTGACAATATATGTGAAATTGTCACTCATTAATTGGCACCTGCAAACAATATCTTTTGGTATTTATTCACCTCCAAAACACAATTCGTTCGTACCCCCACTTACCGAACTCACTTGCTTTGCTTGTTACTTGATTTTGTTGTTGTTATTGTGAAATTCCCTATACTTCTTATTCTTCATTGACATTCAATTAAAACGATTGCAAAGAAGTGCACATCATCATAAGTAATCACCATTCACCACTGACTGACCAACTTATGAAGATATGTTAATTTGAATTTCACAGCAGGATGCATTATTATATACGAATACTGCATATCATCCATACAACATATAATGCAATCTGTATGATCAGAGAAAAATTACGAGTACAATGTGTGTGTGTATCGTATAGCTGACTGGATGGAAAGAAATGTCTTCATATGCATACGTACTTATTCCACCGTATATTGATTTATAGAAAATTTGCATATGAGCAATAATTTATCAGCAACAAATATTAAACTACATCCATGGATAATAAACGAGAACACATGTTTGGTTTTTTTTTTTTTTTTGTATGCAAAACCTGAACTGTATGCTACTTTGCAGTTTGAGTGTTGTCACTTCGTACTAAACAAAAAAAAAGGGATTTTTCTGTTTTAATATTTGAAGAAGAAAAATCTTCAAATAATGTAAAAAATAACATGTGAAAATAGAGGAAGAAGGGTTACCAAGAGTATACATATATTTCTAATTAAGAGTTAAAAATCCATAATGAAAATTGAAAACGGAAATTTGCCATATACCTTTGATCTAAAGCGATCCAACAATTGCTACTTTTGATCCTTTTTATATGATCGGTTTTTTTATGAATTCATTCTCTCCATTCTGCTGCATAAATTCAGTCAATTCAGTTAATTCAGTCAGTCTGATAAAATCTCGTTATGACGGCTTATTATCAAAAGTCAACTGCAAATCAAAACCTTAATACAACGACAATATATTGAAGAGAAAAACACAAAAAATGCATGTATATAATACGAATCATATAAAGTTAACACAAAAGAATAAAAACGACAATACTCACAGACATGCGGCATTTTGGCTACAGCTACACATACATATACAGGTATCGTACTAAGTACTATACTATTGTTGCAACTGCTACTGTTGCTACCGTAGTATGTTGCCTGATTTCAGTCAATCAGTGCAAGATCAAAGCGCGGACAATAACTGCTTGTTATTACTCCACATACACCAACAATAATAATAAGAAATTCTACCATTCAATATTGTCACTGTCTTACAATTAGGGAGGTCACAATGTCTCATACCACCTTGATCAAAAAGATCCCGGAATAACCACCTTGTGGCGATTCCATCGTTCCAATTTGAGTTCTGTTTTTTTTTTGTTAAGTTGGTACATCTGTTGTTGATATTCTCTCTAAATCTTAGCATCATAGTTTGACATTTGCAAAAGTTACGTAGCCAAAAGTACATCTATCTCTGTGTGCGATTTTTTACAATTTTTATTCAATTTCATGCAAAAAAAGAGACCGTGTTAACGTCGCAAAAGAAATGATTTGCGAGGCTGAATCTGATCCCACATTCATCAAAAGGATCATTACTGGGTGGATCAGACGTAGGTTTATGAGTACAACGGAAGGAGACCAGAATTGTGGGCAAAAACTCGTTGATTTTGCACCATGATAACGCACCGTCGCACAAAGAACCCTTCGGGGATTTATAAAGTTTTTTTTTTTACTGGTATATTGATAAATTTGCTCAATTTTTGAAGATTGAATCCATATTTCACCTGTACTATACTTACGACCATTATATTTTATACCAAAAGAAATTGATATACCTACATATCTCATGAGTTTATGCGACATTGTGAACTCGCTAATTGTATTAAAGCAGTACTGAGCGTAAATATAATACCTATTTGTTACGATCAAATTGTTAAAATGAAATGGTATATATCACATTGTTGCTACTGGATTTTTGTTGATTTATTTTGAGTTTATGTTTTTGTTTTCTTTTTTTTGTTCAATGTAAATTTGCTGCTTTAATGTCAAGTTGAAGAACAATAATTGAGTAAGAAAAAAGCGAATTGAACCAATTTTCAATTAAACTTTAAGGCGTGATTGATTTAACTGACATCAAGTTCACGAATGATTATATACATATATATATACAAATACTTTCTATTTCGAGTCTAATTAATTTAGTTTAATTTTCTCAGATGGAAAATGGAATATTTAAATGGCCGTCTACAGGGCATTTTGTGAGGTATAATCTCAAGAGCAGAATAAATTTTCCAGTATTTTGTTCTTCCGCCAACTTTTCGTCTACCGTGTTCCGAATATATCATCTATTTATTGGATTAAGTATCCTTAAACTTGCCTTGTTCCTTGCCCGTTTGGTTGATGCACCAAGCACACATATGCAATCTAAATTTCAGCGCCTTGATTCTTCGCGCAGAGTCAAATTTTGTATCCTTGTGTTTTAGAACGGTGAACTCGCGACACTTGACGCCCTCCGGTTTCAATTCATCCTTTCTGATCAAGGATTCTGCTTAAGGCAACGTCGTTACAGACTTGTAAAAACAAAAATGACAAGAAAATTAAACAAACAAATCAGTATAACAGATAGTGGTAGTATCAGCCCTATTACAACGGTACCACTCACAAAAACATGATCAGACAGGCAGGTTCGATATCAGGCAGTGGTCGATAAGTTAGAGAAGTACAAGACCACGCACACAAATTCATCGGAATGGCTACTACGAGAAATCAGTTTCAGAATACAGCAATCTAGAGATATCCTCATCTAGAGATATCCTCATCTGTTCGGCTCCTCTGCGGTATTCTTGTAACTTGTCGAAGTTGATGAGTTAAAAAACACCAAAAAGTTGCACGACGACAGATTTCAAGATGATGCCTCTAATATGTTTAAGTCAACCTCCTATGCTGGTTAATATTAACTTTTTGGAGATGGCTTCCGATAATCTTGTCGTCTATTTCAAGTAGATGGAGACGCTGACATCAGGATTGTTCAAGAAGGGATTTTCAAGAAGCACTTGCCATTGTTATTCATCCGTGAAATTTCATACTGACTGATGGTTTGTGCTGTAAAATAAACAATTATTTTTCTTTGTTTTACCGCATATTTTATGCGTACGACTACTACGTCCATAGCCTAAGAAATGCCCATATGTAAGTAGTACCCTTACATGACAATATGCGTCAATATGGTATGTTCATAAGCACTTAGGACTGTTATTTCTCAATTCAGTGCACACAAAAAACGCACATTTCACGCACATTGATGTACTCACATACGCTATTTATTTGCATTCAGGGTTAATACATATGTCTAGGTGGTATATTATTAAATCAAAATGAATGACTTGATGCGAGAGGCGGTAATAATTATTAACCTATGTATATTTATATATACGTAGTATATAATTAATAGTCATGTAAGAAATTACAGTCAGAATAATATACTTATTTATTAATACAAATAGCAATACAGCTAATATAGCAAGAAATGTTTTTAATTCTAATTTCAATGATTCGAAAATTCCATATTCTTGGTATTGGCATATTGCTAGTCGAATCAAGGAAAAACTCTGCAGTAATCACTATACCATAACAACGACTTTAATGAAAATTGTTTGCAGATAGAGAGCAATTGTTGAAATATACATATTCTATCTTTTACAGATTGTCATTAAAACCCACTGACAAATGCAAATGTTTTTTACTTCAGGACTTTGATGTTTGAAAATTATTGAAATTTCCTGGCTGACATTTTGTGCATCATCTGTGATCACCACAAATAAAAATATAATAATAAATAAATATTAAAGTATAAAAATATTCATTAATCTTTACAAATTTTTTTTTTATTACAAGAACTGTTGTTGAATTTAATGCCAGCAGATATTCCATATTTTTTATGATATATAATTTTTCACATTTACACCTTAAATTTATTGCACATAAAATATAAACTAATAACAATCAATTAACATAATATCATAATAATAATAATGAAATCAAGAACCACAATAATTCAAAGCAATTATTATAATTATAAATTTTATGAGAAGTTAATTGCTGTAAAGTGCTCTTTCATAAATTCACTTATGTATGTATACATATATAACGTACGAATTAGATTTAGATGGTCATACATTATATGCAAAGATAAAATCAAGCATAAGCATTGCCCGCAAACAAATTCATAGTTCGTAAATTTGCATTATTAATTAATTATGGTTATGAATAATGCTAATTATTATGCAATTCTCAATTTTTATTTATTAAATCATAGACTCGTAATTTATAATATATTGTATATAGTAAGTAAGTAAAAATTTGTATTTTTTTTTATTAATAGAAAAAAAACACAATTTTGAAAGAAATAGATTGAAGATAAAATAAATTAAAAAATTAAGTAGTATAGAAAAGATAATTTCATATGAGCATTTCCGAACAAAAAGCTCATGAATTTTTAATATTTTTATGATGACTACAATTCAAAAGGGAAACTATAAATAAATATGGTTAAGTTGAATATAAATTGCATATGTAAGAAGACGATATCTAAATTTATAGTTGAAAATAAAAGAGTAGTATTATTTTCAAGTGGGTGCCGTGGCTCAGTGGTTAATGTGTTGGCCTTCTGATCTGTAGGCCGTGGTTCAATCCCCGGCTCGTGCATAACAAATTTAATATCGAAAAGATTTTTCTTTCGAACGGTACCCAACTGTCGGCAAGCAATTGGCAATTCTTCCGACAGTAACAACTTGCCATGAAAAAGCTTCTAAAAGAACTCTGTGACAAAGCTCAGAAAAAGTGATGTCGCAAAGGGTTCTGCCGTTCGGAACCGGCTAAAATAAGTAGGTCCCTTCTAATACTGTCCAAAATTTAACACGCACAACAGTAATGGAAGAGAAGCTCGACCAATGAGCTCTTCGGGGCTTTAAGTGTCACATATTTATTAATTTTTATTTATTATTTTCAAGTAATTCCAATAGCAAAATACTTTCAGCTTTCTAAATTTTAACTAAATTCATATAAGTACAAAACTTTATTTTATTCATTAGATAGTTGTAAAACCATGTGATGTAGTATTTTGACCCCATATAAACCTGAGGATATGTAGGACTCGTGAAGTGAAAATTATTGGATACTCGTACGCATATGATATGTACTACATAGCTTATATGGTCTCTTGCAACTAACTAGATGATGGCGAAAATAAATATAATTACCATTCCAAAGAGTTTGAAATAAAATTTCTAATGTCGAACTTTGAGTTTGCTGGCCACAAAATGAAATCTTTTGGGCGATGTCTGGTATATTACTATGCTATTGGACTATAGAGGCTCAGGGATCAAAAACCATCTGAATTGTATTGGTTATAAAGTTATAAAAATGAGTGCCATAGCGCTGTAGTTAGTGCGTTGGCTTTCTGATCTGTTCAACGGATCTTTCAAACGGTACCCACCTATCGGCAAGCAATTGGCAATTCTTCTGAAAGTAACAATTTGCCATGGAAAGGCATGTGAAAAAGAACTCTATGACAAAGCTCAGGAAAAGTGATATCGCAAGAGTTCTCTTCCCTTCTAATTCTGTCTAAAATTTAACAGGCACAACAGTACTGAAAGATAAACTCTGCCAAAGTGCCCTTCGGGGTTTATAAGTACCACATATTTTTTGTTTTTATAAAGTTGTGAAGATTAAACTAAATATGTAAGGGCGAAGCTTCTTACCAAACGTCATATAAGAGTAAAATTGATTCGAACTACAGAATAGCTAATTTCTTACACATTCACTTTATTTTCCAGATTTATACCCGAGCGACTATTTCCAAATTTAGAATTGAAAAATTATTTCTTTGAATAAAATTATATCCATGAAACATCTATTTTGAAAGTACCATACTATTTCGAAATGAATGCAATTCAACAATGAATTAGGTATATTGAGCTGAAATAAGACTTTTTTTCTTATTGGTCATTACAACTGACGATATAGGAGACTGCGATATACACATTATTACAGAAAGTTATTTCAGAAAATCTCTAATATCCGAAAACAAGAGAAATAGTTTGTGTGTTTCACGCTAAAAATATTGTTGACCTCACCAGCAGGTGAAGCGGGAGTCCTATGAACAGAAGGTTAATAGACTAACCACTGAGCTAAGACAGTCGTCAAGAAATAATAATAAAATGACATAACAATGCAACTAAAAAAAAAAATTTTGTTAATACAATTAATACAGCGTGCTTTCAAAATCATTAATTCTGATATTAAATATTCACAATTTATTATGATTGATTTTTCACTATTTTCTACTAATTTCTTATTTCTACAAATCTCAAACTTTGTGGATGTACGAAGGAATGCAATAATTTTATATGTATGCACTTAACAAGTGTTTACTAATTCTTATTTCCTGTTTTGCATAAATTTTCTCACACTATTTCACATAAACATATGTATAGGTATGTATGTATAGGTATAACACTGGTGGTGTTTTATGGGAAAAACTTACATAAATTTTGTAATGCTTATAATATGACATGACATATATTTACTTTGATATTGCTATGCAATCACCTGCAATTGTGCATAATAAACCTGTACACATCTACTAAGAAACTATTGATGTAAGTATATACCTAAAGGTACATATGATATGCATGAATAATTGTAATAATGAGGATAATACTGTGGCACCCTCAAGAATGCATGTCATTGTAAATACAGCTACGAGTAATAAGTAAAATGCATGCAGGGCAACTTGCATGCTATAGTACAATACCTGTAATGATAATAATAATAGGGGCATATGGCAAATTCCACTTTCACTTTGCAAAATAATAATAACAAAAACAATACCAAGTGCATAGCATAGTAATATTGGTAGGTAAAATAGATGATGTTTCTTTTGGCTTCATCCACCTTTTTTGCTTTTACACTTTACATTCTTAAAGGATCATACTCTTTTGTTGTTGTTGCTGTTAGATTTAATTCCTCTAAATTCACTTCTTATTATTATTCAGTAGATGATGATGATGATGCTCTGTATTCATTACGATTTCATATGCATACTAAGATTAGAAGGTTTCCTATTATTTTCTTTACATTTTTGGTATTTTTCTTCTTTGTAGAAAAGGTCCTTTTTTGTCGATTATTCATTAATGTAAGTATCGTATACTTACATACTGACAGTCAGTGCATTATATAGAACATTGTCTTGTTTTGGCGTTGGCGTCGTGGGAATGTAAACAATTTCTGCAAATTATTATTCTCGTTTGTATTCTTTCATATCATAGTAATACATGTATATGTACATACATTTATTCAATATAAAATTGATTGAATAAAATTGAAATTTGTATTTTTCCTTTTTGAAATTTGAAAATTTCAAATTCTAAACAAATATAAAAATAAAATCTAAAAACATAAAGAAGGAGACAGAAAAAAAAGTGCATAGAACAGAGGATTTTGTAAGAAAAATTTGAAATATATTTAATTGCAATGAAGAAAAAAAAAATTGAAATGAAATCAAAAAAATCAATGAATGTAACTTCCTTCCGCTTGCGCACACCATCATACTATTCCATAATAAATATATTTACATGTGGAAGCATACATTTTTTTTGGTCAATATTTTGTCATTAATTTTATTTTTTATAATAAAAAAAAATTTTGTTTTGAGAGTTCTAAAATAATGCAATCAATTGAGAGTGCTATTAGAGTATTATATTTGACTCTCGCATACAAAACAAAATTAATTTAGAGGTTTTTCTTGAAATCACCAATTAGAAATTCATTTAAAGGCAATTTTTATTTTTTTTATTTTGTTGAATGCAATGTTTACTTCAATTCATAGTAATACAAATATTACATCTTTAAAATTATGACTTGATTTCATATATGATCACAAGATATCAATTCATATCTGAAAGCAAGTGACTGTAAATGTAAATGTAAATGACTCTAAAACACTTTAAACAAGGCAAGGGCGGCGTTCGGGCGACTGCATGCAGTGTGGGCGAGCTTCCGAATCTTCAAGCGCACAAAATTCCGGACATTAAGATCATGTGTGAAGTCAGTACTGTTGTACGGAAGTGAGGCATGACTAATCTGTAACACCATCACACAAAAGCTACAAACTTTCGTCAACAGATGCCTCCGCATCATCTGTAGAATATTCTGGCCGAAGACTATCAGCAACGACGAGCTGTTGTGACTAACGAATGAAGAACCCGTCCTGTGGCAAATCAAAAATAGAAAGTGACGATGGATAGGTCACACGCTAAGAAAACCTTCAGATAGCATTACAAGAATGGCACTAGGCTGGAACCCGCAAGGGAGCAGGTCGATATTGCGCGCGCTAGCTGATATCAACATAACATGGGACTTCAAATGACTTTCAAAAGAGTCGAGTGTAAATTAAATTTTTTCTTTTACTCAATTAACAAACAATCGGTGGCCCGATAATACCGATAAGAAATAGAAGATTGCATATCGAGGACTTCAAAACGTTGTTGACTTTAAAGTGTATTCAAGTGATAATTTTGAGATGATCGGATTTATAATTTCATGACCATATTTGCCATATATCAATCGATTATCAGAATTCCGAGAGAGAGACTGCGTTTTACAGTCCAAATTAAAAAAATCGATTGTATTCCGCTGGCTACAAAAAATCATGTTTTTGTATTCTGAGGACAAATTATGACTTTAATGGATGAAATTATTTAGTATTGGATCTGCTGGATCTGTGATCATTGTATAGCAAATAATTGAATAATCAGATTGATCGATGTTTCGTAGTAATACAATAATTTTGTATTTATCTTCATTTCATAGCAGAGTGCAACGATATTGCTATTATTTTTCATTAAGTTTAATTTAATATCACAGTGCAACAATATTGGAAATATTTTTTAGCTTGTTAATCGGAATCAAAATTTGCTTGAAACATCAACATTTCTAATGACATCATATATTTTCTAATTTATAGCAGATTCTTCCATAATACAAATGTTCGATCTTTAAAGGGCTGCTAAAAAATGTTGGGGAAGAAATTTGTCTAAAAAATTGTTAGTCATTTGTAGATTCGATATGTAGATTACATATAAACAATGCGTACCTCCTGATATTAAGTTCAAAATATTTAGTAATTTTCTCAACACAGTTCCATAGCATCAGATCCGAAAGGTGCATTCTCGGTTTTCTATTAACACATATGAATTAGTTAGGGTTTCTGTTTCCTGTTTCTTATTAAATAACTTAGTACTCCAAATAGAGTCTGGCTAACTGGCTAACGAGCAGTAAACAAATTGTAAATGAAAATATCGTATTTACAGTATAATGTTTAGGGATTATATAATAATGTTTCAACTTTAAATTGTAATTTGATTTAATAATCATTGTTGCTTTTATGGAATATAAAAATATATTTATTACCTTATAGATATTGTACGTAAGTATTATTGATATTTCATACAATAGTAATTTGATTGACTGGTCAAAGAAAATTTCAGAAAATAACCTACCCTCTTTTTTATTCTTCACAACATTTTTTATTTTTTTTTTGTGTCATCTATACAGGTTTTTAAACATTTTCAAAGGAAACAATTGCATCTGATTTGATACGCTTGTATATGATACTCTTCAAATTATTTACTATAAATATTCTATTTAGGTATGATAAATAAAGGTTGCCTAAAGTGTTTTATAAAAATTTCAAAATTTTCTTTGAATATTTTTTGCATTACAATGCAATAACACTAGTTATAATTTCATATAAACTAACTAACTGATATATTTTCATCATCATCATTATATTCACTCGTACTCGTGCGTATATACACTCGCACTCATGTACGTTTGTAATTTATTACAGTGCTGTTTAATTGTTGGTGCAGCAACGTCTTCTCCATACACTTACATGTGTAAATAATTATTCATTTTAGAAGTGTTTTTCTGTGGTTTGGTTGTTGTTGTTGTTATTGTTGCTGTTGTTGCACACCACTTTCATTTATTATTGTACAAAAATTACAATACACTACTAGCTAATACATACTCGCAAAATATCGAATCCCCTTTTCTATGCCACTAATATGCATTGTAGCTACGCTTGCGTTACGCTTGAAATATTTGCTCACAGATATTATGCACGCATTTTCGTATATCTACAAAGGAAAATTTGCATACATATGTATGTTTGGTTTCATATATGTATGTATGCCAGTTCATTATTTAGACATAGCCATATGTACAAAAAATAGGGGAGAGCGGGATATTTACTGCTGAATTGTGTAAAACATACCCCAACAAGTCGCACTCATTTGTATACGTTTTGATTTTGAATTTTTGAAAAAATAAAATCAAAGTGCAGGTAGTTAATTTCGTAATTTCCACATTATTTATTATTATTATTATTATTATTATTATCGTTGGGGTATGTTGCACTGCGACCTATAAGATCTATTGTGCCCTCTTTGTGGACCTAGAGTATGTATCTTAGCCCAATTCCCTCGATGAATTGTAGTATTGGTCCCAGTTCACAGAGTCTAAGTTCGTCCTCGGGTATGATGAAATCTCCCGGGTGTTTCCTTCTCTTGTGCATCAAGGTGGAACAAATTCCTATCACATGTTGTGTGGTCTCGTCCTCTTTCCTGCAGAACCTGCAAAGATCATCAAAAAAATTCCCAGTTTTGTTAGGTGATTATTCATCCAACAATTCCCTCTTAATAATCCCGAAATGATTCTCAGTCCTCATTCAGATTCATACATATTCATACAATCCTCGTACTGTTTTAGGTTGTATGTCTCCAGCGCTAGTTTGGAGTGTGATAACCCCGATATGTTATCCCAGTATAATCTTCTTTGTCTATCCTCTTCTTCCCAGATAATACAGGTGATGTTATCCGATCCTAGTCCACAGAATGGTTCGGGCCCTACAAATGGAGTTGATGCTCCTTTCCCGGCAAGTTTCCACAATATTAGTTGTATAATTTTTAAACAGTCATTTAGCAAAAACCTAGCCGCTATCAATCATTCCTGCTCTCTCCTATAATTTGTGTATGATACTTAAATAAAATTATAAATTCCCATTATTATTTATTCGTTACTAATAATAGTTATTCGCATAAAATAATTTAATTTAATTAGCATTCTTTTTTTTCTCTTTGTTTTATACATTTTTTAATTCTCTATAAATTATAATTAATGTTTCGCCACACCACCACCACCACTTCGAATATATGTTACAACACTCTAGTAGAGCTGCGCCACGTTGTGCGTACGCGTGTGTATGCTTGTGAGTAAGGGGCATTAACATTTGTAACGCATTAGATGCAATAACATTTTTTGCACCTTTTTTTTTAACTATCGCACTATTATTTATTTATAGTAGTAATAGTTTTTTAATAAATTTTATATCTACAACGTAACACTTACGAGTATATTCGAAAATCAGCAGAGATTTGTTTTATTTCAACACCAGCTTTAATCACTTCAGGTATTTTCCAGTTTCCAGTTTGGTTAAGTTTGAATAATTTTTAATGAAATTTTGGTACTAGGATTCGAAAATCGAAGCAACATAAATTGTACAGCCGACCGAAAAAAAAAGTTATTGTCAAGCAGACGAGCTAAACATTTCTATACGTATTTGAGTGTTGAATACGAATCGATGATTGGTTTGACTCAATCAGGTTGCGTTATACCCTTTAACTCAAAGAAAATAATGAAAGCTGAAGCTCGAGTCCCCCCTTTTTTAAACAAACTTATCCCTTCTCTTTAGTCCTGGAGAGGGTTTCCTACAAAATTGGCAATTATGAATTATTTGTGGGGTTTCAAGAGCTTTTAAGATCATTTTGCAGAAAAGCCTTCATAAACAGTAAAGATTTCGAGTACGCCCGTTCAGAAGGGGAACGGTCAATTTTGCATCACAGCCCCTTCAAAGGATATAGGATGTATTTAGAAAAAAATTTCTAGAATTTAACCAACTCCAAGTACATATAATAATATAATTTTAGTATATGCCGAACAATTGTTAATATATATGAAGGCAAATTAATCTTAATCTTTTACATCAGAATGTAGATAATGTCATAATGAAAATGCAGAACAATATGAAAAATAATAGTAATAGCAAAGCAGCTGTTATCGTTTTCACTTTCACATTTCACACATATCCCCCCCTTGCAAACACTTAATACGCAAATTATCTACACTACACATACATACATACATACACACCCCCACGTGCAGCATAAACAGAATGACTCATATTACAATATGAAATTCAAATCAATTTCATTTTCAAATCCTTTAACAAATCTATATTCATATATTTGTGTATGCATACCTAGCCACATGCATATGTACATATGTAAGTGCATAGTATATTCATCCTTAATGACTATATTGTATTTACATACGAGCACTATACATACATATGTACATAGGCATATAAAATTTCATTGCAAAACAAATAAATACATATTTCGAATCAATCGAAAGCTGAGAACGTGTGACATACGAGTACTACACGTATGTGATATTGAAAATCATTAACCCCGCACAAACGTACAATCACGCATAAATAATCCTTTTAACGTTTTTCTATCCCCTCCCCCCCACGCTATAGAAAAATCAAATTTTTATAACAATACACATAATCCGGTACGACTCCAAAGAATATTGATCGAATGACAAACATATCAATGGATATAAGAGTATGCATTCATATTCATATGGATATGCAGGATATGCATGCATATTTAAAATCGTATTACTTACTGCTTATGTATATAACAGCATAGAAGACAAAAAGTGAAAATAGTAAATATTTATTATTAGTGAGGTATTTATTATTTGTGAGTATATATTTGTATGTGTGTATACATGTGTAATAAAAATAACGGTACATAAGTGTAAAAATTAATTTTCTAATGATCATAAATGTAAAGAAACGTTAAATAAAAAATAGTATTTCCCATTTTGTCGTGAAAAATTGACATAATAACACAGTGCAACATAATCGAAATATTTATTTGAACATAAATCATACAATTTTTAATCAAACATAAAAAAAAAACGAAAAAACTCTTGTCACACTTTTCACAGCTATATTATATTAGAGCACTCTCAGAAATGGTTAATTCAATTATCAACAATATATTTTGGGCTCTATAAGGGCAACTATTTTTGATTGACAATTAATTTTTGATTTTAAAAATTTTTGAATCTACATAAGCCTGACTTTATATATTTTTTTAAGCTTCAATTTGATTTTTAATATTTTTTCAACAAAAATTTATACTTCAAAAAAAATGTAGGCGAAATAATCGATGACAATAACAATATAGGCACTATGCACCGTGCATATTTAAGACGAGCATAATTCGTGGAAAAGTTTTAAAATTAAAAATAAATCAAGGTTTCGTTTATCCTACCACATATTTTCCTCGGTGACTAAAAACTAAATTCAATTTTCAATTTACATTGATTACTATTTCGACCAAAAATTCAACTCGTATCGTTCTGCAGTCACCGATTGCCTAATTTAGCACAGTGTAATTTGTAACTATGCCTAAAACTCGATAGACATCTCCAGGGAAGCTTCTGACTTAACAATATCAGACGACTGCAAAATCACTGCAACTGTCATGTCAAAATCAGTGTGCTCAACATATGATATCGTACAGTACCGTGAAATTTAATTGAAATGAATTCACTTTACAAAGTAGTAGATCTAGTATAAAGTATATTCAAGTATAAAATTTTATTGAATTTTAAATTCGATATCAAGAATTCGTTTGTTAATAAATGTAAATATTTTCATCAGAGATTGGTTTAATTGAGGCCCTAAAATGTCTGTTATACTGTGTAATTTTAGAATATCATATATACGAATATTGTACATCCCTGAAAAGGCGTAATAAATATCTACATACATATAAATGTACATAGGTATGTATGTATTAGAGAAATCGTTACTGTTGTTACCTAAGCCTGCTGATTTTTCAGTTTCAATTTCATTTGTATTGATACATATTTTCATCATAAATGCTGCTGTCGTTATTGTTTACTCCTTTTCTCTATGCTTTTACTTTTCTACCCGGCCACTTCTGTATAGCAACATATGTATGTATACGGATACATGTTGTCATTGATGCTATATTTATTGTTGCTGCTGCTGTTACTGTTGTTGTTGGAAGTAACCCTTGAACGCACGCGTTTATAACTAACTACATTGTATTGGGTTACACAATCATCATTCGCGCATGCTTAGCACACATATACAACTGACTATAGCACCCATGGCATATGTATTTTTATTTTCACATACACATACACAAACAATATTTCTATTATGAGCATGTTTATTCGCAACATATCGTTTCGATAGTGAATTTTTGGTTACATTAAAAAAAAAAAAAAAATAAAAATACGTCATATAAAATTTCAATGCTAATGTCATGATAGAATTCAAGTATGTACATATGTATATAGAATTATCCATGTGCTGAACACGCGTTGAATCAAAATTTTTATCTGTTAGGCTGTTATCCTTTCTTGTATCCCCAACTATTGGTACTATTATAAAATGCATATAGCATGCATATAACATCCTTTCATTTTCGATTTACGCAATATGATGTATTGCTTAGCATAAAGATGGTTTATACTATACATGTATAGGGACAATGAAAAGAAAAGAAAAACAACAATTTTGTCATCATGATCGTCATCATCATTACTATCATCATTGATGATACACGACAGCAGCACTCTGTATTGTAGAAAAACGAACGTATGCGCACACCTATGTGTTTGACATGAGTTTGAATTATTATTATTATGATTATTGTTATGTTTGTTGTTGCTGTTAATATTCATATATTACTCATTTTTTTTTTAACATCTAGCGTACGCGCTGCTCGTACGATTATTCGTTCATTCATTTTGGCACTTTTTTGAATTTTTATTGGCTGCTATTCAAAGTAACAATTTTTACTTCTTCTTCTTCTTCTTTTACTTCAAATCGGTTACGCATGCGTATTGCTATTGTTGTTGCATATAAAATAGCATAGCATATGCATGCATATGTATGTATATATAGTATGTAAAATAGGGTTGAAAAGGGAAATTTGAAAATTTTCAATTTTTACACCCTTTTTCCGCAGTCGATTGCGAATTTTTGTATTAATAAGAAGCAGCTGCATAACGATTTTGTAATATTTGGAAAAATACAATTGTGGGAAACGTTTTTTTTGTTTTTTTTTTAATAAAAAATAGCATTTTTTTAATGGAAAAAATTATCGTATTTATATTTGTAACGTTTTCTATGTTTTTGTGTGATTTTTTTCATTTTTTTTTTTTTGCCCGCAGAATAATTTTTAATTTTGATACATGATTTTGGTCATGGGATAACTATTTTTGGTAATTTTTTGTTTTTCAATGAAATTAATTTTAATTGCATGATGGTGATATTTAAATACAATACAATGATTGTCGCTGTGTTTAATTTGTATAGAATTTCAATTGAAATCATTTATTACGAATGATATAACTTCAAAATTTTTCCAAGCTTTATGACTGAAATCGTTCATTTTGTATGGGAGTCCCCTTTAAGGGTAGGTATGTTGGGACGGAATGTTGAGAAGCAAGCTGGTCATACATTTAATCGCTCTAGAGAATATTCCTGGGGTTATTTGTAGATTTTTAAAATACCTGAAAATCGACGAATAGTCCCATAAGTATGCAGAAATCTCCGCTAAATGGATAAACTCTAAGACCGACCATCATTAAGTTTTCTTCTTCGATATTTCCTCTAAACATACATACAAAATAATAAAATAGTTGCCCAAGAATCGACCCTAAAGTGGTACAATATACGACTGACCCCCATTAATTTTTTTTCCTCTTAATTTCCTGTATCAATTTCATTTTTTTTCCATTTGGCATAACAAAGAGAATTTCATTATTTTTATATAACAAGTTCATCATTTAATAATTTAATATTATTAGTTATCCTCTCAGAGAGTAGTAATTAATGACAATTGCACAAGAATTGAAGTAACATACATGACCAAAAAAATTACCATTTACTTACTGTCATCCATTTAGACAAGGCTGATTCATTGCAATTGCATTAAAACACGCAAAGACTTATCATGACAATGATGTAAATCATTATGAGAATGAAGATGACGATGATGATGCTAATGATGAATGTCGTGATAATTATAATGAATAATATGTAAAAAATATGCATATTACATATTGCCACTACTATTACACATAGCGTCATTATCAACGTCAGGGTATGCGCAAGCCACATTAGCATTACAAGCAACTTTGCATATCAACGGCTCAGTATAATTGCAATTCTTGCTATTGCGATGGTTGTTGTTGTTCTGGTTTTTATTAATGCAATTCTTAGTTAAGAAAAAATTGCAAAAAATAAAAATAAAAGAAATTAAAAACTAAAAACTGGAAAAACTCATTTAAATAACAAACCAACAAATACCAAATAATTATCGCGGCTTTTATCACAATGCCTTTAATCGTTATGTTTACAATTTTTTCTTTTTTGTTTTACCTACACGTCTATCCCCTATTCAGTAATTCATCGTTGTAGTTATATAGGAGTATAACAAGTTACATTGTTGTAGTAAGATTATTATAAGGTGATACATAATATAAATAATGTGAAATGCTTGTTTATATACAATTTTGCTTTTCGCTTTCTATATGAGAGTAAATTGTTATTTTAATTGATTCTTGTTTGCAAAATTTTATAATGACTTGCTATATATTTTATATAGAGAATTTTGCAATTTCATGTAAAATCTTCAGAATTTAGCATCTTTATACTAATTTTAAGCAATTTTATTTTGATTTAATAAGATTTGAACATTTCTATGCCATTATACTAAACTCTTTATTTTTCTGGTACTTTATTAAACACCAACACTGAGGCAATCCTTTTGTTATTCATATTTTTATATTTTTGAAGTTGTAGCAACATTTTTTTACAACTGTAACTATTCAATCTTTTTACATATACAAAAACATTGGACGAGAAATTGCTATAAATTATTCATATAATTTAATTTTTTATTTCTTTTTTTATATTAGAATATTCATATTATACTATAATTTGCATGCGTTTTAAATTATAAATATATGTAGATTGCGTTTCTGCAGTTCAAGATTTGCCATTGAAAGAAGGCATTTGAAAAATATCACAATGCCGTAATATGTGATGAATTGGTCTAAACAGACTAATCCATTTTGTAGTTTGCTTGGACCAGTGCGATATCGTTTCATGTACAGTTCGCTGTACTTTAATTAGATCTTTGCTAATTTATTGTTCTTGTTTCCCTAATTTATAAATCATGATACATGATACATGATACGCCTTAGTCACTATTCTTCTCCCTAGTTCTGGTTGCATGCATGTTTGATACTATGATACATGTTCTAGTATTAGTTAAGTGCACGCATTTGGTATAGGGATGGTCACATACTTACATATATGTATATACACACACCTATACGTATGCTTATAAATAAATATACTATTGTTTCTGCGGTACGTACAACATAAACGCATTAGACTGTAAAACTTGTTAATGATTTTCATAAACATTCTTTTTTTTTTTTTTTGCTACAAATTTTATGCGTTATTTATGTACATGCATACGTATGTACTAATTATGAAAAATATTAAAAAAATATACAATATTATAGAAAGCATGCAATTTTCCAAATGATTTCAACAGAATTGTGTGAGTGTGCACATGTGTGTGTGTGTAATATGTAGAAAGCGATAAAGCGATAAAATTGTAAATATACGCATGCAAATTTTAAAATGTATATACATGTCGATATGTACATAAATTGCAGCACTAATTATCGACAACAGGTTATTTGATATGATTATGTCTTGGATTTCTAAGCATCATGTTGCAATGAATTTTGCATAGAAACATATTTTGCAACAATTGAAATGGATGGTATGCAGGTCAATATGACATGAAGTAAACATATGGATGGGTAAGCACTTTAATAAAATTAATGAACTACCATTAATTTCTAATGTCGTAAAGGCACAATACACAATAAGGACATACATACACATACGCAGGAAGGAAACATTCTCAACATCCAACACATTAGCACTTTGTATTGAAATCTTGTGCTTCTGATTTTGCTGTTCTAATAAAATGTTGTATTTTTTCTGGTTTTTTTTTACAGGTAAAGGTAGTTTTTCGTCCTTTTCATTTTATTTTATTATTATTATTTTATTTTTTTTCTATTCATCTGCCATATATAATGCGAGTATGGTGTTGCAATAGACGGTAATCATTTTGTTTTTTATTATTATTCTCTAAGATGATGATGATGATGATGATGACTTTGGCTATAATGATGACAATGATTATCGTGGTGATCATTCTATAATTCCAGGTCATAAGTAATGATGCGTTTTAGTTTCGCAATCTGTAGAAAGAGACACACAAATATTATCATACAATTGCATTGATATTTGTATATGTACGTATTGAACCTGCCAGTCGAATGCATTTATGCAATGAGAGCAATTGGAACAAAAAACAAAAAAAAAAAAAAATACACACAAAAAAAGTTGAAATAAGAAGGAAGGTACCTACACACATAGATTGATTATGTACGCAAGATGTTGTTCCCACGGCATAGCAAAATATTTGAGATTAGATATCGTTGTTGTTGTTGCAAATTTTCCTTATACTGCGGTATTTAGAGTACTATTTTTACACCTGGCGATCATCATAGTATTCATCATCACTATTACCATCGATGACGTTGAAGTATGCGTATTTTGGGTGCACTTATGCAAGTAAGATCATTTTTATGTGAATGTATTTGTATATGTTTTGCATTCAACATATTTTCTTAATTTTTCATGCCGTTGAAAACAATAAATTTCATAAATGTTCGATTGATTATTACATACATACATATGCACATAGATGTACACGCATACATTCATACTTTGACATTAAATTTGATTTTGCAGGTTTTCTTTTCAGTTGTTTTTAATTTATCTACTATTTCATTTATTCCTCCCTCATCATTTGATTTCGGTATTGATGATTTCCTATATGTATGTATACCTACAATATAGAATAGTTCTATTATATTAATTCAATATAATATATTGACTGACTTGGCTGGCTGACTGTGTGACATAAATTTATGTCTTTTGATAAACAAAAGCATCCCTGTTTTATTGAATGATTGTTTTTTTCACTCAAATTGCCACAATATGCCGTTTGAAATCGTTAATAAACTATTTCTTGGTAATTGTAGGTATAGTTTAGTTTGTTACTGCACTGCTATTGTCGGTTTTTTGATTTTCTCCAAACAAGTGTGCATAAGATTTTATGTACAATGGTATTACTTAATAAAATAATGAAATTCCAAAAAAAAAAAAAATCTACATTTTTTTTTGTACTGGTGCAAGGTGATAAACGGTAAATAATAATAAATTAAATTTTCTTGAACATCCTATTATTTCAATATTTTTGTAATGCTTCATTTTATCTATTACGAGGATTAGGAAGAAGCATGATCATGTAGAAATCAAGGTATGGGAAAGGCCAATAGGAATATGTTTTTCATATGTTTAGCTTGCTTCTATAATATCATTTAAATCTGTATTTAGATCTATATTGAATGTCTTTAAGATGAGAAAATATGTTATATATTCCTTCATCCTATTAATTTCAATATATAGTATGGTATTTGCATGATTGGCAGAAATGTTAAGGAGGAGGAAAACTGAAGTCGGTCGTAAAATCTACCTAAATCATTTAATTAACCAATACTTTTTCCTTTCCAACATTTCTTCCAAATATATTTCCTCCCTATCTCCACCTTTTAAGGGGGGCTCCCATACAAAATTAACACAAAAATATATGTCAATCAACAAATGAACCTCTAACTTCTCAGGAATCATATTCGCCCTTAATTTTTCCTACCCAACATTTTCTCTCGCATACAAAATGAACACAAAACGCCTGAAAATCGAGAAATAACTCTGGGAATCACAACAAGACCTATGAAATGCTTGACCAGCCTCTATTATTTTTCTCTCTCCAATGATTCCTCTGATCATAAAACACCAAACAAATTTGATGAAGTTCTAAAAAATCTCTAATAAGTAGAAACAGTAGAAATAATGGAAACAAAGAACCTAAAGCTTTTGTATGTGGGGCAGTCAGTACACTAATGTTGCTCTGATATGCCATATAGGAACCACTAGTATCAGTTGGTTATCTATTCATCTTCTTGATGGTACAAAGATCTTTATCAATTTCTTGCTTAAACCTGAAGATCTTTTGTGCAGTAGACCATATATCTATAAAAAACTTTTTGAAATCAGTATCACTTGATTTTTTCGCAAATTCTTCACTAAATATTTTCAAGCGCAAGTACTCAAAGAAATATAATTTAAACATTTGTTTAATCGGAAAGGTGTAAAATTTGCCTATACATGTATAAATATGTACATTATACTACAATGGGACGTAGGAAAACATCGATCGATAGGTACTTTTGAAGTCAAAAGTGTGTAAAATATATCAAAAATATAACCAACTGTGCACTGTAAGACATTTTTATTGTATATTAAGAACAACAACAATACTTCAAATCACTTTACATATATATATACATCCTTCAAAGGTGTCGATAAGAATGTCTTCAACCAATCGCAAAGTAGCTCAACGGGAAGCACTCTTTTCATACATTTTTCTTTTCTTTCAAGCAACCATTTTCATGTTGAATAGTGAATAAAAATCATAATACAAAAGAAAAAAGCCTCTGGCATGCTAGTGATATGCTTATCAGTTAACACAGGCAGTATGAATAATAACATGTATGTTTGTATGTATAAAGGCAAGTGCAACTAAAGGCAAGTAAAATTAAATGGGACTAGTGTAAAAATGGAAATGTCCTTTTTTTATGCTCTGTGCTTCTGTCACTGTTGATGGAGTTTGCGTAGTAAAATGAGGAAAGAAGTAAGCAGACTAAGAATATAAAAAAAAACTTCATGCTATAAAAATCATTTTTTATGCTGCTCCAATCTGATACTGTTAAACAACAACAACACCATGTTTATGTAAATCAACCCCTTTTTGCGTTTTTTATGAAAATGATATCATTCTGGTTTTTGAACCTTATGAAGCTTATATATTTTTTTTTTTGCGCTTTAGCACGGGTTAGGGTTGCTGGTAGGTAGAAGGGTATAAAATGTATTGTATTATATACATATGAGCATATGTACGTGCGATATACATATACATATTGGTGTTAAAAAACCAATGTATATAAAATGAATATGAAGAGTTCAAATCTTGCTACTTACTGCATATACAATTACATAGATTTTCTGATATGCTTTGGTATGTGGATTTCATGTGTTGGCATTCATTTTGAATTTTATGAATAAGTATACCCTTTTCAATATTACGTGTCTATGGAGAAGAAGAAGAAGAAGAAGAAGAAGAAAAACTGAAATCAAAGCGAATTATGTAAATTTCAACCCTTTAGGAAAAGGAGAGATTTGAATTTCATTTTTTATGCATTAAATAACAATGTGACTATGTTCATTGGTTGAAATCTCGCATAATTTAAATATGTACATTTGAATATGAACATAGGAGGGAAGACTTTTAATACATTTTAATATTTTGTTTTTTTTTTTCGTGGTAAAAATGGCGTTGCTTTACTAAAATGGTGTATGTGACTTTGAATTTTTTATATAATATGAAAATGTAATGGCAAAAATTAATGAAAAAAAATATTCCAATTTAATTTTAAGTTTGATTTTTTTTTTTGCCCACAAATAAATATTTTTGATTATTTAATTTTATACTCAGAAATAAATTGAATTTTTAATTCTTATCCTCTATGTTTTGATTTCACATAACATCACAGCAACATGTATCTAGCAATGCACTAGGAACATTTCTTATTTAAAATTAAAATATTCCATTGAAATTTGTTTCACAATTGCAATGCGAATAAAGTATATTAAATAAAATAATTTTCGAATTATTTATGGAAGCTTTGCATGAAGGCAAACGTAATTTTTAATTTTTTAATGCAAACATGTTTCGATTGCTTTTAAACATTTACCGGAGAAGTGTTTTAGTGATGGAACAAATTATTTGTTTAGACACTCAGAATAGCAATAAAAAAAGAGTTTATATACCTATTTTTCTATAATGAAATTCAATATTTAATTTTTCCTTTTTAGCTGGACATTTTCAACTTTCATGTCTTCAAAGCCCTTTGCGACCTAAACCTCGTACAAGCATATTTGCCAATTGCATCGAAAATATTAAAATACCAATTACAACAACAACAACAACAAGCTCATTGGAACCTTCGCTAACGAGCAAACATCAGCGTCAGCAGCAGCAGCAGCAGCGACAACAATGCCAGCATCAACAAGAGCAACAGCAAATAATCAAAGAACAAATCGATGATGAAACAAATGCTAGCATTGTTGACATAAATATGCCCGATGTCAGCAACATGATTCGTAACAAATATTATTTAAAGGAGCTCCAACAGCAGCAACAGTATGACAACAACGACATTGACAAACAAGGTACAAGTTTGAGCAAGAAGAAAAGGCGAGTTGACTTTGAGTCTGATATAAAAAATGAACAAATGTACAATTCTGGCAAAGCTGCTGATGATGATGATGATGATGATGATGATGTGGGTGTACAAATGATAGAGATACAACAAAAGCAACAGCAGCAACAACAACAACAACAACAAGAAGAACAAGAGTCAAATATTGATAGCCAAGAGCAACAAAATCTTAGTTTAAAAGTACGTGATGAATTTTATGAATCACAAAATACGTATGCAACTGACATCAATGATGGCTGCTGCGATGATAGTGGGAGAATCGGAAGCACATCATCGAAGCGGTGTACAACTGAACCACAACAACAACAACAACAACAACAACAACAACATGAAGGAGAACATGACATTAGTGCTACTGATCATAATGATGATAACGATGACGATGATGGCAATGTTTACGATGCAAGTTCTGCATTAGTAAATTGCATAAAAATGAATTCAAAAGTGAAGGGTGTACTTGACAACAAGCAAAATCAAGAGGAGCAACAACAACAAGCGCAAGGTAAGCAGTGATATTGTAAACTTGCATTATATTGAGAATATTAGTAGTTTATTTTTTTTTTATGGAAAATTGAAAGAAATATATAAATTTTTCCCTTGACTTATTTCGATAAATTTTCGTTAAAATAACATAAGAAATATTTGGTATGAGTAGGTAAAAAAATTTGAACAGTTGTTTGAAAAATGCACGTATATACAATATATTGTTTGATAAAAATCTGCATTTCACTTTAATTTGTGCTATTTTCATGTTAATATTCAAAATAAATACATACATGTACTATATGTATGTATATACTTCAAATATGCACGAAAATACTACAAGTACGTATATTGTGAGGGTGAGTTTGTGACAGCATCCAACCCTCTATCCCATTTGAATACTCTCTTTCATACAAATATGTCTCGTAGAGTGAAACTATACACATGCGTGTATAATGTCTTACAGTACATCTGTATATACATTCATACAATCCTACAGACCAAGTAAGCTGATTTCATGTTTGCATTAATTAAATTTTCATTTAATCAATTGATCGCATCTATGGAATATCCAAATAAACCATTCAAATATTATAGTATAGTGTAGAGGACAAATTGTATTGAAAATGTGTGATGAATGGTTTTGTGAAGCTGGAGGTGTATATAGCAATAGACGTAGAAGGGATATTACTATCTGAAGATAAATTAAATATATATATATATATTTGTACGTATTTCCTGCAAGCAATATTGAATCGAGAAGCAATTAAATTTTGTATATATTATATTGAATAAACTTGTATTCATGCTTAAGTAGAAAAATTATTTAGCAAAGTGGATTTTTGCATTAAAATTTAAATACATTTTCCAACAATGCTAATAGTCCGTAACTTCATAAATGACTCTTGATTAATCGCAATTGGAAAACCTTTGGAAAACTAAACACAACGTCAAATAGTTTTCTGAAATATGAAGCCTAGATTGATGAAATTTAAGATCTCGCTGAGGAACGGTTTTTCCTAAAACCAATTACACTTTTTCCTATTACACTATACAACACTAAAAAAAAACAAGGTTCTGCCAACGAATTCTGACAGAGAGGTCTAAAAAATATATGGGTATTGGCGTTTTGAAAGGTTTCATCGAAATAATTTTTTAGGGAAGGTCCAAAATTGTTCCCCTTTGCTCTATTCCAACAGCAAATCAGCATTTGAAACCATGCGATCTGAGGCATGGGGCGTCTTAAGTAATTTTATGGAAAAAATTGTGGGAAAGATTTTTGTGGAACATGTTAACCCGCCACCTTCCGCACATATGTGTCATTTTGGCCGCTTTTTTAAAGAGTTGTAACGATTAAAAATGTACCAAAAAATATTTCCCATAAAATTTGATTATAGGCCCCTAAACACACCAAAGCTCCACGCTTAACATAATTTAAAAAAATTTGTCAAACACTCATTTGCCTCTGAAGGGTTAATATCGTACTTATATGTACAGAGTTGTTGCAAAAATATCCCATTAAATTTGATTTTACATGCTTGGTGTGTACGGAAAAAATATTCTACGTAAAATTTTACTCACCAAGTCACCAATCAAACGGAAACTCCTAACATAATATTTAGACAAATATCAATATGAGTAGAAATGTTGGCATGTAATGCAAAAAATGAATCTTATAGAATTATATAGAACAGCAGCATTAAATTGAAAATTAAAAAAAAAAAAAGAGGCAAACTGATTTTGAGGTTGTCATTGTTACCATAATTGCTATAGATGTTTGTAAAAATTAGCAAAATTTTTATATAACTCCGTAGCTCAGTATTTAGTGCGCTCGCCTTCTAATATGTGGGTTGTGAGCTCGATCCCCGGCTGGAAGCACAATTTTAATTTCTAAAGGACTTTTCTTTCGAATGATTACCCCATCTGTCGACAGGCAATTGGAATTCCTCGGCTAGTAGAAGTTTAGCATGAAGTGATGTCACAAGGTTTCTGCCGTTAAGAAATCGCTAATGTGCAAATATAATCACAATTAATACTTCGATAATTTTTTGTAATGTAAGAATTTATGTTATGTTGTTGTGTTGCGAAAAAAAAGTAAATGAAAAAAAAATTTTTTTTTTGGTTTTTTGGAGGATTGAACCCTGGTCGTTATGATGCAGAGCTTAGGCCTAACCACTTGGCTACTGCGATATGAGCGCAGGCTAAACAACAGTTTTCCTGTTCACAAATTCCCATATCAACAATGAGCATAGAATTTAGAATTTTAGAATTTTACTCTATGCAGTACTTTCGTTGATGTTTTTAGTAAGATCAAATACGTTTTTGTTTGGTTTTACTATTTTTTCCCCTCAGTGTAAGAAATAAGTTGAAGGAATTAAATTATATCATTGTAACATATATGAAATTTGAATTTAATTTATTTTTTTCAACAAGGCATTTGTGAAATTTCTACGTTTCAATTTTGTTTTTTTATTTCAGAAAATCATCACCAAAGTTAAGCATGCATTACATACATACATATGTCATTAAAAATTTGGCGCGCATTTAAAAAAATCAATAATAACATATATTATTGATGATTAAAATCGTTTGAGGAAAAAGTCTTTAACAAAAAAAAAAAAAAAATACGCATTTGCCTTCATTATGCATACAAATATGACATTCTTCCCTCTTTGCTTCGAAAAAACACTCGAATTTCATACTATATTGTTTGAGCAACATGATAAAGTACTTTTCTACTTTTTGTTTCAAATTTTTTTTTCCCTTCCTATGTTCTATTAGAAAATGGGGAATAAATAAAAAATATAAATTACATTGATTATGCACATAGGTAAGAACATATATTGGTATATGTTGAACGATTTTTTTCTGTTTTTTAAGAAAAGCACGCAAAAAACTACAAAATCACAAAAAAATAACGTAAAATACTGCGTTATGGTTTTTGATTTAATTTGACACCCTTAAGTATTTGGCATAGCTATGCATGTCGTTTGAATATGTACATCTGATGATATATTTGTTTTCATTGTCATTTCTATTTCTAGGGAAATAATGTGAAGAAAGAAAATACATTTCTCAAAATTAGTAATAACCAGAAGAAACGAAGGACATTTAAAGATACTCAAAACTCATTTTGCATGCAATTTACCATAAAAATAATATGATACACGTGAAATATATGCTTGACAACTAAGGCAACATGCTAAATACATGCATGTACATTCTCATGAATAACTATTGTCGCATAAGAATCATATTTTACAATTTTTTAATGCACATTTTCTCGCTCCTTTTTTTTGTGTTTTCTTGTTTCTTAAAAAATTATATGTATTTGCTTTTTCAATAGTTTCTTCTGCAATAGGGGTTAACATTTGCGTTACGTTTTACTTATTTCCTTCTTTCTCTCTTATTATGTACATTTTTATTACGTTGCATTTTAGAAGAAAAATAAAATCATAATAGTGGTTGTATTTACCGTTGAAATGCACTGATTTCTTTTTGTTGTTTTCCTCCCAATTAGACAATGAAAAAAAAAATCACCTCTTCTGAGGACAATATATCTTAATAAATAAATCCAAAAAAAAAAAAAAAATAAAAATAAAAAAAAAGGAAACACACAAGATAAAACCAACATTTTAACGTATTTCTCACGATTATGCTATATTTTAATATAAGTAGGTAACTGCATTAGAGCAGGTCAATTATTTTGCCCCCAAATCGTATAGCAAAAAAGAAGAATCTACACATAATTCTGAGCAAATTCACCTAAGAAATCATATTTCTATAATTTATTTTCATCCTCCGCATTTGGACTGGAAAATATTCCTTCTATAAAAAATTGATATTTAAAATATGTATGAATGCCATGATGGTCTAGGAAGGGAGATCTGTCAGTAAAATGAATTCAAAGTGTCATCTTACCATTTTCATTACATTTCCATTCTATTGCAGTTTGTAAATGCTGCCATTATATTGATTATATTGATTGACCTAATGAACTGAACATTACTGAACTAAAATATTTCTTAATTAATCCAAAGCGGTTTAGGTTTACTTAATTTTTGCATATTACCTATATGTGTTAAAAATCTGAACAAGAGTTATTCATTCATTCATGACTGAAAACTAGCAGGTGTTGTGGAGAAATTATGTAGTTTAAAAAATAATACAATGAGCAAAATAATTGCTAAGATAATTTTTTTTCAGTTGGGGATATGAATATGGAATATGAAGGTCCACATTTTCAAAAACTACTCCATAACAATAGAATACCGCACATGATTTTTTTTCCATAGTCATATTGACTTACAAGACCTTGAGATGACATTAACAACGCGCGTCTCAAAAGTGAAAGGTCAAACGGTCTACATGATAAGATCGATCCTAGTTATCTGAAATCAAAAATCCAAGAAGACTTGCAATTATTGTTACATTAGTGAGGTCCCGATCGTTCACTTTTTCAAAATTTCGATTTTTCACAAAATGGGTATTTTTTCACAAAATTTATTTTCGTACTATGTGTTTTGTCTTATGTAAAACTGTCAAAATGCAGTAAATCGAAATTTCTTAAAAATTAATCCGATACGTTGATTTGTTCTCTCGTAATCGTGTACACCAGTTTGAAAAATTAAAGTTTCAGAAAACCGCGTTCAAAGTTTCAGAACAGTACAACACGTGAATCATGAGACTTACGATTAATCTGGATTGATCTCCAATACTCTCGAAATAGAGACGAATCCTTTTACAGGCTGATTTATAAGACCCTTTAGATCAGAAAAATGTAAAAAAAAATTTATTTTTTGAAAGTGACAAGGTGTAAGTCCCCCTTAATTTGTATGGGCATCAACATTTATTAGTCAAAATACGGAGAGTGAAAGTAAATTTTAGACATATAGATTCTTGGGCGAATATGTTTAGAATTATCCATAGAATTTATTTTTTCTATACGATATGTCCACTGGTTTGATGCCCATAGAAATTTACCCGCCCTAACCTATATGCATTTTTTGAAGATATACTATAGGCATATATCTGTCATTAAAATTTCTTTGTTTTAACTGTCACTTTACATATTTGTACAATATTTTTATTGAAATTGTCATAAAGTGTGGAATTTCAAGAAAAATATTAAATCAGATTTTTCTTGGAATTCATATTTGAAGTATGTGTACATAAAATTCCAATCTTATATTAAAATATTTGAAAGATAATGTGACTATTTTATTATATGTATATAATATTTAAAGTATTGAAGAATTTTCTACATCTACTTCTTATTTTATAATGCAATATTTGCAAAAAATTAAACACAAGAGATGGAAAAACAAAAACGACTTACGTATACATATTTATTGCATATGGAAAGCAACGTTCGTAAGAAATAAGTTTTACTTGGAAATGATTTTGTAAACTTTGTTTCCATTTTTTTTATTTGTTTTTTTTTTTTTTTGCAAATGTGAAATAAAACATCTGTATTGAAACGACTCAGCACATAACTTCAAACAGCATGTTGCATTAATGGATTTTAGTGGTTTAAATGGTTTGATTCTAATAAAATATTTACTATTTCAAATGAGACGAATGAAGATTAAAGTTTTCTTAACAATCATCGAGTTTCTGTAATAGTTTAATTTTTATTATCACCTATTTTTTTTTGAAATCGTTGAGTAATTCAAAATTATATTCATTATTCTTATAAAATTAATTTAATTTATGAATTTCAAAAAAATTTATTAAAATTTTGATGATGATTTGATGATATATTAATTGCATAAAAATGGAGACATATAAATTTCTCACCAAATTCACTAGGTACAGTATTGGGTATAAAGTCAAAAATACAATAATAAAAAAAAAACTCTTTAATCAAACAAATAAATAAAAAATGAAGAACAAAAATTCCAACTATTTATCTGCTACTGTTGTTGCTATCATTTTTCTTCATATCTTCATATAGCTACTACATACATACAATATAATTTTAACAACTTACTGTGAACGTGAGAGTGTGCACGCAAAAGGATTATATGGCTCTATGTAAAAATGTACATATATAGCTCATGTAATACAGAAGTCAAACCAAATAAATAAACATTGAATTTTATTTTCCATCTAATTAACATTTACATATAGACGGGCATCCGTGGTGGATTTCATGAATAGCAAAAAATCAACATAAAAATCATACACATTACCCCAAATTCTCATCAGCCATCATGGACCACTTTTATTTTCTTTAAATTTTTTCATTTTTTTATTTCTTTACTCTTATTTTTTATGAGTTTCATGGAAATCACTTAATTTACAAGTAACCGTGTTACCGTGTTACCATGTTGCTCATAAAAAACTAACAACAACAACGACAACAACAAATAGTATTAAACTTCATATTAGTAGTACCTACGTTTACACCAACATAACATATTTATATAAATGTATTCAAACGTACACGAATACATGAAATTCACTTAAAAAATCATAAAAGGATGATCTCTCTTTCCACCTCTTGCTGCATAAATATTGTTACATACATACAAAAGAGTACACATGGGATGGTTATCTCCAAATTTTCTTTTGTATTACCTTATTAACCGATCGAACCATAACCGTCATAGATGGTGTGTTAATAAGACTACAGGCAACCTACTCTGTAATGCTCTGTAAGTGTTGCGGAGGATATTTTTTTTTTCTTAAGGATTTTTTATGACATTTGGGTAGTAGTACGTTTTTGTTTTGCTGTTATTTTTTTATTTAAAATGTACATGAATTTCACCAACTCAGTTTTTTGTGATTTCTTTTCTTTACTTTTTTGTTCTGGAATATACAAGAACAGGTTCGGTTCCGAAAATCAGAGGGCACTCTAAAAATCCCTCATCATTAGATGAAGAAATTTTGTTTTTAAACAATACGTAGTCAGCAATGGTTTGCACTTGCCAATGACTGACAATATACATACGTGATTGTGATGCTTTTTATAAAATGTTTCATATAATATGTTTTTTTTTTACTTTTCAAATAATTTTTTAACTAAAAATGAACATCGGGAAACTAATAATAGTCTAAACCACGAAATAAAAGGTCATATAACGTTCACAGCAAAGCCTGAAATAATGGGTAGTTTAAAACTCGAATTGACAGTTGCAAAAATGAACAACTACCCAAATTCGAAAACGAAAAAAATATTTTTCTGGAAGATTTTTAATTTTGTCAATATTTTCCTGCATGAACAATTTTTGAAGAAAAACTTTTTAGGCGGCAGTCGCGCATATGGAGTGTGAAATTGCAATTGTGCGCATTTCGTTATTGAGGATAGAGTTAGGATAGAGAAATAGGGAACGGGCAATGGATCATGATTCAATGGTTCATGGCAATAGATAGTGTTTGTCTGTGTTGAAAAGAGAGAGCGAGAGCCACCACGATAAATGCGAGTGTAAAATATTAGGTAAATACGGGGTTTACTACTTATATTTCGGGATCTGGCAACACTAATGTCAATAGCTAAAATCTGGCAACACCATAATAAAATTTGACATTTTTTAGCAGAAACGTGCTCACAACGTTTTGATGTACAAGTGCTATTTGTTTCGTTTACAGTGAGTTAAGAAAATCAATTTGGCCAAAAAATGGAAACTTCAAGAGAAAGATTTCGTTGGATAATTTTGCACAACTTTCGACGTGGATTATCTCAACAAGTATGTGTCAATGAACTCAGTTCTTTGTGTGGCGACAAAGCACCATCAAAAACCACAGTATATCGCTGGTATTGTGCATTCAATCGTGGTCGTAGTTCGGTCGCCGACGAATTCTGTGAGGGGCGTCCCAAATCGATTGTTGTGTCACAAAACATCGATGCAATGCATGAACTGATTATGTAAGATCATAATATGACATATCGTAAGATAGAGACATCCTTGCACATTAGTTCCACTTCAATACATTCGATTTTGCATGAATAGTTAGTTGCAAAATAAAATTTACAGTCGTTGGATACCCCATAATTTATCAAAAGCTCAAAAAACGGCTAGCGTTAATTGGTGTAAGGAAATGCTTAAAAAGTTCGACCGTGGTGCTGCAAAAGACGTGTATAAAATCTTGACAGGTGACGAATCATGGATATATGCGTATGAACCAGAAACAAAACAGCAATCGACCATGTGGGTGTTCTAAGACGAGCCTAATTCAACAAAAGTTGTTCGCGCCCGCAGCACCTAGAAACAAATGGTCGCCCGTTTCTTCTGCCGAATGGGTCCTGTGGCCACTGTTCCGGTTGAACAACGTAAGATGGTAAATTCTAAGTGGTACACGACCATTGCCATGTTTGCCGGAAATCTTCAGAGAAATTCGCAAAACCAACCGCCAAAGACGAATCATGCTTCATCATGACAATGCGAGCTTTTACATATCCCGTCATACAGATGAATTTTGAGCAGTCAAAAATGATGACTCATCCTCCGCACAGTCCTGATTTGGTACCCAATGACTTCTTCTTCTTCCTAAATATATATATATATATATATATATATATATATATATATATATATATATACATATATATACATTCTGTCAAATAAGTACCCGGAAATCGGAAATTCTCATTTTTAATTTTCCCTCTGAGAACATTTCAAAAAAATTTATTTCCCAGGTTGGCACAACTGTCAGCCACTATTCTGTGAATTTTTATTGCTATGTGTCATTTTGTTTGGTTACGGCGTCATTAGGAACAAGTCAACCTTTTGTGTGCGTTGCGATTTTTACTATGGATAAAAATATCGAACAAAGAGTTTGTGTGAAATTTTGTGTTTCAGACGAAATTTCTTGTGCCAAAACGTTGGAAATGTTGAAAAAAACATTTGGTGATTCAACCATGTCGAAAACTCAAGTTTACGATTGGTATAAATCGTTCAAAGAGGGACGAGAAGAAATCGCAACGCACACAAAAGGTTGATTTGTTCCTAATGACGCCGTAACCAAACTAAATGACACATAGCAATCAAAA
The DNA here is from genome assembly GCA_963854835.1 of Megamerina dolium. Lineage (NCBI taxonomy): Eukaryota > Metazoa > Arthropoda > Insecta > Diptera > Megamerinidae > Megamerina > Megamerina dolium. The sequence continues at coordinate 52,781,082 of OY978529.1, forward strand.
TTCACAGAATAGTGGCTGACAGTTGTGCCAACCTGGGAAAAAATTTTTTTTTAAATATTCTCAGAGGGAAAATTAAAAATGAGAATTTCCGATTTCCGGGTACTTATTTGACAGAATGTATGCAGGGGAATATACCATTTAAAAAACAGAATACATTTAAGTAATATAAACAGATTGACATTTTTTATTCATTATTCTTTCATATACAATTAAATTCCACTTAAGTTTACTCACACTAATGGGCTTTTCATAATTATATTTGTTGGATAAACGCACTCTCTCCTATAGAGTTTATAAAAGACACATAAGACTGAATAGCATTAAATCAGAGTTGAACATATTGATTTGTATTTCCATATTGCTTTAATAGAAATGTGTTACAAAAATAAAATTCCAGTTTTAGCTCAGCTCAAATTTTTCGCCAGATGGCATCCTCAGATATGATAGTTTGGTGCGGATTTTGGAGCGGAAGCATTATTGGCCAATTTTTCTTAAAAAATGCAGTCAATGGTGAACGATACAGATGAATGATAAACAATTTTTTGTGGCCGAAAATTGAAGAAATGGACTTCGATAATCTTTAGTTTCAGCTGGACGGCGCTCTATGCCTATGTCACAATCAATTTTTTACGCCTCAAGTTCGGTAATTGTGTTCTCAGCCGTCTCAGCTATATGAGATGCAATTTGACGCCGTTAGACTTTTTTTTGTGGGCTAGCGTAAAGGACCGATGTTATGCAAACAATTCATTAACGGCCTGAATCCCTAAGGCATATATCGAGCAAGCCATCAAGGTCATGAAGAAACTGGGTTGACATCACGATGCGCTTTTGCGAAGACAGCCGAGGCAGTCACATGAATGAAGCTGTGTTCCATAAATAATGGGACTATTTGCTCTTTCGAATAAACCAAAAATATACCGAAGAAATTTTATTTTTGATAATTTTTTTGAATTTTTAATAAGAAACTTGTATAGGGTAACCATGTAAATGTATATTCACATTGGGCTAGCAAAAACTGGTTTTCTTAAACACAACAAACCAAAGTGACACATTTATAAATATACAAGCATGTAATGCTGAAAACCATTGCCAATTCTACAATATCACAGCATAACAATTTGCCAAAAATAAATCAAATTCAAGCAATAATAAATAGAAAAACAAATTCTTAAATAAAATAAAGACAAAAAAAAAAAATAAATACAATATAAAATCTGAAATCAAAACAAAAATAACAACAATAAACTGGAAATCATAATAATGCATTTTATGTAAACACACAATGGAGATCCAATACCCCATAGACATACAAATGAGTATGGCGCAGGGGTGCATATACAAAATATATTCTTCCATCAATAACGATAGAATTAAATAAAGAGCGCAGGTATATTATAAATATATTACTACCCGCCTTACAAAAATTCCTTAAATTTGAATACAAACCGGCAATAAAGCAGAAAATGACTGGCAAGCAAACAACTTCTGGATACACTTTACCAGATCTGGCCAACGATATTTTGGAGTCTTATCAAAAGTCTTTTCCATTTAGATATAACTGTTTTTAAATAACTGATTTTAGCTTAGAGTATTATTAAGGGCCGAGGATGATTATGTGTTGAAAATCTTAATTGACGTAAAACACTTTTTGGGAATGTATTAGGTTCGGAACCGTTCGGAACCGGCTAAAATAAGTAGGTCCCTTATTATACTGTCCAAAATTTAACACGCACAACAGTAATGGAAGAGAAGCTCGCCAATGAGCCCTTCGGGGCTTTTACTACCACATATATATATATATATATATATATATATATATATATATATATATATAATACATATATATAAAACATATATAAAACATACATATATATATATATATATATATATATATATATATATATATATATATATATATATTAGGTTATTATACATGGACAACTAGACAATGACGCCAACGCGAAATTGGATGCACACATATCAATTAACTGAGGCCAACTGGAATTTTCATCTTTAAATCCACAGTTAATTGTTATTCAGATTCCCTAGGAATCCGTGTCTTATCAGAATGGGTACCGAAGATGAAAAATGGATGCGTTAAAACAAGGATTTTTTTTTAAATTACTCAATAATAAATAATTTTGAATAAACCCAATTATTTCTCCATCTCATCATCTCTCTGTAGAGCTTTGTTAAGGGTATGAAAATATGATTTATCTTAACAAAGGCTGTAAAAACCCTAAAGGAGAGTAGATAAGAGTAAATATATTTTAAAAATATATTCTACGTAGATATTACTATGAAGCGTTGAATACATAATCATTCTTAGGTGCAAAAAAAAGAACGTTCAAAGCATCTTGCCACAAAAAAAATTTGCTTTGAGTAGTGTGGACATTTGAGAAAAAATGAAGTTAGCATACTACTACTATACGTATGTAACTAGCTTGTGTATAAATTTGTACATAAGATAAATTCTATTTACATGCATACGTACGTATAGTATATATCTTGTCTACTTATAAAATTCAATATTTTCGCAAATTTAAACTGCCACCCACCTGCATACACGCCATACTTACAATGCTGTGACCTACCAATCATAAAAAAAATTCCATTTATGTATAGGTATACTTTACATTCGAAGGAAATAAAAAATAAATAAAAAATATGCCACATTCATATATATGTATGTAGGTACACATAAAATCTACCCCAGCGTGTGCATACACAACACCTTCTCTCCAATACCCATTTGCCTCTCCAAAGGCATCATAACAATTTATATGCATATGTATGCATATGACAGCGTAGTGGTACTTTTTCTATTTTCATTCTTATTGTAAGCATTTTTTTTTTAACAAAAATTGTAGTAGTAGCTATAACAACAACAATAACAACAGTAGTAATAGCTACAATCATGAGCAACAGCAGCAACATCATCATCATCATCAGCAACAGCAGCACCATACAAACGAGTAGTATGTAGTATACACTATACAACAGCCTCAGCAAATAAAATCATCAAATTTAAATTTTAAGCCACACCCATCAATTGGAGCAAGTCAGCAGCATACAAATGATAATAACAATAACAACAATGTAGGTAGTACGTATTTTAAAATGTGTGAATGTATAGCAGTAGTAGTAGTAGTTACCCATAATAAAATGTTGTTGGCGCGCACTTTACAATCATACAATCCACACGCACACAATAACACAACAAAACAACAATAACAAATTGTAGGTACTCGTACTATGTGAAATTCATTCAAATTTCATTCAAAAGTATCTAGTAGCTATATTGGCAAATACGATGAGAGAGGTAAAATAACTCAACAACAACACCAACAACAAAAACAAATGAGAGTGTGTTATAAGGTAAATGTGTGAGAGTGAGAGCATAACTGAGATCAAATCACGTAAATTACCCCTGCGCAGAAACGAAAAAGGTACAAAGAAAACGTGCCAATAATGCACAGTAGTAAGAGCGAACACACACACACACTCATACACACGCACTCATGAAACCAATCAATACACATGCTCTTTGACAATGGTTGGAAGGTGTGGAATGTAATGCGTGTAGATTAATCTATTCCGTCAACCTTGCATTTCTCCTTCAGTATAGTTTGTGGAATCTGTAGAATCGTACACATAGTTTATACGTACGTTCTAATTGAAACGAAATATACCCAGCAAAAAATGCTACTTGTCCGTGATGTGCCTGGGATCAGTCGCAAAGCAATGTATGCGACTAATCGCACATTTCATCTCTTTCTACGGAATGAACAGTTCCCTTTAGATCGAGCATGTTCTATGAAGGGACTGACTGTACCTTGTTATACCCGAACATCTATAAATATAGATTAGTCGCACGGTTAGAAATTTTCATTCAATGCATTATAATTCTCATGTACATTTTCATTTAAATTATTTGACAATTAGTCGCATGGTTAGAAATTTTCATTCAATGAATTATAATTCCCATACACATTTGCTTTTCAATTATTTAACAATTTACCCGTTTTTGCTCTTCATCACTATTCGAAACAAAGTAATTTATTTTCATTAATTGTATTATAATTCTCATATAAAAAAAAATAGAGAAATTGTTTTCCTAATTTACCAGCCATTCTCGATTTTGGTCGGCATCATTGACACTTTTTTTTTGCGTCATTTGTTTTGGTTATTCATATTAGTCTGCTATTTGAAATTTCAAATTAAACATTTTCGGTGATAGCTGCTTGAATTTACAAAACTTTCGTAAGTTTCGTGATTACAATATTAATTAATAAATAACTCAGGGTTAAAAAGATAACTCGACATTCTGCAAATGGGCCTAAATATATGTAATGAATTTTGAAATTTATCTCCAACGCATCTCCAAAGAGACCGATCGGACTATTCTCTTTAGAGTTTAGTCGCACAATTTTTTGCAGGGTAAACTATAGAAAAATATACGAGCAATCAAATAATTGTAGCCAGCACAAATAAAAATAGATCATAATTGCAGTGAAGTGGAACGTAACGTGCAAGCGTTAGTATCTGTGTGTGTGTGTGAGTATGATAATATTATTTGAATAATTTATAAATACTACGTACATTAAAAAAAAAAAAAAAACACAAACAAATTTATGCTTTCGTTTTTCGTTTTGTGTTTTGTTACTCTTCATTTGCTTCAATTCACAATTCACAAGTGTATCAGTTGGTGTTTTGACGTTAAACCAGTTAAACATACGTGTGTGTTATAACGGCAGAACAAGTTGTGGTAAAATTGTATAAAGAAAAAAAAAAACGCGAAATCATTATCAACAAAAGAGACAGAAAAACAGTGAGAGAGCGCACAAACGAAAAACGTTAATATGAAAATAGTATATTGCCCCTTTTAACCATTATCATGAACATTATAATTATCATCACCATTTTCGGTCGGTCTGTAATGCATATGTACCTAAATGTGTGTGTGTAGAGATTCTTTCATCCCTTTTACCATTTTTTTCGCTTAAATCCATACAAATCTATTCAAAACATTTCCCCTCGGAAATAATACGGTCATAAGAAGTTTTTGAAGAAAATTTAAAAGTGAAGTAGAAGAGGAGAGCAAATAAAATTGACAACATTTTAAGGGAAAATCTAGCAGAAAATTTTCAAAATACAATATACAAACAATATACCTATGAATCGAGGGGCAATAGAGCATACACACACACACATAACCAAATTTGAGATATTTAAGATTTTTTTGTTGAATGCCGGTCCAAGAAAGAAGTTCAGTTACACTTTGATATTGACTGATGCAGGATATATGCCGTCGTACTGCATCATAACTAGAAATATAATAAAGAATAAATAGACTTGTGGTATCCTGCGAATATTCTTACTAAAAGGTTGTGGGTGCTTTGTCACAATATCCGTGAAAAATGTGCAATGTGTAATGAAAAGTATGTGTGCAAAGCAATAACAAAATAAAAGGAAGAGAGAGAGAGCGAAAGAGACAATAAAAGTAAATCAGAATTTAAAAATTCGAATATTCCATATACCGTCGGATGGGCAACAGCAACAGTAACGTAGAATAGTAATAAAAGCAACTGCAACAACGTCATTATCATTATTGTCATCATCATCATCATCATCATCATCATCATCATCATTATCCTCAAACATCATCATAACCATAAGATTTATTGACTATTGGCCGTTAGCCCTCAACTATAGCGGCAGCAGCAGCCGCAGCAGCAGCGCAGCCACAGCAATAGCATCCGCAGCAACGTTAATAGAGGTTACGACAGCAGTCAAAATAATCATTCGCATAGTTCATTCGCAGCAAAGGTATCCTGTCGGAATTTATATTATCAGTTTTTTAGTTTCTTATAAAACACGAACGAGCTTAGTTGGAACATATATGTACCACTGTGTGTAGGCAGACACATGTAGTAGACACACGCCAATACGTATTCAGCACATGCTGATTGACAAGTAACATATATACAAAATATTGACATAAAAAATAAAAAATAAAATTTTAACAAAAACAATAACAAAATATAAACCATAAAAACCAAAAGAGAATTATTTTAGCCAATTTACAACAAGTAATTTGCATATAAAAGTGAAAATTAGAATTTTTCTATGTGCACTAAATATGTATTTAATGTGAGATAAAACAACAACAACAAACAGTGTTTCTGTGTTTTTTTGTATTTTTTTTCTTCGTCTTCAATTTCAATCCAATATTATTATTATTATCAATTTAATTACATTGACGAGTAGCGAATTGTGAAAATGGTTATGTCGGAGCTACGTTGGAACACAAGTCCAGAGGATAATAATAATGCCTTGAAACGTGATTTGTTAAAAACACCAACAAGTGCTCATGTTATGCAGAATCGATGTAAGTTTTTTATTATCCAATAGTTTTTGTTGTTGTTGTTGTTCTCCTTCTTTTGGCTTGCATGAAAAAAGTGCCAGAGAATTATTAGCAAAATATAGCAAAAAATAGCAGCGAGAATTATTAATCGCTTGCTGATATGTGGACGGATTTGTTAAGAATACAATTTTTCGTAAATATTTTTTGTAAAAAAAAAGAAAGCAATCCAAATAATTTGGCCAAATTGATATAAAAAGGTTAACGCTACTACAGAGCTACTGCACCCACCATATGATCTATAAAAGTATACTATATAAATATATTTTTGTACAGTGTCACCTGTAAGGTCATTTTAGTAATTTCAGATTGCAATTTTTGCAATATATAGCGAAGGGTACGAAGACAATTGAAAATGGATATGAAGCATTAATTTAATTTATTTCAAAAATTTTTTAAAATTATAACCGCTTACAGCTACATATATTTAGTACTATTGATTAACGTTAAGTTGGTAATAAATAGCCATAAGAATCTGAGCAAGCTACGCCACTGCTTTATAAATATATCTCTCATACCAAATCTAATTTGACGTTGTCATAATAATTTGCTCAATAGGTTCGTCCTCTAAAACTCTACTATACTATTCGTTCATCTTTTCATATAATTTGGTTAACCTAAATTGGCTGAAACACTCTTAATTATTACCAGAAATATGAACAAAGCATAATTTGCATGCATCATAAAAAAAAAAATATGCAACAAATCCTTTACAATTTTTTCTTTACACATCTTTTGTACACATCTCTTGTTTGGTTCTCATAATACAATTTGAAATACAACTAACTAAACTGCCACTAATCGGCCAAAATCTCTACTTGTGAATATCAGAGGAATACTATGGACAATGCCAACACAATTATTCTTTGTACTCTAAGGAATAGTGTTAACAATATTTATTTTAACCTTTCAACAACAATACTTTTTGAGCCGCTGTGGAATTTAAAATTTAGAATGTAGCTAATTTCAAAAACGGTTGCAATTACGAGCATTATGGAATTAGTAAACAGGATTTACAATTAGTAAAGAATTATTGTGCACATTTTTATTTTTGTAGTAGAAGCTAGTGGATTGTCGGAAAAGTCGTGAAAGGTTTTTATATGAAATTGAAAATGAAGAACCGTCAAGAGGCACATGTTTTGATTACTAAAATTCGTGCTAGATATATATTTTTATATCGGCGATGTTCCACCCTCAGGAAAGCCAACTGTGGTTTATTACAATGAAATAAAACCACTAATCAATGTAAAGGACACTAAACATTCATATTTCGATAGTACACGACCCTTTTAGAAAGCTACGATTCATCAGCAAGTTCGATAATAGTTTTGTCATGAGCCCAAAAGAAATCCATATCATCAATCGCATGATAAATATAACAAACTTGCTTTGACTCGATTGCCTATGACAATATGAGCCACCAAGGTGCAATGGGAACATTTTTCGCTCAAAGGACATCCGAAGCCGCCGATCTTTATTAAAAACACGCAAAAGTGTCTCGGAAGCTGGAAATTGATAGCCAGATTGATGATTGGAATACATCTCTTCGGGAGATACTGTCATAACTTATAAATGCCCATAAGACGAACTTTACGTACTAGTTTTGATTCGAGAGCCTCTTATTTTCTCGCAAATAGTGTAAAAGCATACATTAAACAATGTACTATTGTATAGCAGGTATGCGTAGTTTTCATACGATTTTATTAACTCGCTGAAATTTTCCGTTTGTTGCTGAAAATAATCTTGAGTAGCCGTAGCTCAGTAGATTAGTGCGCTGGGTTTTTGATATGTAGGATGTTAGTTCAATCCCCACCTAAAGCACAACCTTAATATCGAAAACAATTTTTCTTTCCAACAGCATCCACCTGTCAGCAAGCAATTTGCAATTCTTTCGATACGCACAACAATAATGGAAAAGAACTTTGCCCTTCAGTCAAATAAAGGGATATGATTAAATCGACTTAGATTGTGATCCTGTTCAATAATATATAAATAAAATAAATAAATATGTGGCACTTAAAGCCCCGAAGGGTTCATTGGCCGAGCTTCTCTTCAATTACTGTTGTGCGTGTTTAACTTTAGACAGTATTAGAAGTGACCTACTTATTTTAGCCGGTTCCGGACGGCAGAACCCTTGCGACATTACTTTATCTGAGCTTTGTCACAGAGTTCTTTTAGAAGCTTTTCATGGCAAGTTGTTACTGTCAGAAGAATTGCCAATTAGCAATATAGTGAAGAAGGATCTAAACAGACGCTCAGGGGTTCGAAATATTTTCAATTTTTATAATTCTTAAAAATTGTATTCTTGGGCGGAAACACCATTGAACTTCAAATTTGAATACTCTCGCTATTCTTGTTGTTACACTTGAACTCGCGATGCATCAGATCCTTGCTATTATAGAAGGCAGCTTGTATAGCTTTAACATTAAATGGATTTTGATATATTTGTTGAATTTTTGGTTCCCCATGTAACTGCCAAGCCGCAGCTTTGCGCCTTGTTTTAAGATCATATTGAAACTATCACAACCCGTCTGTAGTTACCGTAGACTTAGTAAATTTATGATTAGGATGGTTTCATCAAAGTTATTCATCTAATTCTGTGAAGTAAATAAAATGATTTAATATAAATTTACCGATATACATTTTTTTCTGGACAGTAACGCGAAATGTTATATCTAAGTCATAACTAAGTCGAAAAGAAGAAAGTGAGACCTACTCAAAAATGAGTTATTGAGGTGGAATATATATATAAAGTACGCTGTATTGATCTTCCTTAGTTTGTAGATTTCCATAACTTTTGAAACTATTTTGCACAAACCCTTTACAATCTTGCTAGTATTATACTAAATTTTCCACAGCACTTCAATATGACTATTAGATCTTGTGCAAATATTTGACTTCTTATAAATATGATAGATGGTTTTAAATTATTTTTATTTAATTATTTATTATTTAAATTATTTTATATGCTTTAACTAATTCCAAGCTTAAGCAAGTTTATATGAATTATAAATTATTCATTGGTATATTATCGAATTATATATTTAAAAAAGTCTTAACATACTACTGCAATACTGAAAGCTCAGTATATTTTGTATATTATTTTATTATGTTTTTCCTCAATTAGTACATTTAGCTGCTGGCATGATTTTCTTCTTCCTAAATTATTAGTCATTTATTTATTGTTTGTTGTTATTTGATATTTATGATGATATTATTATGTTAACACAGTGGTTATCAATTTGGCATACACAAATACATGCATATATACATATTATATAAAGTATAAGTAATAAGGTATGGCTTTATGGTTTTTAAAAATTTTCATAATAATTATTTTTGAAATGCTTTATTTAAATTTTCTGTAGTATATTGGTAAATAATATATGCATTTTATTCTCTTCAGCACAACTATATCAATACTTATTTACGTATATATTGATTCAATGTAATTTAATCTAATCAATCCACTTGCTATATAAGATTTGTTTTTTTTTATTATTATTTTTCCAATTTAAATCTTATCATTTTTGAAAGATATAATTTTTTTCTTCTATATATAGATAGTATGTATATACAAAGTAGTACTCGTTGTGGCGAAATTCTATGAATTGCCCTATTTGCTTAATTATACTAGATTACTAGATTATAAATATTATTTAAGGCTTTGGACAATGCTTATTATTGTTTGTACTCAATATATATATTTTTTATACCCTGCATAATGCAATATGCGTGGTATATTCATTTCGGTCAGATGTTTGTGTCCACTTGAAGGAATCTCCGGAGATATAGACATGGATATATATTCGTGATCAGCGTCGATTAAATTTTCGATTTAACGATGTCCGTCCGTCCGTCCGTCTGTCTGTCACCTGGCTGGTTCGCACGATAACTTGAGTAAATATTGAGCTATTTTGATGAAATTTGGCATAAGTAATCTATGATCCAAGGGTAAGGAGGGGATTGATTTTGGGCATTATCGGTCAATAACCACGCCCACACCAAGCATTCAAAGCGACTAACCTCGAAATTTTCAAAATCTTTAACTTGCTATAACTCACATAATATACCACTTTGGGCAACAATATTTGGCACATAGACTTATATTATACTACTATATAACCTCGCCAAAAGTGGTTGAGCCACGCCTACTTTTTAGCGTAGCTCTCATATAAAGTGTCTGTACTTCTTTTAAATTGAAACAGCTGTAACTTCTACAATCTTCTGTCCAGAATAACCATAATTGACACTTAGATTAACATGGCAGTGAGAAATAATATGGCAGAAAATCAGTGTGCCACGCCCACTCCTTCATAGGTCTCCCATACAAAGTCGAGGGAATTAAACTAAATCTTTTAAGCTCCATAACTTACAAACCATTTAGCGTAGGACAACCAAATTTAAGGTGTGGATTGATATTGAAAAATTAATTAGATATACCAGAAAGAGATACGTCACGCCCACTTTTTATATAGCTTCCGTACAAAGTCTCGGATTTATCTTAAACATTAAAACAACCATAACTTACTAATTAATACGTCTAGGTCAACCCATTGCAACCTATGTAGTTTAGTATTATAGTCAGAAATTGATCCTCCAAAATTGGTGAGGTACGCCTACTTCTTAATGTAGGTCCTATACAAAGTAGTGGAAGAAAAGGATGGATATACGAGCAAACTTTTTATATATACCTCTACATATGCAGGGTATAATTTGGTCGGCCCCAGCCGACTGTAAGGAGATTTTTTTAACTATTTTCATTATTATTATTGTAACAATGACACATTTTTGTCAAAATAGTCTTGTGTATATGCATACAGGTAGGCATGTAATCTAATTTTATAAACTGAATTTCTTTCATGAAATTATTGTGTACTTTGTACACATATTTTTTTTTTTTTGTGATATTTTAATATTCGTAATGAGTAATATGATTAAAATTAGTAATGAAATTTTTAAGTCATTTTAGTACAATTATTTCGATATTATAGAAAAATAACTACGACTTGTATAATATAAATTCACTTCAATAAATCAAAAATGTATATATATAAATTAATTCTCTAATTCAAACGATTTTGAAAGCCAATGAAAGGCCATGGCGTCCGCATTTCCGAAGCCATGCATAATTATGTAGTTGAAAAAAGGCATAAAGTAAGTGCTATTGATGGACATTTTACTATTATCGTAAAATGTCGTTAAGTAAAAACAAGATTTGAAAAAGTTTACATTGTTGTGTTCCACATCAATTAACAGACGATCAAAATGACGATTGTCAATTTCTCTCATTGATCTTATCTATTTCTGCCAATGACCACCACCACCATATTCCCTGGATCTACATATCACAATGTTAGTATTTTCTCTTCGCTTGACTGAAATTGGTCACGTCACAGGTTCTAGAAAACATTTTTTTCGATTGACTATAAAAAATCAATGGAAATAATTGATTTGACCGCACTAGATGCATTGGAAGTTAGAGCTGTAGGTTGTTACTTACAATGTGTGCTCTACTGTGTGTTTAACTGTTCGCATACATCTCTACAGATTACGGCATTCATGTTAATATTCGTTAAAAAAAATTGCGCTAAATATCTCATTTTTTAGAAGGCACAGTGCAATAATGCGCCCACAGCAATACTGCCAAAAGCGTTCTCATCCACGATTCTTCAGAGACTTTATGTTTCTTTTTTTTTTGGCGTTGAGGTGGCGTAAAAAATGCCTTCGCACCATATAGGGGCCGTCGTCGCTACGTGTGTGGTGTATCGACTAAAAAACTCCCTGCTCCTCTCCTGGATTATTTTCCTGCCCCGTGACTACTATTCCATTACTTCGGGGCAGGATATCCAAGTTGGCGTCCTAAGAAGGACTCCAATTCTGTTACTCTCCCTGCGTCCAGGGTCGCCATTCTATTTTAAAATATTTGTGTCGTTGTTGCAGGATTATGTAGTAGCAGTATTATATTACGTCAGGATGATGTTCAGAAACTTTTTCCATTTCTCGCCGTTTCTTATTAATCACGTCTTCGACAAAGTTTGCTACCGCATTCAAATTTTCTTCGTTTGACATCATTTTCTCTATGATATTTTCAGTCGTGTATGCTCCAATTACCCGTTCTTACGCATATCTTTATTACGCCACAGTTCACATTTAAAAAACGTGTCTTCTGCGTTCAAATTCTGTGTCGTAATATATACATCGTGGTTAGTTTGATTTCCCCATACGATGCTAATATTTTTTAAAGTACCCATGACCGGATAGAAACTGCGTGAGATGATAATTTGCTTCACCATGCTTTCTTTGAATCCATTCTCTAAGGTCGGGTATTAACTTCGCTGTCCATCTTCCGCTTGGTTCGGTGTTCCATCTTGTTTGCCACATATCTATGGTTTGTCGTCTCGTTTCTTGGGGGCTTAAGCCCGGCATCCTCATATAATTTGCTTTCCATTTTTGTCTGCGTTCCTCGGCTAACAAGTCTATGGGAATTGCTCCGCTTATAACAAGAACCGCTGCTCCAGAGACACATTCTTCAGAGCCTTGGAGTCCAAGCTGTACATTTATCTCTGATGATTCGGAAAAAGAAAAAGAAATTGGGTTGGGGAGTTTTATTACATCCACTATTTAATTCTAACCTTGTTTGATACCATTCCTTTTGGTCTTTACACAAGCATCTTGCTTGTGGTTTTAAAAAGTTACTGTGAAAATTACTCCATTTAGTTTCTTTTTGTTTTTGTTTTTTACTTACAACGACAACGACAATACCAACCATATTTTTCATCCATTCCAATATCTCAATTATTCTTCGAAATAAATGATTGTTCATCATTTTTCCATTGTTTTCAACAAAAAAAAAAAAACAAGCAAATAAATTTTCCAAAGTGATCATCTGTTAACAAACTTCTCAATTAAATTTGTGGCGTGTAAATAAATATATGAATTAGTTGAAAGGTTTATCTTTTAATATGACCTACATTGGAATTACTGCTTCATATCAATTAGGCACATTAGACATTTAACAGTAATAAAATAATCTAAAGATGGCTTTTGTAATTTGTTTCCACTCACACACACTCAAAATTGTAACATATGTGAAACCACTCCCACCAATACTTATCGACAAGCATTTCTAGTATTATAGGTAGGTAATATATTAAATACTAGTGCTACTACTATTAAAATTCATTGACTGCATGACCGTGTTAAATCATTCGTATTGCTCTATAAAATACAAAAAAAAAAACAAAATAAATATATACATAGTTTCCAACAAAATGCATTCACAAAATTCGAATAACTAGACAACAGTGTTAGAGTAACATACATAGAAGAGCAATAAAATAGAAAAGAGGATATTTTTAAAAACCAACAACAAGAACCCTTCATATTTATGAGTATTTTTCAAAAGTGTTTCGAGTGGAAGTTAAAGCCGAGCATGTATGCATTCAAACATATTTCAGAGTACGCACGAGTTAGACACGAGTTAATGACTAAAAGTCAACCAGATAATGATGACAACAACCAAAATGGAAAACAAAAAGAAGAGAAATATCGTATTAGAAAAAAGGACTAAAGATTTATCAATATTAACACCTCCTCTTTGCAATACATGCACACAAGTATATACAATGTACGTAGTGACACATAAGCACGCGTTAAGTCGCATTGGATTCTTATATTCGTACATATGGCAGCGGGGTTACTTAATGTAATAACTTTATATACTTACATACAATAGTATAGATGTGTGTATGATATTTTTGAAAATTCGTTGCTACATTCACATCATATAAGGTCAATTTAAAATTGTTATCCATGAGTATTGCTCATTTAGTTGACCTTCGCCCATAGAGAAATTAACTATAATTACACCCACATGTGTATCCTGCATACGTTGTAAATACATATACACACATATATATTACATATATCCTGTTGTCGAAATGTTTGAGACATTCCCTTTTGCTTGCTTGCTCTTGGAAAATTTATTGCTAATTTTCCCTTTTGCTCACTTAAAGTAACCAGTATATAAACCACATGTACCCACAATGTGTATGTATGTTGAAGTTGATAATTAAATATTCTTGCTATTATTGCAGTAGCTAACTAAATAACTACATATGGTATATATGCAAGGATTTTGATTTTTGATGATTTTTCATCCCTACATCTATGTCGATATGGACATATGTAACATCAGTATATATTGTATTATATAAGTATTCAAGTATAAAAAAAAATAATCAAATTATTGAGAATATCGTACTTATTTTTAAATTCACCACCACCACCCACTGCGTAAGTCATACTAGTATTGTCTCCATGACTTTACAAATTTTAAATATAATTTGAAATATATTAAAAAAAAATGTAGTATACATCTTTGGAAATTTTCAGCGTTATTAGATTAGATCAGAAAATAAATCTAAGCACTTCAAAAAAAAAAAAAAAAAGAAGACATAAATGAATGACTCATTTGAGGCATTTTGACAAATTATACTAAGTGACAAATTGAAAGTTTCAAAGAGTGACGCATATTAGAGCTTTCTGGCACTAAGTCGAGTGCTAAGACGCGTCTCTAAAATTCCCCAAATTTTGAATATATTCATAAAAAAATCTTGGTTATTTTTGCATCTCAGAATGTGATAACTTACCTCAAAGTCAAGTATGGTCTTTGCAGACCATACCTTTCCAATGTATTAAATCAATATTTTCCCTTGTGAGTATTTTCTTGCTTTTTTATACCCTGCTTAAGTATATGCAAGGTATATTCATTTCAGCCAACCATTTAAAGGAATCTCCGGAGATATAGAAAAATATATAAATGCGTGATAGAGTTGCTTGAGTCTATCTGTCACATGGCTGGTTCGCACAATAACTTTAGAAAATATTGCATTATTTTGACGAAATTTGCCATAAGTAACCTATGATAAAAGGGTACGGAGACGATTTATAATGGGCATGATCGGTCAGTTGTCATGCCCACACCGAACATTTAAAGCGATTAACCTCGGAATTTCTAAATTTTATTTCTTTTAAATTTAATCTTAAATTTTAAATCCCCATAACCTACAAAACATTTTGCCTACATAAACTATATTTCAGGTGTAGATTAGTATTATAGGCGGAAATTATTGGTAAAAATTGTTGAACCATGCCTACAACTAAACGTAGCTTCCATACAAAGTAGTATAAATACAAAAAAATATATATAAATATGTTAGCCAACTTTTTATATATCTATATCTACATGTGCAGGGTATAATTCGGTAGGAGAATAATGATAACCATATATAATTAAAGCGATTTTTTGTTGTTATTGTATATTTTTACATGAATTTCCTACTTTTTCACGGCTTAACTGAAGAATATTGTGAGCAAAACAAAATCAAAAGTAAAACCGAATACTAAAACCAGTTAGCATGTTAAACAGAAAATGATGGAAAGGAGGAAAATAGAATAAAGCGCAAACATAATATTATTAAAAGCTAAAGAAACTTCATATTACATGTGTATGTAAAAACAAATAGTGTATATATTTACAAATACACTTGTATGCATGTACAAACATAGGGAGTTTCATATAGGCTAGTTAGTGCAGAACGTTGTTGTACCCATTTAGTCAGGATCTGAATAGAATGATTATAGTGTTTTTGATGACAATATACACATATTGTGAATATGATAACCGGTGATAATAATTATAATATTAATGATAATGAGTAGTCTTCTCAATGAAGACTAATCATTGTGAAATTCCTAGAGCTGAAATACTCCCCAGCTCTTACTTTTACCATGTTGACAATTAAATGAAATGTCAAAATTATAAGTGTCTTTTTCGTTTACTTCTCTCTATCTTTCATGAAAATATATATAATTACTCGATGGATATGCCAATTTAATTGCATTATGAGTTATTGAGCTATTTGAATCTCAAGTGACAACCATAGTACTGATAGCCTTGTTCCAGTGATGACGTCAACATATTCATAATGTAATAGGTTATAGTGGAGTTAGATAAATTTATTGCGACTTTGTGAAAAGGAGTATCGTACTAAATTCGGTTGGTGTTTTTTTGTTCCTGCATAATTACTCAAAAGTGTATGCAATTTCTAAAGTAAATTCTTTTTAGGTAAATTCTAAATAGTTGGACCCCTTAAAAGCGGCATTTATACAAGAAAATCAGCTTTTATTATGGACTTTTTTAGATTCTGCGAATTTGCTAGAAAACTACTGAAATAATTTTGAAATATTTTGGTATATTTGGAAGCTGCAATGAAATTAGTCTTTCGTCTTTTAGTCGGTATTTTTTTTTACAGAAGAACATTTTAAGGATATAGGCGCAATTTACTTAACTCAAATTCTCACAAATTACTACAAGAATTTCTATTAATTTCGAGTGTTTTAAATATTTTTACTCATTCGCTCCGCTCAGAGCTTCTCAAAACCGTAACAGCATCAATAACTGCAATGACGTCAGGCTGGAGATCATGCGTACGATAACTCTTCCTAACAGGTGTTACTTTGGGCTGAGTAAGCAATTGGGTAGTCGAGCCCTCTCTCGAAGATCGAAAATCACACTCCACAAGTCCATCATTATTCCTGTCCTAACATATGACGCAGAAGCCTCGACAATTTCCACCACGGATGAGAGGATGCTTGGAGTTTTCGAAAGAAAAGTTCTGCGCAGGTTCTTCGGACCTATTTGCGTTAACGACGAGTATCGAATAAGGTACAACGATGAGCTATATGAGCTGTACGCTGACATACGACATAGTCAGGCGAATCAAAATCCAGTGGCTGCGATGGCTAGGTCATGTCGAGCGAATGGAAGAAGACGCTCCAGCGAAGAGGGTATTTAATTCGGCAGCCCCTGGATGACGCAAAAGAAGAGGAAGACCAAACCTCCATTGGAAGAACCAAGTGTAGGGTAACGTAGCGGTGCTTGGAATATCCAATTGGCGCCAGCAAGCGAAGAACAGAGAAGACTGGCATTATATGTTCGGTCTAAGCCAATCATCTACCATAACGACCACATAAGAAGAAGAAGAAGAATTTTTTCTCTTTCAATTTGTCATCACTCGCACACAAAACTCTGACGTTTGTTTAGAATGCACGCTGATTTGGCCATACAATATGTCCAAGTAGTAAATATTTGGAAAACAAGATTTCGCTTGCTTAGGAGATGAATTTCCATTTTACACGTAGATTTTTGAAGCCCCCAAACTTAGGGGTCCTATATTCAACTCTCTCAATGCGAAGCGAAATTATTTCGCTTGCTCAGGAGATGAATTTCCCTTTTACACGTAGATTTTTGAAGCCCCCACTCCTAGGGGTCCTAAATTCAACTCTCTCAATGCTAAGATGACGACGATTTTGATTAATTTGCTTTCTTTGCTTACCTGTTTACTTACCATGTAACGCAGAAATGTGATATAATTGTTTTGAAAATGCCTTAACCAATTTCTCACTAAGATAATTTATCACTTACGATTATGCATTGCAAAGGAAGGACACTCTAAAATGATCCACCTAAAGACGCTAGAATATTTACACTCCTTTAATTTAGGGCAGACAAAGTTTATAATCCTTTAATAGATGCAAACTTACATATACTTGTATACATACGACCTTAAAAAAGGCATTTCCTTCTTTTATTTGAAGGAAATCATTAAAGCAAGCTTTAGCGATCATAAAAAAATATTCAACTTTGTAAAATTCATACGTGATATGTGTACGTATGCTCATTATAGTAGTCATCAATATGTAGTATTTTATGTAGAAATGTATGTAAGTAGCGCAGCTATTACAATTTCGGCTGCACCCTAGTTTAAGTAGTTTAAGTTTGCAAGTAAAATTTTAGGAAATTATTGTAAACAATATTGCACAATTTCTGTAAAATGAAAAAGACAAAAAAAAAAAACCACACAAAGAGCAACTTTGTCATGAGCTCATAAATTTGATATATACACACACACACACAGCCACCCTCACTATAGTGTAGGATTATGTATGTATGTCCAGCTAAGCAATAAAGTCACAATGCATTACGATTATTGTAGCAATTCTATACATATATTCTTATTAGACATTGAAAATAAGTAAGCACATGCAGCTTCACTATTAAATTGAACCTTTGGACATTCAAATTGTATTTTTATATTCGAGTACATACGTACGTATTCAGTCAGTCTCTCTGCACTGTCTCACTCTTTTGCGGCCGTCAATGAAACTATTCAACTATGACCAGGTGGTCAATTTTGTAAGGAATATATACATATATTCATATCAATATAAAAAGCAATATCCTTAGCATTTTCGTGCATTTTCATGTCCACGTATGCATGCATGTGACTGTCATCATCGTATACACATAAGGATCATATATCCTTTTTGAATAGCATCGATATGTCTGTTGTTGGCGTTGTTGGCGTCATTTATTGTATGCACTACTACCACTCACAATTGCATATGGCACCATCAGAATATGTTCATTGTTTGCATGTTGCATTGAATTGGTATGTTCGTATTCATGAAAACTCTATGAAAACGAAAATTTCCAATTATTCGAAGGTGAAATAATTTTTTTCTATCTCTCCTTATGGTTTAGTGGTGTAAGAATGCAGAAACATAAGAAGTGTATGAGTTTACAACTTTAGGCACTAATACGTGTTGTTCATGGTCTAATATGTTTATGCATATATTATATGTACATTTGAATGTGGTCATTTTTATGAGGATTATAAAAATGTTAGAAAATTGAAAGTGATAGCATGTTTATTTGATTTTTTATTGCATTTTTGTTATTTTAACTACCTAAAAATTTGAATATGATTAATCATTGTAGCACTGTAGACTAATTATTGTAATATTTTCGTTTTCTTACAGATATTAGTCGACTGTCGAGGTCTCCATCGCCAATACAATCTAACGGTAAGTTTGATCATATATAATTAGCATTTTAATATTTACATAAAGATTCGTCAGCAACCTGATACAAATAGCAATGATTATTAGATTTATGTAGAACGATTTATAGTATTTATGGAACTTCAACGGGTTGATGAGGTGAAATACTGTAAAATGGTGTAATTTGCATTCAAATTCATTAGGAATTATATCATTTATTGAACTACATTTCAACTAAGTACTGCTCGGCAGTAGCCAGCATTGACTTCTTAATTACTTATTCGAACTAAACCAGAAACTCCATTCTATTCTCAAATTTCTTAGTACAGCCTGAGTAAATGTTCTATCGTAAGGTTATTAGTATATTCTAATTTTATCTCTATTGACTCCTAACTACATTTATGTCTTGTTAACAAGTTTTTTTGAATATCTCTAATGCACATATGATGTATAAGTAGATTAATATATTTTAAATGGCGTATGACATTTAATCATGATTTAGATTGTTTCCAATTAAAAATTTTATTATACCGAACTTAATAAAAAAATGTTATACCGAAACATGAGCACAAATGTAATTATGGAGGAAGGTGGATTGAGTATAAAAGGAGTATAAATCTTCTCAAAATTAGAAAAAAAAAAACATTTTAGCTTAGCTTTAATATTTGGTAAATTTAAAATAATAGTTTCGTTAAATTTTGTAAATACCTATTAATAAAATATGTGCTTAAAGTCAATCAAGGCGTTGCTTGAATGTAAAACCTATATTAAATGACAAAAAAAAAAAATGAAGCATATTTCGAAAAATTAAATATTTAAATAGAATAAAGTGTTAATATTAAATTTCAAATCATTTAAAGGATATCTACAACATTCTACAAACATATGTGTATATATTAAGGTGGGTTAAATAGTACGGAGCAACATTTGCGGAGAAAAATATAAAAATTTAATGATTTCAAGCAAATTTTTTCCAAAATAAATTCCTGCCCGTCTACTTGCTGAGGAAAAATTTTAGTGAGAGTCTATCATACATTTCACCACTTTCAGAATATTCTTGGACAGCTATTGTTAAATTTCAGATATTTTTGCATTCATTTTTATGGGAGTCTCCTTAAAGGGTAGAGATAGCAAGTATGCCCGTAGAAAATGTTGTGAAGGAAAACAAATATTCGCCGGAAGAGCGATAAAATGTATGATTAACCCCCATTAACTTTTCCTTCTTAATGTCTCCTCTGATCAAGCTCACCCACTTTCTTAACCTCTTACGAGTAAGGGGATTCCCATACAAAGTGATCGAAAAATATCTGAAAATCCACAAATAACTTAATAACTAGTCAATAATCGCTACAGCAATAAAATGTTCGACTGACCTCCATTAAATATTCCTCCACAACATTTTCAATAAATATTTGTACCCATTATATTTATCCTTTGTGGGGAATTCCATACGAAATAAATTCCAAACAACAAAACACCTGAAATCGAAAATTTCATCTACGAAAATCCCGTGGAACCGTGATATGTATAACTGTCCCCCATTTTTTATTCCGCATATATCTACTTTTTAGAACGACTCCCCTACAAAACTGTTGTGTTTACAGTTACTAATAAACTAAAAAGTGGACAGATTCAAAACATGCAATTTCTTTATACTTTCTTGTGCAAAAATTCCTGAAATTATCAAAATTTTAGGATTTCGTTAAGCCAAGACGTTTCAAAATTTGACCAGCCTTATTGTACAAATATATTGTACTGTAGTTAAATAACTACATCAGCTGTTGCCTGAATTTCCTCAATTTATCCACCCTCTCCATTTCTCTCTTTTATTGATATTCCATAATAGTGTGTCAACTCTTTGACTATGTATATGCTATAATATTTCTTCATGAAATACATAAATGAGTACAAACACAATAACACTACATACATACATTCAAAGTATTGACGGCTGATAAATTTACGATTTGTCCACACACCAAATGTTTATAACTAAATGAATGAATGAAACAATAACAACAATAATATGAAAATAAAAGTGAAACCTTTTTTATTGTTGTTGTTTGTTTGTTTGGTTTTTGTTTTCAAAAACCCTTAAAAGAACATCTGCTGCTGAACTAAATACAAATAATATAACATATTGAACAACATAGTTAGTAATGAAGTGTGGTTGGCTCATGGACTTACTTGCTGACTGACTGCTGGTAAGCAGTTTTATATTTATAAGATGTAAAATTCGAAATGAATCAATTTTGATAAATCATTGGAAATGGAACATGGAAATCTATAAAATTGCTGCATTCTCAAAATATGCCATTCGCTAGAGAAGGCAGAAGCCAGAAGGAAGGGAGGGATAGTGTGTGTGAGAAAGATTACCTATGAAAATATTGTGTCTATTATCCATAAAGATATATCTTGTTCAACCCTTGCTCAAATTTGGCACCTCTATGTATACACATACATACATACACATACGGTACGGTTCTGACACATTCTCAAGTATTCGAGAGAGCAGGCATCTTACGTTCGGTTGGTGCTACTCGCGTGCCTTCCACATCTTAATATGTACCTTACCATTGAAATAGGGTTCACACTAAATATTGTTGTGTGACACAACAACAAGTTTGTCAACAAAACTAAAGTGATATTTATATCCTTGTTGGTTTATTTAAAGAAGATTGCTTTATACGGATACGTTGAGTAGGTAGTAGGCATCCTTTTAAATGGCTTAAGCATTGCCAATGTTCGATCTTCAAATCAATACCTACCGAGATACTTAAATTGACTCAAAGCCTACTTTAAGCATTTAATTGTTTTTAATATCTACTTAAGTGCCTTTAGGAAACACTATTAAATTCGAATTATTTTATTTTGACGGAGAAGGAGTATTGTTATGTAGTTATAAAGGGAATACTCATCAATGGTATATACATTTTTTTTTCTGTATTTGTTTGTAATTCGTATTTAATTACTTATGTCAAAATATTTAATCATTTTATTTGCTTTGAAGGGTGGTCCGGTGCTAGTTGAGGTGAGGCAGGAATTATTTGCAAAACTATATTATTACCATTACTTTCGACTTGATTGATGCCTTCTTGAGAATTTATAAATGATTTCCATTCATATGACCATTATTTTGCTCCTTATTATTTATGACTAATAAATATTATTCACTTTTTGCTACATACTCAGTCATTTGTTATGGATTCATGTTTAGATACATACGTATGTATATAAACATGCCCACCTACAGACACTTGCAATATACATATTTCCAATATAAATATTTCATACATATATTTTGATTTCTACATACATATGATGTAGGATTTTCACTTGATTTGAATTTATTTTATTTTCATGATGATCATTCATAATAAAAAATAAATGCTGAGATTTCAGTTTTTCTTCGCTTCGATACGATATTGCATACATTGGTGTATATGTAGAGTAGATAGAGTAGATAGAGGAGCAAAACAAACAGTGTGTGAAATTTACATATATTTTATGCAAAAATTATACTATTCCTTTTGGATTGCGTCTTTATCGTCGTATTCTTCTTGATTTTGTGTATGTGAAAAATGACCATATGAATGAATATATATGAATTGACCCAAGCATTAGGTATTGAATCATATGGTCGCCATCGTCACTGACCAATACTTGATATTGGGCATAGAATGTATGTAATAGGAAATTACATGAGCGGTTCAATATATGAATTAGTATTTTTGTGGTACACTGATGAATATTTTGCACGCATTTTACTTGAATTGACAAAGTAACAATTAAAATATCAAATCATAAAATATGATCTCACATGGGCAGTTTTCAAACAATATCCATATTTTATAGAGCTTCGATCGATTTTTGATATCGTATGCTCCTGGAACATTTATGAAATTTATTTCGATTTTTTTCCCAAAAATATGGCACAAATATTTGCCAAAATTCCACTCGAAAATGTGTTCTCAACGATGCTTGCACATTTTTATTATTTTAATATAAAAATTAGATAAAGTAGTAGTTTGCCAGTAATTTTGTACTTCAAGAAGAAACTTTTTGGTGATTTGGTGATTTAATCTTACTTGAGTTAATTTTAATTGCCTATAACTCGATTTTTATATGTTTTGAAAAAACTCTGTTCAGTAAAGTATATACCGTGAGACTCACTTGTGATGATTAGTGAGTCACGCCCCACTAAGACATACTTGATGGCGACCAATTCTAAGCTCGATATAAAGGTAGGCGGAGGAAAACTTTCGAAATTGCAGTGTATTTTATGCCAGATATCAAATCTATTCACACTGCACTCATATGGATCCAGCAGAGCAATGTCTTTGACAGAGACCTTGACATCCTAAGTGAAATCCCTGAACTCTTTTCAGCAAATATCAGTGCCCTTTAGTGCTACAGATCTGCGATTAGAAGAAGCGCAATATTTTCCTATCCTTAGTATTTGGGAATATAAGCTAAATGGGGAAACTGTAGAGCCTATGAGCTAGTAAGGCAGGCTACAATTGAAACCCCATCTAAAATAATTTCAACTTGAGAATTTCTATTACTTAACACTTCAACAATATTGCCACAAAAGATGAACCGATTCACCCATTTGTACGACTGCCATATGACTGTGGCCTACACTCAGTAAGAAACGGACATGAAAACTACAGAGATAGGGAGGAATTTGAAGCAACCTGCTTGATCATTTCTTGATCATTTTCATTGGAATTGCCTAGCCTCTATTGAACTATTGAAATTCATAATTTTTTGTTAAAAGTAATCTTTGTCCTTGGCATTTTTCGTATAGAACGTTCCTGTACTATACAAGTACAAATAGACTCTTGGTTTATTCATACATACAATCGCACACACACGTGCATATATATATGTACATATGTACGTGTATTTACTCTACCAATGCATATCGAATTTGCACATCATCTGAATACCAAATATTGCACGTCCGGACTATATTATTACAAACAAATAAGTAAAAAAAAAAAAAACAAAAAAAAAATTGGTAAAAGAATTGAAGAATTTTTTTTCCAACTACAACAAAAATGTACCAAAATCATAAAAAAATGTTTTTTAGTTTTTTTTTTTGGATTCACACTGTTTTGCAGAGTAAGTCATCAAATTCGAAATTCCATCGTTTGCTTCCTTACACCCATCCTTATTATTGATGATTTGATTCGATTCACAGTAAGCGTGAGAACGATGTTTGTAAGTTTGTGTATGTGCTTGTGTGTGCGTGTGTTCTTTGCATTTGAATGAGTATTGAACATATGCAAAAATTTTATTATGAATCGAAATGGTCAACATGGTCAGTATGATGCTTATGGAACCAAAAAAAAAAAAAAGTGAAAGTAAAAAATCAAATGACCATTCGAACTGGATTATTCAGCTTTGATGTGTAATGCTGATGGTGGTGGTGGTGGTGATGATGCTTGTTGACTACCATATGTACCTACTCGTACTCGTACCTACAATGAATATAGATAATATGAATAGTAAATTATATGATTATTTTTCTCTTTTGGTTTATCAACTCGAACAGATGAGACAACTTGAATTTGTTCATTCATTTTCATATTCATAAGATATTGGCATTCACATATATATGGGGAAGGGGTGTAAGAAAAAGGACAAAAAAAAGGGTTTTAACAATTTAATAAGCGTAGAGTTTGACTTGCACTTTGACCAATATAAAATATTGAAATTTCTTCAAATTATAACATTTTATTTGAATATCAAACGAGGGTGGAATTTTAAAATGTATACGAATTTACAATAAAGGACATGGTCCTTTTTATATATTTCTCTTCGAATAAACGTATGCACATACAAACGAGCAAACGAACGATCGAACGAACACATTTAAATATTATTGCAAATCAATTGGCAATAGTAGCGACAACAACAACAACAACGATGATGACGATGCCAACATATAAATGCATACAAATAGCAAATTTATACAAATCGTGTGGTCCATCAGCAAACATCATTGGCATCGAATATTTGAAATGCTAAAATTTTCTCTTCTGCATTGGAGCGTTGTTGCCACAACTGAAATGAAAAGAAAACATAAAAAATCCATTTAACAGAGTAGCATTACGATGATGATGACGATGATGACTTCTTCTTTGCCTATGAACCCCTTATACTAGTGCTGCTGCTGCTACTGCTGCTGCTGCTGGTGGTGGCAGTGGTGATGGTGTGCACATTTTCGCATAATAAACTATTCCAAATGAGCACGTGTGTGGGTACGTAAGCTACTATGAATGTAGTGGGTTCAAAAGTGGCACTGACTGACTGACTACCTACCTCCGTTATGTATATTGGCTATTTGTGAAAGGCTTTCACTTGAGAGTTTTGTATGGACGATGGCTGGGTAGAGAATATGTTGTCGTTGTTGTTGTTGTTGTTGTATACTATTTGCAAAACTCAACGGACTATGAAATTGACCAAAATTATACAATTTTCAACAATTTCATCTTTTGCCTAGTAAAACGATTTTACTCAAACACACAAAAAAAAAACCGAAAAGAAAAACGAGAGAAGTTTGATATTTATGTTTACTTATGGTAAATTTATGCAAAAGGTAGACCGTAATGGAAGAAAAGTGGGGTGGTATTGCTAAATCGAATTTTCAAACAATAAACATTCGCAAGGGGATCCTATGCGACTGTTGGCCATAGTATTTTTGCATAATTTGAATTTTTATGAAGCGTCAAACTAGCATAAAATGGTCATTTAACAAACTTGAAAAGAAGTTATCAAAGGGAAAACAAAAACAAATAATAACAACAAGTGTAGATTAAGAGGTTTTTGATGTTGTCGAATAAATATATTCATGGAATTCAATTCATTCAATCATATACAAACCCATATGTATTTTTCAATTTGAATTTCTTTCTTTCTTTACAGCATCGGATTGCGATGACAATAATTCCAGCATTGGCAATTCAAGTGAGCCTTGCCGTTCGCCCATAAGTCCCGCTTTGCATCCACGTTCATTACAAGAATTACAACATTCCAAGGATAAAACCGCAGCAAAAATTCACACCACCACCTCCACCACCACAAACATCAGTGAAACCATTGCCCAGGTACCGCCAGAGCAACTAAAGCAGAGCAACAAATTGTTTGATCATCATGCGACAGACTCATCCGATGAGTCATATGATGTAGAAGCAAATAGTGCGAGCGGAGGAGCATTGAATTTGACAAGTGAAAATTCGCGTCTCAGCACACGTCTATGTTCGTCGACTTCGCCAGCGTCGTTGAAATTTACACAACCAGCCACCTCCTCTAGTATTAGCCCCTTAGCAACTATAATAGCCAATACAGCAGCAGAAACATTAGCAGTGGCAACAACTGAAACAACTGCCCCCATCACACTTGCCAGCCATACTGCCACCACCCCGCTAAGCACACTCAACATGCCCAATTTGGTATCGATGCAGGCAGCACATTTGGCAGCGACTGCAGCTGGAGGTGGTATGCCGCTATCACATCCATACTTCAATGTTGCTGCAGCAGCTGCAGCTGCTGCGGCTGCTGCCTCGGCTGCTCCGACCGTATCTCAACCACCACTTATATTGGATTCGTCCTTAATCGGTCAAGATTTTTCACAATTTGTTCAAATGATGCAACAACGACAAGCCGAACTACAACAAACAATTCAGAACTGCATTGAATACCTGAATAGTCGAACATTGGATGCCGCATCATCGGACGATCCAAGCACACCCGCACAAATAACGGCTGCACAATTAATCCTACAAAGTCATTTGCAGGCCTACTCACAGGTGACACAGAAACTGCAAGCATTACATAATCAACAAGAGTTCAACAATTCACACCAGCATATGCAAGAATTTAAGCGGCACCATACACGCGGCATGCCATCAACACAAGATGAACCATTGCAGTTGCGGAAACCACACACATCGACACCAAAAACACAAAGTCCCAATCACAGTCCGGCCAGTTCACCACTAGTACTTATGTCACAGCGGTACAGCGGCGGTATTGGCTCAACAAATCAAACCGATCCACATCACCATCATAGTCATCAGAGTAGCAATCAAGTGACACCACCCAATTCGGCGACCGGCTTAAAGGTTAGTGGCATTTTAACGCCAAGTACACCCACCGGCGGCGGAGCACAGACACCACAAATGCCAAAGAATCTAAGCGCAGCACAACGTTTGGCCGGCGAACCTTCACCCGAGGAAACTACCGATCTGGAAGAACTTGAAAATTTTGCTAAAACCTTCAAACAGCGACGCATCAAACTCGGCTTTACACAAGGTGATGTTGGTCTGGCGATGGGAAAGCTATATGGCAATGATTTCTCGCAGACAACTATCTCACGATTTGAAGCGCTAAATTTGAGCTTTAAAAATATGTGCAAACTGAAGCCGCTATTGCAAAAGTGGTTGGAAGATGCCGATCATACGTTGCGAGTGCAGGGAGGGTAAGTTTGCAAGAACGAGAAACACCCCAAGGGACAATGAAAAGTTGGATAAAAGTAGATTGTAGAGAGAACTGTGCAATTTTTAATGATTCTTAAAAATCAAATCAACTGATAAAAGATTTTAATTGTTACATTTTATCAACTTTTCAGTGTGCCCTGTAGGTATAATATAGTCAGCTTCGATATTTGTCCTACTTTCGATATTTGTCCTACTAGAGTAGAAGAGTCATATAAATTATCGTTAATTCTTTATTTTGTTGTTTCTTGTTTTTTATTTTTATCCATACATTATAGTGTTTTTGATCCGGCCGCATTGCAGACGAGAACCATAACACCCGAAATTATGGGACGACGACGTAAGAAACGTACTTCCATTGAATCGTCAATACGTTTCGCATTGGAGCGATCATTTAGAATGAATCAGAAACCTACAAGCGAAGAGATTTGTCAACTGGCCGAGAATATTGGTATGGAAAAAGAAGTTGTGCGTGTATGGTTTTGCAATCGACGGCAAAAGGAGAAACGTATTCATCCGTCCATGGATAGTCCAACAGGTGAAAATGGTGATGAATCACCAGTTATGATGTTGCACTGAATGCAACGATTAGATTCGGCTGCAGTGGGCTATGGGTAATTTTTTTCAATGTAGAACTCGTTGAAAATAACGATGGCTCGCTCCAGACGTTTGCCCAACGCACATTATTCGCCGAATACTTTAAGAGCCTAAAATGCTAATCCTATCACCAATGACTCATCCAATACATCCGAATAATTGTGCATTTGTGTGTGTGTGCACTTATATTATCGAATCCTGGGATTACAATATATATATATATATATATATATACATATATGCACATACAAATGAATAAGTACAGGTAAATATACTAGATTTTCACATTTAAATATGAAATAAAAATAATTGGATATTTACAAATATTCTATGATGATTTTCTAAAAATTAATATTAATATTATATCGAAATAATTTCATTACTTTTGTTCATTTTCTTTTTTCGTATTCTCTTTCTCAATTTTAGGTAATTTGAAACACATCACAAAATCAAAAAAAAAAAAAATATTTTAGAATAATAGACGTTCGTTCTCCTTTATGTTGCAAGTAATATGATTAGGTACAATATATGCAAATTAAATATTTGCATCTTAATAAATATTTATTATATATCAATGCGTGTGTAGCTGCTACCTACTAAGTGTAAGTCACAATTTAATAATACTACCTACGTATACACACACATGCATACATATAAAGGGGTTACTTCATGATTTTTTATATTCTGATTTAAATTTATTTTTTAATTGTCTTCTTTTTTTTTTTGCTTTATATTTTGCAAAAATATGCATATATTTCAAATTTTTTATAATTTTTAACTATATTTTGACTTTTCTTCTTCTTCGAATTTATAGTATATTTTTACAAATTATTTTGAAAGACTTTTATATACATTTTTATAAAATTTTTCTACTATTGCAATTTTTGTTTTATTTTTCTGATAATAACAATTACTACTAATATTGACTTAACTGTTAGTATTACTATTAATTATAAATTTAAAGGTAATCGATTGATTAATCTATTGATTAGTTTATATAATTTGCAATTATTTCCATCAAATCATTTTGCATAGAATGTAAAGAGAAAAATTTTTACAAAAATTTACAAAAATAATGGCGATTTTCTTTTCGAAATCGACACCAAGAAGATTATCACCAAACAACTAAGCAACAAGTTTGCTAGTAAGTTGTGATTTCCTTGACGCCAACTTCCAAGAGAAGTAAGTTATTAAGCGTTAGTATTACTTCTATATTTTTCATTTTCTTGATTTTATCTATTTAGTTATGTACGAGTATCTACCTACTTATATATGTATGTATGTATGTATGCATGTATGTATGTATGTATGTATGTATCACATATATCGTTATAATTTTTTTCTATTGTATATTCATACCTCCAATACATTGAAAGTAAACAAAAAAAAAAAAAAAAAAAATTGTCAGTTTAAACTAAGTATTTAATCTATTTGATTAATAACAAATTTTAATTATACCTACATAGGAGTAGAAGTAGTAGTATTGTATTGTAGTTAATTCTGCATAAGTCAATGTTTAGTTGTTAAGTCATATAAACAAACAGAAAAAAAAACAACAACAAAAAAACAAACACAAAACAAAATAATGAAGATAACCGCAAAATAGAATGATGATGACAAGACGTTCTCTAGAAAACATTCATTTGCTTAAATACTGTGATAATAAATAATGATTTATTTAATACAATACTTATATACATACAATACTTACACATACCTACATATATATATACATATACACATATGTATATTATCTAATATATTAAGTTGTACTAAAATGTAAAATGTAATAATGTCATTAATTGTCAACTAAAATTAATTAGAATTTAATTGAAAATGATATATGTATGTATGTATTATATTTAAAAGATAAATTACAAAAAAATAACAACTATATGAAAAAATAAAATAAAACCAAAATAATAATTCCTTAAAAAATAAAACAAATTAAATCAATAAAGCAAATTGTCATAAATATAATTGAGAAAAAAAATAATTAATTGTGTGTTTTATTTTAAAAAAATCTACTACTATCGGCAGGTACATAGACATTTTCAATCGATAACACTTTGATAGAGAGTTCAAAAATATAATTAATCTACCAAGAGAATTCTTATGATTCTAATACTTTGATCCAAGTGACCAAAGCTACGGTTTGAAGCTTTGATGTTTTTATAAAGAGACTTCAATAGTTCGGAAACCGGAGAGTGCGGAACGCCGGAAATTTTCCGGTGTTCTACTCTCTTCCTTCTAATCGTCGACAGGGTTATGTATCAGGTCAGTCCATAAGTTCGTGCGTTATTTTTTCAATAGTTTCACAGTAGACGCTAACGAGATAACAGAACTATTTTTCTTTTCTTTGATGTATTGTGCATTCAACAAGTGATTTTAAGCGCGGATAGAAATACAAGTTGTTAAAATGGAATCTTCAAATGGGTATAAGAGGCATATTTTGTATTTTTTTTTATAAAAGTGGAAAAAATGCAATAACTGCTGCTGCAGAAATAAACGCAACTAATGGTGGAGAATACCGTGAGTGTAAGGGCTGCGCAAAAGTGGTTCTTCAAATTCCGAAGTGGTGATTATGACGTTGACGATACCCCACGATCTGGTCGTCCTTAGGTCTTCAACTCCGACGCCTTGCTGGAACTCGTGAAAGTTAAGCCAAGTTTGACAGTCGATATGATGGCTGGAAGGTTAAATTCATCACATGGAACAGATTACAGGCACTTGGGTCAATTGAGCAAGGTTCCAAAGATGGGGAAAATGGGTTCCGCATAAACTTTCCGTCGCAAAACTTCAGCAGAGAGTGAAAATGTGTTCTCAGCTTGAAAATGAAAGTTTTCTGAACCGTATTGTTACTAGATCCTTTACAATAATCCTTTCCACACCCGCTAGTGGTTAGATAAAAATGAAACATCAGTACCAACCACCAGAGATGGCCTCCTGTTGGTGGGATATTATTGCCATCAACTATCCAAACTGAATGACGCACTTTAAAAAAATCGACCGTCTTTGGTCAATAGACGCAAAGTTTTGTTTCACCACGACAACGTAAGGCCGCATACCGGATGGGAGCATAGGCGGATGGGAGCTAATGCCGCATCCACCATACTCTCCGGATATTGCACCTTGTGATTATCACCTTTTCCGCGGACTTCAGTACTATTTAAGTAATAAGAACTACACCTCAAATGAAGCTATAAAAAGCGATATTAACGCGTATTTTGGCTCCAAGGACAAACGATTTTTTGAGCAGGGATTTAAAAATTTGCCTAAACGTTGGAAAGACATTTAAATACTGCAGGAAAATATATAATTGATTGATAAATACTGCAAACTTCTTTTTTATTTATTTTAAAAGCACCTAAGAAAAATGCACGAATTTATGGACTGACCTGATATTTTTTTTTTCCAATATTATTTGAACGGGGTTGATCCAAAAATAGAACACTGCGACCTAGAATACTTTTTGTACTATCGGTCCTTAGTAAGAATAGAATATTTGTTGAATTTATATTTAATTTTTATGAATAAAATAAATAACGCAAACAAGATGATATTATTTTGTCATTTTGCATTGACAAAGGTAAGTAGACTACTTTCCAGTTCCCTTCCCGAACAGAACAAAACCGCCAGAGAAGTTCAGTTTTACGATTGTTGTTCATCCGACATTTGTATATTATTGTCTGACAATCTGATTCTATGCATCTAGTGTTGAGCACATTTTGAACGTATATGTGAATGTAGGAATGCATGTATTTCTATGTACATATTTTTAGAACATCATCATTATTATTATTATTAGCAATTTACATATGAATTTTATGTAAAATTACGATTGATTTATGACTCAGATTTCTTTTATTCGATCAGCTTTATAAATATGTATGTAGGCATATACACTATATAGTATAATTCTTTTGTATATTATTTCGTTTTATTATTAGGTACTTATTATCATTATTATTTTGCTTTCAATTAAAGCCAATTATTATAATTTATTTTAAATTGACCCTGAACACTTCAAATATATATATGTGCATAGTTGTATGTACATATATAGATTGGTGTAGTTGAATATAACACAGGAAATATAAATTATTGAAAATAACAAAAATCAACAACAACAACAACAACAACAACAGTAGTAGTAGAGTCATTTTGAATATTCAAATGCTTTAAACTTCGCACGCTTGCGCACAACACAACACAACACAACACAACACACACACCACATAAATTGACGCCAAGTAAATAATAATTCTTGCGAATTAAATAAAACAAAAAAAGGAGTTAATTACAGACAATTTTCTACGAATTTAATTTAAATGTATAATTTATGTAAAACTACACATACACCAACATACAAAGCAACAACAACACACACACAAACGTATACATGTACATATATTAAAATAGTGAACTCGCAAACATGCCACACTACATAGATAATATGCACTAATAATATCTACAACTATTCTGCATACGGCTAAATGAGCTTCCTCTCATGCTCTCTCTCTCCCTCTCCCTTTCACTGTGCATCTCACTCTGTATCACATTGCTGTTGTTATTCATATGTAACTATGTATGTGTTATGCAGCGCAACGAAGATTTTTGCATGACACGCGATGATTTTGCATTATTTACTTAATGCCATCATTTGCGTATGCACACGATACTCATCCATCCATCTGACTATGCGAGCACTTTACTCTATTACTCTCGCATTCCTTTGATGCGATCACAGTATCATACGTTGCAATAGTACGTAAAAGTAGCTTAGCGATGATGTTAATGTGCTTCTGCCAACAACAAGAACAATAGCAATAATAAATAAAATAATATAAAACATTAATTGCACAAAGCCTGCGACAACGCTTGCTTCCATACCGTGATACATGTATGTACATACATGCTTGTCCGCCCCTCAAAGTCATCATTATCAACACCACCACCACCACCACCACCACCACTGCCACCCGCTCCACAAAAACAACAACAACAACAACCATGTGATAACGATCAAAATTTAATCATACACCAACAGTAGCGCTCACTAAGTATTTACACTACTCGCATGCAAATATGTAGTATACGGTTAGCGAGTATTATGCTTCTTGCTTCCCTCCAACCGACCACCCGAAAAGGCGGCATTTCCTATTACAATTCAAAGTCGAGGCGACTAATGGTGTCCGCCTTGTATTGTGTGCTGTGTGTTGTAATGAGTTGCAAATGATCACGAAACTGTCTTGTTGGTTGACATGTGATTGTTAGCGATGATGGCGGTGGCGGTGTTGGGTACGTAGTATTCATACATCATAGGCTAACTTGCTCATCTGCATTTTCATATTTACATACGTCACTTAAATAATGACGCCGTAGCCAACAACAACAACAACAGCAGCAACGAGAAGAATTTCATCATTGTCATCGTCAGTAGCAGCGTCGATTTCTAATATTTGTTGTTGCTTGGCAACTTGTGATTTCTGCTGGTGCCTGTTTCTTATTAAAAGCAACTCAAACAACTCGCGCATGTAATTACACCATAGAAGAGCGAACTCATATGTGAGTACATACAGTGTTTGAGTATTCAAATTTTCATTTCCATTCATAATAATGTAGTATATTTTTTTTTTGTAGCCATTCTACGAGTACTTGTATATAAATTGTTGGTATTAATTTCAGTTTTGCATGTCTTTATTTATTACAAATTGTAATTAAAAAAATTTTCATCATTGTTGTTGTTGTTTGTTTTGCTATTTCAAATCGTTGATCGTTATCTGAAAAGTTCAAGAACTCAGAGAGTAACAACTTATTGACGTGTATATGTTGAGAACATATGTATATAAATTGGTGAATTGGTATGCATACACATTAGTGAGTGCTGTCAAAGAAATAGATTTCCGGAGCCAATGAGCTATAATAATAACAACAATTTCAAGACGTCAGAATCAGCATTAAGTCTTGTTAGACTTTTCATACACATTTTCACGAGTCAAATTAAAAAATAACATAAAATAAAAAATACAAAATGATGCGATACAAAATAGCCTCTGCAATGAAATAATGAAAATAAAAAATGTCACTTACAATACTACAATGTGGATTGATAAGTTTCAGACCTTACTCAGATGGCAAGAAAAACAGTGAAATGAAAAGTTTAATTAACATAAACCATCCATATTCTATTTGACATTAATTCATTCATTATGATGATGATAATATGATGCATTGGCAAAACACTACTAAATTTTAGAATTTTAGATCTCAGAAACTTTCCATCAAATCCAAAAAAAAAGGGAAAAAATTATTTAATCCATTTAATTTATTTGATTTTTTTGAAGCCACTGTGCCCATCACAATGCTGGCGCAGTGATATAATTAATTATGTATTCTGCATTACAGCGATAGATTTACAAAATTATGAAATGAGTATTTTGATTGCTCTTTGTCAAAGATTTTTAAATACAATAGATTTTTAAATAGTAGAAAATATATCCAATTCGAAAAGAAATGATATCTTAGATGAGAGTAAACGTATCCCTCTCATCATAAAGAGCATTTAATCGCAGCTAACACATTTCTTCGTGAATGAGAATATTTCTGTTGAAGGAATTCGGTCAAATTAGTTTTTATAGCATTATCAATATATGTTTGTGTACACCTATAGACCTGTCTACACCTATGTGTTATACCTATAGTCATATGCGCATCATTACAGCGCATAATCCTAAGTTTGAATTCAGTAAATTTAAAAGTTAGAAGAGTTATATATTTTTAAAGAAATAATAAAAGATAACCTGCAAAAATTTTATATACTTAATTCATAAATATGAATGAACACTATGAATAATATAATTCAAATAGAAATTGAGATCAGCAAATGTTCATTATACGCGTTTATAATAGATATACCATACATACAAGTATAGTCAACAAGCTGCATGTCAATGTTAATTTGAACATAAATGTAAATATCATACGTACAATGAAAGCAATGAGAGCAAGAAAACTAATAAAAAAAATTGGTTACATTTTAACCAAATTGTACCGCTAAATTTTATTTCCATCATTCATAATTTTATTACTACTTTTCTATGTTATATAAATATATGTACATAGATATGAGCATATGTGCATTTGTGTGTGTGTGTGTGTGTATGTAGTTGCATATTTTTTGTATTAGCATCATTGTCATCATCATCGTCATCATCAAAATGATTTGAAATGGTAATGTGAATGAAAATGTAGATTTTATATCACAATTACAACAAAGTTGCATATAACAATCACAATTCGCATGCACAATGAACTTATCACATTAATAGAGTACGTACTAACAGTATTAGATATTCCATCAAATGCCAACATAGTGTACGTACTTATGCACATATCAAGCAGTTCGTACATGTTAATTAAATGCAAACCTACAGCAGAAGCTATTGAGGTATATACATTTGAATACATGTGAACGTAAATGATAGAAAAATATCTACATATTCTCAAAAACTGGAAAGAATATAGACATTTGCCTGTTCCGAGGAGATTTTTTCTTAGAGTTTTTCCTTACCTAAAGTCTTCTCTTACAATCGAGTAGGACAATATCAGGATTATACCTAGGCAATTTTTCTTATATCTCTACATTGTATATTCTGCTTCTCATATTTTAAATATGTAGATATGTAGACAGGCATCAAATCTCGCAAAACTATCATGATAATGTGAAAACTAAAATAAAACACCCCCCGCTGTTTATATGTGATTCGAAAGAGTTATAAAAAATTAGACTTTTTATATATTATGTACATACCACATCTATACCGTTCCTTAGAGTGGTTCTTATCGTTGTTAAAAAACATATCATCCGATAATGACAACTGTTAATTGACAGATGTTAGTTAACATTTCTTTTTGACATTTCTAAGCTATTTCTCTCAACTATGAATGCAATGGAGATATCTCTTTACGTCAACAAATCGGAATGGTTTCAATATTAACAATATTTCTTCCTCTTTTTTTTATCCTGTCTACCATTTTCACCACCTGGTAACACAAAAGGGCAACGTAATCGATATCCGTAGTGTGGTTTACATGATGGACGATTCACTGAACTACCTTGGCAACGGATTCATAGTTCCCAGGGACCTAGTTAAAATCAATCCCACATCAGTGACAAGATTTAAAAATAGTCTTGAGATCTGCTAGTTAGGAAATAAGGCTGCACAAAAGATCTTCAGGTCGCGGTGCTTCATAGCCTTAATAATAATAATAATAATAATAATAATAATAATAATAAAATAATAATGGACTATTCATCTGTCCTAGTTTCATTAAAATTATGGGAAGAGCGAACTTGATATTTACCTTGAAGAATGTTTATTTCAATAATGGTGCATTACTTAATTCTATTACTGAAATAATTGTTTTATGCAAAGAAAAATTTGACATCAGCCACACTGTATTCTTTGTGGCAACTCTACGATTGTCGCTCACATAATTCATGTTATTGTGGAAATACGTCCACAATTACTGGAAAATGTGATTCAAGCTGGACAGTTAATAGAACATTGAACAACCAAAATGCTGCGATTCAAACAATTAAGCACATTCAAAACTCTCTAGGTAAGGATCACTCTAATGTAGAACAATACATAGTAAGCACCTACTATATGTGCTCTTAAAGAAAAATTATAATAAGATTGCGACTAGACGATAAGCACTTAGTGCATGTTGATAGTTATTACTTACTATTGTTATTATTTCATTGCTAATATCAAATGAATAGTAAGTACATATTTGTGAATCACTTTATTTGCGAGCATGCAATCTTTTATTGCTTGTGCAAATATCCATCAATGCGCGTGAGAGATGCTATAAATATACATTGGATGATGTGCATATTCCAAAAATGTTCAACATTTTTAATTTCAAATCTTTGATCAAGAATATTTGAAATAATATGTAGAAATTAGTCAAATACAAGCAATTCGTTTTTGATGTTTATCGATATACCATACATAATATGCAGATGATAGAATAGAAATAATTGTGAAATTCTGAAAAGAGTGATTATACGATAGATAAACGAAAACGAAGAAAAAATCTTGCACTTGCAGCGAATTTTACTGTGGGAGAAAGAAATTTACACTAGTTGTTCACTATTGTCACTAGTGAGTCAATGGAAATTTTACTTGTAGGGAAATTGAACGTTTCTAATCAATTTAATGATTGCTATCGAAATAAACAAATTTATGTTACACTTTAAAAGTGTAAAATATAATGTTCCCACACAAAAGGAACGAGTGTTGTAGGGAAAAATTACCCCATTTACACAGATAGTATAGAATATATAAATACAACAATTACCAGAAGAAGTTAATTGGTAGGTAGGAATGGGTGAGTTCACATAATCAATCAAACAAAACCGCATAATTGCAAATCGATTATTTTCTCGGCATAAGTATCAATAGTTGTATATGCATAATTCACAAATAACAGTAAAATGTGAAAAAAACGTTATATTATAAATACGCACCTCATTAAACCAACAAACGGAAAGAAACAGTACAACATTTGCGTGCATTTAATGGAAATCCATAGTACAATTTCAAGAATCAAAAAATAAATAACATGAATATAAAATAAATGTTTATTAAGAAAATTAGGCACGAAAATGTAATACTTAATTTATAAAGGAAATTGAATTAAATGTGCAGGTGTTCACATTAAAATTTATATACACGATCAAGAGTGAAATATACATTGATATTAATTTTAATATATACATAACTACTTATATGTACTTATATTTTATATATGTATATATATAAGAATATTTATATGTATCTACATAGCAATATGTTTCTTTATTAATTTAATTAGATATACGAGAACACTAAAAATTATTAAAATTTAATTATTTTGTATGTCATTGATACAAACTAACAACTTTAATTACTTATGAATTGATTGAATTTTTATAATATTTGTATTAAATATATATTTGTATTGTATATTACGTGCAGTTAAATTATTAGTGGGGAAAACATATACCAATGGTTTCAGTTTTAAACAAATCTAAGACATCGGAGCTAAGAGGATGATGAAACGCCTAAAATATACCACGAACCTTTAAAATATTTTTATGATGTATTTTTATTCGGATCATAGTTATGTTAACTGTGGTCCGAATTTCGGTACAAATAAATAAAAAAAAACATTAAAAATGGACAAGCATCGGTAATACCAAATCATGTATACCCTTCACTATGACAGACCTACAGATTAGCCAAATCGATGCCAACTTTCATTCCTAAACCTACATAATACTGCGTTTCAGTTTGCCTATTTTTGAACACACCAGAGTTGTACAGCTGCAGCTCAGAACTCTCACATATCCATCGTACTAGTCGTCGTCGTACTAGCTTTTATATCGCAGCCTGCGAATGTGCGGCTCCTGATCAAGAACTGTTTGATTTGCCTCATGACTTATTTACAACTAACCTAAATACTAACTAAAATAGGGCGATCCCTACATAATTTTCCTTCTGAACAATATCCACCCCTTAAGGGGGTCCACCTGTGTAAAATTTTCGAAAAATCGATTTTTTTTTTTACATTTTTCGCATTCGATGAGGAAGGGAAAGTTTATGGTCCTGGTATTGCAGATTAAATGTGAATCTATAATACAAAGTTTTGTTGTGTTTCCAAACTTTGAAAGCGTTTTTCTCGAAACCATATTTTTGAATTTTGTGGGCAGGATTAAAAAAAATCTACTTAACCGATTGACTTGAAATTTTGACAGACTCATTAATACAGATAACTGAAGGTACCCACGTAGCGGTTTTTCGAAATTTTTTTTTTCAATTTTACAGCAGTTTTTATATCTAAAAAAAGCATGAAAACGAATAATTTTTATAAAAACAACTGCCATTTCTTCAATTTTTAAAATTTCGTCAAAATCCTACGTCAGTACCTCAACGATATAAACAGAAATAAGATTTTTTTTTACTTTTTGCTTGTTAGATAACTGGTTCGAGCGGAATCTTGCCCACAATTTCGGTATTTCATTTTGAAGGCCCTTAATGAGTACAAGCCTTCGGATTACACTATTGGAAAAATTTACTATTGAAATATAAGCACAAACCTTCAAAATAACGTAAAACTTATTCTTATTTTCGAATTAGTTCTCCTAACGAAAATTCCCGAAAAAGCGTTCGAAATAGCGCGCTCACACAGGTGGACCCCCTTAAGGAAACTCCAATATAAACTCGATATTAAAACACATTAAAATCGGCAATAAATGTCCAGGAATCATAAACTTTTCTCCCAAACTTACTATTCCTCTATCCCTTAAAACATTCCCACACCAAAAAGATATAAACACGTGCTTAAAATTATCATAATTTTATATTTCGCTAAGCCAGGTAGACAATATATTCCTCCACGTATTCTAACCAACCTTAATCGCTATCCTTCTAAAAATACATTCGATAATTTTTCCCCATCAAAAAGGTTAAAACATACGTACTTACACGCACACGCATTTATTAAAATAAACATATAATAGCATTTCAATGTCTTCCGTTATTATAAATTAATTTGCTAAAAAAAAAAAACTATGCACCAGTGAAAAATAATAAAAAACAATAAATTATTATTAAATAATGCAAGTTACATATATTTAGCATTTTTAATTATTTTACAACAATGGTAATAGATTTAATTTTTTTTTTGTTCTCTACAATTTTATAAGTAAACGGAATAATATAACAACAAAAATATTATTCTATTCTCTCTCATTGAAGCGCAAAACTAACGAAATAAATTCGCTGGTTCTGGTCGCCGTCGTCGTCATCGACGCTATAGTTTATTGCCACCTTCTTCTTGTTTTTGTTGTTCTTCACTCACTTTGCATGCAGCACATTTATAATGGCATTATTGTTTCGTTCGTTTGTTTTTGTTTTTTTTTTGTTCAGCATGCAACATGATAATTGTGCACTAATTTTATTCCTACTATGTAGTGTTGTTGTTGCATACTCGTAAGAACCTATTCTTAATGTTTAATTTTTTTTCTGTTGCTCTTTGTTTGTTATTAATTTCATTTTATTGGCTGCATATACAAAAACAAGCATTATTATTATTATTTGGTTTGTTCTATAATTGCAATGACTCGAATTGCCATAATTGTATAAATAATATACCAAAGTTATGAAGGTGTATGTTAATTAAATATATGTACACCTCCTTTATGATATACGTTAGTACGTATATAAATACAAATATAGTAGGTACGTATGTCTATGTTTTAACAATGAATGGTGTAATCAGCTTGAAGAAAATATATATGTGGAATATATATATATATATATACATATACATACCTCTACGAGAACTTTAGACAGATCATAAATTATTTAGGAATGTCAGAATAACAAGTTCTGAGTGAGTTGAGCTCCTTTGTAAAAGTTTACCACTTGCCTCTCCGGTTCGATTATTCCAGCGTTTGAAAACATTTGATTTTCATTACGGAACGAAACCTCGAGAATATGTTGGGGATCACTCAAGCAATTTGCATCCAAATTCATAGCATTTCGTTATGGAGATAAAAAAGAGCATCTTTATTTAATATAAGGTCTAGTAAAAAGAAATCCATTATTTTTACATTAAATTAAAGTATTTTTTTTAGGATAGTTAGAATGATCCGATTTAGGTCAAATATGTACCGTTTTGTTCGATAACTTGTTGGCATTTTGAAGGTAATTTCATAGTGCCACTCCCATAGAAACCCTCGTCCCTATTGGCAAAAAACTGGGACAGTCAATTTTCACAGGCCTCTCTTGAGGCGAATTTTTCACCAGCAAAATCTTTCGCCATAAACAGGAACAGGTAGTAATCACATGGTGTCACGTCCGGACTATAAGGTGAATTCATAAGAACCTCCCAACCAAACTCCCGGAGCTTCTGGCGAGTCACTATCGATGTGTGTGGCCTGGCGTTGTTCTGATGGAACACAATTCCTCTCCTATTGGCCAAAACTTGCGGCTTCTGGGCGATTGCTTCCTTCAAACGGTCCAATTATGGACAGTAGTGGTCCAAATTAAGAGTTTGGCTGTAGGGGAACAGCTCATAGTAGATGATTCCCTTCCAATCTCACCAAACACATAGTAAAACCTTCCTGACCGTCAATCCTGGCTTTCCCACAGTTTGCGCTGGCT
Organism: Megamerina dolium; assembly: GCA_963854835.1. Lineage (NCBI taxonomy): Eukaryota > Metazoa > Arthropoda > Insecta > Diptera > Megamerinidae > Megamerina > Megamerina dolium. Next base: position 52,822,736 of record OY978529.1, read on the forward strand.
CACCGCGATTCGACCACGACCGTTTTCGCTTGACATTGTCGTAATTAACCAACTTTTCATCAGCAGTAACCATCTGCTTCAGAAATGGATCGATTTTGTTGCGATTCAGCAGCGATTCGTAAATGGAAATTGGGTCCACGAGGTTTTTTGCGTTAACTCGTGTGGCACCCATATATCGAGCTTCTTTTTGTATCCAGCCTTATTTAAATGATTCCAAACGGTTTTTTGTGCTCCTTTGTGGAAAAATTATGAATTTCTTTTTACTACACCTTGTAGTTATTATTTTTTATCCCTAGCAACGACTAATTAACACGAAAAGCGATGATAAGATAGGTTACATACGCTAAAATGATACATCTTAAATATTGTATTTCCAGATAAATCATCACATTGTAAACAGAAAAATCGGAAAACGCTTACCCCAAGATCTCCAAACGACCTTAACATGACTTTTACTTTTACTGTTTTTCTTTAACTGCTTCCATCAGAATGCTGCACTAATATTGTGTGATTTCCAGAAGCTAATCTTAGGATTATGGATGATGTCCTCTCTCTAAGGATAGTAGGTAGGTACTTATTATTTATATTCTCATACATATAAGGATTATTAATTTTAATCTCACTAATGAAGGTGATTAGCTACTCGTATATGTATGTAGAGCAAAAAAAAAAGTGATAAACAAAAATTGAGTGAAAGAAAATTATATGCACACAGCACTATAAGAAACAAAATTAAAATAAATGAGAATCACAAAAGGTTGATGTATGGCATGCAACTACATAAATACTAATCAGGATGTTTGGGTGTGTGTGTGTGTGAATTTTGTGAGACCATAATAACTATTTATTAAACATTATACTAATATGTAGTATGCATATGAACATATGGAATGCATGATAGATTCATATCGACGATTTCACAACACAAACATGCAAAGACATAAAATTTGTTTAAACACGCAATCAAATGAAATGTTGTAATTGTTGTTGTTGTTGTTGAATTTAAAACCAAAAGAAGGCGTTTTCTCGTTTCGTTGCTACATTTCACAAGATTTTTGTTATGCTCGTTTATTTTTTTTCTTCTTCTTATTTATTTTTGCATTAAATTATGTACAATCGTACCGGACTCAACTCATTTATGCAAATTTAAAAAAAAAATAAAAGAAATGGTGGAAAAAAAAGTTGAATTTAAATATTACTCGTAATAATTATAATAATCGCAATAATGATGTGCGATGAGTGAGAAAATATTGCTCCCACACTTGCTTGCACAATTAATATTATCATCATCATCATCATCATCATCATCATCATCATTATAATCATTACCATAAAGCATCATAAAGCATTGTAAAGTATCAAAATTTAAATTCAATTTTTTACGCCTGCTTCTTCACAGCTACTTGTTGTTGACAACATTTGCTGCAGCAGCAGCAACAAAGCCACCATCAGCCGTAATGCATTTGCAAATTATTTATTCACTACAACGGCGTTTACGCTTAAGTGTACAAATAGTACACATGCATACATACATACTCGACAATATGTATGAAGCGGTGATGGCGGCATACATGAATGTAATTAAAAATGTATATTTTATCACTTGAAATCGCCGACAATCCATCAGATCACTAAGAATCATATAGTAAACGATTTATGCATACATACATATACGAGTATATGGTATGTGTGAAATTTTTGTGGTCTCGAGTATCTGTATGGGTACATATGATGATGCTACCGATGCTGATTTTTATGCGCACTTTGTGAATTTGTTTGGTTTTTATTATTAATTTGTTTTTTTCTTTTTTTTAATTTCCTATTTATTTTAATTTCCTTTTTTTTTTTCTTTCTTTTTCTATTCTTTTGCATGTGTCATAAGCAAAAGCTTTAATTTATTCAATTTTAATTAGCTTTAAGTAGAATAAATGATCAAACCATTAATATTATATGAATATTTATATTTATTTTTATTTAGGTATTATCGTGTATGTATTGTAGGGTTATCCATTTTGCGGTTTCAAAAGTAAATGTAAATAAAACACATATAAAATATTTCTTATCATGATATTTCTTTTTTATTATAAAGTTCGAACGTTGACATTATGTGTGAAATACTACATCATTTAAATGACCATCACGGGAATTGTTGCAAGCATCGATTCTTTTGAGGTAATTTTCGACCACTTTTTGACACATATTGGGCGGTATCTCAGCCATAACGTGACGAATGTTGGTTTTTAGGTGCTCAAGAGTTAAAGGTTTATCTGCATAAACACGGTCTTTCGCGTAGCCCCACAAAAAAAGTCAAGCGGTGTCAAATCGCATGATCTTGGTGGCCACTTGATATCGCCACGACGAGAAATTACGCGCCCAGAAAATTTCTCTTGCAATAAAGCCATATTCGCTCGAGTTGTGTGGCATGCGGCACCGTCTTGTTGAAACCACATATTCTCTAAGTCGTATTCTTCAATAGCAGGCAAAAAAAAGTCGGTTACCATATGACCATAACGCTCCGAATTGACGGTGACAGTCATCCCATCGTCGTTTTCGAAGAAGTAAGGTCCAATCACACCTCCGGACCAAAGAGCGCACCAAGCAGTGACTTTTTGTGGATGTAGTGGCCTCTCTTCAATTACTTGAGGATTCTCAGAACCCCAAATACGACAATTTTGTTTGTTAACATACCCACCGAGTGTGAAATGTGCTTCGTCGCTGAAGAAAATTTTGTTCGAAAAATCGCCGTCCACCGCCTGTTGTTCAAGCACCCATTCGACGTATCTACGATGTTGTGAATGGTCAGCTGGCTTCAGTTGTTGTGTGAGCTGGATTTTATATGGATGTAGGTGTAGATCCAAATGCAAAATACGCCATAATGTGCCGTAAGACAGTCCTAATTTCTGAGAACGACGAGGAATCGACACATTCGGGTCTTCGGCAACACTTTCACTTACAGCAGCGATATTTTCGGTGGTACGAGCGAAACGATGATGCAGAGGCCTTACAATATCTGTAACCGATCCAGTCTCTTCATATTTCTTCACAATTTTGCCAATTGCTTGCGTAGTTGGACGATTATGTAAACCATAATCTCCTCTTAAAACACGATATGTGGCTGTGGCAGAATCACCATTTTTGTAGTAGGTTTTTACAATTTTAATGCGTTGTGCGATAGTTAAGCGATCCATTTTCGTAAATGTCAGACTTTGAACTAAAAAAGAAAGAAATTGTTTTAACAACTCAGTTTGACAGATGTCGAATTCTAGCCCTATACCGCGAAATGGATAACCCTTTACATTGCAAATGTTTATAAGTATAGAAAATTAATTCGTAAAACGAAAATAATACTTTTTCAAATAATTGAAATTTATCAGATAATTTGAAAATTTAAGAATTTACGAGTTAGTATGTTAAATTATATCACAAATTTTTTTTAGGGTTTTTTTGCACAAAATTCTACATATTTTTCATTTCTATGAAAAACACTTATTATGATTCATAAAAAAATAATGCATTGTGTAAATTCATAAAATTCGCAGAAATGACATTCGAATAATACAGATCTTACTTATAATTACAATTGATCATATGACAAGTCTATAAATATGTAGAACATAAATATTGAATAAGTGACATATAATTGGATATAATAAAAACAAGAGATGTCATAAAAAAATATTTAAAAAATCCGGACTTTATTTTAGTGTATAACCTATAATTTAAGAGGTAAATATTTTTTTTTTTTTAATTAAGGACGAAAACATGCCCGATGATTGGAGTCTCAGTGTTCTCTGTTCCATACATAAGAGAGGAGACCCCACAATTTGCGCCAACCACCGGGGCATAAGTCTCATGAGCAACGCATAGAAAGTCTTATCGTGCGTATTGTGTGAAATATTGAAGCCTATGCTCAGCAACCTGATTGGACCTTATCAGTGTGACTTCAGACCGAATAAATCCACCATCGCTCAAATTTTCACAGTACGCCAAATCCTAGAAAAGACCCAATCCTAGAAACAGATCGACACACATCACCTATTCGTCGATTATAAAGCCGCTTTCGACAGTCCGATAAGGGATTAACTCTCCACAACTATGTCTGAATTTGGTATACCTTGCAGAATGACACTGCTTAGCTCTCGTTGTGCAGTTAACGGTATTAAACGGAGAGGAACTCTCCTCTCCGTTTAATACCGAACGAGGTTTCAGGCAAGGTGATTCATTATGGTGTGACTTCTTCAACCTTATTATGGAGAAAATTATACGAGTTGAGTAAGCAATTGAGTAGTCGAGATCTCTCTCGCAAATCGAAAATCACACTCTACAAGTCCCTCATCATTCCTGCCTAACACATGGTGCAGAAGCCTGAACAATTTCGACCACGGATGGGAGGATGATTAGAGTTTTCGAGAGAAAAGTTCTGCGCAGGATCTTCGGACCTATTTGCGTTGATGACGAGTATCGAATTATGGTACAACGATGAGCTGTATGAGCTGTACGCTGACATTGACATAGTCAGGTGAATCAAAATCCAGCGGCTGCGCTGGCTAGGTTATGTCGAGCGAATGGAAGAAGACGCGCCAGCGAAGAGGGTATTTAATTCGGCATCCGCTGTAGGATGAAGAAGAAGAGGAAGACCAAACCTTCGTTGGAAGGACAAAGTGTTGGGTAACCTGGTGGCGCTTGGAATATCCAATTGGCGCCAGCAAGCAAAGAACAGAGAAGACTGGCGCCGCATTATATGTTCGGCCTAAATCGATCATCGGTTGTTATGGCGACATAAGAAGAATTACAGAACTTTCGGTAGGAATATCCTGTCGAAGCAGACATAGCTGCTAAAATTAAATGGATTAAATTGAGAATCGCGGGTGTCGTTGCTCAGTGGTTAGTATGTTGGCCTTCTGATCTGTAGGTCGTGGTTCAATCCCCGGCTAATGCATAAAAAATTCTTCCTACAGTAACAACTTGCCATGAAAAACCTTCTAAAAGAACCCTGTGACAAAGCTCAAAAAGTGATGTCACAAGGGTTCTGCCGTTCGAGGCTTGAAGTGCCACATATTTATTTATTTATAAATTCAGAATCGGGCCTGGTAATTCTCCCCAAGATTGTGAATAAAAATATTAAATAAAAAAAGCTATAAAGTATCCAGTCGGTATTTTGTATGTGTTAGCTGGCGCCAATGTGCCCGAAATAAATATCTAGACTAATTCATTAGAAGACGTTAATAATAAGCTAAAATAGTTACAACAACAACAAAAAAAGAAAAAGTTGAACAATATATCGTATTAATAAAAGTATGCATAGCACACTTCAACACGCGCCAAATGTCATTATTAGTTGGAAGTGATCAAAATACTTAATTCGAATAGGGAGGAAACAATAGCCAATGGAATAAAGTCAATTAAAACGATCTATCGCCTTAAAAGGCATATCAAGCAATCTAAGTATCGGACATCTAGTAGAGCACTCCCTCCGCCAACGAAATGTAACAACTTTTGTTGTTTGATTGAATTGAAAAACGAGCCTAAATCAAATAGTTACGGCTGTTTTACGGAAATATTGGACATCTTAAATTACATATAACTTACCTACTAGTATTTATTTTTTTTTTATTTTTTTTTTTTTGATACACTAAATCATAAGAATAAATGTAAGAGGGTAGTAGTGCGCAGTCGAGTTTAAATTTTAAACCCGCGCGAGCTACATATTACATATCTATGTATGATGCGATCTCATGCGAATGAGAATGAGCACGAGTATGTGTACACACAAGGTATTATGATGTGTATTGTGAAAAATGAAAATTCCATGAATTTAGTTAGGGCGAATAGATTGCCAAACAATTTAGGTCATAAGCAAATGTACATATACTCGTATATTTGTAGAATAGGGGTCTAATATAAGAATATATATATAAACCGTCATAGTAGAGGGTTGAGATGTCTCGAATATTGTGCTTACTGAGTGAACGTATGAAACGTGTGCCAAAAGTGCGTTTATAAAACAAATGTTGGAAATATGCGTATTGTTAAGGGTATACGTGCGATGACCACAATGTTGCACACAAACGCTCGGCGCATAAAACCGAAAGATGTAATACAATTCAGAGCATTCAACAACGACGACGCCTACACTTTAAAATGTTCCATTTTGTATTATGATTGTTGATATTGTTTGCAATGTCCACATCGAAGATGTGACAAATAAAGCAAAGAACGAAAGAATTAATGATGAAAAAAAAAACAAAAATAGAATAAAATAAAATCATAAATCACGTTTGGTGACCGCCGGCTGATCGACTCGATGGGTAGTCAATTTTTGTTCTACTCCTGCCAATGATGACATTGCATATGTGATAAAATTTTGTTGATGACCAATCTTGACCACATGCGAGTACATACATTCAATCTATAGGATGAGATGTCTCTATGTATTTCTTTGAGTGTAGACAGATGAAAATAGCACCTGGATTGGTTTGGTGGGTTGTGACGATAATCGTAATGTTGATGATGATGGCAATGATGAGTTTTAATTTTTATTTATTTGGCGAGGGTGGTGCTCTCCTATGTAGTATATAGATATAACAATGCAGACATGCGAATATTTCAAAGAAGATGCCGTTTAAATAGTCTTCAAAAATTAACCATCCAAGCTGATTGAGCTGATGTTGCAAATGCTACTGCAACTGCTGATTTGGTCATATTGATTGTGACATTAAAAATTATTACTCCTTACTCACGTTGCAACTATTTAGTATATACTCGTCGTACTCGCTTACATGCTTTTTGTTGATGTTAGTTGCGCTTCATTTACTGCATTCAAAATTGCATTCACTTCAAACACTTTCATTTACTCTCATTTTATCCATTCAAATGATGCAAGTAGCTGAAAAATTCGTGAACAATGCAATAAAGAATAGAACAATTTTGTTGTTGACCAATTCAATCGATAAAGTAATAAGAGGGCGCAAAAAAAAAAACAGTATAACAGAACAAAGAGATCCAACCAATCAAAAAGAACAAACGAACAAATGAATTTTGTAAATAATGATTTGATGACTTTATTTTATTTTCTTCAAATTTATTGTTACACTCAAGTAGAGATGCAATAGCGTATGTCAATATATTTTATACACACATACATATATATGTACATACTTGTATGTAATTTACTTTAAAATAAGGCTATATTTTAGCTTCTGTTGCCATATGCAGCGTCTATTGATAGCCATATTGATATGGAGTCATTATTTGTTACATAAATTGTAGAACAGCCTTATTCTTTAAAATGATTATGCTGAATAGAGTGAATATTGTGTTTTGTGCAATTTTACTTAATTTTGTTCACATTCCTATTGATCAAATTGGCGTTACAATAACTTCTTTGCATTTAAGGCCATTCAATTTTGCGATTTTATGAATTCGTTTTCAATTTTGAGACAGTTTAATTTATTTGATACGGAAGTGTGGTCTCACACATGCTGATAGCGTTACAATATTTTTGATCATACTGAGTTATGCCTATGTAATAACGGAAATAACTCAGTTTGAATACTTTTGTTTTGATATTCATGTATGAAATAATAAATATATTTGTACTGTAGAATATAAGTAGTCTAAGCAAAAAAAAAAAAAAATCGGAATATTAGAATTTATGCCCCATCCAAAAAATGTATAACTCAAAAATAATTTTTGCTCCATCAAAAAAATAAATGAACCTCAAGCATGTGCGGTAGCGATTGCAAACCCAAGCTAACATTTTGGATGCGTGCGACCCACCATCACTTACAGAGTCCAAACAAGGTATAGAGTCATCGGCACTAAAATTGCAAGAATCCATAAACCAGCATGTGCGGATAATCCAAAGGTCCTAATGCACCTGATCGCCATAGATCTTTGTACGGGACAGACAGCAACCATACATACTCTAAGGCAAGGTGGTTGTAGATTCACCCGATCCAACGGAAATGGAAGTTTGTTCATGTCGTAAGGGCGACAAACTAAATCTGTGACAAAAAAAAAAAAAAAAAAAAAATTCTAATTCTGTAACATTCAGCAAAAATTCCACTGTCATTTTATTTTCTCGCTAGAAATATAATAGCGGTATGATACTCAAAAACTACTGCTCCACAGTCTACATGAACGGATTGGACTGTGAGGTCAGAGGAGTTTGATTAGCTAGTTCGTTTTGTAACGGTCTTTTCTGAGAGGCCCAGAGACTTAGGCCAGAAGAGCACGTTGTACTATAATTATAATTAGGCATGTACTATAATAATAATTATCGTAAGCGAAATATAACCGATATTAAAGTTGCCGCCTCATCCGGTGGTTGAAACCACGACCTACAACCCAGAATAACAATTGCACTACGGCACCCACAATAGGTGTACGTACGCCTACTTAATTTAACGAATTAATTTTAATTAATTAATTCTTAATTTTAAGAATTGTCAGGATGCGATAATGGCGCTTTTCTCGATCATCTCAACTTCCAACCTTGTTAAGCAAAAAAGAGAAAGCCTCCAGATGGCAACATATCAGAACATAAAGGGCAATGAAGTGACGGATGAGGTTTCTCAAGCAAAATCCTATATCTTTGATATAGGAATCTCAGACTGAACTCAAACACCTTTGAGTACCGTCAAGAGTGAGATTTCCATCAAAGATGGACTGGCAAGTTCAGCAGAGCGCTATATTTAAACTAAAAAGCTAAAATCAGAATCATTAATTAGCAAAAATTAACGTAAAAATTGGAAAAATGCATCACTGACTTCTGACCAATTGAAAAACTTGCAACCAAAATGCACAGCGCGCACAATCATCTGTTGCTAAAGTTGCAAAAACCGGAGGAGAGAGAAATTGTGATTTCATTTCTCTGGAAATGTCCATCTCTATGGAGGGCGAAGGTGAGTGTGCTGGGAGCCCAATATTCAATAACCCTAAGAGGTATATGAATGACCGGAAGTTGTTTAAATTCACTGTAGAAGAAAATTGAGATTGATATGATTTTACTCTGTATAACATGGAAACCATTGGTTCCGTTCATTATCACTCAAGGTGTAGTTCTTCGAGATATAGACTGTCCAAGATTTGTTTCTCAACTCATTCCAAAGTTTAAAGATCCACAGAGTCAATGTCGAATTTTTGCGAAATAAAAGTCAAATAAAACTAAGGTACTCTTCTCAATGACATCGAACTCTATCAGGAAAAAGGTGGGTGCCAATTTCGCAATAGGTTCGTATAATTTTGATGTGGTCAGTAACTTCAAATATCCTGGAGTTAATATCAACAACAAAATCAACAACAACAACAACCTGTCATCTGAAATCAGCCAACGAATACTGTTAACAAATCGCTACTATTGCTCCCATCAAGAGCCGCCTGCTTAAACGGAGCACTAAGGTGTCCCTATACCGGAAGCTAAAAATATACCCTGCCTGGTATACGGAAGTGAATCATAGGTCGTCAGTGAAGCAGATAAGCACAGTTTGTTGGTTTTTGAGAGGAAAATCGTGCGGAGAATTTTCGGAGCAATATATGACAACGGGGTTTGGAGAAAGAGATACAATGATGAGCTACAGCAATTATATGCGCACCCTCAGATGGACAGGTCACGTCATGAGAACTGACAATTCCTACCCACCGCAACAAATTCTTTTTGGAAAATGCCACACGAGAAGAAGAAAGGGGCGTCCACGCCTGAGATGGATAGATGGAGTCGATGACGACGCCAACTCCTTGGATATACAAGCGTGGAGATCGCAGGCGCGGGACTGTGAAAATTGGAGGCAGGCGAAGAAATTGCAGCAGGCGAAGATCCGACATGGAGTGTCCAGTCGAAAATGATGACGATGAAAGTCAAATGAGGCTAACAACGACGGAAAAGTGTAAAGCTGACGAGTTAGAAGTTTTGTATTAAACCATTTTTCGTAAACTAGCCATGAATAAAAATTCGCTCCAGTTCACCAAGCTAAAAAATCTCGGGGTTGTTATAGTATATGTTTATCGATAGTCGTCCTAACTGAAAAATTGTGGACCCTTCGAATAATATTTTGTGATTCTATTCACAGGCATTCGTGTACCGTCTCTCGATAGTGTTAGGACTGACGCACTTACCGTGATATTCAGTGCCTTCAACACACACTTGAACTTAATATTTATATATGTTCCAATATAAAAACATTTAGTAGTGCATACTTTGAATGACTTACAATATAATTACATGCAATATTTCGAAAAAAGAAATTCATCTTAACAAAAACATTTAAATTTGTTACAATAAATTTTCAGAATGAGAATAAAAAGAAGACCTTAAGCAATCTCGAATAACTATAGCAATAAGTATAAATAAATCTATATAAGTATAACAAAGAACAAACTGGCAGTCATATGTATATATTTTGTACATACATACATACATATTCGTACGACTCCAAGTAACAGCAACAATTTGAAAATTATTGACGAGAGATCATAAAAAGCGAGCGAGTCAATCTTGTGTCGAATGCACTGTACATGCACGTATACGAATACATATTGTAGTTACCTAAACGTATGTGTGTGTGTGTGCGTGTATTTATATGTACGCACGCTCATAATGGCTTCCTTAAAAAGCGACAAAGTCAACAATGGCAGCAACAACAACAACAGCAACAACACAGGTTAAAAGTGCAATGAAGCGAATGGTGGCGCAAAATAAATAATATATAAAATAAAATCGAATCAAATAAACATAAGAAGAAAATCAAGTCAAGATGCCAAGATCAGCTAAAGTACAACTAAAGTCAAGGTAAAAACAGTTTGTTATTGTTACTTTTGAATGGCAACCATCATCAGTGAGTGAGTGAGTGACTGCGTCATTGCAACATGCAATGGTCATCAACAACAACAACAACAACAACAACAACAACAGCAAGCACACAAATGACAACTAGCAACGGCTGCAGCAACATCAGACAATATTTGCGGATGTAAGGAAGAAGAAGAAGAAACACATCGAATACGCTTTCAAGTGTTGCCGCCGTTCGATTGCAACAATTGAAATTGCTATGTTGTGGCCGGTTCGGTAGACACTAGTAACATAGTATGAATGTACTGCACTTACATACATACATACATATTTGCCATTTCTACATCAATTTCATTCTTTAGTTTACACTTTTCTGTTTTCTTTGAGTTTTTTTCTTTTTATGCTCTCCTTTAATATTCACAACCGTTTTTTTTTTCCACACAACAAATTTTTCAATATAAAAAATGCAGACTTTAGGAATATTTTAATTAAAGTTAGTGTCCAATTTTTAATATTGCAAAGGATATTTATTAATGAGTATGTCACTTTACTCTGCTGTGGCCGTATGACTAATGCGGCTCCTCACAGCGCCACCCGTTTTAGCTATATTGCATAAAAAAGTTGCCGAAATGTATGTATGGAAATGAGGTGGGATTTTGAAGATCACCTTGGATGAGAATTGAATATGATTTATTAATTTATCCTACCACATGTCTCCTCACTTTCTATAGAGATGGCATGTCTTCCAATGAGATGGTAATGGTAATGGTTGTACGGATTACGCTACGGCCTTTATGCACTGCGACCAACTTGATCTATTGTGCACCCCTTCGTACTTAGATATTTAGTATATTTCATGCATCGAGGAATCAGCTCCTTCGGGGGTAGCTTTTGAAGGTTTTCATGTTCTACTAAGTATGAACGTAGGATTTTATGCCTCCTGTGTCCTAGTGCATCACAAGTTGTGATTAAGTGTTCCATGGACTCTTTCTCATCACAGCAGAATCTACAAGTACTTGTGTTAGATATTCCTATTTTGTGTAAGTGTTTATGGCATGCGATGTGACCTGTTAGCGCCCTTTTTTGGCATAAAGGTCCGCCTTTTTATTTACCTTTGTCTCCTTCATGTCCTGGTACAAAGGTCAGAGAGACCTGATTGTGGATCGCCAGTTTGTTGAGTGCATTGTTGCACTCTGTGCGGACTTTTGATGTGAATGTGTAGCTTTTAAGAGCTTTGAAAACTGAAAGACTGACTGTCTGAGAGTACTTTAATTTTGACTTTTTTGGAGTCCTTTATTTGGACGCTTCCAAAATGTCACTAAATTGACCAATATATCTAAATTTATATTCACATAAGTATATAATTTTTATTTTTTAATGTTCTTCAGATTCCTCAAATCATACGAATCTAACCAAGGTGAGTCTATTTTTATTTCCAACGAATATATTTGAGTGATATAAACATCTCCGAAATTTCCCTAAATTGGCCATTCTATCAGCTGTAGTAAAAAGAAATCCATTATTTTTCCAATAGATGGCTTTAGTAATCTGTATCTGGCGTTGTATACGTGCGATAGGGTTATGTTAGATGGCATTAGAAAGATAGGATTTCGTACTAAATAAACTTTTCAGGCAGTTTTGTGATTGCTTTACTCATTATTGTTTGAGCACGCATCAAAGATGGACACCAGTAAAGAGAAAATACGCCATATTTTACAGTTTTTCTTCGATAAAAGCGAAAACGCAAGCCAGACGCCTGAAAATAATTACCGTTCCGGTAATTTTGATGTCAAAAAATCGATAAAATAATGGAAATAGTCGAGTCTGACCTAAATATTGCAGAAAAAACCGTTTGGAACCATTTAAATAATGCTGGATACAAAAAGAAGCTCGATGTATGGGTGCCACACGAAAATCCTCAAAAATTGGTTGTACAAGTCTACTGAATTTCTGATACATAATGGATAATAAGGGAACATATCGACCAAATAAAAGTTTATTTCCTAAAAAATTAATTAAAGTTGTAGTGGCAATATTCGTATAATATACATATACGTAGTAGTATAAGTAATTACCCAATGGGCAAATATACATAAATGTGATTAATAATTTGTAGCGCTGAGTGAAAAACAAGTGGGTGCTTCAAACAATATATTTTAAGTAAGTAATACTTTCTAGAAAGTCCCAAAATATAATTCTTAAATTCATGTGTAGCTTAATAAACTTAAAAATAGTAATAATGTGCAACTTTTTCGAATCGACAATGGTTTTAATAAATCATCGCACCAAATAATCACAAATATATTTACACAAGTGCACGATTCTATTTAGTAGTGTTGAAGAATTATATAAAAATATTTAATTTTGACAAGACTAAGGACAATAAGCAGAATTGTCTACTGGGATATGCGTATGTATACATAGTACTTATGTATAACCGCAAGAGCATTTGATAATAAAAATATAAATTCCAAACATGATGCCACAAAATGTTGAAATGAAATGTGAAAAAACACAAAAAAAAAAAAACACAACAGTAGCAAAACTAAAGTACGTCATCTAGTTGAGTCATTAGTGATGGACAAAAATAAAAATGAAGTTACAATCTCCCACTAGACGAAGAGAATGGTAACGAGTACTTGTCTTTGCAAAAGCATAATACCTAAATACGATGTAAACTTAGCAGTAGTAAAGAGGCGAAAATGAAGAAGATGCTAAAGTTGATGTGCAAAAAAAGTTATTATCTCCATACACACACACACACACCCACACAAAGATGTGCTCGTTCACTGTAAGTTGAAAGTCTCATTAAAATGACAAAATATACTTGCAACAGTTTGGAATAATTAAATATGAGCAGCATATACATATATGCATACATACATAGATAAATAAAAAAAATAAATATGTGACACCTAAAGCTCCAAAGGGCTCATTGGCCGAGTTTCTCTTCCATTACTGTTGTGCGTCTTAAATTTTGGACAATATTAGAAGGGACCTACTTATTTTAGCCGGTTCCGAACGGCAGAACACTTGTGACATCACTTTTTCTGAGCTTTGTCACAGAGTTCTTTAAGAAGCTTTTTCATGGCAAGTTGTTACTGTCGGAAGAATTGCCAATTGCTTGCCGACAGGTGGGTACCGTTCGAAAGAAAAATCTTATAGATATTAAATTTGTTATGCATCAGCCGAGTATTGAACCACGACCTACAGATCAGAAGGCGAACACACTAACCACTGAGCTACAGCACCCACATACATACATAGATATGTATATGTATTTTAGTATAGTAATACAAACATACGTTCAATGAAAGGATATGTGTGCTTATATACACAATTTCTCCAATGCATATAGCATCATTGTAAATGATTTTGCAATGCTCTACAGAATAATTGCTTTTGAAATGAAGTTATATTTGTATGATGATGATAAGTAATTATTATATATCGAATAAATCATATAAAGTGTACACTTGTCAATGTTGCAACTTGATGCCACAAATTCCATTGTAGAAACTTTGAATTATCATACATAGTAGATGCATATATGTATGGTCATACAGGTGATACTAATATAAAGAAGAAGAAAAAAGTTAAATGCTCTCTTTATTGTTCTATCTTTTCTTTACACAGTCACACACACACACACACACACACACACAAACTTATGTACACATGTTGCGTCAATTAATTTAGACGATGTGTTAATGATACGGCAAAGTAACTTTTCAACTTAACAGCAACAGTAACAGCAACCACAACAACAACAACAATAGTAATAATAATAATAGTAGCCAATACTTATAATACATACATACACACATACATACATATGTACATACTTGTACATACAATACATAGAATATAAGTAAGTGTACGATTATTCGGTTTGGTTTGGCTTGTGCTTGTTGTTAGACACACCAAATGAATATTGATAAATGGGGCGTTAAAGTGGGCGTCAAATAAATACTTACACATAAAGTATACTAACAACAACAACAACAATAACTTGAAGAGAAAATTACTTTGACAAGTAATTCAAATAAAAACAAAATATAAACAATTTACAAGCTTCAATATTGGTCATATGTGTGTGTGTGTGAAAGAAGTAGAACCAGTAAGTAAGTATATTAAAACGCAAGAATTAAAGAAGTTGTCAATCGTAATAGCGTGATATGTAGGCGTGAAATATTTTTGAAAATCAACAAGCAAGTTAATACTCATACAAGATAGATGAACACAATAAAAATAGTATAAACTGTGAGAAAATGCTTAAGGCAATTCATAAACAGGTTCATATATGTGTATTTTACAACAAATTTAATTCAATTACACGTGCAGATAGTGGTTTGAAGTTAGAAAGCAAAAAACTAAAGCCACTAGTATCATTGACTTTTTCAAATTCAATACATTAATAATATGGTAGAGATATTCAGTTGTGACAATTACACAGCAGGTGGTATGATAAGTCTGGCGAAATTCGAATTGCTTACTTTATCTGGTTAAAAGTATAGGCCACGAACCCTCTTAAAGTGTGCTAAATGGGGATTAAGTAAATTCGGGAAAAATGTTGAGAAGTAAAAACATGGGTGTTTCTGCAAATTTCAATCCCTATAGTCAAAAACTGTGAGCGGTGAGAGCCATTTTTATATGTCAAAATGTTAATTTTGTAGAGAAGCCCCTCTAAGGATAGGAAATAGAAGTTAAGCATGTTCCATATATATTCCAAATATATTTTGGAAGAAAAAAATATATTTTAGGTCAGTCACCTGTAGAGATGATTCCTGGTTTTCGGTTAGAAAAATAATTCACATTCCCAGAATATTTCCATAAGCCAACAATGGTTCAATACCGATTTCGGCCACACTTGTTGGCCCAAAATATAACCCCGCTCATACATTTTCGCTTCATAGAGATCTTGCAGAATCAATTTTGCCTCCAAAAATATTCTCCTTATCCTTGTATGAATGCAATAACGCTATTTTTAAATGACAGTGATACTGCGCACTTATGAAATATGGATTTGGCTCTTATTAAGAAGCTGGAAAATGGCCAAATGGAAGCTACATTGGAATGATTGATCCGAATTGCAATTTCGAAGTGTCACGGAATCTTTATCAAAACAAACGCTTGAATTTTGCCAGAATCGACGCGTCATACGCTACTTGGGATAGGAACAAGTCATTACGGCATCTCTAGATGTTTAATTGTCGCCAGAACTTTTGAAAGAAGTTGTAGATAATTGTAAAAAAAAACTGTGAGGTGGGCGCTCAAAGTCTTCAGTCCAACACTGTATGCATCGATTCAATTCCATTTATTTGCAAATCAAAGTAATTGCCTCAAGAGATCGAGCGAAAACTTTTGTAGGTAAACCTTCTCAGAACTTTTTGAATAGAGCTTTCTTAAATGCTTTTTATAGTAAATTTTCTCTCTAGAAAATCAACAGAAAACAAAGAACAGAAGAAGAAATGATTTATACGATTTTACCAGACTTATCATAGCGCTTATCTTATCACCCTCATATTAGCAATTATAAGATAAGTAACTTTTAGGAAGTCGAACAATTGAAAATGGTAGTAAATTTTGTCTTTTGACGTGTAAATTTATGTTATGAAGGAAGAAAATCATAATATTGCCTCAAGAAAGCTATGTACGTATCGTGTTACAACCAACGAATATAAAACACACTCTAAATGAATGACATTTTCAATTTGTAAGCAATTTGAACACTTCTCTCCAGTAGTAAGTACATTCTCAATATGACAATAAGAGAAATACAGAAAGAAAAAAGTAACTTGTCACCATTGTAGAAATTGTACTTTTTAGGCCTTTATTACATTACAGTAAATTTTAATTGCACCTAATTTCGCAGAACGATACTGGGAAATTTTCTGATAAAATAGAATAAGGATCTTTCTACCTTTACAAATTAATTTGTGAATTTTAATGAAATACCACAAAATACTAAATTATAAGTAAGCAAAAAAATGAAGATGCAACTACAACATTCCAATCGATTGAATGTATTATACGGCAAGTTATTCGTTGAGCAACATCAGAATAAACAGTTAGGAATTTTTCTACTAAACCTTATTTCTTTACTTAACAAAAAAAAAACAAATACAAAAAATCCAATGACTAACTCTGAAACAGTAGCTTAATGGCTCACATTCCATTCGTTTCAGCACAAAAACTGTCCCAGACATAACGAAATTTTTATGCCAATCAGTATTGCTTTTTTTTTTTGCTACTACGATCTATTCAAATTTTTACTGCAGCAAGCATAACTACAAATAACAACAACAACAAGAACAAACAGTAGGATTCAATAATATGTTATGTTCGATCATCATCAGCCATCACCATAGGCATCTGCATCATCTTCAATAGCAATGTCGCGTCGCTTTGAAAAACATCATTGGCATTTAATCACAAATCCAAAAAGTATATAAAAACCATGCATAGTAAAAGACTGTGAAATCAAATCGTCATATCGTCAATGTCACATTATATAAAATTTATTTAGGCAACATTTTGAATAATAAAAAATCAAATGAAACAAATGCATAATACTACAAGGTTGCCATATGTGAAACAATAATATTTTGAGAATTCTTGAAAATAGCATTTGGAATATATTGCTGCATTCATAGGGTGTTACCATGCTTGCAATACCATTCAAGTAAAATTAGAATCTATTGTGTAGCGACTCTTAATTCCGTCCAACATTGGAGTAAGTTTATTAAAGTTTAGATGGCAAATTATTACTGCCAGAAAAAAATAAATGTTATTAAGTAATTTTTTCTCATAAAAGATTTCAAAACAGCTATGTAAAAAGCTCTGAAAATAGTTCCTCATTCATATCAGGTCTTGAACAAAATTATCAACATTTTCTGCCTTTTTACTTGAGGCATTCTAATACAATATCTTACAGGGTATCACCGAATTAATTAACACTTTGTCATTGTAATTTAATGACAATGAAATTAGAGTACAAATATAAATGCTGTAGGGCATATAAATGCATGTGGCAACTCTCTTAACTTTCGTTTCTCCTTTTATAGAACAATTCTCTTACCAATTGAGGGGTTTTTTGTTATTATTACCATTACTGTTGTGGTCAGCATCGTCAACATTTGTGATTTAAATTTTAGCATTTTACTGCTGCTGTTGTTGTTGTTGTTGTTGTTTGGTTTTTTATTTATACGTCCTTTTTTCTTATTTAACATTTTTTCATCATTATTGTTTACTGTTGTTGCTATTTACTGATTTCATATGTATGCATTTTCAATCATTTGATTTCAAAGCGGCAAAATGAATGATTTGACGAAAAGATGTCAATGAGATCGGTAAAATGAAACGGATACAGCTTGAGAACAATAACAACCGTGTGCCGTGTGCTTTTACGTATGCGCATACATACATATGTATGTACCTGTAGATACCTGCATAGAGTGACGATGGCATACATACAAGAATTAACTGATCACTTGATCCTGCCGACAACAATTTAAATGCGACAAACAATAATACTAACAACAATAGTTGCAAACAGAAGCCACGCCACGCCAATGTTGGCTACTGTGCTTACCGTAAAGCCATGATGATGATGATGCTAATGATGATGCTGGTGGTAGTTATTATGTTTATGGATAATGATGATACAGTTGTGGATAATCATAACGATTGTGCTGTCTACGTTTCTGCGGTTACTTGATGAAAGCGTCAGAAATTGATGGATGTGCATTTAAAGTTAAAAAAGATTTGAAAAGGAATAAAGAAAAACATAATTTTTTGTTTTCATTTCAATGTCTTTCACTTGCCTTTTTTTTCTATGTATAGATTCATTGCTGAAGATAGCTCTTTGAGAATTGCCGATAAAAGCTTTAAGGTCGTTATTGTTATTATAATTATAATTATTATTATTATTACTATTATTTTTATTATATTTATTATTATTACTATATGATTATTATTATTACAACATTGTTGCTGATGACAACTGCAATGACAGTTTTAATTTAATTTCAGCATAAATATATCTAAATATGTTGAGTTTGGGTATAGTAGAACGAAGTAATCAATTCTTGTAATTGAATTTTGAATGAAAAGTTAATAACAATATAACAAACATAAATAAAAATATTAATATGGAAATAATAATTTACTTAGAACTCTCTCAAATGTATTATACATACCGCAGAGGCTCGTTCGACATGTATTGCGACGAATTAATTCCCTTTTTTTTTTTTTTTTTGTATTGTCGAAGAGTTCGACTAATCGATTTTGTAGGTAATGATAATCGCCTGATGACAGGCCCTCACTACATGGCGGATGCTTCAAATGAGAAAATACACAAGCTCCCGCAGTTTCTGGTGAATCACAAGAGACTTGTATGGCTTGGGGTTATACTGATCGAACACAACAATTCTCCTGCTGTCCAATTTTAACAACTTATATTCAATCACCACTTTCAAACCGGCATATTTTTGACAGCAGATATCGGAAATTATGGTTTGACACTATGAAAGCAGCTCATAGTAGATGATTCCTTTCCAGTTCCACCATAAGGCACCTTCCACCTTCATGGCTCTTAGACTAATATTGTTATGATCCATTTTTTATTCACAGGAAATACTCGCTTAAAAATGTGACGATTTAATTTAGGTAAGATGAAAATTTGATCCAACTTTTGTTCCACCAATCGAAAAACTAATGATTTTCTTCATCACCAACATGATATGATTCAAAATAGTGCTTTTAAATGAAGCAAGCAACATTTTCCTTCTAAAGAATCACAAATCTCTGGTCGGACCGGATGTCCCAATCGAGTTGCCATCAATTTGATCTATTGGACGATTGAAAAACTGGTTGATCCCCCGACGTCTATGAGCTCGTATTGTGTTGATGGAGAATTATACCTTACACAGGACTTGTTTTCTTATTATTTGTTTGAAAATTTGACCAGCTCTCCTTGGCATTTGCAAGCCATAGGTTTTTACAATTAGAGAGACCTCCCCTCGGCTGATCCAAAATAAATCACATGGTTTACTCTGAGCTCTAATTAGTTTGAGCTGTAGGAAATTGTTAATCAAGATCCAGTTATATCACAACAGACCTTTGATGGGTTAAGCACATCCTCGGAGCATAAAGACTATGGAGAGTATGAAGAATTCTAAAAAAAAACAGTGAAACATTTATTCAATCAAAACAGTTTCATCAGATAATTTAAGTCGAAATAGCAAACTCAGTCAAAACATATATCCACAACAAATGGCTAAACTCTACAATGGTAATGTCCTTTATCGCAATACATAACCAATAAAATTCATAAGTACTTAGGTGTATGTATTTATATACCGAAATACGAGTATGTTGCATGCAACACGAATAATTGAATTTTGAATGAATAATGTGTAATATGTTGAGAACTAAATGACTGACAATTTGTTGTTTTATTGGTCAGTCAACACTTTGTACGTACACACTTTAACGAACAACACAACAAATCAATGACTTGATGGGGCAGTAAGCAACTATTCAATATTGCATGTTGCATGTTTGAAATATATATTGAAAATAATTATCAACGAAATAATATAAAATAATCATATCAATATATACTCTTGAAATATAAAATACGTAATCAACATTATTTCTACTGGTCAACATGTCAGCCAAACAGCCAAACAAATAACCATAACACCAAACAAAAAAATGCCATAAGGAAAATAATCAATTTTCAGTGAAACGGAAAATTGTAATATTCAATACCTACCTATGTATTGTATTGACTTGTTGGGCGCCACTTGGCTTGGCTCAATTGAAATGCAAAATTTCAATGCAAAGGTACATTAATATACATACATTGTACATATGTATGAATGCAGCAAGGAATGAATGAACAAACGAGCCAATCAGCCAACCACACCCCATATCATGGCATTTATTTGGACAAATGGTAAGACAAGTTTTCGCATTTTCGTTCCATAATATATTGTAAAGGAGAAAACCACAAATTAATTCTTTGCATATTGTATAAATTAAATTTGTTTACAACACACAACACACAATCACAGCCACGCCCCATTTGTTTAAAGTTTTAGCATACTATAGCATAGGAGCCCACGGCCAGAATATAATTGTATGAATGCATTTGAGTACTACTTATACATATGTATATAAAAAGGATCATCTTACGCTTAATTATAAGTTATCACATTTCCATAAGTTCGATCGTTATATATATATATATATATACACATACTAACAGCAAGTACCTCCAAAGCAACTACGTACAATGCTCATTTCATATTTTGTCATTTCTTCGATTTTTTTGCTACACCTCTCTCCCTTAGCTGGCCTTGGCTTTAATTGTCGGTTGCACATAAGACTATTCGATGATGATGATGATGATGATGATGATGATAATGATGATGTTATGCTATGTGTAATAAATCAATATGCCAAAGGGCTTTATTGAGAGCCATTGTTGTTGTAGTTATTGCATGTATTTAATATCGCGTAAATTATTACCATTTATATTCAACGTTCGATCTGCATCTGTTACATTGTCGTATATGTTGAAAGAGAAATCCTTTTGCATTTTTAAAGTTTCTGCATGAATAATTTGAATTTAATAATCATTTCAATTTTAAAATATAAGATCGCGTTGGACAGCATCAATTACTTAGTGGTGGATTTAATAGTCTTGAAAGAAATGATCGCTGTATTACAGTGATTAGTATTCTAGATTTTAGTCATGTCTGCAGCTACTGATTCAAAGTGTGTCTACAAAAACTTATGAGTATTTTTTTGAAAATCAATCTCATAGTGTATGAGTATAGAAGAGAGCTTCAAATTTCCGCGACGGTAAAACTCTACTGTACAAGAAGGTTGCTCGATCTGCACTAACTAACACACATTTAATTTAGAAGACACTCAGATTAGTTTGAGGAGGAGTAGTATGTTATTGGGTTATATTTTTTGAATCATTCTTAAGGGGATTACGTGCAGTAAAGACGAAAGAACTAAAGATGAAATTACGCGAATTAGTATTCGAATTGCTTTCACGTTCAACATCGTCTGTTTTCCGTTTCTGAACCTCAAGTAATTGCTCTCTGAAAGGTGATTTGATTGCGACGAACGGTGGTATGTGCAAAATTTTTTAAATCTTAGACTAAGTTCGATTTGTATTAAAAAAAACATTCAAAAATATAATGAATTTCACAAACAAAAATTATGTTTTCTTGCTCTAGGTTAAAGATATATATCATATCCGGTCAGTCCATAAGTTCGTGCGTTATTTTTTCAATAGTTTCACAATATTCGTTTATTCGTGGGAGATAAAGGAACTATTTTTTTTTTCTCTGATGTATTGTGCATTCAACAAGGGATTTTAATCGCAGATAAAGTACGCGTTGTTAAAATATAAAATGGAATCTTCGAAAGTGTATTTTGTATTTTTTTTTTTTATAAAACTGAAAAAAATGCAACAATTGCTGCTGCAGAAATAAACCCATCCCATGGCGAGAATATCGTGAGTGTAAGGACTGCGGAAAAGTGCTTTTCCAAATTCCGAAGTAGTGACTGTGACGTTGAGGATGCCCCACGCTTTGGTCGTCCTGAGCTCTTAAACTCCGACACCGTGCTGGAACTCGTGGAAGCTGAGTCAAGTTTAACTTGCGATTATCACCTTTTCCGCGGACTTCAGTCTCATTTAAGTAATAAAAACTACACCTCAAAAGAAGCTATAAAAAGGTATATCGACGCGTATTTTGGCTCCAAGGATAAACAATTTTTTGAGCAGGGAATCAAAAATTTGCCCAAACGTTGGGAAGACATATTGAAAACTTTTTTTTTTTTTTATTGATTTTAAAACCACCTAAGAAAAACGCACGAACTTATGGACTGACCTGATACAACCCTCTTGCTCTGACTATTACTATTATATTATATACTCGTATAAATATTTTATTTGAATATAATAACTATTTGCAAATATTCACATGGTAATTTCCTGTGTTTTGTTCATTTATAATTTCTTTTTTCATCTTTTCTTCTGAATTTCTATTTTGCAAATAATTTAAAATATCCATAGAGAATACTCTAGTGGATATGTCGTACGTACATACTGCAATGACTTGGCAAGAGTCCAGTAACAATAAATAAATCACATGTATAATTGCATGCTAAAATATATTCATTTACAGTAAATGATCCTAATAACAATGCAAATTTAAAATCAAATATGTAAGTGTATTTGTAATGATCATTGAACGTTAATGTCAAATTTACAATTATAATAATTTGAAGAAAATTCTAAAAATGATTAATTATTATTTCAAAATAAGTAAATGTTTTTTTTTTTTTTTGAAATTCTTTGTTTTGGAATGTGAAAAGAAAAAATTGATGATTTGCACTTTTTTTTTTGTATTTTGCATTTATTGGGTATAGGTTGTTAGGACCAGAATTCGAATGTGCCACATAATTTGGATATTAAATAGAAAGAATAATTTGTAGGTAAAATCATAAAACTGGTTTATCCTACTGGAGATAGTTTTAAAGCAAATCCAGAATTAATGAAAAGATAATAAAAATAGATATTTTAGTCATTAAATTTATTTTGTGATCTTCTTAGTTGTTGAAATTACATAAATTTTGGATATTTAAATATTTTTTTGGTAAATTTTAATTGCAGATTCCTCGAACATCAAAATCTTAAGATCGAAATTTTTTGAAGTTCTCCTCCATTACCGAACTAGAACGATTCACTTAATGGTAAAAAAAATCGAAAATAGTCGAAAGGAATAATTAATACACCGCAATGATTTTTCAATAGGAGCAATGTCTAACACAACGAAGAACCAAATTTGCCCACACCTGATATATACTTATGCATGGATGAAAAACTCATATATGTATACAAATGAAATTGTATTTTAAAATCACCATTTCTATTTGAAAATAAACCAAATTTGCAATTCATGTGGAAAATAATTACAAGGCGTTGGTTGCCATTTACGTAATGGAATTAATGCGACAATATTCAATAGAAGCAAAAAAAGAAAAAACAACATGGAATTTTTGTCGTTAGTATCACAATCAGCGCCGTCATTACAATCAGCATGCAAACATTATAAATAAGATACCAATTGGTAAATGATGATACCCAAACGATTCAAAACTCAATTGAAAAAAAAACAACCAAAAAGCAAATAAACGGCGTGTGCGACCCGTGAGCACCCAATAATGTTTTTTTATAAAAAAAAGGAAGAAAAATTATCATTATAATAATAAAAAAACGCATGTCAACCACCCTCTGCTAATTCTTTCTCTTTTTTTCTTCTATATCTCATTCACTCTATTGCCCGCTTTGCACGTCGGCAATTTGTGCGCCTAATTTGAAAAGGGTGCGTTGTCCTTCGTGTTATTTCAATAAATGCGATTCTCTTTGTAATCATTGAATTCATATTATTGTCATTATATTATTACGCTGACAATTTCCTTTTGGTGTAATTTTTGAGATATGCGTGTGTGTATGTGTGTGCATGTGTGTCATCTTGTCGTTCTTTGTGGAGTTAAATTTCAGTTTATAGATATTTCATTTAATCTATGCACGACATAAAAAAAGTTTCGTTTTTTTATACATATTCTCTTTCTCTCATTAATAACTGGCGCTGGTGAGGGCGTTGGTGAATGTGATGACGGTGATGACGATGATGATGATGGTCCTTTACTCAATTCGTCTTCCACTAACCACATGCACTATGTATGAAGGGTGAAAGCCCAAAGACAAACATTTATGACGGACGCGTGTTCTGTGGTAATTTTGAATCGTTCAATTGTCGTGAGAAATCGTCTTTTTTCTTTATTTTGCCATCCTTCTCATTATTCTATTTGTAGTAGTAAGTAACTACATATTTGTGATCGATACCGGCTACCATTTGCCGTCATTTAGCGTATTAATTGTCACAAAATAATAGAAACTACAATGCACTATAGAGCTTACCTAGAAATAGGAAGATTGCCTGTGCGAGTAGTATGAGAATGTTGAAGGAATATCGCTTGAATATTGTTTCCGATTATCACATTTCATTTCATTTCATTTACTCGGTAATGTCCTTTGAAATTATTATATTGCATTCGATATATATTTGTTGTTGTTGTTGCTGTCATTATATTTATGTATATTGATATTAGATTTCAATTTCAAATTGCTTTTTAATACATATCATACTATTTATTAACAATTTATTATGACAATTTAATGCGTAGGTGTGTTCCATGACACTAGCAGCACCTATAATTATTTATGTTGACATTATTAAAATGTGGTGTGCTTATATGTAAGTGACTGAGTGCACAATAAGCTTAGATAAAAAAAAATAAAAATTTTTTTAATATAAAATATTTTAAATTTTATCAGATTTTAATAGTTTGAAATGGACATTCTGTACTAAAAAAGAAATTCTCATTATTTTGATTGGTTTGTAGGTTTGTAAAGGTTATAAAAGATTAAGGTTAACAATTTTGGTTTCATCGACTCAGCTAAAGTATTATTAATACTAAATATGACCCTTGCATACGTAGCTCCGTCATTCAAAATGTCAATACAATCATGGAAATTTAAAAAGTAAACCAGTACTAACGGGCAGATAGGTTTTGTAGTACTTTTGTTGGGGTTGAAAAGGAATCACCTAGTATGAGCAGCAATAAACCATAAATTTCAACCTCTACGTTCAATAATTGAAACTAACGATTGAGATATCGCCAGTCAGTCGTCCTATTATGCCCACTTTTAAGAAACAGCTTTAGTATTTGCGTTCTTGCTGATTTTATTTTTTATTAATTACATGAAGATTGATTTCAAATACTTTTTCTCCGTTCATCAACCTCACAGACCACACACAGAAGTAGAAAAGATGAATGAACTAATTTTATATATTAAATATCTCATTAAATTAATCACATGAATTTCAATCATTATACTCAAAAGCATTATTTCCATATTATAAATTGCATCAATTAAATGAGGCACCTTGTACATACATTAATATTTTTATATTCACATTTATTACGATGTGTAAGGTAGGTATTAAAAATCACCTCACCCAATATATGTATGTATGTAGTAAGTAATAAAAAATTGTTTAGATTGAAAATATGAAAGAAAATTTAAATAAAAAATGCGTTCATTTTGCTATGCAATTTTTAATTAGCACTAATTGCATAGATAGGCACTCAAGTAATAAAAACCAACAGAAGAACAACAACACATATTGCAAAAACAACAAAAATAGTGATTAGATATTAAAAATTCGTAGGTAAATGAGCATATGCATACAAACTGACTCGTATGTAAGTGTATGTACATTCTACTTTAAATAATGAGTTACGCATGCCGAACATGTACATATTGTATAACACTTGCAATAACTAATAGAAACGTACACGTATGTACACATCTACATATATATAACATACTAGTTACCATATCTACATGTACTCTTATATACCAACACAACATAATATACATTAGACATCACATGATCAACAACAATAAAAAATAACATCGAGGAGGCGTAACCATTAAATATCACTAATGCACACGCACCCACATTCTCCTTTTACATTTTTTACACTCGCATCGTATTTGGCTAATGAGAGTATTGTATGTATGTATGTACTTATACATACAAATATTTATTCTGTGTAGATGATTCATTCATTGATACATGCCAATAGAAAATTATATAACAATTAGTCCATCAATATGCTTTATAGTGTTGTGCTTTACCCTACCAAAACCCTACAAACAATAATATTGAAATATTTACGATTCGTCACAAGACAAAAAAAAATCTCAACAATAGCTGACAATTTCTTCTGAATTTGTCAGAACACAATATACGAGTAGCTGACTAAAACAATCTTTCTGAATGCTAGCGTTCAATGCTGAAGCAATTTGACAGGCAGTTGTAGCAAATTGGCGTCTCTGGTAGCGACCAGACTCGTAAAGCTACATATTACTCCACGATGCATTTCATGTTTTTTATCAAAAACTGAATCTAGCATCGCGCTTAAATGTGCGCTGTAAACATATTCGAATGGAATTTGCCTAAGATCACATTAAAACTGAGTGATCTCAGAAAAGGTAGAACATCGTATTATAAATTGAATGGTTTGCACGATAACTTTAATGTAATGTAATAATGTTGATTTATTTCAATGAAATTTGGAATAAGCTTTACATAATCTAACAGCACGGATGGGATAGGTAATGGCCATGATCGGTAAAATTCCACTCCTACAACGAGCAATAAGAAAAAACTACACTGACCTATTTTAAAAATGTTTAACCCTGATAACTTGCTTAATATTTCATATCAGACAACAATATTTGCCAAAAATATTATTATGATAGTGCGGAGATATTTTGTATGAAATGCGAAAGAGACGTGCACTATTTCTTGTAGCTTCCATACAAGTCGAGAACTCTTTTTTTCATTTTATTCTCATAAGTTACACAGTCCTCTACTTTTAACAGGAACAATACTATAATTACAAAAAAATCTACAAGAAATGGGCGAACCACGCCTACTTGTTAAAGTCTTGAAATTATTATTTTTATTTAATCTCAAACCGCCCTAACCTATATAGTCTTCCGTATAGCTCAATCACACATGACATTCGAATTAATAGTGCGGAAAGAAATAATTTTACAAGAACTGAGAAAATTTAAATGATTAAAATTGTAAGCCCATTTTTCTGCTCTGGTCGACGGCCAGTTCGTATTGCATTGAACCGAACAATTGTAGCCAAAATTAATTCAATTGCTACAACCCTTACTCGTAACATGCAGACTAGTTACACGATAACTAGCACATGCCCACAGCACAGTGTTTGATGTAGATGTGATATGCGTATGTAGCTATTTATATACACACATACAAACTATAGGTATTTATATGCCCGAAGATCTAATTAATCACTAATTAAAGTAAATAACAAATTAATGTAAAATATTTTAAAGAAAATTTAACATTAACAATAATACGTAACAACAACAATAGCATTATAAATATGGTACAATATAAATATTTAATGAAATTAAATGCGCCTTGCTTCATATGTGTTGTATATTAATTTTATACATAACATTTGCAAAACATGTACTTACACACAATACATACATATATCTGTAACAGGTTAAAATGCATATCTAATTGATAAACCTCTTTTTTTTTGCACTTAGAACCTATTCATATATTAAACAGAGTTGACTACAAAAAGGGATTGATTGAGATTATTGGTAGAAGAAATATTTAGCATTCAAAATGATCAGAAAAAAATTAGTAACGATTGTATTCTATAACTTTGTGTAACTGAATTCTTACAAACGTCTTACAGAAATATCACGATGTGTCTCTTCGTCCCCATTTCCATCAATTTTATTACTGTCTATGTGTACCTGTACATGTACGGTATGTGTCTACAATAAATATGGGCATTTAAAATGTTAGTAAAAAAAATATTATATTATATTACAAGGCATTAAAAATAATTATATTAATTATAATAAAATAGTACTAAAGTTGTACAACATGTAGTATATATTTGTAGCTACATACATATTCAGGAATATGCTATCATAATTGTAGAATATAAAATGTTCTCTCTAATAAAGCTTTATATATATATATGGAATATCCTAGGAAATAATATATAAGAACTAATTATATTATCAAACGAAATATTTTTACAAGTTAATACAACTATGGTGATGCCATTTGAAAGTATAACTGTCTTATAGATTCATTTCACATCCCATGATCCCATGTGAAAGTTCTGTACAAGAAATTTCAAAATGTTTTTGTTTGTTTTTGTTTTTTATTGACTTTATGTTAGTTACAATGTTAAAACTTTGGGAACCAAAGCAATGTTATGTGGTCTTATTTATATAAATAGCATATTAAAATACAATAAATACAAAAAAAAAATATTGTTTAAACACTCAAACATGAATGCAATAGCCAACTTTTTTCTCATACAATCAGATGGCGGAAATACATTGAAATATTTGCAGATTTATTTTAACATTAATAAAAAATTCTTTAAATTAAAATAAATTCTAGTTTCCCTATTCAAAATTCATGAAAAATCCTAAAAATCAGTCTTCTGAAATGAGTTCTTCTCTAAAACATCAATCCCGGAAGTTCAGAAGATCCGTTGTGTGCTCTACGAGGGTAGTCTGAGAAGTTCTCGGACTAACAGAGTTCTAACAGAGACATTATATCTTCAAAATAATATTTATTTTTCTACTAGTCTCCTTGTAAGACTATGCATTTCTTCCAGCGCACCTCCTATCTCCCTAAGTCTCCGTATTTCTCTGCAAAATAATTGTTTATGGAAATGAGAGCCTAGTTATTTGACAAAAATCTCTATTCTTCAAGTGTAACTTTTAGCATAGTGAACGAAAAATATGACTTGTCACAATATCTAGTGAGTGGTCATGCGGTTCAAACTATAACTCGTAGATTTCCGGTGAGGTCTGAATCGTCTGAGTTGTCGTCTAGCACCATTTGATGAATTTGAAAGATGTTTTCGTTAATCGTTGTAGTTTTCTTTACCCAAAAATGCCAAAATACAAAATTTTTTGGATTTGTAAAGATGTATTGCCTTTGAAAAACAAACATTTAGTGACAGCACGATACTCGATTCTTTCCATTTTCACAAAAACGTTCACATTGACATTTTCAAACGATTGTCAAACAACTATTGAGGGTCCAAATTGTCTTTAATTTTGGCAAGTATACAAGAGTACATAGTGTTGAGGTCGGAAACTTTTCAGACCACTGTCATATGTATGTCAAAAAAATTCACATTGGTTTTCTGAGTGAAGTATTATCATCTCGGACAACGAGTTGTATTCCTAATCTACTAATAAATTCTTTCGATTCGCATGTTGAAAAATAAACATGGTTTCCTTTTAAAATTTCACTGAAAGCACATTGCAAAAATCTTTCCCAAATCATAAAATCTGTAATGATGACGTTAGTATAATATTAGCGACATTAAGAATGGTAAAAATGAAGTTAAGCCAAGTGCAACAATTAAGAACCCCATTATTAAATATGCTAACTACAAATATGTATTTCTTAGAGAATTTAAATATGTCACCATAACGCATGCGCAACTTGCAAAAGCTATGCATACCATATACTAGTTGGTACTCATGGTGTGTGAACAATTATTCGTACTCGTACTTGTTTGTATGTATAAGTTTGCTATTTTGTTGTTGTTATTTTTTATGTTTATTGTCATCATTGCTAAGAAACAGCGTCATAATATATAGACAGGCATAAGCGCTATAAAATATCAACATGATAATAACAATTACAATTACCATAATAATAAAAATACGACCAAGTAGGGGGGGGAAATTCGATTGAGAAAAACAAAAACCAACAACAACAGAAATATGGTGACAATGTCACAAGTATAATGATCACAATGATGATATACAATATATTTAACATAATAATTACCATAAATAACTAAGAACTACATACTTTGTTTGAAAATTTCTTTACACTACTATTGTTGCTGCTTCAGCTTCCTTCTCCTCCATTATAATCAATTTAACGCAGTTATGCTCTCATTATGATAGAATGAATGAATGAATGATTTTTATATTAAAAGAAATTTACCTACAAGTAACAACAAGTGGATCAACTTTAATTTAGTCAAATTATATTGTAGTGTATATTTTCATATTTGTTGGCATATTCAAAATTAATTGAATCAATTGACATATGCGTGTAATATGGTTAAGAAAATGCTAATGAGGTTACCAACGGTAGATGAGTATATGTACGAGTATCATGAATGCATACAACTGTATATTTAGGTACATACGTTTTATATATAATGCGTGTTATACGTACATATACTCAAACATACATTCCATTCTTCTTGACATAATGCTTCTCAGTCGGTTATGGTCAGTTAAACACTGAATTTTATTATTAAGCATTTTTTTCGTTCGTCTTTACTTTCCTACATAATGTAATGAAATTAAAAATAAAAATAAAGCAACCACTTGATTTCATAAAAACTAATACATAAATATCTATCTACAAATGTATAAAAAACCAAAAATTTTATAAACACTTGACAGGCTCGACACGCAGCCCAAGTTCACTGATATTGATCGCACAAGTGATTAGGGGCTTTTGCTCTGTATAGTGTACTCCTACATAAGTAGGCACTCGTACATATTCTTGCTTGTTTTGCACTAGATATTCTCATTACTCGTTACACTCTATTCTGCATAATAGTAGCAATAAGAACAACAACAACAACAACAACATTTACCATATCGTTGCCATATCTAGTGATCCTCTAGCTAGATCTTAATAGATCGACAATATTGGCGACGACAATCAACGCGATCAACTACTTACAGCAGCAGCAGCATCAGCTGCATCAGCGTCAAATTAAACTGTAGACTTATGAGCGCATATACTTGTATATAAGTATGTATGTATAATTATGTAGAGGGTGTTTGCTAGCACTCTTAAAAAACCCCTATGGCAATCAAATTAACATGATTAGCTAGTAGATCAGATAGGTTGCGCTATAGTAGAATTGGCATGAATAAACAAGTTACATTGTGGTACCCGTTGTATTAGTGGAACCCCTTTAATTTGCTTAGCCTCATGATCGCCTTGAAGTAGTTTGAAATGTCAGTTGTTCCACATCGAATATTTCCTCAAGTTCTCTATAGACTATCGCACACAACACCAATATATGTGATACTTTTTTCTTGAGGACCCGACCCTGTCGCCGATGAAGTGTTTCACCTTTCGTCCTCATTGTCGCAACTCCTATGATGGCCATAGAGCATAGAGATGATGCTCATACTGAAACTCATACTCATCATAAAATGGTATCAAGTTTTCCCTTGTTAAACCATTCAATAGTGTTAGTTCTGCTTTGGTTTAGCTTGCATCGATTTTATAACTCCATAGACGGATGTCCACCATCTGTTCTTCATCGGGAAGTTCTATTCCTCTACTCCCACATTCAGCCTTTTCAATGCCAAGGAGGTCTTGACATATGAGAGGCCCATACATTCTGGAATTGATAGGAGAATTAAGACGAATTAGCCGAAAGACCCCTGCACCTCATTACAATGGTATAGTATGGCTTTACATGGCCTTCCACCGTTAGCCTTTGAGGATTGGAGAATATAGCTTCGGAACTGCTACTAAAACATCATCCCAGGTTTGGGACAAGCCAAAGAGCTCACCAGACTTAGACATCAACTCCATAAAATGAGTCTATCTGAAGAGACAAGAGCTCGCAACAAAAGGTAACTATAGAGCACGGCCTTCCTCACTCAGTAAGCTTTAACAAAGGATGATGTCTTTAGGAATGGATTTCTTTAGCAAAAATGATCTGTTAGGTGGCGGTGCTTTCACTTTTGGTTCACTGCGCAAATCTCAAGCAAACCACAGCGCTCTTATAGCATAAAATATTCCATAAATCGAAAGCTAACAACCGTTTACACAGTTTTCCTGTCATTTATTTAAATTCGAATGGATGATGCTCTGAAGGAACACCCCATATATATGTATGTCTATTGAGGACCTCATTATATTAAATATATATATGTAGGTATGGATGCACATATACCTAGATGGAAGAAGAGAAATGAAGAAGCATAATTTGATCGTGGTGGTGATGAAGATCAGAATGATTAGGTTGTCGCTGGGACTGTGCGGTGCTGGTGGTGCAGGTTGTATTGCAATGATTTTATTGTTGTTGTTGTTGTTGTTATTGTTGTTTGCACCTACAATCATTGCAAGACAATAAGGAAATACTCAAGATATGAACAGCAGAACAAAAAACCATAAAGTACGACCAGCACCAGCAGCAGCAGCAACAACAGAAAAGATTGTGCGATAAATTTTTCGCTGATCACGTATCGAACGCTTTTTTATTCTGCAGCGAATGAAAGAAAAAAAAAATTGTATTGTATATATTTCTGTTTTTCACTTTTTCCCACTTATTTTGTTGTTTTTCTTTTTGTTTTGTTATTGTTGTATTTTTCAACCGTTTTAATATGTTCTAAAGTAGGCACAATCAACTTGTATATATAGTTATTGCAACTGCAAAAAAGGAGCAAAAACTCAAGAAGTACGATATGTATGTATGTATGTAGAAGAGTAGACAACTGCAAAATACTTGCAATATATTGTATTGTATTATTAAAAGTTGTTAAAAGAAAATGTGTTGATGGTTGCGCACGCGCACTAGCAAACAGCACGATTTCTTTATTTCCATTTTTTATTATTTTTATTATTATTTTTACTTTAATATATATTTTTTATCACTTAACATTTGTACCCTTTCGTTTGAGGAGTTGAAGTACCAGTTTAATTGAATTTAATAATTTGTGTGTAGCTATATCATTTTGGTGTAAAATTTTAAAATCATATTAACAGAAATAAAATCATCATAAATTCAGTTAGAGTTTATACAATTATTTCAATATTTTTGTGTTCTTCATTTATTCAAAGTTATGGATAAATGTATGAGTAGGCTATGTCGTTATTGTCCATGAATAATTTAAGGTTTAGTCATAATACAAAGAGTTGTGTGATACGTTTCGTAGTGAACTGAATGCAAATTTGATACGGCTGTTCTTTTGGATAGTAGAATGTATGTAAGGTATTTCTGATTTCGACTGTCAATATTTTACTTTGATTCACCGAAGATTAATGACTGCTTTAAAATTTAGCATAATTTTCTATATGTAAGGTTGCAATTTCCAACACCAGAACTAAAAATCTTAGTTTCTAATCAATCCAATAACTTTTTTTTCTACACTAGTCCATTGACAGCCATCAGCATACTTCCCGGTTGCTTCCTTTCTATAAAAAATAAAGAAGAAAAAATTTAGAAATGTTTTTATAACAACAACAAATCTTAAGAACAAATATGGCGCTCAACGACAACATCAGATTTATTATCAATACAATTGGCCATTTTGAATTGATGCATAATCTTGCTACATAAGAAATGAATGCAAGCTTATGGGATGGGATGTTAGTGTTGCCAACAACCACATTGCGTTAATTTGCATTTTTTAACATGGCAACTTTGTTTCTCTTCATTCCATACCTCCTACAGCTCTTCGATCACCATAACTTCTGATGTTGCGACCTACTAGAGCTACTGCTAATGTCGTTGACAACCAATCAATCAAGTTTTGCATTCACCACCACAAAAAAGTATCCAGTCAGTGGCAAGAAGAAGGAGATGAAATGATGAAAATGAAATGCAAAAAAAAACATCAACATATGCAGAATGTACAGCATAAATATATGTACATAAATATCTGGTATAGTCGGTACCTACTCGTGTATTCATTGTTGCATGTATGCATAATACAGACAGCAACCAAAGAGATTTCAACATGCAACACATTTACATTTGCAAGGTGCAAACAAACAAAAACAATCAAATAAACATATCCAATGATAGCAAGAATGATGATATTTGTGGCGGCCATTGGATGCCAATACGATGTTGTTGCCATTGCCGCCGCAACCATCTGTCTGTTTGCACTGGAAGTCGCGTATTAGTTGTTTACGAACATTGTTAAAGTATGTACAATATTTTTTATGATGATGATCATATTACTGCTGCTGTTACTTTTATTTTAATCATAATTTATGCAGTCGCAACTGAGTTAAAGCGGTAATAATGTATCATGTGCCGTAGCATAGTGGTGAGCTGTTTAGTATTATGTTCATAAGATTGTCGATCTGACTAAACATTTTCTTAGAGAGCCCATGAGCTTCTGAATGAAATTTTCAAAAATGCCTGGAAAAATGAGACCACAAGAATACTGTTATCTGAAATCGACTATTAAGAGTGGGTCTCTTCCAATATTATCCCCGTTTAATAGTCACAATAGGACTGAAACGAAGTTAGGACATCGTTTCTGTAGAACTCTAATGCCAATTATTTGTTTATTATAATAGCAAGTGTACCCGATAGAAAAATATCCCCAGAAAAATACCTCAAGCAGAAAGAAACACATTTTTCCTTTTAGATAATCCCCATATCCCTGGCAAGTGGCACAAAAAGCACTTCGATATTTAATTCCTTGAAAAGAAATACTAATTTGTTTAAGCTTCTGTTTAAAAACCAAAATGTAGGGATATTCTTGGTCAATGTAACTCGCAAGTAAACTGATCTATGGATTTCTATTTGGTTATAATTGCGTAAATATATTTCAAAGGGACATGGCTAAAAATTATAGGACTTATAGCGATTTTAAATAGATATAATTTAGGCTATTATTGATTAAATGCCTAATATTCTAATATATGAAAATCAACAGGTTTTTTCTGCTTTTCATTTCCTGAGGGATTATGCTATACGTTACAGACATTTATTGACATGAGAAAAGTCCTTTAAGCAATTTCTACGTTGCTTTCGTTTTGTAATGCAACATAAATAGAACCAACATATTGCTGCAACATGTTTCTAATATAGAAAAATACACTCGGTAGTTCCTTGCCTGACGATTCAATGCATTGGCATTCAATATCATTTTGCAAACACTTGGATTGACGAAAAAAAACTATGCATGAACTTAATGTAAGTAGGTATGTGAAAATAAAACAGTAGTCATGATAATAAGTAGGCAGTTAAATTCCTAGAAATATAATGCTGCCAGTTACATTCAATGAAGCAATAATACTTGTACGTAGTGTATGTGTACCTACTTGTCGCAATTACCAATACAAATAATAAGGCCATGAAACAGTATGCTTTTATTTTATGCAATTGTTGCAAATGTACAGCTGCGCATACATACATATTGCTATATGCATTTATCATGCAACTAAAAACTGTAATCGCAACAAATGTTTGCTACTCCAAGCAGTGAGCTAAACCAAGGCACACACATACACGCACAAAAAAACCACTGGTGAGTGATTGAATAATGATGGTCAACAACAAATAGCTATAATTTAATTAAAAAACGATCACAAATTGAATGCTAAACAGTCGTTTGTACGTATGTACATAGTTACTAGCAATAGCAATAGTATACAATTGTGTATTTAACAAATTATGCTTGCTCGATGGTAGCTGAGCATTTAAAATATTTAAGTCATTATTTAATCAAATTGTTAGTGGGACCATTTTTTTTTGTTGATTTTGTTTTTATTATTTTTTAATTTATTTTATGGAATGAGAAGACGAATAACAAGTTATATATTCACTGGCACAAATTCTACATATACATAACATAGGATATAAATGATTTGCGCCGTTACTCGTTATTACGCCCTCGCTCACACGCCAAAATACCGCCATACACACACACTGCTGGATTATTGGAAGTATGAGTATATCTCTCTCTCCCTCTGGCTCTACTGCTATTTCATCAATTAAAATTAAATTAATTTGTATGCTTTCTTACTATTTATTCGCTTATTCACTCTCAAATATACGTACAAGTTAGTGTTGCCAATACCGATGTCCCGGAACCCCGCGATAAATATGTACCAGAGAGATTTCAAGGCTTTTGGAAACTTTTAACTGCTATTTCAAGACTTGCTTTGATTTCATATAAAATTATGTACTTATGAAAGCATACCAGATCAATTATAACTCTTTTACTGCTGTCAATTCAAATAAAATATAAATAAATAAAGTGCCGAGCTTCCCTTCCAGTACTGCTGTGCATGCTAATTTTTTTTTTTTATTGGAAGGGACCTAAAAATTTTTTATTTTTGGTAAATTCGAAAATTGTGTAATACTGTAATTTTTGGAATACATAGATAAAATTTGCCCGATGCAAGCATGTCATTCCTAAACGGTCAAAGCAGTAAGCAGATTTAATTTTCTTTATCTGAAACTTCTTTACCTGAATATATTCTGAGTGTTGTAAAACTAATTATGGATTTATTCTTCCTCTTGGTCATCATTTCTGTTAATTATTATATTTGCAATTCTTGTATGATAAATTTCTTCATTTCGATAAATTGTTTCACTTCAGCACAAAGTAAATGCTCAATAACTTCGAACAACTTGACAAATCCTAGAAATATATATTATGAGAGAATTATTCGAACGGGAATCCCTAAAAAACATGTCTTCAAAATTGTTGATAACAACGTTTATCACAGTCAAGCTTTATTTATAATGTTCTGATCATGATCAAATTTTAAATCAATATATTTTTTATTACAAACAACTTACTGATTTTTATTTTAATATAAAACAAATTTTTTATATTAAAATTTAACTTTATTTTTACAAAAAAAAAAAAAAAAAAAATTCTGTATTTCCGTATTATTATTTTATTCTAGTACCAAGTATCTAATCTTGCGATACCGAAATTACCGATGACTCCCCGAGAATACCGGGATCAACAAGATGCTCGAAAATTGGCATTCCTAGTACGAGTAAATATTGTATTATACATAGTATGTTCATATGAATATCTTATTTCTTGTTGGTGTGGTTTGCTTGCTTGATCTTTTCAATTCGATTATATTGAAATAAATTAAATGTGTTCAATTGAATAATTAGACCTCAACCAACATCATCAATAGTATTACTATCATCATTATCACAATCATTATCATCATCATCATCATCATCATAAACTTCTCTATCATTATAGTTATTGTGCACATTTCATTGATTTTATTAAGGCGCACTTTCCTCCTGTTGTTGCCTTTTATTGTAGATTTTGCAATTACCCCTAGTGGCGCTATTACTATTTATTGTTGTTGTTGTTATTATATTAAGTATTGCCATCATTCGCGTCGTCGTAATCGTCGCCAATTGTCATTTAGGCTCTCATATGGGCGTCATATGGTTACAAGAACAACAACAACAACAACATGAAACATTTGATGAAGAAAATATTTTCGCCTTCACTTGCATAATAATTGTGGGAATATTTTCTTCACATCACATCACATCACATCACTATCACTAGTATATCACATCGTACATGAGTAGTTAATACCGTTACTTTTTGTTTTTTTTTTTATTTTATTGATTCCGATGACAAATTGTATATTTGTATAAATATATACATAGGTATATGTAGTTGTTTTACTATTTGTTATTTGTATGGTGATAAATTTTCATTTAATTTATGTAAACGATACTACGTTACTTGCATATTAGCGGGGGTGTTCTTCCTTTTTTCTTTTTCTAAATTAATTAATTGGGGTTTAATTTTGTCGTTTTTATTTTTTCATCAATTGAGCACACAAAAGCACCAAGATCGGCATTTAATTGATATCGAAGAGGGTAATTTAAATAATGCAACATATGAAAATAGCACAGAAGGGGTTCATTGAGAGGTTAATCGTTTGAATATATATTACGTACTTCAATTTATATTAAGAAATATTGTAACATGAACCTACGTATTTAGTACGTTTATATTACACCACAGCTGTGTTATGTCATATGGCAAAATGAGGGCATTACAGATGGAAGTAAGATGTTCTTCCAATCTAAGCCAATGATATGAATAACATAAAAAATTGCTCTAGACTACGAATACGATGTATCACAGCTTTTAGTTTGCAATTTTATAAATGTTTAACCTAACCTACACTATGGCACATAGAAAAATATGCATACGAAAATATATGTAATTCCTTCTGAGCATGAGTTTAGTGGCAAAGAAATATCCCGTCGAAAAAAAGTTTCACCAATTGCTCCCCACTAACTCAAATAACAATTCATTTTTATATGTCTGGTTGGTTTTGGTACCATATTGCCAATTTTTATACGATCACGTTGAAAAAAGGACGAGAAGCACGATAAAGAAGGTAGGCAGAACTTCTAGTTCAGTGAATTTCATTAAAATTGGGCATAAATTGTTTGCATAACAAAACCTCCGAATTTTGAATATTTTACTATTTAAAATAAATATTTTATCTATATAAATTAATTTAATATTTTTTAATTAAATTGGGACCGATAATAATGAAATTAAATTAAAATTTTTTTTTTAATAAATTTTACATAGAAAACCAGAGTTTTTCGCAATATCTAAAAAACAAAAGCTGATTGATCAAAATGAAGAGTGTATAAATTGCTGCCGAAAGGTAGAGCAGACAGACAAATTTTTTTGTCTAGTTGTATTATTGGTTTTTTCATACAAAATATATTCTGATGAATTTTTTTAATAATGTGTTAGTATATGAGAAGAAATATGTGAAATTTTTCATTTTGACATTTTTGTAGTTGTCACCCAAGAGAATTTAGCTTCATTTGCTGTGTAAACTGTCTCTCTCTCTATCTCACTCATACAGTTTCGTCCCGACATATGGCCTCAACAAATCTTTTACATTGGCTGCAATCCTTCGTAATGACTTTGATTTCCTTGAAAGATCTTCCACTTACACCGCTTTTTCTTCCTAGGCCCCATTCGAAGACTTGCCTACAAGTTTCTGCGAGATCTTTGCGTAGGTTAACCCCGACCAATTTATATTTCCTATGCTGTCCTTCTATTCGAGTGTTCGAGTGTTCGAAAGAAAGATTCTTCGAAAGATCTTCGGTCCTGTTAGCGTCGGTGACGACTATCGTATTCGAATCAACCACGAACTGTACGAGCTCTACGATGAAATTGACATATTCCAACCCATCACTGTTCAGCGTCTACGGTGGCTAGGCCATGTTGCGCTCCGGTGAAAAAGGAGTTTAAAGCGGAAGCCATGCCTCCGATGGAATAACCAGGTGGCGAAAAACCTATCTGCGCTTGGTGTATCTGATTGGAGAAGGCGCGCTCAACACAGAGACGTCTGGAGAGAGCTGCTGAGCTCGCCCGTAACTCGATAACGGGTTGTAATGGCCATATATGATGATTATAATGCTTTCCTTCTATCTGGATATGTTGTTGTTTATATTTACCCCTAAGCTCTTCATTGATTATTGTACTGGTCTACCGCATGAGGATTATGCGCCTCAGGAATTTGTTGTGGAAAACTTGCAGGTTCTTCGCGAGCAACTGGGTATGAAAATCAACAGAAAGGTCCAAATCTTGTTTAATTAAGGGAACATCTTATTAAATAAGAATTTAAGCGAGTTTCTTGTATACAAATATTTTTTAGCCCAATCTAATATTATTTATTCTGATTTTAAATTAATTACATATAATATAATAATGTGATTTTTAATTCAATTATGATGACGACAATTCATAAAAACGTAAAAAATGTAAAATTCCAATCTTTTAATAATACAACTACAATAATTTCATTATCATTACTAATTGTGTTTTCTGTTAAACAAATTTTAATTAAATTCAAGCAACAATAGCAAAAAAAAAATAGGAAAAAGCGATTAAATCGTTTAACAATGACAACGCCATACAATTATGCCTATTATTTGTGATTAAAGTTACAATTTCATTTATTGATAATGCTATTAATAATAAGCAGTAAGCAGTCATATACATATACGTAGTAAATTTATATACTTACGTATCAGTGTTAGACAAATTTTAACAATTCTAATTTTGTGCAACATGACACCATACATAAAGATGTAAGTAGACAACAAATTAAATATTTTAATTAAAAACAAAGCATTCGATTAAGTGCCTCACCATATGCTTGTATGCTTTTCGTTATATGTAGTACTCCTCTATTGTCTTATATGAGGAGGAATACATACATACATACATACAAATAAGTATGTATTGTATTTCAATATTAATATTTGTAAATTTTATGACATTACCGCTGTGAGTGAATATCGACATACACAAACAATAATAATAAATTGCATTTACAACTTACAAATAAACTATGTCATATTATTCGATTGTTGTTTGTGGTCAGAATACTGAGACTAATATTGTTAGCATTAACATTGATGACACATGTACTCCTCGTAGTAGTCAAACACATGCAACAATCGTAAAGAAATGAACAAGCTAAAGAGCGAAATATTTATTGTATTAATTATTATTCTTTATTTGTAATGTATTTGAAATTGTTGTTTTTGTTAGTTAGTATCTATGAGTTATGTACGAGTACACGGATACATTCTATGACAATTTTTAATTACTAATCCGCTAATACACATGTTCACATCTGTACGACTATATTTTGCTTATTAAAATGCGTATATTTAATTATTTCTTTTTGCAAATTGTTTTTTTTTTAACATACATACTTATAAGGTGATTGGATGGGGAACTTTTCCATTTGTACGTAAATATTCCCATGTATTTGTCCTCAATATATTGCTTTTTTTTTGACCTAGTTATAATATCCGTACTCATTACAGATTAATTAATAATATTAATAACGTTCATTTTAATCATCTATACTTGTTGTAAATTATTAAATATTCAATTTCATATTCAATATTCAATGAAATCAATTTCATTCTAATATAATATTTATAAATATTATAGTTACGAATACTGTAGAACTTTCTGTATATATGTACATATTTGTTGAATATTTAACATTGGTTTTAAAGGAAAAACTTAATGAGGCCTTTTTTAAAAATACGTAATTAAATTGATTCAAAGAAACTCATATTGAAAGCCTTTCATTTCGAAAATCAATTGAAGTAATTATTTTCTTATATGATATAATTATCAAAGGAGCTATTCGCAGACCTTTAATTGCTCCTGTGGCTTGGGATATCAACAGTGCCAGTTCTTCATCTTACGAAGAATTGGCCTTCTTCACAATACTGTTTTTGAGAGATCTGAATTCATCCCCTACTTCCAATGTGTTGTTGTAATTATCTACACAATTTCATATACTTTTCAAATTCTATGAATACGTAAATGAGCAGTGAAGAGGAATGACACACCGTCGAAAATTGCAGCTAATACGAGGGCGGTCCCAGAACATAGGAAAATGGTTCTTTATTCCTCAACATAATCTCCTTTTAACTCTACAGACTTTTCTCAGCGATATTCTATAGCTTCCATACCCTGTTTAAAGTATGAACTGTTTAGCTCATTAAAATAGCCATCTACCGCAGACTCCACCTCTTCATTGTTTGCAAATCTTCTACCATTAAGCCCTTTTTCAAATTTGGAAATTTGGAAATGCATCCTGAAGCAATTTGAGCTTGAACTCATTTTGGCCATCGCAATATCGGATGTATGAACTGGTGCATTTTCTCGATGAAACAAGACTTTCTTTTTCTCCAAATACTGCCCTTTTTCTTTAATTTCATCACTTAAACGCTGCAACAAATTAGCATAATACTCGACGTTGATTATTTTTCCTTTTTGAAGATAATCAATAAAATTATCCCACGTGCATCCCAAAAAACAGACGCCATAACCTTGTTTGCAGATGGAACTGTCTTCGCCTTCTTTGGACACGATTCTCCCTTTTCAGTCCACTGGTTTGACTGCTCCATTGCCTCAGGTGTGAAGTGGTGGACCCATGTCTCATCCATGCTTACGAATCGATGCAAAATCTCGGCTTTATTACTCTGAAACATCGCCAAACACTCTGTAGAAAAATCTTCACGACGTTGTTTTTGTTCTATTGTGAACAAACGCGGCACCCATTTTGCACACAGCTGTTTTCTTCTCCAAATTTTCGGTCAATATACGATGTATAGCACTTTTTGAAATGCCTGTATTTTCACATAGCTCACGCACCTTCAGCTGGCGTTCATCCAATACCATTTTGTGGATTTTCTTAACCGTTTCTGTCGTGGCCACCTCAATTGGTCGACCAATACGGTGTTCGTCTTGTCAGCTCGTACGACCTCGTTTAAACTCTGCCGCCCTATAATTTATGGTTGTAAACGAAGGAGCAGATTCCCTCAGAGTAGAATCTAGTTCGGCTTCAATATTTGTTTGACTGACAGCTTTCAAATAAAAGTATTAAATTACATAACGGTGACCAATTTTTTCCATGTTTACATATTCACTAAGGTCGTTAACTTTCGATGGTTCCAAAAATAATACTAAACAACGTGGCGCCTTGAAACTTAAAACATATGTTTTATAAGGTTGCCACTTTTCACCAAAGTATTTTTTTTTTTTCAAACTACTGCCGCCATCTATATGTAGTAGTTCTGGGAGCGCCCTCGTAGAGAGATGTAGATATAGCAATTTGAATCTGTTTAAAAATGAGTATGAAATTGAAGAAAATAATAACTTAAGTATAATATGCTATGATTCACCAAATTAAGTCTCTAGTAAAAAAATTGTTCCGGAATAAATCTTCATGACACATACCTCAAGCCGACTAATAGATTAATGGGAAGAAATTACATATATTTATACTTGAGCTAAAGGGTTGGCACACCACCAAGACCATATATGCCCATATAAATTTCTTCATACATCATATTCATTAATAATATTCCACTAATAATCATCACCTTTACGTTTAGTTATTGCACATTAATGATCATAAAAATATGCTTTATTAAATTCTTTACTTTTGCTTCAAATGATTTTATTCCATTTGATCAGATTCTTATCCTACACTATTACTGCTACTGCTACTGCTACTGCAACTATACGCAATATGTACCTGTAATATTTGTATGAGTAGTTTAATTTTATTTTTCAAATCAATAGTCAATAGTTAACATTCATTTGATGCAATTTTTCACGTACACACAACAGTACGTACACAACCTTATAAAAATCTCTAAACATCGAACATAAAAATGTTTACCACAATAAAGTGTCATTCCATCACTCACTTAAAGTATTCATCCATTAATTGCCCAAAGCGATTACTGACATTTACTGTGTTCGCATTATAAATACATACGATATAGGAGGAGAGTACCTTAGTATATTTAGTAGGATACATTCGCAATATAAATTCAGAACAGAGATGGAAGTAAAAGCACCAGCATCACAATAGTACGAAAGAAGTAGGTACTATAAATAGCGACATGAATAAGCTAAAGATATAATATGTATATATGTATGCAAGCACTTAGATATACCTAGTTGGCAATGCAAAAAAATAAGATTTTGAATCAACAATTATAATCGAAGGATGAGTTAAAATAGTGATGGTGTGTCATCACAGAGGATCGATAGGACGATGCGATGGTAAGCACCTACAAAGGGGATTGGGAGTATGTTTAGCAAATTGTGGTAAATATTTGAGTACATACTTACGTATACACATACATTTCCATTCCATATGGATATGTATATAGAATTTTTAAGAATATGACATTAAACATGTCGATTTAAACCATTTTAAAATACAAAATAATGTTTTTAGGCATTTTTTACTTATCGAAGGCCTAAGATGCATTCATAAGTTCTAGTTTTATGTACAAAAAATGTGATTTATATAAAAACGAATACATAAAATACTGTGTTGGTTGTCAACCAATGCAATATCGTGCTGAAATTGTTATATTTGGCAGAATCAAATTGCCAAAGAATCTAATATCGTTTTATTGTTTTTCTTATAAAAAATTTTGCATTTATCATACCTTGTTTTTCACCCAGGATATAGGCATTAAAGATCCTGAGGGAGTGCACTACAATTCCGAATGCCATCGACTATACCATGCTTTGACAATAGATTCTCAAGCCATATACCCTCAAGCGAAGAATCGAATAGGGGTATTGTCAACGAAACAGGAGTTCAATCGGTACAATTGCACACAGATGGCTCCAAATTGGAGGGTAGGGTAGGAGGTGGCGTCTTTTCTGATTCCTTACGCGTTAAGCTCAAGTTCCGATTACCCGACTATTGCAGTGTTTTTCAAGCTGAGATTATGGCTATAAAGGAGACGGCAACATGGCTTCGCTGTAATATAATATCTATCAAAGATGTTTATATCTACACCGATGGTCAAACCGACATTAAACCTCTCGCAAGAACGTTCGCCAAATCGGCACTTGCCCTTAAATGCCACTCAGCTCTTAACGAGCTAGCGGAGCACTACAATGTACACATTGTACAGCTACCGGGGCATAGGGACATTCCAGGGAAC
This sequence comes from Megamerina dolium, assembly GCA_963854835.1. NCBI lineage: Eukaryota > Metazoa > Arthropoda > Insecta > Diptera > Megamerinidae > Megamerina > Megamerina dolium. The sequence goes on from OY978529.1 coordinate 52,867,560, forward strand.
TGTGAGGCAGATGAATTGGCGAGATCGGGCACTAGGTTGCCAGAGATCTATCCATCCCATCAAGCAGAAATTCCGCTTGCAACATGCAAGTTTCTTATCACACAACATTACCTCACCATAGCCAACAGAAGATGGCGGGATGAGAGCTCTTGTGATACTACTAGGAAAGTCTGCCCAACTCTTGACAATAGACGAACTCGTTCACTGTTGACTGTAGTCAATGAGTAGGAAAACCATCAGTAATGTAGCCGCCGTACTCACGGGCCACTTGCTTACGATTTTTTTCGCAGCTGCCAGCACGAGGAAGAGGAGGAAAGTGTTCACCACTTCCTCTGTACATGCCCCGCGTTGGCACGCAGAAGGCACACTCTACTGGGTAGTGCCATTTTTACAGATACCATTGAACTTGCACCCATGGATGTCAGGGACATTGCTCTATTCATTAGGAAATCCCAATGGTTCCGCTTAACAGAGGAGACAGGATAGTTGTGGAAGGAAGCATCAGTGATGCATGGTAACACAATGGGCCGGGGCGGCCGCATAACCTAACCTATACCTTGATCAGCTAAGTCCACATTATACTAGTTAGTAACTGCATACGAAGTCGTCGCAAAATGGCAGCAAAAAGTCAAATCTTATACGATAAATACAAGGCAATGCTTACAAAATCTACATGAGAATTACTAAAACGATTGGATGGATGTCAAATTCACAATATGTATGTGAATAGGTGGTTATATAGAGTTGGTATGTACATATGTATTAAAAAAAAAAAACAGCAAACACAGAAAATGTAAAATGAAGGAATGCGCATAGCATAGGGACAATTTAGAATACGTATATATGCACAGAAATACAAATAAATTGACATTGTTTTTTCTGCACTGCCTCTTTTTATATGCAGAATTATACACGTAGTATAGTCGTAACCACGCCATGTATCACACCATTGTAGTTGAATGTCATCAAAGCAATCCATTGAAAGGAAGAAAAAAAATCACATAAATACATCCAATCAACCTCACATGATTGGATGCATATCAAAATAGACAGTTGAAATCAAACAAACAAACAAACGAGTGCACACAACAACAACAAAAATGAAATAAAATAAAAGCCGCCTTGGAAGAAAGGTGGAAGGTGCTTCATTGCTATAAATGAACGAGAGTGCCTATGTAGAAAGAAAAAAAAAGGCGGTATGCTATGTCTGGTTGCCGCATCATCTCTTGGTCATCATCATCATCATGATGATATGGTCACAATGAAAATTGCATTTCAAAAGTTAAATTTAAGTGGCTACTTTATTATGGTAGCAGCAACAGCAGCAACAACGACAACAGACTTAGGTTTAGTTAGGATGGTCGTATCATATTCTCATCTCGATAGCTTTTTTTTTTGCCTCTCCTTTATTTTTTGCATTTGCGTTTCTCAGTATACCTACATTTGTATATATTGGAAACATTGGAGACGCCTTTTATTGTATATAGTATAGTATACGTGCATTTTATTGAGCAATGTATTCTTTTTGCGTTTTTGCATTGATTGGTTTTTTGTCGCCAATCGAAATGCTGCATCGGCAACACTTTTGAACTATTGTTATTTGTTTGCTACCGAAAGAATACCGAAACTATACATATGTATGTATATTTATATACAGACCAATGTACCAATGTATCAATGCACATATATGTATGTATATACATATATTTGAAATTCTTTTGCGATTTCAATAGTATAATATTTATATATAAGCATACTTATATACTAAAATCTAAAATGATAAGTCCCATACAAAGAGGTTGGAATTAATCCTATTGGATTCTTATGGGCACTCTTTTAGATTATGTGAAACATGGAATTGTTACAGGAGCCGAAGATTCAAAATGATATAACTTTAATTCTTCGAGTATCTTCATCACAAAATTTTCAAAATCGTATATGAGCTGCTGAATATTATTTTTTGTTTTTTCAAAAAAAAAAGATCTAAATTTTAAGTTTTACATCGGTTATTCCAATAATATATTATTTTATATATAATTTTCTTCATTTTGAGTCTGTTTACTACATATATAACTATACTCGGATTAGAATGCACGTTTATTCAGCACATAGAAAGTCAAAAGGTCTAACGCCCATAGTTTTCAACTGTTATATATCTAGGTCAGGTTAGGCTAGGTTATATGACTGCCCTCTCTCTGAGAGGACACACTTAAGCCAGAAAGGCCCATTGTGATACCAAAGAACTTCTTTTCCAATACTGGATTGCGTGTTAAATTTCGACAGCTTTAGATGGGACCTACTTATATTAGCAGACTCCGAACGGCAGAACCCTTGCGACATCACTTTAACTTAGTTTTGTCACAGAGCTCTTTTGAGAAGCATTTCTGGCAAATTGTTACTGCCGGAAAAATTGCAAATTCTTGCCGCCAGGTGGGTGCCGTGCGATAGAAAAATATTTTCGATTTTAAATCTTGTTATGCTTCAGCCGGTGATTGACCCCACGACCTACAGATCAGAAGGCCAACGCACTAACCACTGAGCTACGGCACCCACGTAATATATCTAAATTGTTGGCTCTATAAGTGCTTAGTATGTTAGAAGAGCACTTGAGAATGTTTTGGAAACCAAAAGAAAATACCAAAATCTCATACATTTACTCTAAAGGATGACCTGCATAATACCCATTAAAGATCGTCATAGCTTTGTCATTTTATGAAAAACTCTTACGAATTTTTTCAGAGAGCAGACGCAATGTCTTGATGAAAAATGATTTATTTTTGTTGAAAACCAAGATTTTTTTATGAATTTCTATATTGAATTCATGAAAAAGATTAAAATATTATTAGGAGATAATCAGTTTGCAAATTTGGAGGTAATACACCGACAAAATCCTCTTGCCATCCCAAAAAAAATTATGAGAAATCTTTATTGGCTGATCTTTAGGCTGAACGAGTTTTAGAAGCTACATAAAGGGCTCATGGCATACCAATTTAGAAACATGATGATATGCCCAAGTATCATTCGTAGTGATGAATCGAACTCCGAAGTCCTTTAATTATTTTTTTATCGTCCAAATGTCCAAACTATGTACTTACTACTTACAACTTACATATAAAGCTCTTACGCACCCAAATACCATATGGTGCACAATAAAATTTGATATGACCATGGTTTCAAGTAATTCATCCTTATTTGATCGAGTGTCATCACAAGCTGTATCCTGTATTTTCTGTAGCAATTTAAGATATTGGTGGACTCTGTGACAGTCCATCTCGAACACCATCTTTAAAAATCGTATGATCGGTTGAAGCAATTTTAGATGTCTAATTTTATTTTTGTATGATTCTAACCATGAGATAGCCCCAATTATTAAAATTTTCGCAGTATAAAAATGATTTAAATTTCTTATTTTGTTAACCGCGATAAGTTTGCATGGTAATTAAAAAATTATAGTGTAAAAATTGATATCATCCAAAAGATGTATTTTATTTTTAATCGCGATCAGTATGTATTTCTCTTCAATTTGTAAGTACTCGTCAAAAATTATCTAAATTTAATCAAAATCTGCAAACATTTAACCAAAATAATATAATGCTCGGAGAAAACAAGTAATGACGGAGCACGTCGTATGACCTTCAATACATTAATCGCCTCGTATAATGGAAAACAAAAATACATAAAGACGAGACCGTATCAAAAGTAAGTATTTTCATATTGTTGCATTAGTATGTATAGAGTATATGTGAAAGAAAGTGCAATTTCTAAATAAAAAAAATCATTCATACCTATATTCATATCATATATTGTATATCCCAACATAACATACTTATACTCACAAGGGAAATATACATCTTCAGACAGACAGATAAACAACAACAAAAAAAAACACTATCATGCAATACATACCGCAGTGTAACGAAAAATTGTATGTCAATGAACCTTGAAGCAACCACATTTGTACTAAGTGAAATAATTTCATTTTGTTTTATACATACACACAACATTCCGATGGCTGATGTATCGTTTACGTGCTAATCGGTACACAACAGAAAAAACATTGACATCGTAAAACTGTTTCTTCTTTGAAAAGCAAATTTCCTTACTTTCAAGGATGTCATGTGATGTGATGTGTGATGGCAGCCGATTACGATTACAATGAATGCATCATCTCAAACGAAAGCTTGAATGTATATTACTTACATAAGTCTATTTAGAGTAAAATAGAGTAAAATATTAACTATCACGGTTAGTACTGTCCCCAGCCTTACGTTACGTTCTTTCCAATGCAATCATGGATGCCCTTACCTGTCTATGATAGTAGTGAATGCTAGAGCTAAAGAAGACTGCTACTAAGTAGATTTGTTATACTCAATTTGAGTTAATTGTTGACAACTAAACAATTCAGAAAAGGAAATCGGCAAATAGGTGTCCTCAGCCCTGTACATTGAAACTTAATAATCAACGAATTACTAATAGATAGAAAGCGGCGCGGAGTGCAGAGTTGTATTTTTGATGACACGATAATATCAAAAAGTCTTCAGTAACAAAATATAACTAAACAAAATCCACACATTCCTCGCTGTAGGCTATTCATTCTGTAAAAATTGTCCGGAAAACAAAGCAATTATTCTCGATATTATTTCGTTCGACATTTATGCATTACATCTGTCTAACACAGCATTTGGAGCCCAAATTAACCGAAAAATTAAAAAACGAAGCTCATATCGAATTAATGTTGATGTAATATAAGCAAAGTCTTGTCTTGTATCTCACTCCCATTGATTTATTAAGGAAACAAATTACGAGCAAAAATACCTTAAGGTTCACTGATTTATATCATTGGGCGCCAAAACCTTTGAGCATGCAACTCTTTTTAATCATTTTCACCAAGAAAAAATTCAAAATGTTTGTCTTGGACAGAAAATACGGGGAGAAACAGCAACTCCTATCTAACTACACATACATCTTCACCAACGCCTCAAAGCTGAATTGATTCTGAATCACAGAAAAGCCGCCATTAATGGCTTGAGCTCCTTTCTCTTGAAGGCATAAATGTTATGCTACTGGAAAACCATTTATCCATAGAAATCCCACAATGTCGAAATGATATTGGAACTGAAGATGGACTGAAACACTTATTTGAACTACACTGTTGCGGCCGTCGTTACTGACCTTAACAACATTTTTGGAGTTTTCACTATACAATACCGTGCTCTGTACTGGAACAATTGTATGGATAGAAAAGAGATCAGAGAAAGCAATATAGACAATATTCCAAAGCCATAATCCTCAAACACAGAATCCCAGCCTTTATATCCCGAACCCATAACGTGAAGTTTTTTTAGAATATTAATATTGTTCTTCCAGTTAATTATCCACTATTATAATCCACAGTTGACCCCCTACGATGATTGTGTCTTTCCAGCTAACTTTCGATAAATTGTACTACTATTTGTAAGATATGAAAAGTTAGAAAATCACTGTATTGAGTGCATTGAGGAGCATATCCTAATCAAAAATTTTTTCATTTATTTAATATTTCACAAATTTATTGAATCGCAGTAGTATACAATGAAGAATATCATAAATCGCGTGCTAGAGTAATCAATGTAATGAAGAGTAAAAGTAAGTAGCCAACCAATTTAACAAACGTATACGTGGAGTTTTGGTGTCAAAACACATACACAATAGATACATATAAAATATTCAATATTTAACACACTTTAACACTGAAGATCTGACCTGAAAATGGCAAACTTATGTTCATTCGCTGAATTACGCGGTCACATTGAACTTGAAAGTGAATAGTACACAAACTGACTGGACATTATGTTCAACAAAATTGGACATACTTGTGTGTTTCCTCAAAGCATCTTCACAGTTGTAAAATAACACGTAACTTACATTCATACACTAACATAAATACTATGTATATGTACTAAGTTCGAATATATGTAGTATATAATCACTAGTATCATTTTATATGTACCTATGTGTGTAGTACAATGGCTATGGGTACATACATGCATGCACACAACATTTACCGTCGGTAAATTTGACATAACCCGAATTTCGTTTAAGTTCAATTACCTCACATCAACTTGCTGGTGTTGTTTTATATTGTTCATGTTGTTGTTGTTGTTGTTGTTGTTGTGTTTTTTTTTTTCATTGCAAATGCAGCAGACTTTCGCTATGTAAACAGTCATACAGACATATACACAGACAGTCATACATACAATCGTCCTTTTAATCATTTAACCTCGTCTTATTTACTGACCCTTTCCGTCAATGAATGGTCCATTTGTAGGTGTTTGTGTGTGTGTGTATATATTTGTGTGTGTATAACTACATATAAGTGTACCTTAAGACAAGTTATCGCCCTCTATACAACAATACTAGTACAAATGCTGCCAACACCAATTGTTACGACTCCCGCCAACATCACCTTCACCACCACCCACTTTGTAGTGACTTTCATTAGTTCAGACAGTTATCGATTAGTTGCTCTATTCTCTGTATCCTTCCTGTATTATTTCTTTATTTTTTTTTTTGTCGATACATACTTACATGCATATATACATATGTATAGATACACATATTGTAGCATATGCACTAGTGTTGTATACATACCTATACATATACCATAGATAGACACATACTTATATGAGAATATGTCTAGCTTTAATTTTTTTTCTCAACCACAATATCGTGTTATGTTGCGGACAAATTAAAGTTGATCGAAAAATTTAAAAAGCACATATAGCAAATTTACATAATACAGCCACATCAAATAGGACATTATTCTAATAAAACTAATTTTATTTATCCAAATGCTTACGTAGAACTGAAATCATTGATCCATGTAATAATACCAGGTGTACAAGCTTAAATCCGCTGTTTGCTCGTAGTGTGAGCATATTGAGCTATTATCGACTGTGCATCCTTTTTTTTATGAGTTCGACATCTGTTTGCATCAAATAGTAAACATCATCAGTGATTTCATACAACAACATACATTTTTCCTCGTATAATCATGTCTAGTTTCGTGCCAGAAAAAGAGCATATGCGGGAAGCTCTACTTTTTTGCTTCAGTTTGAAGAAATCTGCTGCTGAGTCGCATCGAATGCTTGTGGAGGCCTATGGTGACAGTGCGCTAACCACTTGCAGAGACTGGTTTCGTCGGTTCAAAGAAGGCCTTTTTGACTTGAGTGCCAAAAAGAGTGCAAATAGACCCAGAAAAGTTGAGGACCATGATTTGCAGGCTCTTTTGGATGAGGACGACACCCAATCGCAAAAAATGCTTGCCGAATAGTTAGGTGTTACTCAACAAGCCATTTCCATACGTTTACGAACCATGGGGAAGGTTCAAAAATTTGGAAAATGGGTACCCCATGAATTGAACAATAGGCAGATGGAGCGACGCCAAAACACATGCGAAATCTTGCTTGCTAGACAAAAAAGAAAGTCGTTCCTGCATCTTGTGGTGACTTGCGATGAAAAGTGGATATACTTTGAGAGTTCTAAACGAAAAAAATCGTGGGTTGTTCCCGGCCAACCAGCAACTTCTTCTCCAAGACCAAATCGTTTTGGACGCAAGACGATGCTGTGCGTTTGGTGGGATCAGCAGGGTGTCATCTACTACGAGCTGTTGAAACCTGGTGAAACTGTCAAAGCTCGCCGCTACCACCAACAACTGGAGAAATTGCGCCGTGCTTTGGGTGAAAAAAGGCCTGGTTGTGAACAAAGACATGAGAAGCTGATTTTTCTCCACGACAACGCCCCATCGCACACGTCAAAACTACTTGGACACACTCAATTGGGAGGTGCTACCTCATCCCGCTTATTCACCAGACCTGGCCCCTTCTGACTATCACCTGTTTTCGTCGATGGATCACGCGCTCGCCAAACAGCACTTCAATTCGTATGAAGATGTCGGAAAATGGCTTGACGAGTGATTTACCTCGCAAAATGAGGAATTCTTTTGGCATGGTATACACAAATTGCCCGAGAGACGGGATAAATGTATAGCTAGTTAGGGCAAATACTTTGAATAAATTAATTTTTGGGATTCTATGAAAAAAAAAATGTGTTTTTTTAGCGAAAAACAGCGGATATAATAAATAAAATTCATGGTTAAATTATAGACCAAACTGAACATGTTTGACAGTAACATGCTACACAAAAACAGCTGAGCTGTCAAAAACAGTATTGCCAAAAAGAAAATTGCTAAAAAATCACTCTCCCTGTCACATAGCCTGTAGATAAGGTCGAGTGCAACACAAATTCGAGTTTAGAAAATGTGTAATCCCCTATTTTCGATACCGCTATTGGCTCACTTTCATTACATACCAATCAATAACTCAGTTTTAACTTTTTTTTTTTTTTTTTTTTTTTTTGTTAGCTTATTTTTTTTTTATTGAATCTTTCTTAAATATAAGAAACTAACAATAAGTATTAAAATCTTACAAACTAAATAAAACTATGTGATATCCCCTACGTTCCATCACAATTTGGTGAGTCGCGAGATGTAGCAATTTTACAGCATATTCAGTGTGTCTTTTCTTTTTAATCGACGATGCCCCTTGCTCAGCAACAATTGCCTAGCAAGGGGATTCGGATGATTGTGTAATTTTTGAATGTAGCTTCTGCAGGACATTGCAACTTCCTCAGAAATTGTGGATACATTTAAATCTCGATGGATGTTAACGTTCCTCATATACCAAGGCGCGTTTACAATAATTCGCAGACACTTGGATTGTATTCGCTGCAATTTTTCGATATTAGAGGGAGATGCGGTGCCCCAAAACTGAATACCATAAGTCCAGATTGGTTTCAGGATTGCTTTATATAATAGCACTTTGTATTCAAGATTCAACTTTGATCTTTTGTGTAACAGCCACCATAACTGATTCATTTTAAGCTTGATCTGAGTTTTCTTTGCCTCTATGTGATTTTTCCATGTCAGCCTTCTGTCGAGGTGAATACCCAAGTACTTTGTTGAGGAACATTGTGGAACTGATTGGCCATTAATTTTAAGTGGGGGACATGTATCTAGCCTTAGCGTGAAGGTTACATGTACGCTCTTTGATTCATTGACTTTTATACGCCATTTTGCTAGCCAGATTTCGAGAGAATCGACATGAGTCTGCAGGAGTTTAGTAGCTTCTATGGGGTTAGAGCGAGAGCACAATATTGCCGTATCATCAGCAAAGGTCGATATGAATGTATAGTTATTGTTGGGCATATCTGAAGTGTATAAGAGATACAGTAAGGGACCCAAAACGCTTCCTTGAGGAACGCCAGCCAGTTTTAACTTTTGAATCTCTAAAATTTGTTTTCTTTGTTCATTTTTCACAAGTCTTCTGACAGAATATGCATCTCTGAACAGTATTATAACAATTTTGATAGCTGTCCTACACTGACTTGTACCCTTTGGCCAGTTGTCTATATGAAATTCCTTTTCCAGTTGTGTAATTGTGTACAATTTGCTTCAAGGCATTCGAGAGTTAAAATAATAATAGCGAAGAAAGAAATTATGATCGCACTGATGCATTTGTCGCACTGCAATCAAATGCCTACACTGCGAAAAATATTGAATGGAAAGTGTGCATATTCTTTTTAGTAGTTTTTTTTTTATTATTGCTGAATATGATAATTAGAATGACAATAATCATTATGATATTGATATTGTTCAAATAAATGTAATAAATGTAAGTGTAAGCAATCACTGCAATAGACACAATATTTAATGTATTTATTTAAACATTTATATGAAAACAAATATGGTATAAATTTCTAGTTTCCTTCTTTTACTTGCTGTTTGCCGTTACAACATTGCCATTGTGTATACTTTGTATAAATTATACACCAATCAGCTTGTAAATATGTACATATGTATTAATTATGTCTAACGCATGGTTAAATGACTAAGCATTAGCAAATAAATAAATAGATCATGTCTGGCGCAAGTGTATGAATAGTAGGTACTCATATGTGTACAAATATGATGAATTACTTATAATATATCTAGTATTGTAGAAATGCATGTGTGCATTTATATCAAAACAAGCAAATCACAGTTAGTCATTTAACATGGAATAATGCAAATGGTATGGAGTAGTATATACATATAAATAATACCGTTTCCATGGGAATTGATATCGTGAACAGCATACAAATATCGTATAAATGTATATATTAGAAATAGACGAGTTACTATGTCCTACTTAGTTGCTTTAAATTGTGTGTATGTGTATATACAATATATATGGAAGATGTCATGTCTATTCTGATTGATAAATTCAAATTGAAAATAGTTTTTCACAAGAAATATTTACAATATAACATAGTATATACCAACTAAATAAGAATAATGCCACTAGGAGAAAGGTGATGATCGTTATGTATGTGCATCATAATTAATTATATTTTATTATAACATTTCAATTGAAGTAATCTAAAGTTATATCATCTAAAAGAAATTAACTACTTGAATAATATTCATACAAATTGATTCATTGCTACGACACTGATACATGGGTTAGATCAATTCAAAACTTTTAATTTAAAAATAATATTACTTTCAATATAATTTCTTCTTGTTGTTGTTGTTGTTATAGCAAAATTCATTTCAAATTTATCATTTATGCATCTATGATGAATACACGCAATATTCAATGATCAGCATAAAGATGATGTTCAAGTACTAAATATTGTGTATACCATTGATGAAACGCATTGCTTTTGAATCAACTCAATCCTCAAGTCTCACCTCTCTCATTTATTAAGTTTTATTTTATTGAACTCAAGCAATATGCAGCAGTCTTTTGCTATTTACAATTAACTTTGTTGATTCGATTAAATATTGGCAAACACGCACGCGTATTCCATTTGAACATAAATTTCCACATAAGGTTCCACATTCATAACAGCAGCCAAAAGAGGAGTCGACTCACTACCAAACCATACCCGTATTCGTTTTAAACTACCATGCACCTCTAATCCATGAACTATTCATAAATGTAGAATATCTAGTATGTACTTCCTAAATTGTGGTTTAATGCATATGCACTATTACACCCGCACACATAATGCAGCGTACATCAGCATGAATAACAACAACAAGTTGCATCAATAAGATCTACAACAACTGATAACAACTGAGCTGCTAAACAACTTATGCATAGACGTAGAGGAAGACAATAACAACAACAACAACAAAAAGCCAGTTGCAATCACAGTGCATGTGCTTTACCAGTTTATGTGGCAGTCAAGCAGGCAGGCAGGCATACCATTTAACAAGCCACATCCGTTACCAACAAGACAGCAACACCAGCCACCAACAATACATAGCAACAATAACAGCACCTAATCACGTTACATTATATTACGTTACGTATTACTGCCATCAATGCTCATATTTTGCCATTGCCACCATATTATGCCAGTGCCGCAGTCATGGGCAGGGATTGACGCATCGGAATCTACATTTTCTTTAGAAAATAGAAAATGATATGTCTCAAATTTTGAAAATTTGTCAAAAATTAATTATAAAAATGGCATATACTTTTCATATTGGTTAGCTTGTAAACTGTGGGTGCCGTAGCTCAGTGGTTAGTGAGTTGGCATTCTGACCTGTAGGTCGTGGGTTCAACTCCCGGCTGAAGCATAACAAAATTTAATATTGAAAAGGTTATTTTTTCGAACGGTACCCACCTGCCCGCAAGGATTGGCATTTTTTCCGGCAGTATTATCATTATTATCATTTGGGGATGTTGGACCGCGACCTACAAGATCTATTATGCCCCCTTCGCAGAGGTAGAATGTGTCTCTTAGCCCAGTTCCCTCGATGAATTTTGGTGTTGGTCCTACTTCACAGAGTCTAAGCTCATCGTCGGGTATGATAAAATCTCCCAGGTACTTCCTTCTCTTATGCATCAGTGCGAAACAAGTTCCTATCACATGTTGTGCGGTCTCGTCCTCTTCCCTGCAGAACCTGCAGAGAAGAGGAGTTAGATTCATGTAGTCCTCGTAGCGTTTTAGGTTGTATGTCCCTAGCGCTAGTTTGGAGTGTGTTAGCCCCGGTAAGATTTCCCAGTATAATCTTTGTCTATCCTCTTCTTCCCAGATGATACGGGAGATGTTACCCGATCCTAATCCACAAAATGGTTCGGTCCCTACAAATGGAGTTGATGCTTCTTTCTTATCTTATGGCAAGCTTATCTGTCATTTCGTTACCATTGATCCCTACATGCACCGGAACAGAATCCACACCTGATTGAGTTGGCCCAGGATGTTCAGTTTTTCAATGCACTCCATCACCAGTTTTGATGTAACTTGGTGAGATTTGAGTGCTTTGATAGCTGCCTGGCTGACACTCAGTATTGCTATTCTGCGATTCCGGTAATTCCGTTCAAGATTAAAGTGCGCACATCTATCTATCGCGTACACTTCCGCTTGAAAGATAGAGGTGTTCTTACCTAATGGTTCAGAGTATCTGTTCCCTGGTCCGAATACACCTGCCCCGGCTCCATCGTCGGTGAGGTAACCGTCGGTTTACCATGTTATCATGTACTGGTTTACCTTGTATGTTTCTGATATACCTTGCCAATGTTTTTTGTTACTAAGCTCAGTTTTAAAATGTTTCTTAAAGCTGAACGTTGAGAGTATCGAGTCCCTTGGCATCGAGATTTCAGGAAGTTGCTCAGCGAGAAGTTCTATCTTCCTTCGGTTGAGATAACTACCTCTGCTGATATTCTTCCCAACTACCCTCAAAATCGCCCTCCTCGCTTGGGACTGGATGTATATATAAAGAGGAGTAAGATCTAAGATTATCTCCATTGATGCCGTTGGACATGTTCGCATAGCTCCAGTGATACATACACATGCAAGTCTTTGTATCTTGTTAAGAGTGTTAATTACTGTCTGCTGCTTCGTCACTTTTCTCAGATCAATGCCCCGTAAGTTTCCGGCAGTAACAATTTGCCAAAAAAAGCTTCTTAAAAGAGCTGTGTGACAAAACTAAGTTAAAGTGATGTCTCATAGGTTCTGCAATTCACTTTTCTTTCATTCCTACTTTTCCTTTTTTCCGAGAAATAGACATCCACCCTCTTTGCTCGATTTCTGACTACAGCTCTGTGCTTTACCATACCATGCCATATATAATATACGCGCTTACACTATCATATCTGGGAATAAAAAAGTCTAGAATCTGGTCTGGTAGTCTGGCCTAACCTTGCCTTCATCATCTGGCCATATGTGTAAGTATATTTCTATATATAACTGTGTGTATGCGTATATACGACTAAATATATGTACCTATGGTTATGCGTGCACTATACTTATGAGCTTACTATGACTACTGCTGCAGCCTCATTTAGTGGATCTACAATTTTATTTACGCGAGTCATGCTTTGGCAAATTCGCGTGTGTACACTTTTTTTTGTTGCATTTCAATTTTTTCCTTTTTTTTGCATTCACTTTAGTTCATTCATTCAGTGATTTCTTCTTGTTGTTATGTTTTTTTTGCTTTTGGTTTTGTCATTTAGAACATTCTGTGTTCATGGGCCTATGCAAAGTTATTACGATTATTAGCCGAGTAAAAAGAAACAAAAAATAAGTTAACATGTATGTGTGTGTGTGTGTGTATGTAATTCGGTGAAGCAACACTTTATACACGCACTGATCAATTTTGTATTTGTATATATATGAGATGAGTATGATAAGTACCTAAATTTAATTGCAAAATATACTACTGAATGAACTTAAATTTCTTACGGTCTCACGAGAGAGGTGTTCTCCATACAGTAAGAAATGTGCAAATTCGAAAACACAATTATATAATAGCGAATATCTACTAATCTCTATTGATTGGTTCATATATCAAGACATTGCTATAAAAATACATTTAATGAACTTTCATGTGATCTAGTGGAGGTTTTAGGTCTGGTTGTTGTTGTTGTTGTTGTTGTTGTAGCAAGAATCGGAAATTGCTATGTTTTTCTCCCATCCAAAGCATTTCCGTATTCTAGTGCGTTGAATGGACCTTAATCGATCACGTGATCACGTGCTTCCGGGACGTAGAAATGTGCATTCTTGGGAAGCCTTTAGCCAAATTTTCAAATTCAAAATTTCTGCATCTTTTTGCTATGACAATCTCCCACGTTTAAATCCAAAAATATACTAATTCAGCTAACTAAATAAAAGAAACACCCGCACTCTAAAACAAACAAAGAATAAGCTTTTGTGATGCTAACAAATGAAAGAAAATGAAACTATGATCAGTTGATCGACCGATCGATCGATCGAACTCATTATCGGTGTTACTACAATGTATAATCGCATTATATTATAGTTACCATTACTACCACAAATAACGTCACCACCACCATCATCATCATCATCATCATCATTATCATTTTTATCATGATGCAACAATACTTTATTTGCTTAACAAGATCTTTTAACAACGAGAAACAAGCGCATTCAAGTAATTTACAGCACTTGAAGAATTTTGCATGTGCCACAAGTGGATTTTTGTTAGTTTTGTTTTTTTTTTTTTTTTTACTTAATAAGCTTGCTGATGTACCACCGGCAGGCATTATGTTTATAAACTTTTTAAAATAATGGAGACCAACAACAACAACAACAACACAAACAACGCATTTTTAATGTGGGAAAAAACGTCAAGAATGCATGTTGACCCGCGGCCGAAAAAAAAGACGATGCAACAACCCAGTAGGAATTATTCAAAATAAACTAAAGAATTCTTTGACAAAATCTTGTATTCGTTGGTAAGAGAATTAGACGATATCAATAAATAAATTCAAGATTGCATATAACACAGTCAGAGCAAAAACGAAATATATATCATTTGTCAGCAGTAAAGTGAATTAAATAAGACACAGGGCCAAAACAAATAATGGTCTATGGGAAGCAAGCAATTTTATAAACTAAATGAATTTCAAATCAACTCAAAAATGCGTTCGTGCTTTTCAATTAAGTTTTTGACATTCTTCCTTCATTAATTTTTACATTTTATTAATACTAACAGGGTACTACAAAAATCAAACTGTATAAACTTCTCATGTGAACTCTACTAGTTCTTGAATCTAGTCGGGTAGAAGATAAAACGTTTCAAAAAAATTGTTTAACATTGTAAAATATTGAATTTAGTGTTAAACCCCATTTTTCTGTCGCTTACGTCATTTAATATGCAATAATTCAATCACTTTTCAACCGATGCGCAATGTTTTACAATTTTGAAAGGCTCATATTCCGATATTCATTCTATTCATCTTTACTATTCTGTCAATTTCTTACTGGGTAGATAACATTAATAAGACTGCAACAATGAAAGAGATATGCAAAAACGAACCATATGAAGGTGCAGACAGCAGCAGTAGCAGCAGTAGCAGCAGTAACAGTAGCAACAGCCAGCAGATGCAATATTAGCGTGTTCGTTGTTGTTGTTTGTTTAGTGATTATTATTTTATTTTTTTTTAGCTGCATTTTTTTTTAAGTAGCTTCTGCCGTTTGCAAATTTTACGCTTATCTGAATGTTGGTATTTTTTTTTTTTGTTTGTTTCATGTTGCTTGTGACTTTAGGCTAAAAACCATTGAGCATACTGACACACGAATGAAACAATTCACACCCTGGCAGCCTAGCGTGTCATGATCTTGGCATGGTATTAAGCCTTGTTTTTGCACACATTTTGGCATACTTTGCTTTAGCCTGATTGCAATATATAGTTGAGTTTTTTGTACTAAATAGCCTCGAGGACACAATAAGGTGCTGCTGCTGCGGAATATGGGTGGCAGAATGGTTTGTTATTGTTTACACACAAAACATCAGTTTTTTTTTTTTGGTTTTGCTGTTGTTTCTTTTTATTTTTGTGCGAGGATTTTATCACGATTACACAAAGTAGACGTTAAAAATTATTAAATGCTATTAATGGTAGTGTTGGTGGTGGGAGTGATACTGATAATAATGATAATGATGATCATCGTGCTGAATCAATAATGGACGACTTTTCTATTTATTTCAATGCATCTATAGAAAGTGATCCTATAGGATTGAAATCATTTAAAATGCCAAAATCTGCCACTGCTCCGATCGACAGTGATTGAATGGAAATTCAACAAATTCGATATTTATGGGGTAATATCAAATTTGACCTTTATGTATAAATAGCTGATAAATTGCAAAAAAAATTCCAATCACTACAATCTTTCACTTATACTATAGCTATCGTACATACATAGTTTTTTGCAACGAACAAAATGATCAGTACCTACAATGATCATATATATCATTTCAAGCCCTGAGTAAAAAACCAAAAAAAGGAATTTGCAAAAAAACAAGTAATAATAATAATAAAATAAATGCAATAAAATTGTAGTACGCCAACAGTTGCAACATACAGTTGCCACAGTGTTAAATGAGCTCCCCTATTAAAGCTCATTTGAAATCAGACACGTCCGATTAAAATCTCATTTCTCACCTTATGGCATTCATACCTTTCGTCGCATTTGTAGTTATCGTTGGTGCATAGAATGATGGTGCTAACCATATGTATAGTATACTCGTAGTATTGCTGTTAGTGGTAATGGTGTTGATGATGCTCATACTCACTTAGTACGCTCGATTATTGTGTATTGGTAGAAATCGGCTGATGTTGTAAAGTTACCAGTTCACTTCCAAATCACTTCAGCAGACAGACCAGATACCAATGAATGGAACGACAGACAGACAAACAAACAAACATACAAATACAAATACTGTCTCTGATTCAATTCACACTTTAACACTTGTGTGTTGTACGACACAAAATAGAGAATTGTTGCTGCTGGTGCTGCTATTAAATGTTACATACTACAATATATATACCATATATATATTATATATACACGTATAGTTCATAGTTAGTGATTTTATAGTGGCTACACAATCATCGTCGTCATAATAGTATATTTGTTAAGCGTAGTGTGTGTGGTATAAATATTATCAAAAGTTGTTTGTATTATTTCACGCCTTATTTTATTATTATTATTATTATTATTATTACTATTATACAATTTCGATATATTCAATACTTAATAGCAACCTAAGTCAATAAGTACATAACTATGAATGTGCCTAGTGCACCAAAATATTCCATGCACCATTTACGATCAATGATCATACTGCAATATTTTTATTTTACAGATGTGATCGTTCATATACGAGTATGCAGGAATTCGTTACTGTTGCATTATCACATTAATGATGTACAAGTGTATTTGGAAGAAAAAAATAAAAAATAAAAACATACATTCATATTATGTGTGGGTAGAAATATTATCAACAGTGATTATTTTCAGTTTTTTCTTTTTTTTTTTTATCTTCAAAATTGTTTTCTTTTTTCATTTTAATTGAAAATATTTTAAAGATCATTTGAGATCATCTCATGAATTTTATGTAAGAGATCCTCTTCTAGCACATGAACTTTTTCATATCGAAAGCATAAAGGTAAACATATTGGGTGTTAAACTTAAATTTGATGAATTTTCTTTTTTGTTGTTGTTAAAAATAAACTTTTAATTAGCATACTTTTTACATAGTGATATCAATCAAAGTGTGCGCCATCGAAAGTTACGATTTTCGCCCAAATTTCGCAATTTACAGAATTTATCTTCAAAAAAAAGTGATTTTATGACAAATAGTTTTAAATTGGTAGACCAGCACGAATTTCGGCATTATAATGGTGGAAAAATAATTTATAGTGTGTATTCACCTATCCTGGTCATTTTTCTTCAATGACTAGCAATAGCTTCAAACGAATTGGTTATAACTGAACAGTGGCTGCGATGGGCAATGTTCATCGGTAAATGTTTATTTCAATGGAACATGTACGCCATAAATTTCTACCATCAATCAACAAATTTCGGCTGCACTCTTTCAACAAATATGATAGCCATGTAAATATTCCCGCAAATATTGAATTTTTGGTACAAATATCTTCAATTTTGAATCGTGTTTAAAATATATTCGTTTACATTTGAACGAAATGGCATATACAACGATTTTGAAGCTCAGGACAATTTGTATAATTTATTTTCTTCGTTACAGCTTCGACCTCTCAAACGACGGCCAAACGTACTCTTACACTTACACTCACACTTTTTACGCTTAAATACCGTTTTCTCTGCGAACTTTCTGTACATATTCGCTCGAATTTAGATCCCAACATTTTTTTCGCTATGCACGTTCCACAATATTTTTTTCCTCTCACTGCAGTCGTAAACAAATACTGTATATAATAGAAATATTGTCCTCCTAGAAATATGTTATGTTAACTAAATTAAGTTTTACAAATTTATTTAAGTAGAAGATATACAATATACAGTATAATTGCGGTCGTGACATTACAGAATGAACTAAATAATATTAGACTGAAGGTCCGTCGTCAATTTTCAAAAATCGCTTTGAGTTTGAAACCGAACCATATATACAGGTATATATTGTATTATATTATACCTATACGTAGTCGTGGTAAAAACGATGAACACAACAAAATCACTGTGATAGCATGAACGTATATCTAACGTCTACTATGACTCGTGAGCATTTAAATTTTAACAAAGAAATTTTCATTTTTTGGCTAATTTTGAAAAAAAATTTGTCTTGAAATCGAAATATATTGATATCGTCAAGAATATAAATATTATTGATATTATTTATATTAATTTTCTTCAAACAGTCTTTCCGAAAACTAAAACCCACACCTACTCGCATATGTATATATGTATGTAATTTTGACATTTTCAATTTAAATTTAATAAATATTTATTTTTCTATCAATTTTAATGTAAGCACACATACAATATATACATATGAATACATATACATTTTTGATACCTAATATATTCGTATTATTATTCCTCAATAAAAAGTTAATAACAAAATGTGGAGTAATGTATAAAAGTCTAATAAATATATAATAATATTGAGAACGAACAAAAAAAATAGAACAAATGAAATGAGAAACCTAATAAAAAGAAGAAGAAGAAGAAGAAAAGAAAAGCTCAATTTTCTATCAATTTTCACATTTATGTAATTTTAATTTCATCGAAAATTGATATGCCACGTGTATACTATCATACATGAGTATAATTTTTCATAAGAAGCAAACTTTTTTAATATTTCAAGAGTTTCTTCTTCATTTTTTTTTTGTGTTATTTTTTCGTTTGGGTATTTTTTTGTTGTTGTTTTTTTATATTAAAACAACAAAATCAAAAATCAACAAAATCAAAATGTATAAGGAAGCAACTTAAGTACTTGAAAATTCAGAATGAAAATAACTAAATAGAAATTGATGGAGAAATGAAGAAATAAAGAAAAAAAATTAAAACAAAAACTAAGCAAGTCAAATAAAATTGAGAACAAATAAAAATGAAGTATACGACATGCAGTACTGAGGGGCATACATATTCGAACGTACGCATATATAAAATGTATAGTATATCCATATGTATATGCATACAATATGTAGCAATGTATGAAAATATGAAAACCAACCAAGTATAGCAAACATTGTGGCTATAGCTGCTTTCATAAATATTTAAAAATTAATTTCATACACAATGTACTCAAGACATTTTAATGGTAGTAGGAGGGGGCGGTTAAAATGGAAAAAAACAGTACACCACCATCAGAATTATACATACATGTATATGCTTTATAATATTTGTAAAAATTTTTCAATAACATATTCGATGGTGTACTGGTGTATATAATATATTTTCTACCAAACAGTGATATCCAACCACCCACAAGGTTGAACACTTTGTTATGAGGCATAACTTGCACTAGCACAAAGTTATAGGAATGAAATGATGCTTGCACTACCTTCTTGTACACCTATGTACTCGTTCATACTCGTATACATACATTCATACGATCTGATATTGCCACATCATAATTCATAAAGTTCTCATTTTCCACTTTTGTTCCTTATACATACTAGTATCATATACTTATTTATCTACAAGTACATGCCCGTCGTATTTTTGTTGCTGCTCCTTGAGAAAATTCTTTGTATAAAAAGATGAAAATGGAAAAAAAAACCAGAAAATCCTTTTTGTTTCAACAGCAATTTCACATGTTGTTAGTTGAGTATGCTTCGTATGCTTCTATTTAACGTCCCACTCACCTCTCTCTCTTGTACATATTCAGATAAATGTATATATTGTACATGCAATTTTGTGTGCAAATGTCCGATAATATGCAATCCAAGATGTATATATATATATATTATACATGCGTATATGCATGTGTGTGTGTGTGTATACGTTCATGTCCTTAAATATAATGTTGCCTGCAAAAATATCTACCTTCACTACACATATTCACCATATATACTTGTATGTAACCCCCAACCCAGTGTACTTAATAGCGCAAATGGGTTGAGACCCTCTATTGCAATATTTTACATCCTTATTGCTGCCACATGCTGTTCCTGCTGATGCTGATGTTACGTAAATGCATACATACATACATACATACTCGTACTTCATGCATGCATGTATTTGCAATTTTCTTGCACATTATGCTAAAGTTTACTTCCTTTTACTTTCTTGTTTTATTTCATTTCATTTCACATTTCTTTTCTCAACTATGCATCTGTGCACATATTTGTATACACACACACACACACACATATGTATACATCGAATATGCATGTGTATTAGTATATGAATGTGTATATGCATACATGCATTTACTATGCACTATGAGAATATTTTATACTACCCGATATTAACATAATTGAAAATGGGTATGGCTTCTGCATATGAGTTTATATACAGAAGTAGAGTTGCCAACTCTGCAAATTTTTGATTTACTTCTCCAATTTGGCAAGTTTTGTTTTACAGTGAGAAAATTCATACCAACTAATGTTGCGAAAAAATGCAAATGAGACGTTTGGATTATTAGAAGACTTTTATTTATGAATTTCCTATAAGAATCGATATATATGACAACACACTACTCTTGCTTGCAACTGCCGAATAGAGCAAATATTCTACGGAATATAGGAAATAATAATTTTAGACATTCTATATTTGCTAAATATTTTCGATAAAAGCCATATCTTTAATAATAATAAAGATTTTGGGGCATTGTTTTTTTTTTTTTTTGTGGCACTTATAAGCCCCGAAGGGCTCTTTGGTTGAGCTTTGGGGCATGCTTTTTGAAAAAACCTCGAGAAGATAATTGTTGTACATAGCGTTGTACTTACTTAGTACCTCTAAGGTCTTACTAGCTCTTAGCAGCTTCCCAAGAGGTTTACTATGTACAGAATTGGCAAAGAGAGTCCACAATGGACAATTGACAAGTTTACTATTTTTACATGCAACAGAGAATTTTAAATTTCATCCACTAGCCATTGAAGTAATTGGCAATTCTTTCTGCAGTAGAAATCTACCTTTTGAGCGTGATTTGTGGGTAAGATGAAAACCATAAGAATTGACCATAGAATTGCAAAGAAATAAAATCGAATCTTACAACTAATAATAATCATCTCATAGTGATGAAGAAAATAAATATGAAAATTTTCTGAAAAATATGTATACAATATTTTACGCCCATTTAATGTTTCTTTGCTGTAATGTCCGCTTGCTTGTATATGCTTATACATATTAGTTTACTTCTTGAATGTAGGTACACATAATTTACAAGTAGAAGTATGCTTGCATATGTGTGTGTGTGTGAATTGGAAAATATTATTTTTCATAAATTTAAAATATGTGCAAAAGAAGACCAAATATATGTAATAACAATGCAACAAGAACATCTATATACAATATACCTATATATAAACCAGCAATATTCGCCATCTTATTTTAACACACACACACACTTATACTGAACGTATATTGTACCTACCTCTCTATACTCGTACATATAAATGGAAAATGAGAAAAATAGATGGAAAATGTATGCAACATTTTACAATGCAAAAGCCATTTTACTAGAAAATATAGAAATGAAAGAAAATACAATAGAATAGGAGACAAATAAAATAAATTGAGGGTGTGTGTGTGGAACAAATGGAACAGACACGCACACCGTGAATATATATGGTCACATAGGAAATGGTGAATTAAGTAAAAAAAAAAAATATCTATAATTCCCAATTCATTCAATTTATACCCGATTTTTTCTGCTTCTTATTTTTCTGTGACATTTTTGATTTTCCAATTTCACAATTCTCTACAATTCTATTCTACATGTATGTATTCGAATTTTTTGGAAATTTTATATTCTACATATTATTGCAACAAAATACAAAAAAATTCATACAATAATTTAGAAGGACATTTGTGGGCGCTTTGAAGCACCCAACACCATCTGGTACATCGTACTGTCTCAGACGATTAGACATGTATGCATGCACAGTGCAGAGAACCTGTCCCGAAAGCATTATAAATAAAGTGAGACAGGAAACACAAATGAACGTAGAATGAAGAACCGAACCGAATGAATGGTTGTAAACGCAAACAAAAAAAATAGAAAGATATGCACGAAACGTACGTATAACAACTACACTAGGTACCTAGTGCTCACAATGTAGTTGGTAATGGCTGTTGCGAGTTTACATTCTTCCTTGTCGACATTGTCGTCGTCATCATCGTTCGTAAAGTAAAATGAAAAATTATGAGTAAAAATTGTTTTTTCATTTCAATTTTATGTGCTCCCCCTCCCCCCACTTTTTATCTTCCTCCAATACACACGAACACACAACGAGCTATGCACAACGATAAGCAATTCACCACCCAATCTGTATATGTATGAGTAGGTAGGTAGGTGGCCAACTCGTTATATACACTTTTTTTTATATAGCCATCGTATATTGTCCTTATAGTAGTCTGCATATAGTCAAATGGATTGTATTCAAACCTTCCTTCCTTTTTTTTTTGTTTGCTTTCTTATTTTATCATACGAAGTAAATCTGTTTGTAACAAAAGAGAAAAAAAAATGAATACAAATGTAAAATGTTCGCCTGGATAGGATGAGGAAGACACAAAAAACGACTTTCCATTACTGTTTATAGTCAGTCGTTTGTTACTTCGTGAATATAAAACCGAATGTATATGTATTTGCATGTATGTGTGTGACTCTGTGTATGGGGGACATGCGCTTAAAATTGCCCAATAAAATTTCGTCGTTACCATCCTTCTCAAAAATTCATAAACGTAAAACAAAACAACAACATTGAACATTGAAATTTGCTTATTTCATAAGCAAGCAAGCAAGAGAGAAAAACTTTTCATATTCATCTTTTTAAAATTTTATATGAATACTTACATATTTACTAACGTACATATGTGTGTGTTTATTATGTATATGTACAATATTCTCTTTTGAATTATGCTTCTGGTATGATTGGCTGATTGGATGAATTTTTAAAATACAAAATATTATTTATTCACAATAATAACTTAGCATGTCCAAGTATATGATTGTATGGTATAGTAGTTCCAAAAGAAGACAATATGAAAATAAAAAAAACCTGTTCCAACTGTTTCCGAATTTATTTATCAACAATTTAGAACTCGAAAAAATACAGTATATAATTCATGGGTAGGACCCATATATGCTATATTAATTCTCCATACAAAAATGTGTCGAAAATCCTATAACTACGAGTGTATATGTTAACCAATTCTTTTCTGCAATTTTGCTTAGTTTGTCACTATTTCAGAAGGTACTCCATGAGAAGATTTTGTAAGTTGGATTTTAGGATAATAGCTCAAAAATACTGAATTAGTATTCAGTTGCTTCTTATCGCTGCTGTTTTGTCAGTAGCCATATGACACTTATACTAGTCAAATTGGATGCCTCCATCCCAAACTACAGGTGAAGCATAGTAGATTGGACATCAGACATTAAGCTAATTCGATGATTTTGTGTTGAGAAAGTCATGAGTCATTCTACAAAATACAAATGAAGAACCATAGCTTAAACAGTGCAATGTAGTCTTGAATTCCTGCTCACAACCGCTGCAGTAATTCATTTCTACTCACTTTCTATTATGTCACGACAACCTAGCATAGTAAGCATGTCTCTTTTAAGCTTTAGCAGGCCTTTCATCCTTTCATCCGGTTGCTAGCTCAGAAATCTCTCTAAAGAAGCACAGGCTAGGCTTACGACGTACCACGCAGGAGCAACGGCAAAGAAAAATATCTATTGTCCATCTTTTCCTATATCTATCCTTTCCTATTCATCCATTTTTCTTCTTTGTCCTCATCCTAGTAACTATGACTAAAATAACTTCTTGGTACCGAAGAGTCCTTTGGCCGAGCTTCACTTCCGATACTGTTATGCGTGTTAAATTCTTGACAATATAAGAAGGTACCTGCGCAGTATCCTCGCGACATAGACCTTTGTTACGAAGTTCTTTTAGAAGCATTTTCAGGACAAATTATAAATGTCGGAAGAACTGCCAAATGCTTGCCGTCAATTGGGTACGATTCGAAAGAAAAAATATTTTCAATATTAAAAATGCACTTCAGCAGAGAATTAACCCCACAACCTACAGATCAGAAGTACTAACGTACTAACCACGGAGCTATGGCACACACGTCATGTATCCTCACACAGCCATCTGCTCTTGGCTATGTACCTGCATGCTTCAATCAGAACCCTTGAACAATTCGATCTCTGGCAACATGGTGGCCAAATTTGCCAATTTATAGCCTTCAGAATTTTTCTAAAATATCTATATGAAGGCACAATATGTGTGAGGCCTAATATGAATGTCGTTGAAAGACAGTCGTCATTTAAGAGATGCTCTGGAATTATTGGCTACAATAGAGTTCACGAAGAGCGATTGGAATCGTAGTGTCTTAATAACATTTTAGCTATCTTGTGAAAATTCCTTTATCCACATGTGTTATAATATTATTCTGCCATTTTATTCAATAGTTTTGGTCATTTTATGATACAAATTGTGGGCATTTACATCCAAAATCAACGTTCATAAACAAAATTATCGCATTTGGTGCGACCACCGACATTAAGTACCGATGCATATCTTAAAATGCTATATTTGGTGCAGTTTATGATTCAAAACCTTCAAAAATGTAGAAAATCAAAATATCATCATTAATGGAGACAACAACATGGTCTGAAAATCATATGGTCACAGCTAGACGATACCATATACCCCAACTCCATCTGTACCATGGTCAAATTACATGAACTTGGAATGTAAATAGCGGGCTGTGTACTATTTTTTGTCTGACTACTTCAAGTCATTGGTCTTTTTTACAAAGACACCCACCATTAATATTCGTACATCTCGGATTCATTATTCTAAGATGAATTTTTGGGTATTTCCGAATTTTCAATGTTAACTATTAATTAATTAACTAATTAAAGGGAATAAACATTTCAGAATATGAACAATTTTAAAAATTTACCCAAAAAAATACTCCTTTCTAATTCCTAAATACTTTGCTGCTGAAAGTTCTTAAACTGTTTAACACTTTAAGAAACTTTAACAAAACACAACCGCACACACATTCAAACATATGCTGGTATCCGTTTAAAGTACCAGAAAATAAGCAAAAATATATAAACTCTCACTTCTATAGTAAGTAAGTATGTACTTGTATGTATTTATTGTAACTAGCCAGACTCATACACGCTCACGCCCATCAAAAAGGAAATGAACTCGCACTTGAACTAATCAATAATGAAAGAAACGAAAACCAAAACAAAATGTATACTCAAACACACACAAACACAAGTGCAGATGTATTTATAAACACAACAGAAAATACAAAATATAAAAATCAATTATAATGTGCGGAAATAAAGAGCAACTATGGTACATACATACATACCATCTACATCAATGAGACTATAGTGTAGTAAATGAAAAGTCTCAGTCAGCAGCTAAATACATACATATATATTGTATGTCTTTAAGAAATAATACATAGGTAGAAATATAAAAACAAAACAAAACAAAAGCAAAACCAAAGTCTACGAAATTATCAGCAGACGAAATAAAAACAATACAAAAAGAATATAAATAATAAAGCTCCACCACAAAAACAAAATACGGAAAAAGAAAATGTTCCTTAAATTTCTGTCAATACGATAGCCGCAACCACCGCAGACGGGCTATATACTATGTTTGTATGTATGTTTGTACATATGTAGGTACAAATGAGCAAAATATTGTTAATATCGACCGACACATTGCTTCAGAGTCGGTCAGATATTTAGTAAAATGCTTAAATGCTTAAATACTACGAACAGATGTACGTAGGTATACTTAATGCTAAGAAACATCATCAGAAATTTTTGGCAGCCACAAAAATCAGACACGCAAAAGATATATTCACACAGAATCCACTCTATATGTATGGATAATACATATGTATGTGTTTATATGCGCGCTGTTGCTAATCAATGAATTAAAGTAACTGCAAAAACAATAACAACAACGAGAATAAGTTGTGAATAAGAGCGAAAAAATTTTTACCGAAAAATCGTACATCTTTAAGATACAGTTTGATGGTATGCAAGTACAGTGAAGCCGGTAAATTACTCATACCAAATATTTACCATGATTGTCAACGTCGTTATCATTATCATCATCTTCATCATCATCATCATTAGCATCAGCTTCACAATTGCTCCAAACAAACAAAAAAATCTATATATAAAGTTAGTTAATGCCATATACACAATGGCGGCTGTGGGTGATAGCGACGATACACACAAGCTGGAGACAAGTTTAATAAGTAGATACCAAAGTAGAAATTAGTAAAATAACATAACAAAGCGCAGCGAAGCCAAGAAACAGCAAGTGGAGATAATCAGCGAAGATGTTTAAAGGATGCATCACACAAAACATACGATATAATTGAGCGAATTGCTCCACAGATGCATACGCAGATGCGGCGAACATGGTTTGAATAAACAAACCAAATAAACAAATCCAATGTAAATTGAGAATATATATGAATATACTTAATATAGCAGAGAAGTATAGGTAGAGAAAGAGTGAGAGAACAAAATAGAGAGCAAAAAATGTAATACGAATAACTTTTTCTTCTGAGAAGAGCTACAATATAAATATAAATTAAAATCAGAAGGAAAAAAATATCAAATTAACAAGAGTTAAATACAAAAACGGAAGAGAAAGGGAAAGAGAGAGCGTATACAACAACAAAGTTCGTTATTCAAAATAAACCACAACAACACTGTGATGTGCTCCCCATTAAAATCCACTCATGCACATGCGCTCCACTATCATCCACTCGCATACGCTGCTGATTGGTAGTTCGTCTTTCTTATGAGATACATACAGCACTCGTACAATACATGTGTTTTGCTCCATTGGAGTAATTGCAACAACAACAACAACAATAACAACAATAATAGCAATAACACTGTCATCAAATGACAGTGGAATGTAAGTTGTGTTATTGCAACTTGTACCTACTATTTGAATTAAAAGTATATATATATATATATAGAAGTAGGTATCTCTCTCCCAACAGAATTTCCCCTACATGCAGTATGTAGCGTATACGTATTTAACTGTGTGCCTTGGTATTTTTGATGATGCCCTAGGTGTGTGTGTGTCTACGTGTGCATATATGAGTATAAACAAACCATTTTGAATAAATATATTGCTCTATTTACTTTTATTGTTGTTGCTATTGGATTTTTTTTTTTTTTGTTCTCTCTTCGTTGTAAATATCACCGCTTTGATACTACTACACTGGCTGGCTGAAAAGTTCGTATATTCGTCCATTAGTACACATAATTGTACAATTGTATGTACATTCAGGAGAATGAAATCTTTAAAGGTTTTGGCTCATCGAAAATACATAAAATGTGTATAATCTCAAACATTTCTTCCCAAGGAAACAGCATAAAGAAATTCTGCCTGCTTTTGCAGTTTTTTTTTTATAAATCATGAATTTTGCAAGGAAGCTCTCTAAGAAGTAAAGATATGGGGTAAGTGTATTCCTAGGAATTGTTGAGGAGGATAAATAAATTCCGGTGCATTATTTGACGATTTTCAGTGTTTTTACGTACATTTTGTATAGGTGCTCCTTTAAGGCGTGGAGATAGGCGATAAGTATATTCGAATTAAATGTTGAAAACGAAAAAATATGAAATCAAACAAAATTAATAGTGAAAAAGTTCCACAGAAAACTTTGAAGACGATCCTCGTTCTGAACGTCCCAAAAGTGGATTCCGTGTAGTTCCATTCATAAGAAAAACGCATTTAAAATTAATAAATATAGATAATAGACTGGAAATTCACTGAAAAATCACTGGAAAACCGGTCTTGAACTTGTCTTGTCTGAATTATATGATTTTTATTTTATTCTGCTAACTTTTCAGCCAGCCTAGCGTGTTTGTATTTACAGCAAGCAGTATTATTTTTTTTTCTCTACTCATTGTGGCATCTCTCTGTGTAATTATTGTTGTTGCTTGTGCATTTTTGTTTGTTTCCATTCCTTCATGATTGCAGTCCCCATAAGAAGAGCAATAATAGCAGAGGCAATAAAAACAACAACAAATGCTTTACTTTTTTCATACTGTGTTCCGAGTGTTGTTGCGAATTGCCTGCCAATAATGCAATCGCAATAGTCGCAATAGCACATTTTAGTCGCGTACAATTTAGTTTGAACTCTAGCGAATGTGATCGTTCGTTCAATCGCTTGCTTGTTTGCACGTTCGTTCGGTCAGTCGATTTAAATTGATTTGAATTGCAACCGTGCAGTGACAGTAGTACCTATCTTTGTGTGTGTGTGTGTGTGTGTGTGTAAAGTAACGATTAATATGTACAATATTTATTTTAAAGCTGACGAACTGACTGTTTTTTTTTTATTTTTGTTTTTTTTTTTTTTGCATTCGCATCGCACAATACCGCGTGCACATACATTAGAGTGCGAAAAGACCATTTGAACGATAGGATACCAATAACATACGATATCTGAGCAAAGCAACTTGCAGCCGCCATCGCTGTTGACAACATCATCGTTGATGGACGTTACTGTCGTATCGATAGTCATCGTTGTTGTCGTTGTGTTGTCATTGTAGTCGTTGCGGTCGTTTGTCGTCAATCTTTTGTGCGGTGCGTTTGTTCGTTACGCGTCGTTGTCATTCTTGTCGACGTTGCTGTTTCTGTTGTTTTTCTTGTATATATTTTTCACATTTTTTTTTATGTTATTTCATTTTTTTTTTTTGTTATTGCTCCTATTATGTGTCTCGTATTTTGTTTGTTATTGATATTATTGTTGTTTGTGTATGCGTGTACTCATTATGCGTATTATCAATTCCTAATTATTTTAATTTATTCGAAAATGTAACAAATCGAAATCGACATTGCAATACATTTTATTCAATACTTGTTTGTTTTTACTTCGTATCCTTCTTTGCTGTACCCATCCATATATATAGGTATGCATGTATGTATGTATATTTTCTTAACGATTAGCATTTAAACAGTTATGACAGTCAGCAGCGTATAAATCTTATTTTTTTGCTTAACTCATATGACAACTGTCTGCATTTGTATGCATACAAATATGTATACCCATGTGCATGAATAATACGTTTGTATTGGTGCATGCAGTGTTGAATTTATCATTTGTGAATTTATTGCCAAACACTGTGGTGGTATTTGACAGCGGCAGCGTATACGTTACATTTATGTACTGTATAATTTATAGTATTATAAATTTCTTACGTTTTGTTTATTATTGTAATGCAACAATTGCATTAATTTTTTCAAATATTTTCAAAATTTCTCGTTATGATAATTGTATGACTGAATTGATTTCTAAATTTCCGACGGCAAAACATTTAACATTTATGATTTTTGTATTATTTTGTTTTGTTATTATTTTGTTGTTGCTATTTTTTGTTGTCATTTCTAAATATCATTACGACTTCTACAAATGAAAACAGTGATAAATTAATGTGGTGTGCAGTGTCTCACATGGTGGACGATAATTCCTTAATTTAGCAAAATATAAAGTTTTCTATGAAAAGGTGCAGAAGAAAGTGAAGTTTCTTTATCGAATTTCAACTGTTAGTGTGTTTGGCTTCTGTACAGCGGTTATGAGAAAGCAGATTTATTTATTTACAATATTAATGTGTGGTATATGCTGTTGAATTATTTTATAACTACTTGTATGAAGTGAAAAAACCAACAAACAAAAAGTCTAAATGTCCTTTGTTCGGTTTCTATTTTAAACAACGTGTGAAAGTGTGTTAAAAAATATAGAATAATATATATTTTTTGTCTTTAAGTGATAAAAAATATCATATTTTTCCATTTTCATTCTCATTTCAAATTATTCCTTTATCCTTAATACTTTGCAACTTACTAACAATTTTAAAAATAGGTGTAGCGAATCGCTCACATTTTTACATAAAAAAAACGGATTTATCGTACCGCACATTTCAACGAGAGGTGTCCTTCAAATTTAAAAAAAACCTATATTTTTGTGACAAGAGCTGATAATTTTATTTAAGTCCAAATTGCAAGCTCTGAGGTTAGTAATGTCACAATATCTGTCAATTGTTCCCCGCGAGTTTTATGGATATGCCAATTTTTATACCCTGCATAATGCAATATGCATGGTATATTCATTTCGGTCAGATGTTTGTGTCCACTTGAAGGAATCTCCGGAGATATAGACATAGATATATATTCGTGATCAGCGTCGATTAAATTTTCGATTTAACGATGTCCGTCCGTCCGTCCGTCCGTCCGTCCGTCCGTCTGTCTGTCACCTGGCTGGTTCGCACGATAACTTGAGTAAATATTGAGCTATTTCGATGAAATTTGGCATAAGTAATCTATGATCCAAGGGTACGGAGGGGATTGATATTGGGCATGATCGGTCAATAACCACGCCCACACCAAGCATTCAAAGCGACTAACCTCGAAATTTTCAAAATCTTTAACTTGCTATAACTCACATAATATACGACCTGGGACAACAATATTTGGCACATAGACTTATATTATACTACTATATAACCTCGCCAAAAGTGGTTGAGCCACGCCTACTTTTTAGCGTAGCTCTCATACAAAGTGTCTGTACTTCTTTTAAATTGAAACAGCTGTAACTTCTACAATCTTCTGTCCAGAATAACCATAATTGACACTTAGATAAACATGGTAGTTGGAAATAATATGGCAGAAAATCAGTGTGCCACGCCCACTCCTTTTTGGGTCTCCCATACAAAGTTGCGGAAATTAAAAAAAATATTACCGGTTATAACTTGCAAACTATTAAGCGTAGAATAACGAGATTTAAGGTGTGGATTAGTATTGTACAAGCAACTAGGCTCACAGAAAATGGGCGCACCATGCCCAGTGTTTATCGTAGCCCCCATACAAATTTTAAATTGAAACAGCTGTAACTTCGGCAATCTTCAGTCTAGAATAACCATAATTGACACTTAAATTAATATCGTAGTCGGCAAAAATCTGGCAGAAAATCAGTGTGCCACGCCCACTCCTTCATGAGTCTCCCATACAAAGTCGAGGGAATTAAAATAAAATTTTAAGCTCCATAGCTTACAAACCATTTAGCCTAGGACAACGAGATTTAAGGTATGGATTAGCATTGTACGAGCAACTAGGCTCACAGAAAATGGGCGCACCACGCCCACTGTTTATCGTAGCCCCCATACAAATTATAAATTGAAACAGCTGTAACTTAGGCAATCTTATGTCTAGAATAACCATAATTGACACTTAAATTAATATCGTATTCGGAAATAATCTGGCAGAAAATCAGTGTGCCACGCCCACTCCTTTTTGGGTCTCCCATACAAAGTCAAGGGAATTAAACTAAAACTTTTAAGCTCCATAACTTATAAACCATTTAGCGTAAAAGAACGAGATTTTAGGTATGGATTAGTATTGTAAGAGCAACTAGACTCACAGGAAATGGACGCGCCACGCCCACTGTTGATAGTAGACGCCATACAAAATTACCGAATTTCTTTTAAATTTAAATAGCTGTAACTTCTGTATCCTTCTGTCTAGAACAATCATAATTAACACTTAGGTTAATATGGTAGTCGGAAATAATCTGGCGAAAAATCAGCGTACCACGCCCACTTCTTATTGGGGCTCCCATACAAAGTTGAGGAAATTAAACAAAAATGTTAACCACCATAACTTAGAAACTATTCAACGTAGGACACCAAATTTAAGGTGTGGATTAACGTTGAAAAATTAATTGGATTTACTAGAAAGTGGTAAGCCACACCCAATTTTATATAGCTCCCATACTAAGCCTCGGAATTATCTTAAAATCCTTTTACTTCGTCAAAGTCAACCATATTTCGGGTGTAAATTAATAGTATATACAAAAATTGTTTCTCGAAAAGTGGAAATAAAAGAAAAGTTGGATATTCGAGTAAACTTTTTATATATAAATCTACATATGCAGGGTATAGTTTGGTCGGCCCCAGCCGACTGTAAGGAGATTTTTTTTTTTAATTTATCATCACATTTTCGCATAATTACGGCTGTATCTCGAGAATAACAGCTCTAATATTGTCTTTGAGTACTTCAATATTTGCTGGAGCATTGACGGTGATTTTCTCTTTAACATAGCCACAAAGAAAAAAGTCTAATGTTGTTAAGCTGTACGATCTCGGCGGTCACTCAAAATCTATTTCGAAAAATGAAACGTCCAGCAAATTTTTCACGAAATAAAGCCACTATTTCATCGGATGTGCGGCATGTGGCTCCGTCCTGCTGAAAAAACGTCGTCCATAGCATCCACTTTAGGACAAGAAACGTCAGTCGCGCCAGCATCATTTTCAGAAAAAAAAGTGGCTCACTAATACCACCACTCCAAAAACTGGATCAAACCGTCACTAGTTATGGATGGAGAGGTTGTTCGGCCATTTCTCTTGGGTTTTAATAACTACAGATGCGACAGCCTAGCTTATTCACGTACCCAGACAAATGAAAATTAACCTTATCACTAAGAATAATATTGTTTGAGAAATCATGAACGAATGCACGACGTTCTCCATAGTCTAAAGCTCCAATTCTTGTGTCAACTGCACGTTATAAGTATGTAGGCCACGATCTTTATGAAAAATAACGGTGCAAAATGGCTTTGGATAGGCACAATTCCTGTTATCGTCTCGAAATAGACAAACCTGGGTTTTCGGCCACACTCTCGATGTTCTCAGTAGACCTAACCCGACGCGAACGAGTTGGAGTTTACATCATTAACTTGTGTGAGACTTTCGAATCTATTTAGAGTATCCAATTCCGTCGGTATTATGTACAAAAGTAAAAATTTTGCTTTAACATAACTGATCGAAAAATTATCCGAACTGAATGATTTTCATTTTTATATTGTATAGAAAATGTTTCAACTTCAAGTTTCGACCAACTAATTGCTACCTTTTTGCAATATGTGATATGATATGTGTTTTTTTACTTTCGGTACATTTGCTTCAAAACTACCAAACCGATTTTGAAAGTTTGTAGTTTACTTGAAATCTTATTTTTAAGGGTATTTCATGGTATATTTTTGTTGTTATAATTTTTTAAATAATTTTCATTTTCTCTGTTGTGCAAATACAAAATCGTAATATTAAAAAATAGTTACTAAAAAAGGTCTTATATAAAAGCAATTAGTAGGATTTTAATTCTGATGCAGCCGCCACGATGTTTGGCGTCTGAAATATAAAAAATTCCGTATATGTCCATAAAATTCTGATTTAACGAAAGCAGCTTTAACGGCTCTTCTAAAACAGAAATCAAAATTTTCCACAAAAATAATTATGTGTATAAAATGTCCGTTATGAAACTAAATTAAATTTTTTTAAACAAATTTCTTCCAAAAGCACCCGCACAGAATGTATTAAAATAAACCATCATTTGTATTGACATTGCTCATGATATTGTTATACTTTTATTGTTGTTGTTTTTCTTTTTTTTCATGTACTCCGATGTCATTGTCACTCATTCTATAAATTCTAAAGCCTCTCTATTTACTATGAGAACGTTCGCGTTGGTATGAGTTTGTGTAAAATGAAAAAAAAAACACCAACAACATAGCTCATAGAAGTGAACCCCCCAAATAAATATAGAATACATACGCCACATAATATAATATCACATATGAGGAAGAGAAAGAAAGAGAAAGCAACAGCGAAATATATATATATTTAATAAGAAACCAGGACTATCAACCAAACAAGGAGCCTCCAATTGTACACCATTCAACACCCTCCATATACATCCCCATTGACTTCATCCCACACTCACACACACACACACAAACAGAAAGAAAGAGAATAGAGGGAAGCAACAAAAAGAAAAAACACGACAATTTAAAAAGTGAAAAACGATTGTAAAAAATAAAAATCGGAATGAAAGGCCGACAAAGACGAAGCAAAATAAGAATGAGGTGAAACGATGGTATTAGTTAGCAGTAGAAGTACTCGTAGAATGAAGGCAGGAAAGTCTCCTTATACTTTGTGTGAACGTATGCGTTGTCATACGAGTGGTAAGCAGCTACATATGTATGATCGGAAAAAGAATGAGATTTTTGTCGACGTTTTTTTTTAGTTTTTTTTTACAGCTTTTTTTTCATACTTACCAACAACACCAATACAATTTTAACAGTAGAGTTTCTGGGTATCAATGCCGCATCGATGCGAGTTTGTGTGTGTGTGTGTGTGTATGTGTGCGAGTATAAACTTTGTTTTTCTTTTTATTGTCATTATCACATCGCCATTTTTTTTTTGCTTTAGTCTTGTGTCGGAAGTCAATCAAAAGTGTGCTTTTTCATGTTGCGGATATTAACACTAAAGCAATTTGACCAAAATGAAAGAGCGAACAATTTTTAAACAACAACTCTACAAGAGCATTAACTAAAAACAATCAAAAGTAATATCATAATAATAATAATAATAATCATCATAATAAGTGTTGCTAAATTCAAGTATGAGCATGCGATTAATAAATACCCATGGATGTAATAATTACATCAACCAACAATAACAATAAATATCCATTCAACAAACAATTAAACTTAAAAAAAAAATACAAAATAAAAGAAAAGAAAAAAAACATATCAAAAGTGCGTCATCGTTGTTGTGGCACACGCTTTAAGAATCAACATCACACTACGTACATACATACACTACGAGTTTAGTAAGTACGAGCAGAGAAGTTGAAGTTGAAATTAATGTGTGAATTTTAACGCTAATCAATCGTCGCCAAGTCAGACACGAATTTTACTGACAGTTATGTCAAAATATCAAAGTGAAAGTGTCAATCAATGAAGTAAGTGTGTGTTGTGGCGATGGTCAGTAACTTTTTATCATCTATTTTTTATTATTTT
This sequence comes from Megamerina dolium, assembly GCA_963854835.1. Classification (NCBI taxonomy): domain Eukaryota; kingdom Metazoa; phylum Arthropoda; class Insecta; order Diptera; family Megamerinidae; genus Megamerina; species Megamerina dolium. Next base: position 52,902,981 of record OY978529.1, read on the forward strand.
TACTTTTTTTGATCGATATTTTTTTTTATTTGTAAAAAATTATGAGTCGATAATGTAAATCGAAGATGAACAATGAAAAATGTACTGAGAGAGCCGACGGCAATTTGATCTTATGAGATTCTAACTACACTTGTAATATATCAAATAGATTATAACGCTATTTTCTAAATACAGAATAAAGAAAAATTAAGACTAATGAAAGCATGTACTATTGAAATCTGTAACTTATGTCCATATTACAAGACAACTTACGAATTCCATTTTAGAAAAAGCACTTATTGTTAAAGGTGATCCAATTATTAAACCAAATTTTATAAAGATCAAAGTGCTCTCCAAGGTATGACAGAAATGGTTGAAATAAATAGTAATATGTATTATTAAATTAAGAGTGAAGGGTTCTATAATATTTCACAGTTCTAGTCTTTCAAGTATCATAGTTTTACGCGTGACATGACATGGCATTATCATCGTGCAAAATCAGCTTATCCATTCACCCATTCTGATCATTTCTCTCCAATAGGTCGCTTGTCAAAAGCCAAATTTCATATACAACGTTTCAAAGCTGAATTACCGTAATTTCAATTTTTTATGACTAAGTTAAATAACCAATAAGTATGTGAAACAAATAATTTTTTCAAAAGTAAAAAAAAAATAAATATGTGGCACTTAAAGCCCCAAAGGGCTCATTGGCTTCTCTTCCATTACTGTTGTGCGTCTTAAATTTGGACAGTATTAGAAGGGACCTACTTATTTTAGCCGGTTCCGAACGGCAGAACACTTGTGACATCACTTTTTCTGAGCTTTGTCACAGAGTTCTTTAAGAAGCTTTTTCATGGCAAGTTGTTACTGTCGGAAGAATTGCCAATTGCTTGCCGACAGGTGGGTACCATTCGAAAGAAAAATCTTTTCGATATTAAATTTGTTATGCATCAGCCGGGGATTGAACCCACGACCTACAGATCAGAAGGCGAACACACTAACCACTGAGCTACGGCACCCATGCCCCATTTTTTCAAAAGACTCGTATATATTTTTAGAAGTAAATTTCGAATTGAAAATGCAAAAAATGATACAAATTGAATGTTCAAAATATTTATTACATACATAAGCTCTTCCGCTTTAGATTAAGTTCAGTTTCGAAAATGTTATTATTATTATTATTATTATTATTATTATTATTTAGGCTATAAAGCACCGCGTCCTGAAGATCTTTTGTGCAGCCTTATTCCCTAACTAGCAGATCTCAAGACTATTTATAAATCTTGACACTGCTGTGAGATTGATTTTAACTAGGTCCCTGGGAACTATGAATCCGTTGTCTAGGTAGTTTAGTCTGCGTCTAGCCACAGCTGGGCAATTGCAAAGAACATTTCCTGCTCTTCAAGACAGAGTTGACAGAGATCGTTGTATACCACACCCATTTTCATCATGTGATAATTAAGTTTACAATGACCTGTTAGTAGTTCAGTGTACAGTTTGATGTCTTTTCTGCTGAGGTTCAAGATAGCATCTACCTTAATATGTTCAGGGTCAATGAATCTTCTCGACGGCCGCATGCCTGTTTGGGCTCTCCAGTAATCGGTTAGACTACATTTTTCCTTTTCACATATTAAGTTGTTCATGAAGCTACTACTTACCCCGCAGAAGGGTTCTGGGCCTATGGAAGGAGTGTCTGCGCCCTTTTTGGCCAGTAAATCTGCCATTTCATTTCCTGCATGCCCCTCATGTCCCGGTACCCATATTTGAGTCACAGAGTTCCTCTTTGCTAAGGTATTGTGGAGTTCAAAGCATTCCCTAACCAAATTAGATTGAAGCGAGAAATTCATTAGTGATTTTAGAGCTGCCCGACTGTCCGATAGAATGCATATATGTTGGTTTCGAAAATAAAAACCACATCATTATGAGGCCATAAAAAAGGGATTATTTTTAATAATGTATACAATATTGTACAAATAATAGTCACATGAATTTTGGTTCAGTAAAACCGAATCCTTTTTCGTATATACGCCATCAGCTTCAGTTCTCTTTCTAACGTCGAAAGTAACCTCTAGTCTATTCCGTCGGACATCATATTTTTTCTTTATTGTGGGACTGTATAATCAACAAATTCGATTTACATTCTATTGCTCTATGCTCAAGCTTTCAAACATTATTTTGATTATATATCATAAAATCCAAGATTGTCCTATACCGATTTTATAATTAAGACATATGTATTATACAAGTAATTGTAAATAATAAAACTCTAAATTCTTAAATCGTCATAAATTTAAATAGATAAATACCTACATATGTACATACAAAAAATGAAAAAAAAAACGCAAATTCAATCAATTAGAATATTTATGAAACTACATTTCACACAATAACAAGAACAACCAGAAACCGAAACACCAAACCAAACACTCTATTAAACGATAACGATGCTAGTTCAATCAATATGGTACTTGTTTACATGCCTGCATACATAATGATCAAAGACAAGAGACATGAATAAGTAATATTACGAGTAGTATGTATGTATGTATGTATGTATGTAGTTAGTGACAATTGTATAGACAATTAACGAGATACAAATTTATAATGTTAATTGACACAATAATACAATATGAATATTTGTATATATGTATATATGAGTATATTGAAATTTCTTCTTCCTTTCACGCGTATTGAACTATCAAACGAATGCCGCCAAGGCAAATGTATATTTGAATCATTGGCAGCATACAAAAGTTTGCCACTTTTGATTCTTGCCTTTGATGAATGGTCGGCAATTGTAGCTGACATGCAAAAAAAGACAAATGTTCCAATATGTTAATTTCTTTGTGTTTTTTCGAACTTGAATATCCATTAGGAAATAATATACATGCATATTACAAATGATCTTCATTTAATTAAAATGATCAATATACTCTATTTGTTAATTTTTCACATAACAAATTAACATGTAAATGGCACGAATAAAATATCTATGTACGTATAGGTATATACAAATTTATTTATAAGATGATACATAAAAATAAAACAACAACAAAAATTATAAACATTTTATCATAGTCAATGTACATAAGATCATTTTGCCGTCGCTCTTATCTTATCAACGCGAAGAATTACATTGTTTGCATATGTACATATGTACTATATAGAGATCTATAGCGTGTGAATATTATACATTGATATGTACATAAATTTAGGTGTTCCTACCTTCAAAGTTTTCTTCTTATTTTCACTTACTTATCAACAACAAACTAACTATTTGATATTTCAATTTGTTTTCAATCTACAACAAATTTATTCAAATATATAAAAGATATGAATCGTTAATGTACACTAAATGCATAATGGTTCATTTAATTTGATTTTTTTTTATTTTTTTTTTTGTGTAAATATTATTTTTTTTATTTATCTAATTTACATGTTTTCAAAATTATCATTTTTATGTTTGATTTAGAGTGGAAAAGGAAATATACATATATTATTGTAAAAAATAAAATATATTTCCCATGAGCCGTCAAGATTACATCACCATAAGTTTAATTGCCTGGCTCTCCTTATATATCACAATTCAATTCAATTATTTTTAGATCATTATGACTGCAATTGCAACACAACCCTGCACAATACACGTTCATTCAGGGCGATGTATGTATATCCAATGTTAGTTTGTCTTATCGTCCCATATATGTTTCTGCAGCTTTAACCAAAATTATTATAAATTTATAAGGATACCATTTATTTCTGTATTTAGCAATTTTCAGAATATGTTGAAATTACAATAGAAATCGTATAAAAATGTATTAAAAACTCGAAATATATAAGATCTATTAAGAAGAAATACATTATTTTTGCATTAAATTGAAGGTTTTATTTAGCATAGTAAAAATGATCCGATTTAGGTCAAATATGCACCGTTTTATTCGCTAACTTGTTGCAATTTTGAAAGTTATTTCATAATGCCACTCACATAGAAACCCTCATCCCTATTTGCAAAAAACTCGGACAGTCGATTTTCGATTTTCACAAGCTTCTCTTGAGGCGAATTTTACACCAGCAAAATCATTCGACATAGACAGGAAGAGGTAGTAATCCCTTGGTGACAAGTCCGAACTATAAGGTGGATGCATAAGAACCTCCCGACCAAGGTCCCGGAGCTTCTGGCGAGTCACTATCAATGTGTGTGGTGTGACGTTGTCCTGGTGGAACACAATTCCCCTCCTATTGGGCAAAGCTGGCCGCTTCTGAGCGATTACTTCCTTCAGACGGTCCAGTTGTTGATAGTACAGGTCCAAATTAAGAGTTTGGCCATAGGGGAGCAGCTCATAGTAGATGATTCCCTACCAATCCCACCAAACTCATAGCAAAACCTTCCTGACCGTTAATCCTGGCTTGGCCACCGTTTGCGCCAGCTCACCGCGATTCGACCACAACCGTTTTGACTTGACGTTGTCATAAGTGATCCACATTTCATCACCAGTAACCATCCGCGAAATGGATCGATTTTGTTGCGATTCAGCAGATGGAAGTTCGGCCCATGAGTTTTTTTTCGTTAACTCATGTGACACCCATACATCGAGCTTCTTTTTATATTCAGCCTTATTTAAATGACTCCAAACGATTTCTTGTGCATTGCTTAGCTCCTGGGCAATAGAAATAGTGCTTACATGACGGTCAGACTCGACCATTTCCATTATGTTATCGATATTTTGGACAATTGGCATTCTAGAGCGTGGTGCAATTACGGGAACGGAATCGACGAAACCAAAATTGCACGTGATTGGCTGTTACAGTATCAGGACCATTAACACTATTCACATTTTCAGCCGTCTGGCTTACGTTTTCGCTTTTATCGAAGAAAAACTTTAAAATATGGCGTATTTTCTCTTTACTGGTGTCCATCTTTGACACGTGCTCAAACAATACTGAGTCAAGCAATCACAAAACTGCCTGAAAAGTTTATTTAGTACGAAATCCTATCTTTCTAACGCCATAACCCGATCGCACTTATACAACGCGAGATACAGATTACTAAAGCCATCTATTGGAAAAATAATGGATTTCTTTTTACTACACCTTATATATTAATTCTTTGCTTTCATATTTCACATAAAATCTGATTGGTTAGAATATCTTATAACATTTTACATTAATCGAAATGAATTGAAAAATATAAATGAAAATAAGAGAACATATTCATAATTAAGAATTTGGAATTTTTTAATTGCTTGAGAACTTATGAAATGATCTTAAAGAGGGCGCCAAATCATATAATCCAGAGGAAGTTTATATTCTCAGGATTAAGCAATTATTTAATTAACTTAATAAAACGCTGCTGTCTTGCACTCGATCAACTTGATCTTCTATTATATTATTTCTTGTGTGAGCTTACTATTTACCCGTAATTTCTCAACGTTAAGAAAATTACAAAAGATGTACTTCTATTTATATTACTTGCCACAGTACTGATATAATATTTCATGTGAACTATATCAACAAATAGCATTTTGAACTAACTGAAAAAATATTTTCCCATCAATTACGCACAAATAAATAATTTGCAAAGCCAATAACAATAATAACAATAATATGTAGTAATAATTTAATTACAATAATATAGTTAACCACTTAACTACAAATTAAGCTTTCAGCAACAACACTTAAAAAATATAATAAAACCAAAAAAAAAAAAAAACAGATAGAAACACTTTTAATTAACGACCAAATTCAGATAACGACAATTACAATAATTCGTATATGTATAGATACCAATCAGCCAACAACCAGAAGCAAGAAGCAACAGTAGAAACGAAGAAACAAAAAAAAAACAATCATAAATGAACATAACAATAGTTGGCAACAATAAATAGCCTTTGGTGCATGGATCAACGTCATAATCTCCAAAAGACAACAAAAAAGAAAAAAAAAACAAAATAAATAAGAAAATAAAAACAGAAAAAATGAAAATTCCTCCTTGCATGTGATGCTCAAGTGTGTAAATAATTTTTTGAGCAACAAGACCAACAACAACAACAAAAATAATAATACCTATAATATTAACAGCAAGGAAGACAAAAGTCATAAATCAAAGCAGCGCAATCGTTGACGAGCTCAACACACACACACACACATACATACATGCACGCACACACTTTTATCATTATCAGCGTCTGCAACTTGATTATCTTCAGTACGGTTATCAAGTACCAACGTCAATAAACATAAACGAGCAACAGCACATCAGCAGCAACACCTACATACACCCATATATAAGTATATACGTCAAAAATAAGATGCCATTATTGTTGGCAACACTTGGGGAACCTCATCATCCTCATCATCATCATCATCATCATCATCATCTTCATAATCAACAGCATTTATCCATGCCAATGATGGCAGCTGAAGCAGCAACAACATCAAGCATAGCAGCAACAGCAGCAGCAACAGTAACAACACCAAAACCAACAACAACAACATCAACTTATATTAGTGATGATGCAATGCCAATCACCCAGTCATCAAGAAACGTCATGGCAACCGCAGTCAACATGACAAACACGCCGATAACAACATCAGCCACGACAGGTGTTAATGGCCAAATTGTAGCCAAAGGCGTTGGCGGTATTCAACCAATTGTCTCTATTGACGCAAACGATGATGTTGTAGTCGTTCGTAATAATGTGCACAAAATAGCCAACGCAAAGACCACAAATGCTCATTTAGCCACTAAACGTACAGCGACGGACGATGGTAATGATCTTAATGATGGCGATTGTGGTTGTGTTAGTGTGGCTACAACTTCATCAAATCAACACCATCATTTGAATGGCAATAGTAATGTTAATTACTTGACTTCAAGCAACGTTAAACATTTACAGCATCATCCCATCAGTGCTGATGGTGGTGGCAGCATTGGTCAGACGATGTTTTTCAATGGTAAACGATTTGTGACAACACCTCCAGTACCGCCACCAATAACACCAAGCTCAACATCAACACCAACACATGCTAGTGGACGATTAGCTAATGATATATCTATTAATGGTGCTTCGATGTCTGCTGCAGTAACTACCAAGCAATTTCCATTGATTCATGTTAAACAGGAATTTGTGGAATTTGATGATGGCAGAAAAGTTGATGAATCTGACAGAGAGTACAATACGATGACTGATACATATGCAATGGGGCAACAGAATGGGATAGATTTTGGTAAGAGTTTAAAATTTTTAGATCTACAAACATATACACGTACATTTAATTGTGGGTGGTGTTACCAGATGCTACAATAATTAAGATTCAGATCAGTATTGGGAGCAAAAATTAAACAGAAAAAATTATTTTCTAATACTCCAAAAACAAATCTTAGTAATATTTACAAAAATTATGTTGTTTTCATAAAATAATTAGCAATAGATGATCAACAAAATCTTCAATCAATAGGAAAAACTTAAGTTATACTGGCTGACCTTTAGAAAGAAACCAGACATTTTCTGTGTTGCGAAAATATCAAATGGTTGACCTGCTAACAAATACAGGTACAGACACTAAAAACTTCCTCCTCCTTCCTGCAGTCTTGAACCTACCACTGAACCACAAATTTTGCGATAGCTCTCCTCATTACTGATCACTCAATTCATTCAATTATTATTTGCACCGATATAGGACCATTTCATTTTTTCAATATTTCTCACTCCACTCGCCACCTTTCACAATTCAATATTATGTGCTCTCCATCGTTTGCATCGGCGTCAACGTAAATTCGTCCCAGATTCGCCCTGATTTGCCCATTCCATGAAGTTCTTTTCGAGAATATTCATAACCAGCAAGAAATACTCGAACTCTCGATTCTATATTCCATCTGATTTCTGACACATTTACTATGGCAGCCTCCATTTGTTGCAGTTCCCACTTCGTTCGATGCTCTTTTGCTACCAAATCCCCTAATTACCTAGTATTGTCAGCACGGAAGTCGCACATGAACCCTTATGGTTCTCTAATGAAATCAAATTGATCAATTAAATTGCGTAATTTCAACAAACACTTTAACTTGTATGACATGGATAAAAATGAATTAATTAAAGTTAGCAAAATATTCTCAATATGCAACTTTCACACTACCCAATTTAACATGTAATTAAGAATATGTCAAGTATCATATTTGAAGTAATTTCAATATGCTCACAGTAAGAAGTCATTCATTGTACCCATCATAACTCAAAAAATAGCCAAACTACTATTCACATTCATTCGGTCACACTCATTCCGCAACAAAACCATATACACATTTATAAGTGTATATAGCTACTAAGTGAAAAATGAGGTATTTACAATGTGTTAACAACTTTTTATCGCAACAGATTGCCATTTTTTTGTTTTTTTTTTTTTTTGTAATATCCTTCTTCCCCATACTGCCCCCCATATACTTACATATACAAGAAACCAGCTAACAAAATTGTTTCAAATCCCTTTTGGATGACATCCCGTGCCAAACGTACGACAATGACGACTACCTTTATGAGATTTGCAATTTTTTATACATTTAAACAGATTTTGCAACAATATATTATATATACACATATGTATTAACACCCATCAGCAAGCGGCGGCGGCAAGCCCAATATCGTAATGTGTATTTAAAAGAAATGATGAAAAAAAAAAGAATCGCAAGCAGTCTATGACACTCAAGGGGCACCTTTTAAATAGGTTTTTAGTGCTTATAGCTCTTATACTCTGATATGTGAACGTAGCCATACAATAGAGTGTACACATATATGGTATGTGATGTTGAAAAAAAAATAGCTAATGTTGTTACAACAACAACAACAACAACAATACCCAATACAACATTGGCAACATTTATGAAGATTGAAAGGGTTGTCAAACACTTCATCGATCTTAAGGGACATTATTGTACACTCGTACATACTACAAGTAAGGGTGCATATGTTTAAGTCACGAACCCAAAAATCAAAAAAAAAAAAAAACAAATTCAAGAGCAAGAATAAGAATGAAAGAATGTGCTTAAAGAAATGAAAAGTCACAGGCACATCTTACTTCAGTTGTAAAGGGTGAATCTCATATTTGTACATACTCGTCTCTGTAGCATGTATGGATATATGTGTGTCTATAGAGCGAAAATGATGTGTCTGTGGTAACTGCGAGTATTTATGCTTGATTTCTACTCAACGTTTAAGGCAATTTAAGGAAACATCTTGTTTTCTTTCGATTATTGAAATGTGTACATCCTTTTTATTAGATACTACAACTTACAGAGGAATATTACGCTGATTATTATTGCTCTTGTTGTTGTTGTTGTTGTTGACGCATGTTTATTGCGTATTTAAGGTTTTAAACTTTCTCAAGGGGTTTCTCAGCAGACAAATGCGTGCATGTGTGTGACACACTTTTTGCGTTTAATACATCAAACTATACATACAATAAATACGACATGAGGATATTCTTATGAATTTGTGGGGCTTAAATGTTCAAGTAATTCAATATCAATGGAGACAATATTATTTAATATTGAAATTTGAATTTTTATGATGACACACAATGTTATTGTTGTTGTTAGAATTTTCATTGAAAAGATGTACATTAATTTTAAGTAGTCTTTTAGATTTTTCTCGCGGAAATACCACAATAACATGCAATCTAGCTTTTGTTACTATCACCACAAGAAAAGTTATGTCTTATTCATAATGTACAAAAGAAATTTAAAAATTATATATAAAGTACATTTTGTAATTACTAAAATTATGATCACATTATGGAAAAAAAATCAAATAAAAAACGAAAAAATTCAAATAAAAAATAAAGAAAAGCAAAGTACACAAAAAACCACAATATATATTAATGCTATATAAAGTTAAAGAAAAATAAAAAATCCAAATAAATGTTGTTACCATAAAGCGTAACACGCGACCGGAAATTGAAGTAATTTTCATTCAAAACTATAATTTTTCCCCACACCACATATCATTGATCTTTGAAAATACTCACTCGTACTTGTGTATGTATGCGTGTAGTCTGTAGTATGAGAGTTAAATCAGACAAGAAAATAAACATTTACACAATCACACACTTGTTGGCATTAACTGATCACAATTTTCGTTTCGTTATATCAACAAGGGCAACAAAAACTACAACAACTACAACAACAACAATGAGTAAAGCCACGAATTGTTGATCAATTTGAAGCAAAGTGTGATCATGATAAAATATCTAGTAATAATCAGAGTGCGCATTATGTGCGAGAGTATATAGAAAATTAATTCCGATATTGAAAGAATTGGAAATTGTATACATCAAAAATACTACAAATAGGTAAATACATAAATATGTTGACACATAACAGTAATATATGAAAATTCTTCGAGAAAAAAAACAGGGATCTTTACTGGTCGCGACATGAATAAGTAGGATACTAGTAACATATGTGCATAGTTTACTGGATCTACGAAGGAACACAGTTGCTGAATGATCATAATAGCACCTATAAAAGCCAGTAGAGAAGATTTGAGGAACAACCGAATCACAGATGATGGCATTGGTGATGCACGACTTGACTATAACGAAGTCAGAAAATCCACTAAGAGGCTGAATAACAATAAAGCTGCATGTGAAGATCGGCACTTGGTTTTACGATTACATTTTGACTACAATTGATGTAATGGTAATCCTTAAATTATATAATATTACGATTACTTTGGACTAAAAAAGCAAATAAAAAGTCAAAACTTCCTTCGAATAACAAAAATCACACTTTAAAAATATCATCACGATTGTTTTCATATATAATGTAGAAGCTTAAATATTTTACACGTCCAATGAAAGTTTGGAATTTGGAGTTTTCGAGGGAAAAATCCCACGCAAGTTCCTCCACTACATTCAGAGCGTCAAATATACATATATAAAGTTTGTGCTTCATGGGGGGGACATGTTTAGAAACTTTACCAAAGTACGATCTGCGACATTTCAGACAAGTCTGTCTGTTCGCACGATAACTTGCTTTCTTCTCGAACGATCGCGCTAAAAATTAGTTTATAATATAATTTTCACCTACGCACGGAGAAGTTCGTGAATTGACTACATCGGATGAAAACCACGCCTTTCTCCTATATAAAAGTATGTCGTTGAATATGTTTTTCACGCTTTTCGCACGTATGAAATACATATAATGTTGTCAAACTAAAATTTGATATGTAAAGTTAATCTGACCACAAAATTGATATATTCACGTATGAGAAGAAAAACTGAAGTCTCTCACTTTGGTCTAAACAATCGCCAGTCAATAGATTTTCAATCTGCTTGTCATATCACAGACTGAATTAATGTAAATCTTTTGACTACAGTTGTTATACGATCGATTTTTGTAAAATTCCCTTACGGTATCTACTTTCTCTTTGAATGTGAGAAAAATTAGTATTTTTCGTCTAATAATCCTATAAAAATATTGAATGCACACATATAAAAATGATATGACCGACATTGAAGATACTTATCAAATCTTGCAGGAAATCTAAAACCAAAAAAGTGGAAAATGTACAATTTTCATTCATTCAATTTTGTATACAAACTAAATGAAAAAAAAAAATAGAAATTCCAAACAAACAAAAATCTGAATAAGATGAGAGCATTGGTGATTATCTCACCAATGAAATCAAAAATAAAAAAAAATAATAAAAGCAAAATGAACCGAAATAAAAAATAGAAATAATTATTATAATTGCATATATGTATGCACAAATACATACATACAGATACAGAGTAAAATAATCATCAGCATTAACATCATCTAATTGAGACTGCATCTTAACCACATCATATGTAGTATTGTACCACACAAATACATAATGGAAAATCTGTATGCAACATGTATTGTTGCACTCTTAATTATCGGGACAAAGAAACCCTAACCGCAACTTACCAAAAAAAAATAAAAATAAAAAAACAGAGAAAGAATGAAATCCTAATGCAACCACCACTTGTAATGACTGTTGTTGATTTACTTTTGTTTTTTTTTTTTCCTATATACTCGTACTACCTGTTGTTACCTGTTGTTGGCATTCTTATATGTACCATATATATGTACCTGTCCTCCCCAACTACAAATGTTCCTTCCACTGACACACTGTCAATGTGATTCATTTGTCTTCGAAACGGATGCATTAGCTGCTGCTGCTGCTGCTGCGAAATTTGAATGCAATCATTCAGCCATGCTATTCAGCGTTCAACAATCATCTATCCAACTATCGTATATCCATCTAATAATAATCATCATCGGCATCATTTATCCATTCATGCATCTACTTACATACTTACATACTTACATACATATATAGACAATCATTAGAATATGTGAATATCTATACATCCATTCATTCGGTTGCAGTTGCAATCGAAACGTCAATCAAATGTTATTGCAGCCACCTGAAGATTTCATAAACTCATTATACCCTGCATAATGCAATATGCATGGTATATTCATTTCGGTCAGATGTTTGTGTCCACTTGAAGGAATCTCCGGAGATATAAACATAGATATATATTCGTGATCAGCGTCGATTAAATTTTCGATTTAACGATGTCCGTCCGTCCGTCCGTCCGTCCGTCCGTCCGTCCGTGAAGGAATCTCCGGAGATATAGACATAGATATATATTCGTGATCAGCGTCGATTAAATTTTCGATTTAACGATGTCCGTCCGTCCGTCCGTCCGTCCGTCCGTCCGTCCGTGAAGGAATCTCCGGAGATATAGACATAGATATATATTCGTGATCAGCGTCGATTAAATTTTCGATTTAACGATGTCCGTCCGTCCGTCCGTCCGTCCGTCCGTCTGTCTGTCACCTGGCTGGTTCGCACGATAACTTGAGTAAATATTGAGCTATTTCGATGAAATTTGGCACAAGTAACCTATGATCCAAGGGTACGGAGGGGATTGATATTGGGTATGATCGGTCAATAACCACGCCCACACCAAGCATTCAAAGCGACTAACCTCGAAATTTTCAAAATCTTTAACTTGCTATAACTCACATAATATACCACTTGGGACAACAATATTTGGCACATAGACTTATATTATACTACTATATAACCTCGCCAAAAGTGGTTGAGCCACGCCTACTTTTTAGCGTAGCTCTCATACAAAGTGTATGTACTTCTTTTAAATTGAAACAGCTGTAACTTCGGCAATCTTGTGTCTAGAATAACTATAATTGACACTTAAATTAATATCGTATTCGGAAATAATCTGGCAGAAAATCAGTGTGCCAGGCCTACTCCTTCATGGGTCTCCCATACAAAGTCGAGGGAATTAAACTAAAATTGTAAGCTCCATAGCTTACAAACCATTTAGCCTAGGACAACGAGATTTAAGGTATGGATTAGTATTGTACAAGCAATTAAACTCACAGGAAATGGGCGCACCACGCCCAGTGTTTATCGTAGCCCTCATACAAATTTTAAATTGAAACAGCTGTAACTTCTGCATCCTTCTGTCTAGAACAATCATAATTAACACTTAGGTTAATATGGTAGTCGGAAATAATCTGGCAAAAAATCAGCGTACCACGCCCACTTCTTATTGGGGCTCCCATACAAAGTTGAGGAAATTAAACAAAAATGTTAACCACCATAACTTAGAAACTATTCAACGTTGGACACCAAATTTAAGGTGTGGATTAACATTGAAAAATTAATTGGATTTACTAGAAAGTGGTAAGCCACGCCCACTTTTTATATAGCTCCCATACTAAGCCTCGGAATTATCTTAAAATCCTTTTACTTCGTCAAAGTCAACCATATTTCGGGTGTAAATTAGTAGTATATGCAAAAATTGTTTCTCGAAAAGTGGAAATAAAAGAAAAGTTGGATATTCGAGTAAACTTTTTATATATGAATCTACATATGCAGGGTATAGTTTGGTCGGCCCCAGCCGACTGTAAGGAGATTTTTTTCTATAAATTTTTCTCAAATTTTCTCAATTTCTTTTTTTTTTATTTTTGGGTTTACTTATAACAATTTTGAATAAAAAAATGAATTTTTGTGTGAGTGTGTGTGTGTGTGGAAATTAGATCCTATTTGCCGCCGCATGTGATTAACGTATATTCGAGTATTAAATATTATTGCTGTTATATGAGCTCGCTTTTTGTTGATGTTGATGAGTTTATTGTGGTTAATTTTTAATTGAAGAACTTCTCTTAATTCAAAATCACATGCTGAAAAGAATAATGAAAAAAGTACATAGAATAGCATAGGCACCTGAAACATCAGGTGGCAAATTTCTCATACACTAACGGCCAAGTGCAATAATTAAATCAAAATTAAACATTTATTTACATTTTATACACCAGGAGGTGGTAGTGAGTGGGTTTTATTATTACGCTCATCTCATCATCATCATCATCATCATCATCGCCGTCATCGAATAATTGCATTTTGATCTCAAGAGGTTAAGGTGAAATGTTAAAAAAAAAATCAAATTTTGACATCAGCAATGAGAAAAAGAATCTTCAGAAGCATCAAAAACTAACCTTTTCATATATGAATTAATAAATTAATGAATTCGTTTTTTTTCATATTTTTCTTTTACTATTAATTCAAAGAAAATATCATAAATTAATTAATTTAATGTTTTCTTCTTTTAGCTTATTTTTACTCGTCGTTTTCACTGATGTTCATTGATGTTATAATGAAGTTGTTGCATAAGTTTTTCCTATTATATAATATTTCTGTATACCTACATATTAATGAATCGCAGTCAAATTCACAAAATAAACTATTAAATTCCCATATTAAGTATGAGACTATGGCTAAAATGTTTTAGAAAATTTTCACATGTAATTTTCAATATTTGTAAACATTAAAAGGGTTTGATTTTAGAATATGTATAAGCAAAGTAAAGTAAAGTTTTAATTTAAATTAACATTTTTGAACTTTGAACTCTTGCATTTGAATTGTATTCTTGATATAGTACAAAGTTAACTCTCGTGAAACTTCGTAGAATCATAAAGTTTCGAATTTGAACCATTATGTTATATTCAAGTAATGAGAAATCTAGCCTATATGACAATAACATCTTAAGATTTTGCAGGATCCTAATAGCCTAGACAGACGGCAGCCTAATTCCCGATTGCCGGCGCACTTAATCTGAATAAAATAATAACCTGACAGACGGCAGTTTTGAGGATTAACTAAACGGCTGATTGCTGTTTTATTAGGTCTGTCCACTTACATTACTATCACTATCAATTTCTGTCATCTGTCACTCTCGATATGAGAAAATCTACAAGAAGTACGTGAACTGAAAACTATCAGAAACTTGTAAATTGACATTCACCGTTCGTAATTGACAGCTGGATTTATTTGTTCGCCAACGCTTTTCATGTTGAAAACTGTTAACAATTGTTGAAAGTTTTTTGTTAGTGAACACACCTAATATTTTGTAAAATGGATCGAGAAAAATTCACAATAGACAATTTTCAGCAGCGTTGCCATCGCAAATTGCCCTAATCCTCTTCTATTTTGAGGATTAACTCATAGAGTTTATGCGGATTAGCTGCAGTTAATGCCCGAGTTAATTCGAATTAACTCGGTAATCCGGAATTAGGCTGCCGTCTGTCTATGCTATAAGAGATGCTCATCAGTGAATCCAGAGCCACTATGAGATCAGAACTTTCTTAGATCAGCAGATGTTAGCAGCAGTTTTTATTGCAAATTTCAAATGTAAAATGGTCCCAAATTTAAATACCTATATAATAAGGCGGTTATTGTTATTGTTGTTGTAACATCACTATTTCGCTAAGTTGGCAATCCTAGACCTGGAATGACCTGGAACGGATATGTTCCGGGACGAAAACCCGATGTCCATGGGCAGTACTTAAGTTGTGTTCTTGATGAATCAATTAGTTTCAATTACAAAAAAAAATTTGAATTTTTGTGCTGAAGATAGTAGACGTAATTTTCATATAAAAATAAAAATATTAGTATGTAAAAATATTTATATGTTGGAGTTTAAATTCTACAAACACATATTCGTAAACATACTTTCGTATGAGAGCTAAGCATAATTTTAATCTTATTTCACCCAATCTAAAACTCACCAATTCATTAGCAAATATAATCCCATTTACCAAGTTTCTTGTCCATATTTTAATATTTTCGTGCGCAAAGTATGAACATTAAGCTTATTTGTTCGGATGTACCGATCTCGGACTGATTGCTCTATAATTTCAGCAATTATGCGAACAGAGAGAGAGAGAGAGAGAGACAAAAGGACATAACTCAAAATCCACTCAAACAACGATTTTGATCAATAATATATCTATTTTTCCAAAAAAACGATTGCGGTCCCAGAACTACATATAGATGGTGGCAGTAGTTTGAAAAAAAATTACTTTGGTGAAAAGTGGCAACCGTTGTTTAGTATTTTTTTTATTTTTTTTTTTTGGAGCCATCGAAAGTTAACGACCTCAATGAATTTGTAAACATTGGTAAATTTGTAAAAAAATTGGTCACCGTAATGGAATTCAATACTTTCATTTGAAATATCTCAGTCCAACGAATATTAAAGCCGAACTAGATTCTACTCTGGGGGAGTCTGTTCCTTCGATTACGACCATAAAATATTGGGTGGCAGAGTTTAAACGAGGTCGTACGAGCTGCCAAGATGAACACCGTAGTGGTCGACCAATTGAGGTGGCCATGCCAGAAACGATTAAGAAAATCGACAAATCAAAAAGTGGGGATGAAAAAGCTGTGTGCAACATGGGTGCCGCGTTTGCTCACAATAGAACAAAAACAACGCTGTGAAGATGTTTCTATAGAGTGTTTGGCGATGTTTCACAGTAATAAAGCCGAGTTTTGGGTCGATTCGTAACCATGAATGAGACATAGGTCCACCACTTCATATCCGAGCCAAAGCAGCAGTCAAAACAGTGTACTGAAAGGGGAGAATCCTGTCCAAAGAAGGTGAACACAGTTCCATCTGCAGGCAAGGTTATGGCGTCTGTTCTTCAAAAAGGAAAAACAATCAACGGCGAGTATTATGCTAATTTGTTGCAGCGTTTAAGTGATGAAATTAAAGAAAAAAGGCCGCATTAGGCGAAAAAGAAAGTATTGTTTCATCAAGACACTGCACCAGCTCACACATATGCTATTGCGATGGCCAAAATCAATGTGTTAAAGCTCGAATTGTTTCAGTATGCACCTTATTCGCTAGATTTAGCTCCTTCGGATTATTTTCTATTTCCAAATTTGAAAAAATGGCTTGGTGGTAGAAGATTTGCAAACAAAGAAGAGGTGGAGTCTGCGGTAGATGGCTATTTTAATTTGCTAGACAGTTCATACTATAAACAGGGTGTCGAAGCTATAGAATATCGCTGGGATAAGTGTATAGAGCTAAAAGGAGATTATGTTGAGAAATAAAGAAAATTTTTCCCAAATTTGTTGTGTCTTGTTGGGTAGTTCTGGGACCACCTCGTATTGCCAAATATTTAGCTTTTTAGACGAACATGGTCATAGAAAATATATCTTAAAAACCGATATAATTGGTCTTCGTTGTATACAAATCGTTTCGCTAGTCTTTACTACATAAATTTGTTTATAGATGAAATCCCAAGTGTAGATAGTTTCTCCGTTACCTGATAGCATTTGTGTAGTTCTTCCTTCTATTTTGTGAAAATCAACTATCGGATTCCGAATAGGACGACTTTGGTTGAAATATTTCTCATTTCCCAAATATAAAATGTCTTTTGTCTAGACTCTGCAAGCACAATTATTAATTGAGAAGCACTTGTATGTGAACAATGTTACTAGAAATAGGTCATCAAAAGTATACTTATATTGTCTCTTGAAGGTTTTATGTTCCCAAATTTAATAAAGGCAAAGAAATTCGTACACTAGTTATGTACATATACAAAATTAAATATTAGCAAAAGCATCAATTTTTGAAATATTCAATAACCGGAAAACTATAATTACCATGTACAATGTAATATCAATTCAAATTAGGTAACATCATTAATCAATAATATCGAAAACTCAGAATACAAGTAAATATGTACTATAACATATAATTCGAGTGATGCCGAAACATAAGAATTATTTATATTATAATACAAATGAGGCCATCTGACGCATTTTCACACCTATTCGCTATAAACAGAAACAATGTGTACGATTGTTCGTCCTGCATGCAACATATGGAGTAAGTGTAGTAAGTAAAAGTCAGTCAATGTGTTATGACATAAAAATACCTCTAATATCATTTTAATCGTTTCTACAAATTAAGGGTTTTTACAAAACTGGTAAGCATAACCGAAAAATCAACCCACATCAATATGAGCCATTGATACTCATAGTACGTAGATATCTAAATATGAATACAAAAATTTCCCACAAATGTGAAGATATTTAGAACAACAACGAAAAACACTCAAATAAAACGATTAATAAATACCGCCTGTTATGCAATCCTCTAGCTCATTTCCAATTGGAATATGTAAAACAAAAAAGGCATGAAATGGATGATGGAAAAAATTAGATTTTTAATTAAAATAATTTCATATGCACTTTAGATAATCACAAAACACAAGCAGCAAGCAGACGAATATAAAAAGTGCAAATGGCCATTCACAGAAATTCTGCTTTTTTTGAGCTTCTGAAGTTGCTCTTGATCACTTTCTCTCTCTCCCTCCCTCTCTCTCTCAAACATGATTACTCGCTCGCACTCTAATTTGTTGCATTTTCGCCGTTTTAACGATGGTGCTATATTATCGTTAGTTCATTTGTTGATTCACGATGTTTGTATTAAGCATTTTTATTTTTTTTTTTTTTTTTTTTTTGCCACTGCCCCTTATTCTTATTATAATTTTGGCACACAGGCGTAGCAATTTTTTTGTACGGGGCGTTTACAAAGAAATAGCACAAATAAAATGCAACAATTTCAAAACTCACTCAATCGCTCGACCACCGTATGAATAAACACAGACAGACAGTCGAAAGCATAGAGTAATAGACAGACAGACCAAATATGTCCGATCGACCGACCGACTAAGAATAGAGAATTTTATGTTTAGCATTGCTATGGCCTATATTAACTGCATTATTATGCTGACTGAAGAACATTTGGTCTGATTAATGTACTGACTTTTAAACAACGCTGAACGATTGGTTAGCCCATTGATCCAAGATATAGAAAGGTCAATATACATAATATGTGTATGGCATGTACTGAAAATAATGAGCCCAAAACATTTTCTGGGATATTATAATAATTTGTATTATTATTAATTTTTTTTTTTTTCAATTTCTCATTAAGTACAAACTCTGTTGAGGGATTTTCAGACTTGCAAGTAATTAAAATACTCAACGCATTCCAATGAATTGTTTATGAAAGCTTATATAATTGTTATAAATTTTATAATTTGTCATTGCTACGAGTAAATTAATAATTATGGAAAATTAATCGAAATTCATTGCATTTATCAATTCCTGGGAGATTATCTAATTCAAAGAACCTCTCTGATGTCGGCTAATTGTTTCTGGAAATCTTTAAAACACAATTTAAACTGGCCATCAGTCCTTCTACTTTGTACTTTACGGCATCGTATTGCTTTGCTTTTCCAAACTAGTTCGAAATAACCAGCTTCTTAGCTGAAATAGTTTCCTTCACATGGTCGATGTAATTCAGCCAGCATAAAAACCAAACTAAACTCTGAAACATGTGAAAAAAGTGCTCCCGAAAATAAGTGATCTCGCAGAATGAAATATAGAATAAAAAATTTCATTGAGAGTTGTTCCATAAATAATTTGAAATATGCAGCTCATTACTTTCAATACTACGCTACGTACATACTGTACTTGATGGAACTTACTTATTGAAAAGAAAATGAAAAAAAATTTAAATAAAAAGATATTTAAATTGATCGCCATCAGTATCCATCTCCATGCACATGTGTTCGAGTATATATATATTCACAAAACTGTTGTTGTTATGCCAAAGTATTTTTTTCAAACTTAATTCGCCAATGATTTTCATAATTCACCAAAAATGAAAGGAGTATCGCAACAACAACAACGTCTAATATTGCACCATTCATTCATTACAACATGACAAGACCGATACGATATGACTTCCTTGCATTTCAACTATAGTATAGAGTACGGCTTATTTAGGCGGCTTCTTTCTTTGCACACTCGCACATGCTGTTAGCTTCTGCTGTGGCTGCTGTTCTGCATCTTCTGCGCGCATACGCCCATTTGATCGTAGTCTCAAACGATTCTAGTTTTTTGCTTGTTCTTATGATTTCACACACACACACAACAGCAATATTTTTGATTTGGTTCTCATCGCATGAGACAGGCTACACCAACTGGGTTTGTGCATGTAATTATTGATAACATGGCTGAGGAGGAAGTTATACTTGTGCATACTAGCGTATTTAAAGTTTTTCATGCCAATTATTGCCACCTTATTTACTATATTAAATATTAATAGAAAATACTTTTCTATAAGTGGAAGAAAAGATAATTGAATTTAATAGCTGAATTTGTGTGCTTTAATATTTGCACATGTAAATAGAGAGCATGGCTATGTTTAAAGTCGAAAAGTTGAATTTTGACTACCACAAATTCAATAAATTAATCGATGGTAAAAATAGTTGATTTGTTCTTTTACTGAATACTTTTGATTTGATTTCCTCTAAAAATTATTCAACATTCTTTCATAGCCATTATTTTAATCTGTATTTAGCAGAGCTCAACGAAAGAAAACCCTGACTCTTCTCGCAAATTCTTACAATACTCCGTGTCCATATAATTCTATCGAATCTAATATAGCAGCACTGTGAAATTTGTGGATTGTAAAAGTGTGAATTTCAAATCCATCTATTTTTGTTTACATTTATCCCTTATATAGGTTTACATTTATCCCTTATATAGGTATCATAAAATGTAAACATGGAAAACAATGCAATGCTGTATAAGCTGTTACTTAACTAATGGTTAACCAATCTAACTAACAATTTAACTAATGATTTGCGAAACTCTGTTGTTAGTTAAGCAATATTTATTAGTTTAGTAATGATTGTAAATTTGAACCTAAGGAAAATACAATGTACAATATGGTAACACTGAATACACTTGCAACCAATAATTCTCTCAATGCATCAATTTTACATCTTCTTTTATTATTATTATTATTATTTTGTTTTTTTTTTTTTCGTTCATTTATTATAATCGCTGTTGTGGTTATTGTTGTTTTTATTTGGTGTCCGCCTTTAATTTAAAGACAAGATTCTACTTCATATCCAATATGTGGTCAACCAACAAATACCTTAGTTGATCTACCAATTTTGACTGGTTTACATAAATGTGAATTTATACGGTCAACACAACAAGAACATTATACCAACAACAACAACAGCAAAAAAGATTAATAATAAAGGCAAATTGCATTCAATGCATTTACCATAAAGATGCAAAACTACAACACTAACAACAAGATAGTAAAAGGTAACAACGTACAAATATATGTATGTGTGTACTAAGCCTGAGTACATGCATATTGACTTGCTCACGAATTTTCATAAATGCAATTATGAGATAAAACATTTTCGATTATATTTTGTTACAATAGAAATTCCCTTCCGATTTTCTTTTGAATTATTTTTTGTTTCTTTTTAAAGATATTTTAAACATTCTTAAGCATGTTTTTGGTCGATTATTTTTAATGCAATTTTATCATTAAATTAAGTTTTCTAATGCTAACGTAATAGCGTTCCTAAGCAGCGTAGTACTATAGTATAGTAGATGATAATATTGGTACATACATTTTGATCAACTTACAGTACGTGTATTTATTGTAATGGTGATTTATGTAAGTAGCCAGTGTTTAAGTTCTTTCCAGAGATTTGCACAGATATCTTATTCATGATTTACTCACTTTGTAGAAAATTGCTTCCGCTTTTGCTGACTAATATTGTGATTGTCATACTCTTGCATTTAAAATGAAAGGTACATACATGACCATGGTACTAGTGATTTCCTATAGAAAATTTGTTCTTTACGTCCATTGTATTTTGGTTCTAACAACCAACTCATAATACTCCAATATGAAAAATTCATTTTCAAAAGCTCACAATTGAAAACCAGAGTGAAAGGAAATCAGTAAATCAAAAATATTAATAAATAATTTAAACAAATATAAATATCCTCAATATTTGTAATAGTGTGTAGTAAAAAGAAATCCATTATTTTTCCAATAGATGGCTTTAGTAATCTGTATCTCACGTTGTATAACTGCGATCAGGTTACGCTAGATGGCGTTAGAAAGATTGCTAATTGGCAATTTTGTGATTGCTTGTCTCAGTATTGTTTGAGCACGCGTCAAAGATGGACACCAGTAAAGAGAAAATACTCCATATTTTACAGTTTTTCTTCGATAAAAGCGAAAACGCAAGTCAGGCGGCTGAAAATGTGAATAGTGTTTATGATCCTGATACTGTAACTGCCAATCACATGCAATTTTGGTTTCGTCGATTCCGCTCTGGTAATTTTGATGTCAAAGATGCAAGGCCAATTGTCGAAAATATAAAAATATAATAATGGAAATCGTCGAGTCTGACCGACATGTAAGCACAGTTTCTATTGCCCAGGAGCTAAACATTGCACAAGAAAAACCATTTGAAACCATTTAAATAAGACTGGATACAAAAAGAATCTTCATGTGTGGGTGCCACACGAGTTAACGCAAAAAGACCTCATGGACCAAATTTCCATCTGCGAATCGCTGCTGAATCGCAACAAAATCGATCCGTTTCTGAAGCGAATGGTTACTGGTGATGAAAAGTGGGTCACTTACGACAACGTCAAGCGAAAGGTTTGCTATGTGTTTGGTGGGTTTGGCAAGGAATCATCTACTGTGAGCTGCTCCCCTACTGCCAAATTCTTAATTCGGACCTGTACTATCAACAGTTGGACCGCCTGAAGGAAGCAATCGCCCAGAAGCGGCCAGCTTTAGCCAATAGGAGAGGAATTGTGTTACATCAGGACAACGCCAGGTCACACACATCGATAGTGACTCGCCAGAAGCTCCGGGACCTTGGTCGGGAGGTTCTTATGCATCCACCTTATAGTTCGGACTTGTCACCAAGTGATTACTACCTGTTCATGTCTATGGCGAATGATTTTGCTGGTGAAAAATTCGCCTCAAGAGAAGCTTGTGAAAATCGACTGTCCTAATTTTTTGCCAATAGGGACGAGGGTTTCTATGAGAGTGGCATTATGAAATTACCTTCAAAATTGCAACAAGTTATCGGTCAAAACGGTGCATATTTGACCTAAATCGCATCATTCTAACTATTCTAAATAAAACCTTCAATTTAATGCAAAAATTATGGATTTTTTTTTACTAATATATACGTAAGTCATAAATAACACTCATAACTTTACAATCATACAAACATATAATTAAACAAAACATCCACCAGCAATTCCTTGGCTACTATCTATACGGTCACTTGATCAATTTTCGAATATTTGCTGTTAATTTTACTAACCTTATGGGATGAATAATTTCCAAAAGAAATTCTCAGACGCACCATTTTTTTTTCAAATTCTAAGCTCTCATAATTCGTTGTGCTCTAATTTTGCTTACAATTCTAAAAGAAAACACAAACTAATCTTTTAAATAATCCAATTTGGAGATTTATATTTTAAATTTGAACTAAAATTTAAAAAATTTCTAAACAATAGCAATTTTCGACCACCCTGCAGTATTATAGAAAATTTTTGGATTAACAGAAAAGAAGTCAATTTAATGGTAATTTTCATATTGTGCCTATTCTAAGCTAGGATTTAACAAAAACTAATATGCAAGCTATAATATTTCTTTAATGTAGGTAGGAAAAAAGTCAATGTGTATGCATTTTAATATATAATAATATATAGGTGTATTAAACGCACAGCATGATAAAATAAATTGCAACCTGCAATACTGATATGCATATTGCTTAGAAGAAAATTTATTAAAGTCGAAAAAAAAATCAAATGACAGACAAAAGGCATAAAAAATTTCAAATTAATGACATACGAGTATGTATGCAAAGGTATACTCGCAATGCATATACATTACCCAATAGTAGATACTCAATTACAATGAGATTAATACAAATCTATGTAGAGAAGTATAGGATAAGTATTCGTAGTCGTACATACAAAATCGATAGACATCCTGACACATGAGGTGAGAAGTAAAAAAATAAGAGTTCTAATTCCGATACAGGTAAATAACGATCATCTTCACAAGTCCTACGTATAGTGTAGAATCGATAAGCCATATAGCTTAGAGGAGATATGGCGCCGAAAATCCACATGAAGGCAAACAAAATCCGTTAGTTTGAAGAGATAAGCCAACAGATACATACGGATGGACATGCACACGCAAATGCTCACAGGAACTGCTACAACCATAAATAAATATTGTCTTAGAAATAATGACTAGCCACCTACAACTACATGCACAATATGTACGAACAATATCAACTAGAATACACAATACACGTTTTAAACAATATAAAATTACAATATGAAGGAGTGAAAATTAACTTCTGCAATACATCAGAGCAAAAAAAACAAACAATGGTCGGTCATCTTGATCATTTCGGCATTTGGTATGCAATGCACATGCGCAAAAGGTTACATTTTTTTCTTTTTCTTTTAATTTTATTGTTGCATTATCTGTTATAATTATCGTTATCGTTATTGTTGTTGTTGTTGTTGTTATTTTTGCCATTTGTATATTGGAAGACAGCTTTGAAATCTTCATACTAAGAATATTTCAAAATAATGATGTCCATGCCATGAATAAATGAGCCAACAGAAAATTTCAAAGATATTACATCACTACTAGTTAACTTTCAGTTATTATAATAAAAATCAGGTTACATCAAGCTCTTGGGAATGATCTCCATACCCTTTGGTATCAGTGTTCTCTTTGATTTGTGAGCCTTTGGTATGCTCTGTTCACGAACACACCTTGCGGCATCAAGAATCTAAAGGATTGGAACCATAGTTAATTTTTTCGGATATATTTCATGGTTTTTTGTGATTAGAATTTGAGGATTTGGATTCAGCGATATAAAATTATTATTATGACTTTTCTGCAATTTCATTTATTGCAATAAATAGGGACTAATATGAAAAACATTTTATTCATGATCCGAGGGAGGTTCACTAGTCAGTTGAGCCAGTCTTCGAAATGGATATTAACCGATTTGGTTTTCTATTTTGTATTTTATTTCAATTCTAAATTTTTTCTTTGGCTCATTGCAAATATATTGCGTCCAGCGCTGCTTTAAAATTAACTTGCGTATTCATATGTACTCATACCCATATACCTTTAAAGAATGTTCTCACCTGTTTACTATTGTTGTTGTTGTTGGTGTTGCTCTTACCTTTTGTTTTATTTTCTTTGCTCTGTTGCCTTCTTTTGTCATTTTTCGTTTTATTATTTCTTTTTGATTTTTATTTTTATTTTTTTTTGTATTATTATGCTGAAATGTCATTAATTCGTAATGAGAAAGGTGTTACTCACTTACTTACTGCAATGATCAAACGAAGGACTTACAACAACATCAAAAGAGAGAAAAAAAAGGACATATAACGGTAGACACTCCTACATTTTAGGCATTCTTGGCTGCACTACACTGCACTGGTTCTGCTTAAAATCAATTAATGGCATTATTAAATTCTCATCTTAGCCCTGGTGAGTTTAGTTTTGTTGTTGTTGTTGCTTAGTTTTACAGGGATTGTTTTTGCTTTCCAGTCTCTTATCTGTTAGCTAGTTCGTTATGCTTCTAATAAATATTAAACGTTTTTGTAATACAATAAAATTGAGTAAGGTTTGTCGCAAAATGAAATCCTAAAGACGTTGATGCAGCGCCAAAAGATCATAAAAATTTTTCATTTTCTAGTTTTTCGTATTGTAAGAGTACGATATATGTACATACATAACATATGTAGAACACTTACCAATACATTTAGTTCTATATAAAATTGTTGAATTTACCCACGTGAAAGAATCATGGTGATAGTGATGATAAACCCAAGTTGGAATCTCACTAGATCTCTAAATCTCCCCCTTGTTGAATATACTCACGTGAAAGAGTCATGGCGATATTGATTATAAACCCAATTACAGAAAACCAACATGCCCCACCAACATGCCAACATCTTGATTTCTCTCTCTGTCTCACTATCTTTTGCCACACATTACAGTAATTTAAAATCACAAAGGAATCTCTTAATGTAAAACTGAGCTGATTAAAAACTATAAATAATAAACAAAGAGCCCTAAACTTGAATGTGGCATCAATTCCAGAAATATAGCTGCCTGTAAGTGAAATAATTGACCTTCTAAAACCAATCAAACTCCATTTTTAATAAAATATTTTAATTAAAACGCACTAAGTTGTTAAATTTTCTTTTTTCTAAAAGACCATCTCATATTTATATACTTTTATTCAATCAATTTGATCTCACCATACAACACATTTTTTCAGCGGGTTCATATCGGTGCCCAATTTACACTGGAAGGCCTCACTAAATTCAGGCATATTACTCAATGTGCCCACAACACGAAATTCTTCATAGGCATGCGCATCCACCTTCATGCGGCGCATTTTATATGCATCATCCTTACCGGTGCACCATGTTTGGGCAAACTTTAGGAAATACAATTGTTTATTGTTGAAATTTAGGCCAGGTATCGGTTTACGTTCACCATCCCGTTTGCCATACGAATTGAGGTAAGCATAGTATGAGATGCGTGTGCCAACATTATCGGCAATATTATCACCCGATGTTAGGGTGCCATTTGTTGCAACACCGCGATAGATGAGCTTATTATACTGCGACTCGAGGCAACGATAACGTTCCCGGAAGTTTCGCAGTGATGCCTCGGTCCACCAATTCTGTTTTTTGCCATCATAATTGTATTGATAGCAATACGAATCGAAACCGTGTGCCATCTCATGACCGATGATGTTGCCGATGCCGCCAAATTTCAACGAGGCCGGAAACTGCATATGATAGAATGGCAATTGAGCCATACCAATTGCAACGAAGGCCAAATTCAAAAAGTCTGCATAGTAGGCGTTCACTTCACGCGTTGACATTAGTGGCGGTATGATGGCCTTATTCACCGAGCGCATACGAACACGTGCCCGATTTGCCTCGACCACTTGCAGATTCTTAAACCAATCCGTGTCGATCTCGATATCATGATAAACCTGATCGATAATCTTCCGATGACGCATCTCATCGCTATAGCCCACCAATACATCCATTGAACTGAGTTTTGTTTTTGCATGCGATTTGGTCTCATCATCAAGCCAAGTGTACTTTTCGATCAGTTCATAGAATGTCTCTTTAATCGATTTGGCCAGAAACAGAATATCAGCACGATGATTGCCATCCGAAGTCATATCGATGAACCATGGTATGAGGGCATAACTGAAATACTGTTCGGTGTGTTCACGACAAGTGCCCTCCAACGTTTTGTCGCCCAGTTCTGCCTTCCAAATGTAATAGAATTTAATCAGAGTTGACCATTTCACATAGTTACGCATCACATTCATATCGGACTTTTGTAAAAATTTCGCCAATGCCGAAATATTCTCCACCGTATTATGAATAATCCAATCATTCTTTGCTGTCCCATTGAAAGCAATCTCAAAGTAACGAGTCCAATTTAAATTATCGCCCTTCCGTTCGATGAGAAAATTATCCAAAGACAATGTTTCGGTTTCATTTTTTCGTACCAGGAACGAGGTGAGATTCTTCTCGAATGCGGCCATAAGTACAAATTCCGAAGTGAAATTAGCTAGTTCTGCTTCGTTGTCGGTGAGTTTGAAATCGCGTGTTAAATTCTTGAAACTCACAATATCCGGATTGCCTAGAATTCGACGTGGCGCATTAATCATCAGCTCAAATTTACGCGTCTCTGTGGAGTAGTGCACTTTTAATGGTAGCAATGGAAATTGTCCGTATTTCGATATAAAATTCATATGCATCCAATCGTATGTGGCATTTTGAGTACCATTTAAATGGAATACGAAATCGGGCATCTCCTTAATATGCTTGTATCCCAATTCCATCATGTCCTTATTCATTTTCATACATGAACTATAGAACAATTTCGCCTTTGATTCGGCTGTACCCAATTTTAGTTCATCGTCGGTGGTATTCTTTAAGAAATTGCCCATCATTTGATCAATTTTATCTTGTATGGCATGCAAAAAGCTATCATTGCGTGATTTCAATGGCACCATCTCATTATGCTTCCAGTTACCACAAGCATAAGCATAGAAATCCTCACAGGGATTAATCGTTTGATTCATATTGGCCAGCATGAAACGTCCGTATTCGGCAAGCATTTCATCGTCGTCCAGGCTTGCCGGTATATCGAATAAATTGCTACCGCTACCGCTACTAATAGTGCTATTAATATAGTTGGCCGCATTCGGGTCACTGTCAATGGCAACGTTCAACGTTGAACCCCCATTGGAAATTGACATTGCTGTTGTCATTGTGACAATGAGAACGATGGTGCTGCTCATGGTAATCATCGTGCTGGTGGCAGTGTTCATCATGGCACTTAATGTCGCTAATAGACCGTAACTGTTTGCTGGCATTTTCCGTTGAGTTGTAGATGTGTGTGTGTGTGTTTTTTATTATTTTTTATTATTATTGCTATTAATGTTGTTTTAAAAATTTTGAACTTGAATTGATATTTAAATTTGTATCTTTTCACTGTTTTCACTATTTTTTTCGCTCTTATTAAATATGTAAATTCACATATATTTTATTTTTATGTTATTATTCTGTCGTGTTTTTTTCCAAATTTCTTTCCAAATTCTGTTTTCACTCTCGCACTCTGCTGAACTCGCCAAAAGTTTATAATATTCTGAGGTATGGCACGAGTTGACATGGCATTTTTATATAAATTTTGTGAATTGGCAAAAGTACAGAGGAAGAAAAAAAAAGCAATAACAATATGATTTGCTGCTATTGTGATATCAAATGATTTATCCCACAGAAAAACATAAAAAAAAACTTCATCGACTTCACCTGAATTTATTTAATGATTTTTATTTATTTATGTTTTTTTTTTCTGTGCTTGTGTTCCACCGTCAAACTTCAAGATTACCATCAATTAACTTGATTCCATTCATTCATTCATTTATCCATTCAATCATTCTTTACCTTTTCATATCATTTTTCTTCTTTTTGGCCCATTAGAACTTATCTAGCTGAAACTTGCAATTAGAATTTGTAACCTATTTTTTACAACACATAGGTACATACACATATGTTACATATGTATGTGTGTGTGTACAAATAAGTACATACCTATGAGCATAGGTAAGTACGTATAGTATG